>OY757012.1:70212409-71710517 GCA_963580285.1 Lucinisca nassula | reverse complement strand
CGACTGAATGCATATATTGATCTTCGCCGTCTCCCGAAAATGTTAATTTCCGACCCGACTGAATGCATATATTGATCTTCGCCGTCTCCCAAAAATGTTATCCAATAGATAGAGATCGGTAACTGGGTCGCAATTCACGGGATGCCAAAAATTCACGACAAGTTTACGAAAGCCGACCTATTAGGGGATAGCTTTGAGTAATTTATTCCTTGCATAACGGTAAGTCTCATGTCAAATTGTTCGAACTATAGCAAATATCAAAGACCTGGGCCATTCGGTTTCAAAAAAGAAGATTTTTAATGATTTTCCCTATATAATCATATGTAAAACCAAAGGACCCTGGGTTGGGGGCCCTTATGGCCCCAAATACTATAATTTGAACAATCTTGGTAGGGGTCCAATAGATGAAGGTTCATGCCAAATATCAAAGACCTGGGCCTTGTGGTTTCAGAGAAGAAGATTTTTTATGTTGTCAGGGAAAAAAATCTATTTTTGGCTCCTGTGACCTAGATGTGCAACAGACCAGAACCAGTTGAACAACTTTGAAAGGGGACCACCTAAGGATTTTTGTGAATTTGGTCAAAAGCGGATCAGTGGATTAGGAGGAGATGTCATTTGAAGAAATTGTTTGCGGATGCACGCCAGACAGACAAAAATGATTCCAAAAGCTCACCTCGTCACTACGAGATGGTGAGCTTAAAAACAATGGAAGATAATTTTGGTAAACATCAGTACAGCATGACAAGAGGGCCATGATGGCCCTGGATCGCTCACCTGATCCATAGTGTAACAATCGGGCCCCAGGCAGGGCCATTATTGACCCCAAGGTTATAATGTGCATAATGTTGAGGGAGGTCTAAAAAGGTGAAGCTTCATACCAAATATCAACAAAGGCTATAATTGTCCACTAGATGAAGCTTCATACCAAATATCAAAGACATGGGCCTTGCAGTTTCAGAGAAGAAGATTTTTAAAGATTTCCCTATATAAGTCTATGTAAAATCAAAGGGTCTCGGGGCGGGGGCATTTTTGGCCCCAGGGCTATAATTTGAACAATCTTGATAGAGGTCCACTGGATGAAATTTCACACCAAATATCAAAGACCTAGGCCTTGTGGCTTCACAGAAGAAATTTAAGATTTTCCCTATATAAGTCTATGTAAAACCAAAGGGCCCCGAGGCGGGGGCATTTATGGCCTGAGGGCTATAATTTGAACAATCTTGGTAGAGGTCTACTATTTGAAGCTTCATATAAAATATCAAAGACCTAGGCCTTGTGGTTTCAGAGAAGAAGATTTTTCAAGATTTTCCCTATGTAAGTCTATGTAAAACCAAAGGGCCCTGGGGCGGGGGCATTTTTGGCCCCAGCACTATAATTTGAACAATCTTGGTAGGGGTCCACTAGATGAAGCTTCATACCAAATATCAAAGACCTGGGCCTTATGGTTTCAGAGAAGATAGTTAAAGATTTTCCCTATATAAGCCCATGTAAAACCAAAGGGCCCCGGGGCGGGGGCATTTTTGGCCTCAGCACTATAATTTGAACAATCTTAGTAGGGGTACACTAGATGAGGCTTCATATCAAATATCAAAGACCTGGGCCTTGCGGTTTCAGAGAAGAAGATTTTTACAGATTTTCCCTATATAAGCCCATGTAAAACCAAAGGGCCCTGGGTAGGGGGCATTTTTGGCCCCAGCACTATAATTTGAACAATCATGGTAGGGGTCCACTAGATGAAGCTTCATACCAAATATCAAAGACCTGGGCCTTGTGGTTTATGAGAAGAAGATTTTTGAAGATTTTCCTATATAAGCCCAAGTAAAAACAAAGGGCCAAGGGGCGGGGGCATTTTTGGCCCCAGCACTTTAATTTGAACAATCTTGGTAGGGGTCCACTAGATGAAGCTTCATACCAAATATCAAAGACCTGGGCCTTGCGGTTTCAGAGACAAAGATTTTTCAAGTTTTCGGAGAAAAAATCTATTTTTGGCTCCTGTGACCTATTTGTGCAACGGACCGAAACCATTTGAACAACTTTGAAAGGGGACCACCTAAGGATCATTCCTGTGAAGTTTGGTCAAAATCCGATCAGTGGTTTAGGAGGAGATGTCGTTTGAAGAAATTGTTTACGCACGGATGACAGACAAAAAGTGATCCTAATATAAAACACAAGAGGGCCATGATGGCCCTGGATCGCTCACCTGATCCATAGTGTAACAAGTGGGCCCCAGAGAGGGCCATTATTGGCCCCAGGACTTTAATGTGCATAATGTTGAGGGAGGTCTTAAAGGTGAAGCTTCATACCAAACATCAACAAAGGCTATAATTTGAACAATCGTGGCAAAGGTCCACTAGATGAAGCTACACATCAAATATCAAAGACCTGGGCCTAGCGGTTTCAGAGAAGAAGATTTTTAAAGATTTTCCCTATATAAGCCTTTGTAAAACCAAAGGGCCCCGGGACGGGGGCATTTTTTGCCCCAGCACTATAATTTGAACAATCTTGGTAGGGGTCCACTAGATGAAGCTTCATACCAAATATCAAAGTCCTGGGCCTTGTGGTTTCAGAGAAGAAGATTTTTAAAGATTTTCCCTATATAAGCCTATGTAAAACCAAAGGGCCCCGGGGTGGGGGCATTTTTGGCCCCAGCACTATAATTTGAACAATCTTGGTAGGGGTCCACTAGATAAAGCTTCATACCAAATATCAAAGACCTGGGCCTTGTGGTTTCAGAGAAGAAGATTTTTTAAAGATTTTCCCTATATAAGCCAATGTAAAACCAAAGGGCCCCGTGGCGGGGGCATTTTTTGTCCCAGCACTATAATTTGAACAATCTTGGTAGGGGTCCACTAGATGAAACTTCATACCAAATATCAAAGACCTGGGCCTTGTGGTTTCAGAGAAGAAGATTTTTTAAAGATTTTCCCTATATAAGCCTATGTAAAACCAAAGGGCCCGGGGCGGGGGCATTTTTTGTCCCAGCACTATAATTTGAACAATCTTGGTAGGGATCCACTAGATGAAGCTTCATACCAAATATCAAAGACCTGGGCCTTGTGGTTTCAGAGAAGAAGATTTTTAAAGATTTTCCCTATATAAGCCAATGTAAAACCAAAGGGCCCCGTGGCGGGACATTTTTTGTCCCAGCACTAAAATTTGAACAATCTTAGTAGGGGTCCACTAGATGAAGCTTCATACCAAATATCAAAGTCCTGGGCCTTGTGGTTTCAGAGAAGAAGATTTTTAAAGATTTTCCCTATATAAGCCTATGTAAAACCAAAGGGCCCCGGGGCGGGGGCATTTTTGGCCCCAGCACTATAATTTGAATAATCTTGGTAGGGGTCCACTAGATGAAGCTTCATACCAAAAATCAAAGACCTGGGCCTTGTGGTTTCAGAGAAGAAGATTTTTAAAGATTTTCCCTATATAAGCCTATGTAAAACCAAAGGGCCCCAGGGCGGGGGCATTTTTGGCCCCAGCACTATGATTTGAACAATCTTGGTAGGGGTCCACTAGATGAAGCTTCATACCAAATATCAAAGACCTGGGCCTTGTGGTTTCAGAGAAGAAGATTTTTTAAGTTTTTGGTGAAAAAAATCTATTTTTGGCTCCTGTGACCTAGATGTGCAACGGACCGGAACCATTTGAACAACTTTGAAAGGGGACCACCTAAGGATCATTCCTGTGAAGTTTGGTCAAAATCCGATCAGTGGTTTAGGAGGAGATGTCGTTTAAAGAAATTGTTTACGGACGCACGCACGACGGACGACGGACAAAAAGTGATCCCAAAAGCTCACCTCGTCACTACGTGACGGTGAGCTAACAAAAACTAGAGGCCCAAGTGGGCCAGAATCGCTCACCTGGATGAGGCTGATCATACATGGCCTTGGTGGCCATCTTGTCGATCAGATCACATTGCCTTTAGCATTCCTGAATCTGCATGTTTTCTTGATGCCTGAACAACTTAGTCTGATTTTGGATCCTGGAAGAAACAAGGATTTTAGCAATTCTAAAACTCCATGTTGCACCCATTGTCTCACACTGTCTTACAGCTTAATGGGACTAATGGTTATGGGTCAGTGGTTCCCTTTGACAATACAGAGCTGACTTGTATGTCACTGTCTAGGCACCTTGTGGACATTGAGGGTCAGGTCCTAGTGCACCAGACAGAGATGAACCGGCTCAGCTTTAACCCTATATAAAACCAGTGGGCTCCGGGCACCATGGGATTATAATTTGGACAATCTTGGTAGAGGACAACTAGAGGAAGCCTCATTCCAAATATCAAAGACTTGGGCCTTCTCAGGGTTTCAGATGAGAAGCTATTTAAAGATTTCCCCAATGTAAGTCTAAGTAAAACCGATGGGCCCTGAGGCGGGGTCATTCTTATCCCAGGGCTATGATCAGAATAACCTTAGTAGAGGTCACCCACATGCCGCTTCAAGCAAAGTATCAAAGACCTGAACCTGGTCGTATCAGAAAAAAAATTTTTTTTAAGGTTTTCCATATATGTCTAAGTAAATCCCGTGGGGCCTGGGGCGGGGCTACCTTTTGCCCCTGATCTATAATTTGAACAATATAGTAGATGTGCGCCAGATGAAGCATCATACCAAATATCAAAGACCTGGGCCTTCTGGTTTCATACAAGAAGATTTTTAAAGGTTTCCCATACATAAGACGAAGTAAAAACCAGTGGGCCCCAGGCTGGGGCCATTTTTGACCCAATGGCTATAATTTGGACAATCTTGGTAGATGATATATAAATCTTCTAACCAAATATCAAAGACCTGGGCCTTGCGGTTTCAGAGAAGATTTTTTAAGATTTTCCCTATATATGTCGATGTAAAACCAAAGGGGCCTAGGGCCAGAGGGCTATAATTTGATTGAGCTTGATACAGGCCCACAAGACGAAGCTTCATACCAAATATCAAACACCTGGGCCTTCTGGTTTCAGACAAGAAGATTTTTAAAGGTTTTCCCTATTTAAGTCTATGTCAAACCAAAGGCCCCGAGGCGGGAGCATTTCTTGGCCTCAGGGCTATTATTTGAACAATCTTGGTATAGGTCCACTAGATGAAGGTACCCACCAATTATCAAAGACCTGGGCCTTGTGGTTTCAGAGGAGAAGATTTTTTTTTATTTTCCTATATAAGTCAATGTAAAACCAAAGGGCCCGAGGCAGGGGCATTTCTGGCACCAGGGCTATAATTTGAACAATCTTGGTAGAGGTCCACCAGATAAAGCTTCAAACCAAATATCAAAGACCAGGGCCCAGGGGTTTCAGAGAAGATTTTAAAGGATTTTCCATATGTAAGTCTGTGTAAAACCGGTTGGTCTCTTGGCACGGCCATTTGTGGCCCCAGGGATATAAATAGAACAATCTTGGTAGAGGTCCCTTAGATGAAGCTTTATACCAAATATCAAAGACCTGGGCTCTACGGTTTCAGAGTAGAAGATTTTTAAAGGATTTCCCTATACAAGCCCATGTAAAACCGGTGGGCCCCAGGGTGGGGCCATTTTTGGCCCAAGGGCTATAATTTGAACAATCTTGGCAGAGGTCCCCTAGATGAAGCAGCATACCAAGTATAATAGACATGGACCCAGCGGTTTCAGAGAAGAAGATTTTTAAAGGATTTCCCTATACAAGCCCATGTAAAACCGGTGGGCCCAAGGGAAGGGCCATTTTGGCCCAGGGTTATAATTTGAACAATCTTGGTACGAGTAGAGGTCCAGTAGATGAAGCTTGATACCAAATATCAAAGGTCTGGGCTCAGCGGTTTCAGAGAAGATTTTAAAGGATTTTCCCTATGTAAAATTACATGAAACCATTGGGGTCCCTGGGCGCAGCCATTATTGGCCCCAGGGCTATAATTTGAATAATCTCTGTAGAGGTCCACTAAATGAAGCATCATACCAAATATTAAAGACCTGGGCCCTACTGTTTCAAGGAAGACCATTTTAAAGGATTTACCTATACAAGCTCGTGTGAAACAGGTGGGCCACAGAGCGGAGCTATTTTTGACCAAAGGGCTATAATTTGAACAATCTTGATAGAGGTCCACTAGAGGAAGCTTCATACCAAATATCAAAGACCTGGGCCCTACGGTTTCAGAGAAGAAGATTTTAAAGGATTTCCCTATACATGTTAAACTGGTGGGCCCAAGGTCAGGGCCATTTCTGGATCCAGGGCTATAATTTGAACAAACGTGGTAGAGGTCCACTAGATATAGCTTCATACCAAATATCAAAGACCTGTGCCCAGTGGTTCGATCAGAGAAGATGAGTTTGAATGGATTTTCCCTATGTAAGTCTATGTAAAACCGGTGGGTCTCTGGGCGCGGCCATTTTTGGTCCCTGGGCTATAATTTGACAATCTTGGTAGAGGTCCCCTAGATGAAAATTTATACCAAATATCAAAGACCTGGGCTCTACGGTTTCAGAGAAGAAGATTTTTAAAGGATTTCCCTATACAAGCTTATGTAAAACCTGTGGGCCCCCTGGCCGGGCCACTTTTTTGGCACCAGGGCTCTAATTTGAACAATCTTGGTAGAGGTTCACTATATGAAGCTTCATACCAAATATCAAAGATCTGGGCCCAGTGCTTTTAGAGAAGAAGATTTTTAAAGGATTTTCCCTATGTAAGTAAAATCGGTGGGTCTCTGGGCACGGCTATTTTTGGCCCAGGGCTATAATTGGAATAATCTTGGTAGAGGCCCTCTTGATGAAGCTTCATACAAAATATCAAAGACCTGGGCCTTCTTGTTTCTGACAAAATTTTTAAAGGTTTTTGCTGTTTTTTTTTCCTATTTGTTGCTATGGCAACCAGAGTTCTGCTTGGATTCCAAATCTATTTGTTGCTATGGCAACCTGAGTTCTGCTTGGATTCCAAATCTTTGAACAACTTTCAGTTAGTACATACCAAGAATCATTCTGGTAAAGTTTGGTCCAAATTAGTCTAGTTATTTAAGAGGAGATGTCAATTGTTGACAGACGACGGACAACCGCGGACGGACGGACAGACGCCGGAGCACAACCCTATCAGAATAGCTCACTGAGCACTTTGTGCTCAGGTGAGCTAGAAATCAGCATTTTCAGCAATCAAACGGACGTAACTCTATGATAAATGGGCCGACTTGACCGGTTTTCAAAATCGTACAAGTTTGTATCCCCAGCTAAATTACATAAAAATTTCAGAAAGATCCGATCAAACTGAAGGGGCTACGGTGATGACAAGGTCAAAAATCGGCATTTTCAGGAATCAAAGGGACGTAACTCTATGATTAAGTGGCCGACTTGGCCAGTTTTCGAACTCATCCGAGTTTTTATCCCCAGCCTTCTTACATATAAGTTTCAGAAAGATTTGATCAAAACTGAAAAGGGCTACGGTGATGACAAGGTAAACAAGAGGGCCATGATGGCCCTGGATCGCTCACCTGATCCATTATTGACCCAGGGCTGTAATGTGCATAATGTTGAGGGAGGTTTAAATAGGTGAAGCTTCATACAAAATATCAACAAAGGCTATAATTTGAACAATCTTGACAAAGGTCCACTAGATGAAGCTAAACACCAAATATCAAAGACCTGGGTCTTGCGGTTTGCGAGAAGATTTTTTTAAAGATATTCCCTACATAAGCCTATATAAAACCAAATGGACCCGGGGCTAGGGTGTTTTTGGCCTCAAGGCTATAATTTAAACAATCTTGATAGAGGTCCACTAGATGAAGCTTCACAACAAATATCAAAGACCTGGGCCCTGCTGTTTCAGAGAAAAAGATTTTCAAAGATTATCTCTATATAAGTCTATGTAAAACCAAAGGGCCCCTATGCAGGGGCATTTGTGGCTCGAGGGCTATAATTCGAACAATCTTTGTAGAGGTCCACTAGATGAAGCTCCATACCAAATATCAAAGACATGGGCCTGACAGTTTCAGAGAAAAAGATTTTTCAAGATTTTCCATATATAAGCCCATGTAAAACCAAAGGGCCCTAGAGGGGAGGTGGGGGGGCATTTTTGGCCCCAGGGCTATAATTTGAACAATCTTGGTAGAGGTCCACAAGATAAAGCTTCATACCATATATCAAAGACCTGGGCCTTGCGGTTTCAGAGAAGAAGATTTTTAAAGATTTTCCCTATATAAGTTTATGTAAAACCAAAAGGCCCCGGAGCGGGGGCATTTTTGGCCCCAGCACTATAATTTGAACAATCTTGGTAGGGGCCCACTAGGTGAAGCTTCATACAAAATAGCATAGACCTGAGCCGAAGATTTTTAATGATTTTCCCTAAATAAGACCATGTAAAACAAAAGGGCCCGGGGCTGGGGCATTTTTGGCCCCAGCACTATAACTTGAACAATCATGGCAGGGGTCCACTAGATGAAGCTTCATACCAAATAGCAAAGACCTGGGCAATGCGGTTTCAGAGAAGAAGATTTTTAAAGAGTTTCTCGCTAAAAGCCCATGTAAAACCAAAGGGCCCCGAAGTGGGGGCATTTTTGGACCTAGCACTAAAATTTGAACAACCTTGGTAGGGGTCCACTAGATGAAGCTTCATACCAAATATCAAAGACCTAGGCCTTGTGGTTTCAGAGAAGAAGATTTTTAAAGATTTTTCCTCTATAAGCCCATGTAAAACCAAAGGGCCTGGGGGCGGGGGCTGTTTTGGCCCCAGCACTATAATTTGAACAATCTTGGTAGGGGTCCACTAGATGAAGCTTCATACCAAATATCAAAGACCTAGGCCTTGCGGTTTCAGAGAAGAAGATTTTCCCTATATAATCCCATGTAAAACCAAAGGGTCTCGGTGCGGGGGCATTTTTGGCCCCAGCACTTTAATTTGAACTATCTTGGTAGAGGTCTACCAGATGAAGCTTCATATCAAATATCAAAGACCTGGGCCTTGTGGTTTCAGAGAAGAAGATTGTTTTAAGTTTTCAGTGAAAAAAATATATTTTTGGCTCCTGTGACCTAGATGTGCAACGGACCAGAACCATTTGAACAACTTTGAAAGGGGACCACCTAAGGATCATTCCTGTGAAGTTTGGTCAAATTCCGATCAGTGGTTTAGGAGAAGATGTCGTTTGAAGAAATTGTTTACGCTCGGATGACAGACAAAAAAGTGATCCTAATATAAAACACAAGAGGGCCATGATGGCCCTGGATCGCTCACCTGATCCATAGTGTAACAAGTGGGCCCCAGAGAGGGCCATTATAGGCCCCAGGGCTTTAATGTGCATAATGTTGAGGGAGGTCTTAAAGGTGAAGCTTCATACCAAACATCACCAAAGGCTATAATTTGAACAATCTTGGCAAAGGTCCACAAGATGAAGCTACACATCAAATATCAAAGACCTGGGCCAGGCGATATTCAGAGAAGAAGATTTTTGAAAGATTTTCCCTATATAAGCCTATGAAAAACCAAAGGGCCCTGGGACGGGGGCATTTTTTGCCCCAGCACTATAATTTGAACAATCTTGGTAGGGGTCCACTAGATGAAGCTTCATACCAAATATCAAAGTCCTGGGCCTTGTGGTTTCAGAGAAGAAGATTTTTAAAGATTTTCCCTATATAAGCCTATGTAAAACCAAAGGGCCCCGGGGTGGGGGCATTTTTGGCCCCAGCACTATAATTTGAACAATCTTGGTAGGGGTCCACTCGATGAATCTTCATACCAAATATCAAAGACCTGGGCCTTGTGGTTTCAGAGAAGAAGATTTTTAAAGATTTTCCCTATATAAGCCTATGTAAAACCAAAGGGCCCCGTGGCGGGGGCATTTTTTGTCCCAACACTATAATTTGAACAATCTTGGTATGGGTCCACTAGATGAAGAAGCTTCATACCAAATATCAAAGTCCTGGGCCTTGTGGTTTCAGAGAAGAAGATTTTAAAGATTTTCCCTATATAAGCCTAAGTAAAACCAAAGGGCCCCGGGGCGGGGGCATTTTTGGCCCCAGCACTTTCATTTGAACAATCTTGGTAAGGGTCCACTAGATGAAGCTTCATACCAAATATCAAAGACCTGAGCCTTGTGGTTTCAGAGAAGAAGATTTTTAAAGATTTTCCCTATATAAGCCAATGTAAAACCAAAGGGCCCCGTGGCGGGGGCATTTTTTGTCCCAGCACTGAAATTTCAACAATCTTGGTAGGGGTCCACTAGATGAAGCTTCATACCAAATATCAAAGTCCTGGGCCTTGTGGTTTCAGAGAAGAAAATTTTTAAAGATTTTCCCTATATAAGCCTATGTAAAACCAAAGGGCCCCGGGGCGGGGGCATTTTTGGCCCAAGCACTATAATTTGAACAGTCTTTGTAGGGGTCCACTAGATGAAGCTTCATACCAAATATCAAAGTCCTGGGCCTTGTGGTTTCAGAGAAGAAGATTTTTAAAGATTTTCCCTATATAAGCCTATGTCAAACCAAAGGGCCCCGGGGAAGGGGCAATTTTTGCCCCAGCACTATAATTTAAACAATCGTGGTAGGGGTCCACTTGATGAAGCTTCATACAATATATCAAAGACATGGGCCTTGTGGTTTCAGAGAAGAAGATTTTTAAAGATTTTCCCTATATAAGCCAATGTAAAACCAAAGGGGCCCGTCGCGGGAGCAGTTTTTGTCCCAGCACTAAAATTTGAACAATCTTGGTAGGGGTCCACTAGATGAAGCTTCATACCAAATATCAAAGTCCTGGGCCTTGTGGTTTCAGAGAAGAAGATTTTCCCTATATAAGTCTATGTAAAACCAAAGGGCCCCGGGGCGGGGGCATTTTTGGCCCCAGCACTATAATTTGAACAATCTTGGTAGGGGTCCATTAGATGAAGCTTCATACCAAATATCAAAGACCTGGGCCTTGTGGTTTCAGGGAAGAATGTTTTTAAAGATTTTCCCTATATAAGCCAATGTAAAACCAAAGGGCCCCGTGGCGGGGGCATTTTTTGTCCCAGCACTAAAATTTGAACAATCTTGGTAGGGGTCCACTAGATGAAGCTTTATACCAAATATCAAAGTCCTGGGCCTTGTGGTTTCAGAGAAGAACATTTTTAAAGATTTTCCCTATATAAGCCTATGTAAAAGCAAAGGGCCCCGGGGCGGGGGCATTTTTGGTCCCAGCACTATAATTTGAACAATCTTGGTAGGGGTCCACTAGATGAAGCTTCATACCAAATATCAAAGACCTGGGCCTTGTGGTTTCAGAGAAGAAGATTTTTAAAGATTTTCCCTATATAAGCCTATGTAAAACCAAAGGGCCCCAGGACGGGGGTATTTTTGGCCCCAGCACTATAATTTGAACAATCTTGGTAGGGGTCCACTAGATGAAGCTTCATACCAAATATCAAAGACCTGGGCCTTGTGGTTTCAGAGGAGAAGATTTTTTTAAGTTTTTGGTGAAAAAAATCTGTTTTTGGCTCCTGTGACCTAGATGTGCAACGGACCGGAACCATTTGAACAACTTTGAAAGGGGACCACCTAAGGATCATTCCTGTGAAGTTTGGTCAAAATCCGATCAGTGGTTTAGGAGGAGATGTCGTTTAAAGAAATTGTTTACGCACGGACGCACGCACGACGGACGACGGACAAAAAGTGATCCCAAAAACTCACCTCGTGACTACGTGACGGTGAGCTAAAAATCGGCATTTTCAGCAATCAATGGGACGTATCTCTGTGATAAATGGGCTAAGTTTGCCGGTTTTTGCACTGATCTGAGCCGCCTTACATATAAGTTTCAGAAAGATCCGATCAAAACTGAAGGCACTATGGAAATGATAAGATAAAAAATTGGATTTTTCAGCAATCAAAGGGATGTAACTCTATGATAAATGGGCCGACTTGGCTGGTTTCCAAACTCATCCAAATTTTTTCCCCAGCCACCTTACATATGAGTTTCAGAAAGATCCGATCAAAACTGAAAGGGCTACGGTGATGATAAGGTCAAACAAGAAGGCCATGATGGCCCTGAATCGCTCACCTGATCAATAGAGTAATAAGTGGGTCCCAAGGAGGGCCATTATTGACCCCAGGGCTATAATGTGCATAATGTTGAGGGAGGTCTAAAAAGTTGAAGCTTCATACCAAATATAAACAAAGGCTATAATTTGAACAATCTTGGCAAAGGTCCACTAGATGAAGCTACACACCAAATATCAAAGACCTGGGCCTTGCTGTTACAGAGAAGAAGATTTTTTTTTAAAGATATTCCCTACATAAGCCTATGTAAAACCAAATGGCCCCGGGCGGGGGCATTTGGGCCTCAGGGCTACAATCATGATAGAGGTCCACTAGATGAAGCTTCACACCAAATATCAAAGCTGTTTCAGAGAAAAAGATTTTCAAAGATTATCTCTATATAAGTCTATGTAAAACCAAAGGGCCCCGGGGCGGGGGCATTTGTGGCCCCAGTGCTATAATTTGAACAATCTTGGTAGAGTTACACTAGATGAAGCTCCATACCAAATATCAAAGACATGGGCCTTGCAGTTTCAGAGAAGATGATTTTTAAGGATTTCCCTATATATAAATGTAAAACCAAAGGGTCTTTGGGCGGGGGAATTTTTGGCCCCAGTGCTATAATTTGAACAATCTTGATAGAGGTCCACTAGATGAAATTTCACACCAAATATCAAAGACCTAGGCCTTGTGGTTTCACAGAAGAAGATTTTCACTATATAAGTCTATGGACAACCAAAGGATCCCGAGGCGGGGGCATTTTTGGTCTCAGGGTTATAATTTGAACAATCTTGGTAGAGGTCCACTAGATGGCGCTTCATACCAAATATCAAAGACCTGGCCCTTGAGGTTTCAGAGAAGATTTTATAGATTTTCCCTATATAAGCATATAGGACCATGTAAAACCAAAGGGCCCCGGGGCTGGGGCATTTTTTGCCCCAGCACTATAATTTGAACAATCTTGGTAGGGGTCCACTAGATGAAGCTTCAAATCAAATATCAAAGACCTGGGGCTTGCGGTTTCAGAGAAGAAGATTTTTAAAGATTTTCCCTATATTATCCTATTAGGATTAGGGGATAGCATTGAGTAATTTATTCCTTGCATAACGGTAAGTCTCTTATCAAGTTTTTCGAACAATACCAAATATCAAAGACCTGGGCCTTTCGGTTTCAAAAAAGAAGATTTTTAAAGATTTTCCCTATATAATCATATGTAAAACAAAAGGACCCTGGGTTGGGGGCCCTTATGGCCCCAAACACTATAATTTGAACAATCTTGGTAGGGGTCCAATAGATGAAGGTTCATACCAAATATCAAAGACCTGGGCCTTGTGGTTTCAGAGAAGATTTTTTATGTTTTCAGTGAAATAAATCTATTTTTGGCTCCTGTGACCTAGATGTGCAACGGACCAGAACCATTTGAACAACTTTGAAATGGGACCACCTAAGGATCATTCCTGTGAAGTTTGGTCAAAATCCGATCAGTGGTTTAGTAGATGTCATTTGAAGAAATTGTATACGGATGTACGGACAGACGCACAGACGCACAAAAAGTGATCCCAAAAGCTCACCTCGTCATTACATGACAGGTGAGCTGAAAACGGCATTTTTAGCAATCAAATGGACTCATCTGATGTTTTATCCCAAGCCACCTTACGTATATATTTCAGAAAGATCCAATCAAACATAAAGGGGTTACTGTGACGACAAGGTCAAAAATCGGCAATTTTAGCAATCAAAGGGACGTAACTCTATGATAAATGGGCCGACTTGGCCAGTTTTCGAACTCATTCGAGTTTTTATCCCCAGCAACCTTACATATAAGTTTCAGAAAGATCCAATCAAAGCTGAAGGCGCTACGGTGATGACAAGCATTTTCCCATTGTAAGTCTAGGGGACCTTGTGGTTGCCATAGCAACAAAGTTTTTCTGGATTTCGAAACAAGAGGCTCAATGAGCCTAAACCGCTCACCTGAGGAACTTAAGTTTTAACAATTCACAGACTTGACTACTAAATCTGCTAATAGAATCCAGCCCATTGACCCTTACAGGATATAAGTCATCATTATTGCATTGCATTCCAAGTTTGAGACTTCTAGCTTCTATAGTTCCTGAGAAATCTTTGACGAAAATTTAACACTGGTCAAAATGGAGAGAAAGAAGAATGAAAGAACAGATGAACAAATAAGCTGAGAAAGCCCAATGTCTCTTACACAAAATAAGTCATCATTATTCTATTGAATACCAAATTTGATGCTTCTAGCTTTTATAGTTCCTGAGAAATCTTTGATTAAAACTTTAACATTGGTCTATTATCTCTATATGGAGAGAAAGAAGAATGAAGGAACAAATGAACCAGACTAGCTCCAAAACCTAATGCAGCCTTTCCCCTTGCCCAATGGTGCTACACATAAAATTTAAACAAGATTGGTCGACGGCCTTCTGAGATATGCTTCATTGAAAGTGTGGACGACGGATGGACGGACGACAGACGACGGACTCCGGAGCCTTGGTATACTATCAGCTCACTGGAGCCTTTGACTCAGGTGAGCTAAAAATTCAAGTCGCTATTTCTGTCACAACATTTTCCCTACGTTAAGTCTATGGGCAAATTTTTTTTTGTCTCTCAAGGTCACGTAACTCCGAGGTCAATATTCCGATTCGGCCCAAAATCGAACTTAACCGAGATTTTATGCCTGTCCTCGTTACCTGCAAGTTTGAAGCTGATATGAATAAAAATACAGTTGCTATCGTGGTCACAACGTATTTTTTATGCTCAAGGGCAGGTAACTCCAAGGCAAATATTCCGATTCAGCCCAAAATCGAACTTAACCGAGATTTTATGTCTGTCCTTGTTACCTGCAAGTTTGAAGCTGATCTGAAAACTAGACATGTGTCCAAAGTACACAGATGCCCCCGCCATATATCTTTGTCGATATGGCTTGTACCCATTCTCTAGAATGGCACGGGGGTGTCCAAAGGGACCCGGAGCTGTCCACAGGGACCCAAGGTCTGTGTCAGTGAATGCATCTTATCATAAGGAACAATAATATATATGGTTAAGTGGTGGGGATATGAATTGTTTCTGAGATATAAGGCCTTTTATGAATTGAAGGGGGCGGTGCATGGTCCGGGGTTGACCAGAGGGAGACAAAGTCTGTGTCTTAGAATGAGTCATATCATAAGGAACAATAATATGTATGGTTTAGGTGTTCGAATCTGATTAAGTCTGTGTCAGTCAATGCATCTTATCATAAGGAACAATAATATATATGGTTTAGGGGTGGTGACATGGATAGTTTCTGAGATATAACGAAGGGGGCAGTGCATGGTCCAGGGGGGACCCAAAGTCTGCGTCTTGGAATGTGTCATATCATAAGGACCGATAATATATATGGTTTAGGTGTTCGAATCTGATTAATTTTCAAGATAATAATTAGGCATTTTGACAGTTTTGCATACAAATTTCTATATAAATGGGGGGGGGGATGGGGGGAGTCGGGATGGACCCAATGTCTGTATCAGTCAATGCATCTTATCATAAGGAACAATAATATACAATAATATATATGGTTTAGGGGTTCGATGAATCCGATTAATTTTCAAGACAATTAGACATTTTGACAGTTTTGCATACAAATTTCTATATAACGGGGGGGGGGGGGGTCAGGATGGACCCAATGACTGTATCAGTCAATGCATCTTATCATAAGGAACAATTATATATATGGTTAAGGGGTCGGGATATGGATAGTTTCTAAGATATAAAGACTTTAATGAAGCAAAGAGGGCGGGGCATGGCCCAGGGGTGACTGTAGGGACCCAAAGTCTGTGTCATATCATAAGGAACAATAATATATATGGTTTAGGTGTTCGAATCTGATAAATTTTCAAGATAATTAGACATTTTGACAGTTTTGCATGCAAATTCCTATATGACATTTTTGACCTGTTACGCAATCTGACCCCTAGGCCCACCCAGGGGCATGACTTTAGGTCAACTTGAACATGAACTGATAGGTCTTGGTCTGAGTAGATGTCATACCAAATTTCAACTTTGTAGCACAACAGGTAAAAAAATTATATGCGAGTCCGAGGTTTCAGCTCGACATTTCAGCCCGAGGTGGTTACGAACGTGACATACGCACTAACGCACATACGGACGTAACATCACGGCGAAATGCTATATGCCCCACTCCTGCCAAGGCAGGCGGGGGCATAAAAATTCAAGTCGCTATCGTAGTCACAACATTTTCCCTAATTCAGTCTATGGGCAAATTTTTTGTCGCTCAAGGTCACGTAACTCCGAGGTCAATATTCCGATTCGGCCCAAAATTGAACTTAACCGAGATTTTATGCCTGTCCTCGTTACCTGCAAGTTTGAAGCTGATATGAATAAAAATAAAGTTGTTATCGTGGTCACAACGTATTTTTTATGCTCAAGGGCAGGTAACTCCAAGGCAAATAATCCGATTCTGCCCGAAATCGAACTTAACCGAGATTTTATGTCTGTCCTCGTTACCTGCAAGTTTGAAGCTGATCTGAAAAAAAATCAAGTCGCTATCGTAGTCACAACATTTTCCCTATGTAAAGTCTATGGGCAAATTTTTTGTCGCTCAAGGTCATGTAACTCCGAGGTCAATATTCCGATTCGAACTTAACTGAGATTTTATGCCTGTCCTCGTTACCTGCAAGTTTGAAGCTGATCTGAATAAAAATAAAGTTGCTATCGTGGTCACAACGTATTTTTTATGCTCAAGGGCAGGTAACTCCAAGGCAAATAATCCGATTCGGCCCAAAATCGAACTTAACCGAGATTTTATGCCTGTACTGGTTATCTGCAAGAATGAAGTCGATCAGAAAACAAGGACCAAGCTAGCTTGGTCCTGTATCGCTCACCTGAGCTAACAGATTCAAAGTTTAAGGAAGTGCCAACTGAAGGCAATGGGAGGACATGGTGATGACATGGTATGCATTTTCTGAAAATCAAGTAGAATTTAACTCTATGATAAACAGGCTGACCTCACCGGTTTTCAAACTCATTCAAGCTTTTATTCCTGACTTGCTTTGAAGATCCTATCTAAACTGAAGTGGCTATGGTGATGAAAAGTTCAAAAACAAGAGTTTTCAAACTCCTCCAAGCTTTCTGCCTGACTTCCTTGTTTGTAAGTTTCATGAAGATCCGTTCAAAACTTAAGGGGCAGCAGTGATAACAATGTCGAAAATAGGCATTTTCAGCAATCAAAGGCACGTCACTCTATGATAAATGTGCCGACTTGGCCGGTATTCGAACTCACCTCAGGTTTTATTCCCAGCCACCTTACATGTAAGTTTCAGAAAGATCCGATCAGACTTGGCCAGTATTCAAACTCATCCAAGATTTTATTCCCAGCCACCTCACATTTAAGTTTCAGAAAGATCCGATCAAAACTGAAGGGGCTACGGCGATGACAAGGTCAAAATTTGGCATTTTTAGCAATCAAAGGGATGTTTCTCTAAAATAAATGAGCTGACTTGGCCAGTTTTCGAACTCATCCGAGGTTTCATCCCCAGCCACCTTACATATAAGTTTCAGAAAAATCCGATCAAAACTGAAGGGGCTACAGTAATGACAAGGTCAAAAATCAACATTTTCAGCCATCAAAGGGACAGAACTCTAAGATAAATGGGCTGACTTGGCCTGTTTTCGAACTCATCCAAGATTTTATCCCGAGCCAACTTACATATAAGTTTCAGAAAGATCCGATCAAAACTGAAGGGGCTATGGTGATGACAAGGTCAAAAATCGGCATTATCAGCAATCAAAGGGACGTAAATCAATGATAAATGGGCCAACTTGGCCGGTATTCAAACTTATCCTAGGTTTTATCTCCAGTCACCTTACATATAGGTTTCAGAAAGATTCGATCAAAACTGAAGGGGCTACGGTGCTGACAAGGTAAAAAATCGACATTTTCAGCCATCAAAGGGACATAACTATATAGTTAATGGGGCAACTTGGCCGGTTTTCGAACACATCTGAGGTTTTATCCCCAGCCACCTTACATATAAGTTTCAGAAAGATCCGATCAAAACTGAAGGGGCTACAGTGTTGACAAGGTCAAAAATCAACATTTTCAGCAATCAAAGGGACCTAACTCTATGATAAATAGGCCACCTTTGCCGGTATGCGAACTCATCTGAGGCAATACCCCCAGCCACCTTGCATATAAGTTTCAGAAAGATCCGATCAAAACTGAAAGGGCTACGGTGATGACAAGGTCAAAAATCGGCATTTTCAGCAATCAAAGGGACGTTACTCTGTGATAAATGGACCAACATGGCTGGTTTTCGAACTCATCCAAGATTTTATCCCCAGCCACTTTACTTATAAGTTTCAGAAAGATTCGATCAAAACTGAAAGGGCTACAGTGATGACAAGGTCAAAAATCAGCATTTTCAGCAATCAAAGGGACGTTACTCTACGATAAAAGGGCCGACTTGGTCGGTTTTCGAACTCATCCGAGATTTTATCCACAGCCACCTTACATATAAGTTTCAGAAAGATCCGATCAAAACTGAAGGGGCTACGGTGATGACAAGGTCAAAAATCGGCATTTTCAGCAATCAAAGGGACGTAACTCTATGATAAATTGGCGGACTTGGCCGGTTTTCGAACTCATCCGAGGTTTTTTCCACAGCAACATTACATATAAGTTTCAGAAAGATCCGATCAAAACTGAAGGGGCTACGGTGATGACAAGGTCGAAAATGGGCATTTTCAGCAATCAAAGGGACGTAACTCTATGATAAATGGGCCGACTTGGCCGGTTTTCGAACTCATCCGAGTTTTTATCCCCAGTCACCTTACATATAAGTTTCAGAAAGATCCGATCAAAACTGAAGGCGCTACGGTGATGACAAGCATTTTCCCATAGTAAGTCTATGGGACCTTGTGGTTGCCATAGGAACCAAAGTTTTAGAGCGATTTCAAAAAAAAGTTTATGTCATCAATGCCCCACCAGAGGCATGCTACAGGTGAGAAATGATTGAGATCAGCCTGCAGGATACAGAGATATAGCTGCTCAAAAGTGTGGACGGACGACGGACGACGGACGACGGACGGACGACGGACGACGGACGACGGAGGACCCACTATACTATAAGCTCCCCTGGAGCCTTCGGCCCAGGTGAGCTAAAAATTGACGGAGCTAGAGTGATGACAAGCTTTTTCCTATGTGAAGTCTATGGGAGCTAGATGTTGCCATGGCAACCAGAGTTCCACTCAGATCTGCCTGAAAACCTAATGAAGCCTTTCCACTTGCCCAATAATGCGACACATGAAATTTGATCAAAGTTGGCCAAGTAGTCTTTAAGATATACATTTTTGAAATTCCCATTAACCCTAATGCAAAAACACACAAGGGCAGGTAACTCCTAAGTGAATGATCCGATTCTGCCAGTTATCGAACTTGACCGAGATTTCATGGCTGTGCTGGTTATCTGCAAGAATAAAGCCAATCTGAAAATAATTGAAGCAGCTACGGTGATGACAACATTCTCCCCATGTTAAGTCAATAGGCAATTTTTTCAACGCTCAAGGGCACGTAACTCCTGAGTGAATAATCCGATTCAGCCCAAAATCAAACTTGATCGAGA
Organism: Lucinisca nassula; assembly: GCA_963580285.1. Classification (NCBI taxonomy): domain Eukaryota; kingdom Metazoa; phylum Mollusca; class Bivalvia; order Lucinida; family Lucinidae; genus Lucinisca; species Lucinisca nassula. The sequence continues at coordinate 71,690,940 of OY757012.1, read as the reverse complement.
TTTCATGCCTGTCCTCGTTATCTGCAAGAATGAAGGTGATCAGAAAAAAATTGACGGAGCTAGAGTGATGACAAGCTTTTTCCTATGTTAAGAACGCTCAAGGGCACGTAACTCCTGAGTGAATAATCCGATTCAGCCCAAAATCGAACTTGATCGAGATTTCATGCCTGTCCTCGTTATCTGCACGAATGAAGACGATCAGAAAAAAATTGACGGAGCTAGAGTGATGACAAACTTTTTCCTATGTTAAGTCTATGGGAGCTATTTGTTGCCATGGCAACCAGAGTTCCAATCCGATCTGCCCGAAAACAGTATGCAGCCTTTCCCCTTACCTGATAATGCTTCACATGAAATTTGATCAAGATTGGCCCACTGGTTACGGAGATATACTTCTTTGAAAGTGTGGACGACGACGGACGGCGACAGACGACGGACGCCGGCTCGTGGTATACTAATACCTCACATGAGCCTTCGGCTCAGGTGAGCTAAAAAATTGACGGAGCTAGAGTGATGACAAGCTTTTTCCTATGTGAAGTCTATGGGAGCTAGATGTTGCCATGGCAACCAGAGTTCCACTCAGATCTGCCTGAAAACCTAATGAAGCCTTTCCACTTGCCCAATAATGCGACACATGAAATTTGATCAAAGTTGGCCAAGAAGTCTTTAAGATATACATTTTTGAAATTCCCATTAACCCTAATGCAAAACACACAAGGGCAGGTAACTCCTAAGTGAATGATCCGATTCTGCCAGTTATCGAACTTGACCGAGATTTCATGGCTGTGCTGGTTATCTGCAAGAATAAAGCCAATCTGAAAATAATTGAAGCAGCTACGGTGATGACAACATTCTCCCCATGTTAAGTCAATAGGCAATTTTTTCAACGCTCAAGGGCACGTAACTCCTGAGTGAATAATCCGATTCAGCCCAAAATCGAACTTGATCGAGATTTCATGCCTGTCCTCGTTATCTGCAAGAATGAAGTCGATCAGAAAAAAATTGACGGAGCTAGAGTGATGACAAGCTTTTTCCTAATTCCCATTAACCCTAATGCAAAAACACACAAGGGCAGGTAACTCCTAAGTGAATGATCCGATTCTGCCAGTCATCGAACTTGACCGAGATTTCATGGCTGTGCTGGTTATCTGCAAGAATAAAGCCAATCTGAAAATAATTGAAGCAGCTACTGTGATGACAACATTCTCCCCATGTTAAGTCAATAGGCAATTTTTTCAACGCTCAAGGGCACGTAACTCCTGAGTGAATAATCCGATTCAGCCCAAAATCGAACTTGATCGAGATTTCATGCCTGTCCTTTTTATCTGCAAGAATGAAGACAATCAGAAAAAAATTGACGGAGCTAGAGTGATGACAAACTTTTTCCTATGTTAAGTCTATGGGAGCTATTTGTTGCCAATCCGATCCAATCCGATCTGCCCGAAAACAGTATGCAGCCTTTCCCCCTACCTGATAATGCTTCACATGAAATTTGATCAAGATTGGCCCACTGGTTCCGGAGATATACTTCTTTGAAAGTGTGGACGACGACGGACGACGACGGACGACGGACGCCGGCTCGTGGTATACTAATACCTCACATGAGCCTTCGGCTCAGGTGAGCTAAAAATAAAGTTGCTATCGTGGTCACAACGTATTTTTTTATGCTCAAGGGCAGGTAACTCGAAGGCAAATAATCCGATTTGGCCCAAAATCGAAATTGACCGAGATTTTATGCCTGTTCTGGTTATCTGCTAGAATGAAGTCGATCAGAAAAAAAATAGCCATCGGAAGAGATGGCAAATCCCCCGACCAAAAGCCAATATGGCCTTTAGAAGATTGTTCACCAATAGAAAGTGCACCAGAATTAAACCACATATCACAAAAGTATTGCAGTTATGGCCATCGCAAGATTATACTGTCAGGGGAGATAACTAAAACACCAGGGCACTCAGAAATGTGGTTCTTGCGCATGACATGCCTGCTTAAGCTCATGTATTTCTGCACAAAGTACCATCAATATGTCTCAAAAGGTATTGGAGATATGGTGATCACAAGCTGGTCATACTGTTATATTGGAAGGGTAGATAACTCAAATACCACAGCAACAACAGTTGTGGTTCTTGCACATGACATTCCTTCTGTACCTTGTATACAATTGTGCCAAGTTCCTTCAATATATCTCAAAGGGAGTTGGAGTTATGGCCATCACAAGGTTATATTGCCAGGGGAGATAACTAAAAAACCAGAGCACCCAGAGTTGTAATTCTTGAGCCTGACACACTGCTTAACCTCATGTAAATCTGAATCAAGTACCACCAATATGTCTCAAAGGGTATTGGAGGTACAGTGGTCACAAGGTTGTCATACTGTTATATTGGAAGGGGAGATAACTCAAATATCATAGCACCCAGAGTTGTGGTTCTTAGGCATGAAGCGTCGTCTCAACGTTGTATACAATTGTGCCAAGTACCATCAATATATCTCAAAGGGTTTTGGAGTTATGGCCATTACAAGGTTATATTGTCAGGGGAGATAATTAAAAAACCAGGGCACCCAGAGTTGTGGTTCTTGCACGTGACACACCTGCTTAACCTCATGTACAACTGTACCAAGTATCATCAATATTTCTCAAAGAGTGTTGGAGATGTGGCCATCACAAGGTAGTGATTCTATATTAATGGAAGGGGAGATAACTAAAAAACACGGCACCCAGAGTTGTGGTTCTTGTGCATGACACACTGTCTCGGTCTTTTGAACAACTGTGCCAGGTATCATCAATATATCTTAAAGGGTATTGGAAGTATGGCCATCACAAGGTTGTCACTCTATTTTATTGGAAGGGGAGATAACTCCAAAACCATGGCAACCAGAGTTGTGGTACTTGTGCATGACACGCCGTCTCAGCCTTGTGAACAACTGTGCCAGGTACCATCAATATTCCTCAAAGGGTATTGGAGTTATGGCCATCACAAAGTAGTCATTCTATTTTATTAAAAGGGGAGATAACTAAAAAAGTATGGCATCCAGAGTTCTTGTTCTTACGCATGACACGCTGTCTCAGCCTTGTGAACAATTGTGCCAAGAACCATCAATGAATCTCAAAGGGTATAGGAGTTATGGCCATCACAAGGTTGTCACTCTATTTTATTGGAAGGGGAGATAACTCCAAAACCATGGCAACCAGAGTTGTGGTTCTTGTGCATGACACACCGTCTCAGCCTTGTGAACAACTGTGCCAGGTACCATCAATATATCTCAAAGGGTATTGGAGTTATGGCCATCACAAAGTAGTCATTCTATTTTATTAAAAGGGGAGATAACTAAAAAAGTATGGCATCCAGAGTTCTGGTTCTTGCGCATGACACGCCGTCTCGGCCTTGTGAACAATTGTGCCAAGAACCATCAAATAATCTCAAAGGGTATAGGAGTTATGGCCATCACAAGGTTGCGTCTACGGACGGACGGACGGACGGACGGACAGACGTACGGACAGACGGACGGACGCCAGGCTGATCGCTATATCCCCCGAACCTATTCGGTCGGGGGATAAAAATTGACGGAGCTAGAGTGATGACAAGCTTCTTCCTATGTGAAGTCTATGGGAGCTAGATGTTGCCATGGCAACCAGAGTTCCACTCAGATCTGCCTGAAAACCTAATGAAGCCTTTCCACTTGCCCAATAATGCGACACATGAAATTTGATCAAAGTTGGCCAAGTAGTCTTTAAGATATACATTTTTGAAATTCCCATTAACCCTAATGCAAAAACACACAAGGGCAGGTAACTCCTAAGTGAATGATCCGATTCTGCCAGTTATCAAACTTGACCGAGATTTCATGGCTGTGCTGGTTATCTGCAAGAATAAAGCCAATCTGAAAATAATTGAAGCAGCTACGGTGATGACAACATTCTCCCCATGTTAAGTCAATAGGCAATTTTTTCAATGCTCAAGGGCAGGTAACTCCTGAGTGAATAATCCGATTCAGCCCAAAATCGAACTTGATCGAGATTTCATGCCTGTCCTCGTTATCTGCAAGAATGAAGTTGATCAGAAAAAAATTGACGGAGCTAGAGTGATGACAAGCTTTTTCCTATGTTAAGAACGCTCAAGGGCACGTAACTCCTGAGCCAATAATCCGATTCAGCCCAAAATCGAACTTGATCGAGATTTCATGCCTGTTCTCGTTATCTGCAAGAATGAAGACAATCGGAAAAAAATTGACGGAGCTAGAGTGATGACAAACTTTTTCCTGTGTTAAGTCTATGGGAGCTATTTGTTGCCATGGCAACCAGAGTTCCAATCCGATCTGCCCGAAAACAGTATGCAGCCTTTCCCCCTACCTGATAATGCTTCACATGAAATTTGATCAAGATTGGCCCACTGGTTCCGGAGATATACTTCTTTGAAAGTGTGGACGACGGACGACGACGGACGACGGACGACGGCTCGTGGTATACTAATACCTCACATGAGCCTTCGGCTCAGGTGAGCTAAAAAAAGCTTAGGACAACAAAGCCCACCAGAGGAATTCTACATATGAGAAATGATTAAGATCAGCCTGCCAGCTGCAGAGATATAGCTGGTCAACAGTGTGGACAGAGGACAGACGGACGGACGAACTGCCATCCTATAAGCTCCCCTGGAGCCTTCGGCCCAGAGGAGCTACAAATACTTCTGCGTACAAGCAAACAGTGTGGACCGAAATCAGACTGCTCCTACTGTTTGCAAAATGACTTTTATAAAAGTAACCAGCAGACGACAAAGCCGACTACAATTGTAGTGCTAGGCATTTTATAGGTTAAGGTTTCCTATTTTTAGCTCTGGTAGCCATCCTGGTCATTAGAGCAGAAATGTTTTAGCTATTTCATAGGAGGTGGTCACTTAAACAACACTCATATGAAAAGTAGAAGTAAAACAAAGATCAGGAATTGATACAATTAACTTACTCCACCCATAAAAGACACCAAAGGGAAAGAAATACAAACATTAAGCGACCAGACCATAATGGAAACCTAAACAGAGGAAGGCCAGTTTGAATGCAATTGGGCGAAGGGTATATGAGTTGTCATTTAAAGGTTGTTGTTGTATCTTTTATTTTCAGCTATGGCCAGCTTGTTCTTTTGAGCAAAACTGTTTTAGCAATTTGGTGGAGGGTCATCTTACCAAAATTCCTGTGAAGTTTGAATGAAGTTGGCCTAAGGGTATAGGAGGATATGTCATTTAAAGTTGTTCTTTTTTTTTTCTATTTTCACCTCTGGTGACCATCTTGTACATTTGAGTGGAACTATTTTAGCTATATTAGCTATATTGTTAGAGGGTCACCTAAGCAACATTCATATGAAGTTGAATGAATTTGACCTGAGGGTATAAAAAGAGTTATACGCCCTTGCCCATCAGGGCTTGAAGAAATAGATGGGCTGCATGATGCTTCCACGCAGAGCTGGACCCGGCCACACACAAGTACTGGTAAACTGCTTAGAGGACCTAAGCCTGCCAAGGCAAAGTGGTGCGAGTCGGACCGTCCATGTTTATGAATCCTATTGGTTTAATTAGGGGACAGGGCTTGAAATGTCAATTCATCTCAATATTGGGTAAAAGTCCCAAAATTGGAAGCAACGTCTCTAAAATAACCTATACAGTGTTGACGGGGATGCTAAAACTTCAGATCAACAACAACAATAGGAGGAGTTGTCATATAAAATAAAATGTTGATGATGGACGACACATAACAAATACAAACAAACTGCCACACAGTATGTCACCCTCAATGCAGAAAATTGCAGTAGAAGCACTGCTTCGAAATTAGTAATTACTGGCAGTGATTTGTTTGTTTATTTGGAGGTTAATGGCTCAGTCAATACATTCAAGCAGGTCAGCTTATCTAACCCCACTTTTCCTGAGCAGGCTTATAGATAAACGGTGAACAATTACAGCTAGAAACTGCCAACCGGCCAACAGCTAGAATCAGCCAAAGGGAGAATAACCTTAGAAAAAGATTTCATGATCAATGTTGCCAACTCAGTCAGATGCACATCCAGGCCAGCACTGATGTAAGCTGAAAGCAACATGCCCTGTATTGTTTTTATTTTTAACAAAAATTTGGAGGCCAACAAAGGATAACTCAACAGAACTTGTCAAACATAAATGTTTGCTCTGGACTTTGAACAGAATAACATACCTAATGGGTTTGTCCTTGTTGTCTGTTTGCTCCCCTGAAACAAAAATATATTCAAAGTCTATTCTGTTGTATGTTGTAACATATTTTATACTCCTGTAGCATTTTAAAACTTCAACTATTTCTATAATTAATCGTGCAAACATATCTAATGTATCTTGGGAGATCTTATGCCTGCTGGCTCCATATTAGAGAAGAAGGGCATGCAAAGGTTTGGTTTTATTTTTTTTTGTGCTGTCACAAGGTTTGATGTAAATGTTGCTGTACTAACATATACACCAACTAGAGACCCAAGTGGACCAGAAATCACTCAGGGCTATTCCAGGAAAATGTGTCACCAGGGGGTGAACCGCATATTTTTTTTAAGGGTACCCCCCTAGGATTTAACAAGAATTCTGCCAAAGGCTATGTCGTGCCTGTGGGGGTGCAAAGTCACTGAACCATGAAATCTAGGTCAAAGTCAAATATGGATGCCTGCATAAAAGTTGTCACTCCTAGATGCAAGCTTGTACCAAGTAAAATTACTGAAGCTCTTATGGTTCTTGAGAAATGGACTCTTACATTAGGGTGAAAGTTAGGGTGGTCGCAACAATTCACACAGTCAATGAACCATGAAATGTAGGTCAGGTCAGATATGGATGCGTGTATTGAAGTTGCTATTCCTAGATGCGAGCTTGTACCAAGCATCATTTATGAAGCTCTTATAGTTCTCGAGAAACAGGGTGATCACAGCAATTCAGGAAGTCAGTGGACCATGAAATGTAGGCCAAGGTCAGATAAGGATGCTTGTATTAAAGTTGCTATTCCTAGATGCATGTTACGTTATGTTGGGAGAAAATGTGCCCCAAATTATTGCTCGTTACGCTTGTTACGTAACGAAGACATGTCCAAGAATATCCTTGTTACGTTCATTACGGTCCAAATGAGGTGCAGAGTGTTTTTTTCCCTACATATTTCCTTCGTTACGTTTGTTACATTACGTTGGGAGAAAATGTGCCCCAAAGTTTTGCTCGTTACGCATGTTACGTAATGAAGACATGTCCAAGAATATCCTCGTTACGCTCGTTATGGTCCAAATGAGGTGCAGAGTGTTTTTTCCCTATATATTTCCTTCGTTACGTTTGTTACTTTACATTGGGAGAAAATGTACTCCAGATTTTTGGCTTGTTACTCGATGCTTGTTACGTTACGTTGGGAGAAAATGTGCCCCAAATGTTTGCTCGATACGCTCGTAACGTAACGAAGACATGTCCAAGAATATCCTCATTACGCTCCTTATGGTCCAAATGAGGTGCAGAGTGTTTTTTCCCTATATATTTCCTTCGTTACGTTTGTTACGTTACGTTGGGAGAAAATGTGCCCCAAATTTTTGCTCGTTACGCATGTTACGTAATGAAGACATGTCAAAGAATATCCGCGTAACGCTCGTTACGGTCAAAATGAGGTGCAGAGTGTTTTTTCCCTATATATTTCCTTCGTTACGTTTGTTATGTTACGTTGGGAGAAAATGTGCCCCAGATTTTTGGCTCGTTACTGTCCAAATGAGGAGCAGAGTGTTTTTTCCTTATATAATATCTTTGTTACGTTTGTTACGTGTAACGAAGCACGATACTGGAAAATTTTACGTACTTTTTATGCATTATATGGCTCAGAGACGATGACGACGATAGACAACTCCCTATCCTATAACCTCCTCCGGAGCCTTTGGCTCTGGTGAGCTAAAAATAGTAAAAGCAATGTCATTTGGAGGACTTAACTACTTACCTTCATATAACAAGAATAGAAGGTGATAAGTGACAGTATACAAGTTGAGACAATGGAGAGTAACATCGTAAATACAGGTGATAATCCTAATGGTTCTTGTTCTAACATCATCTGAACTGAGGATGGCAACTGAAAAATATCAGAAACTAGCAGCACTCATAACTCTGTGTGAATAGAGGATGAAACAAGAGCTCCGCAAGCGGGGCATTATACGTCTGTAGCAAGTTAATATTTGTTGGACTGAAACCTTGAAACAATAAGAACTACTCCATATCATGGTCTAACTACATATCAAATTTCAGCTTGATCAGCTCTTAATTGTAGGAGGAGTATACAGATTTTTTCGAAGTGTTATACTAACATAAATACAATTTGGTGGACAATCCTCTCTATACCATATGCACTGCTCCACATCATAGTCAAATTTGCTAGATCAAATGTTACCTGCAGGAAGGGTTAGCCACAAACAAAATGTGTACAGAAATTTTCAAAGGGGCATCACTAGATAAATTTTTGGTGGACCATAACGTCAAAACAATAAGCAGTGCACCACATAATTGTCTAACTATATAATTATGAAGTTTCAGCTTCATCGAATATTAATTGTAGGAGAAGTTAGCCACAAACAAAATACTTACAGAAATCTGCAAAGGGGCATAACTTTATTTATATCTGGTAAACCATAACCTCGAAACAATATGCGCAGCTCCACATTGTCAAGTTTCAGCTTGATCGGTTCTTAATTGCAGGCAAAATTGCTTACAGAAACTTTCAAAGAGGCATAACTTTGTTTTCATTTGTTGGACCATCCATAACCTCAAAACCAGATCACTGACTGCGTCAGAAAAGGGCCCAAAATAGAGCCATCAAAGAGGTGTGGTAGGAATGTGATGGTAAGTATTTGTGTGAATTTTCATGAGGGAAAGGCAAATACTTTTTGAAGTTATGAGCAAGGTTAAGTTTTTTTGGTTAAGGCAAGACAAACACACAGACAAAAAAAATATAGGTATGGTCCTTTGTCAGAATATAGGTCTTGTGATGGTGAGTATGTGTGTGAAGTTTCATGAGAGTAGGGCAAATCCTTTTAAAGTTATGACCGACGTTACATATTTTGGTTAAGGGGTTTACAAACACAAGGACAACAACAATATAGTTGTCGCCAGTGTGAGGCCCTAACAATATGCACTTCTCCACATCATGGCCTGACTATATATCAAGTTTCAGCTTAATTGAATGTTAACTGTAGGAGGAGTTATCCCGAAACGAAATATTTACAGAAATTTACTCAAGGAACATTTCTATAAAACTTTTGTCAAAATATCTGCAATGACTTGGCAGCAAATGCCATTTTTCAATTTTCCCCATTATAAGTCGATGGAAAACCTAAGATGCAATAGCAACCAACCTAAAGAGCCGATTTTCATAAACAAGAGGACCATGATGGTCCTATATCGCTCACCTGCGTTAAGAGATTTACATGTGGGTCCTTGGGCGGGACAATTTTTGGCCTCAGGGCTATAATTTGAACACTCTTGGTAGAGGTCCACTAAATGAAGCCTGGGCCTTCTGGTTTCAGATAAAAAAAAATATTTAAGGTTTTACCTTTATAAGCCTATGTTAAAGATGCAGGCCCTGTGGGGAGGGGAGGTGGGGGGAATGGGGGGAAGGGGGCATTTTTGGCCCCTAGGCTAGCATTTGAACTATCTTGGAAGAGGTCCATTAGATGAAGCAGCAAGCGTCATACCAAATATCCAAGATCTAGGACTTTTGGTTTCAGACAAGAATACATTTAAAGGTATTCCCTATATCTGCCTATGAAAACCTGGGACAGTGCCATTTTTGGCCCCAGGGCTATAATTGAAACAATCTTGGTAGAGGTCCATCAGTTGAAACTTCATACCAAACATCATCGACCTGGGCCTTCTGGTTTCAGACAAGAAGATTTTTAAAGGTTTTCCCTATATAAGCCTATGTAAAACCAGTGGGCCATGGGGCAGGGCCATTTTGGGCCCCAGGGCTATAATTTGAACAATCAGAATTTTGGTAAAATATCAAAGACCAGGGCGGCTTCGGGTTTCAGACAAGAAAATTTTCCCAATATAAGCCTATGTAAAATCAGTGGGGCCCCACCCGGGGGTATTTTTGGCCAAAGGGTAATAATTTGAATAATTTTGTTATGGTTTCTGACAAGAAGATTTTTAAAGGTTTTCCCTATATAAGCCAATGTAAAACAAGTGGGCCCCGGCGTGGGGGCATTTTTGGCCTCAGGGCTATAATTTGAACAATCCTGGTATCAGTCCACTAGACGAAGCTTCATACCAAATACTAAAGACCTGGGCCTTCTGGTTTCTGACAAGAAGATTTTTAAAGGTTTTCCCTATATGAGCCTATGTAAATCAAATGGGCCCCGGCGCGGGGGCATTTTTGGCCCCAGGGCTATAATTTGAAGAATCTTGGTAGAGGTACACCAGAGGAAGCTTCAAACCAAATATCAAAGACCTGGGCCTTCCGGTTTCAGACAGGAAGATTTTTAAAGGTTTTCTCTATCTAAGCCTATGTAAAACCAGTGGGCCCACTGGCGCGGGGGCATTTTTGGCCTCAGGGCTATAATTTGAACAATCTTGGTAGAGGTCCACTAGATGAAGCTTCATACCAAATATCAAAGACCTGGGCCTTCTGGTTTCAGACAAGAAGATTTTTAAAGATTTCCCTATATAAGCCTATGTAAAATAAGTGGGCCCCTTATCGGGGGCATATTTGAAGATGGCCACCAGAGCTAAAAATATAAAAATCTTTAAATGACAACTTCTCCTGTACCTTTAGGCCAATTTCATGCAAAGTAGAAGTAAAACAAAGATCAGGAATCGATACAATTAACTTACTCCACCCATCAAAGACACCAAAGGGAAAGAAACACAAACATGAAGCCACCAGACCATAATGGAAACCTAAACAAAGGAAGGCCATAAGGACAGTTACTTTCCCACAAAATGGCCAAATGGCCACCCAAAATAAAAAGACACAAGTGATACACACAGTAAGTAACAAACAACAACAAATTTTTCATCGAAATCTATCACGGAATCATTTTTATGTGCTTAGTTGCATTCATATTTGAACAGTGCTCATACTCGCACAGGGTGTTCTTTCTCAGTTTCTATCTATCTATCTATCTATCTATCTATCTATCTATCTATCTATCTATCTATCTATCTATCTATCTATCTATCTATCTTTTTTCCTTTCTATACTCAGAGTATATTACCTACTGCAACACCCCTCATGAGGATTACATTCACGTGTACATTCAATACCCTCCTGGGGGTTGCAGGATGAAAGCCTACACAAGAATCATGTAATTGAGGTAGGGATTTTTACCTGCACACTAGCAGGCATGAGACTTTTCAGATTTTTGGCAGATTTCATATATTTTGGGTTTTAAAATGTGTTTTGCATAGTTACTTGTTTTTATCTGAAAGTTGCAAAAATGACATTTTTGGAAGGGGTGGTAAGAGTTTCAGCCTTTTTCACCCAGGTTTCAGATTTTTTCATCAGTCCTTCAGTCTCATGCCTGCACTGGGGGCCTCCAGTTAATGTCCCGATCCGAAGAACGGTGCACTTTGTGGCATTCATTTCTGCAAATGATGCCAATGGAGTGTGTTCGATTGCTGGTGAAGGATTGTCTTAGGACATGTCACCAGTAAACAATTCTGATTCTGACTGCGATTTTATTACCACTGCCTGGAATCGAACCGGGCGCATCTAGCATGATAGGTAAGTGCACTAACCACTGAGCTACCATGCTCCACCTTATTATTACTGCGATCGGTCACAATTGACCATATTTGCAGGTTTACAAGCAGCTGACCTGCACAGTGGGTCTCCCATTAAGGTCCCCATAGTTGTTCATTTTGGACCCCGCCCATCGGGGCTTGAAGAAATAGATGGGCTGCATGATGCTTCCACGCAGAGCTGAAACCGACCCGCACATGAGTACTGGTAAACCGCTCAGAGGATCTAAGCCTGTCCAGGCAAAGCAGTGGGAGTCGGCCCGTCCATGCTTATAAACCCTGTTGGTTTCATTGGGTGGCAGGGATTGAGATGTCATTTTGTCTCAATGTTGGGTAAAAGTCCGACAAAATTGGAAGCAACCTCTCCAAAATGACCTATACAGTGTTGATGGAGAAACAAATAGAATTCTAAATTTAAAGCAAATAAACTACCATTATATATATTTATTGTTAACGCTATTTTCGCTGCTATTATTATTAAACTTTTATTATTATTATTATTATTATTATTATTATTATTATACTTAGAACTGTTTGTAGTTTTCAAAAAACATATTTTTTTTATTCCCAACCAACCGCTTTTTCGAGACCAGTCTATTCAGATTCAGCCAACTTGGTTCATAACGTATATTTAGGTATACCTTTCTGTGAAACTGCGGAAAATAAACAAACACTTTTTGTGTCAATACAAGGTAATCTGCATGAAACGGCTGATATCTGGGGTTGAAATAGTGATTGCATTAATAGTGCTATAAATCATTCGATGAAATAATATATGAAAAACATTTTTCGAGGGTCACAATGCGTCGCATCGTATATGTAATGGGTTTTCGCGACCAACCGACTTTTCGAGAAAAAGTCTGTTATTTTTCTATGCTATTGTATTACACGCAGGGGAGTTTTTGCTTCGTTTTCTGGGTGAAAAAGGTGCGTGGTATATACAGGGAATTATCAAACAAACAAATAGGTGTTCATTCTTTCGTTTCTCCCAATACTGCCTACGCCCTCACAGGCATTTTAGGCAGGTTTATATTAGGTACACTCCAGATTTGCAGGATGAAAGCCTACACAGTTACCATGTACGTAGATACGGTAGGGATCTTTAATCAGCACAGGGGATGGTTCTTTGCACAGGGAGGCCGCCAGTTAACGTCCCGATCTGAAGGATGGTGCACTTTAAAGCATTCATCCCCGCAAATGATGCCATTGGAGCGTGTTCATACACCGAAATTTTATCACCACTGCCAGGGATCAAACCCGGGACCTCTAGCATCAGAGGCAAGTGCACTAACCACTGAGCTATCACGATAGTTGTTGCACAGTGGACTGTGGCATTCATCCCTACAGACAAATAATTGCCAGTTCACAGCAATCAAAATGAAAATCAAAACAGGGAAACTCAATAATTTACCACGCCCCAGCCCGTCGGGGCTTAAAGAAATAGTTGGGCTCCATGATGCTTCCATACAGAGCGGAAACCGACCGCACACGAGTACTGGTACACTGCTTAGAGGATCGAAGCCTGCCCAGGCAAAGAGGTGCAAGTCAGACCGCCCTTGCTTATAAACCCTATTGGTTTCATTGGGCGACAGGGCTTGAAATGTCATTTCATCTCGAAGTCTGGTAAAAGTCCCTCGAAATAGGAAGAAGAAATGAGTTTAATTATTCGATAAATATTCCAAACTCTCATTGACAGGCTGCGGCAATTATTTTGTGAAAGGAGGTCAAGTGTTAGGATCTACTAGGGAAGGTATTTGCGCATATGTGCAATGCTATGTAAAGAAAGTCACATGACAAAAACATTTGGCCTGTCTGTATTCTCCCTTTTTTTAGAAGAAAATTCTTGCAGTTATGAACATTTTGCAATAATTATATATTGTCTCGACTGGTTATTACAAGTCGACCCAGTCACCAACTACAGAAGGTTCCCGTTTGCTACTGTCCAGGTCACTGTTACTGGCCTTCCATTATAAATACAGATAACGTTTATTTATAGCAGTGCTATCTGTTGCCACCCCCCCCCCCCACACACACACTCCTCTCTGACAGAGCGCAGCCCTTTCATGATTATTTCCGGCCTCCTATGGGCTGCATGATGCTTCCAAGCAGAGCTGAATCCGGCCCGCACACGAGTACTGGTAAACTGCTTAGAGGATCTAAGCCTGTCCAGGCAAAGCGGTGCGAGTCGGACCGTCCATGCTTATAAACCTTATTGGTTTCATTGAGCGACTGGGCTCGAGATGTCATTTTATCTCAATGTCGCGTAAAAGTCCCTCAAAATTGGAAGCAACGTCTCCAAAATGACCTTCACAGTGTTGACCGGGACGTTAAACCTCAAATCAAACAAACAAACAAATCAAGATTATTTCACTCATATCGAGCTGATCAATAATCAGAGATGGGCGAAAACCAGAGTACCCAGAGTAAAACCACCTTACTTCCAGCGCAGAACTTGGCATCTCACATGTGACCAAAGTCAGGCTTGAAACACAGTGATGCGAGACCTAATGATTAAGAGTCAGCGCTCTTATCCACTAGGCCATGGAGGTCCTTATTAGAGTGCTTTGTCAACTGTAAAATCTGGACAGGACTATTGTACAGCAACACTGACAAACATTGTATGTAGACCCAGACCAGATTCATAGAACATGCTCCACAATTTAAACAAGTTTTGGTATGATCAAATGTAAATGTAGAAGTTAGCCAGAAATTAGATGTTTAAAGAAATTTCAAAGAGCCTGTAAGTCAAGTCTTTGTTTGTAGGCATTAGGCATATTACAGCCATTTCAAGGTTATCCCATTTTGTACCAGAAACGGATACCCTGGCAAACAGGAATCAAGACAGTTCCCCGACAAGACAGTTCCCCGACACGGTTTTTGGAGACAGTTCCCCGACACATTTGAAGACAGTTCCCCGACACTTTTGAAGACAGTTCCCCGACACTATTGTTCAAAGTCAAATGACCTTTGACATATCATGATGATTATCATAATTGATAGTTATTATGTGTTCATCAATATTTTGAAGACAATTCACCGACAGACGTTTAGAAATATTAAATTATGGGTTTATCGACATTTTTGAAGACAGTTCCCCTGACAGACTTTTTTTCTCCTATTACTGCTACTCGCTCACATCTGAGCATTACGAGCAGGATTTCCTGGGTGGTAACCAGTACTTTCTGTTTTCTTTTTTTTAAGCAATGTGGATGAAGTGCCTTGCTCAAGGGCACAACACTTTGGTCAGCGTGAGACTCGAACCCGCAACCTCTTGATCACTAATCCGATGCGCTACCACTGCACCAAAGCGCTCCACTTTTAAATGTATAAAATAAAATCTCATACTTGATACCATTATCAATAAGTGTAATGAATACACATAAAATTAAGCGAACTAGCATGTTCAGTTAATGAACCTGCACACATTTAAACAAAACAAAAATGTCTTCTAGGAAACGAAATAGTATATTTCTAATATAATAAACATTTGAAAAATGTAGCTGACAAAGCTGAGTTCAAAGTTTTTGTTTTAAATAAATATTATTAAAGTATAAGAACATTACCTCTCCTCTGGCTTAGACTTCCTGACAGACCATAGTCAGAACAAATGTCGGCGAACTGTCTTGAAATCAACGAGGAAATTTCAGGCAACTCATTAATATATAGTTTCCATAGCAAGAAACATGCAAATAATAACTCATATATCTTGAAACAATTCCCCGACACAGAAAGACATTGCCTCTCCAAATCACAGGTATACTTAATCTATTCAAAATGGACATTAAGACAGACAGACAGACAAAACTTTATTCTCTTCAGTCATTTACATGACATATAAGGAATAACATATTAATACAGATGTATGGTAGCTAACGTGGTACAAGGTTATAAACTATTAAACTATTAATAGTATGAGGGAGAATATGCAACTTATATGCTGCGTGATCATCATAAAAGGGCCCTTATCGCACATGGAGACAGCGATGGCCTAGTCCCGCTTGAGCAACTGTACAGTCGAATCCAGGTCATCACCGCCTGCATTCTGCATTAGTGTAACATGTAGGTACCGGGCCTAGTAAAGTGCAATGGTGCAGTAAAGTTCTCCCACATTCTATTTAAGTACGTAGCAACTTCAGATACTAGCCGTAGGCTTGTTCTTCATATCTAGGATAAGTAAATAAATGCGACGAACAACATCTCCGGATCTGCTCCCTGTACCGAATAACAACAACAGCAACATCAATGATAGAATGCCAGTATCACATCTTACTGTTGTCGGATGATAAGCAGACAGTGTCGTAAGAGAAAACACCACCATAGGTAGGTTTGACAGGCTGCACCGTTATCACCACCACCCCAGTTGGCTGGCAGTGCACACCATACCGTTATAATAATCATAACCAAAGCGTCGTCACCTTTTGACAACAGAGGGCAATGTCCAACGAAAAAAAAAAATGCCGACGTCACCCTCAACTCATCATCCGACAACAGTAAACGCATAGAAAGTACGTTTACTATACAAAACTACAAGGTCAGGAACTGTTGTAATCAATGAACTGTATACAAAATCGTGCGCGCACGTGGTAGACAGGCCACACCTCAGTATTAAATTTGTGACATAGTTATGATTATGAATGGATTAAAACGCAGCTTGGAAATGTGTGGAATATACCATAGTAAGAACAAGTCTACATGACTGTATAGCAGGATATTACGGACATGCTCCACCCACCTAGTACACATGAATTGGCAAGTGACAGTGCAAAATATTGTATTAAACTTTGCTGCTAGCCGATACAGTCAAAATCATTAAAGAGTGGGGCATGGCCGTAAATCCTTTTTGTTTGCATGCATTTTACAAGTAGAGGATGTCGGTTTAAAACAGTATCGTGCTGGGCATAGTGTTATCATACGCTATGTACATTCATGCAAAACTAAACAATGGGATAAATCGTCCCTGCGACAAAGTGCATTCATTAAGCATTTTTTTGTTTGTTTATGGGTACACATATGGTAATTGTTCCGTAGACCCTCGTTGCTGGGTGCCCGTCAGAAACGCCTATATGGGTCCACAGTCAAAATTATTGCGACAGTACGGTATGACTTATCTCTAACACTAGGCACAAACTTACGCCATACAAAGATAGATCAGAAATCAATGCACTTAACAACCAATCACATATCATTTGGACAACACACCCGTAAGACAAAGTGCACTTCTTCATATCTACACAACCGGTATCTTCATCCCCGCCCATCGGACGTCTGGGAAGACAGACTTGGTCGAACAATGCCCCCCTAGCAGGGCCGAAACCGGCCACACTTTGGTACCGGCAAACCCCACAGAAGGACCCAGCCTATGAACAATAGTGTCGGGGAACTGTCTTTAAAAGTGTCTGAGAACTAATTGTCAATTATAATTATCAGTCACATGTCATTTAACTATGAACAATAGTGTCGGGGAACTGTCTTCAAAAGTGTCGGGGAACTGTCTTCAAATGTGTCGGGGAACTGTCTCCAAAAACCGTGTCGGGGAACTGTCTTGTCGGGGAACTGTCTTGTTCCCGGCAAACAGACTAGGCCCAGATCAGATGCTGCCGAACCCAGCAGTGATCAGGGCTTACACTATTTGCAAAAAGCATTCCAAATAAATTTTATTTAAAGATAACACAACCTGTCACCCCTAAATTTTGGGATGGAATCCTATATATAAGGAGGAAAATTCCATTTCGTGCAAAAAGGGTTATTTCACTCGAGCCAATGGTTAATAAGAGGTGGACAAAAACCGGAGACTACTTGTCCTGACCTTCCTTTGCAGAACTTGGCATCTCAAATGTGGCCCAAGTGAGGCCCGAACCACAGCATTCAGAGACCTACATGTATTAATTTAATGTCATTAGGCCATTGAGGCTAGTATGATATTCATTCAGTTACACGTATGTTAGATTAAAGTTTTCTATTATTCTATATTATTTTGTACATGATCGTCACTGGTTTAACAGCTTGGGAACATATTCACGCCCTGTATACCACCCGCACAGTTCAGTTTTCTGCAAAAAGGCAACACATTTTTGTTATTTGTGATATCACCATAATTACAAGAACACACAAAAACTCTCATTATACTGTTTTGCAAAAAAGTATGTTTGCAGCGATTATAAATTCTTGATTAACCCCTAGAATTTTCCTCTATATATATGGCAGGAGTCCATTTCAAAATTTAGGAGTGTCAGGTTGTGTTTCCTTCAAAATTTTTTTGCAAACAGTGTAGGCCCTGATCAGACGCCGCATTCTGCAGCATCTGATCTGGGCCTGCACTGTTTGCCACAAGGGGTGCACAATTTGTACCCATCGGAATACCCACAACTTGTCTTAATAACTTAGTACTAAATCTTATGTAAATATTGTCAAGTAGAAAGGTGAGAGCTTCACACTTTCTGACATGACTATAAAGTATAATTTTTATGCTCTTCAGAAGTGAACCAAGAGGGCCATGGTGGCCCTGGATCGCTCACCTGATCCATAGTGTAACAAGTGGGCCCCAGGGAGGGCCATTATTGGCCCGAGGCCTTTAATGTGCATAATGTTGCGAGAGGTCTTAAAGGTGAAGCTTCATACCAAACAAAAACAAAGGCTATAACTTGAACAATCTTGGCAAAGGTCCACTAGATGAAGCTACACACCAAATATCAAAGACCTGGGCCTTGCGGTTTCAGAGAAGAAGATTTTAATAAAGATATTCCCTGCATAAGCCTATGCACCAGGGATATATAAGTCTATGTAAAACCAAAGGGCCCCGGGTGGGGGGCATTTGTGGCCCAAGGGCTATAATTTGAACAACCTTGGTAGAGGTCCACTAGATGAAGCTCCATACCAAATATCAAAGACTTGGGCCTTGCAGTTTCAGAGAAGAAGATTTTTAAAAATTTCCCTTTATAAGTCTATGTAAAACCAAAGGGTCTCTGGGCAGTGACATTTTTGGCCCAAGTGCTATAATTTGAACAATCTTGGTAGAGGTCCACTAGATGACGCTTCATAACAAATATCAAAGACATGGGCCTTCTGGTTTCAGACGAGAAGATTTTTAAAGGTTTTCCCTGTAAAAGCCTATGTAAAACCAGTGGGCCCTGGCGCGGGGGACATTTTTTGGCCCCAGGACTATAATTTGAACAATCTTGGTAGAGGTCCACTTGACGAAGCTACTTACCAAATATCAAAGACCTGGGCTTTCTGGTTTCAGACAAGAAGATTTTCAAAGGTTTTCCCAATATAAGCCTATGTAAAACCAGTGGGCCCCGGGGTCGGTTTTGGCCCCAGGGCTATAATTTGAACAATCTCGGTAGAGTTCCACTAGATGAAGCATCATACCAAATATCAAAGACCTGGGCCTTCTGGTTTCAGACAAGAAGATTTTTAAAGGTTTTCCCTATATAACGCTACGTAAAACTAGTGGGCCAAGGGCGGGCCCTTTTTGGCCCCAGGGCTATTAATCCATCCACTGGTTAAGCAGGAGAAGCTCTGGTGGCTATTTTGTTCACCCGAGCGGAACAGTATGAGCAATTTTGGTATAGTGACACCAAATGAACATTCCTGTGAAATAATTTCAAAATCCATCCACTGGTTAAGGAGAAGAAATCGTTTAAAGGTTTTTCTATTTTTAGCTTTTGTGGCCATTTTGTTCACCCGAGCGTATGAGCAAATTTGGTAGAGATTCATCAAAGGAACATTCCTTTGAAATAATTTCAAAATCCATCCACTGGTTAAGGAGAAGAAGTCGTTTAAAGGTTTTCTATTTTTTAGCTCTGGTGGCCATTTTGTTCACCCGAGAGGAACATTTTGAGCAATTTTGGTAGGTCATCCAAGAAACAATCAAGTGAAATAATTTCAAAATCCATCTACTGATTAAGGAGAAGATGGCATTTAAAGGTTTTTCTATTTTTAGCTCTGGCGGCCATTTTGTTCACCCGAGCAGAACGGTTTGAGCAATTTTGGTAGAGGGTCCCCCAAGGAACATTTCAGTGAAATAATTTCAAAATCCATCCACTGGTTAAGGAGAAGAAGTCATTTAAAGGTTCTTCTATTTTTAGCTCTGGCGGCCATCTTGTTTACCCGAGCGGAACGGTTTGAGCATTTTGGTAGAGGGTCACCCAAGGAACATTCCTGTGAAGTAATTTCAAAATCCACCCCCTAGTTAAGGAGAAGAAGTCGTTTAAAGGTTTTTCTATATTTAGCTCTGGTGGCCATCTTGTTCATATGTGCGAAACAGTTTGAGCAATTTTAGTAGAGGGGCACCCAAGGAATATTCCTGTGCAATAATTTCAAAATCCATCCATTGGTTAAGGAGAAGAAGTCGTTTAAAGGTTTTTTTATTTATAGCTCTGGCGGCCATTTTGTTCACCCGAGCAGAACGGTTTGAGCAATTTTGGTAGAAGGTCAGCCAAGTAACATTCCTGTGAAATAATTTCTAAATCCATCCACTGGTTAAGCAGGAGAAGTCGTTTAAAGGTTTTTCTATTTTTAGCTTTGGTGACCATCTTGTTCACCCGAGCGGAACAGTTTGAGCAATTTTGGTAGAGGATCACCCAAGGAGCATTCCTGTGAAATTAGATCAAAATCTGTCCAGCAGTTTTGGAGAAGAAGTTGTTTAAAGCAAAAGTTGGAGACGGACGCATGGACGACGGACAAAGACCGATCCCAAAAGCTCAGCTCAGGTGAGCTAAAAAGCATTTCTTACATTACATGCAAGGTAGAGGGAGTCTTCCCTATGAAGTTTCCGAGAAGAAGATTTTTACAGTAGAGGTCCCCTATACTAGCCCATGTTAAACCGATGGGCCCCATGGCTGGGCCATTTTTGGCCCCAGGGCCATAATTTGAACAATCTTGACAGAGGTCCACTAGATGAAGCTTCATACCAAATATCGAAGACCTTAGCCTTACAGTTTCAGAGAATAAGATTTTTAAATGATTTCCCAATACAAGCCCATATGGGTGGGCCATGGGGCCGGGCCATTTTGGCCCTAGGGCTATAATTTGAACAATCTTGGTAGAGGTCCCCTAGATGAAGCCTCATACCAAATATCAACTTTCTGTTCGTACCTCCAAAGGATCATTCTGGTGAAGTTTGGTCCAAATTGGCCCAGTGGTTTAGGAGATATCAATTGTTCACAGACGACGGACGTGAAGCTTCATACCATATATCAAAGATTTTCTATACAAGCCCCTTTTAAACTGGTGGGCCCCGGGGCAGGGGCCATTTTTTTGCCACAGGGGTATGATTTGAACAATCTTGGTAGACATCCACAAGATAATGCTTCATGTCAAATATCAAGGACTTGGGTCTTCTGGTTTCAGATAAGAACCTTTTTAAAGGTTTAGGAGATGTCTTTGTAGAAATTGTTTACCGACAAATGCACAGATAGACGCACGACGGATGAAAAGTTATCCCAAAAGTTCACCTTGTCACGTGACAGGTGAGCTAAAAATACAGATCATATTTTACATACTCACCATGTCAATGAGAAGTTTCAGCTTGGGCTCCATTCTTTGAGTTAATGTCAGCTTAAGAATACTTTCATCTTCCTTTTCATCTTGTATTTTCTTTGTCAGTCTAGGATCTGTGTTGTAATTATTGTTTTCATCTAGATCACTGAGTTGAACACCTTTTGGTCTTACAGTAGGAGGAATAATACCCTGACTCTCAGGCCCTGATGCAAAATCTTGTTTTTGTGTGATAGTTGGCTGAGTTTGTCTATTTGCATGTTGTGAGTTTCCTTGCTTCGGGGGAATGTTTGATTTTCCATGTGACTGGATTGATGATTGGTGTACCAAAGCTTTGTGTTTATCTTGATCCTGTTCTTCTTGTTTTCCATATTGCTTATGGTGATGATTTTCAACATGATTTTTCTGAGTTTGAGCTGCCAGACTTTCTTCACTATTGCCTGACTCAGATGACAATGTTTTTCTTGAAGCATGGTCAGCTGTTTTATATGGGTCTTCACTTAAGGATGGCTGAACTTGATCTTGAACTGCATTACTCTTGAGAGTAAAATTTTCTTTTGTGTTCACCATTTTAACATCCAGCCCATGACCCACTGATGATGACCCAGGTATTTCGTAATTTTTGACCTGACTGCCGGCTTGTCTTTCAGCTACAGATTTCTCAGAATCTTGAATTGAATAATAAACACCTTCAGGAGTATACCGATTGTTCACATCAACCCCTTGATTTAAAGGTAAAATTTTTGTGCTTGCTTGAAAAAGTGTTTCATATTTTTTCAGCTCTACTGAAGTCCAATCATTAATTGTCAATGCAGATGGCTTCAGATCAGTTGTATGCATTACCAATGGTTTTGCTTTAGTACTTGGACTTCTATATTGGTGCTTTGAAAGAGCAGCTTCATCCTTTTTAAACTCTGATCGCTCTGTCAAAGTTACTGAAGGTTCCACCATAGTATATGATGGTTTTATACTTAGATTTATTTCGATAGCTTTAGTAGCTGTGGACAATAAATCATGGTCATCCACAGTTTCCTTTGTATTTCCTCCCTTTTTTGAATCTACTGATTGACCAGGTTGTACTGAAGATGAATGGACTGTGATTTCCTCAGATGATTCTTCTGAGGCTCCTGCAAAATGGAAATTTTCAGGAATATCTGAAGTGGTTACATGTTGTGTTATTGGCGATTTTAATTCTGAGATATAGGCCTGTGTCAGATCAACTTGCTGAGTTATTTCAGCTGTTTCTACTCCAAAGTGCTCTACAGGAACAGCAGTCCCATCTACCACTATATGTGATGCTTCTTTGCGTACTTTTGACTCAATTTTTACTCCAAGCCGTTCTTCATTTTCAGTTACAAGGTGATCTGTTGATGTCTCTTCAGACTTATATTCCATGCTTATATCTGTCTTAACGATTTGCATTGGTGTTGGATTTACAACCATGTCAAATGCTGCAGGCTGTGTTTCCATTTTGTACATTGTTTTATCATCAGTCATTACAGTTTTAGTTGGGATGTTACCCTTGATTTCATTAGATGCAAATGAATGACTCGGAATTTCTAACAGGTTTCCTTCAATGTTCTGAACTGCCTTTTCAACATCACTGTACATACTGGGATCACTACCATGTATTTCTACCGGGTTCATGTTTTCAATATGAACATCAGTCAACCCACGATCTTTATTTGATTCTATGTTAGCAGTCAAGTTTTCTGAAGCATTATCGATTTTCAGTTCATCTTCTGGGTCGGGGGCAAAACTGCTAGTGTCCGCTGTATGATGTTCTACTTTTGTGTTTTGTTTACTTTCATCTAGTGTTGGCTTACCATTTTCGACAACCTGTTTTAATTCCTCTATGAATGGCTCTCTATGCTTCTCAATGTTACTTTCACCAACTATGTTGGTAAACAGCAAGCTTTCTACATCCATTTTTTTATCCTGAACTTGTGGCATGCCTTGAGGTTCAAAACCTTCCTCAATTTCTATATTGAGTGAGGTTTTGGCATTAATCTCAGCTTTCTTTCCTCCATCTGAAGTGACAGATACTGGTGTTGAAGTTTCAGTATCAAAAACTATATTTTCTCTTTCTTGTTTGGTTTCTACACCAAAAGTAAAGGTGTTCTTGATAGCTGAAATTATGAAAAAGGCTTTAATGTTGTTCACAATGATCGTATTTATCAATTCCAAAAGATGACAATGGCTTATTCAGATTTATTCAGAACTTATTAAAAAGAGGGCCAACTGGCCCTGTAGCACTCACCTGTGTACCAGAAAATCATCAGTGATGTTTAGAATGCCCATCGGGGCTTGAAGAAATAGATTGGGCTGCATAGTGCTTCTATGCAGAGCTGGAACCGACCGCACGAGTACTGGTAAACAGCACAGAGGTTCTAAGCCTGCCCAGGAAAAGTGGTGCCAGTTGGACCGTCCATGCATATTATCCCTATTGGTTTCATTTGGGCAACAGGGCTTAAGATGTTATTTCATCTCAATGTAGGGTAAAAGTCCCCCAAATCTGGAAGCAATATCTCCAAAATGAGCTACACTGTGTTGATGCGGATGTTAAACCTCAAATCAATCAATAATCTGGCCCTGTGGTTTCAGAGAAGAATATTTTGGTAGGGAGTCACCTTGGCAACATTCCTGTGAAGTTTGAATCAAATTGGCTCAAGGATTTAGGATGAGTTTGCGTTTGAAGCAAATTTACAATGTTTTTCTATTTTTAGCTCTGGTGGTCAATTTATCCATTGGAGCGGGATTGTTTTAGCCAATTTGGTAGAGGGTCATCTAAGCAACATTGCTTTGAAGTTTGAATGAAATTGGCCAAAGGGTACAGAATGAGTTGTCGTTTGAAGATTTTTTTTCTTTTTTTAGCTCTGGCGACCATCTTTTCATCAGAGTAGAAGGATTTTAGCTATTTCAATTGGAAGGCACCTAGGCAACATTCCTGTGAAGATTGAATCCAATTGGCCCATGGGTTTAGGAGGAGTTTGCGTTTGAAGCAAATTTACAATGTTTTTCTATTTTTAGTTCTGGTGGCCATTTTGCTAATCAGAGCATAACTGCTCTAGCTATTTTGAAAAAGAGCCATCTTGCTCTGACGGTTGAATGAAATTGGCCAAAGGGTACATGAGTTGTTGTTGTTTGAAGAGTTTTTCTTATTTTAGCTCTGGCGACCATCTTTTTGTCAGAGCGTCAGAGCAGAACAAGTTTAGCTATTTTAATAGGGAGTCACCTAGGCAACATTCCTGTGAAGTTTGAATCCAATTGGCCCAAGGGTTTAGGAGGAGTTGGCGTTTGAATCAAATAAACAATGTTTTTCTATTTTTAGATATGGTGGCCGTTTTGATCATCTGAGCAGGATCGTTTTAGCTATTTTGGTAGAGGGTCATCTAAGCTACATTCCAAAGGGTACAGGAGAAGTTGTGACTTGATGATTTTTTTCTATTTTTAGCTCTGGTGGTCATCTTGTTTGTCAGAGCGGAACGAGTTTAGCTACTTTGGTAGGGAGTCACCTAGGCAACATTCCTGTGAAGTTTGAATCCAATTGGCCCAAGGGTTTAGGAAGAGTTCGCGTTTGAAGCAACTTTACGATGTTTTTCTATTTTTAGCTCTGGTGGCCATTTTGCTCATTACAGCGGATCCGTTTTAGCTATTTTGGTAGAGAGTCACCTAAACAACATTCCTATGAAGTCTGAAATTGGCCCGAGAGTACAGGAGTTGGCGTTTAAAGATGTTTCTATTTTTAGCTCTGATGGCTATCTTGTTCACTGGAGTGGAACAATTTTAGGTATTTTGGTAGGGAGTCACCAATGCAACATTCATGTGAAATAGAAGTGAAGGCAATGATCAGGAATCGATACAATTAACCCACAGCTCCCATCAGAGACACCAAAAGAGAAAGAAGCACAAACATGAAACAAGTCCAGGCCTCATACTGGGCCAAACTCTGAAAGCGTGAAAAATATCCCATAATTGTGGTGGCTGCAGGTCCCCACTGGGGTCCAGGGGCATGGCCCCACGGGGGGGGGGGGGGGGGGCTAGGAGGGCGGAGCCCCAGGGCAGATAATGGTTTTAGCGTTTTATAAATATGTCATATTCACTCTCCTGACACCTATTTTTCTAAGGAAAATCCCAGATGTCTGGGGTCAGGTCACTTGATGATGTTTTTTCAAGTAATTTTTCCATTTTGCTACAATTCGAACACTTACCATCATTATAAAACATGTTTAGAAACTTCTAGACAATGTTCTAAACTAGAAATGTGTCATTACAACACAGATGCCCCCGCCCAGGGGCCCACATCACTACCTAAAAATATGCTGCAACAACAGCTGTCATCAGACAGCATAACTCAGGTGAAAAAGTGAAGTCTACAACCTTGACCTTGAGATCATAAGAGGGGCGGGGATATGGCTGAATGAAACTTTTGACCTGGATCTATCATGATTCCAAATATGAACCATGATATGGTTTGGAAAATATGAGCTCTAAATACATTTAGCATCAAACATTTCTAAGTATATGACATTTACCTTGTGGTCAGGGGCAGGTGTATGGCTGAATTAACCTTTGGACATGTAACTATCATCAAACCATATATGAAGCAAATCCGATATATGGTTTGGAAAATATCAGCTCTTAACATATGTTAAATTTAAAAACGTTTATGTCTGTGACCTTCACCTTGAGGTCATGTGCATGAGCTGGGTATTGTTGAATATCACTATGGACCTGTGTGTGTGTGAATTCGAGTTTAACGTCGCTTTCAACAATTTTTCAGTCATATCACGACAGTGTCTGGTTGCGACAGGGAGCTCAATGCTCACTTTTATAGTGCTGCCTCACTGAAGTATCATGTCCCAGACACATTACATGATACCACACCCAGTCACATTATCCTGACACTGGGTCGACCAGTCCTAGCTCTACCCCGTAAATCTGAGTGCCAAGCGAGGAGCAGCTAGTACCATTCTTAACGACTTTGGTATGTCGAGGCCCGGGATCGAACCCGTGACCTTCCGTTCCCCGGAGCGGACACTCTACCAACTGAGCTATCGGGGCCGGTCACTATGGACCTGTATATATCATCAGACAAAAGATAAACACAATCTATCGTATGGTTTGGCAAATATGAACTATTAAATAAACATTAAAATTTCTAAGTCTGTGACCTTGAAGTCTTAGGCATGGGTGGGGTATTGCCCAATAAACCTTTGGACCTGTATCTATCACCATAGCAAATTTAAACTTATTCCCTCATATGGTTTGGAAAATATAAGCTCTTTAAAAAATTTAAATAAAAAATTTCTAAGTCTGTGACCTTGACCTTGACCTTGAGGTCATGGACACAGGGGGTGGGGCGGGGGTATAGCTGAACAAAACTTTGGACCTATTTCAATCATGAAGCCATACATGAACCAAATCAATCGTAAAAGGTCAGGTCCTACCTGGTACAAATACCTTAACCTGAGTCTTTAACATAAAAAAATTTCAGAGTCTGTGACCTTGACCTTGACCTTGAGGTCATGGGTATGGGTGGCGGTATTGCTGAATAGAACTGTTGACCTATATCTAGCACTATACCAAATACAAACCAAAGCCATCAAATGGTTTGGCAGATATGAGCTCTTAAATAATAAGGTTCTACCTAGTACAAATACCTTAACCTGAGTCTTTAACATTAAAAATTCGAAGTCCCTGACCTTCACCTTGAGGTCGTGGGCATTGGTGGGGGTTTTGTTTGTTTGATTTGAGGTTTAAAGTCCCCGTCAACACTGTAAAGGTCTTTTTGGAGACGTTGGTTCCAATTTTGTGGGACTTTTACCCGACACTGAGATGAAATGACTTCTCAAGCCCTGCCGCCCAATGAAATCAATATGGTTTATAAGCTTGGACGGTCTGACTCACACCGCTTTGCCTGAGCAGGCTTAGATCCTCTCAGCGGTTTACCAGTACTCGTGTGCGGGTCGGTTTCAGCTCTGCGTGGAAACATCATGCAGCCCATCTATTTCTTTAAGTCCCGATGGGCAGGGGTACTGCTGAATAAAACTTTGGACCGATATCAATCTTCATACCAAATATGAACCAAATCCAACACATGGTTTGGAAAGTATGAGTTCAGATTCTACCTGGTACAAATACCTTAACCTGAGTCTAACAGGATTACGAACGTACGTATGTACAGACATTGGTAAATAGGACGTACATTCGTACGCACGTACACACGTACCCACGGACGCACATACGGAAAACCGAAAAACTATATGCCCCCGGCATCTCCAATGCGGGGGCATAAAAACGTCTTTTTTTACTATCAAATCTCAAATTAGTAAAGATAACACTCTTTTGGAAAACGAAAGTAGACATCCATGCAGAAACTATGAAGCATGCACAAATCAAGCAAACACAACTAAAACTTACCTTGATCCTTCAATTAGGTAAACATTTGACTTCACAATGCAGGTAACATTACTCTCTGATTTTGTAATACAGCTGAGAAATATTCCAAAAACATCTCATTCCAGTAAAATTGAGCACCCATTGTCTGTTGACAAAGTGTGGCTTCCGGTTGCTATCCATGTACTGCAATAAAGCAGGTAAACAGTCTGGACTGGTTTTGTTTTGTATAGCGCCCCTGCGAGTCGGACCGCTCCTTAAACCCTAGCGAGTTCTATGAGTGGTAGGGCTTGAGAATTCATTTCATCTCAATGTGGGTAATCAGAAGCAACGTCTCCAAAATGACCTTAATAGTGTTGACAGGGGTGTAAAACCTCAACTCAAACAAACAAACAATTTATTTTGACAGACAAATGAATGGTACAAAACAAAACCATTCTAGATTGTTTACCTGCTTCATTGCAGTACATGGATAGCAACCGGAAGCCACACTTTGACAACAGACAATAGGTGCTCAATTTTACTGGAATGAGTTGTTTTTGGAATATTTCTCAGCTGTATTACAAAATCAGAAAGTAGCATAACCTGCATTGTGAAGACAAATGTTTACCTAATCCAAGGATGTAGGTAAGTCATAGTTGTGTTTGTTTGATTTGTGCACCAGGGATTGGAGGATCGATCCCGGGCTTCTCCAGACTTTCGGATGAGTCTTTAAAGGACAAGAAAATATAAACTACATTATGATGTAGGGCAGGGAGACTTTTTACGGCCGCCACACATTCACATAAGCCTATGTAAAACTAGTGGGTCCAGGCGTTGGGTCATTTTTGACCCAAGGTTATTACTTGGACAATCTTGGTAGACGTCCATTAGATGAACCTTTATACCAAATATCAAAGACCTGGGCCTTCTGGTTTCAGACAAGAAGATTTTAAATAATAATAATCGTCTTTATTTCACGAGGGTAACACATTTAGCTACAGCTAATCTTCCATGAGGAAAGGTCATCCCTGTATACGTGAAACCAGTTGGCCGCGGCCCAGGGGGGATTTTTGGCCCCAGGACTTTATTTTGAAGAATCTTGGTAAAGGTCCACTAGATGAAGCTTCATGCCAGATATCAAAGACCTGGGCCTTCTGGTTTCAGACAAGAAGATTTTTAAAGGTTTTCCCTATATACGCCTATGTGAAACCAGTGGGCCGCGCGTGGGGGCAGTTTTGGCCACAGGACTATATTTTGAACAGTCTTGGTAGAGGTCCACTGGATGAAGCTTCATACTAAATATCAAAGACCTGGACCATGCAGTTTCAGAGAAAAAGATTTTTCAGTGAAAAGAAATCTATTTTTAGCTCCTGTGACCTACATGTGCAACGGACCGGAACCATTTGAACAATTTTGAAAGGGGACGAGGTAATGATCATTCCTGTGAAGTTTGGTCAAAATCCGATCAGTGGTTTAGGAGATATTGTTTGAAGAAATTGTTTACGCACGGACGGACGCACGACAGACAAAACGTGATCCAAAAAGCTCACCTCGTCACTACGTGACAGGTGAGCTAAAAAAGAAATAGCACGGGGTGGATTGAGACTTGAGAGGGGTGGGAGCAGGGCTGGCCCAGTTCTTCTCCACCCCAAGGCTGCTATATATTTGCTTTCATGAACAATTCTGCAATGTCTTACGCTATGAATTTAATATTTGAATTCAAATAATAAACACAGAGGTATGAACTACACAAGAGGCAAAGAGGGCCCTGATTCGCTCACCTGAATGTCTAAATGGTTTCAGGCAAGATGATTTTCAAAGGTTAGCCCTACATAAGTCTGTAAAACCAGCGGGCATCGGTTTTGGCCAATTTTTGGCCCCAATGCTATAATTTGAAAAGTCTTGGTAGAGGTCTATTAGACAAAGCTTCATACCAAATATCAAAGACCTGAGCCTTCCGGTTTTAGACAAGAAGATTTTTAAAGATTTCCCCACTGTAAGTCTATGTGAAATCAAAGGTCCCCATGGTGGGGCCATTTTTTACCCTAGGGCTATACCGTAAAATCTCTATTGGAAGCCCATGCTCTAATAAAAGCCCACCCCCCCCCCGATTTGGATGTTAAAAATGGCAATTCTCAGAAAAATACCAGCCTCCAATAAATGCCCACTTTACTCCGATGTTGATTCATAGGAACTTCTTTGTGACATTGTGACAGGGTCGGAAATTAAACAAGTCAAACAAAATAACTTCAGGTTTTACGTATTTTGCCATGTTTGACACGAAATGAGAACAAGAGGGTCATGATGGCCCTGGATCGCTCACCTGATCCATATGTTAGAGTAACAAGTGGGCCCCGGGGAGGGCCATTATTGACCCCAGGGCTATAATGTGCATAATGTTGAGGGAGGTCTAAAAAGGTGAAGCTTCATACCAAATATCCACAAAGGCTATAATTTAAACAATCTTGGCAAAGGTCCACTAGATGAAGCTACACACCAAAAATCAAAGCCTTGGCCTTGCGGTTTCAGAGAAGAAGATTTTTTTAAAGATATTCCCTACATAAGCCTATGTAAAACCAAATGGCCCCGGGGCGGGGGCATTTTTGGCCCCAGGGCTATAATTTAAACAATCTTGAAAGAGGTCCACTAGATGAAGCTTCACACCAAATATCAACGACCTGGGCCTTGTGCTTTTAGAGAAGAAGATTTTCAAACATATATAACTCTATATAAGTCTACGTAAAACCAAAGGGCCCCGGGGTGGAGGCATTTGTGGCCTGAGGGCTATAATTTGAACAATCTTGGTAGAGTTCAACTAGTTGCGCTCCATACCAAATATCAAAGACATGAGCCTTGTGGTTTCAGAGAAGATCTTTAAAGATTTCCCTATATAAGTCTATGTAAAACCAAAGGGCCTCGGTGCGGGGGCATTTTTGGCCCCAGGGCTATAATTTGACCAAACTTGATAGAGGTCCACTAGATGAAATTTCACACCAAATAGCAGAGACCTAGACCTCGTGGTTTCACGGAAGAAGATTTTTTAAAGATTTTCCTTATATCAGTCTATGTAAAACCAAAGGGCCCCGAGGCAAGGGCATTTTGGTCTCAGGGCTATAATTTGAACAATCTTAGTAGAGGTCCACTAGATGAAGCTTCATACCAAATATCAAAGACCTAGGCCTTGTGGTTTCAGACAAGAAGATTTTTCAAGATTTTCCCTATATAAGTAAATGTAAAACCAAAGGGCCCCGGAGCGGGGGCTCTTTTGGTCTCAGGGCTATAATTTGAACAATCTTGGTAGAGGTCCACAAGATAAAGCTTCATACCAAATATCAAAGACCTAGGCCTTGTGGTTTCAGAGAAGAAGAGTTTTAAAGATTTTCCCTATATAAGTCTATGTAAAACCAAAGGGCCCGACGCTTGGGCATTTTTGGTCTCAGGGCTATAATTTCAACAATCTTGGTAGGGGTCCACTAGATGAAGCTTCATACTAAATATCAAAGACCTAGGCCTTGTGGTTTCAGAGAAGAAGATTTTTCAAGATTTTCGATATATAAGTCTATGTAAATCCAAAGGGCCCCGGAGTGGGGGCATTTTTGGCCCAAGGCTATAATTTGAACAATCTTCGTGGAGGTCCACAAGGTGAAGCTTCATATCAAATATCAAAGACCTGGGCCTTGCGGTTTCAGAGAAGAAGATTTTTTAAAGATTTTCCCTATATTAGCCCATGTAAAACCAAAGGGCCCCGGGACGGGGGCATTTTTGGCCTGTGCACTATAATTTAAACAATCTTGGTAGAGGTCCACTAGATGAAGCTTCATACCACATAGCAAAGACTTTGTATAAGCCGATGTAAAACCAAAGGGCCCCATAGCGGGGGCATTTTTGGCTCCAGGGCTATAATTTTAACAATCTTGGTAGGGGTCCACTAGATGAAGCTTCGTACCAAATATCAAAGACATGAGCCTTGTGGTTTCAGAGAAGAAGATTTTTAAAGATTTTCCCTATGTAAGTAAGTGTAAAACCAAAGGGCCCCTAAGCGGGGGCATTTTAAGCCCCAGGGCTATAATTTGAATAATCTTGGTAGAGGTCCACAAGATAAAGCTTCATACTATATATCAAAGACCTAGGCCTTGTGGTTTCAGAGAAGAAGATTTTTAAAGATTTTCCCTATATAAGCCCATGTAAAACCAAAGGGCCCCGGGGCGGGGGCATTTTTGGCCCAGCACTATAATTTGAACAATCTTGGTAGAGGTCCTCAAGATGAAGCTTCATACCAAATATCAAAGACCTAAGCCTTTTGGTTTCAGAAGAGAAGATTTTTCAAGATTTTCCCTATATAAATCTATGTAAAACTAAAGGGCCCCTGAGCGGGGGCATTGTTTGCCCCAGGGCTATAATTTGAACAATCTTGGTAGAGGTCCACAAGATAAAGCTTCATACCAAACATCAAAGACCTGGGCCTTGCGGTTGCAGAGAAGATGATTTTTTTTTAAATTTTCCCTATATAAGCATATGTAAAACAAAAGGGCCTCAGGACGGGGGGCATTTTTGGCCCCACGGCTATAATTTGAACAATCTTGGTAGGGGTCCACTAGATGAAGCTTCATATCAAATAGCAAACATCGTGGCCTTGCGGTTTCAGAGTATAAGATTTTTAAAGATTTTCCCTATATAAGCCTATGTAAAACCAAAGGGCCCCGGTACTTTCGGCAAGTTCCGGATTTTATCGGAAATTTTATATAATTTAGTTCAATGTTTGTGTAAGAATATTAATATGTTTTCGAAACGATTTCACTAGCGTCGGCCGCGACAAAAATACCTCGCAGGGACGCAAAGTATCTTTTATATTGCGCCGCTAGTCATGCTGAGCGCTGTTAAGTTCAAAGACGCCGACGCGACCGATAGGGCGCAAAAAAATTATCGGAAACTTGAGATGAATAGCGGTAATAACTGATAGAGCATGCTCCGCATGCACGCCACTTCGGATTAACATAGATAAATAGGTAATAAAATTATAACTAAGGCGTAACAGTTTAATCCTGCTAATGGGGGCTCAAAGTAATCTTGCGTGAAAACTTTGTAACATATATATGCACTGCTTGTCGGAACACTACTGACAAAGATAACACGTTGATCAGTCTGAGCAGCAATGGAGAGGAAGAAACGGTTCCGTTTACAAATATATGTTTGCCAAACGATTTCACTAGCGTCGGCCGCGAAAAAAATACCTCGCAGGGACGCAAGGTATCTTTTATAGTACGCCGCTAGTCATGCTGAGGACTGTTAAGTTCAAAGACGCCGACGCGACCGATAGGGCGCGAAATTATCGGATACTTGAGATTGATAGCGGTAATAAATAATAGAGCATGCTCCGCATGCAGGCTGCTTCGGATTAACATCTATTAGATAAATAGGTAATAAATTTAGAACAAAAGCTTAACAGTTTAATCCTGCTAATTGGGGCTCAAAATAATCGTGCGTGAAAACTTTGTAACATATATATGCACTGCTTGTCGGAACACGACTGACAAAGATGACATTGCAAGACAGCATGTTGTGTGTTGATCAGTATGTGCAGCAATGGAGAGGAAGAAACGGTTCCGTTTGCAATAATAATAATGCATGTAGTTCTTGCTTTAGCTTTGTATTGACTTAAATGTCTGGAGTAAAAATATGTCGGGCACATAGTATCAACACTTTTTTACTTATATATTTCGCTTGTTTCTGGATAAAAAATGTTTAAAAAGATGAATAAATTTTACTGTTCCCTTTTATAAAACCATTATGCTGACGACATATATACCATTTTATTGCGCTGTGTCGAACTGTGAATAAATAATTTTATCACGAATTTGCCCAGAGACAGTTCAAATGGATAATGCAGGGAGATAGCATGTGGCGACTTCTGAAGAACCCGACGTCTTTAATCCTGTTAATGTTGCCAATGATTTTAAAATATGCTCAATACTTAGCCAACTAAAGCCATTCACGCAACATCAAAAGAACCGCTATATCGGCGGGTTGAACATCAAGCGTGGTCATGTCCTGAACCAGAAGGTATCGATATTAAGTGACATATGAAAAGAATGACTTGCAATCTCGGCTTACTTTACGCTCATTATCACATGGCAATTTGGAAAAATAAAAACATCGTGGCTTATTTGTTAATAGGATTAACTAATTTATTGGCATAAGATTAGTGATAGGCCTTTACGAAGTACAAACACCTGGTGTTTGAAACCTGTGGTATACCACGGTACGTACCGCGGTACATGGGTGTATACCGCGGTACAATTTCCAAAGGCGGTACCCAGCCCTACTCAGTATGTATTCATTTTGATTTGTATAATCTCATTTTTGTTACGTAAGTGTTAAGAATTGCCTTTTTGTAAGGTTCTTGGATGATTTCAATAAAAAATAGTAAATTTTGCAGGAACGACTTACATCCATTAAAGGTGTAAAACTACAGTGTTACCGGTTTCGGATTTTCATGAAATTTGGCATAGCTAAAGAAGATACATATGGCAAGTTTTCCTAGCAAAATAAAATCTTGACAAAGACTAGAACATATACTAGAACCTAGGGATTGAATTTTGATAATTTTTTAAAATGTTAATTTAAAAATTAGATTTCTTATAATTATTTTATCAGAAAATGTAAACTTTAATTAATTCAAAAGGTTTTTTAGTATCAAAGGAATGCCTATGGAGTTCTGCATTCAATCCAGTTCACAGATCTTGAAACTAAATAAAACATAAGATTTAAGACGCACTTATTTAGAGACAGACACCAGCTCATGGAGGGAGTCAGTTAGAGTGGCCTCCTGAGTCCTACTTTGATTTATATAAGTTATTAAATGCATTTTTATAGGTTGCATATGCTGAGTTATTAATATACAAAGTTTAAAGAAAAAACATGCATGGGCACATAATGAAAGACCTCCTTTATGATAAACGCTATGATTTTGATGTTGAGATTGTAAATTTTCCTTGTTTTGGATGTTGATGTTCCTCGTGCGCCATCCTATGGTGTTTATATTTTGCAATTAATTCGATTTGCAAGAGTGTGTAATCATGTAACGGACTTCAACACTCATAATAAATTGTTAACGGCTAAACTTCTTAATCAGGGTTATCGGTACCATAAACTACGCAAAGCCTTTTCAAAATTTTATAGACGTCATTCTGATTTAATTTCAAAATTCAATATTGGACTTAAAGCTCTTCTGAAACAAGGTCTATCGGAACCCAAATTTTATGGTGACTTAGTATATAAATTCAGAAAAATATATAACCGCAATGATTTCAGCACCAATTTTGCAAAATCATTCTTCAATATAAAAAGATTGGGAACAACATTAATGTTATACAACAGACTGCATGCATGGTAGTTAACCCAATCACGGTGGACAATTTTGCTTCCCTCTTGAATTGCACGCTGGTGGGTCAGGCCTCAGATTCTATGACAGTTCCAGCTTAAAGGCTTATGTTGGTTGGTACCTGTTGCTTTGTCTCTGGTCGGACCCATCAGAGTCTGTTGGTTTTCTTTTGCTCCCGCATTTCAGTGGTTTCTTGCTGTCGAGTCCTCACCATTGTTTCATCTTGTGATTTTTGTGTTCATGAAGATGTTGCACTGACGAGTTAGGAGGCCTTCATGTGGACTGAACAAATAATTTGTCTTAATCGCAACAGAAGTAAGGGCGAGGATTGTGGCCACGTAAAATAGATTTAAGCCCCCCAGTGGAATTCTTTACCGCTGACCATTCCACGGCAGTTCTTCTGCCGCGGTTTATTTTTGTTATGTCTTCGGGTGTTTGTGTCGCTTATATAATTTTATTTTGGATAGCCTATTGGCCATTTTGTGAGAAAGTAACTGTCTTTTTGGCTTTCCGCTGTTGGTGTTTCCATTAGGGTCTATTGTTTCATGTTTGTGTTTCTTTCCCTTTGGTGTCTCTGATTGGAGCTGTGGGTTAATTGTACCGATTCCTGATCATTGCCTCCACTTCTATTTTACATTATTTTCCCTATTTCTGCTCTCTGACATAGGTTGTGGATACCAGTCTAATGAGCACCCAAAACCTTTGTTTGGAACATAAATAAGAAAAGCCTCACTAATTTTCATCAGAAAATTGAACTATTTTGAAGATCATATAAAATGCACTAGTATTGTCAGAGGGACGGGTTATGATAATCATAAGATTTCATATTTGCATGGTTTATCAGTAATTCTTAGCTTTTGAGGTGATTTGCTTTCGTTTGGAGATTAATGGACCAGTCAACACTTTCATCTTTGTGTTCAACAGTTGTGATTACAACAATGGAATGATGCTGCGAAAAAAGTGAATAAAAGCTATGATGCCGAAATATAGAACATCATATTTGATACTGTTATAACTGTTAATGTTTGCACTCCTGCCCATTGGGCCTTAGAGAAATAGATGGGGTTGCATGGTGCTTCTGCGCACAGCTGAAACCATGAGTACTGGTAAACTGCTTAGGCTAAGTGGTGCGAGTCGGACTGTCCCAATATACAAACCCTATGGTTTGTTTGGGCAGTAGGGCTTTGGAAAGTAGAAGTAAAACAAAGATCAGGAATCAATACAATTAACTTACTCCACCCACCAAAGACACCAAAGGGAAAGAAATACAAACATTAAGCGACCAGACCATAATGGAAACCTAAACAAAGGAAGGCCTTAAGGACAGTTACTTTCCCACAAAATGGCCATATGGCCATCCAAAATTAAAAGACACAAGTGATACACACAGTAAGTAACAAACAACAACATAAATAAATCGCCACAGAAGAACCGCCTTGGAACGGTCAGTGGAAAGATTTCCACTGGGGGGCCCCAAATCGATTTTACGTGGCCACAATCCTCGCCATTTCATTTCATCTCAATATCAGGTAAAAGTCACACAAAATTGAGAAGCAACGTATCCAAAACAACCTAAACAGTGTTGACGGGGATGTAAATCCTCAACACAAACAAACAAAACTGTAAATGTGTCTCTAAAGTAAATTTAAATTTGGAGTCAGGAGGAAAAAACAAAAGAACAGACAAAAACATCATTTCCACCAACCATAACTGAAAATGAATCAAGAGAGACAAATTCTTTGTGTTAGTATAACATAAAGCATCTACAACTGTACTGCCCACACCACTACATCATTTTGTACAAACCTTCAGAATCCAAGGCATATTTCTTATCATTTGTGGTTGCAATATATACAGACTCATCAGTACCAACAGTTTCTTCTTCAAAGGCTATCTGGCTTTCAACATTGTAAGAGTCCACTTTTTCTGAGGATATAGTTTCTACTGCTTCGCCTACACCGTCTGTTTTTAGAACATCCTCTTCTTCACCACTGAAAACAGACTGTGTTGTAACATCAGCTCTGTGGTGATCAAGTGTGGCTCTTTCAGTAATACTTTCTTGCAACTGATCTTCAGTTGTAATTTTGTCTAGACTGGCCACCGTTGATTCAGTGGTGTAGCTGTTAACATTCTTTAGTTCTGGATTATCAATACTTGCTTCTATCATTTCAGGTTCAACAAATGTATGTCCTTTTGTCTCTTCAATGCTGATGAACTTTTGATTGGTTTCTACACCAAGCTCACTCTCAATATCAGCCCTTGAATCAATAATCTCCAATGCCTGATCATGGCTATTCCTTCCAGACATATCCATTTGAGGTGATTCTGTGGTTGTGGACTGTTTATCAGTGTCTGGCAATGCTGGTAGCTCAACAGATTCTTTGCCTATTGCAATTTCTTCGGAGTCTTTGACTGTTGGTACTTCATCAGAGTCTTTAACTGGTCCAGAATCTTTCACTGTTAACAGTTCTTCAGAGACTGAAGTTATCTGTATTTCTTCGGAGTCTGTTGGTGTTTCACTGGAGTCAGTAGTTTTATCAGCCATTTCCTCTGTGGTTTCTACAAATTATTTAAATGTTCATAATTTGAACAGTTCGTTGTTCACACTTTGCAAACATAGCATTGTCTTTTTTTAATACACACCATTTATTTTCAAAGATACTATATGATGTTTTGTACAGGAAACCCCAAAACAGGTAATTGGCAAACAGTGCAGGCCCAGATCAGATGCGACAGAACACGGTATCTGATCAGGGCCTACACTGTTTGCAAACAGTACAGTCATTTTCCAAATAAAAAGCTCCTCTGGATCTTAGGCTCAGGTGAGCTAAAAACAGGCATTTTCTGCAAACAAAGTGACGTAACTCTATGACAAATAAGCCAAACTTGCCAGTTTTTGATCTCGTTCATGCTTTTATCCCTGACTTTCTTAAATGTTTCAAGAAGATCCAATCAAAACTGAAGGGAGTACGGTGATGACAAGGTCAAAAAAAAGCATTTTCAGCAAAGTAGGGGACATAACTTTGTCAGTAATAGACCGACATCACTAGTTTTCGAACTCATCCTAGCTTTTATCCCTGACTTACTTCTTTCTAATTTCAAGAAGACATGTTGAAAACTGAAGGAGTAAGGGTGATGACAAGGTAAAAAATAGGCATTTTCTGCAATCAAAGGGACGTAACTATGATAAATAGGATGACCTCATCAGTTTTTGAACTCATCCAAGCTTTTATCCCTGACTAACTTACAAGTAAGTTTCTAGAAGATCTAATAAAAACTGAAGGGGCTACGGTGATGACAAGCTTAACAAGAGGGCCATGATGGCCCTGGATCGCTCACCTGATCCATAGTGTAACAAGTGGGCCCTGGAGAGGGCCATTATTGGCCCAAGGACTATAATTTATATTATCTTGAGGGAGGTCTAGAAGGTGAAGCTTCGTACCAAATATAAAAGACCGGAGCCTTCTGGTTTCAAACAAGATTTTTAAAGGTTTTCCATATATAAGTCTAAATAAAACCCGTGGGCCCGGGGCAGGGCCACTTTCGGCCCCAGGGATATAATTTGAACAGTCTTAAATATCAAATACCTGAGTCTTCTGGTTTCAGACAAGAAGATTTTTAAAGGTTTTCCCTATATAAGTCAATGTAAATTTTGTTTTGTTTCTTTCATTTGAGGTTCAACGTCCCCGTCAACACAGTATGGGTCATTTTGGAGACGTTGCTTCCAATTTTGAGGGACTTTTACCCGACATTGAGATGGAATGACGTCTCAAGCCAAAAGTCAATGTAAAACCAAAGGGCTTCAGGGTGGGGGTATTTTTGGCCCCTGGGCTATAATTTTAACAATCTTGGTGGAGGTCCACTAGATGAAGCTACACACCAAATATCAAAGACCTGGGCCTTGTGTTTTCAGAGGAGAAGATTTTTTAAGATTTTTCCTATATCAGTCAATGTAAAACCAAAGGGCCCTGGGGCGGGGGCATTTTTCGTCCAAGGGCTATAATTTGAACAGTCTTGATAGAGGTCCACTAGATGAAGCTACACACAAAATATCAAAGACCTGGGCCTTACAGTTTCAGAGAAGAACATTTTTTTTCTCCGCGGTAACAGGCTCGGAGAACAAGCGAGAAATTTTTCCGAGAAAAAAGAAATTTCGCTTCGAAAATCACTTTTTCTCAGAGAAAGATAATTAGTACAGGTGAAGACGTTCACGGCGTTTCTCCTCGAAATCTGCCTATACCTACATGTTCATATGCATGTATTTTTTTATGCATTCAAATTTCGTACACAAAGTTTGAAGCATATGACGAAATGCATGGTCTTTGTTCAAACCTGTAGACCGGATAAATGGTTTTTGCACACTAACTTCAGATGAGACGGTTCATAATGTTTTGAATCATCACGCTCTACACTGTTTGCCGTTCTTCCTAACGCCCCTTTTTGCAAGGTTAGACACTCCCAGCTTGATGCTGGAAAAGTCCATTGTGAACTGAACTCTCGTGGGTTATAAACATTTTAACCCTTTTTGTACCAAATGGAGTCTTCCTCCTTATATATACATGTAGCAGCAGTTCGTTTTAAAATTTAGGGGTGACAGGTTGTGTTTTCCTCAAAATTTATTTGGAAAATGAGTGAATGTTGTCCAAACAGTGGAGGCCCTGATCAGACACGGCAGAACACGGCGTCTGATCTGGGCCTGCCCTGTTTCCCAAGGTACCCCTTCAGGGGCTTCTGGTACTGAATGGGTTAATAGCCAAAAATTGGTTCTAGACCTCAGAAAATTTCTAATTCTCTTTATTTCTATGGTAGGGGGGGGGGTGTGGAGTCGTGGGGGGAGGCACCCTGCCCAGCTTGACTTAGCACATTCTCAATTGTCTTTGCACGAGACTGTCCTGTTGTAATTGTATGGTGCGTGTTCCCTGCTCGTATACCTACATGTAAATGTAAATCTGTACATACATCCAGAGTTTCCTTGAATGCATATTTACATATCGTTTTGCATAAGGCCTCTATTACTATCAGACAAAATTTCGTGACAGAAAGAAAGAACACCCATATGTGAACATATACAAAGTTGTCAAATTCAAAGGAGAGGAAGAATGAAAAAGCAAGAGCATTTGGTAATGCAGCAGTATGCACATATATACATGCATATACACATATTGAGCTGCATGATGCTTCCAGAAGGAGCTAACCTGCAGCACATGAGTACTGGTAATCCATTTAGGAGGTCTATGCCTGCCAAGGCCAAGTGGTACGAGTTGGACCGCCCTTGCATATAAATCCTGTTGGGTTCATTGGGTGGCAGGGCTTGAGATGTCACTTCATCTAAGTGTCGTGTTAGTCCCAAACAATTGAAGGCAACGTCTCTAAAATGACCTAAAAAGTGTCGAAAGGGACGTTAATCCTCGAATCAAACAAACACACGGAGCTTCCACATTTTAATTTGGTGGACTCAAAGGGTCAAATGGCGCTCAAATTGGAGCATTTGTACATGAAAGTATTCGGGGTTCGCTGGTGACTTTTTACTATAGGTAGAAGATTTGGTTTGATTGTTTTGGAGTTTAAAGGCCCAGTCAACACTATTATAGGCAATTTTTGAGCCGGAAAATTACCTATCCACACTTTTCCTGGGCAGGCTTATACATAAGTGGTTAACCAGTATAGTGCAATTCTTTCGCCAAAAACTGACAACTGCCCAAGATGATTTTTAAAGGTTTTCCCTATATAATCCTATGTTAAACCAGTGGCCCCCAGCGCGAGGGCATTTCTGGCACCAGGGCTATAATTTGAACAATCTTGGTAGAGGTCCACTAGATGTAGCTACACACCAAATATAAAAGACCTGGGCCTTCTGGTTTCAGACAAGCAGATTTTTAAGGGTTTTACCCTATATAAGCCTATGTTAAACCAGTGCTCACCAGTGTGGGGGAATTTTTGGCCCAAGGGCTATAATTTGAACAATCTTGATAGAGGTCCACTGGATGAAGCTTCATACTAAATATCAAATACCTGGGCCTTAGAAGATTTTTAAAGGTTTTCCCTATATAAGCCCAGGTAAAACCAGTGGGCCCTGGCGCAGGCCATTTTTGGCCCCAGGTCTATAATTTGAAAATCTTGGTAGTGGTCCACTAGATGAAGCTTCATACCAAATATCAGAGACCTGGGCCTTCTGGTTTCAGACAAGAAGATTTTTCAAGTTTTTTTTTTCTTATTTTCTGCTTTTCGTTGGCATGGCAACCAGAGTTCTACATGGAATGAAATTCTTTGAACAATTTTGAGCGAGGACCACCCAAAGATCATTTCTGCCAAGTCTGGTCAAAATCTGTTTGGTGGTTTATGAGGAGATGTCGTTTTTTTAAAGGAATTGTGGATGGACGAACAGACGGATGGAGGGACGACGATGATGACGGATGGTGAGCAATCACAATAGCTCCCCCGGAGCCTTCGGCACAGGTGAGCTAAAAACCAAAGAGCCCCAGGGCAGGAGCATTTTTGGCCTCAGGGCTATAATTTGAACAATATTGGAAGAGGTCCATCAGATGAAGCTTCATACCAAATATCAAAGACCCGGGCCTTGCGGTTTCAGAGGAGAAGATTTTTTAACGATTTTCCCTATATAAGCCTATGTAAAACCAAGGGGCTTGGGGGCGGGGGCATTTTTGGACCCAGGGCTATAATTTGAACAATCTTGGTAGAGGTCCACTAGATGAAGCTTCATACCAAATATCAAAGACCTGGGACATGCGGTGTCAGAGAAGAAGACTTTTAAAGATTTTCCCGATATAAGTCAATGTAAAACCAAAGGGTCCCGGGGTGGGGGCAGTTTTGGCCCAAGGGTTATAATTTGAACAAGCTTGGCAGATGTCAAAAACGCCCCAGGATCATAATTTACACTAGAAATGTTTTCAGAGAAAAACAATGTCCTCCCACCATAAAAATATCTTAAACACCCATTTGAATGTAAGCAGCAAACAAGCCATTTTTGGCCCAAAATTGACAGTTTTTGGGATGCTTTGACCTTGAAAAAAAAGGTCAATGTCAAAAAAATCTAATCAAATCTGCGGCTATTTGCAAACGATATATTGTACCAAGTTGAAACGAAATTCAATCAATTCATTAATGAGATAGAGAGCAGACAAGCCATTTTTGGCCAAAAATTGACTGTTTTTGGGAGCCTGTGGCCTTGATAAAAAAAGGTTAAGGTCACCAAAATCTAACCAAATCTGCGGTATGTTGTAAAGATATATTGTTCCAGGTTTCACTTAAATCAATCAATCGTTAATGAGATAAGAGTGCGCACAAGCCACTTTTGGTCGCTGTGACCTTGAAAGTGAGGTCAAGGTCACCAAAATCTAAGTAAATCTGCGGTTTATTTTAATGATATATTGTACCAAGTTTGGCTAAAATCAATCAATACGTTAATGAGATAGAATGCAGACAAGCCATTTTTGGCCCAAAAATGACTGTGACCTTGAAAATGAGGTCAATGTCACCAAAATCTAATCAAATCTGTGGTATGTTGTAATGATATATTATAACTGTTTTTGGGTTGCTGTGACCTTGAAAATGAGGTCAAGGTCACAAAAATCTAAACAAATCTGTGGTGTGTTGCAATGATATAGTGTACCAACTTTGACTAAAATCAATCAATTCCTTAATATGAGATAGAGTGCAGACAAGCCATTTTTGGCCCAAAAATGACTGTTTTTGGGTCGCTGTGACCTTGAAAATGAGGTCAAGGTCACCAAAATCTAACCAAATCTGTGGTATGTTGTATTCATATATTGTACGAAGTTTGACTAAAATTAATCAATTCGTTTTAATGAGATAGAGCGCAGAAAAGCTATCTTTGGCCCAAAAATGAGGTCAAGGTCACCAAAATATAATCAAATTTAATGTATGTTGAAATGATATAGTGTACCAAGTTTGACTAAAATCAATCAATTCCTTAATGAGATAGCGTGCAGACAAGCCATTTTTGGCCCAAAAATGACCGTTTTGAGGGTAGCTGTGACCTTGAAATTGAGGTCAAGGCCATCATGACCTAATGACTGTTTTCCCCCATCCTAGTGATGTGTCTATGCAAGTTTGGTCAAAATCCATCTATAGCTTTAGGAGATATAGTGCTTCAAACAGGCTACGCCGGCGCAAATCGGATCCGCACCAAAAACAATATGTCCCCCTCCCCTCCGGTGGGGGGACATAACAACCTTGATAGAGATGCACTAGATGAAGCTTAATACCAAATATCAAAGACCTGGGCCTTGCATTTCAGAGAAGAAGATTTTTAAAAATTTTCCCTATACAAGTCTATGTAAAACCAAAGGGCCCCAGGGCGAGGGCATTTTTTTGCCCTAGGGCTATAATTTGAACAATCTTGGTAGAGTTCCACTAGATGAAGCTTCATATCAAATAACAAAGACCTGGGCCTTGCGGTTTCAGAGAAGAAGATTTTTAAAGATTCTCTCAATATAAGTCGATGTAAAACCAAAGGGTCCCGGGGTGGGGGCAGTTTTGGCCCAAGGGCTATAATTTGAACAATCTTGGCAGAGGTTAACAAGAGTTGTCAGAAGACAGCATAGCTCGCCTTTGGGGGCCTAAGTAGGATCGGGGTAAGTTATCCAAAATGAAATTATCTTCTGCAAAACATCCTAACAGATTACAGCAATTAAAATAGAACCAGATGGTACCCCTAAGAACCACTGAAGAAGAATTTTGTTTTTTATTTGA
The DNA here is from genome assembly GCA_963580285.1 of Lucinisca nassula. NCBI lineage: Eukaryota > Metazoa > Mollusca > Bivalvia > Lucinida > Lucinidae > Lucinisca > Lucinisca nassula. The sequence goes on along the minus strand of OY757012.1, from coordinate 71,647,215 downwards.
AATTGTTTTTATTTGAAAACCAAGAGGGCCATGATGGCCCTGGATCGCTCACCTGATCCATAGTGTAACAAGTGGGCCCCAAGGGCCATAATTGACCATCCAAAGTGAAACGAAGGTATTTGCGGAATGACCTGTGGCTGGAGATATGAAGGTAAGCGTTCTTTAAATCTACGGAAATCGTCCATGAATTGGGACAATGACCTGACGAATAGAGGACGAAGTTTCCATTTTGAAATGACCGACTCGCATCATCTTGTTTAGTGTGAGAGGTCGATGATGAGTCGATTTTCCCATTTTCTTCTCGACCAGAAAGATCCTACTGTAGAAGCCTGGGGAAAGGAGAACTTTTACTACCCATACGTCTTTCTTTTGGAGAAGAACCTTTTCCTCTTCCAATAAAAATTTCTTTTCGTGATACTATTCACCGGAAACAGTATTGGCATCTGAGAAAGGGAAGGATTCCGAACAAACGCAATTCATTAACCCTTTCTCAAAATGCATAAAACCCAAATATATTTGATGATAGAAGCCACGGCTTGATAGAACTGAAATAGCTAGGCTCCTACTGGGAGAAGAGGAAGAGGAAGGGAAGGAAGAATGTCATTTGTTTGACTTGGATCTTCCTCTATTGGGAGGTTTCGTTCCAGTCCGACCTCTAGAACGAAAGGACCGTGTACCCCGATCTGAGAATGATCTATTAGTAGATGTGAACTGATTGAGATCTTCTAGTCGAGGGTGTTAAGCACTTAAACAGTCATCGGAAGTAGTCGAAGAGCGTCTCTTGGTTGCGGTACCTGAACTTGATATGCTCTCTTATGACTTCATAAAGACGAGTGCGGACGGTCTTGAAGCTTGATTCTGAAAACGTTTAGAAAACATGGTCCAGATATAATTTTAGAATCAAGAGGCGCAGAGGCTCTAAGTTTTCCTTTAGAATGCTCAGTAAAAACTGAACAAGTTATCAAGAGCAGAATTGTGCCAAGCATGCAACATGGTGGTAGAAAGAACAAGTGCTAATCCCCTATAACCATGACTGGGAAAAAAAACAAAAGCATTAGAATAGCAGCTCTATGGTCAGAATGCTCTTGTTTGAAGGCAGAGTGGGTTGAACAAGACTACCAGACATCATGAGAACCAACTTAATAAGTGTCCTGGTAAGAGGCTCCAATGTTAGAGCGTCGAAACAGGAAGTAAAGCCAATTTCCCTGAGGTCATATATACAGTGACTGAGTCTGGGTCGAATTTTGGAATTTCAAAAGACCAAAATTTGATGTGTTTGTTTGTTAGAACCAATGTTCAAAGTCCCCGTCAACACTGCAAAGGTCATTTTGGAGACTAATTGTGAAATTGATAACCACTGAAAGGAGGGTTGTTTCCTTAGAATCTTTAGATTAACTATAAATACTTAGATCTAAATATGTCCTTCTCAGAATCGCTGAATAATGAGGACGTAAGAAAATCAACCTCTGAATATTGATATGTCCTCAGAGGTTAAAGATCTAGGCCCAGACTCAGACTCTAGGGGCAAACACTTGAGGATCAAGTAAACTTCCCCAGTGTTTGACCCTTCATTCTGTATAGTGCACTGAACATGCAAATTGCCGAATCAGAATTGAGCATGCATAAGTAAAAATCCTTTAAATCTATGGACATAGCCCCCGAATAGGAAGAAATGACCTAAAAAAAATTCGAGGACAAAATTACAATTAGAAAGGATCGACTATAATCATCTATAAACATGTGAGAGGTAGATGAAGAGTAGATTCCCCATTAACCAGCTTACCAACCCCCCAAAAAGGAACCTGTAAGCTGCGAACCGACCAGGGGTAAAAGGAAACAGATAGAAAAGTCACAATGAATGTGATCAATAAGGGCCCTAATCAAGCATAACTAGTGGGGAGCTCTTTGACTGGCTGTAGCAAGAGAGGCCCCGTAGAATCTCTAATAAAATGTGCTGAAGAAAGAAGAGTCAATATCTATCTATCTATAGACGGATCAAATGTTTTGGCACGTGACCTTGTTTACTTGTTACTGCGCATGCGCAAAACTACCTTTCCCTTTGATAACGATCTTTCGTGGTTGGCAAAAAGCTGCTGGTTCCATATAAACACATTGTAAATAGGTTTAATATTACGGGCATATTTTAATTGACTGTTACAGAAAATCGATCGAATTACACTTTAAATGAGGAGAAAAATATATTCTAGACTTCATTCCTGCATCTTCCACATTTTTAGTCATTCCTTTTGCGCATTTTTATTACAAATAATTAAGACCATCCCGCCTCGTTACCTGTCTAATTTTAACAGGTAATTATCATCAAAACATCTTCAAATATTCTAGAAACCAATACTTACTAGCTAAGACATGTCTATTTTAAAAGTTTAAAGGTCAACTTTGTCGTTTCGATTCCAAACAAAATACAAGTTTACAGAAAATAACATCGCATTTACAATGGTGACAAACGGCCAAATTAGTTTTTTGCCCACCACCGGTAAGTCCCGGCAAATAGTATTATTGAGTGATGACATAGTGTTTGGATGTGTCTATAGGGGGTCCCATATAAAATATCCCGAGGAATAATACCCTTAACGGGAGAAAATTACTGATTATGATAACAAAAATTACCCGTATGTAACATGGATTCGGCAAAAATTTGGGCATAGGTTCCCCGCACCCGGGAGTCCCCGCAATTAGGAGCAGGGCCTTTACAGGGCGGTCGACGAACCTATCCTAGTCAACCCAGTCCCAAATGGGAGGTTGGGACATAGACTGGCTCATCTTGATTCGGCAATAATGACCCACACGAATTGGATGATTTCTGTTTAGAAGATACTGCAGAAAGGTCGCAAAGGAACCTGAATATTATCCATCTGCATCGTGGGATTTATATGTGACAGACGAGGACCGGTCCTGCACATGTTCAAAACTAAAATAATGCTGAGAAGCTCTATGCAGCAATAAAAACATCGTCTTCCGATACCGGAAGTGGAGAAGGAACACGCACAAAACCCGTTCTCTTTTCTGGCAATTTCAGTTTCCACAACGCCGACTTCTATTAAATATTTACATTTACAAGGAATAATACGTGTGCATACCCTGGCATAGTAGGTAGAAGGAAGTGTGATGGTCATCAAAAACCAGAAATGGTTGGTTACATGATAAACAAAACTTCCAAGTGAAAATTTAAAATGGCGGACAATTGATACATGTGCACAAAGTCGGCAGAAAACCACGAAATAAATTCCACAAGAAAAGAATTTCGAAAAAAAAAAACAATAAGCTTTAAAAGCCTAAGTACGTTGTGGAAACTCTCAAGGTAAGTGTAAAATCAAAAAAAAAGAATAAACACATCTGTTTATCCATCCATTCTTTGTCAAGAGCTGTGACCACGCTTGAGTCTGAAAGAAATATGACCTGTTGTCTATTGCCGGCCCGAATGCCGGGGTCATGTGACCTGTATCGTCTGCCGATTGGGCTGATAGGTCATGTGACATCAGCGACCAATCAGGACTTGACACTAGGGAGGTCACGGAAAAAGGGACATGCCGGTGGCATTTCTGGCTTGATTTTTTTTGTCAGACTGACCCAGACCTGCGTCTGGTGAAAAGGCTTAAATTGTAATGATGGGTAGTTATATTTGACATTAAAACCTTTAAAATATTTCTCTTATTTCACGCATCTTTATTTTGCCCAAATTGCTTTGTTTACAAATGGCGACCGATATTGGTTTCAATGGAGCCTATTTCTTAAATAAAACTAGAGCTGTCAGTGAAACCGACTAGAGCCCCGGCAGCGCTATCAGAGGAGTAGGAAAAAATTTGTGGACGGACAGACGGACAGACAGACAGACGGACGGACAGAGTGATTACTATAGGGCACCCACACTTTCAGTGCGGGGCCCTAATAAGAAAGTTATGGAGGATAAAAAAATTTGTGGACGGACAGACAGACAGACAGACAGACAGACAGACGGACGGACAGAGTGATTACTATATGGCACCCACACTTTCAGTGCGGGGCCACATTATGGTTAACATTTCTGCCAAGTAATATTTAAATCCATCCAGGAATAATAACAAAGTTATTAATTGGACACAGGAAAGACCCTTTTTTGACCTTTAACCTCTAAGTATGACCTTGACCTTTGAGGTACGGACCTGAGTCTTGCGCGCAACACTCCATCACATTATGGTTAACATTTCTGCCAAGTAATATTTAAATCCATCCAGGAATAATAACAAAGTTATTAATTGGACACAGGAAAGACCCTTTTTTGACCTTTAACCTCTAAGTATGACCTTGACCTTTGAGGTACGGACCTGAGTCTGGCGCGCAACACTCCATCACATTATGGTTAACCTTTCTGCTATCCAGGAATAATAATAACAAAGTTATTAATTGGACACAGGAAAGAGTTATTAATTGGACACAGGAAAGACCCTTTTTGACCTTTAACCTCTAAGTATGACCTTGACCTTTGAGGTACGGACCTGAGTCTTGCGCGCAACACTCCATCACATTATGGTTAACATTTCTGCTATCCAGGAATAATAATAACAAAGTTATTAATTGGACACAGGAAAGAGTTATTAATTGGACACAGGAAAGACCCTTTTTTGACCTTTAACCTCTAAGTATGACCTTGACCTTTGAGGTACGGACCTGAGTCTTGCGCGCAACACTCCATCACATTATGGTTAACATTTCTGCCAAGTTATATTTAAATCCATCCAGGAATAAGAAAGTTATGGAGGATAAAAAAATTTGTGGACGGACAGACAGACAGACGGACGGACAGACAGACAGACGGACGGACAGAGTGATTACTATAGGGCACCCACACTTTCAGTGCGGGGCCCTAAATATCGTTTAGAATGGGTGAATTAAAGGCATTTTCTCACACAATGTTCAGACAGGACAGGTGTGTAATGAAAAAAAAAAAATTATATTCAAATACCAGTTCTATAGTAAGCCATAAATTAATGACTTGTGTAAACAAACTAGCGTATGTCCTGCATTGATGTTCACAATTTAATAATTTTGACACACGGGTCAAATTTCGCTGCGATAAGATCAAAGAACCTGACGTGGACTTGTCCGATTTTCACCCAGTTAGATAATGAACCGGTCTAACACCTTGTGCTCTAGGCGGTTTTTGCATACATGCTTGGATTTTCAGTGGCAATGGTCAGCTTGTTTTTACAACATTATGATATACGAAAATTTTCGAACCAATTTTTTTTAAATGTTATTGAATTATGGACCGATTTTTTAATCTTCTTCTGAAGTCAAAATCGGTTTAAGGAAGCCAAAATCGGTCCGGAACCGGCAAACCGAAATTTTCTCGAGCCCTGGTAGAGGTCCACTAGCTGAAGCTACACACCAAATATCAAAGACCTAGGCCTTGCTGATTCAGAGGAGAAGATTTTTTTTTTTTTTTTTTGGTTTTGGTTTTACAGCCCTTTCAAGATTATTCACTCATATCGAGCCGATCGTTAATCTCAGAGGTGGGCGAAAACCGGAGTACCCGGAGAAAAACCACCTGACCTTCCGTTGCAGAACTTGGCGTCTCACATATGACCCGAGCGAGGCTCAAACCCGAGCGAGGCTCGAACCACAGCGGTGAGAGACCTAATGATCAAGTCAGCGCTTTTAACCACTAGGCCATGGAGGCCCGTCAGAGAAGATTTTTTAAGATTTTTCCTATATCAGTCAATGTAAAACCAAAGGGTTCCGCGTCGGGGGGCATTTTTGGTGCAATGGCTATAATTTGAACAATCTTGGTAGAGGTCAACTAGACGAAGCTACACACCGAATATAAAAGACCTGGGCCTTGTGGTGTCAGACAAGAAGACTTTTTAAGATTTTTCCTACATAAGACAATGTAAAACCAAAGGGGCCCGGGGCTGGGACATTTTTGGCCCAAGGGCTATGATTAGAACAATCTTGATAGAGGTCCAAAATACGAAGCTTCATACCAAATATCAAACACCTGAGCCTTCTGGTTTCAGACAAGAAGATTTTTAAAGGTTTTGCCTATATAAGTCAATGTAAAACCAGTGGGCCCTGGGGTGGGGGCATTTTTGGCCCTAGGGCTATAATTTGGACAATCTTGGTAGAGGTCCACTAGATGAAGCAACACATCAAATATCAAAGACATGGGCCTTGCAGTTTCAGAGGAGAAGATTTTTTAAAAATATTTCCTATATAAGTCAATGTAAAACCAAGGGGACCTGGGGTGGGTGCATTTTTTTGGCCTGAGGGCTATAATTTGAACAATCTTGATAGATGTCCACAAGACGAAGCTTCATACCAAATATCAAACACCTGAGCCTTCTGGTTTCAAACAAGAAGATTTTTAAAGGTTTTCCCTACGTAAGTCTATGTAAAACCAAAGGGCCCTGGGACGGGGGCATCTTTGGTCCCAGGACTATAATTTGAACAATCTTGGTAGAGGTCCACTAGATGAAGCTACACACCAAATATCGAAGGCCTGGGCTGTGTGGTTTCAGAGGGGAAGGTTTTTTAAGTTTTCATTAAAAAGAATCTGTTTTTGGCTACCATGACCTTGATGTGCAATGGACTGGAACCATTTGAACAACTTTGAAAGAGGACCACGTAAGGATCATTTCTGTGAAGTTTGGTCAAAATCCGATCAGTGGTTTAGGAGGAGATGTCGTTTGAAGAAATTGTTTACAGACGGACGGATGAACGCACGGATGCATGCGCGGATGACGGACGAAAAGTGATCCCAAAAGCTCACCTTGTCATTACATGACAGGTGAGCTAAAACAAGAGGGCCATGATGGCCCTGGGTCATTCACCTGATCCATAGGGTTACAAGTGGGCCACGGAGAGAGCCATTATTGACCCCATGGCTATAATTTGCATAATCTTGGTAGTGGTCTTAAAAGTGAAGCTTCATACCAAATATCAAAGAACAGAGCCTTCTAGTTTCAGACACGAAGATTTTTAAAGGTTTTCCTTACATAAGTCTATATAAAACCTGTGGGTCCCGGGCGCGGCCATTTTTGGCCCCAGGACTATAATTTGAACAATCTTGGTAGAAATCCACAAGACAAAACTTCGTACCAAATATCAAAGACCTTGGCCTTCTGATTTCAGACAAGAATATTTTCAAAGGTTTTCCCAATATAAAGCCATGTAAAACAAGTGGGCATGGGTGTGGGCCCATTTTTTGCCCCAGGGCACAAATTTGAACAATTATGGTAGAGGTCCATTACAAAAAACTTCATACCAAATATCAAACACCTGAGCCTTCTGGTTTCAGACAAGAAGATTTTTAAAGGTTTTGCCTATATAAGTCAATGTAAAACCAGTGGGCCCTGGGATGGGGGCATTTTGTCCCCAGGGCTATAATTTGGACAATCTTGGTAGATGAAGCTACACATCAACTATCAAAGATCTGGGCCTTGCAGTTTCAGAGGAGAAGATTTTTTAAAAAATGTTCCTATATAAGTCAATGTAAAACCAAGGGGACCTGGGGTGGATGCATTTTTTGGCCTGAGGGCTAAAATTTGAACAATCTTGATAGATGTCCACAAGACGAAGCTTCATACCAAATATCAAACACCTGAGCCTTCTGGTTTCAGACAACTAGATTTTTAAAGGTTTTCCCTACGTAAGTCTATGTAAAACCAAAGGGCCCTGGGACGGGGGAATCTTTGGCCCCAGGACTATAATTTGAACAATCTTGGTAGAGGTTCACTAGATGAAGCTACACACCAAATATCGAAGGCCTTGGATTTGTGGTTTCATAGGAGAAGGTTTTTTAAGTTTTCATTAACAAAAATCTGTTTTTGGCTCCCGTGACCTTGATGTGCAATGGACTGGAACCATTTGAACAACTTTGTAAGGGGACCACCTAAGGATCATTCCTATGACGTTTGGTCAAAATCCGATCAGTGGTTTAGGAGGAGATGTCATTTGAAGAAATTGTTTACAGACAGATGGATGAACGCACGGATGCATGCACGGACGACGGACGAAAAGTGATCCCAAAAGCTCACCTTGTCATTACATGACAGGTGAGCTAAACCAAGAGGGCCATGATGGCCCTGGGTCACTCACCTGATCCATAGGGTTATAAGTGGGCCACGGGGAGAGCCATTATTGACCCCCATGACTATAATTTGCATAATCTTGGTAGTGGTCTAAAAAGTGAAGCTTCATACCAAATATCAAAGAATAGAGCCTTCTGGTTTCAGACAAGAAGATTTTTAAAGGTTTTCCTTATATACGTCTATATAAAACCTGTGGGTCCAGGGCGCGGCCATTTTTGGCCCCAGGACTATAATATGAACAATCTTGGTAGAAATCCACAAGACAAAACTTCATACCAAATATCAAAGACCTTGGTCTTCTGATTTCAGACAAGAATATTTTCAAAGGTTTTCCCAATACAAGGCCATGTAAAACAAGTGGGCACGGGGGTGGGCCCATTTTTTGCCTCAGGACACAAATTTGAACAATTATGGTAGAGGTTCATTACAAGAAACTTCATACCAAATATCAAAGACCTTGGCCTTCTTGTTTCAGAGGAGAAGATTTTCAAAGGTTTTCCCTACATAAGTCTATGTAAAACCAGTGGGCACCAGGGTGGGTCCATTTTTGGGCTCAGGGCTATAATTGGAACAATCTTGGTAGAGGTCTTCTAGACAAAGCTTCATACCAAATATCAAAGACCTGAGCCTTCTGGATTCAGACAAGATTTTCAAAGGTTTTCCCTACCGGGTATATAAGTCTATGCAAAACCAGTGAGCCCTTGGGAGGAGCCATTTTTGGCCCCAGGGCTATAATTTGATCAATCTTGGTCAAGGTCCACTAGACAAAGCTTCATACCAAATATCAAAGAACTGAGCCTTCTGGTTTCAGACAAGAAGATTTTTATAGATTTTCCCCTTTATAAGTCAATGTAAAACCAAAGGGCCCCAGGGTCGGGCAGTTTTGGCCCAAGGGCTATAATTCGAACAAACTTGGCAAAGGTCCACTAGATGAAGCTACACACCAAATATCAAAGACCTGGGCCTTGCGGTTTCAGAGAAGATTTTTAAAGATATTGCCTACATAAACCTATTTTAAACCAAAGGGCCCCAGGACGGGGACATTTTTGGCCCTAGGGCTATAACTTAAACAATCTTGATAGAGGTCCACTTGATGAAGCTTCACACCAAATATCGAAGACCTGGGCATTGTGGTATCAGAGAACAAGATTTATAAAGATTTTCCCTATATAAGTCTATGTAAAATAAAAGGGACCCCGGGGCGTGGGCATTTCTAGCCCCAGGGCTATAATTTGAACAATCTTGGTAGAGGTCCACCAGATGAAGCTTCATACCAAATATCAAAGACCTGGGCCTTGCAGTTTCAGAGAAGAAGTTTTTTAAAGATTTTCCCTATATAAGTCTATGTAAAACCAAAGGGCCCCGGGGCGGGGGCATTTTTCGCCCCAGGGCTATTATTTGAACAATCTTGGTAGAGGTCTACTAGATGAAGCTTCATACCAAATATCAAAGGACTCTGGTTTCAAAGAAGAAGATTTTTTTAAGGTTTTCAGTAAAACAAGAGCTGTCACTCAGTGACCAATGCCCCCAGTGGGAGCCAATTCTGAGTTTTTGCAAAATTTCAAGGGGAGATAATTCAGCCAAAAAATGACAACAGAGTTATGGCCCTAGGTCAGAATGTAGCCCTTGTGACGGTGAATAAGTGTGTGAAGTTTCATGGGGCTAGGTCACAAGACAAAGCTTCATACCAAATATCAAACACCTGAGCCTTCTGGTTTCAGACAATAAGGTTTTTAAAGTTTTCACTATATAAGTCTTTGTAAAACCAAAGGGTCCAGGAGCGGGGGTATTTTGGCCCCAGGGCTTTAATTTGAACAATCTAGGTAGGCCTGAAATCACATGGCATATAGTAGATGGCAGTAGGTACACTTTTATGAAAGTTTTGTCAAAATATCTGCAAAGGCTTGGCAGTTAATGCTTCAATTTTCCACATTATAAGTCTATGGAAACTCTAAGTTGCCATAGCAACCAAACTAATAAGCCGATTTTCATAAAAAACACAAACTTTCAATCCCCCAGCCTAAGGATGCTACAGATAAATTTGGGCCCAATCGGCCCAGTGGCTTCAGAGGAGATGTTGTTTGAAAGTGTTGATGGAACACAGACGGATGCAGACGACGGACAACTGTCTATCCTATAAGCTCCCACGGAGCCTTCGGCTCTGGTGAGCTAAAAACTACAGCGATGAAACAAGGTTCAGGACTCGACAGCATACAACAGCAGAATTGCTGGAGCAAAAGAAAACCAACAGTTAGACTCAGAGGGGCCCGACCAAAGAACTGCCTCATCAAGGAGGTTCTAATGAGCACTAACAATCTATATTTGAAACAGAAATAAGAACAAGATGTGTTTGTGAAACACTGATGCCCCCGGACAGCGCCAATGTTAATGTTTTTAAAAATTTTGAAAAAAATAGGTCAAAGGTCAAGGTCAAGGTCACGAAATCAAAAATTATGGTACCACTGGAAAGGTCTTGTGATAAGGTATACACATGTGAAATATGAAAGCTCTATCTATTACCATTCAAAAGTTATGCCCAATGTTAAAGTTTTTGCAGACGGACAAACGGACAAACAGACGGACAGACCAAAAACTATATGCCCCCGAATCTCTTAGATTCCGGGGGCATAAAAATATTGCAATTTTTCATCTGAAAAAAAAGAAGACATTTTTTAGAGTCATGAAAAAGTGCCTTTTGGGGATCATTACGATAACAAATCCGTGCGACATAGTGCTTTTTTTCACACCTCCAAAATTGCTACTTTTCTGATGAAAATCGGTGATATATTTCTTATTTATACTGCAAACATAGGTCGAGGGTGCTCCTTAGAACCGCCTCATTGAGATGGTTCTAACAAGTATCCACAGCCCATGTCTTGGAGAAGAGGTAAGAAAAATAATGTATACCCCCGTAAACCCCAGTTTTCTCTATATAAACTGGGGTTTAGGGGGTCTTCATTTCACGGACTTGTTCATGTGATGGGTGTGTTTTTAAAATTCTATTCAAATAATATGAATTAATTTTTTTTCCACATAACTCCTGTATGACTGTATGACTGAGATCCTCTGCTGATAAAATACTAACACTAACAGAACAGTTTCGGTGAGGTCATTGCCGTTGATAAAACATTACGATAACATACCCGTGTGACATAGAACATTTTTCATATTTCCAAAATGGCTACTTTCTGATGACAATTCGTGATATTTTGCTTATAAATACTGCAAACATAGGTTGTGGGTGCTCGTTAGAACCGTGCTCGTTAGAACCGCCTCATTGAGGCGGTTCTAACGAGTACCCACAACCTATGTCTTGGATCAAAAATAAAAAAAATAATATTTACACCCTTAAACCCCTTTTTTCTCTATATAAAGTAGGGTTTAGAGGGGTGTTCGTTTCACGGACTTGTTAACATGATGATCTGTAAATATGTCTGACACCCTAGCAGCAACTTTAAAGAGCCATTACAGTTAATAAGAGAAACAGTATAGAGAAACACATGACTTTTATTATTCCTCAATGGAATTAGTGTAAAATGGATCTTAGAAAAGGTAAATGTGGTCATTCACTCTAAAGTGGCCAAAAAGCTGCTTCAAATGTTTCCAAAATATGACAAAAAGCAGTTTGCCAATGTTGTCACAGGTGCAGAAACCTGGGTCCATTATTTTGAGCCAGTCAGAAAGGTTAGCAATAAGATCTGGGCCACTAAAAACAGCCAACCAGCAATAATTGCCAAACGTTCTTTGAGTACAAAGAAGCTTTTGCATGCAATCTTCTTCTCTGCTGAAGGAGTCGCAATAAAAGTGCCGGTGAAAAAGGGCAAAGCATCACTACAAAGTACTACAAGATGAAGTACTGAAAAAGTATTATCAGAAACAACCCCCTGTCACTGGTTTTAAACATGTCCATCTTCTACATGACAATACCTCCGCAATAATTACGGCGTTTTTGAAGAAAGAAAAAGTAACTGTTTTGCCTCCCCCACCCACCCCAGTATTTCCCATGTGATTTTTTTTTGTTTCCGAAATTGAAATAATTCCTTGCTGGGTGGAAATACCAGTCCGACAAGCACTTGGATCTGTTGTTCATCAGTACCTTATTACTGTGCCCAAATCAACGTACTGTGACGCCTTCAAGAAGTGGATACATCGGCTGACACTTTGCATTTCTAGCCATGGGGAGTACTTTGAGGGCATGAAATGAGCAATTTTGGGCTAACTTGAAATTTGAAGTCTCCAGATAGAAATAACCAATTCATTTTGAATATCCCTTGTATCTAAGCTCTTGGACTTGTGGTTTCAGGCCAGAAGATTTTTTAAGTTTTTCCTATAATAAGTCAATTGGAGCTCATGAGTAACCCAAGGAACATGGTTGGCGGGATTTTATTTAGGTGACCTGCTAAATTAAATATCTAAGTTCTGGGCATTGTGGTTTCAGAGAAGAAGATTTTCGAAGTTCTTCCCATTATAAATCTACAGCAGCTAATGAGCCTTGGGGTGTGGCAAATTTGTATCCTAGGTGCATAGGTGGCAGGATTTATGTGGAAGACCAAATGTCGTTGCTTCATACTAAATATCTATCTCTTGGCCCTGTGGCTTTCTTATAATAGGTCAATTAGGTCTCTCATGTGAGACGCCAAGTTCTGCAACGGAAGGTCAGGTGGTTTTTCTCCGGGTACTCCGGTTTCGCCCACCTCTGTTTGGCTCGAGATGAGTGAAATAATCTTGAAAGGGTCGTAAAACCAAAACCAACAAGATGTGTTTGTGAAACACTGATGCCCCCGGACAGCACATGTTAAATATGAAAGCAGTATCACTAAGCAATCGAAAGGTATGACCAATATTCAAGTCTTAACAAGGTCAAAAATTATGGTACCACTCGAAAGGTCTTGTGACAAGGAGTGCACATGTGAAATATGAAAGCTGTGTCACTTACCAATCGAAAGTTATGGCCAATGTTAATGTTTTTCAAAAATGTTGAAAAAAGTAGGTCAAAGGTCAAGGTCAAGGTCACGAGATAAACAATTATGGTACCACTTGAAAGGTGTTGTGATAAGGTATACACATGTGAAATATAAAAGCTCTATCTATTACCATTCAAAAGTTATGTCCAATGTTAAGGTTTTTGTAGACAGACAAATGGCCAAACGGACAAACGGAAAAACAGACAAATGGACAAATGGACAAACAGACAGACAGACCAAAAACTATATGCCCCCGAATCTCTTAGATTCCGGGGGCATAAAAAAATAAAACAAGGCATCGCATGCGATACAAATCCCCTCGGACAAAACAACTTCGTCTGTGGAAAACACTAAACTGGCAAAAGTCCAATTTGCTTGAGATATAATCATATGCAACATTTGTGTAAAGTTTGTTTAAAATCCATCAATAAATGTAGGGTCTAGAGTGATGACAATGTTTCTCTAAAAATAGCCATAGTGACCTTGACTTGAGGCCATGACTGCGAAAGTAGATCTTGCTCAAGATATTAGCATAAGCATCTTTTGTGTGTAGTTATATTAAAATCTGTTAATAAATGTAGACGGTAGAGTGATGACAAAGTTTTTCTAAAATAAGTCACAGTGACTTTCACCTTGAGGTCATGACCTTGAAAGTCAAAGCAACTCGAGATATTATCAAAAGAAACATTTGTGTGAAGTTTTATTAAAATCCATCAATAAATGTAGGCCCCAGAGCGATGACAAAGTTTTTCTAAAAATAGCCACAGTGACCTTGACCTTGAAAGTCAAAATCGCTCGAGATATTGTCATAAGGAACATTTGTGTGAAGTTCTATTGAAATTGGTGAAAAAATGTAAGCACTAAAGCAATGACAAAGTTTTTCTAAAAATGGAAACAGTGACCTTGACCTTGAAAGTCGAACTCGTTCTAGGTATTGTCATAAGGAACATTTGGATGAAGTTATATTCAAATCAGTGAAGAAATGTAGTCGCTAAAGCTCTGACAAAGTTTTTTCTAAAATTAGCCACAGTGACCTTGACCTTGAAAGTCAAAACTGCTCGAGATATTGTCATAAAGAACATTTGTGTGAAGTTATATTGAAATCAGTGAAGAAATGTAAGCGCTAGAGCAATGACAAAGTTTTTCTAAAAATAGCCACAGTGACCTTGACCTTGAAAGTGGAACTAACTAGAGATATTGTCATAAGGAACATTTGTGTGAAGTTATATTGAAATCAGTGAAGAAATGTAAGCCCTAGACTAGAGCGATGACAAAATTTTTCTAAAAATAGCCACAGTGACCTTGACCTTGAGGCCATGACCTTGAAAGTCGAACTCGCTCAAGATTTTTATAAGGAACATAAAAATTTTGTGTGAGTGAGTGAGTGAGTTTTAGTTTTACGTCCCACCAACAGCTTAGTTCATACGGAGACGGAACATTTGTGTGAAGTTATATTGAAATTTGTGAAGAAATGTAGGCGCTAGAGCGATGAGAAAATTTTTCTAAAAATAGCCACAATGACCTTGACCTTGAGGTCATGACCTTGAAAGACGAACTGGCTCGAGATATTGTCATAAGGAACATTTGTGTGAAGTTATATTGAAAATAGTGAAGAAATGTAGGCGCTAGAGCGATGACGTTTTTTCTAAAAATAGCCACAGTGACCTTGACCTTGAGGCCATGACCTTGAAAGTCGAACTCGCTCGAGATATTTTATAAGGAACATTTGTGTGAAGTTATATTGAAATTGGTGAAGAATTGTAGGCGCTAGAGCGATGACAAAGTTTTTTTCTAACAAGGCAACGCAAGCGTAGCATCCCCTCGCAACTGCATACGATTCATTAACATGAAAATCCAATCTGAATATGTTAGACCATTGTGACCTTGACCTTTGACCCCTGACCTTGAAATTCAATAGGGTTCAACCTCTGTACATGGTGAACATTTGTGAAGGTTTGATGCTTCTACGATGAATACTGTGTCGTCTATCCTGCTCACAAGGTTTTCAAGGTCAAGTCCATTGTGACCTTGACCTTTGACCCCTGACCTTGAAATTCAATAGGGTTCATCCTCTGTACATGGTGAACATTTGTGGAAGGTTTGATGCTTCTTCGATGAATACTGTGTCTTCTATCCTGCTCACAAGATTTTCAAGGTCAAGTCCATTGTGACCTTTGACCTTTGACCCCTGACCTTGAAATTCAATAGGGTTCATCCTCTGTACATGGTGAACATTTGTGGAAGGTTTGATGCTTCTACGATGAATACTGTGTCGTCTATCCTGCTCACAAGGTTTTCAAGGTCGAGTCCATTGTGACCTTGACCTTTGACCCCTAACCTTGAAATTCAATAGGGTTCATCCTCTGTACATGGTGAACATTTGTGGAAGGTTTGATGCTTCTACGATGAATACTGTGTCTTCTATCCTGCTCACTAGGTTCCGGACAGACACACACACACACAGACACACTAACACACGGACGCACGGCACCGATGCTATATCCCCATTCGCAACTTTGTTGCGAGGGGATAAAAATAGCCACAGTGACCTTGACCTTGAGGTCATGACCTTGAAAGTCGAACTCGCTCGAGATATTGTCATAAGGAACATTTGTGTGAAGTTATATTAAAATCAGTCAAGAAATGTAGGCGCTAGAGTGTGACAAAAGTATGTACGTACGTACGGGACAAATGCTATATCCCCCCTCACAACTATGTTGTGCGAGGGGATAATAATAGGTCAATTTGAGCTAATGAGCCCCAGGTTTGGCCAATTTTAACCCAAGGAACATGGTTGGCAGGATTTTATGTTAGTAACCACTTGACATTGCTTCAAATTAAATATCTA
Source organism: Lucinisca nassula (assembly GCA_963580285.1). NCBI lineage: Eukaryota > Metazoa > Mollusca > Bivalvia > Lucinida > Lucinidae > Lucinisca > Lucinisca nassula. Next base: position 71,631,316 of record OY757012.1, on the reverse strand, counting down.
AGCTCTGGGCCTTGTGGACTCAGAGAAGAAGATTTTTTAACATTTTCCCCACTATAAGTGGATGGGAACTAATGAGACCGGGTGTTTGGACCCAAGGGACATGGTTGTCAGGAATTATGTAGATGACCAAGCTGCTTCACTCATGATAGCTAACCCTCTGGGCCTTGTGGTTTCAGAGAAGAAGATTACTTAAGTTGTTCCCATTGTAAGTTTGTGGGAGCTAATGTGGGAGCTATTCTATCACAGTTACAGTGAAAAGGGAATCAGCCTACGCTAGCATTACAGTTTGTTTGCATGCAGCTTTGACAAATAAACTGCTGCCTACGAAGGGGCTCATTAAACCAAGTCTCTGATTTCATTTATGCATTCTTTGGTTCCTAGTCACCTTCTTCCATCTTTGTTTTGCTTTCATTCACAAAATCATTCCATAAACATTTATTTTGACAAGACAGAACATGCATTTAGTTACCTATATCTATGTTATCAGACAGGTCAGTTTCATCTGATAGCTCCGTCTCATCATGAAATTCTGTCTCATCAGGCAGCTCTTCTTGAGATAAATCTGCATCAGGTATTTTTGCCTCAGGTAGTTTTGTGTCACCAGACATTTTTTTCGCATCAGGTGTTTTTGCCTCAGGTGGTTTAGTGTTATTAGCCATCTTTGTCACATCAGGTGGATTTGTATCACCAGGCTGCTTGGTCTGGTAATAGGATTTTGCTTCAGGAGGATTTGTGTCAACAAAATGCTCGGTCTGGTATAGTGTTTTTACTTCAGGTGGATTTATGTCACGGGAGTGCTTTGTCTCATTAGTTGTTTCTGCCTCATCAGGTATTTTTGTCTCAGATAGTTCTGTCTCCTCTAGTAATTCTGTCTCATCAGGTAGATCTGTCTCATCAGGTAGTTCTGTCTCATCAGGTAGTTCTGTCTCATCAGGTAGTTCTGTCTCATCAGGTAGTTCTGTCTCACTCATCTCTGTTTCATCTTTCTCACTTAATGATGATGCTGAGACTCTCTGCTGATCAACTCCCTGAGCTGATGGTCTCTCTTCATACTGGTCCAACTGAAAGCACAAAATAAATAGTTCTGAGATCATTATTTTGTGTTAGGGATCATCCACAAATGCATGGTTATAGCTTCTTCAGTTTCTATCCTAGTCAACTGTTAGTACTACTACAACTGCTGAACAGATTGCCCTGAAACTGGTTCAAGATTTACTAAAGTTGTACATGTGAGTAAGATCACCAAAATGTAATCAAATTTGATATACTGTAATTAAATACTGTGCCTTGCAATATAAATTAATAAAGCATTGTGAATCATGTGTTAATATTTCAACATACTACATTTCTGCAGTTAAATGCCATGACAAAACAAATAGAATCAAAGCACCGAGAGTACTGATGGGGGGCGAATTTTGAAACTTCAGCTTGGCAATATTCGCATTGCAAAGAGAAAAATGAGTTCTCGTGGACATTCAATGTGTTGGCATTGACATTATCGAGGTAAGGTTTAACACGGAAGTACAGCCATTAGTTTACCTTCCCATTTTTATGCAACAACAAGTAAAAGCTTTCACAAGAAGAAACAAGAGGACCAAGATGGTCCTATATGGCTCAGCTGAGCTAATTGATTCAAAGTTATAGGAAGATCAAATCTTTGCTGAAGGATTTATGCGAGGACAAGGTCAAAAACAGGCATTTTCAGCATTCAAGGAGATGTAACTCTATGAGAGATATGCAGACATCACCAGCATACAAACTCATCCGATCTGTCATTCCCAACATACTTACACGCTAGTTTCTGGAAGATTCGATCAAAACTAAAGGACTTATGGTACAAAATATTTATTTTCAGCCAAAAATTCATTCAAGCTTTTATCCTTGACTTTCTTATATGTTACTTTCAAAAAGTTCTGATATAAACTGAAGGGGCTATGGTGGTGACAAGGTCAAAAACAGGAGGACCATGATGGCCCTGGATCGCTCACCTGATCCATATTGATATGGCGGAGTGGAGGGTTTGAGCAATTTTGGTTGACCCAAGGAGGTTTTTATAATTTTAGCTCTGGTGGCGGTCTTGTTTCTCCAAGCACAACGGTTTGAGCAATTTTGGAAGAGGGTCACCCAAGGAACATCCCTGTGAAATTAAATCGAAATCCATCCACTGGTTAAGCAGGAGAGGTTATTTCAAAGGTTTTCTATTATTAGCTCTGGCGGCCACCTTCTCCCAGCAGAATTGTTTGAACATTTTTAATAGAAGGCAACACAAGAAACATTCCTGTAACATTATTTTGAAATCCATCCAGAATCTTTGAAAGGTTTTTCTATTTTTTAGCTCTGAGGCCATCTTGATCATCCAAGAAGAACACTTTGAGCAAGTTATTTGTGAGTGCATGCATGCATGAGTGCCTGTGTGCATGTATGCATGTGTGTGTATGCATGCATGGCTTAATGTGTACATGCATACATGCATGTGTGTGTGTGTGAGTGTGCATGCACATGTGCATGCATGCCTGAGTGTGTATGTGTGAACACAGCATATATGTGTGCATGCATGCTTACATGAGTTTGTGCATGCATGTATCTGTGCAAACATGCATGCATGAGAGTGTGTATGTATGCACATCTGATTTGTTTGATTTCAAGTTTAACATCCCGGTCAACACTGTAAAAGTCATATTTGAGACGTTGCTTCCAATTTTGTGGGACTTTTAAACGACATTGAGATGAAATGACATCTCAAGCCCTGCCGTCCAATGAAACCAATAGGGTTTATAAGCATGGACGGGCCGACTGGCATCGCATTGCCTGTGCAGGCTTAGATCCTCTAAGCGGTTTACAAGTACTCGTGTGCGGGTCAGTTTCAGCTCTGCGTGGAAGCATCATGCAGCCCATCTATTTCTTCAAGCCCTGATGGACGGGGGCTACCATGCATGCATGCATCAGTGTGCACAAATGCAAGAGCACGTGTGTGTGTGTGTGTGTGTGTGTGTGTGTGTGTGTGTGTGTGTGTGTGTGTGTGTGTGTGTGTGTGTGTGTGTGTGTGTGTGTGTGTGTGTGTGTGTGTGTGTGTGTGTGTGTGTGTGTGTGCAGGTGAGTATGTGTGCATGCGAGTGTGTGTGTGGGTGCTATAGCATGTACATGCATGCATGCCTGAGTGCATGCATGCAAACATGCATATATGTGTGCATGTATGCTTGAGTGTGTTCATGCATGCAACACGTATGTGTGTGCATACATACATGAATGAGTGTGTGAATGCATGTAAGTGCATGTGCATGCATGCCTGAGGGTGTGTATGTATGGATGTGTGTGTGCATGCATGCATGACTGTGTGCATGCATGCATGCATGCATGTGTGTACATGCATTGGTACGTGCATGCATGCCTGTGAGAAATTACGCCTGTGCACACATGCATGTATGTGTGATTGCATGCATGCATGCGTGTGTGCTTGCATGCACGCATGTGTGTGTGCTTGCATGCATGCATGTGTGATGCACAAGTGCATGCATGAGTCTGTGTTTGCATGTGTGAGTGCATGTGTGCATGCAAGTATGCATGTGTGCCTGCATGTGTGTGGGGGCTTGCATGCAAGCATGAGTGATGAACATGTGCATGAATGCATGCATGTGTGTGTGCTTGCATGTGTGGTGCACAAATGCATGCATAAGTCTGTGTTTGCATGTGTGAGTGAATGTGTGCCTGCTTGTGTGTGGGGGCTTCCATGCAAGCATGAGTGATTAACATGTGCATGGATGTATGCATGTGTGTGTGTGTGTGTGCGCGCATGTGCATGCATGCATGGGTATGTGCATGCATGCAGTGTGAAATTGTGTGCTTGCATGCATGCATGTGTGATTGCATGTGAGCATGCATGTCTCACATGCATGTGTGTGTGTGTGTGCATGTGTGCATGCGTGCATGCATGCATACATGAGTGTTTGCATGTATGTGCACATGCACGCATGCATGAGTGTGTAAATGCATGTATGTGCACAGGCATGCCTGAGTGGGTGCATGTATGGTTGTGTGTGTGTATACATGAGTATGTATGTATGTATGTATGTATGTATGTATGTATGTATGTATGTATGTATGTATGTATGTATGTATGTATGTATGTATGTATGTATGTATGTATGTATGTACAGAACAAATGCAGAATCCCAACCCAGATATTGTCAATAAGATCATTCTGAGCAAGTTTGATGATAATCTGACCAAAACTGTGGCTTCTAATGTATTCACAAGGTTTTTCAATGATTTGTCCTACTGACCTACATTTTAACCGAACATGACCCATATTTGAACTTAACTTAGATATTGTAAAGATAATTCTGAGCAGGTTTGATGATAATCAAACTAAAACTGTGGCCTCAGTGTGTTCATAAGGTTTTTCTATGATTTGACCTACTGACCTACTTTTTGACCAAACATGACCCATATTTGAACTTTACTTAGATATTGTAAAGATAAATCTGAGCAGGTTTGATGATAATCAGACTAAAACTGTGGCCTCTAGTGTGTTCATAAGGTTTTTCTATGATTTGACCTAATGGCTTACTTTTTGACCGAACATGACCCATATTCAAACTTGACCGAGATATTGTCAAGATGATCATTCTGAACTAGATTGAGGATGATCCGACCAAAAACTGTGACCTCTAGTGTGTTCACAAGGTTTTTCTGTTATTTGAGACCTACTGACCTACTTTTTGATCCGACATGACCCATATTTGAACTTGACCGAGATATTGTCCAGATGATCATTCTGAGCAAGTTTGATAATTATCAGACCAAAACTGTGGCCTCTAGAGTGTTCACAAGGTTTTTCTATGCTTTGACCTACTGACCTCCTTTTTGACCTGACATGACCCATATTCAAAACTGACTGAGATATTGTCAGGATGATCATTCTGTGCATGTTTCATGATTATTGGACCATAACTGTGGTCTCTAGTGTTCACATTTTTCTAAGATTTGGCCTACTGACCTACTTTTTGACCAGTCATGAGCCATATTCGAATCGGACCGAGATATTGTCATGATGATTATTCTGACCAAGTATGATGATGATTGGATCAAAACTGTGGCCTCTAGAGTGTTCACAAGAGAAGTTTACGCACACACAACGAACAACAAACGACCAAATATCAACAAAGGCTATAATTTGAACAATCTTCGCAAAGGTCCACTAGATTAAGCTACATACCAAATATCAAAGACCTGGGCATTGCAGTTTCAGAGAAGATTTTTTTTTAAAGATATACCCTATATAAGCCTATGTAAAACCAAATGGCCCTGGGGTGGGGGCATTTTTGGTCCCAGGGCTATAATTTAAATAATCTTGATAGAGGTCCACTAGATGAAGCTTCACACCAAATATATAATACCTGGGCCTTGCGGTTTCAGAGAAGAAGATTTTCAAAGATTATCTCCATATAAGTCTATGTAAAACCAAAGGGCCCAGGGGCGGGGGCATTTGTGGCCCGAGGGCTATGATTTGAACAATCTTGGTAGAGGTCCACTAGATGAAGCTCCATACCAAATATCAAAGACACGGGCCTTGCAGTTTCCGAGAAGAAGATTTCCCTATATAAGTCTAATGTAAAACCAAAGTGTCTCGCGGCGGGGGCATTTTTGGCCCCAGGGCTATTATTTGAACAATCTTGATAGAGGTCCACTAGATGAAATTTCACACCAAATATCAAAGACCTAGGCCTTGTGGTGTCACAGAAGAAGATTTTTAAAGATTTTCCCTACATAAGTCCATATAAAACCAAAGGGCCCTCGAGCAGGGTCATTTTTGGCCCGAGGGCTATAATTTGAACAATCTTGGTAGAGGTCCACAAGATGAAGTTTCATACCAAATATCAAAGACCTGGCCGTGCGGTTTCAGAGATGAAGATTTTCCCTAAATAAGCCTATGTAAAACCAAAGGGCCCCGGGGCGGGGGCATTTTTGGCCCCAGCACTATAATTTGAACAATCTTGGTAGGGGTCTACTAGATGAAGCTTCATACCAAATAGCAAAGACCTGGGCCTTGCGGTTTCAGAGAAGAAGATTTTTGAAGGTTTTCCCTGTATAAGCCTATGTAAAATCAAAGGGCCCCGGGGCGGGGGCATTTTTGGCCCAAGCACTATAATTTGAACAAACTTGGTAGGGGTCAACTATATGAAGCTTCATACCAAATATCAAAGACCTGGGCCTTGCGGTTTCAGAGAAGAAGATTTTTAAACATATTCCCTATATAATCCAATGTGAAACCAAAGGGCCCCGGGGCGGGGGCATTTTGGTCCAAGCACTGTAATTTGAACAATCTTGGTAGGGGTCCACTAGATGAAGCTTCATACCAAATAGCAAAGACCTAGGCCTTGAGGTTTCAGAGAAGAAGATTTTTAACGATTTTCCCTATATAAGCCCATGTAAAACCAAAGGGCCCCCAGGCGGGGGCATTTTTGGCCCCAGCACTATAATTTGAACAATCTTGGTAGGGGTCCAGTAGATGAAGCTTCACACCAAATATCAAAGACCTGGGCCTTATGGTTTCAGAGAAGAAGATTTTTTAAGTTTTCGTTGAAAAAAATCTATTTTTGGCTCCTGTGACCTAGATTTGCAACGGACCGGAACCATTTGAACAACTTTGAAAGGGGACCACCTAAGGATCATTCCTGTGAAGTTTGGTCAAAATCCAATCAGTGGTTTAGGAGATGTCGTTTGAATCTATTTTTGGCTCCTGTGACCTAGATGTGCAACAGACCGGAACCATTTAAACAACTTTGAAAGAGGACCACCTAAGGATCATTCCTGTGAAGTTTGGTCAAAATCAAATCAGTGGTTTAGGAGGAGATCTCGTTTGAAGAAATTGTTTGTGCACGCATGCACGCAAAGACGCTTGACAGAAAAAAAGTGATCCCAAAAGCTCACCTCATCACTACATGACGGTGAGCTGACAAATAGTCCAACATATGGCAATGGAGGAGTCCACTAGCATACAATGGGTTAAAGAATTTCAAGATGGCTGCCCCGCCCCCACCCATTGGGGCTTGGAGAAATAGATTGGGCTGCACGATGCTTCCACGCAGAGCTGATACCGACCGCACATGAGTACTGGTAATCCGCTTAGAACGTCAAAGCCTGCTCAGGAAAATTGGTGTGAGTTGGTCCGTCCATGCTTATAAACCCTATTGGTTTCATTGGGCGGCAGGGATTGAGATGTCATTTCATTTCAATGTAGGGTAAAAGTCCCACAAAATTGGAAGCAACATCTCAAAAATAACCTAAATAGTGTTGACGGGGGCGTTAAACCTCAAATCAAACAAATCAAGATGGTTGCCATGATGGCCATCTTGGATATCGTAACAGAAAGATTTAAACAAATCAGTCTGAATCTCTGTGTCGCCCTGATGCCTCCCATCAAGTTTAAGCTCCATCTGAAAGAATTTCAAAATGGCCACCATTGCCACCATTGCCACCATCTTGGATAGTGCAACGGAATGATTTCCAGCAAATCTGAATCTCCATGTTTCCCAAATGCCTGCCATCAAATTTCAGCTTGATCGGACCTTTGGTTCAGGATGTGGTTTGAAGAAGTTCAAGATGACCAACATGGCAGCTAACTTAAATATTGGAACATACCTATCAAATCTGAGCCTCCATGTCACCCTCATGCCTCAAAAACAACCTTTGTTTGGGTTTCCGTTGTGGTCTGATCGCTTAATGTTTGTATTTCTTTCCCTTTGGTGTCTTTTATGGGTGGAGTAAGTTAATTGTATCAATTCCTGATCTTTGTTTTACTTCTACTTTGATCCAACCTTTGTTTCAGAAGGATTTGCCGTTTGAAGAATTTCATAAGGCCACCATGGCTGCAAACTTGGTAATTAGTACGGAACAATTTAAGCAAAATTTGCAATCGCCATGTCACCCAAAATTCTCCCATCAAGTTTCTGCTCAATCTGATCTTTGGTTTGGGAGGATTTGTTGTTTGAAGAATTTCAATATGGCCTCCCTTGCAGCCATGGCGGAAACTGAAACGGAAGAATTTCAGCAAAATCTGAATTTACATGTCATCCCAATGCCTCCCATCCAGTTTCAGCTCAATTGGACCTTTGGTTCGGGAAGAGATGCTGTTTGAAGAATTTCAAGATGGCCACCATGTCAGTCATCTTGGATATCAGAATGGTAAGACTTTAGCAAATTTAAATCACCATGTCACCCCGATGCCTCCCATCAAGTTTCAGTTCAAGCCATCCTTTGGTTTTTGTTTGTTTGATTTGAGGTATAATGTCCACATCAACACTTTATGGGTCATTTTGGAGATGTTGATTCCAATTTTGTGAGACTTTTACCCTACATTTAGAAGCCTCCGTGGTGCAGTGGTTATGCTACACGCCTTGTAAACCAGGAGTCGCAGGATCGATCCCAGTCTTCTCCAGACTTTCTGATGGGTCTTTATAACGAGGTCCCGTCTCCATATGACCTTAGCTGTTGGTGGGATGTAAAACTCAAACACTCACTCACTCTTTTACCCGACATTGAGATGAAATGATATCTGAAGCCCTGCTGCCCAATGAAACCAATATGGTTGCTGACAGTTCCAAGGCGGTTCTTCTGCCGCGGTTTATTTTTGCTATGGTTTGTCTTTGGGTGTTTGTGTCGCTTGTGTTATTTTATTTTGGATTGCCTATTGGCCATTTTGTGGGAAAGTAACTGTCCTTTTGGCTTTCCGCTGTTGGTGTTTCCATTAGGGTCTGTTGTTTCATGTTTGTGTGTCTTTCCCGTTGGTGTCTCTGATGGGAGCTGTGGATTGATTGTATCGATTCCTGATCATTGCCCCCACTTCTATTTTTTATATGCATAGACAGCCCGACTTGCACCACTTTTCCTGGCCAGGCTTAGAACCTCTAAACAGTTTAACAGTACTCATGTGCAGATGGTGTTAGCTCTGCAGCCCAATCTACTTCTTCAAGCCCCGATGGGCGGAGGCCTATCTGTACAAAAGGATTTTAGCAAATCTGAATCTCCTTGTCACCCTGATGGCACCCATCAAGTTTCGACTCAATCAAGTCTTTGGTTTGGGAGATGTCATTTGAAGAATTTCAAGAGGGACGTCACATGGCGGCCATCTTTGATATCGGAACAGACCCTTTTTAGCAATTCTGAATCTCCATGTCACAGTGAAGCCTCCAACCAAGTATCAGTTTATTCCAACGTCTGGTTTTGGAGGACATGGACGACAGACAAAAGGCCATGGCATAAGCTGACCAGGCGAGCTATCTAGGTAAAGAAATATCATACCTCTGTGTCAACTTCATTAGTAGGATTTGGCTGCTCCACTTTGAATTCTCTTACAAATGATCTTGGAAAATAACCTCTCTTGCCATTACACTGAAACAGAAATTCTAGGAAATAGATAAATAACCAATGTGCTGCAAAATAATAACTCTGTACTGTATATGTTTTCAAAGAAGAGCTCTATTGTCCAGTCACATAGAAGCTACATGGAACAAATGGAGCAACAGTCACTCACCTCAGCTGAAAACATGAACAAAGAATCAAATTTAACAAGAGCATGAAGCTGGTTATGCAAGACATTTATAAACTTAATACTGATATTTCGCAAAAACAGACTGTTTTAAGATTTTTGTATACATTTTATCTTCAAGAATACAATGATGATCCTATATAATTTGTATGGTATAGCAGAAAGAATCTATGATCTTAAGGCTTATTCATTGGTGGTGTCAATGAATGTGTCTTATCTTAAGTAACAACAACGTATGGTTTCCGATATATTGAACCTTATGTAACAAGAGTTTGGCAAGCGGCGTATTTTACCCAGGTTTGCTAAGACGTACGTACGTATGTACGTACGTAAGACAGCCAACAATTTTAAAGCAACTGTAACCAATGTACACTATATGTATGGCTAAAAGGTAGACAGGTTAGCCCCCCGCCCATCGGGGCTTTAAGAAATAGATTGGCTGCTTGATGCTTCCACGCAGAGCTGAAACCGACCCGCACACGAGTACTGGTAAACCACTTAGAGGATCTAAGCCTGCCTAGGCAGGGTTAGCGCTAGAAATTTATTTTCTTTTGCCACAACTTTTGCCAATTGAGTAATGTTTGTGCCAAACTTGAGCCATTTTTTGCAAGTTGGATGACAACATTGTATCATCATATGTTGGGAGGCTATAGTTTTCCCTTATGACCAGTTTCTTCTTGTAAGAGTAGAAGTGGAGGCAATGATCAGGAATTGATACAATTAACCCACAGCTCCCATCAGAGACACCAAAGGGAAAGAAACACAAACATGAAACAATAGACCCTAATGGAAACATCAATAGTGGAAAGCCGAAAGGACAGTTACTTTCCCACAAAATGGCCAATAGGCTATCCAAAATAAAATAATATAAGCGACACAAACACCCAAAGACAAACCATAACAAAAATAAACTGCGACAGAAGAACCGCCTTGGAACAGTCTGCAGAAGCGAATTTCCACTGGGGGTCCTAAATAGATTTTACGTGGCCACAATCCTCGCCCTTACTTCCGTCGCGATTAAGACAAATAATAATAATGAAGGCCGTAACTGTTCTTTTGAGCGGTCATCACATCTTGGGAAGTACAATTATGTATCAAAAGCAATATTATTAGTAAATGGTATGTTAGAAGTCCAAACTTTTGGGTTTTGCAGTGGTATGCTGATGTTTACATGTATGTTTTTCCTTTCTCAGATTTTTATTATTTAAACTTTCTATTTTTTTATCTCATCTTTTCACATCATTACGTTCCTAAGAAACTTAGAAACTATGTAAGGATGACTATAAAACGTATACAAAACGTTTTACTTTGTACATTCCCTTTAAGCCAAGGGAAGTAATTCACATGTTCAATGTTACCAGACATTTGATGTACGATTCCTTGATAAAAATACCAAGCACCTAAACACAGGCTAAAAATAGATCTGTGTAAGAAACATGACTGTGTTGTAATTACCTAAAGCCATGTGGCTGATAAGGTGTCAACTATTTGGATAATCTGCTGCAATAAGCGCCATGTTTTTTGTTGCCAATGGTTAGTAAAACATGCTGACTATTTTGACTGGAGTTATTTTCTTCGCCACTTGTTTTCACCAGATGAATATTTTTGGAGACAAATCTTTTTGTCTTTCGCATTTGGCGCAAATGGCGATCGGTAGCGCGAACCCTGCCAGGCAATGCGGTGCGAGTCCATGCTTATAAACCCTGTAGGGGGGGCAGGACTTGAGATGACATTTCATGTCAGTGTCAGGTAAAAGTCCCACAAAATTGGAAGCAACATCTCCAAAATGACCTTTACAGTGTTGACGGGATGTAAAACTTCAAATCAAACAAAAAGGTAGACAGGCAGACCAACAGGATTAGCAAAATAGAAGTGAAGGCAATGATTAGGAATCGATACAATTAACCCACAGCTCCCAGCAAGGACACCAAAGGGAAAGAAACACAAATATGAAATAACTAGACCCCAACGGAAACACCAATAGCGTAAAGCCAAAAGAACAGTTACTTTCCCACAAAATGGCTAACTGGCTATCCAAAATAAAACTAGAAATGGTGTTTGTAAAACACAATGCCCCCAACCTTTGCTTGTCCCTAGATGGCAAAATATTCAACAAATATTGTTAAAGACTCAAAAACATGCAACAAGAATTCTGCCGAAGGCTATGTCGCGCCTGTGGGGGCGCAAAGTCACCAAACCATGAAATCTAGGTCAAGGTCAAACATGGATGCCTGCATAAAAATTTCACTCCTAGTTGCAAGCATGTACCAAGTATCATCAATGAAACTCTTAAAAACAGACTCTTACATCAGGGTGAAAGTTAGGGTTGTCACACTATTTTACAAAGTCAGTGAACCATAAAATGTAGGTCAAGGTCAATAATGGATACTTGCATTGAAGTTTCAATTCCTAAATGCAAGCTTGTACCAAAAACAATTATTGAAGCTCTAATAGATTTTGAGAAATGGACTCTTACATTTGGGTGAAAGCCAGGGTGGTTGCAATAATTCACAAAGTCGGTGATCCATGAAATATGGGTCAAAGTCAAATATGGATGCTTGCGTTGCAGTTGCAATTCCTAGATGCAAGTTTGTACCAATTATAATTTAAAAAGCTTTAATAATTTTCGAGAAATGGACTCTTACATTAGAGTGAAAGTCAGGGTGGTCTCAATAATTCACGAAGTCAGTGAATCATGAAATATAGGTCAAGGTCAGATATGGATGCTTGCTTTGAAGTTGCAATGCCTAGATGCAAGTTTGTACCAAGAATGATTATTGAAGTCCTAATAGTTCTCAAGATATGGACTTGCTGACAAGATTTTATTAAAAAAAACAAGGCATCGCATGCGATACAAAATTAATCCCCTCGCACAAGACAATTAGTGTGTGGAAAACACTGAAATGTCAAAAGTCCAACTTGCTTGAGATATTATCATATGCAACATTTGTGTAAAGTTTGTTTAAAAATCCATCCATAAATGTAGGTTCTAGAGTGATGACAATATTTCTCTTAAAATAGTCATAGGGACCTTGACTTGAGGCCATGGCCGTGAAGTAGATCTTGCTCAAGATATTATCAACCCGGTAAGCATCTTTTGTGTGAAGTTAGATTAAAATCATAAATGTAGGCGGTAAAGCAATGACAAAGTTTTTCTAAAAATAGCCACAGTGACCTTGACCTTGAGGTCATGACCTTGAAAGTCAAAGCAACTCGAGATATTACCATAAGAAACATTTGTGTGAATTTCTATTAACATCCATCAATAAATGTAGGCAATAGAGCGATGACAAAGTTTTTCTAAAGATAACCACAGTGACCTTGACCTTGAAAGTCAAAATAGCTCGAGATATTGTCATAAGAGACATTTGTGTGAAGTTATACTGAAATCGGTGAAGAAATGTAAGCGCTAGAGCAATGACAAAGTTTTTCTAAAAAATAGCCACAGTGACCTTGACCTTGAAAGTCAAACTCACTCAAGGTATTGTCATAAGGAACATTTGTGTGAAGTTATATTGAAATTGGTGAAGAAATGTAAGCGCTAGAGCCATGACAAAATTTTCTAAAAATAGCCACAATGACCTTGACCTTGAAAGTGGAACTCGCTACAGATATTGTCATAAGGAACATTTGTGTAAAAAGATTTTGAAATTGGTGAAAAAATGTAAGCACTAGAGCAATGACAAAGTTTTTCTAAAAATAGGCACAGTGACCTTGACCTTGAAAGTCAAACACTTTCGAGGTATTGTCATAAGGATCATTTGTGTGAAGTTATATTAAAATCGGTGAAGAAATGTAGGCGCTGGAGCGATGACAAAGTTTTTCTAAAAACAGCCATTGTGACCTTGACCTTGAAAGTCGAAATAGCTTCAGATATTGTCATAAGGAACATTTGTGTGAAGTTATATTGAAATCGGTGAAGAGATGTAAGCGCTAGAGCGATGACAAAGTTTTTCTAAAAATAGCCACAGTGACCTTGGCCTTGAAAGTGGAACCCGCTAGAGATATTGTCATAAGGAACATTTGTGTGAAGTTATATTGAAATCGGTGAAGAAATGTAGGCGCTAGAGCGATGACAAAATTTTTCTAAAAATAGCTACAGTGACATTGACCTTGAGGTCATGACCCTGAAAGTCGAACTCGCTCGAGATATAGTCATAAGGAACATTTGTGAGAAGTTATATTGAAATCAGTGAAGAAATGTAGGCGCTAGAGCGATGACAAAGTTTTTCTTAAAATAGCCACAGTGACCTTGACCTTGAGGTCATGACCTTGAAAGTCAAACTCGCGGAGATATTGTCATAAGAAACATTTGTGTGAAGTTATATTGAAATCAGTGAAGTAATGTAGGCGTTAGAGCGATGACAAAGTTTTTCTAAAAATAGCCACAGTGACCTTGACCTTGAGGTCATGACCTTGAAAGTCGAACTCGCTCGAGATATTGTCATGAGAAACATTTGTGTGAAGTTATATTGAAATCAGTGAAGAAATGTAGGCGCTAGAGTGATGACAATTTTTTTCTAAAAATAGCCACAGTGATCTTGACCTTGAGGCCATCACCTTGAAAGTCGAACTCGCTCGAGATATTTTTATAAGGAACATTTGTGTGAAGTTATATTGAAATTGGTGAAGAAATGTAGGCGCTAGAGCGATGACAAAGTTTTTCTAAAAAAATAGCCACAGTGACCTTGATCTTGAGGTCATGACCTTGAAATTCGAACTCGCTCGAGATTTTTTTATAAGGAACATTTGTGTGAAGTTATATTGAAATTGGTGAAGAAATGTAGGCGCTAGAGCGATGACAAAGTTTTTCTAAAAATAGCCACAGTGACCTTGACCTTGAAGTCATGACCTTGAAAGTCGAACTGACTCGAGATTTTTTATAGGGAACATTTGTGTGAAGTTACCATAATCGGTCAAGAAATGTAGGCACTAGAGTGATTACAAAAGTACGTACGGGACAAATGCTATATCCCCCCTCACAACTATGTTGTGCGAGGGGATAATTAAAAAAATTTCAAAGGGCAATAACTCTTGAAAGGGGCATAATCCGGATTAGAAAAAAATACGCGTCAGCTTATTTTCCATTAGGAATGCATATATGAAATTTCAAAACCATAGCATACACAGTTCTAAAGTTATGCTATGCATCACTTTTAGCATTCATTGCAATGGGCACAAATTACAAAAATGACAAAGGGCCATAACTCACAAAGTATTTTTCGGAATTTTGTCAAAAGTTAATCAGTACATATACTCATCACCACCAATATACTCAACAACTTTCAAGGCTCTAGCTCCAATAGTGTTTGAGATATTTTGCTGACAAGATTTTATTAAAAAAATTTCAAAGGGCAATAACTCTTGAAAGGGGCATAATCCGGACGAGAAAAAAAATACGCGTCAGCTAATTTTCCATGAGGAATCCATATATGAAATTTCAAAACCCTAGCATACACGGTTCTAAAGTTATGCTATGCATCAATTTTAGCATACATTACAATGGGCACAAATTACCAAAATTACTAAAGGACTGTCACAGCATGTCGTATACACATGAGCTTCAGCAATTATATCAAGAGACATATGTATACACAAGTGCAACTTGCTTCTCAGATTCGAAGAGGTGACAATCATTTACAATGTCTTTTTTCGGCCATGGAATAAATAACACACGAAAAGCATTTTTGTGACCCCTTTATATTCATCTCACGATACATCTCTCTCTCTCTATCTCTCTCTCTCTCTCCCTCTCTCTCTCTCTCTCTCTCTCTCTCTCTCTCTCTCTCAAATACGTACGAAGATGAGCGAAACATTGATAATTAATTTGTTATGACAGTGAATGCTATCACTGTTTATGTTATGCCTTGTTGTCTATAGTTAAGACCTCGTCGGGCCGCCCAGTTACAAGTACTTTTGCGAGATCGCACCCCACCCCCCACCCCCACCCTGATAACAACCGGTGGTCAACGGCAGAGCCTAGAAGAGCCGTCCACCATAAGCCGTCTTCCGAGAAAGGTACCGTCATGGAAAGATGGGATAGAGAAAAAGAAGAAAGAAACTAGTATTGCATCCATAGAAAACGGATTCCCCGCCATATGACATTGGACACAGAAATGAGTGTTGTGTATAGACTATGTGAGGAAAACATTTATGACCTCACCTTTGAGCTACGGAACTGAGTTTTATCTGATAATGATTAACATTTTGGGCAGGCGATTTTAAAATCCATGCAGGAATACGACAGGACTCAAAAAAAGACCCTTTTGATATTTGACCTCTAAAGATGACCTTGGCCTTTGTGACATCCACCAGGGTCTAACTAGCCACAAATCTTCTGAGGATGGTTAACAAAAACAAAGTTACTGATTGGACGCGGGAAAAGGCCTTTTTTGACATTTGACCTCTAAATATGACTTTGACCTTGGTCTTGCGCCCGACACATCGTCTTATAATGGTTTTACATTTCTGCCATGTAATTTTAAAAATAATTATATAAGTTATTGATCGGACATAATAAAACACCTTGTTTTACCTGTGACTTCTAAGCAGAACCACGACTTTTGAGTTCTGTACCTCCACGGTAAAGGTCTTGCTTAGAGGTTAAAGGTAAAACAAAACGGTCCGAAACTTAAACGCAGTCAATAACTTTCTTATTTCCGGATGGATTTTGAAATTACTTTGTAGAAATGTTAAGCATCATGAGACGATGTGTCACGTGCAAAACCCAGGTCCGTACCGCCAAGGTAAGGTCATACTTAGAGGTCAAAGGTAAAAAAAGGGTCCGAAACTTAAACGCATCAGCTGGATGGATTTTAAAATTACTTTGTAGAAATGTTACTCATCATGAGATGAGTGCAATCAAGTGCAAAATATCAAGTGCAAAACCCCTGTCCGTACCTCGAAGGTCAAGGTCATACTTTGAGGTCAAAGGTCAAAAAGGGGTCCGAAACTTAAACGCCGCCAATAACTTTCTTATTGATGGATGGATTTTAAAATTACTTCGCGGAAATGTTGGCCATCATGGGACAATCTGTCTCACACAAATCCAAGGTCCGTAATTCCAAGGTCAAGGTCATTAATTAGGGGTCAAAGGTGAAAAAAGTGTCCAAAACTTAAACACACTAAGGAACTTTCTATGGATCAATACGATCATAGACACATTTTCAGGCGGTGGCATCCGTGTCCTATGTACGCATTTCTAGTTTACATTTGACCTCTAAGAACGACCCCTACCTGGAAGGAACCTCCCGGAGCCTTCGTGCGACACATCGTCTCCAATTGGTTAATATTTCTTCCAAGTAATTTCCAAATCCATCAAAAAGTAAAATACGCTATTGATCGAATGCGACACACACACACACATACACACACAGAGCATCCGGCCATGCTCATCTTTTTTATCCTCCTAATCCATCCATCCATCCACCCATCCATGTCACACCGACCCAATCTCCCACGTAACCTGTGTGTTAACAAGTTTTGGATTAATATAATTAGTCTATGATCTTCATTTGAAAACGAAGCTATGCAGAGTCACAATCTTTAATGCTGCATACCAAGTGCCAATACCACTGACAGTTTGATTCCAGACAAGATGAGTTTCAAAGTGTTGGACCATACATGGGCGTAGCGGACCTCGTTGTCATCACCCGAATGACGGGAACAAACATCCGTTCCCCCATCCACTAGAGGTCCCGTCTGAACTTGTCTTTCAATCGAATTTTAAAATGACTGACCTATAGACGGGCGGACGAAAGGACTAAAAAACGTATAACGAAGAAAGACCTTGCTAGAGGCTCCCTGTTCCCAGTGAGCCTCTATCTAGCCATTCGAATGTAAAGTGTGTCGTAATTTCATATCTATTTATATAGTGAGTCACATGTATTTGAATATTTATTATTTCACCTGACAATCATCGTCAAATGGACTTAGTCTGTGGTCTCATTTCTTTGTTTTGCAATTTTCTCCAAATAATCACAGCCTTTCCTGACTGTCGCAGAGGCATGCGACTTGCTGGAGAAATCGGCGGAGGGTCAGTTCTAAAACTTTCCCATAGTGATGTATGGGCTAAAATGAGTATTAAAAGGAAGAAACGAAAATATCGATGATTCAGATTTTCTGAACGAACGAAATTTCAAAACCCTAGCATACACGGTTCTTAAGTTATGCTATGCATCACTTTTAGCATACATTCCAATGGGCACAAATTAACAAAATGACAAAGGGTCATAACTCACAAAGCATTTTTCAGAATTTTGTCAAAAGTTAATCAGTTCATCTACTCATCACCATCAATATATTCTACAACTTTCAAGGCTCTAGCTCCAATAATTTTTTAGATATCTGGCTGACAAGATTTTATTAGAAAAAAATCAAAGGGCAATAACTCTTGAAGGGGGCATAATCCGGAAGAGAAAAAAATACACGTCAGCTAATTTTCCATGAGGAATCCATATATGAAATTTCAAAACCCTAGCATACACGGTTCTTAAGTTATGCTATGCATCACTTTTAGCATACATTCCAATGGGCACAAATTAACAAAATGACAAAGGGTCATAACTCACAAAGCATTTTTCAGAATTTTGTCAAAAGTTAATCAGTTCATCTACTCATCACCATCAATATATTCTACAACTTTCAAGGCTCTAGCTCCAATAATTTTTTAGATATCTGGCTGACAAGATTTTATTAGAAAAAAATCAAAGGGCAATAACTCTTGAAGGGGGCATAATCCGGAAGAGAAAAAAATACATGTCAGCTAATTTTCCATGAGGAATCCACATATGAAATTTCAAAACCCTAACATACACGGTTCTATAGTTATGCTATGCATCAAAAGCGTAACGGACGGACGAACGGACGAACAGACGAACGGACGAACGAACCAGAAGCAATATGCCCCTCCCACTTTGAAAAGCAATATGCCCCTCCAACTTTTCAAAGTTGGGGGCATAATGATATATTGCGAAACACACACCCAAAGACAAACCACAACAAAAACAAACCGCAACAGAAGAACCGCCTTGGAACGGTCAGTGAAACTAATTCCACTAGGGGGCTGAAATCGATTTTACACAGCTGCAATCCTCGCCCTTATTTCCGTCATGATTTAGACAAATAATTAGTTCAGACCACATGAAGGTTTCCTAACTCATCAGTGCAACATCTGCGGGAACACAAAAATCAAACAACCACAGAGATAAAACAATGGCGACGACTCGACAGCAAGAAAGCACTGAAATGCTGGAGCAAAAGAAAACCAACAGTTCGACTCCGATTGACCCAACCAGAGACAGAGCATCAGACACCAACCAACATTACATAATATTAAATTCTCTCTAATTTTCAGTAAGCCTGTATGCTGGAACCGCCATAGAATCTGAGGCCTGGCCGACTGGCGTGCAATTAAAGAGGGAAGCAAAGTTGTCAACCGTGATTGGGTTAACTATCATGCATGCAACCTGTCGTATAATACTTATGGTATAACATTTATGTTGTACCCAATCTTTTTATATCTAAGACTGATTTTACGAAACCGGGTGCTGAAGTCATTGCAATTACATATTTTTCTGAATTTATATACTAAGTCACCATAAAATTCAGTTTCCGATAGACCTTGTTGCAGCAGAGATTAAAGTCCAACATTGTATTTTGAAATTAAATCGGAATTTTTTGAAAATGCTTTGAGTAGTATATTATACCGAAAACCCTGATTAAGAAGTTTAGCAGTTAACAATTTATTACGAGTGTTGAAGTCAGTTACATGACTAGACACTCTAGTAAATCAAATAAATTGCTAAATATAAATGCCATGCTTGGAAAATCACCAGCCAAGAAAGAAAAATTTACAATCTCAAAATCAAAATCATCGCATTTATTATAAATGTTGCAGGAAACAAACCCATCTACAATAGATAGATGAAAATCCAACAAGAGGGCGCAATGATGGACCTGGATCACTCACCTGATCTATAGTGTAACAAGTGGGCCCCAGGGAGGGTCATTACTGGCCCCAGGGCTATAATTTGCATAATCTTGAGGACGGTCTAAAAGGTGAATCTTCATACCAAATATCAAAGACCGGAGCCTTCTGGTGTCAGACAAGAAGATTTTTAAAGGTTTTCCTTATATAAGTCTATATAAAACCTGTGGTTCCCGGGGCGGAGCCCATTTTGGTCCCACGACTAAAATTTGAACAATCTTAGTGGAAAACCACAAGCCGAAGCTTCATACCAAGTGTAAAAGACCTTGGCCTGGTTTCAGAAAAAAACATTTTCAAAGATTTTCCCAATATAAGTCTATGTAAAACAAATGGACCCTCTGGTGGGCCCATTTTTGGCCCTGGGGCTATAATTTGAACAATTTTGGTAGAGGTCCACTACACCAAGCTTCATACCAAAAATCGAAGGGCTAGGCCTTCTGGTTTCAAACAAGGACATTTTCTAAGGTTTTCCCTATATAAGTCTATGTGAAACCAGTGGGCACTGGCGTGGGCCCATTTTTGACCCCAGGGCTATAATTTGAACAATTTTGGTAGAGGTCCACTACATGAAGCTTCATACCAAATATCAAAGGCCTAGGCCTTCTGGTTTCAAACAAGGACATTTTCAAATGTATTCCCTATATAAGTCTATGTATGACCAGTGGGCACTGGCGTGGGCCAATTTTTGGCCCTGGGGCTATAATTTGAACAATTTTGGTAGAGGTACACTACATGAAGCTTCATACCAAATATCAAAGACCTTGGCCTTCTGGATTCAAACAAGGAGATTTTCAAATGTATTCCCTATATAAGTCTATGTATGACCAGTGGGCACTGGCGTGGGCCAATTTTTGGCCCTGGGGCTATAATTTGAACAATTTTGGTAGAGGTACACTACATGAAGCTTCATACCAAATATCAAAGGCCTAGGCCTTCTGGTTTCAAACAAGGACATTTTCAAATGTATTCCCTATATAAGTCTATGTATGACCAGTGGGCACTGGCGTGGGCCAATTTTTGGCCCTGGGGCTATAATTTGAACAATTTTGGTAGAGGTACACTACATGAAGCTTCATACCAAATATCAAAGGCCTAGGCCTTCTGGTTTCAACCAAGGACATTTTCAAAGGTTTTCCCCATATAAGTCTATGTAAAACCAGTGGGCACTGGCGTTGGCCCATTTTGACCCCAGGGCTATAATTTGAACAATCTTGGTAGAGGTCTACTAGACAAAGCTTCATACCAAATATCAAAGGCCTAGGCCTTGAGATTTCAGACAAGGAGATTTTTAAAGGTTTTCCCAATATAAATCTATGTAAAACCAGTGGGCCCCAGGGAGGGGCCATTTTTGGTCCCTGGGCTATAATTTGAACAATCTTGTTAGAGGTCCACAAGATGAAGCTCCATACCAAATATCAAAGACCTGAGCCTTCTGGTTTCTTAAAGGTTTTCCCTATATTTAAGTATATGTACAAGAGGACCATGATGGTCCTATGACGCTCACCTGGTCTAAAGGATTTACATGAAGTTTCACACGATAAATTGCTTTAAGACTTTGTATAAATATTTTGACCCCAGAGGTTTCACTTGAACAAGCATGGCAGAGTTTCACTGTTTGAAGCTACAAGCCAAGTATCAAACCAGTGCTTCAGCTGAAGTGCACGACCCGCCGGATGCTTTTAGCTTTATGAGTGTTACCATATATGGGTATGGCGGCCATTTTGGTCATGTGACCTGGACCTAAAACGGTTCCCCAATAAATGCGCGTTATCGTAAGGAGCAAAAATATATCTTATACTTTAGTACTGTATTCTGAATCGTTTGCAGGATAAAATGCATTCTCACTTTTCCAATACAAAAGCATATGTGTCAAAGTTTGACCTAGGCACAAAGAAGGTCAAGGTCAACCCAGGGTCACCATTTTAGCAATTTATGATGGGCCTACGTCCCAGATGCTATGTATCAAGTTTAGTGGAAATCTGCCCAGTGGTTCTGGAGAAGACAATTTTTGAAGGGTTTTTACCATATATGGCTTGGCGGCCATTTTGGTCATGTGACCTGGACCCCATGAGCAAATTTTGGTTTCCCCCATCCCATAGAGGCTCCATATGAAATTTGACTTCAATCGGCCCCACGTTTTCCGAGGAGAAGCAGTTCGAAAACTTTCACATTTTTCGCCTCGGCGAGGCTATACTAAATGGAATGTAATATTTCGCAAGTTAATTGGTTAGATCTCATTGATATCTATCAGTATGCCAAAAATTGTTGAAATATTCCAAGCGGTTAAGTCACTATCACCAATTTTCACAAACGGGTTACGAACGGACAGACAGACAGACCATATATGGCTTGGCGGCCATTTTGGTTATGTGACCTGGACCCCATGAGCAAAGTTTGGTTTCCCCCATCCCATAGAGGCTCCATATGAAATTTGACTTTAAATGGCCAAACGGTTTCCGAGGAGAAGCAGTTCGAAAATTTTCACATTTTTCGCCTCCGCGAGGGTATACTAAATGGAATGTAATATTTCGCAAGTGCATTTGTTAGATCTCATTGATATCTATCAGTATGCAAAAAATTGTTTAAATATTCCAAGCGGTTAAGTCACTATCACCAATTTTCACAATTTTCACGGGTTACGGATTTTTCGCCTCGGCGAGGCTATACTAAATGGAATGTAATATTTCGCAAGCTCATTGGTTAGATCTCATTGATACCTATCAGTATGCCAAAAATTGTTGAAATATTCCAAGCGGTTAAGTCACTATCACCAATTTTCACAAACGGGTTACGGACGGACAGACAGACAGACCATATATGGCTTGGTGGCCATTTTGGTCATGTGACCTGGACCCCTTGAGCAAATTTTGGTTTCCCCCATCCCATAGAGGCTCCATATGAAATTTGACTTCAATCGGCTCAACGGTTTCCGAGGAGAAGCAGTTAGAAAATTTTCACATTTTTCGCCTCAGCGAGGCTATACTAAATGGAATGTAATATTTCGCAAGTTCATTGGTTAGATCTCATTGATATCTATCAGTATGCCAAAAATTGTTGAAATATTCCATGCGGTTAAGTCACTATCACCAATTTTCACAAACGGGTTACGGACGGACAGACAGACTGACAGAATGACCGATTGACCGAATGACACGGTGATTTTAGGGCACTCTTAGAAATCAACGACTTCAGTCGGTCGCTTTTTCTGCGGGTCGTGCAATGCCAGGGCTTTCTGGTTATAGAACAGAAGGTTTGAAAGTACCAGTATTTCTTAAATAATTTGAACCACTTTCGTAGATGTCCACTAGATGTAGCTACATACCAAATACCAGAAACCTGGGCATTCTGGTTTCAGACAAGAGATTCTATAGGATTTCTCTATATATCTCTATGGAAAATGTCGGCCCCTCAGCGAGTCCACTTTTGGCCCCAGGGCATTAATTTGAACAATCTTGGAAGAGGTCTACAAGATGGAGCTACACACCAAATATCAAGAAGATTTTTCAAAGTTTTCCCTATATCTCTATTGATAACATGTGGGGGCCCCTCCCAATTGCTATAATTTGAACAACTTTGGTAGGGGTTCACTAGATGAAGCTTCAAACCAAATATCAAAGATCTTGGCCTTCTGGTTTCAGACAAGGTTTTTAAATGGTTTTGCCTTGATAAGCCTATGTAAAACCAGTGGGCCATGTTGCCGGGCTATTTTGGCCAACATGGGTATAATTTGAACAATCTTGGTAAATGTCCACATGATGAAGCTTCATATCATATATCAAAGACATGGGCCTTTTGATTTCAGACAAGAAGAATTTCAAGGATTTCCCCATAGAAGCCTATGTAAAACAAAAGGCCCCGGGCCTGAGCCATATTTGGCCCCAGGGCTATAAGTTGACCAACCTTGGTAGAGGTCCACTACATAAAGATTCATACCAAATATCAAAGACCTGGATCTTCTGGTTTCAGACAAGAATTTTTTTTCAAGATTTCCCTATATAAGTCTAAGTAAAACATGTGGGCCCGGCGTGGGACCATTTTTGGTCCCAGGGATATAATTTGAATGATCTTGGTAGAGGTTCATTAGATGAAGCTTCATACAAAATATCAAAGACCTGGGCCTTCTAGTTTCAGACAAGAAGATTCTCAAAGGTTTTCCATATAAAAGCCTATGCAAAACCAGTGAGCTCCAGGGTGGGGCCATTTTTGGCACCAGAGCTATAATTTGAACAATCTTGGTAGAGGTCCACTTGATCAAGCTTCATACCAAATATGAAAGACCTCAGCCTTCTAGTTTCAGACAAGAAGATTTTAAAGGTTTTCCATTTACAAGCCTATATAAAACCTGTGGGCCCCAGCCCAGGGCCATTTTTGGCCCTAGGGCTATAATCTGAACAATCTTGGTAGAGGTCCACTAGAAGAAGGGTCATACCAAATACAAGGACAAGCCTATTTGGTTACAGACAAGAAGATTTTTAAAGGTTTCGCCTGTGTATGTCTATGTTAACCAAGTGGGCCCCGGTAGGGGCAATTTTTGAGGCCCAGAGCCCCAATCTTGGTAGAAGTCTACTAGATGAAGCTTCATACAAAATATCAAAGACCTGGGCCTTCTGGTTTCAGACAAGAAGATTTTTAAAGATTTTCTGCTTTTGGTTGCCATGGCAACCAGAGTTCTGCATGGATCACAAAAGCTCCCCCAGAGCCTTCAACTCAGGTGAGCTAAAAACGGTGGGCCCAAGGGCTATAATTTTAACAATCTTGGTAGAGGTCCACTAGATGAAGCTTCATGCCAAATATCAAAGACCTGGGACCAGCGGTTTCAGAGATGAAGATTTTTAAAGACTTTTCCCTATCTAAAACAGGTGGGTCTCTGGGTGTGGCCATTTTTGGCCCCAGTGCTATGATTTGAACAATCTTGGTAAAGGTCCCCTAGATAAAGCTTCATACTAAATATCAAAGACCTGGGCCTAGTGGTTTCAGAGAAGAAGATTTTTTAAGGATTTCCCTATATAAGTGTATGTAAAACCGGTGGACCCTGGGACGGGGCCATTTTTGACCCAAGGGCTTTGATTTGAACAATCTTAGTAGAGGTCTACTAGATGAAGCTTCATACCAAATATAAAAGACCTGGGCCCTACAGTTTCAGAGAAAAAGATTTTAAAGGATTTCCCTAAACAAGCCCATGTAACTGGTGGTCCCCAGGGCGGGGCCAATTCTGAACCCAGGGCTATAATTTGCACAATCTTGGTAGAGGTCCACCAGATAAAGCTTCATACCAAATAACAAAGACCTGGGCCCAGCGGTTTCAGAGAAGATTTTTAAAGGATTTTTCCTATGAAAGTCTATGAAAAACCGCTGGGTCTATGGGCACGGCCACTTTTGACCCCAGGGAAATAATTTGAACAATCTTCGTAGAGGTCCCCTGGATGAAGCCATTTTTGGCCCAAGGGCTATAATTTGAAAAATCTTGTTAGAGGTCCACTAGATGAAGCTTCCATCCAAATATCAAAGACCTTGGCTTTACAGTTTCAGAGAAGAAGATTATTTAAAGGATTTCCCTATACAAGCCCTTATGTGTAAAAGCGGTGGGCCCCAGGGCGGGACCATTCTTGGCCCCAGGGCTATAATTTGATCAAACTTGGCAGAGGTTCCCTAGATGAAGCTTCATATAAAATATCAAAGACCTGGGCTCAGTGGTTTCAGAGAAGATTGTTAAAGGATTTCTAATATATTATAAGTATATCTGGAACTGGTGGCCCGACGTGGGGGGGGGGGGGGGCATTTTTGGCCCCAGGGCTATAATTTGAACAATCTTGGTAGAGGTCCATTAGATGAAATATGAAAGACTTGGGCCTTCTGGTTTCAGACAAGAAGATTTTTAAAGGTTTTCCCTATATAAGCCTATGTAAAACCAATGGGCCCCGGCATGGGGGCATTTTTGGCCTCAGGGCTATAATTTGAACAATCTTGGTAGAGGTACTCTAGACGAAGCTTCATACCAAATATCAAAGACCTCAGCCTTCTGGTTTCAGACAAGAAGATTTTTAAAGGTATTCCCTATATAAGCCTATGTAAAAGCAGTGGGCCCTTTCGCAGGGCCATTTTTGGCCCAAGGGCTATAATTTGAACAATCTTGGTAGAGGTCCACTAGGTGTAGTTTCATACCAAATATCAAAGACCTGGGCCCTCTCGTTTCAGACAAGAATATTTTTAAAGGTTTTAGACATGAAGATTTTTAAAGGTTTTTTTTTCCTTTTTTCCCCTTTTCATTGCCATGGCAACCAGAGTTCTGGATGGAATTCTTTGAACAACTTTGAGACAGAACCACCCAAAGATCATTTCTGTCAAGTTTGGTTCGAATCCATCCAGTGGTTTATGAGGAGATGTCGTTTAAAGGAATTGTGGATGGACGGACGGAAGACGACGACGGATGGTCAGCGATCACAATAGCTTTGGCTCAGGTGAGCTAGCAAGTGGGCCCCGGGGCGGGGCCAGTTTTGGCGTCAAGGCCATAATTTGAACAATCTTGGTAGAGGTCCACTAGGTGAGCTACATACCAAATATCAAAGACATAGGCCTACTGGTTTCAGACAAGAAGATTTTTAAAGGTTTTTCCTATATAAGCCTATTTAAAAGCAATGGGCCCTTTTGGCCCAAGGGCTATAATTTTAACAATCTTGGTAGAGGTCCACTAGGTGTAGTTTCATACCAAATATCAAAGACCTGGGCCTTCTGGTTTCAGACAAGAAGATTTTTAAAGGTTTTTCCCTATTTTCCCCTTTTCATTGCCATTGCAACCAGAGTTCTGCATGGAATGGAATTCTTCGCACAACTTTGAGACAGGACCACCCAAAGATCATTTCTGCCAAGTTTGGTTCAAATCCATCCAGTGGTTTAGGAGGAGATGTCGTTTGAAGGAAAATGTGAACGGACATACAGACGACGCCAACGGACAGTGACAGATCACAATAGCTCCCACGGAGCCTTCAGCTCAGGTGAGCTAAAAAGGATATGGTAGAATTGTACAAGCCCAAACTACATGGTATGGGGAAAAAGGGAACACTAATGTTAAGAGTATACAAGAAAGCAGTCTGGAGGACAGCCAAATCCCCCGCCGCATTTTGTATCAAGGCACAACCTTGTGACCTTCACCTGTGACCTTGACCTTGAGTTGGCATGGTTAGCTCACTGAAGGGGATAATTGACCAAAGTTCAATGAAAATCCTTTCAGGGGTAAAGGAGATATGGAACGGACAAAAAATTCAAAGTTTTAAACCTGTGACCTTCAAATGTGACCTTGACCTTGAGTCGGCATGGTTCATTTATAGGTTCTGCACATCAGCTCACTGAGGGGGATAATTGACCAAAGTTTAATGAAAATCTATTAAAGGGTTCGGGAGATATGGAACGGACAAGAAA
Organism: Lucinisca nassula; assembly: GCA_963580285.1. Lineage (NCBI taxonomy): Eukaryota > Metazoa > Mollusca > Bivalvia > Lucinida > Lucinidae > Lucinisca > Lucinisca nassula. Next base: position 71,604,365 of record OY757012.1, on the reverse strand, counting down.
AAGTTACAGACAGACGGACCGACAGACTGACAGACAGACAGATGGACGGACATGGGTTCTGCATATCAGCTCACTGTGAAGAATATTTGACCAAAATTTAATGAAAATCCTTCCAAGGGTAAAGGAGATATGGAAGGGACAAAAAATTCCAAGTTTCAAACTCGTGACCTTCAACCATGACCTTGACATTGAGTCGGCATGGTTCATTTATAGGTTCTGCACACCAGCTCACTGGAAGTATAATTGACCAAAGTTTAATGAAAATCTATTAAAGGGTTCAGGAGATGCGGAGCGGACAAGAAAAAGTTACGGACAGACGGACGGACGGACAATCTGACAGACGGACAAACGGACATGGGTTCTGCACATCAGCTCACTGTGAAGAATATTTGACCAAAGTTTAATGAAAATCCTTCTAATGGTAAAGGAGATATGGAACGGAAAAAAAATTCCAAGTTTCAAACTCGTGACCTTCAACTATGACCTTGACCCGGCATGGTTCATTTATGGGTTCTGCACACCAGCTCACTGAGACGAATAACTGACCAAAGCTTAATGAAAATCTAACAAAGGGTTCAGGAGATATGGAGCGGACAAGAAAGTGTTACGGACAGACAGACGGATGGACAGACGAATGCCATTCCTATAATCCCCGCTCCACTTCGCAGCAGGGGATTAATAAACCATACTGCATATCAGCCTCATTAGCCTATTTTGAATGTTAATGGCTAGATTTACTTGCAATAGGTAACAAGTAGTATTATCTCTTACCTCTCCGCCCCAAAGATCAGGTCTTGTCCCAGCTGATTTGCTATAAATCAGGACAATCTCACCCCGCTCAAATGAAAGGAACGCTGAATCTTTTGTTTTATGTTTGGCTAAAGTCCGGGCTCTGGAAATTATTGCTGAAATACAGATATGAACATACATGTACACAGAAAAATAAAACCTTTACTTTTTCAAAAAACAATACGCTAGTCACTGTTCAAACTATTAAGCCTGGGCATAGGACTTTTCAAATTTCAAGGAATTTAATTTCATGTTGCTTTAAATTTGAAGTGCCTCAGTATTTGCTATCTATAATTTATATCAAAAAATTTTACACAGGCAGGAAGTGCTTTAGAAATAAAACACACCCGCAAATCCTCAACTATACTGCTGCCAATATCAGCAAAACAAATGCAAAGATATTGCATAAATTATGTGGTCAAAGACTGTTGGAGTGATGGCAAACCAAAGTTTTATTGTGAGAGGAGATAACTAACCATAATACCATGGCATCCAGAGTTGTGGTTCTTGCTCATAACATGTCTTCTTAACCACGTGACTTTTTTTTGTGCAACCATACCAAGTACCATCAACATACAGTGGAAACTCGGTAATTTGAATGCCAATTTTCGAAACTACCAGATTTTTCGAAGCTGACTGACGGTCTAGACGTTTTTCTCTATTATTTATTGCAAAACTATTACCAATTTTTCGAAATTATGATTTTTCGAAAAAATCAATTTTTAGAACATTTTTGTCGGTCCCAATCAAAGAAATTCTTATTAAAATCCCCTGTTCAATTCGAAATACCGCTGGGCTAATCAAGGTCACGCATGATGACCACGTTTTTTTTTTGTGTGTGGAGAGTTCGTTGGTTACACACCCAAATGAATTCACGGGCTATCCACCACATGTAACTGACACCTGATCAAAGGTGATGAGCCTCAAATAATTGTGATTGACAGCAATGAAGATTTGTATCAGTCTGCAATAAACTGGCTGATACAGATGGAAAAAGGCTAACTACACGTTTCTAGCCAATTTAGTTTCACTTATTGGCCCAACATTCACTTTCAAAAATGTTCATCCATGTTGAGGAAATTCTTCTACTTGTAGTTTTATCAGAATTGTTATTTTGCCAGTATTTGCCACTTGATGAGTATTTTCCAGTCCGGCAAATGCCACTGGTAAATACCAGGGGTGGAATTTGCCATCCAACCTTGGGACCAGTATACAAGTGCTATTCAGCATTCATACATACGTGTGATAATTTTATGATGACCATGAGGGAGATTTGCTTCTCAGATTAGGGAGATTGGGTTCTCCATAAAGGAGACTTTTTGACAACACATTCAAGTTGTTTTTCTTACCATTTTTCTGTGGTTTTGTTTAGAAGTACAAAGAAACTAGAACTACTCACTTACAATGATTAGAACATATTTTTTTCAGGTTTTAATTCCAAAACAGCAAGTTAAAGGTTAAAATGCTATACAAAGAACTTTGTAAGTCCAAATCCATATGGTATGCCTCATCAATGTGATTTCAAATACCTTTAACATATGCTGTGGGTAGTTGTCAGAATCACTTGATTGTTGCAAGTACCCACAACATGTTTTAGTGCAGAAATACTTGGTAAGAAAAATTATCCCAAAAGTCATCCTCCTGATCCATAGCTGGGTTTCACTGCAGACCCAAAGCATAAAGTTCTTTTCAATGATAAGCATGCAAAATGCAATAACCAGATTATATTGTCAAGGGAGATAACTAAAATCACATAGCAACTAGAGTTGTGGTTCTTGCTCATAACAGACCTTCTTAACCTTGGTGTAACTGTGCAAGTTGCATCCATATATCTCAAGGGGTTATGGCGATCACAAGGTTATATTGTCAGGGGAGACAACCAAAATACCAGTGCAACCAGAGCTGTGGTTCTTGCTCCTGAAATGTCTTCTTGGCCTAATGTACAACAATACCAAGTACCATCTATATATCTCAAAGGGTATTGGAGTTATGGCAAGGCATGTCAATGTTGTGTCTGCAGATGGACGGATGGATGGATGCAAGGCTGACTGTACAAACTCTGTTGAAGTAGCTTTCAAAGAATCTCTTTGCATCAAATAAGGCCATTCATCAAAGACTTCTAAAAGTGGATCAAGCAGTGTAGGTTTATTTGACAAGCACTCATTCCAGTTTAAGGACTGCTGTATATTCCCGATTGTCAGATGTATGCATTTATACCCTGTCTGAATGACAGGACGTTAGGATATATTCGAAACCAAGTGCATGTATCTTTCTAGTATTCTATTTCCGTCCAACTTTTAACTGCAGTAATCCTGTCAACAGTGTTTATTGAAGATTTGGTTGGTTGATTTGAGGTTTAACGTCCCCGTCAACACTGTAAAGGTCATTTTGGAGACGTTGCTTCCAATTTTGTGGGACTTTTACCCCACATTGAGATGAAATGACATCTCAAGCCCTGTTGCCCAATGAAACCAATAGGGTTTATTAGCATGGACGGTCCACCTCGCATCGCGGTTCCTGGACAGGCTTAGATCCTCTAAGCGGTTTACCAGTACTAGTGTGCAGGCCAGATTAAGCTCTGCGTGGAAGCATCATGCAGCCCATATATTTCTTCAAGCCCCTATGGGCGGGGGCCGGTTTATTGAAGAATCTAATTAGCAAGTAAAGACTTTGACACGCATGAGCTTGAAGTCAGTAAAAATAAAAGATCAAAAGTGTTAGATTAGGGAGATTAACAAGAGGGCCCAATGGCCCTATATCGCTCACCTGTGTACCAGAAAATCATTAGTGTAGGAGACCACTTGATATTGCTACATACTAAATATCTACAGTACGGCTCAGGTATTTGAACCGTTTTTCTTTTTCATTCCGCGGACAACTTTTTAACTCCGCGTTTTTCCGCCGAATGAAGTAAACCACTCCGATTGAAAATATTTTAATCTAAGTTCAGCGCTCGATATTCAGAGGAAATTCCACGGACCTCAGAGCTTACCTGTGATATTCGGAGTCTTTGCGAGTATTTGCAGATGGTGATTAATTTAATTAAACTTTGACAACGGGACGGTCATTTTTTTTCTCTGTATCAGAGGCCAATAATGGCGGCCGAAACCCGTCAAACTTTCACTGACAGTTATCACCTTTGATTATTTGTTTCTCAATTGTCCGATAATACTTCCCATTAAAATTATTAAAGAATGAAATACAAATGATTATATTATATCAAAATAATTTTCTTTTTTTTTAAAATATCAAAATTACATGGAAAAAAATTGAGTTTAAAAGAAGCCAATAATGGCGTCCGAAACCCGTTAAAATTTCGCTGACAGTTATCACCTTTGATTATTTGTTTCTCATTTGTCCGATTATACTTCACATTAAAATTATTAAAGAATGAAAGACAAATGATTATATTATATCAAAATAATTTTCTTTTTTTGAAAATATCAAAATTACATGGAGAAATTTTGAATTTAAAAGAAGCCAATAATGGCGTTCGAAACCCGTTAAAATATTGCTGACAGTTATCACCTTTGCTTATTTGTTTCTAATTTGTCCGATTATACTTCACATTAAAATTATTAAAGAATGAAAGACAAATGATTTATATCAAAATAATTTTCTTTTTTTTTTTGAAAATATCAAAATTACATGGAGAAATTTTGAGCTCAAAATGACCGATTTTGCACTATTGTCTGAAGGGAAGCTTGCCGGTTAATTGACAGTTTACTAAGAGAGACAACTCTAAATGACTGTAAACAGCGACCACATATTACGCAATACGACGTTATCACGGGGATAACATCGAATTTAACCATAATTTTATAATGTTCAACATGCTTTCCATTACGGACTTGAAAGACTTGTATGTACTCGTCATGCCCAACTGATTCCCTTGTTTGAAATCACTGTACAGTTTCACACCCTGGGTATTAGTGATAACCTCTTTGTTGAATTTTGACATCGTTTACATTATAATAACTATCAGTGATATATATTATCTTACAAATATATATAAATATATATGATGGTAAAAGAACATTAAATAAACAAAAAAATGCCGAGGTATTTTCGTCAAATTCCTCCGAGTATTTCCGCATAACTTCGTGAGAAAATATTGCCTCCAGGTACGATATTACGACTCGAAATAATTTTGCGAAACTTCGCGTACCGCATACTTAGCACGGACCTTGCGAGTGTTTTCGAGGAGTGTTCACCGAATATATACATCAACTCGGAACAATTCAGAGTGTTTTGGAAAGTGCTCGAAACGCCGAGATTCGGAATAAAGAGTTTTTTGGTTCTTACACCTGAGCCGTACTGTAAACTCAGGCGAAGCGGTGCGAGTCGGTCCGTCCATGAGATGTCATTTCATCTCAATGTCGGGTAAAAGTCCCACAAAATTGGAAGCAACGTCTCCAAAATGACCTTTACAGTGTTGACAGGGACGTTAAACTTCAAATCAAACCAACAAATCCCCACTCGTGATAAGAACACATTGAATCTGATCCTAACGACATTGCCAAGACAATTTGAAGATATTCATTCCCCAGATAAAGTAAGTGATCACGATATTGCCTTTGGATTTTTGAAAATTCACATTCCACCAATCAAGAAACCTCGGAGGAAGGTGTACTCATATCAGAAAGGTGACTATGAAACTATGAGGAAGCATGCACTCAGATTTGCAAAGGAGAAATACTTTAATAGTCATTCAGATGCTCGGTCTGTAAAGGAGAACTTTGATTTGATAACTTCTTTCATTCATACTTCGGCCGAAAATCACATCCCCTCAAAAACTAGTAGGTCTGTATCTTCTATTCACTGGATCACACCAGAGATAAGAAGAAAAATTCGGAGAAGGAATAAGATTCATGCAAAGGCAAAAAGGACGGGAAGTGGTAAACTCCGGATAAAATTTGAAAACTTGAGACGTGAAATCAAGAATGATATAAAAAAATCAGCATGTTTTGTATGTGAATAACTTGGCAGGTGATGTAAAGGCAAATCCCAGAGACTTCTACAGATTTATCAATAGCCAGAAGAAAGACAGGCAAGGTATCCCACCCCTTAATAAAAGAGGAGGGAACGGGGTTGCTGAATCAGACTCTGAAAGGGCAGAGGAACTAGTTGGTCAATTCAATGATGCGTTTAATAAAACTGAGTTCATGGAGGTTCCATTGACTGGAAGATCGGCCCCATTCATGAATAATATTGTTGTATCAGCAGCAGGAGTGATCAAGTTACTTCAATGCTTAAACCCCAGTAAGGCCTTAGGACCTGATGAGCTTCATCCTAGAGTCCTGAAGGAACTAGCAAATAAGTTAGGTCCAGTTTTTGCAGACTTGTTTCAACAGTCTCTTGATACGGGTGAAATCCCTAAAGAATGGCTCTTAGCAAACATCTGTCCACTCTTCAAAAAAGGAGATAGGGCTCTTGCCTGTTATTATCGCCCTGCGTCTCTGGCCTGTGTTCTGTGTAAATTGCTCAAACATCATGGCCCACATGGATGAACATACACTTTTGTCAAACAGACAACATGCATTTAGGAAAAGGCATAGTTGTGAAACTCAGCTGAGCACAGTTATTAATGACTGGGCAAAAATCTTGGACAAAGGGGGACAAGTGGACACATTTATTCTGTACTTCGAGAAGGCCTTTGACACCCCTCCTCATGAACTTCTTAAATCTAAGTTTTTTGGTTACGGAATGGGGGGGGGGAGACCCTCAAATGGATAGATTCCTTTCTTTGCTACAGAAAACAGCGTGTTGTTGTTAATGGTGAATCTTCAGAGTGGGCTCCAGTTTTGTATTCAAACAGATGACCTTGTTCCCACAGCTAGACACTATAGAAATCACCACTCGTTGGCATTTCAGACTCATACTGCAAGAACTGACATTAATAAAGAGACGTTCTTCCCCAGAACCATTAGAGATTGGAATACCCTTACCGATTCGATTATTTCGACAGCTGAAAGTGCTGATGATTGTGTAGCTAAATTTACCTCTTTGGTTAGAGCGAGGGACCAACTTCCCACATCACAGGTCCTGGTGTATGAATGTCATTTGACGTGTCACCAGTTACAATTCTGATTCTGATACCCCCTTGAAATTGAATTACCAATTTTGTCGCCCAACATGCGCACAATAAGTGTTTTGAGCTGGTTGAACATGAAGGTTGACTTAAACCAGTTGTTTATTAGATATTCTGCAACGATGTTAAATGCAGAAAATTTAGATACAAAGGCTTTGTTCCTTTGCCTATTTCAGAATTCAGTCTTGGGTTGTGATTTTCGGTCTTATCGGATTTTGACAAAATTGAACCAGAGGACCAGTGGTCCTGAACCGCTCACCTGTCTGGTGACAATTTTCCTACTTAGATCAGCAAAAAAATGTCATTTACCCTGCTCATAATTTTTTTTAAATTTTCCTATAAATCCATTATTTTCACTTTGCCCCATGCAAAAGCCTAAGTTGACAAATTTGACATTGCTGTAAAATAGGTCAAAGTAAACCCAGGGTCACCATTTGTACAAACCATGATGGGTCCGAGTACCATATGCTACATGCCAAGTTTCAAGGCCAATCGCCTTATGGTTCTGGAAAAGAAGATTTTTGAAGGTTTTTTACCATATATTGGCATGGCGGCCATCTTGGGTCTAAGGCCAATGAATGACCTTGACCTTTATCACCCATAGATCGTCATGTATTCAGTTACTTTACCTGATCTACAAATTTTGGTGACACTGTCTTCAATGGTTTCCTATAAATCCATAATTTTCACTTTGCCCCATGCAAAAGCCTAAGTCGGCAAATTTGACATTGCTGTAAAATAGGTCAAGGTCAACCCAGGGTCACCATTTGTACAAACCATGATGGGCCTGAGTACCATATGCTACATGCCAAGTTTCAAGGCCACTGGCCTTATGGTTCTGGAGAAGAAGATTTTTGAAGTCTTTTTACCATATATGGGCATGGCGGCCATCTTGGTCATGTGATCCAGACCCCGCGAACAAACTTTCGTTCCCCCATCCCACTGAGGCTCCATATGAAATTTGACTTTGATTGGCCCTGCAGTATAGATGAAGAAGATCTTTGAAAATGGTGGACGGACGGACGGACGGACGACGGACCATGGCTATACTATAAGCTCACCTATGAGCCTAAAGGCTCAGGTGAGCTAAAAATCCATTATTTTCACTTTTTCCTATGCAAAAGCCTGTCAGCATATTTGACATTACTGTAAAATAGGTCAAGTTCAACCCAGGGTCACCATTTGAACAAATTATGATAGGCCCGAGTACCATATGCTACATGCCAAGTTTCAAGGCCATTGGCCTTACGGTTCTTGAGAAGAAGAATTTCGAAGTGTTTTTACCATATATGGGCGTGGTGGCCATCTTGGTCATGTGATCTAGACCATATTGGCAGCTTTTCATTTGTTCAACTCCCAAAGGCTCCATATTGAATTTCACTTCAATTGGCTCAGTAGTTTCTGAGAAAAAATGTTTGAAATATGGAACCTGCGTGACCTTGGTCTAAGGTCAATTAATGACCTTGACCTTTCTTACACATAGATCTTCATGTATTCAGCTACTTTACCTTATCTACTAATTTTGGTGACACTGTCTTCAATGGTTTCCTAAATATCCATTATTTTCACCTTTTCCCATGCAAAGCCTAAGTCGGCAAATTTGACATTGCTGTAAAATAGGTCAAGGTCAACTCAGGGTCACCATTTGTACAAACTATGATGGGCCTGAGTACCATATGCTACATGCCAAGTTTCAAGGCCATTGGCCTTACGGTTCTGGAGGAGAAGAATTTTTAAGGCTTTTTACCATATATGGGCGTGACGGCCATTTTGGTCATGTGATCTAGACCGTATTGGCATTTTTTCATTTGTTCAACTCACAAAGGCTCCATATTAAATTTTACTTAAATTGGCTCAGCAGTTTTGGAGAAAAAATGTTTGAAATATGGATCCTGAATGACCTTGGTCTAAGGCCAATGAATGACCTTGACCTTTCTGACCCATAGATCTTCATGTATTCAATTACTTTACCTGATCTACAAATTTTGTTGACACTGTCTTCAATGGTTTCCTATAAATCCATTATTTTCACTTTGCCCCATGCAAAAGCCTAAGTCGGAAAATTTGACATTGCTGTAAAATAGGTCAAGGTCAACCCAGGGTCACCATTTGTACAAACCATAATGGGCCCGAGTACCATATGCTACATGCCAAGTTTCAAAGCCACTGGCCTTATGGTTCTGGAGAAGAAGATTTTTGAAGGCTTTTTACCATATATGGGCATGGCGGCCATCTTGGTCATGTGATCCAGACCCGCGAACAAGGCCAATGAATGACCTTGACCTTTCTGATCCATATACATTCATGTATTCAGTTACTTTACCTGATCTACAAATTTTGGTGACACTGTCTTCAATGGTTTCCTATAAATCCATTATTTTCACTTTGCCCCATGCAAAAGCCTAAGTCGACAAATTTGACATTGCTGTAAAATAGGTCAAGGTCAACCCAGGGTCACCATTTGTACAAACCATGATGGGCCCGAGTACCATATGCTACATGCCAAGTTTCAAGGCCACTGGCCTTATGGTTCTGGAGAAGAAGATTTTTGAAGGCTTTTTACCATATATGGGAATGGCGGCGATCTTGGTCATGTGATCCAGACCCCGCGAACAAACTTTCGTTCCCCCATCCCACTGAGGCTCCATATGAAATTTGGCTTTGATTGGCCCTGCAGTATAGGAGAAGAAGATCTTTGAAAATGGAGGATGGATGGACGACGGACGGACGGACGACGGACCATGGCTATACTATAAGCTCACCTATGAGCCTAAAGGCTCAGGTGAGCTAAAAATTCCGCGAAACTGTAACATCTGCACGTGCAATACCATGTTGCACCCCCCCCCCCCCCAATTTTAAGCCCCAGAAGCACCTAAAATCTGCATTTCCTACCCCTGGATAGTTTTTTTTTTTTGGTTTTACGGCCCTTTCAAGATTATTTCACTCATATCGAGCCGATCGTTAATCAGAGGTGGGCGAAAACCGGAGTACCCGGAGAAAAACCACCTGACCTTCCGTTGCAGAACTTGGCGTCTCACACGTGGCCCGAGCGGGGCTCGAAGTTTTGTTTGCTTTAGTATTTGTTGGCTTTTAAAGTGACTTTTTTTCGTGCGTTTCCCCACTAAAATTATTCTGGGGGATTGAGGGGGGGGGGCATTGCCTCCCCCCTCAGATCCGAAAAATTTTGGGTGTATGGCCCTACCGGCTGCTAAAATTTATATCTGAGGGTGTCTGGGGTCAAAAATGCCTCAAAACTGATGCTGATAAAACATGCTGCAAACAGTGAAAATGGACAGTGCCAAACCCCTTAATTGTTGCCTTGACAGCTGTCTGAAGATTAAGAATTGGTCAAAAATTCATATGAAATCACACTTTTTGCCAACTTTGAGATGCCCCCTCATTACCATGACAACAATGATCAAGTCATGAAAGGTTGCATTTGAAAGGCTACTGCCCAATGAACATTCATACCGTGTTTGGTGTAAAACAGACCATCCATTATGAAACAATGGCTAGTTGAAGTTGCTGTCAGGTGCAACACTGTGAAAATCAGTGAAATTCACAAAACCCCTGTGTGGGAAAGGGTTAAAGCTTAATGCCGATGCACTAGTAGTGGCGGAAGAAATTATGAGGGATAAAGTTACTGAAAATGTGAATGCAGGGTGCGCAAAATAAACGGCTGCGCAATGTTACCAGACTCGACTGTGTCTCGAGTTATCGTCATCTCTCATGTTATCGTCATCATGCATTTTCTGGTATCTATGACTAAGAAGCCACTAGATACTGTTTCAGCAGTCAATTTAAATCAAGAATCATTCACCTTGAGGAAGCAGGTGATGTTCAAAAGCAAACAAAACATGTCATTGTTCTATTTTCTTCCAATTTATACAGCCATGTGCAGCAGACAGCTGTCCTTTATTTTAGATTCCCACTCTCTGACCACGTGACGCTTGATTTCCCAACATTCAGATAATAAAAAGCCTACAGTGCTGATCCAAATGTATGCAACATTATCACAGATATCTCTTCTGAAGAACTTATTTGTAATTTTGTCAGTTTGTTTGTACACCCGTTTGTTGCATCAGGAGAAACACTGACTTCATTTGCCCCCAATGCGTAGCCTGAGATAACCAGCTATTAGTGATATTGGCAAGAGTTTGAATTATAACTAGTATGTGTGCACTGTGTCAATTACTTACCCTGTTATTTGTTGTCAGCTTTCAGAGACTTTATTGAAAACTGAACTGTAAATTAATTCCATTTTTTTATGTTAATGCATTCAGTTGCCTGCACAACTGCCTATTCAAATAATTTAGCAAAGAAAATATATACATATTGTTTTTCAAATTAACGCTTGTCAGTCAATATTGTCTGTAAAAAGCTATGCATAAGTTTTGGACGCTAGCTGTATTTAGGGAGCACCTGCTTAGGCTATAACGTCGTGATAACAACACAAGACGATAACTTGAGAGAGAATCCAAATGTTTTAAGGTCAAGGTAAGCTATATTTAGTTAAAGATTTTGCACAGTAAAAGGGCAATGGAAATGGTAAGCCTTGAAAAATTGATTGGATATTAAATGGCAATTATATTAAAATAAGAAATATTTAGAATGATTAAAGCAGACAGTTGTTACTGTCACTAAAATTCTTAGCATGACGATAACTGGAGAAAACAGCATATTACAAAATAATAATAATAAAACAGGCAAATAACGTATTAGTGTACAGCTTAATAAGCTTTATAACTATTGTGGGCCGAGTTTGCTATGTGCCGAGTTTGTATGGGCCGAGTTGGTTATGCGCCGAGTTGACTACGTGCCTAGTTGTCCCGCTACCGCAATTACTACATGGGTCTAGCCGTCCAGACTCGCTTGCTGGTCATCCGGTACCGGAAGGGCAGACATAGGCCGGCCGTCCGGTACCGGATGTCTAGCCACTGCTATATAAAAACAAGTATCGCTCACCTGAGCTAACAGATTCAAAGTTTAAGGAAGTGCCAACCTTTACTGAAGGCTTTATGGGAGGACATGGTGATGACAGGGTAAGCATCTTCTGAAAATCAAGTAGAATGTAACTCTATGATAAACAGGCTGACCTAACCGGTTTTCAAACTCATTCAAGCTTTTATTCCTGACTTGCTAAGAAGATCCGATCTAAACTGAAGTGGCTATGGTGATGACAAGTTCAAAAACAAGAGTTTTCAAACTCCTCCAAGCTTTCTGCCTGACTTCCTTGTTTGTAAGTTTCATGAAGATCCGTTCAAAACTAAAGGGGCAGCAGTGATGACAATGTCGAAAATAGACATTTTCAGCAATCAAAGGCACGTCACTCTATGATAAATGTGCCGACTTGGCCGGTATTCGAACTCACCTGAGGTTTTATTCCCAGCCACCTTACATGTAAGTTCCAGAAACATCTGATCAGACCTGGCCAGTATTCAAACTCATCCAAGATTTTATTCCCAGCCACCTCACATATAAGTTTCAGAAAGATCCGATCAAAACTGAAGGGGCTACGGTGATGACAAGGTCAAAATTTGGCATTTTTAGCAATCAAAGGGATAATAATAATAAATGAGCAGACTTGGCCAGTTTTCGAACTCATCCGAGGTTTCATCCCCGGCCACCTTACATATAAGTTTCAGAATAATCCGATCAAAACTGAAGGGGCTACGGTAATGACAAGGTCAAAAATCAACATTTTCAGCCATCAAAGGGACATAACTCTACGATAAATGGGCTGACTTGGCCTGTTTTCGAACTCATCCAAGATTTTATCCCCAGCCACCTTACATATAAGTTTCAGAAAGACCTGATCAAAACTGAAGAGGCTATGGTGATGACAAGGTCAAAAATCGGCATTTTCAGCAATCAAAGGGACGTAAATCAATGACAAATGGGCCAACTTGGCCGGTATTCAAACTCATCCTAAGTTTTATCTCCAGTCACCTTACATATAGGTTTCAGAAAGATTCGATCAAAACTGAAGGGGCTACGGTGATGACAAGGTAAAAAATCGACATTTTCAGCCATCAAAGGGACATAACTATATAATTAATGGGGCAACTTGGCCGGTTTTCGAACTCATCCGAGGTTTTATCCCCAGCCACCTTACATATAAGTTTCAGAAAGATCCGATCAAAACTGAAGGGGCTACAGTGTTGACAAGGTCAAAAATCAACATTTTCAGCAATCAAAGGGACCTAACTCTATGATAAATAGGCCACCTTTGCCGGTATGCGAACTCATCCGAGGCTTAATCCCCAGCCACCTTGCATATAAGTTTCAGAAAGATCCGATCAAAACTGAAAGGGCTACGGTGATGACAAGGTCAAAAATCAGCATTTTCAGCAATCAAAGGGACGTTACTCTGTGATAAATGGACCAACTTGGCTGGTTTTCGAACTCATCAGAGATTTTATCCCCAGCCACTTTACATATAAGTTTCAGAAAGATTCGATCAAAACTGAAAGGGCTACAGTGATGATAAGGTCAAAAATCAGCATTTTCAGCAATCAAAGGGACGTTACTCTACGATAAAAGGGCCGACTTGGTCGGTTTTCGAACTCATCCGAGATTTTATCCACAGCCACCTTACATATAAGTTTCAGAAAGATCTGATCAAAACTGAAGGGGCTACGGTGATGACAGGGTCAAAAATCGGCATTTTCAGCAATCAAAGGGACGTAACTCTATGATAAATCGGCGGACTTGGCCGGTTTTCCAACTCATCCGAGATTTAATCCCCAGCCACATTACATAAAAGTTTCAGAAAGATCCTATCAAAACTGAAGGTCGAAAATGGGCATTTTCAGCAATCAAAGGGACGTAACTCTATGATAAATGGGCCGACTTGGCCAGTTTTCGAACCCATCCGAGCTTTTATCCCCAGTCACCTTACATATAAGTTTCAAAAAGATCCGATCAAAACTGAAGGCGCTACGGTGATGACAAGCATTTTCCCATAGTAAGTCTATGGGACCTTGTGGTTGCCATAGGAACCAGTTTTAGAGCGATTTCAAAAAAAAGTTTATGTCATCAATGCCCCACCAGAGGCATGCTACAGATGAGAAATGATTGAGATCAGCCTGCAGGATACAGAGATATAGCTGCTCAAAAGTGTGGACGGACGACGGACGGACGGACGGAGGATCCACTATACTATAAGCCCCCCTGGAGCCTTCGGCCCAGGTGAGCTAACAAGAGGGCCCAATGGCCCTATATCGCTCACCTGTGTACCAGAAAATCATTAGTGTAGGAGACCACTTGACATTGCTACATACTAAATATCTAAGCTCAGGCAAAGCGGTGTCCATGCTTATAAACCCTACTGGTTTCATTGGGCGACAGGGCTTGAGATGTAATTTCATCCCAATGTCTGGGAAAAGTCCCACAAAATTGGAAGAGACATCTCCAAAATGACCTATACAGTGTTTACGGGGATGTAAAACCTCAAAATCAAACAAAATCTGTGCCTTATGGTTTTGGAGAAAAAGATTTTTTGAAGTTTTTTCCAGTATAAGTCTAATGGAGCTAATGAGCCCTGGGGCTTGGCCAATTTTGACCCAAAGGGCACAGTTGGCAGGATTTATGTAGGCGACCATTTTGTGTTGCTATATACTAAATATCTAAGGTCTGTACTTCATGGTTTCAAAGAAGATGTTTGAAGCTTTTTCCATTATAAGTTTGTTGGAGTTTAGGGGCCACAGGATTTGGACCCCAGGGGCATGATTGGCAGGATTCATGTAGGCGACCACTTGACATTGCCACATGCTAAATACCTAAGCTCTGGGACTTATGGTTTCAGAGAAGAAGATTTTTTAAGCTTTTTTCCATAATGAGTCAATGGGAGCAAAGGGGCCCCGGCGCGAGGCCAATTTGGAACCTAGGGGCATGTTTGGCAGAAATTATGTAGGTGACCAATTGCCGTTGCTACATGCTAAATATCTAAGCTCTGGGCCCTGTGGTTTCAGAGAAGAAGATTTTTGAAGCTTTTTTTCCATTATGAGTCTATGGGAGCTAAGGGGCCCGGGGGCGTGGCCCATTTGGACCCTAGGGGCATGATTGGCAGGATTTATGTAGGTGACCACTTGCAGTTGCTACATGCCAAATACCTCAGCTTTGGGCCCTGTGGTTTCAGAGAAGAAGATTTTTGAAGCTTTTTTCCATTATGAGTCTTTAGGAGCTAAAGGGCCCGGGGTATGGCCCGTTAGAACCCCAGGGGCATGATTGGCAGGAATTATGTAGGTGACCACTTGCGGTTGCTACATGCTAAATATCTAAGCTCTTGGCCCTGTGGTTTCAGAGAAGAAGATTTTTGAAGCTTTTTTTCCATTATGAGTCTATGGGAGCTAAGGGGCCTGGGGGCGTGGCCCATTTGGACCCTAGGGACATGATTGGCAGGATTTATGTAGGTGACCACTTGCCGTTGCTACATGCCAAATACCTCAGCTCTGGGCCCTGTGGTTTCAGAGAAGAAGATTTTTGAAGCTTTTTTCCATTATGAGTCTATAGGAGCTAAAGGGCCCTGGGGCGTGGCCCGTTTTGACCCCAGGGGCATGATTAGCAGGAATTATGTAGGTGACCACTTGCCGTTGCAACATGCTAAATATCTAAGCTCTGGGCCCTGTGGTTTCTGAGAAGAAGATTTTTGAAGCTTTTTGTTCCACTATGAGTCTATGGGAGCGAAGGGGCCCCGGCGCATCGCCAATTTGGAACCCAGGGGCATGACTGGCAGGAATTATGTAGGTGACCACTGGCCATTGCTACATGCTAAATATCTAAGCTCTGGGCCATGTGGTTTCAGAGAAGAAGATTTTTGAAGCTTTTTTTCCATTATGAGTCTATGGGAGCTAAGGGGCCCCGGGGCGTGGCCCATTTGGACCCTAGGGGCATGATTGTCAGGATTTATGTAGGTGACCACTTGCGGTTGCTACATGCTAAATATCTTAGCTCTGGGCCCTGTGGTTTCCGAGAAGATTTTTGAAGCTTTTTGTTCCATTATGAGACTATGGGAGCGAAGGGGCCCCGGGGCGTCGCCCATTTGGAACCCAGGGGCATGATTGGCAGGAATTATGTAGGTGACCACTGGCCGTTGCTACATGCTAAATATCTAAGCTCTGGGCCCTGTGGTTTCAGAGAAGAAGATTTTTGAAGCTTTTTTCCCATTATAAGTCTATGGGAGCTAAGGGGCCCCGGGGCGTGGCCTGTTTGGACCCCAGGGGCATGATTGGCAGGAATTATGTAGGTGACCACTTGCCGCTGCTACATGCTAAATATCTTAGCTCTGGGCCCTGTGGTTTCCGAGAAGAAGATTTTTGAAACTTTTTGTTCCATTATGAGACTATGGGAGCGAAGGGGCCCCGGGGCGTCGCCCATTTGGAACCCAGGGGCATGATTGGCAGGAATTATGTAGGTGACCACTGGCCGTTGCTACATGCTAAATATCTAAGCTCTGGGCCCTGTGGTTTCAGACGAGAAGATTTTTGAAGCTTTTTTTCCATTATAAGTCTATGGGAGCTAAGGGGCCCCGGGGCGTGGCCTGTTTGGACCCCAGGGGCATGATTGGCAGGAATTATGTAGGTGACCACTTTCCGTTGCTACATGCCAAATATCTCAGCTCTGGGCTCTGTGGTTTCAGAGAAGAAGATTTCTGAAGCCTTTTTCCATTATGAGTCTATAGGAGCTAAAGGGCCCCAGGGCGTGGCCCGTTTGGACCCCAGGGGCATGATTAGCAGGAATTATGTAGGTGACCACTTGCATTTGCTACATGCTAAATATCTAAGATTTTGGCCCTGTGGTTTTTGAGAAGAAGATTTTTGAAGCTTTTTGTTCCATTATGAGTCTATGGGAGCGAAGGGGCCCCGGGGCGTGGCCAATTTGGACCTCAGGGGCATGATTGGCAGGAATTATGTAGGTGATCACTGGCCGTTAATACATGCTAAATATCTAAGCTCTGGGCCCTGTGGTTTCAGAGAAGAAGATATTTTAATTTTTTCCCATTGTAAGTCTATGGGAGCTATATGTTGCCATGGCAACCAGAATTCCAATCTGATCAGCCCAAAAACCTTATGCAGCCTTTCCCCCTACCTGATGATGCTTCTCATGAAATTTGATCAAGATTGACCATGAGGTATTAGAGATATACTTATTTGAAATTGTTTACGGACGCACGGACGGACGCACGACGGACAAAAAGTGACCACAAAAGCTCACCTTGTCACTACGTGACAGGTGAGCTAATAACGCAGGGGAACAAAGTGTCACCGAAACAGGTCACTCAGTCGAAATTTCTGGGCCTCTTTTGTCGAAGTAAAAGCCCTACTGGTTATGTTATATGTTAATCATATTCCGGTGAGTCTAAAACCCAAATCCACTGTATTTACCCAAATCCACCTGATAATTACCCATATCCACCTATATCTGGCCCATGTAAAGTCATATAAGTTGTTTTTAATGTTTATATGATAGAATATATCACTGAGGACAAATAAAAAATCAAATTTAATAACTTTGATATTTGGTATAGATGACAATTACCCGATAACTATTAGGGCCCCTCATGAGAATGAAAGGCGAAACTGAAAAATGTCTATTGCTGATATGGAATGGTATGAAAATGAAATACGTGCAAAACGTTTTACAAATTCATTTTGTTATTTTATCATTAATAAATCAATAAAATACAATTTCTTCCTGTTAACAATTTAACAAGCACTACAGTTAAACGTGTGTAGTGTGATGAAACATCTTTCAGTTGGTTGCCTAAGGCTACCAATGTAATCACAGTTCACAGAGATCACCGTTACACGTCTATTTTTAAATAATGTTAGATAATTGTAAACCTTCAAAAATATTTATTTATTTATTCATTCATGAAGGAAGAAAGGAAAGGAAAAATAAATAGAGCTAGACAAATGAATGTTTGACGGTTGAATGAAAAAAAAAACATGCATGATATACTACGACCCTATTAAACCCAACTTTTTTTATAAATTAAGGCTTTGGTTTACAGGGGAACATATTATTTTTATTAGTTCTGCTAACAAAGACAACATAGATCGTAGACATAGACTGTGGGTATTCTATGGAACTGGCCCACCATCGGTGCTGAAAGAAACTTATTGGGCTGCAACTACGCAGAGCTGAAACGGGACCCGCGTTAAACCTCCATTCAAGCAAACAAAACTCTTATTTAGAACGTCCTACCGGCGGTGAGACGGTCCTAACGAGTTGCCAAAATCCATGCTTTGAGCCGATATATGAATAAAAGAGGGTTTTTTTTAAAGAAAGAAAGTAGAAAGAAAAAAAGAAAGAATTTAGAAAGAAAGAACCAACCAACCCATTACGAATCCAGCGTAAAAAAGCTCAAATCAACAATAATATTTATGCGAACACACCTACACCTAGCCTATTAAATGTCATTTGTTTTTAAAGTTTTTATCAATCAGGACCAAAATTAAAATTCAATAATTTTGATATTTGTATGGATGACGTTGTTTGACGCACATATATACTACACATGCTAAAATACACCAAATACCACAGTTTCACCATTTGAAATTGTGTGTTTGTTTGATTTGTGGTTTAACATCCCCGTCAACACCGCATAGGTCATTTTGGAGACGTTGCTTCCAATTTTGTGGGACTTTTAGCCGACACGGAAATTAAATGACATCTCAAGCCCTGCCGCCCAATTAAACCAACTGAATTTATATGCATGGACGGTCCGACTCGCACCACTTTTCTTGGGTAGGCTTAGCACCTCTAAGCGATCGGTTTCAGCTCTGCGTGGAAGCATCATGTAGCCCTATCTATTTCTTCAAGCCCTGATGGGCGGGGGTGGGTCACTATTGATAAGCGTCTATCTATATTTATTATCATCATTATTTGTGATGAAGAATAGATACTTCAAGTCACAGTCACCAGAATAATTCTTGCCTGACTCAGAAATATGGGAAAAAATGGAAGGGAACCTAACTGATGGGACCATGGACAGAAGCAGTTATATTATGCATCCTGAGTAAATGCAATGAAATCAAATGTGTTTTATGTGTGAAACATTTTGGAAATGTGTAATAACATTTCTGTCTAAACGTATTAAATTTTGGGGAGTCTGCAGAACTGCTACTGTCAGTCAGTCATCGACGAAAATCGTTTCTGTTCTAGATGCATGTATCTTTTAAACTAGACATTACGAAAACACACAACATGCCTATATAATTTTACCCCCCTTAAACCCACATTTATACATTAAAACTGGTGTTTACAGGGTGTTTGATCATTTTTAGCTCCCCTGTTTTCGAAGAAAACGACGAGGTATTGTCATAGCTCTGGGGTCGTCTGCATCGTGCAAAAACTTGGACATTTTGTTATATCTCTGTCATTACTGAAATATTTACTTGAAACTCGCACTAATTGTTCATTATGAAAAGGGGAACTCATACCAATAGGTGATGTAACCCTCAAAATATTTTAGGCACAGTTATGCCCCTTTTTGACTTAGAATTTTTGCAAAAACTTGGACATTTTGTTATATCTCTGTCATTACTGAACATATTTACTTGAAACTCAGACTAGTTGTTCATTATGAAAAGGGAACTCATACCAATAGGTGAGGTAACCCTCAAAATATTTTTGGCACAGTTATTCCTCTTTTTCGACTAAGAATTTTTGCCAAAAAAAAATGGACATTTTATAATATCTCTGTCATTACTGAACATATCTACTTGAAACTCGGAATAGTTGTTCATTATGAAAAGGGGAACTCATACTAATAGGTGAGGTAACCCTCAGTTATGCCCCTTTTTTGACTTAAAACTTTTGCAGCCGAGCGTTGGCACCCACAGGAGGTGCTCTTGTTCCTATTTCCGGTAAAAACACATTGTGAGTACCCTTTTGAACGAACCGTCGTGATATGACTGAAAAATTGTTGAAAGTGACGTTAAACCCGAATTCACACACACACACACCCTTTTGAACGGCCACGCCGAAGCGGTTGTAACGAGTTCCAACAATCCATGTTTCGAGCAGAAATATGAAAAATATCATACTTTTTATCGGAGAAGTTTCATTTTTGTTGGTACTTTTACAATTTATTTGAATAGGCGTATTTTCGGAATGCAAGCCTTACTGAAAACAAATTCCCCTTGATGTCCAGCTCCTTATAATAGCAATATCGTCAAAGCCAGAACTGAACAGCGGGCCAACGTCGGGCCGACAGAGATACGATGTTGCTATCTGTTGCTGTCGGTCTGTACAGTTCAGTATCTATTACTTCCGAAAAGAATTTGATGAACTCGAACTTATTTATAAAAATACTAACAAATTAATTTTTGAGAAAATGGAATGAAAAATGGAATTTGAAAAAAATAAAATAAAAATCACCTGACCGGAGATAATGACATTCATATTTGATGAAGAATTAGAATAGTGACAATGCAAGTGGTCCTAGCCCAAAAGTATGCTCGAAACACAGCGTCGAGAGACCAATTGATGAAGGTCACGGAGGCCAACGGTATATGCAAACAAAAACACTTCTAAAATGTATGTTGAAGCCCGGTCAAGCACATTCTGCTCTTGACAATCTAATTTATGTTCATAACAAAATGGAGTTAAAGTGAGTCGGAGAACCCCCATTCATTCATTTACTCACCAGAACAAACTAGAAGTGGAGGCAATGATCAGGAATCGATACAATTAACCCACAGCTCCAATCAGAGACACCAAAGGGAAAGAAACACAAACACGAAACAACAGTGAGTATTTGAGTTTTACGTCCCACCAACAGCTAAGGTCACGAAGACGGGACCTCGGTTTAAAGACTAATCCGAAAGTCTGGAGAAGCCCGGGATCGATCCTGCGACCCCTAACAAAACAACAGACTCCAATGGAAACATCAATAGCGGAAAGCCAAAAGGACAGTTACTTTCCCACAAAACGGCCGATAGGCTATCCAAAATAAAATAATATAAGCAACACAAACACCAAAAGACAAACCATAACAAAAATAAACTGTGACAGAAAAACCACCTTGGAACGGTAAGTGGAAACGAATTCCACTGGGGGGGGGGGGGCTTAAATCGACTTTACGTGGCCACAATCCTCGCCCTTATTTCAGTCAGCATGAAGCCTAATGTAGACTTAAATAACATAATGTAGTTCATACGTCCATGCGTTTGTTTTGCCCTGTGATGATGAAAAGCAGAATGTAATTTTTTGTAATAAATTTGACTTTTCAGGTGTTCATGAAAGCCTGAACGACTGTGGATCACTAACAAGTCCGTAAAAAGAACATTCCATAAACCCCACTTTATATAGAGAAGGGGTATACATAAGTTTTCTTATTTCTGTTTCCAGACATATGTTGAGCGCTGTTCTAACACCCGTATTGCCAGCATAAATGAGCGAAATATTACACAATTTCCTAAAAATAACATACATAAATGAGACATGCGCTTAGTGATCTGGTCAAGGCCTTAATTCACCATTCGCTTATGGAAAAAAAAGACTGAACACTTTTGCGAGCCACATGTGAAAACTCAGATTCTGAGTGTGTGAATGCGCAAGTGACTTATCATCATCACTATAGGCACAGATTTTAATTGAAGGAATAGCTGTTTCTGGAACAAAAACATATAAAAACACATATATACATACCCCCCCACACACCCGCGCGTCTAAACCCTGCTACAAGTCAGATGGGCAGTAGGTGCCTCCACAGACCCCAGTCCGTCCCTTTTCTTAGTATCAGCGGCCACCACTCATCAGAGCTTGAAGAAATAAGACTGGGCTGGATAAATCTTCCACGCAGAGCTGAAACCAACCGCACAGGAATACTGGAAAACAGCTTAAAGGTTCTAAAACTGCCCAGGAATCGTGGTGCTAGCTGGACCGTTCATGCGTATCAACCATATTGGTTAAATTGGATGGCAGGGTTTGGGATGTTATTTAACCCAAATGTCGAGGCAAAGTCCAACTAAAAGGAAGCCTCGCCTCTACAATGACCTCTAAAGTGTTGATGGGGACATTAAACCGCGAATCAAACAAACAAAACCTGGGCCTTGGCGTTCAGTCCAATAAAACAAAGTAGCACATCACAAAATCAGGCTTATTTAAATACATTTATATTGAGGAGACTGCAACAATAAAACAGAAAGAAAAAAAAAGAAAGAAAAGAAAAAAATATGGTGTTTTTCATACCTCTGTTCTACACATAGATTCTGGGTACTCGTTAGAACCATCTCGTCGAGGCGGTTCTAATAGTTACCCAAAATCTATGTTTTGATAAGAAATAAGAAAAATAATGTATACCTATGTAAAACCAAGTTTTGCTGAATTGAAGTGAGTTTTTTAGGGGTGGGGTGCAAAATTATAAAGGTGTGTTTACGTGATAAAAACACACCCCTATCTAATTCTGCACCCATTGAGTCCCCTTTTTATACAGTAAATCCGTGTTCTACAGTAGTTAACATTACTTTTCTTTGCCCCCACACATCGGGGCTTGAAGAAATATATGGGCTGCATGATGCTTCCTAAAACCGACCCGCACACGAGTACTGGTAAACCACTTAGAGGATCTAAGTCTGCCCAGGCAAAGCGGTGCAAGTCCATGCTTATAAACCCTATTGGTTTCATTGGGCGACAGGGCTTGAGATGTCATTTCATCTCAATGTCGGGTAAAAGTCCCACAAAATTGGAAGCAACGTCTCCAAAATGACCTTTGCAGTGTTGACGGGGACGTTAAACCTAAAATCAAACAAACATTACTTTTCTTAGATTTGTTCTAAAATGTAGAATATGGGTGCTCGTTAGAACAAACTGGCTGAAGCGACCCTAACGTGTACCCACAATCTATATTTTAGGGCAGAAATAGGAGACCTTTCCCAATTTTTCAGCACAAAAGTTTCGTTTTTTCTTTCTTGTTTTGTATTTATTTATTTTTTATTTTATTTATTTATTTGGGTTAAAGTTTACATTGAATTTATATAGGCACTGTGCACCTTGGCGAAACGTTCCTAAGTGCAAAGCCTATGAGCCGCAAACACAGCGTAACGCTTTGGCACATCCGCCACCGGTCCAAACACGCCCGAGTGAGTACGGTAATTTTGGGCTCAAAATTTCTCTCTTGTGCCTTTGCTCGGGTTATATGAAATGATACTGCTGCTGTGTGGACAGGGACATCTTAGACGCTATCAAAAATTATCGATAAAATATTAAATACATTGACTTAAAGGCATTTATTCTGTAACAGTAAAACACACCGTGTGTCCATAATTGTTTTATTGCCCCCTGTGATATACTGACTATAGCAGATCAAAGGCGGCCGTTAATAGGGTGATTAGTAGCTCTTGTTGAATCCCCTGACTGAGACACTTAAGGGGAAAATCAATAATGTACACCAGTCAACAGTAAGTAATTTATTGATTTTCCCCAAGGCGGCCCCTTACCTGTAGAAGATAGAGGACTTCTCTCCAGTGAGCACTGAGGGCAACATAATATTATGTAATGAAATGATAGTCCTCAATAATCAAGAATAAATGCCTTTAAACTGCAAGTCTATTGGCCCCTGCAGTGTCAGCGGGGCGTGACTTGACACATTTGCTTTGGGTATGAAGCGTTCTAATTGGCGAGGATTTTTGTTCGAATAAACACAGCGCTTGAGCACTGGTTGTGGCTTAAAGCTTTCTAATCTAAACAGGCTTTTTATAAAAAAAAATACAGCAAAAAGGACATTTTTAATTTATATTTTAAATGTGCGTCTTTATAAATAAGTATATAGATAGATAAATAAATAAATGAATAAATATTTTTCTTGACTATAGACGTATCTAAGTTTTATGTTCAAGCTCTTGACCTTAATGTTCATGTTACAATGTGTATTTAAATCTTTAACAGCCTAGAAAAGTCAGACTCGTCATGAAAACACGCCAAAATAATTTTGACCCCATTTAACTCCACTTTAATATAGTTAAACTGGGGTTTTCAGGAGTAAACATTATTTTTCTTATTTCTGCTTAAAAAAGTAAATTGTGGGTACTAAATAGAACCGCATGTCGACTCCCGGAAATCAATTTTTAGCAGAAATAAGAAGAATATTATTTATTAAATTTTGGCATTCTTTCTTTCCTACTTTTTTTTTCTTTCAAAATTAGGTAAAATATTGATGACATGGAACGGAGGGAAAACGTAACGCAAAGAAGCAGGTTTTATGTGTTTGGTGTCAAAATTTATCTTTCTCTCTTTCCTTTTTTTCTTTCTTTCTCTCTACCACCATACATTTATTTATTGATTAATACATGCAACATTCTTTTATACTAGATTTGTTTGTTTGATTTGATGTTTAACGACCCCTTAAACACTGAATAGATCATTTTGGAGACCTTGCTTCCAATTTTGTGGGACTTTTACCCGACATCGAGATGAAATGACATCTCTAGCCCTGTCGCTCAAAGAAAACCAATAGGGTCTATAAGCATGGACAGTCTGACTCACACTTTGTGTACTTTGCCTGGGCAGGCATATTTCCTCTAAGCAGTTTACCAGTACTTATGTGCGGTCGCATCCAGCTCTGCGTGGAAGCATCGTGCAGCCCATCTATTTCTTCATATCAACACTGAATTGCTAATTAATGGTAATGAATTTCTAAACCCAGTAACAAATCGCCAAATATGCAAGTCTGTGCTAAAATTTATAAAGGAAACGGGAAGATTCAAATGATTCACATCAATATGTTTGCATAGGTTTTTTGTGCCGTTACCACTTGTCTTACTGTTAGTTTTGTATCTCTTTTTGATTATTTTAAAACTTATTCCTGTCACACTGTTGTATCATATGTGCTGCTATCTGTTAATGTATAGGGAGAGGATCTACTTATGTTGTATAACTTGTATCCAATCCCATTGTGTTTCATGCAATAAAATATGATTAATCTAATAAAGCCCCGATGGGCGGAGCGATTCCTTTACTTGGCATATCCTTAGGTATTAGGTAATCCTGCATCTTGCCCTGGCAGAATATGTATGAGATAACATATCTGTGTGTGAACCCAGCAAACATCTTATGCTGGATTGACTTTGTACAGACGTCAGATCCTGACATTGGATAGAAGTTGTATGTTGGTTGAATTTGCAAAGTGTTTAGACGTGAGAACCCGACGTCTGAATTAGACGTCGTATGGACGTCCGTTTCCGATGTCAATACAACGTCAGATTACGATGTCTAACCAACGTCAGTGCAACCAAATTCCAACATCAGTGCAACCAAATCCAACATGAACACAACTATAGTCCAACATCAATCCAACCAAAATCCAATGTCTACCCAGCAATTATTACAAGAGAAAATAATAATAATGACATGTTTTGAATGCAAAGTGATGTGTATAATTTCTTCTTGTTTTCCTTTTTACTTTTAACAACTAATTGTAAATCTAATTTAATAATTTTTCATAACATCTTAAGTATGGCTCAAATTCACTCAACAAACAGCTTTGATACAACATCTCTTTCAGAGGTTGGCCTGACGTTGTATCGACGTTGCAGTTTGATCATGTAGGTCGGGATCTAATTTCAACAAAAATACAACGTCTATACAACGTCGCATTCTGACGTGGAACTGACATCGCAGTTACAACATTGTATCGACGTTGTGTTTTAGTAGTCGCCGTCGCGAACTTAATACAACCAAATACCAACGTTCATCCGGCGTCATTTGTTTGCTGGGAAGATTTTGACTTGTACGTTCTTTCTTCCAAATGAAAGGAATTTTTGTTGACGAGAACTTACAGGCAGAGGCAAATAGGGAGGTGTTCTTCTTTGCTTTCGTATTGCTGCTCAAAACTGGTTTCGCCGTAAACCCCAGTTTTACCATATAAAAAGTGTTCAAAAACATATAGGAGTGTTTCCAGAATGTGTTTGATGTCCGTTTGTCTTCCATTTCTTTCGTTCTTCATTCCTATTAAACGTATCATGTATGTATTCATTTCAGCATTCTTTATTTCTTTTGAATAAGAAACAAACTGTTAACGAGGGCGTTACAACCTTGATGCAAAGAAGCCGGTAACTGCATCTTTCTTTTGTATAACGACTCAAAACATAGATTTAGATTGTGGGTACTCGTTAGGACTGTCTTGGTTAGGCGGTTCTACCCTGTACATCTGCTTTGAGCAGAAGTAATAAAGAAATAATGTTTATCCCTGCAAATCATGTTGGGGGTCAAAATTACAGACTGGTCTTGCAAAATTTGTTTGTTCATTTGTTGAATAGTCTTTTCTTTCTTTCATTCTTTCTTTCTATTCAAACATCATGCATTCATTTATTTACTAATTTTGGCATTCATACATTATTTTATTTTCTTTCAATATAAGTAAAATTTTGTTGACATGGATGGAAAATCAAAATGCATAGAAAGGTGTAAATTCTGTTTCTTTTTTCATCCTTTCTATTCTTCCTGTCTTTCTCTCGTATAACGGCTAAAACATAGATTGTGGGTACTTATTAGAACGATTCCGGGACGTTTCGCCCCCAAACCATTTCCTCCCCTAGTCGTTTCGCCCCCAAGACGTTTCCTCCAAAGTCGTTTCCCCCCTAGTCATTTCGCCCCCGTAGTCGTTTCGTCCCCCTAGTCGTTTCGCCCACTTTTCACTGTAAGACTAATTTTCACTGTTGAACTTAGCGTTGACGCGTCGTTGCGTAGACGACATTTGCGGCAATACTCAACCATGTATTATCTATTGGGCGCACAATGTGTATGCAATGCTGTATGAACGCCGATGCAACTTTATCACAGTACATCGGCGTTGACGCGACGTTGCGTAGACGGCATTTGCGGCAATGAGTAAATGCAATGAAATCAAATGTGTTTTATGTGTGAAACATTTTGGAAATGTGTAATAACATTTCTGTCTAAACGTATTAAATTTTGGGGAGTCTGCAGAACTGCTACTGTCAGTCAGTCATCGACGAAAATCGTTTCTGTTCTAGATGCATGTATCTTTTAAACTAGACATTACGAAAACACACAACATGCCTATATAATTTTACCCCCCTTAAACCCACATTTATACATTAAAACTGGTGTTTACAGGGTGTTTGATCATTTTTAGCTCCCCTGTTTTCGAAGAAAACGACGAGGTATTGTCATAGCTCTGGGGTCGTCTGCATCGTGCAAAAACTTGGACATTTTGTTATATCTCTGTCATTACTGAAATATTTACTTGAAACTCGCACTAATTGTTCATTATGAAAAGGGGAACTCATACCAATAGGTGATGTAACCCTCAAAATATTTTAGGCACAGTTATGCCCCTTTTTGACTTAGAATTTTTGCAAAAACTTGGACATTTTGTTATATCTCTGTCATTACTGAACATATTTACTTGAAACTCAGACTAGTTGTTCATTATGAAAAGGGAACTCATACCAATAGGTGAGGTAACCCTCAAAATATTTTTGGCACAGTTATTCCTCTTTTTCGACTAAGAATTTTTGCCAAAAAAAATGGACATTTTATAATATCTCTGTCATTACTGAACATATCTACTTGAAACTCGGAATAGTTGTTCATTATGAAAAGGGGAACTCATACTAATAGGTGAGATGGATGGATGATTTATTTAAAGACGCTCAACCCTAACCGGGCATATAGCGTCTAAAACAGTCAAATATTATATATAAAATTGTGCAAGATTAAACAATTAAAATTTTAATAATTACAATTTGTTAAAAAGACCGATTTCTTTAAGAAAATTGATTAATTGGTAAAAAGGTACATTATTAAAAAGATCTTTCATCGTATTAATATTAAAATATTTAGAACGTACATGGTTAAATTCAATACATGAGATGAGGAAGTGTTTAACTGTGAACGGTTCGTTACAGGATATGCAGAAAGGTGCCTGTTCGTTTTTTAAAATGTAGGAATGAGTGAGTCTTGTATGTCCAATACGGCATCTCGTAATTTTTGTCTGGTCTTTTCGGCTGTAGTTCAAAAATGAGCATTTACTGTAAAAATTAGGTTGAATTCTATTTAATTTATTATTAGTTTCATTGTCCCAAATAGATTGACATTTTTTCTTTATATATTTATTGATGTTTGATTTGAAATCGGAGAAAGGAATTTTTAAGTTCGTAACTGTTAAAGATAATGCCGACTTGGCTTCCAAGTCAGCCAATTCATTTCCACGAATATTAACATGACTTGGAAGCCAGCAGAATATAATCTCCTTGCAGACAGAAAGGTAGTGATATTTTCGTAAAATTTGTTGAATCAAGGGGTTCCTGTGCTGTTGGTCTACTAATAGGTGAGGTAACCCTCAGTTATGCCCCTTTTTTGACTTAAAACTTTTGCAGCCGAGCGTTGGCACCCACAGGAGGTGCTCTTGTTCCTATTTCCGGTAAAAACACATTGTGAGTACCCTTTTGAACGAACCGTCGTGATATGACTGAAAAATTGTTGAAAGTGACGTTAAACCCGAATTCACACACACACACACCCTTTTGAACGGCCACGCCGAAGCGGTTGTAACGAGTTCCAACAATCCATGTTTCGAGCAGAAATATGAAAAATATCATACTTTTTATCGGAGAAGTTTCATTTTTGTTGGTACTTTTACAATTTATTTGAATAGGCGTATTTTCGGAATGCAAGCCTTACTGAAAACAAATTCCCCTTGATGTCCAGCTCCTTATAATAGCAATATCGTCAAAGCCAGAACTGAACAGCGGGCCAACGTCGGGCCGACAGAGATACGATGTTGCTATCTGTTGCTGTCGGTCTGTACAGTTCAGTATCTATTACTTCCGAAAAGAATTTGATGAACTCGAACTTATTTATAAAAATACTAACAAATTAATTTTTGAGAAAATGGAATGAAAAATGGAATTTGAAAAAAATAAAATAAAAATCACCTGACCGGAGATAATGACATTCATATTTGATGAAGAATTAGAATAGTGACAATGCAAGTGGTCCTAGCCCAAAAGTATGCTCGAAACACAGCGTCGAGAGACCAATTGATGAAGGTCACGGAGGCCAACGGTATATGCAAACAAAAACACTTCTAAAATGTATGTTGAAGCCCGGTCAAGCACATTCTGCTCTTGACAATCTAATTTATGTTCATAACAAAATGGAGTTAAAGTGAGTCGGAGAACCCCCATTCATTCATTTACTCACCAGAACAAACTAGAAGTGGAGGCAATGATCAGGAATCGATACAATTAACCCACAGCTCCAATCAGAGACACCAAAGGGAAAGAAACACAAACACGAAACAACAGTGAGTATTTGAGTTTTACGTCCCACCAACAGCTAAGGTCACGAAGACGGGACCTCGGTTTAAAGACTAATCCGAAAGTCTGGAGAAGCCCGGGATCGATCCTGCGACCCCTAACAAAACAACAGACTCCAATGGAAACATCAATAGCGGAAAGCCAAAAGGACAGTTACTTTCCCACAAAACGGCCGATAGGCTATCCAAAATAAAATAATATAAGCAACACAAACACCAAAAGACAAACCATAACAAAAATAAACTGTGACAGAAAAACCACCTTGGAACGGTAAGTGGAAACGAATTCCACTGGGGGGGGGGGGGCTTAAATCGACTTTACGTGGCCACAATCCTCGCCCTTATTTCAGTCAGCATGAAGCCTAATGTAGACTTAAATAACATAATGTAGTTCATACGTCCATGCGTTTGTTTTGCCCTGTGATGATGAAAAGCAGAATGTAATTTTTTGTAATAAATTTGACTTTTCAGGTGTTCATGAAAGCCTGAACGACTGTGGATCACTAACAAGTCCGTAAAAAGAACATTCCATAAACCCCACTTTATATAGAGAAGGGGTATACATAAGTTTTCTTATTTCTGTTTCCAGACATATGTTGAGCGCTGTTCTAACACCCGTATTGCCAGCATAAATGAGCGAAATATTAC
Source organism: Lucinisca nassula (assembly GCA_963580285.1). Lineage (NCBI taxonomy): Eukaryota > Metazoa > Mollusca > Bivalvia > Lucinida > Lucinidae > Lucinisca > Lucinisca nassula. The sequence continues at coordinate 71,574,546 of OY757012.1, read as the reverse complement.
ACAATTTCCTAAAAATAACATACATAAATGAGACATGCGCTTAGTGATCTGGTCAAGGCCTTAATTCACCATTCGCTTATGGAAAAAAAAGACTGAACACTTTTGCGAGCCACATGTGAAAACTCAGATTCTGAGTGTGTGAATGCGCAAGTGACTTATCATCATCACTATAGGCACAGATTTTAATTGAAGGAATAGCTGTTTCTGGAACAAAAACATATAAAAACACATATATACATACCCCCCCACACACCCGCGCGTCTAAACCCTGCTACAAGTCAGATGGGCAGTAGGTGCCTCCACAGACCCCAGTCCGTCCCTTTTCTTAGTATCAGCGGCCACCACTCATCAGAGCTTGAAGAAATAAGACTGGGCTGGATAAATCTTCCACGCAGAGCTGAAACCAACCGCACAGGAATACTGGAAAACAGCTTAAAGGTTCTAAAACTGCCCAGGAATCGTGGTGCTAGCTGGACCGTTCATGCGTATCAACCATATTGGTTAAATTGGATGGCAGGGTTTGGGATGTTATTTAACCCAAATGTCGAGGCAAAGTCCAACTAAAAGGAAGCCTCGCCTCTACAATGACCTCTAAAGTGTTGATGGGGACATTAAACCGCGAATCAAACAAACAAAACCTGGGCCTTGGCGTTCAGTCCAATAAAACAAAGTAGCACATCACAAAATCAGGCTTATTTAAATACATTTATATTGAGGAGACTGCAACAATAAAACAGAAAGAAAAAAAAAGAAAGAAAAGAAAAAAATATGGTGTTTTTCATACCTCTGTTCTACACATAGATTCTGGGTACTCGTTAGAACCATCTCGTCGAGGCGGTTCTAATAGTTACCCAAAATCTATGTTTTGATAAGAAATAAGAAAAATAATGTATACCTATGTAAAACCAAGTTTTGCTGAATTGAAGTGAGTTTTTTAGGGGTGGGGTGCAAAATTATAAAGGTGTGTTTACGTGATAAAAACACACCCCTATCTAATTCTGCACCCATTGAGTCCCCTTTTTATACAGTAAATCCGTGTTCTACAGTAGTTAACATTACTTTTCTCTGCCCCCACACATCGGGGCTTGAAGAAATATATGGGCTGCATGATGCTTCCTAAAACCGACCCGCACACGAGTACTGGTAAACCACTTAGAGGATCTAAGTCTGCCCAGGCAAAGCGGTGCAAGTCCATGCTTATAAACCCTATTGGTTTCATTGGGCGACAGGGCTTGAGATGTCATTTCATCTCAATGTCGGGTAAAAGTCCCACAAAATTGGAAGCAACGTCTCCAAAATGACCTTTGCAGTGTTGACGGGGACGTTAAACCTAAAATCAAACAAACATTACTTTTCTTAGATTTGTTCTAAAATGTAGAATATGGGTGCTCGTTAGAACAAACTGGCTGAAGCGACCCTAACGTGTACCCACAATCTATATTTTAGGGCAGAAATAGGAGACCTTTCCCAATTTTTCAGCACAAAAGTTTCGTTTTTTCTTTCTTGTTTTGTATTTATTTATTTTTTATTTTATTTATTTATTTGGGTTAAAGTTTACATTGAATTTATATAGGCACTGTGCACCTTGGCGAAACGTTCCTAAGTGCAAAGCCTATGAGCCGCAAACACAGCGTAACGCTTTGGCACATCCGCCACCGGTCCAAACACGCCCGAGTGAGTACGGTAATTTTGGGCTCAAAATTTCTCTCTTGTGCCTTTGCTCGGGTTATATGAAATGATACTGCTGCTGTGTGGACAGGGACATCTTAGACGCTATCAAAAATTATCGATAAAATATTAAATACATTGACTTAAACTGCAAGTCTATTGGCCCCTGCAGTGTCAGCGGGGCGTGACTTGACACATTTGCTTTGGGTATGAAGCGTTCTAATTGGCGAGGATTTTTGTTCGAATAAACACAGCGCTTGAGCACTGGTTGTGGCTTAAAGCTTTCTAATCTAAACAGGCTTTTTATAAAAAAAATACAGCAAAAAGGACATTTTTAATTTATATTTTAAATGTGCGTCTTTATAAATAAGTATATAGATAGATAAATAAATAAATGAATAAATATTTTTCTTGACTATAGACGTATCTAAGTTTTATGTCCAAGCTCTTGACCTTAATGTTCATGTTACAATGTGTATTTAAATCTTTAACAGCCTAGAAAAGTCAGACTCGTCATGAAAACACGCCAAAATAATTTTGACCCCATTTAACTCCACTTTAATATAGTTAAACTGGGGTTTTCAGGAGTAAACATTATTTTTCTTATTTCTGCTTAAAAAAGTAAATTGTGGGTACTAAATAGAACCGCATGTCGACTCCCGGAAATCAATTTTTAGCAGAAATAAGAAGAATATTATTTATTAAATTTTGGCATTCTTTCTTTCCAACTTTTTTTTTCTTTCAAAATTAGGTAAAATATTGATGACATGGAACGGAGGGAAAACGTAACGCAAAGAAGCAGGTTTTATGTGTTTGGTGTCAAAATTTATCTTTCTCTCTTTCCTTTTTTTTCTTTCTTTCTCTCTACCACCATACATTTATTTATTGATTAATACATGCAACATTCTTTTATACTAGATTTGTTTGTTTGATTTGATGTTTAACGACCCCTTAAACACTGAATAGATCATTTTGGAGACCTTGCTTCCAATTTTGTGGGACTTTTACCCGACATCGAGATGAAATGACATCTCTAGCCCTGTCGCTCAAAGAAAACCAATAGGGTCTATAAGCATGGACAGTCTGACTCACACTTTGTGTACTTTGCCTGGGCAGGCATATTTCCTCTAAGCAGTTTACCAGTACTTATGTGCGGTCGCATCCAGCTCTGCGTGGAAGCATCGTGCAGCCCATCTATTTCTTCATATCAACACTGAATTGCTAATTAATGGTAATGAATTTCTAAACCCAGTAACAAATCGCCAAATATGCAAGTCTGTGCTAAAATTTATAAAGGAAACGGGAAGATTCAAATGATTCACATCAATATGTTTGCATAGGTTTTTTGTGCCGTTACCACTTGTCTTACTGTTAGTTTTGTATCTCTTTTTGATTATTTTAAAACTTATTCCTGTCACACTGTTGTATCATATGTGCTGCTATCTGTTAATGTATAGGGAGAGGATCTACTTATGTTGTATAACTTGTATCCAATCCCATTGTGTTTCATGCAATAAAATATGATTAATCTAATAAAGCCCCGATGGGCGGAGCGATTCCTTTACTTGGCATATCCTTAGGTATTAGGTAATCCTGCATCTTGCCCTGGCAGAATATGTATGAGATAACATATCTGTGTGTGAACCCAGCAAACATCTTATGCTGGATTGACTTTGTACAGACGTCAGATCCTGACATTAGATAGAAGTTGTATGTTGGTTGAATTTGCAAAGTGTTTAGACGTGAGAACCCGACGTCTGAATTAGACGTCGTATGGACGTCCGTTTCCGATGTCAATACAACGTCAGATTACGATGTCTAACCAACGTCAGTGCAACCAAATTCCAACATCAGTGCAACCAAATCCAACATGAACACAACTATAGTCCAACATCAATCCAACCAAAATCCAATGTCTACCCAGCAATTATTACAAGAGAAAATAATAATAATGACATGTTTTGAATGCAAAGTGATGTGTATAATTTCTTCTTGTTTTCCTTTTTACTTTTAACAACTAATTGTAAATCTAATTTAATAATTTTTCATAACATCTTAAGTATGGCTCAAATTCACTCAACAAACAGCTTTGATACAACATCTCTTTCAGAGGTTGGCCTGACGTTGTATCGACGTTGCAGTTTGATCATGTAGGTCGGGATCTAATTTCAACAAAAATACAACGTCTATACAACGTCGCATTCTGACGTGGAACTGACATCGCAGTTACAACATTGTATCGACGTTGTGTTTTAGTAGTCGCCGTCGCGAACTTAATACAACCAAATACCAACGTTCATCCGGCGTCATTTGTTTGCTGGGAAGATTTTGACTTGTACGTTCTTTCTTCCAAATGAAAGGAATTTTTGTTGACGAGAACTTACAGGCAGAGGCAAATAGGGAGGTGTTCTTCTTTGCTTTCGTATTGCTGCTCAAAACTGGTTTCGCCGTAAACCCCAGTTTTACCATATAAAAAGTGTTCAAAAACATATAGGAGTGTTTCCAGAATGTGTTTGATGTCCGTTTGTCTTCCATTTCTTTCGTTCTTCATTCCTATTAAACGTATCATGTATGTATTCATTTCAGCATTCTTTATTTCTTTTGAATAAGAAACAAACTGTTAACGAGGGCGTTACAACCTTGATGCAAAGAAGCCGGTAACTGCATCTTTCTTTTGTATAACGACTCAAAACATAGATTTAGATTGTGGGTACTCGTTAGGACTGTCTTGGTTAGGCGGTTCTACCCTGTACATCTGCTTTGAGCAGAAGTAATAAAGAAATAATGTTTATCCCTGCAAATCATGTTGGGGGTCAAAATTACAGACTGGTCTTGCAAAATTTGTTTGTTCATTTGTTGAATAGTCTTTTCTTTCTTTCATTCTTTCTTTCTATTCAAACATCATGCATTCATTTATTTACTAATTTTGGCATTCATACATTATTTTATTTTCTTTCAATATAAGTAAAATTTTGTTGACATGGATGGAAAATCAAAATGCATAGAAAGGTGTAAATTCTGTTTCTTTTTTCATCCTTTCTATTCTTCCTGTCTTTCTCTCGTATAACGGCTAAAACATAGATTGTGGGTACTTATTAGAACGATTCCGGGACGTTTCGCCCCCAAACCATTTCCTCCCCTAGTCGTTTCGCCCCCAAGACGTTTCCTCCAAAGTCGTTTCCCCCCTAGTCATTTCGCCCCCGTAGTCGTTTCGTCCCCCTAGTCGTTTCGCCCACTTTTCACTGTAAGACTAATTTTCACTGTTGAACTTAGCGTTGACGCGTCGTTGCGTAGACGACATTTGCGGCAATACTCAACCATGTATTATCTATTGGGCGCACAATGTGTATGCAATGCTGTATGAACGCCGATGCAACTTTATCACAGTACATCGGCGTTGACGCGACGTTGCGTAGACGGCATTTGCGGCAATGAGTAAATGCAATGAAATCAAATGTGTTTTATGTGTGAAACATTTTGGAAATGTGTAATAACATTTCTGTCTAAACGTATTAAATTTTGGGGAGTCTGCAGAACTGCTACTGTCAGTCAGTCATCGACGAAAATCGTTTCTGTTCTAGATGCATGTATCTTTTAAACTAGACATTACGAAAACACACAACATGCCTATATAATTTTACCCCCCTTAAACCCACATTTATACATTAAAACTGGTGTTTACAGGGTGTTTGATCATTTTTAGCTCCCCTGTTTTCGAAGAAAACGACGAGGTATTGTCATAGCTCTGGGGTCGTCTGCATCGTGCAAAAACTTGGACATTTTGTTATATCTCTGTCATTACTGAAATATTTACTTGAAACTCGCACTAATTGTTCATTATGAAAAGGGGAACTCATACCAATAGGTGATGTAACCCTCAAAATATTTTAGGCACAGTTATGCCCCTTTTTGACTTAGAATTTTTGCAAAAACTTGGACATTTTGTTATATCTCTGTCATTACTGAACATATTTACTTGAAACTCAGACTAGTTGTTCATTATGAAAAGGGAACTCATACCAATAGGTGAGGTAACCCTCAAAATATTTTTGGCACAGTTATTCCTCTTTTTCGACTAAGAATTTTTGCCAAAAAAAATGGACATTTTATAATATCTCTGTCATTACTGAACATATCTACTTGAAACTCGGAATAGTTGTTCATTATGAAAAGGGGAACTCATACTAATAGGTGAGGTAACCCTCAGTTATGCCCCTTTTTTGACTTAAAACTTTTGCAGCCGAGCGTTGGCACCCACAGGAGGTGCTCTTGTTCCTATTTCCGGTAAAAACACATTGTGAGTACCCTTTTGAACGAACCGTCGTGATATGACTGAAAAATTGTTGAAAGTGACGTTAAACCCGAATTCACACACACACACACCCTTTTGAACGGCCACGCCGAAGCGGTTGTAACGAGTTCCAACAATCCATGTTTCGAGCAGAAATATGAAAAATATCATACTTTTTATCGGAGAAGTTTCATTTTTGTTGGTACTTTTACAATTTATTTGAATAGGCGTATTTTCGGAATGCAAGCCTTACTGAAAACAAATTCCCCTTGATGTCCAGCTCCTTATAATAGCAATATCGTCAAAGCCAGAACTGAACAGCGGGCCAACGTCGGGCCGACAGAGATACGATGTTGCTATCTGTTGCTGTCGGTCTGTACAGTTCAGTATCTATTACTTCCGAAAAGAATTTGATGAACTCGAACTTATTTATAAAAATACTAACAAATTAATTTTTGAGAAAATGGAATGAAAAATGGAATTTGAAAAAAATAAAATAAAAATCACCTGACCGGAGATAATGACATTCATATTTGATGAAGAATTAGAATAGTGACAATGCAAGTGGTCCTAGCCCAAAAGTATGCTCGAAACACAGCGTCGAGAGACCAATTGATGAAGGTCACGGAGGCCAACGGTATATGCAAACAAAAACACTTCTAAAATGTATGTTGAAGCCCGGTCAAGCACATTCTGCTCTTGACAATCTAATTTATGTTCATAACAAAATGGAGTTAAAGTGAGTCGGAGAACCCCCATTCATTCATTTACTCACCAGAACAAACTAGAAGTGGAGGCAATGATCAGGAATCGATACAATTAACCCACAGCTCCAATCAGAGACACCAAAGGGAAAGAAACACAAACACGAAACAACAGTGAGTATTTGAGTTTTACGTCCCACCAACAGCTAAGGTCACGAAGACGGGACCTCGGTTTAAAGACTAATCCGAAAGTCTGGAGAAGCCCGGGATCGATCCTGCGACCCCTAACAAAACAACAGACTCCAATGGAAACATCAATAGCGGAAAGCCAAAAGGACAGTTACTTTCCCACAAAACGGCCGATAGGCTATCCAAAATAAAATAATATAAGCAACACAAACACCAAAAGACAAACCATAACAAAAATAAACTGTGACAGAAAAACCACCTTGGAACGGTAAGTGGAAACGAATTCCACTGGGGGGGGGGGGGGGGGGGGCTTAAATCGACTTTACGTGGCCACAATCCTCGCCCTTATTTCAGTCAGCATGAAGCCTAATGTAGACTTAAATAACATAATGTAGTTCATACGTCCATGCGTTTGTTTTGCCCTGTGATGATGAAAAGCAGAATGTAATTTTTTGTAATAAATTTGACTTTTCAGGTGTTCATGAAAGCCTGAACGACTGTGGATCACTAACAAGTCCGTAAAAAGAACATTCCATAAACCCCACTTTATATAGAGAAGGGGTATACATAAGTTTTCTTATTTCTGTTTCCAGACATATGTTGAGCGCTGTTCTAACACCCGTATTGCCAGCATAAATGAGCGAAATATTACACAATTTCCTAAAAATAACATACATAAATGAGACATGCGCTTAGTGATCTGGTCAAGGCCTTAATTCACCATTCGCTTATGGAAAAAAAAGACTGAACACTTTTGCGAGCCACATGTGAAAACTCAGATTCTGAGTGTGTGAATGCGCAAGTGACTTATCATCATCACTATAGGCACAGATTTTAATTGAAGGAATAGCTGTTTCTGGAACAAAAACATATAAAAACACATATATACATACCCCCCCACACACCCGCGCGTCTAAACCCTGCTACAAGTCAGATGGGCAGTAGGTGCCTCCACAGACCCCAGTCCGTCCCTTTTCTTAGTATCAGCGGCCACCACTCATCAGAGCTTGAAGAAATAAGACTGGGCTGGATAAATCTTCCACGCAGAGCTGAAACCAACCGCACAGGAATACTGGAAAACAGCTTAAAGGTTCTAAAACTGCCCAGGAATCGTGGTGCTAGCTGGACCGTTCATGCGTATCAACCATATTGGTTAAATTGGATGGCAGGGTTTGGGATGTTATTTAACCCAAATGTCGAGGCAAAGTCCAACTAAAAGGAAGCCTCGCCTCTACAATGACCTCTAAAGTGTTGATGGGGACATTAAACCGCGAATCAAACAAACAAAACCTGGGCCTTGGCGTTCAGTCCAATAAAACAAAGTAGCACATCACAAAATCAGGCTTATTTAAATACATTTATATTGAGGAGACTGCAACAATAAAACAGAAAGAAAAAAAAAGAAAGAAAAGAAAAAAATATGGTGTTTTTCATACCTCTGTTCTACACATAGATTCTGGGTACTCGTTAGAACCATCTCGTCGAGGCGGTTCTAATAGTTACCCAAAATCTATGTTTTGATAAGAAATAAGAAAAATAATGTATACCTATGTAAAACCAAGTTTTGCTGAATTGAAGTGAGTTTTTTAGGGGTGGGGTGCAAAATTATAAAGGTGTGTTTACGTGATAAAAACACACCCCTATCTAATTCTGCACCCATTGAGTCCCCTTTTTATACAGTAAATCCGTGTTCTACAGTAGTTAACATTACTTTTCTCTGCCCCCACACATCGGGGCTTGAAGAAATATATGGGCTGCATGATGCTTCCTAAAACCGACCCGCACACGAGTACTGGTAAACCACTTAGAGGATCTAAGTCTGCCCAGGCAAAGCGGTGCAAGTCCATGCTTATAAACCCTATTGGTTTCATTGGGCGACAGGGCTTGAGATGTCATTTCATCTCAATGTCGGGTAAAAGTCCCACAAAATTGGAAGCAACGTCTCCAAAATGACCTTTGCAGTGTTGACGGGGACGTTAAACCTAAAATCAAACAAACATTACTTTTCTTAGATTTGTTCTAAAATGTAGAATATGGGTGCTCGTTAGAACAAACTGGCTGAAGCGACCCTAACGTGTACCCACAATCTATATTTTAGGGCAGAAATAGGAGACCTTTCCCAATTTTTCAGCACAAAAGTTTCGTTTTTTCTTTCTTGTTTTGTATTTATTTATTTTTTATTTTATTTATTTATTTGGGTTAAAGTTTACATTGAATTTATATAGGCACTGTGCACCTTGGCGAAACGTTCCTAAGTGCAAAGCCTATGAGCCGCAAACACAGCGTAACGCTTTGGCACATCCGCCACCGGTCCAAACACGCCCGAGTGAGTACGGTAATTTTGGGCTCAAAATTTCTCTCTTGTGCCTTTGCTCGGGTTATATGAAATGATACTGCTGCTGTGTGGACAGGGACATCTTAGACGCTATCAAAAATTATCGATAAAATATTAAATACATTGACTTAAACTGCAAGTCTATTGGCCCCTGCAGTGTCAGCGGGGCGTGACTTGACACATTTGCTTTGGGTATGAAGCGTTCTAATTGGCGAGGATTTTTGTTCGAATAAACACAGCGCTTGAGCACTGGTTGTGGCTTAAAGCTTTCTAATCTAAACAGGCTTTTTATAAAAAAAATACAGCAAAAAGGACATTTTTAATTTATATTTTAAATGTGCGTCTTTATAAATAAGTATATAGATAGATAAATAAATAAATGAATAAATATTTTTCTTGACTATAGACGTATCTAAGTTTTATGTCCAAGCTCTTGACCTTAATGTTCATGTTACAATGTGTATTTAAATCTTTAACAGCCTAGAAAAGTCAGACTCGTCATGAAAACACGCCAAAATAATTTTGACCCCATTTAACTCCACTTTAATATAGTTAAACTGGGGTTTTCAGGAGTAAACATTATTTTTCTTATTTCTGCTTAAAAAAGTAAATTGTGGGTACTAAATAGAACCGCATGTCGACTCCCGGAAATCAATTTTTAGCAGAAATAAGAAGAATATTATTTATTAAATTTTGGCATTCTTTCTTTCCTACTTTTTTTTTCTTTCAAAATTAGGTAAAATATTGATGACATGGAACGGAGGGAAAACGTAACGCAAAGAAGCAGGTTTTATGTGTTTGGTGTCAAAATTTATCTTTCTCTCTTTCCTTTTTTTCTTTCTTTCTCTCTACCACCATACATTTATTTATTGATTAATACATGCAACATTCTTTTATACTAGATTTGTTTGTTTGATTTGATGTTTAACGACCCCTTAAACACTGAATAGATCATTTTGGAGACCTTGCTTCCAATTTTGTGGGACTTTTACCCGACATCGAGATGAAATGACATCTCTAGCCCTGTCGCTCAAAGAAAACCAATAGGGTCTATAAGCATGGACAGTCTGACTCACACTTTGTGTACTTTGCCTGGGCAGGCATATTTCCTCTAAGCAGTTTACCAGTACTTATGTGCGGTCGCATCCAGCTCTGCGTGGAAGCATCGTGCAGCCCATCTATTTCTTCATATCAACACTGAATTGCTAATTAATGGTAATGAATTTCTAAACCCAGTAACAAATCGCCAAATATGCAAGTCTGTGCTAAAATTTATAAAGGAAACGGGAAGATTCAAATGATTCACATCAATATGTTTGCATAGGTTTTTTGTGCCGTTACCACTTGTCTTACTGTTAGTTTTGTATCTCTTTTTGATTATTTTAAAACTTATTCCTGTCACACTGTTGTATCATATGTGCTGCTATCTGTTAATGTATAGGGAGAGGATCTACTTATGTTGTATAACTTGTATCCAATCCCATTGTGTTTCATGCAATAAAATATGATTAATCTAATAAAGCCCCGATGGGCGGAGCGATTCCTTTACTTGGCATATCCTTAGGTATTAGGTAATCCTGCATCTTGCCCTGGCAGAATATGTATGAGATAACATATCTGTGTGTGAACCCAGCAAACATCTTATGCTGGATTGACTTTGTACAGACGTCAGATCCTGACATTAGATAGAAGTTGTATGTTGGTTGAATTTGCAAAGTGTTTAGACGTGAGAACCCGACGTCTGAATTAGACGTCGTATGGACGTCCGTTTCCGATGTCAATACAACGTCAGATTACGATGTCTAACCAACGTCAGTGCAACCAAATTCCAACATCAGTGCAACCAAATCCAACATGAACACAACTATAGTCCAACATCAATCCAACCAAAATCCAATGTCTACCCAGCAATTATTACAAGAGAAAATAATAATAATGACATGTTTTGAATGCAAAGTGATGTGTATAATTTCTTCTTGTTTTCCTTTTTACTTTTAACAACTAATTGTAAATCTAATTTAATAATTTTTCATAACATCTTAAGTATGGCTCAAATTCACTCAACAAACAGCTTTGATACAACATCTCTTTCAGAGGTTGGCCTGACGTTGTATCGACGTTGCAGTTTGATCATGTAGGTCGGGATCTAATTTCAACAAAAATACAACGTCTATACAACGTCGCATTCTGACGTGGAACTGACATCGCAGTTACAACATTGTATCGACGTTGTGTTTTAGTAGTCGCCGTCGCGAACTTAATACAACCAAATACCAACGTTCATCCGGCGTCATTTGTTTGCTGGGAAGATTTTGACTTGTACGTTCTTTCTTCCAAATGAAAGGAATTTTTGTTGACGAGAACTTACAGGCAGAGGCAAATAGGGAGGTGTTCTTCTTTGCTTTCGTATTGCTGCTCAAAACTGGTTTCGCCGTAAACCCCAGTTTTACCATATAAAAAGTGTTCAAAAACATATAGGAGTGTTTCCAGAATGTGTTTGATGTCCGTTTGTCTTCCATTTCTTTCGTTCTTCATTCCTATTAAACGTATCATGTATGTATTCATTTCAGCATTCTTTATTTCTTTTGAATAAGAAACAAACTGTTAACGAGGGCGTTACAACCTTGATGCAAAGAAGCCGGTAACTGCATCTTTCTTTTGTATAACGACTCAAAACATAGATTTAGATTGTGGGTACTCGTTAGGACTGTCTTGGTTAGGCGGTTCTACCCTGTACATCTGCTTTGAGCAGAAGTAATAAAGAAATAATGTTTATCCCTGCAAATCATGTTGGGGGTCAAAATTACAGACTGGTCTTGCAAAATTTGTTTGTTCATTTGTTGAATAGTCTTTTCTTTCTTTCATTCTTTCTTTCTATTCAAACATCATGCATTCATTTATTTACTAATTTTGGCATTCATACATTATTTTATTTTCTTTCAATATAAGTAAAATTTTGTTGACATGGATGGAAAATCAAAATGCATAGAAAGGTGTAAATTCTGTTTCTTTTTTCATCCTTTCTATTCTTCCTGTCTTTCTCTCGTATAACGGCTAAAACATAGATTGTGGGTACTTATTAGAACGATTCCGGGACGTTTCGCCCCCAAACCATTTCCTCCCCTAGTCGTTTCGCCCCCAAGACGTTTCCTCCAAAGTCGTTTCCCCCCTAGTCATTTCGCCCCCGTAGTCGTTTCGTCCCCCTAGTCGTTTCGCCCCCCTAGTCGTTTCGCCCACTTTTCACTGTAAGACTAATTTTCACTGTTGAACTTAGCGTTGACGCGTCGTTGCGTAGACGACATTTGCGGCAATACTCAACCATGTATTATCTATTGGGCGCACAATGTGTATGCAATGCTGTATGAACGCCGATGCAACTTTATCACAGTACATCGGCGTTGACGCGACGTTGCGTAGACGGCATTTGCGGCAATATTCAACAATGTATTACTGGCTGACTCTGTTAACAAACCAACCGACCAATTTAAAACAAAACTGGTAAAGATGCTTTAGCGATAATTAAAGACGTTTAACTTTGCAAAGAGCGCATGTTTTCAAACCTCATCATTAATGGCAATAATTGCGTGATTATTGAGTCAAATCAAATAAACAATGTGATAAACGGTATTGATCAAAACAGGTAATACTTATCATAATTCCTGATTAACATTTTCATTCAAAGAACAGGTTCTTCTCTCTCTTTCTCTCATATGAATCTTTTATATATAAAATATAGGAAAATGGTTTGGGGGCGAACCGACTAGGGTTTGGGGGGGGCGAAACGACTAGGGTTAGGGGGCGAAACGACTAGGGGCCAAAAAAGGGGGCGAAACGACCAGGGGGGAAACGTCTTGGGGGCGAAACGTCGTTACCATTAGAACAGACTCGACAAGGCAGTTCTTTGGTGTATCACAATCAATGTTTTTGATCAGAAATAAAAAATAATCTTTGTTCCCGTGAACCCCCGTTTTACTTTATCATAGTGAGGCTCGAGCGGACAAAATTACATAGCCATGTTTCTGTGATGCTTTCATTCATCTTCTTTCTTTTTTTTTTCTTCCTTTCTATTTGTTTGGTTATAATCTAAAATAAAGAAATAAATGATCTCTGTGCGTACTATGATCATAGGGCTGGCGTATATTTTAAAAAAGATAACACGGAGAAATTACATTTTATTAATTTAATCTTCAAAAGAATATCAAATTAAATTTGTAATATTTAGGACCTGTTTAATTACACATTGAGTTCAAACCAACAGAAAATTGATTCATATGAGCGAGGGGTGTGTGCGGTAAATAGTTATTGTGTAATTATCATCCATACAAATATCAAAGTTACTAAATTTGTCCTATGTGATATATTCTATCATATAAACATTAAAAACAACTTATATGACTTTAAATGGACCAGATATTGGTGGATATGGGTAATTATCAGGTGGATTTGGGTAAATACAGTGGATTTGGGTAAATACAGTGGATTTGGGTTTTTCAACTCACCCTCATATTCGACAGAAAATAAATATTCTATGTCTATGAGACTATGTCTCCCCATTCATGATCCGCCCCCGCCCATAGTGGCTTGAAGAAATATATGGGCTGCATGATGCTTCCAAGCAGAGCTGAATCCTGCCCGCACACTAGTACTGGTAAACCGCTTAGAGGATCTAAGCCTGTCCAGGAACTGCAGTGCGACGGAAGCAACGTCTCAAAAATGACCTTTACAGTGTTGACGGGGACGTTTAACCTCAAATCAAACAAACAAAAAACTCCCCATTCACGGGCACGACGGGGACTTAATTTATTCTTACTTCTGCAGTTTCTGTCGCCACAGAGTCGCTTATCAGAGATCTTGTCTGCTTCAACACATAGGCTGAACGACAAGGCTCCAATAAAAAGCAACGGATTCAACAGATTCATAGTAATTTATTTGTATTCGTCTCTGTTACACGTCAGCTGCTTCCATACTGCTTTTGTCGGCAAGATTAACTTCCCTTTGGGATCATGATAATCTACGGTACATCTTAGAGGGTCCCGGGTCAACTCGGCCTGTAACCATCTCGGCCCCTGAGTCAACTCGGCCTCGGGTCAACTCGGCCTGTTTTCTATGCAATGAGGTATGCCGAAGTATTGTACTGTACAAGCATGTCTGGCCAAATATTTCTTAGGAAAATAAAAATGGTCAACTTAGCATTGCCGCACCTGTCGAAAAATGGGAAAGTATAAAACCCGCAAGTAACAGCCGGGAGCCGGAAGTAAAATCCGGGAGTAAATTTTGACAATCGAATAAAGGTATTAAACATTCACATATCAGGATGAAGCCCCCGCCCATAGGGGCTTGAAGAAATATATGGGCTGCATGATGCTTCCACGCAGAGCTGAATCCAGCCCGCACACTAGTACTGGTAAACCGCTTGGAGGATCTAAGCATGTCCAGGAACCGCGGTGCGAGGCGGACAGTCCATGCTAATAAACCCTATTGGTTTCATTGGGCGACAGGGCTTGAGATGTCATTTCATCTCAATGTCGGGTAAAAGTCCCACAAATTAGGAAGCAACGTCTCCAAAATGACCTTTACAGTGTTGACGGGGACGTTAAACCTCAAATCAAACAAAGCAAAACATATCGGGATAAAATTTGGATCAAAAGTAGAATATAGAATCCTCTTAAAATTCATATAAGATTCATATTAATAATCCAGTATTTTTCAAGATATGAACCCAAATATATGACCATGTCGATAATTTTTTGCCCGGGAGTAACTTTTGCGGTATTGACGATGTCAAGCATTTTGCATATGTTCAAACTGCGATTGCTACAAGAATAGTTTTACGTATTATCAATTAAAAACATATCGATGATTAGAAAAAAAAAAAAAAAAAGTTATTTCATCGCTCCGTGAAGTAAGTAATTGAACCGGGAGTAGGCCGGGAGTAATTTCTGGGTTGAAATCAGCGTTTATTAGCGTTATTGCCGACCGTTATTGCCCACATACATTGCATTTATTAAACGTAGTCGTACTACCCTGACAGCTAAAAGCAAAGGCACTGATCAGACTGCGGGGGTAATTTGTGTCATCTTTTCTACATTATACGGCCTTAAAAAAATAGCGCCAAATATAAATAATTCCGGGTCACATAATCAAACACCTCTTAAACCATAGGAGCTTTTTTCGTGACGTACTTCCGGTTCTAAAAATAGAACGGGAAAAGCCCTGGCCGTCATCTGTCGTATAGGAGCTTTTTTCGTGACGTACTTCCGGTTCTAAAAATAGAACGGGAAAAGCCCTGGCCGTCAACTGTCGTATTGCTTCAAGGCAGTGGGACAAATAAAATGTTAATTACAGCGTAAAACAGTGGAATTCTTTTAAACTTTTGACGAATTCTAATGTAAGATAGTGAGAGAAACACTGATACGCTGCCAGGGCTGTAATTTCGCATTACGAAAACATGCCTATACAAATACATTATCAATTTTTCAGCCAAAAAATGGAAATTTTAAGATGAAAAATTGTGATAATTTTCTTAGTTTCGCTCAAAAGATACATTGCGGGGACTCCATAGACCCGCCTCGAGGAGGCAGTTCTATCGAGTACCCACCATCTACCTTTTTGAGCAGAAATAAGAAAAATAATGTTTACCCGTGTAAACCCCAGTTTTACTATATAAAAGTGGGGTTTTAGAGGGTCAAATTCGCATAGGCGTGTTTTCATGATGGCAAATCCCAAGTGTTATTTCCTTAGTTAACTGCTCTTAAGATATATTAAACGTACGACCCAACAGGGTCCTCCCTCTCTCTCCCTCTCTCAGCGTACCAGCAATTAGCGATCGTAGGTAAATGTAAATTACAGTTTGTTGTTAAATAACTCCATGCCAACTGGCATGTAACGTGTCAACAACGTCGTGTCTACATCAAACCAACACCAAAGCGAATTTGACTTTGCAACGTCGATGAAACGTCAGAACGTTGCGTTGGCGATAAAACGGCGCCATTTGCCCAGTGCTCGGACCCATCAAGACTCAGTGTGATAAGAACATTCAAAACAAACATAGAACACCCTTTCAGTGCATGAGAATGAAACACTCCTTCGCAAGTGCAAGATTTTACAGTAAAATCTGGTAGATTTGTTCAACCTTCCCAGCCCTTATATTAACCCATTTGGTACCAGATATTCCTCCGCCCATCCGGGCTTGGAGAAATAGATTGGGCTCATCACGTGAACAAATCCGTGAAATGAACACCCCCTGAACCCCGATTTATATAGAGAAAACTGGGGTTTAAGGGGGTAAACATTATTTTTCTTATTTTTACTCCAACACATAGGTTGTGGGTACTCGTTAGAACCGCCTCATTGAGGCGGTTCTAACGAGCACCCACAACCTATGTTTTGAGCATTTATAAGAAAAATATCACGGTTTTTCATCAGATTAGTAGCCATTTTGGAGATGTGAAAAAAGCACTATGTCGCACGGGTTTGTTATTCGTAATGTGCACGATGCTTCCACGCAGAGCTGATACCGACCGCACATGAGTACTGATAATCCGCTTAGGTCTAAGCCTACCCAGGAAAATTGCTGCGAGTCGGCCCGTCCATTCTTATAAACCCTATTTGTTTCATTAGGCGACAGGGATTGAGATGTCATTTCATCTCTATGTTGGGTAAAAGTCCCACAAAATTGGAAGCAACGTCTCCAAAATGACCTAAATTGTGCTGACGGGGACGTTAAACCTCAAAACAAACAAAAGCGGAAATCCCAAAAGGGGTAAGTGGCAAACAGTGCAGGCCCAAATCAGACGCAGCAGAACTCGGTGTCTGATCTGGGCATACACTATTTGCATTTCCAAATAAATTTTGAAGACAAAAACAACAATGAAATCTTCAATTTATTAAAATTGCACATATATAGTTCGCCAACAAATAGCTGGCAGTGACGTAGCTGACTATTTGAGCTATTTTACCGTTAGCCCCATAAGCTTTGCATTGTTCAGAACAAAAACAAGTCGTGATGTCACTGTCAACTATTCCTCGACGGACAGTACATGCAGACAAATCGCTGGACATTTTAATGCACTTCTAGACAGATCGTTGAACTGTTTTTGCACATGTAGACAGTTCGATGGACAGTTTTCTCAATATAGATAGATCGAAGTCATAGCTATACTTGGATAGCGAATAAAACGAAAAGTTACGTAAAAACTTATTTTGTAAGTAAGCTTTCGTGAATAACGGTATCTCAAGCCATTCACAAAGAGATTTTCGACAATTAAAAACGGATCCAGGATAAATGAATTTCAGTAATAAAAGCAAAATATCATTCTTTCCTTCTCGAGGAATTATTTCAATGTAAACAGGTATATTTTCTCTCAAAATGTCTGAATATTGTTAGCATTTTAGTTCCGCCAATACATTTGAATAGCGATGGCCGTTTCAATTGACGGCCAGTGCTTTGCGCATGCGCAAGAATGACGTCATAAACGGAATTCCTAAAACCTCCTATTGCTTCAAAGGCAGTGGGACAGATAAAGTGTTAATTACAGCGTGAAACAGTGGAATTCTTTTAAACTTTTGGCGAATTCGTGTGAAATTTCGCATTACGAAAATGATATATTGTACATACGACCCAACAGGTTCCTCCCCCCCCTCTCTCTCTCTCTTTCTCTCTCTCTCTCTCTCTCTCTCTCTCTCTCTGTCTCTCTCTCTCTCTCTCTCTCTCTCTCTCTCTCTCTCTCTCTCTCTCTCTTAGCGCACAAACAATTAGCGCAGGTAAATGTAAATTACAGTTTGTCGTTAAATGACGCCACGTCAACCGACATGTAGCGTGTCAACAACGTCGTGTCTACATCAAACCAACTTCAAAGCGATGCATTGAATTTGACATTGCAACGTCGATGAAACGTCAGAACGTTGCGTTGGCGATAATACGGCATTGCTTAATAAAATGTCATTTGCCCAGTGCTCGGACCCATCAAGACTCAGTGGGATTGGAACATTAAATTCAAAACAAACGTAGACACCCTTTCAGTGCATAAGAATGAAACACTCCTTCGCAAGTGCAAGATTTTACTGTAAAACAGTTTGATTTGTAGATTGGTTCAACCTGCCCAGCCCTTAGGTCTACATTAACCTGTTTGATACCGGAAACCCCAAACGGGGTAAGTGACAAACAGTGCAGGCCCCGATCTGATCAGGGCCTACACTGTTTGCAAAAAGTTCGGCCATTTTCCAAATAAATTTTGAAGAAAACACAACCTGACCCCCCTTAATTTTGAAAATGACTCCTGCTATATATAAGAAGGAAGATTCTATTTGATACACAAAAGGGTTATGTACTTCTTGGATACAGGGATCAGTCAAACCTCTCTCTCATCTCAACGGTCACGTGACATTTAAGTGAGTTGGAGTGGTTGTCGACGGCATGACGTCGAGTCAACGTTGATGCGAAGCCCGTCTGTAAGTCCACTCATTGTTGTTGTTTTTTTTTTTCGACTGTCAGTATGTTTATTTGCCTGTCTAACAGTCCCTCCGTTCGTCTGTTTGTCAGTCATTCAGTCAGTCTTTATGTCGTCTGTCTGTCTACTGTCAGTTTGTCAGTCAAACCTCCATTACGAAAACACGCCTATTCAAATACATTGCCAATTTTTTGGCCAAAACTTAGAAATTTTTAAGATGAAAAAATGTGATATTTTTCTTATTTCTGCTCAAATATAGATTGCGGGGACTCGATAGAACCGCCTCGACGAGGCGGTTCTATCGAGTACCCACAATCTATGTTTCTGAGCAGAAATAAGAAAAATAATGTATACCCCTTAAACCCCAGTTTTACCATATAAAAATGGGGTATGAGGGGGTCAAAATTATATAGGCGTGTTCTCGTAATGTCTGTCTCTCTCTCTCTTTCTCTCTCTCTCTCTCTCATGCCAACGGTCATGTGACAATGAAGTGGGTTGGAGTGGGTGTCGGAGGCATGACGTCGAACCAACATTGACTCAACGCCCCTCCGTCAGTCCACTCATTAGTTTATCTCTACTGTCAGTATGAACATTTAAATTGCACATGTAGACAGATCGTTGGACAGATTTCTCAATATAGATAGATAGAATGATAAGCTAGATCAGAATCAGAGTTGTTACTGGCGACACTTCAAATGACATTCATACACCAGGACCTGTGATGTGGGAAGTTAGTCCCTAGCTCTAACCAAAGAGGTAAATTTAGCTACACAATCATCGATCGATCGATCGATCGATCGATAGATAGATAGAGAATAAAACGAAAGTTACGTAAAAACTTATTTTGTAAGTAAGCGTAAGCTTTCGTGAATTACGGTATTTCAAGCCATTGACATGGGTCATTCACGAAAAGATTTTCGTCAATTAAAAACGGATTTAGAATAAATGAGTTTCGGTAATAAAAGCGAAATATCATTCTTTCCTTCTCGAGGCATATTATTTCAATGAAAACGGGTATATTTTCTCTCAAAATGTCTGAATATTGTTAGCATTTTAAGTTCGGCCAATACATTTGAATAGCGATGGCCGTTCCAATTGACGGCCAGTTCGGGGGGGGGGGGGGGGGGGGTCACGTGATCATCTAATATGGTCGCCAGCGTTACTAGTTTAACAAGATAAAGTCGTTGTAATTATTTAGGGTTTTCTTGAAGTTTTGCCGACCAAATAAGATAAATAGTGAAGTGATTATTCCGAATATTGTTTTATTCCTATTTGCTTGATGTTATTTAAAGGAAATATTGATTTTCTAACGAAAAGACCGTGGCTGAAACTGATGAGCTATTTGGCACTTATTTCGCAACAACGAGTTAGTGAAAACAAGTTGGCTGCTTTCAAAAAGCATCCAATAGGTTTGGTCTTGTCAGTCTACATTCTGATTTGAGCCAGCTGATATCATTATCCCACTTAATGCATTTTTTGAATAAAAATAATAAACTTTAATACAAAATGTGAAAATAAAATTTCGAAGTCTGTGACCTTGGTATCAGGAGGGGTAGGTAGTGATGAGTATTCTGTGGTAAATTGTTTAACGCCATGGCAAGTATAAACTAAATGTAACTTACATATGGTTTACACATGTATAGCACAAAACTTAACCAAACGAAAATGTAAACCGAATTTTTCAATGGGTCATAACTCTGTTAGTATTTGGTGGCATATCTTCACATTATAGCCTTACTACATACACATTTTAGGCTTGATCGGATGAAAACTGTATAGTAGGAGTTATACGGAAACGAAAAAAAAAGTTTACGAACGGACGGTGGACACCAACCCCATAACTTAATACGACCGTTTTTTTTTTTTTTTTTTGGTATTTTTGTTGTTGTTGTTGTTGTTTTTCAAACGGGCATATACAAGGTTTTTCCTAAGCCATCAGGCCTTCTATAGGGCCTTGGTTATCTATTTCATTTGTTTTTAACGTCCCTGTTATCACTGTATGAGTCTTTTTGAGACATTGCTTCCAATTTTGTGGGACTTTTACTCAGTACTGAGATAAAACGGGCAGATAAACTCCTTCTCAAGCCCTGTCGGCCAATGAAACTAAATGGTTGAAATACATGAACAGTCCGACTCGAGCCACTTTTCCTGAGCAGGCTTAGACTTTCTAGGCGATTTAACACTACTCATGTGCGGCCGGTATCAGCTCTGTGTGGAAGCATCATGCAGCCCAATCTATTTCTTCAATCTCCGATGGACTGGGGCCGATCAGACCTTGGGGCAATATATTGGACTTCTGTATTCCTGAACCGCCTAGGAGGATCTAAGCCTGCCTAGACAAAGTGCTGCGAATCAGACTGTATCTTAAACCTCGGTCGTTTCTTTGAGCGGTACCTCCGCAAAACCTGAAATTTGCAATCCTTTTGTATATATTTCTGGATCACAATTTAATTGTAAAAGAAACTGATTAGTAAAACGTCAAGTATTGAGTGGAAATAAAGAACACCATTCTCGGCTTATCAGATACAATAGCTCCCATCGAATGCGCCAAAAAGTCTTTTAACAACTCAGTCTGTAACTGGTGGTAGGTCACTTAGTAGTCATGAAGTTTTTGAACAGAAATTATTGCTATCTTAGCTGGGCTCAAGAACAATAAACAACGACCCATCAACGTTATGACTTTGTTTCGCTCCCTAAATATTTTATATATTTGGAAGAGTTAGAACCTTCGACTTTGGCACTGCCGTTTATTCTAGTAGCAAAGACATGAAAATGTTTTTACACACCCAGCGATCTTTTTTATGTTTGGTTTTACGATCCTTTCAAAATTATTTCACTCACATCAAGCCGATCGTTAATCGGATGTGAGCGAAAACTAGAGTACCCGATGAAAAACCTCCTGACCTTCCATTTCAGAACTTCTCATTATGTGACCTGAGCCATGCTCAAACCTACACCGTTGAGAGACCTAAGGATTAAGAGTCAGCACTCTTATCCACTAGGCCACACCCAGCGATCTTTATAAATGAGGAAAAATTACGTTCATTTTGTTTCCAACATTTACGTATTATTAGAGCTACCACCGTGACGAAAGATGTTCAGAATATATAAATCTGTTCCTATCTGTGTAAAGTAAACTTTGCAAGCTTTGTTTAATTGTATTTAACGGCCCAGTCAACACTGATTTGGGTCATGTTTGGGCCTGTCAGTGTACCTATCCACACTTTTCCTGAGCAGGCTTATCCGTAAGCGGTTTACCAGTTCAGTGCACATTCTGTGGCCCAAAACTGACCCCTGCCCTTCTTGAATCAGCGGAAGGGAGAGAATGACCATAGAAAAGATTTCATAATCAATCTCCACGAAAGAATGTTGCCGACCCCGGTAGGTATCGAACCCGAGTCTTCCTTATCACCAGTCGGACTGCATCCGACTGAGCTACCGCAGCCAGCCACACTTTGTGAGTAGTAGTTGTTATGTTCTGTTGTTTTTCGTTTCCATGGCCCCATGGACTTACTCCATAATGGCATTGCAAAACGTAAAATTTGCGAAAATGACTGCTACTCCTGCAAAAGTAATTTCTGTTTTGATATGTCTAAGGGGTATACTCTTAAAGGAAAGAATTTGCTCCTGGGATGTAAATTCTTCTCTTTTAGAGTAGACCCCTTGAGGAGCAAAGTCTTCCCCTTTTAGAGTAGACCCATTTTTCAGTTGGACAGAGTCAAAAGAGTAGCAGCCATAAGGTCCTTAAAGTCGTATTTCCATCACGAAATCATGCCTATAGAATTGTGATCCCCTGTAATATGTTCTATAAAAGGGTTACTCTTTGGAAGCAAGGAATACACCACAGAACTAAAAAATATGGTGTGCACATGTTTTCCGGGCCAGACTAGCTAGTTTCGGTCAATTAGGCCTCATTAGTGACCCTAAGATATTTTCAAAATTCCACAATGGAATCAATGATCCCAAAGGACAAGAAAATATAATCTACACTATGATGTAGGACAGGGAGACGTTTTACAGCCGCCACACATTCCCACACACCAGTTGTAGTGAAGTTGAATATGTTCTATAAAAGGGCTATCCTTTGGAAGCAAGGAATACACCACAGAACTGAAAAATATGGAGTGTACATGTTTTCTGGGACAGACTAGCTAGTTTCGGCCAATTAGGCCTCATTAGTGACCCTCAGATATTTTCAAAATTCCACAATGGAATCAATGATCCCAAGGGACAAGAAAATATAATCTACACTTTTATATAGTAAAGCTCGGGTTTGCAGGGGTATACATTAATTTCCGTATTCATGCTCTGAGACACTAGATTGTGGGTACTCGATAGAATCGCCTCGTCGAGGCGTTTCTGTCGACTCCCCGCAATCTATGTTTTGAGCATAAAAGGCAACTTGAATATTCCAATTTTTCTTTTTAAAATTTCTTTTTCTTTTGGCCAAAAATGACAATGTATTTGAATAGGTGTGTTTCGAAATACGGCAAAAATGGTAGACTACGGTAGGTGACCAATTAGTTCGAACACCCTAGCAGTTCGAACACCCAAAATTATTTCGAATCTGTGGCTGAAAACTTTCTCATTTAATTCGAACTCCCAAATTTTTCAGAAATCAGAATTTTTAATACTTTGAACACACAAAAAATGCCAAAAAAATGCTTCCAGAACAAGCATTTCGGACCGTTCCCGGGTTTATCATTACAACATCGTACTGGTCGTATATGAATTAGCGCACGAAAAAAAGAAAACTTAGCATGAAATATGTGCGACTTCCAAAGACTCGGATTAACATGCACTCTGTGAGGCAAATGGATTTCGCTTCTCTCACTTGGATAGCCCTGTGGTAATGGAAGGTTCATACCCTCACCGAATACTGATCAGACTGTGAGAAACGCAGGCAGCAAGTGCTTAGATCAACCTTGATGAGCCACAGGAGTTTCGCTTATTTATGTTGTGAAATCCCATCGTCTGCATCAGGCTCATGCAATCAGCGAAAACTCTAATCGGGTTGCATGAGTACGATAAGATGTGTCTTCGCTGCTTTCTCAACGACCTGCAAACACTGAACATGCGCACCCACTACCGGTATGTAAGGCAAAGGGTTTCACTTAGCATTGTCACTTCGTAAGATTTAAGGGTTCAGTAAAGACTGATCACATTGCATCGATGTGCAGGCTGATCCTAGTCGGTGATGTAGCATTACAAAGGCTTGAATCACCATGCATATGCAAGTGTTTTCGCTTTGCTCTCAGACTCTTTGGAGCGTAGCTTCCACTTTCATTATTATTTGTGTGACAGTGTTACGCTTTTTCCATGTGCTGTTGCATTTGATTCAATGCCTCTTTGATAGCAGAAGCGCCCCTTTAAATATTAATTGAGAGTTCCCCGCCTTTTTCCACAGAACGTCTTTTAGCACGTGCGAGTGAAATTCATGGTTGTTGCATGCAAAAAGGTAGTTTAATTCAGGTTATCTGTTGGGTTACCCTGGGGTTTTCTGAGGAGCAAGTGAAGATGCCCATTTATTTCACGGTGACAAGGTTTTATTGGTAGTTATTTCGGGGAACATGATTAAGAAAATAAGTCATATATGCGATGGGCGAGAACTCAAGTCAGCCTGCACATGCATGCAGTCTGAACAGTCTTCGTTGTTCGTATGTGCCTACCATGGCCTCTGTGCTAATCAAAGAACAACAGGTGAAAACTATGGCCACATTGGCTAGATGCGCAGGCTGATCTGGTCCTTCGTTTTTTTCGCCTGGCGCCGGCTTAAAACAACAGTGTACATTTAACCGGCCAAATCTGCTAGCGACATTACAAACACATTCTAAGCTACCAAGTGCAAGGATCAGTCTGTTCAGATCACCTATCTCGAGTAAAATACTTATTGCGCATGTGCGTACAGAAAAGACTGATAAGTCTGCGCAGTTGTGCAATCGGGATTGTGTCTTCAATGTTGGAGAGGTTTGAAACGTTTCATCGCGCACAAAGTGAAGATCGCACATGCACATGTTAAAATTGTGTATGATGTCCGCATTTTCTTTTTCTTGTTACTTGCCTTTCTAAATAACATGATGTTTTTGCATCCGCACAGTCTAATCAGTCTTCACCGGACTACTTCGATGGGCATTGGATTGCTACAAGCCCCCGGCTCACGCTGTTTTGAGACAGCTTATGAGTAAACAGAGAACACAAACAAGGCTGCGCAGTCTCGCCTGAGGCTTCACTATGCGCTTAAACAATATAGGTGTGTGTGTGTTGGGGGGTGGGGTCTATGTGCCTAGCTCCACTGGGTAGCTACACGTGCGGGTTTCAACATCACATCCCATATATACATGTAGCTGGACTTTCTCTGCTGCGGTGTAGCCGGAACAAAAAAAAATATTACAGACTATCAGGAAATTCTTTGAAAAATATATGGGCTTCTCTTAAAAAAAGAATTTGCTCCAAACAAATCAATTTCTGTTATTCCTGAGATCACAAATTGACTCGCCCATTTTAAAGGGAATAGTGATAGTTCAATAGGTGTAAATGTCATTAATGACAATGTGTAACCTTATCTGTCTATTTATCTTCTGATACTGCGTCGGTCACATTTGACCATTACCGCAGGTGTATATTACATACACTCCAGGTTTTGCAGGATGAAAGTCTACACAGTAATCATGTAATTACGTTAGGGATCTTTAACCTGCACAGGGGATGGTTCTCCCTGCACAGGGGGCCTCCAGTTAACGTCCCGATCCGAAGGACGGTGCACTTTATGACATTCATACATTATACTTGTAACTACATGATAAGCTCGCATTCAAAGACCCCCTGCACACACTGACTTATTTATAGATCAAACGGTTCTGCACTGCATAAGTGATATTTATAACTTCTAATCACTTGCGGATTGACCGGGCCGCGGGGAAAAACGTAGTTGTTTAAAATATTGAACCCAGCCTGGTCCAATGCATGGAATTCTTTAAGATCAAACAGTTCGAACACTGATAAATTTCCAATCTGATATTTTCTAAGGGATCAGTATTTATTTTTTTACTGTTCGAATTAATTGGTCATTTACAGTAACTGCCACACCTGCCAGGTGTTTCCATTTCCCTTAAGATATTTATTGTTGGAGTTGAAACGCTTGCTTTTCGGTCTGTTTCGCTATTCAGACAGGCTGTTTCCTGTAATTGCAGTACAGTATTGCATCATCGTTAAAGCTGATTGGTTGATCGCGTCACGTGCCCCTCCATGGAACAGTAACAATCTGGTCATTATACCCGGTTTGCCCGCCTCATGGCGACCAAACCAATGTGGTCGTGTAAACAATGCTTTCCGTAAGTGTGAGTGCCATGGAGATGATCGTGCCATTCACTTATGATCTTTTTCTATTTTTCTATCGGTCTATAATGGGAAATTATGGACCAGAATGACTTCTGTTGTGCTCCAGGTTGTAGCCATGAACTCTCAAAGGGAGCAGTTTGCTCATTCTACAGGTTTCCCGAAAAGCCTGAACGGTGTAATAAAAAGGCATGACTTTCAAAAGTCATATCAAAATTTAGGGGTGTCTGATTGTGTTTCCTTCAAAATTAATTTGGAAAAAGTCTGATTTTTTGCAAACAGTGTAGGCCCTGATCAAACGCCATGTTCTGCGGCGTCTGATCTGGGCCTGCACTGTTTGCCAAGGTTTCCGGTACTAAATGGGTCAAAGCTATGAAGTTATAACTTGACAACTACAGCTGTATATAGTGTCTGTGTGTGTATCTGGTGCTTTTCTTATTTGTGTACATATCCTGTTCTTTCTTTCCTTCCTTTCTACTGATACTGCGTCGGTCTCATTTGACTGTTACTTCAAAAAAACTTCAGATGAAAACATGGGCAGGATTGGAGACATTGAGAACCCCTGAGATTAACTGAAGGCTGATGTCATTTAATCAGAAGAAAATCATTGGGGAATCAGATTCACTTTGTAGTGGATCCAACCCTCATGGATCAGACCATCTTGTGACCCTTAATAACAGGTCATTTTTATATATACTTTTATTTGTTTGGATAGATTTGAAGTTTATCTCCAACTCATCGACTATATATTTGCACTCACCCCCTGCCCCATTTTACAGTAGAATTACCACAAAATGTGGCACAAATAAAATAAGATGTGTAACTCCTTTAGCACTTTTTGTATACCCCCTGTACACTCGTTGTTGTTGTTGTTGCGAAATAAGCGCCTTTCAGCCACTGTCTTATCGTTAGAAAATCAATATTTCATTTAAATAACATCAAGCAAACATGAATAAAACAATATTCAGAATTATCACTTCAATATTTATCTTATTTGGTCGGCAAAACTTCAAGAAAAACGTAAATAATTACAACGACTTTAACGTGTTTAACTAGACAGTAACGTTGGCGACCATATTAGATGGTCACGGGACCCCCCCCGAACTCGAGATCTCGCTAGCAAACGAGAGCGTGATTTTGCGTGATTTTAGAATGCAAATAAGGTCAATACTTTCCCTCGAAAAAATCCGCGAAACTTCTGCCTTTGATCGATGCTGAGAGCGTTTAGTTACATTTGGATAGACATTTGCATGTATATATCTATCTGATCAAAGTGATTTTGGATCGGATATGTACAGGCTTAAATAAAATTGAATGTGTTTGTCTCTCCAAATGCATCCAGGCCACACCACGGGGAGGCACTCTCATCATGGCCCAAAAAGTTTGTCCCTAGCCAAATTTCAAATCACCTTAATCTCTAAACACAACTATTCATAATTTTCCAATTTTTTTGTCACCATCCAAAATTTGCGAAATATCAACAAATAATCAAAACAGATCTGCTATTTTAACTCCATTTTAGAATAAAAATCACTCTATGACATCAGTCTCATGAATGGTTGGTCGAACGCCATAAAGTGACCCACGTGCTCTTAGGAATGCTGTTGTTGAAATCTCGTTTTCCAGGTACTGTGCCCATAACTGACCCAAACGTGTCTCTAGACGTCGCGATACCCCTCGGCTGTCTCGTTGCAGGTCACCGCTCCTGACTGCCAACTCTATCAATGTTGCCTCGCGCCTCAGTAGCGGAACCAAGCGGTAGAATCCTAAGCCGCTCATGCCGGCCTTGCTGTTGAGCCGATGATGCCAGCCTGAAAGAAGAAAATGATATATTTAAAATATATATAATATAAAGCTTCGATAACAAATACTTAAACCCTATTACTCGAGTTTCAGTTGTTGATTTCTAGTTTATATGTGGAAACCGCATCCTGCAAAAATGATTTTCCCAGATATACTTAATTTCAAAGACCTTTTTTTTCTTTGGTTCCTATGTTTTTCACACGAAAATAAGGTCTGACCGAGTACTTGCACACAAAATCCTATGTCACACGGCACACACTCTACTTGTAATGCACCAAAGACAGACAATATACATATGTAAAAAAGAGCTACTTCTAAAACTGAAAACTAGTTACATTCTACGTCATTATTGGTTCGTACAGTCTGTTTGAAAACACACCAGGAGGCAACATCAAAAACAGCATGCTGGAACTACTGTCTTTCCATATACACACTGGTAAAGGCAAGCGCGCAGGGTAAGGAACAAACACACCGGATAAGGAAATTTTTCCGCTCAGGATAAAAAAGAAAATGGCGGAATAGGTATCACATGTGCAGGTTTGTTGTTGTTCTAGACCTCGTGTTATGGTTACTAATTAATACGACTGCTCACATTAGCTTCACGGAAGACACATATTATTCACAAATTTATATTCGATGGTCCGAATTCGACAGTTACATCCAGTGAAACGGAGAACCGGACACAGTGGAGCTACTCCACCGCGAAATCTCATTATTTTACATGAAATGCTCTTCTGGGAAGTTGGCATGCACTTTTTTGTTGGTTGTAGACATACACATGATAACTTGGATTGCTGCAAATACGATTTAAGGAAAATTTGAAAATAGAAGGCCCACAGTGAGAAATCCTAGTTCAATTTTCAATACAACGCCCACGGGCAAGGAGATGGGTACAACGCATATGATAAGACACAAAATTTTCCGGGGAAAATGTTTGTTGTATGGTCGTAGCACTAGTAAATTTCCATCTCAGATTTGGTTTTCCGATATTAATAATTAGTCCTACATAGTTTAAAGCACCAATTGTTACCTTTAGGAAACGTTCAAAATTTGTGTGCCTTGTATTGGCATGCGCATTGCTCTGGTTCTAGCAATATAATCACCCCTATTGGGGATAGATGGATTGGGTTCATCGGGATCATGAATTAGAGAAATGATGTTTGTTTGTTTGATTTGAGGTTTAACGTCCCCGTCAACACTGTAAAGGTCTTTTTGGAGACGTTGCTTTCATTTTTGTGGGACTTTTACCCGACATTGAGATGAAATGACATCTCAAGCCCTGTCGCCCAATGAAACCAATAGGGTTTATTAGCATGGACGGTCCGCCTCGCACCGCGGTTCCTGAACAGGTTTAGATCCTCTAAGCGGTTTACCAGTACTAGTGTGCGGGCCGGATTCAGCTCTGCGTGGAAGCATCATGCAGCCCATATATTTCTTCAAGCCCCTATGGGCGGGGGCTTAGAGAAGAGAGAAATGATGTATTTGTCCATGCAGTATTTCTGGTAGAAAATTGTATGCTTGTTCTTTTGGCTGTAAATAAGGTAGATAAATTCGCCAAATTCGTGAGACATACCTATTACATGGTCATTAAAGAGCCTGATATGATTTGGCTTCTTTTTGACCCTCACTCAAATCCTCTTCAGTGTGCGACGTTTCACTTGCTAACAGGCGTCGTTAATGGAAACATACACAGAAACGAGTTGTTTCGTCTTCAAGTATTTTCAGAATAACTTGACGTTTGATGTGTCTATCTATCTCTATCTTCTTATACTGAGTCGGTTATATCTGGCCATTACCTCAGTTGATTGGGTGGCTAAATTTAGAATTTAGCTGAAAAAAAAAACAACAAAAAAAAAAAAACAGAGAGGCACTGGATGCATCCTTAAAACTATTTTACAATCTGCATAACAGAGGTAGCCTAAAACGCATACCTCTGAGTCCCAATCTTACACTGTGCGGGCTTTGAACTCTTCTGCGTACTTGGCATTCACCGCAGAGGAGGGAAGACTATTCCATTGGGGAATAGTTCTAGGAAAGAACGAGTTCTTCAGGGCATCACTATAGGACTGGTATCTACGATATTGTGAGTCGTTTACTTTTGATGCCCTTGTTTGGGTCGACACTGTTACAGGGGTCAAGTACCTATCTTTATCAATAGACACTGAATCAGAGTGTATCTTGTGGAAGAAGGTTAAAGAGGACTGCTCACGACGGGCCTCCAGGGATTGTCTGTATTGAGTTAATAAATTGTGACGAAAATAGTAAGAAAAGTGTGATAAAAGTATACTCCTTCGAAAGAAAAAGACAATAGAAAGTGCCCTTAGAAACCCGGTTTCAATTGGCGCATTAATATATCAGGTAGCACTGCTCATCATTTGTACACTAAGTGAGTCGTATCTTCTTACCTCACACACTTGCGTTATCATGGAGATATACGAAAAATGAAAAATTACAGGATCAAAATGAAACAAGTATATATCAAATTATTCCTTGAAATGAGTAATAACAACATATATTTAGCTTTACTATGAACGGAGTTATGGCAATTTTTATGTTGATATTTCTGATAATGACCAAAAATTAATTTATGAAAAAATAAACACAGAGTTCACAGTTCATTTTTTTTTTTTTTATATATTTTCACCACATGTTAACATATCAAAACGGTATCTGTATACAAAATATAAAATATGTACAGAAAAGGCTGGGCTATTATATTTTGAAAGCCATAAAGGTGACAAATTTTGCAATTTTGGTCAAAATCAGCTGGGGGTAGGGGTAAAGTCATGGTAAAAACATACCTTATTTGTGAATGACCAAACATTTTATTGATTTGTTTTTCTTTGAAGCTGTATCTTTTCATATAACTTCCTTTGGCTATCAATCACCATACAACATTTATGAAACAAATATTCCGGGGGGGGGGGGGTGCAGATATAATTGGAGATCTTAACAGTCCCTTTGTACGCAGTTCGTCGTCGGATATAAGGCAAATATTGTTTGTTTGATTTGAGGTTTAACGTTGGAGACGTTGCTTCCAATTTTGTGGGAATTTCACCCGACACTGAGATGAAACGACATCGCAAGCCCTGTCGCACAATGAAACCATTTGGGTTTATAATCATGGGCGGGTCGACTCACACCGCTTTGCCTGGGCAGGCTTAGATCCTCTAAGCAGTTTACCGGTACTCGTGTGTGAGTCGGTTTCAGCTCTGCGTGGAAGCTTCAAGCATCATGCAGCCCATCTATTTCTTAAGCCCCGATGGGCAAGGCAAATATTAAAGTATGTACATGTATTGGTAACTGAATGATTATGCTGGCATCGGTAGCTCAGTCGGATTCGCGTCTGCTGGTGATCAGGAGGGCACGGGTTCGACACCTGCCGGGGTCGGCAACATTCTTTCGTGGAGATTGATCATGAAACCTTTTCTACGACCATTCTCTCCCTTCTGCTGATTCAAGAAGGGCAGTTGTCAGTTTCTGGCGAAAAAATGCACAGTGTACTGGTTAACCGCTTACGTATAAGCCTGCCCAGGAAAAGTGTGGATAGGTAAACTGACCGGCTCAAAAATGACCTAAAATAGTGTTGACAGTGCCGTTAAACTCTAAAACAAACAAACAAATCACGAGGCATTACTGAAAACAAACCCAAAATATTTAAATGTCAATTTGCACAGGACATTATATTAGCCTTGCCAAGTTGTCCTACCCAATATATTTTTACGAACCACATTCTCCTTGGCCGAATTCTCCTAGGTCAAATCGTCCGGGCCAAATCGTACTAGATTCATAGTGTATGTGTATGTGTGGGTGTGTGGGCGGGGGATACATTGCTAGAACCAGATTAATGCACATGCCAAGACAATGCACAAAAACTTTGAACGTTTCCTAAAGATCACAATTGGTGCTTTCAACTATGTAGGACTAATTATTTATATCGGAAAACCTAATCTGAGGTGGAAATTTCCTAGGGGTACGACCATACAACAACCAGTTTTCCCCGGAAAATTTTGTGTCTTATCATATGCGTTGTACTCATTTCCTTGCCTGTGGGCGTTGTATTGAAAATTGAACTAGGATTTCTCACTGCGTGCCTTCTAATTTCAAATTTTCCTTAAATCGTATTTGCAACAGTTCAATTTATCATGTGTATGTCTACAACCAACAAAAAAGTGCATGCCATCTTCCCAGAAGAGCATTTCATGTAAAATAATGAGATTTCGCGGTGGAGTAGCTCCACTGTGTCCGGTTCTCCGTTTCACTGGATGTAACTGTCGAATTCGGACCATCGAATATAAATTTGTGAATAATATGTGTCTTCCGTGAAGCTAATGTGAGCAGCCGTATTGATTAGTAACCATAACACGAGATCTAGAACAACAACAAACCTGCACATGTGCTACCCATTCCGCCATTTTCTTTTTTATCCTGATCGGAAAAATTTCCTTATCCGGTGTGTTTGTTCCTTACCCTGCGCGCTTGCCTTTACCAGTGTGATATAGTCGACCAGTCGCTGAAGCTGTGGAGTGTTGGCTTTGGTCTTCAGGTGGTCGAAAGTCTGGAGAATGTGTCTAGCAGGGAGGAACGGCAGTGACATCAACTGTCTAATGTAGTAATACATGCCGCGCCGTTGCTGGTAGGTCGGGGCCAACCCAAACTGTTGCACATGTCGCCACACAGCCTGATTCCAGTGAAAAACGCAGCCCTTGATAGGAATTCCTGGGAAAACATCTCTAATTGCTCTCCATGCAGCTGTAAAGAAAGCGGCAATGAATAATTTGCAGATGTTTAACCAGTGTTTGGCGTTTCAACAACATAAACATTATGCAGCTGGTTTATAATATGATAATAAGGATGATGATGGTTTAATTTTTAAAACTTCAATCTGTTTGGTTGGTTTTAAATCAAATCAGGAGAGCTCTAGGGACTGCCTTATTTCGATTTCCATTCTAAACTTTAGTGATAAAAGGCAAATAGTTTCACATCATTTTTAAATAACTGAAAGAGCGGTGTAGCAAAAATGGCACCCTGCAGCACACAATATGCATTTCATAACTCATTACAACATTATTCATTCACACAAGATAATCCTGACTGACATACTTCCATTCAAATATTAACTAGAATAATAATTAATCTTTACAATTAACTCACCTGCTTCCAAATCTATGACAAATCCTACTACTGCGACGTGACCGAGTTTATCAACCAGGACTCGAAATACCTACAAATAAAATGAAACTATATGAATGGCATCACGTGATAAAGTCCGTGAACTCTTTACCCAGGTAAACCCCGCATAAATATACAGCGAAAAGCAGGGTTTAAAATGGGATAAACATTTTTTTTTTGGTTAAACATTGACTGTGGGTAAACATTGTCTTAACATTGTCATATTCTATGTTAGACCGCCCCCGCCCATCGGGGCTTGAAGAAATAGATTGGGCTGCACGATGTTTGGCGCCAAAAAAGGGGGGGGGGAATCACAAATTACCATGATATCAATTCAATCACGATGTACCATGAGATAAATGGCATTTATTGAGACATAAAATTGTCTTTTAGTACATGGACTTATGAATGTAATGGAAAGTTAATTGCAAACATGAGAAGTTTATCGACTGTCAGTATTCACTGTTGTAAAAGTCATTTTGATTTTTTCCCTTTGTTGGTTTCAAAATAATAGAAATGCTCAAAAATCCATTCCCGAATTCAGATTAACATCCATAATAAAGAAATATCCCAGACAGCAAATAATTTCGGGCCAACGTCGGGCCCACAGCGATACGACGTGGCAACGTCGTTTCGCTGTCGGTCCGACATTAGCCCGCTATTGCATGCTACTAGCTGGGTATAGTATAAAAGAATAGTAATAGTATGTTACCTCAGTGTAGTCGGCGATTGTTTTCCGGGACATTATGCAAAAAGCCAACGGAAACTGCTGCGTCTGACCATCCTTCTCAGTGAAAGCGTGGATTGAGAACAGCTGACCTTGTCTCTTCCACGGTTCGCCGAGAATCTGTTAAAACAAAAGAATTGTGTTTTTATACCTACAAACATACTGATTATTATATATGCATAATTCTCATATATAGATTGATATGTCTAGAAGCCTCCGTGGTGTAGTGGTTACGCTACTCGCCTTGTAAATCAGGGATCGCAGGATCGATCCCGGGCTTCTCCACACTTTCGGATGAGTCTTTAAACCGAGGTCGCGTCTCCGTATGACCTTAGCTGTTGGTGGGACGTTAAACTCAAACACTCACTCACTCAGATTGGTATGTCGACTGATCGAACGACACTACAACGGATATACAACTGGCAACGTGGCAATCAAAATAACATAAAGAATAAATAACACAAAGAGTGGTTTATAAATCAATCAATCACTGCTAGAGGTGTTGTATTTCTTAAAAAAAAAAAAAAATAAATGAATATCATTTTGGAGCGCAGTGGTGCAGTGGTAAAGCATCGGAAAAATCACTGTTTGTCACTGTTTGTCGGTCAGTTGTAAGTAAACAAATCAATCGCGATACGTGGTTTATAAATCAATCAATCACTGCTAGAGGTGTTGTATTACTTAAACAAATAAATGAACCAGTGCTTCAGCTGAAGTGTACGACCCGCCGGATGCTTTTAGCTTTATGAGTGTTACCATATATGGGTATGGCGGCCATTTTGGTCATGTGACCTGGACCTAAAACGGTTCCCCCAATAAATGCGCCTTATCGTAAGGAGCAAAAATATATCTTATACTTTAGTACTGTATTCTGAATCGTTTGCAGGATAAAATGCATTCTTACTTTTCCAATACAAAAGCATATGTGTCAAAGTTTGACCTAGGCACAAAGAATGTCAAGGTCAACCCAGGGTCACCATTTTAGCACTTTATGATGGGCCTACGTTCCAGATGCTATTTATCAAGTTTCGTGGAAATCTGCCAAGTGGTTCTGGAGGAGACTATTTTTGAAGGGTTTTTACCAAATATGGCTTGGCGGCCATTTTGGTCATGTGACCTGGACCCCATGAGCAAATTTTGGTTTTACCCATCCCATAGAGGCTCCATATGAAATTTGACTTCAATCGGCCCAACGGTTTCCGAGGAGAAGCAGTTCGAAAATTTTCACAGTTTTCGCCTCGGCGAGGTTATACTAAATGGAATGTAATATTTGGCAAGTTTATTGGTTAGATCTCATTGATATCTATCAGTATGCCAAAATTATTTAAATATTCCAATCGGTTAAGTCACTATCACCAATTTTCACAAACGGTTTACGGACGGACAGACAGACTGACAGAATGACACGGTGATTTTAGGGAACTCTTAGAAAATCAACCGACTTCAGTCGGTCGCTTTTTCTGCGGGTCGTGCAATATCCATAACACGAATGTTGAGTAGGTTATGTGCTTCGACCATAGGTAAAATAATTACAACATGGATGCTCTTACATGAGAAAAGGTGTATTATTAAATTCATTAAACGAGTTAAGGGATAGGGGTAAAATGTGAGGCTTCCCGTTTCCTCAACTCGTTTTTATGAGCAGGTGAATGCAAGATTCTATTTGTCATATGTCTTTTAAAATTGTATAGGTGTGTATTAGTGTTGTAAGGGGAAAATACTTTTTGTTGAAAGCGCAAAATTAGGATTTTGTAAAAATCGTATTCTAAAAAGAGCAGAAATTACCTCATTGTCGTCTGGATTCTGCGATAATATGCCATTGCAGCAGTCTCTACAAATGAAATGTAGCGCTCTCACTCCCCTCACAGCAGCTCGATAATCGGCGATCGAAATACCTGAAAATAAAAATCAACTAAAGTTTTTGCCTGTAAAGCAGAAATGGGACATTAATCACATTATATGCTTATCATATCTGAAGTCGGAGTATAAAAGAAAAATCTACATAATTATGCTTCACAACAGGAATAGCTTTAGTCTTGAAACAAATTCATTCATCACGAAAACACGCCTATACAAATACATTGTAACCTTTATCGGCGAAAAAATGAAATTTTTATGATGAAAAATTGTGATATTTTTCTTATATCTGCTCAAAATATTGATTGTGGGTACTCGTTAGGACCGCCTCATCGGTTCTAATGCGTACCCACAATCTATATTATAGATCAGAAATAAGAAAAATAAGGTTTATCCATGTAAACCCCAGTTTTTCTATATAAAAGTGGGGTTCAAGGGGTTCAAAATTGTATAGGCCCGTTTTCGTGATGAATACGTAATGAAAAAATATCCGAATAAACAAATAAACCAATTTAAAGAATACAAAAATTAACCTCACCTGTGTTGCATAAACGATGCTGCCAGCGTTCGCAAGCATCACACGTAACTGCATGCTTACGCCCGGAGACAGACTCCCTACACTCAATGCATAAGTCAGATATAGTTGTAAGTATTAGCACCAACGTCAGATTTGGTTCTGATGACATAACTGACTGACGGTTGTTTTTAAGGTAACCGGGCGCCATGGGCACATAGGGGCTACCCCCAGTTCGCCATCTGGGATTAGTTGTAGGTACTGCTCTTTTCCCTAGGCTGCCAATATGCTGACTCCTGTCTGCTTGACAGTTATCAGCTAGCCGATTGGGAGTTAGGTGACTTCTTTCGCGGAGGATGTGAGAAGTAGGTCAATCCCACCTCCCCCCTCTCCCGCTCAAGATGTCATGTAGGCACAGAACGCACCCAATGTTAAGCGTTTGTCCTGTAAAATGGGCAGTCCTCTGGCGGGGTTCGAATTTTGAATGTAGATGCAGACCAATGGTCGGGCTCTAGAATGTGGTGACACGTTGCCTATTCCGGCTGCAAAATGTACACAGCCCTTGTCTGACCGAGGAAAAAAGCTTCTCATGCATTATCGGTTTTGGCTTCCATTAGACTCTACCCCCACCCCTGCCGTGGTAGAGAAAACGCCTATGGACACGGTGCTTGTTAAAGGGTGATAATACATGTAATTTTGAATTTTGAACGGCGGCCAAAAGTGAGCCAGGAAGGGTTACTATTAGACCAGCCAATTCCGGCTATTGCAAAATGTTCTAGTACCCGTGCTCTACCACCTTGAAAACACGCCTAGGCTGTGTCGCCACCCCAGGGCTCTACAAGGATAATCTTGGTAGTACCATGTACTACTGGCCCCTAATTTCGTCGCGTTGGGATGTCATATGTTGGTGTTTTGGTTGTTGCTTTTCTCTTAGTTTGTAGTTAATCCAACCAATCAGTGTGCAGTTAGTGACTTCTATAGCGGAGGATGCGAAAGGAGGTCAATCCTATTTTGCTTCTTAGCTTTTCAGTTTCTGAAAAGGTGATGCTTTCATCGACGTAGGATGTCGAGTTCTTATAAATTCGTAAGTGGGTCAATTGGGACCGGACCGCCATATTTGCATATCATTATCTCATCCTACGTGAAGGAGGATATCATATTGGGGATATATGGATTGTAATACATTATGGATTAGTTCTGATTGTATGTGGTAGTGTTGTAACCCTCTTTTGTTCAGGATCAATGTGGTTAGACTTATAATGTTTACACATAGGCGTGTCTTTTTAGTGGGGAAAAGTTATGTGGTTTGGCAAAGGCGGGTATGTGGCTAACCAGCCATTGTGCAATTTCGCTTTTATTTTATTTTGAACGGTCAGTCTAAAAGGCTTTTTAAGGGTCTTCCTGTGTCCAAATCCCTAACAAATTTGGTCTTTACCGTTGCCCCGCCTATTAAATTGTTCTGTACTTGACCTATTCCAGGAATGTATGCTCCGTTCTGAC
The DNA here is from genome assembly GCA_963580285.1 of Lucinisca nassula. NCBI lineage: Eukaryota > Metazoa > Mollusca > Bivalvia > Lucinida > Lucinidae > Lucinisca > Lucinisca nassula. The sequence goes on along the minus strand of OY757012.1, from coordinate 71,537,002 downwards.
AGCCATGCTATCTTCGCTTCGCATATTTCCGGGTTCCATCAGGAGGGTGTCCCCAAGGGGCCTCAACGAGGCAGCCTTCTGAGCACCCAGCAGATGGCTTCTCGGTAGGTGTCCTACACGAGGTATAGTGGGGTTCCCCGTCAAGGATCCCCGTGTACCTGCAGGAGAAATAATGATTAGTGTATATTGGAGTTAGGGTTAGGGTTAGGGCTAGGGTTAGGGTTACATAAGCCTAAGTTTAGACTTGTCTATCAACGATGTGTTACGTCAGCGGAGCACTCATAAGTGCAAGGCAAATGAGCCGCAACCACAGCGCCCCGCTTCAGCTCAACCGGCTCTAGTCCAAGTCATGTAGGGTAGGGTCTGTAAGGGATAGAAGCAGAGCTCATGTAACCACTATGTAAGCATGTGTGGGTTTTGTGTTCCCCCCCCCCCGCACCCATGCAACCAAGGACCCCGGGCCACCGCCCCGGGAACGGCCAGTCCGCCCAAGGTGGGGGAATCATGTCCCCAGGGGCACCAGCCCGAAGCCCCCGGCCGCACGGAGAGGCAGAAATATGAGGATGGGACCTATATGTATGGGTTGGGCAGCATAAGCAGCACTGTTAAATTCTTAGTAAAAACAATTCACCTGCTCGCGACGGCGTAGGCCAGAAGCACAAAGCAGTCACGGTCTGATTGGGAAAGTGCCCCCACCTAGGTTGCAACCAACCCATGCCCCAGCAAGCACGCGATCACGACCAGGCGCAATTTTTGATTTAAATAATTTGTTTAGAGAGAAACTTATATGCTACTCCAGTTGATTCTCCCGACCCAGACACACAGATGAAACTGCCTGCCAAAATCGAGAGAACCAATGAATACAAATCATTTTCTGGCACACACAGCCATAGCGACCAGTCAACCACTGGCTCACCAGTCAACCACACCCGCGTGCGCCCGAACAGGAATATATAGGTTCACAAATCCGCACACGCCAAACTACATACAAGCACTTTTGGCATATATGGATGTGCAAACCTAATGCATTCAGGATGTCCTGAACACAATTCTAGGCATCTACATGTAATTAAAGACTGGTTATGGAACAAGGCACAGGGAACCAGATTGCCTCCCGCAGTCAGTAACCTAACGTTAGCAGCATTGGTTGGCTCTCTGATTGAAACCTAGAAACCTTAGTCCCACGCCCAGCATATTTAGATTGAGAGATTCATATTGCTTTATGATCTAGTTTAGAGAGTGGGGGAATCCCGTCTCCGGACACCCTCCCCCGAGTCCCTGGTGGCAAGGATATTTGGTGTTATTGGAATAGGGCCAGGTGGTTATTGGAGGCTGTGTCTGTAAGAGAAAGAAACATGCAGTATTAATGATCGCTGCATGAAAGGATTCCAGCGCTGGAAGAGAAATAAACTTGGATTAGTATTACATGGTTACTCTTTTATACTGCAGCTGTCTATATTTTATCAAATAACTCAGTGTCTTTCAAAAATGTAATGATTGCCTAAACTATCTGAGGCCTAATGTTTCGTGGGGGGTTAAGTAGGTCTCGTTCATCAAAAGTGTTGTATCCCAATATAAACAGTGCAGCTTTTAATTCCTGTCTGGGTTCTACATTTCCTTCACAGTGGAAAAGGATATATTTGATTTCATTTTGTTCATCTTTATCACATCTGTTACATTTAATGTGGTTTTGATTAAATACACAATGGGTACCTAGTTTACTATGGTTTAGACGCAAACGAGTGTAAACTGCGTCATGTTTTCGGTTATCGCTGTAATGGGTGATAGTATTTTTAACCTTAGGTTCCAATCTGTGGTAGGAACGACCTTTGCTTTGTGGGTTGTCCCATAGTTTTTGCCATTTTGTCATAATGGCCTGGTTGATTACCGGGTATATTTCTGTTTTGGTTGGTAGGGTCTGATCGTTTTTACCGTTTGTCATTGCTGATTTGGCACTTGAGTCTGCCATTTCATTGCCTGGGATATCTACATGGGATGGAATCCACTCCAGGTAGATATTGTTGCCTTTGTCTTTAGCTGAGTCTAAGATTAGAAGTATTTTGTTTATTTTATCTGGTCTTGTTTTTGATTGGCCAGATTGGAGGGCTTGTATTGAGCTGAGGGAGTCTGTAAGTATGACTGCCTCCGGGATGTTGTTATCAATGATCCATTTAATGGCATGTTCTATTGCTATCAATTCAATAGTAAATATCGACAGGCTCGGATTGGTTTTGAGTTCAATATTCAAGTTTTCATTAGGGACCGAAACTGCTGCTCCTGCTAGTTTTTTTTTTCCAATATCTTTGCTGCCATCCGTATATATCTGTAATCTACCCCTATGATTTTTTTTCTATATAGTTAATACTACTTTGTTTCATAATTTTTATGTCATTTTCGCCTTTCTTTCCAATGATGTCCTTGATTGCACAGGAGGGTGGGTTGTGCTTTAAGTCACACTTGTTTCTATAATGGGGTGGTTCGATGTCCTTAGGTATGTTCATCTCAGCTATGAGCTTCTGAACTGTAACGGAGTATGGTTGGTACTGGTGTGCCTTTTTAGTAGTTTGGCACCCATGTTCCCCAATGAGGTCATTTACGGGCAGATTTTTACCCAATGGCGAGGAACGTGCCCAATATTTTAGGATTAATTCCTCTCTTCTTAAATGGAGTGGTTTTATGCCACATTCTACTTCGAGTGCATTAATCGGGGTGGATATAAATGCCCTTGTTGCAATGCGAAGGGCTTGGTTTTGTACTGTGTCGAACTTTTTAAGTTGGGCTTGTGAGGCAGAATTATAGGCTTGTGCGCCATAATCTAGTTTACTTAAGATGAGGGCTTTGTATAGGTTGATAAGGGTATGTTTATCGGCACCAAAATTTGTGCCTGTGACCAAACGAAGAATGTTTAGGTCCTTTTTACATTTCAGGATGAGCTATTTTATATGCTCATCCCATCTAAGTGCTTTATCAAGGATCATCCCTAGAAAGTTTACATTGTCCACAAATTCAAGTTTTTTGCCAAATAGTCTGAGATCGAAATTGGAGGTGTCGATGTTTTTTTACGTCTAAAAAGTATGGCTTTAGTTTTAGTGTTGGACACCTTAAACCCCCACGCCTCGGCCCAAATTTCGATTTTTTTTTGAGTGCTTTTTGAAGGGCATCTACGGCGCAACTGGGTGAATAACGTTTTCTCCATATTGCGCTATCGTCTGCAAATTGCGATAGCTGCAGTCTTTCTTCAGGGTCGAGATTATCTTTTAATGAAACCATGATTATATTGAAGAGAATGGGACTAATAACACTGCCCAGGGGACAGCCATTTTCTAATTTGTGCTGATTTGATGTTTCTTGTCCCACCCTTACTTGAATTTTTCGATTGTGGAGGAAATTGTGTATCCATTTGAGCATGTTTCCGTTTATGCCAAATTGCTTCAATTTACAGATGGTTCCTGTTCACCACATGAGGTCAAAGGCTTTTTCCAGCTCTAGAAAGACGGCAGCTACTATCTTATTTTCCATAAAGGCCATATTTATCTCAGAGTCTAATCTGGTTATTTTTTTTTTTTTATTTATCTTTATTTCTGACACAAAGATAACATTATAAGCATATACAAATAAAGATGATACGGTTTGTATGGGTTCAAGTATTCTATCCAAACTAACAGCAGAAGTATTGTATCTGAAACAAGTATGTTAGCAATGAGCGAGAGCCACCACTGAACTTGACATATAGTAAAAACATGGTTAGTGTCCCAACAACAAAAACGAATTAGCGAGCCTTAGACAACTATACCGTGATGAGCTTCAGCATGCCACTTTAAGATTGTCGAGACTAAATGAAAACACTTCATTACTAAAGCCACCAATCGTGCTTTTGTTTGATTTGAGGTTTAACGTCCCCGTCAACACTGTAAAGGTCATTTTGGAGACGTTTCTTCCAATTTTGTGGGACTTTTACCCGACATTGAGATGAAATGACATCTCAAGCCCTGTCGCCCAATGAAACCAAAAGGGTTTATTAGCATGGACGGTCCGCCTCGCACCGTGATTCCTGGACAGGCTAAGATCCTCTAAGCGGTTTACCAGTACTAGTGTGCGGGCCGGATTCAGCTCTGCGTGGAAGCATCATGCAGCCCATATCGTGCACTTAGCTTATACTGCAATCAAGAAATGACAATAATTCAGCAAAGGATTCCTTAAAGGACTACATACGTTCGACATGTTATACAACATCCAGTGACATGACGCACACACGTAACAAAACGTGACATTAAAGACTACAACTTTTTCTAATGTCACCACGCATTTCCATACTGCGGCCTACAAGAACCTGTACTATTTATTGCAGATTCTTCCAGTGGCGCAGCGGGGAAAAACGATTTTATTTTGCACAGCAAGGAAATTCTACATAAGATCGCTTTTTACACTCAAAGGAAAAAAATGCTCCCAATGTGAGCAAATTCATTCCTTTCAGAGTAACCTGTTTAATATTTACTAGGGAATAGCATGAATATTTTTATGCTATTTTACGCTGCTTAATATGCGTTATGAGCGTTACTCTTTTTTTTTTCAATAATAAAAAAAAAAACAGCGTTACCTTCATAACAACGGCAAGTCTCGCTCCGTTTACTTTGTTATAAGGTTACTGCCAGTTAGGGTTAAGAAACTTATACATGTAAATGTATATGATTATTTTCATTGAACCGTTACACAGTTTAACATTCTATATGTGTCCAGTTTTAACTATATAACCAAATATAAAGAACAAAAAGGTACAAGGAGTGCTACAAAAATGTAGTTGAACAAGGTTCATTTATTTTCCTAAATCTGTCCGGGGCAAGATGAAGTAGGTCTGGCGATTCTTTGATTAAAGAGTGGTATTATCCAAAATGCCTTTATATTTAAACCACATCTTTTCAAAATTAACTAAACCCACCCGGTTAATGTAAGAAAGTTTTTCAACTTTATAATAATTTGTAAGAGTTTTCCTAAAAGCGATTATACATGGTGGTTTCCCTTCGAATTTCATTCTGTAGATAAACTGCTTTCCTAATAGTAATAGTAAGTTCAATGTTCTATCACAAGTATCGTTTCCTAGCAAAATATCAGCTTTATTTAGATGTATGTTTTGTAATTCACAGTTTACCTGTAATAAAGTTTTAAAACATTCCCAAAATGTCGATATGAATTCGCATTCCCAAAATAAATGTAAAATAGTTTCTTGCCCAGAATGACAAAATGAACAATTTCCATTTGCTCTCATATTCATTTTATGCAGTAAATAGTTTGTTCCCAATATTCTATGATTTATTCTAGACTGAAACCATTTTAAATTAGTGTCTTTTGTGACTTTAAATGGTAGGCTAAGTGTTTTCTTCCAATCAAATCTTAATTCTAGGTTTAATTCATTTTGCCACTTTAACACAGCAGTTGGCTGAATATCTTTATGTATAAATATATCATAAATGTTTCTACAGCCCTTTTTATCCTTAAGAATATATTTAACTAACAATGGAAATACTGGAGATTCATTCCGTGTTGGATAGTGCTGGAATGTACAATTATGTATGAAATCCCGTAGACTAGCGATTAATCCCTCAAATTCAAGAAAATTGGTCCTTATATTAAAATTCCTTACAAATACTTGAAAAGGTAGAAAATCTCCATTCCTGTCTAATAAGTCATTTATAAAAAGAACCCCCTTTTCAATCCAGTGCTGATAAAAAAACTGCAGTTCCTCCGACCTTTATAAAATTATTATACCAGATAGGGACGATTAAACATTCAAACCAATTGCTGGGCATCAAACATTCTGAAAAGCATTTATAACAATAGAAGACATCTAACCAAAACTTATTGTCAATAGTATGCTTTTCCTTGTCAAATACTTTGCTTCCAAATCGAAAACACTTTTCTAAAATAGGGTACAATTCTTTAATCATGCAGTAGTATTTAGTATTTTTATTACAATCCTTCTTAGCCATGTCAGTTTGAGAGACTTTAAAAATGTTTTGACATCGATCATTCTTAGCCCCCCTTTATCATAGTTTTGAGTAATTACGCTACGTTTGATTTTATCCGGGCCTTTCGCCCAAAGATATTCATAAAACATTTTTTGCATATCTAACAAGATTTTTTCTGAAGGGTCGGGTAAAGCTAACATAAGATGGTTCACTTTTGCCATGGCTAGACTTTTGATAACCACGTTTTTTCCTATTGGCGTCAGTATTCGTTTTGACCAGCTGGTAAAAATCCTTTTCATTTCTTCTATTTTTATTCTGTAATTTACATCAGAAATGTTATTTAAATCACGAGTAAATTTAATTCCTAAAACTGTGAATTCATTATTTTCCCATAAAAGATTATATTCCATGCAAAATCGTTCATTACTTCCCTTTTTGGAACCTATCCATACAACTTTTGTTTTATCTAAATTAATACAAAGGCCGGAGGCTTCTGCATAAAATTTTAATGTCTTTAGACAAGCTTTAAGCGATTGTTCTGAACCATCAAGAATGATAAATTTTAACTTCGTAATTAGCGATATATATTCCTTTTATAGCATTATTATTTCTTATTAGCACTGCCAGTATTTCTGCACAAAGTATAAAGAGATACGGAGACAGAGGGTCTCCTTGTCGACATCCTCTCTGAAAGTTAAACCAGTCTGACATGTGACCGTTAACTATTACACAAGATTGTATATTTTTATAAAATAATTTCACCCATCGTTTCAGGGACTCGCCAAAACCAAACTATTCTAACACGTTAAACAGAAATTCCCAAGGTACCGAATCAAATGCTTTCTCGAAGTCAATTAGGAGTAGCATACCTGGCGCTTGTTGTTTTTCAGTATGACTTATAACATCATAGAGCAATCTAATATTTTCCCCCATATATCTGTCCGTCATAAATCCAGTTTGGTCTTCGTTAATAAGAATTGGTAACACCTTCTTAATTCGGTCAGATATACAAGCTGATGCCAATTTATAAGAAGTATTTAGTAAAGATATTGGTCTCCAATTTTTAATAAGCTGTTTATCTTTATTTCCTTTAGGGATACAGGTAATAACGCCGCGTTTCAACGAATCAGAGAGTTCACCATTTTTAAAACAGAAATTGATAGCTCTTCGCATAAAGTAGCCCAAATCTTTCCAAAAAAAATTTAAAAATTCATATGTAAATCCATCGATTCCAGGACTCGTGTTGTTTGATGCTTTCCTAAGACAGAATAAAAGTTCTTCGTATTTGATTTCACCTTCGAGTTTCAATCTTTCTTCATCATTCAGTTTTGGAACGTTGCTATTGCTTAAAAGATTAGGCAAATTAATACCTGTAACATGCCGTTCGGAATAAAGATATTTGTAAAAGTTCATAGTTTCAGTTAAAATTCCTGTTTGACTTTTAACGATCGAACCATCATCTTTCTTTAAACTGTTCATACATTTACTTATAAAATTTCTATTTTCTAAATTGCAGAAATATTTTGTTTCTTTTTCCCCTTCATCTACCCATTTGGCTTTCGAGCGGATCTTTTTACCCTCAAGTTTCTTTTGTCTAATCTCATATAATTCCTTCCTTTCATTTTCTAACATTTCATGATTGATTACATTTTCTTTTTCCAAACTGTCTATTTCTTCTAAAATCCTACGTTCCGTTTCATCTTCTTGTCTTTTTTTATAAGATGCATAAGATATTGTTTTCCCTCGAATCCCCATTAAAAGAACATCATAGAAAAGCTGGTCATTTATAGAAAATTTTAAGTCATGTAAAGGTATAGAGTAAAAAACAATTTGTTCTAATTGTACATCTACGCAGTATAATTGCTTTGTTTCTAGTATTATCTTTTTAACCTCTTCAATATATCTATAATCTTTCAATAAGGAATTATTGAATTTCCAGTATGAACTACCCTTCTGGAATTTATTAAAATCAAATTTGAGTAAAACTACAGAATGATCTGTTCTATACCCAGGTATGATATTTGACTCTTCTACATCAACAAACAGGTTTTCAGTTAACAAGAAAAAGTCCAGCCTAGATTGTTTACTGGAGTTTTTCTTTCTCCATGTGTAACGGTATTTTTCTATGTTCATTTCTCGCCAAACATCAATGAGGTTACAATCCGTCATTAAGTTTAAGACCTGATCCCTAGCTTTTGGATTATTTATGTGTTGATAATCGAATGTGTCCTTGTCTGGATCCAAAACTAAATTAAAATCCCCTGCTACAATAACTGGCAGATCATATTTGTTTATGTCGTTAAGTAATTCAAGATAAAATTCAGGGTCATCTCTATTTGGGCCATAAATATTTATCAACAAAACGTGCTTACCTTGAATTGTCATATCTAAAATAAGTTTATTACCATTGTTATCTTTTTCGATATTATGAATCTTAAATTCAAAATTATTATTAAAAAGGATTGCTACTCCCCTTGACTGGCTTAAAAAATTACTAAAATAACATTCGAAGCCCCACTGAGTCCTTATATAATTTTCCTCTCTTGTTGTAAAATGTGTATCCTGTAATAAGTATATCGAGAACTGCTTACCCTTTAAAAAATTAAATGTGTCAGATCTGGCCATTTTATTTGATAGTCCTTGACAATTCATACTCATAATTGTTATATTGCTTTCAACCATGTCTGTTAGAGAGGTATAGTAGGTGTGTCTTAATACTGGCAGTTATATGTATGCAGTCATTCAGGCTTTCAGGAAAACTGTACTTTGTACTAACAAAAATACCGGAAGGATATTTTATAAGAAGGATTTTTTGGCGACCTAAGGCACATCTTCCTATGTACCCGGACAGAATTTGGATATTCAACACACAAAACATTTTAGAGCACAAAGATAAAAACATTGAAATAAACAGGAAACGGGAGAAATTGAATACGACTATACAGATTTCCTATAAATATACAATACATTCTGCGGCACTCTATTTGCAGGACTGAGCAGTAAGTACGTGCATATAATCATGGATCTATTACCCTAAATATGTTCTATAAAAGGGTTATCCTTTGGAAGCAAGGAATACACCACAGAACTGGAAAATATGAAGTGTACACGTTTTCTGGGCCAGACTAGCATTTAGGCCTCATCAGTGACTCTCAAATATTTACAAAATTCCACAATGGAATCAATGATCCCAAAGGACAAGAAAATATAAACTTCACTATGGTGTAGGGCAGGGAGACGCTTTACGGCTGCCACACATTTCCAGACACCAGCTGTAGTGACATTAAATATGTTCTATAAAAGGGTTATCCTTTGGAAGCAAGAAATACACCACGAAACTGGATAATCCTAAGTCTATATATCATAGTCAAAGCTCCGACAGCCGTGGTGGGCCCACTGTTTCCAAAGGTATGCAGGACAGGCAGTCCTTACAGGGATCGTTTGACACAAGTTATTCCTTTACCGGAAGCAAACAGTGTAGGTCCCTATCTCGGTGCTTTTTCCCATTTTCGAGGTTATGACACAGCCACAGTAACAATAAGCAGTCTTCCAGGGGTCCATGCAAACCAGGAAAGTTCCACATCACGAGAACAAGTCCGTGAAATAAATATCCCCAGATACCCCACTTTATATAGAGAAAACTGGTGTCTACGGGGGTAAACACTACTTTTCTTATTCCCACCCCAAGACACAGGACCCGGGTACCAGCTGACACCGCCCCAATGAGGCAGTTCCAACACGCACCCACAACCCATGTCCGCAGCACAAGTAAGAAAATTATCAGAGATTTTCATCAGAAAAGTAGCCATTTTGTCGCACGGGTGTGTTATCGTAATAATTAGCTTAGATTCTAGCCTAGATTTCTAAAACAAAAGTATATATTCAAATAAATATAGCAAAGAATAACTTCAGTTTTGGTTGTTAGACAAAGTGAATGGTTTGTCCTGTATACATCTATTTCGTTCATTCCTTTATTTATCCATTCAATCATTACACTCAGGCTACATATAGGGCTTGTATCAACATGAGAAGCGACAAACTATTCTATGTTGTGTTTGTAAATTGATTCCGTTTGATTTCTTGCTAAAAATTGAGTCAGTGGGTGTTTGAACCCCACGTTCCACCAACAGCCAAGGCTATAAGGAGGCGGAACCTCGGTTTAAAGACTCGTCCGAAAGTCTGGAGAAGCCCGGGGTCGAAACCATGTCCCCTGGCTTAAAAGGCGAGTCGCCTAACCACTTCCTGCTGCAAAATGAGAAACGCAGTGTCTACATAAAAGGAAAAGGAGTTTTATCCTGTATAGAGGACCCTCGTTATAACGACAGTTTTTGTTCCCTTGTATTTTACCGTTATAAAGAATTTAATAGCTCTTTTTCCCTTACTTACCCCAAGTTACACCTGTTGTGGACACTCGTTAGTAATCGGCGAGGCGATTCTAACTCATATTCACACCATTTGCTTCTATGGTGGGGATTCTAACAACTACATGTATTTGTTTCTTTGGGAAATAAAATATGCATGCATATCTCCACATTTCTGTCGCAACTTGAGCTATTTTATAAGAATCTGTTCCACTGAAATTGCCGTTATAACGAGTTTTGTTATATCAAATGTCGAAAACAAGAGAGTTGAATGCATTTTAAAAGTGTTGGCTGTCCACACACTCTTATTACAATGAGAAGTGTGCTGCTCCAATAAGTTCACGTGACATAATACAGCCCCGTGAAAATCATGCACGAAAGTAAATTATTTTTGCCGTGGTCGAACATTATCCAATAATAACTGAGAATAAAGTGGAAGGCGTTGACTTTGCTAACTTGATCTAAAGATTGACAGTTTCATTGAGAAATTGACAGTTCATCGTAAAAAGAGACACGTGTTTTAAATTTATTCTCTGTGTTTCGAATATATATTTTCGTTTGGTTATTTTGAAGATAATTCTTCCTGCATCGTAAAAATGGAATTTGACATCTTTGCGCGTGAGTACATTGACTATTTTGGTTTGAACGTATAATGTTTACCGAGCCGGCTCACCGCTTCCTGATGCCAAGCTTGACATTGACACGACGTCAAATCAATGGCACCACAAAGCTGTGAGCCGACTGTGTCATATTAGTCAGTCCAAGAATTTAAGACTGTGGAAAATATTTTCTAAAACCCTCGTTCATTGATGGCAGATTTGTTTGTTTGTTTTCCTGAACTGGATCTTAACGACCCAGTCAACACAATTTAGATCATTTTTGAGCCGGTCAGTTTACATATCCACACTTTTCCTGGACAGGCTAATATGTAAGGTTACCCAGTACAGTGCACATTATTTCGCCAGAATTTTACGGATCAGTCAGCACTATTTAAGTCATTTTTGAATCGGTCAGTTTACCTACATGTACCAACACTTTTCCTGGACAGGCTTGTCATGTGGCGTAGACGGCTAACTAGTACAGTGCACATTCTTTCACCAAAAATTGACAACTGCCCTTCTTTCACGGAATATTCTCATTCCCCATGGTTTATGTGTGTGAACAGTAAAGACCCAGGCGGGAATGCGCATTTCCGCGTGTATCTCCGCTGTTCGCTGCGTCGCTTCTTCCGAAGCGCACATGCATGTGTATCTTTGGGTAAGCATTTTTTTATTATCCTCTCAAAATGCCATAGCAGTCCTAAATTCAACGTCAATACGACGTCAAGACGTGTGCCGATATGATAAGTATAACTCAAATCTGATTTCAAATATGGTCAGATATAGAACGCTCCGGCAAACATTGTGGTTCCAGGTCAGAAGTCACTACATGTGGCATCCGACCCCGGTCTAATCTGGTTAGTTGATCAGTGACAGATCTGTTGGGTCTAAAACCGGATTGAGTGTCAGCCAGGTGCCCTTTGTTTTCTAAATGGGCCGTCAATCGTTTAGCAATCATGGTTTCCATTGTTTTGCAGATACACGATGTGAGTGATATAGGTCTGTATGACCCTGGTTCCAGTTTAGTTTTATTTGGATTCATAATAGGTATGATGGTGGCAAGTTTCCATTCAGGTGGGAGTTCTCCTCTTTGATAGGAGATATTCATAAGTTTCAATAGTTCCATTTTAGAGTTATCGGGTAGTTGTTTGAGCATTTCATAGTCGATTGTGTCCGCTCCTGGTGTTGATTCCTTTTTGGATGATAGTGCAGTTCCCAGTTAAAAAAATGTGAAGGGTCGGTTTAAGTCCGAGTTGTTTTCTGTTGCCTGGGGTTCCGGGATGTGACCAAGTCCCCTATCTTCCATAATTATTTTAACAGCTTGAAATTTGGGCATATGATTTGACGATTTCGACATGTTGTCATAATGTTGTGCTAGAGCATTAGCTTTTTCTTTTTCATCGGTAATGATAGTTTTGTTTACCTCTAGGCAGGTAATATGTTCAGTAGGTTTGCCCCGGAAGCGGTTAATCATATTCCATACTGTTTTAGAGTTTGCCTTATGGTCTAGTTTAGATACAAAGTCACGCCATGAATTAATCTGTTTGTCCCTTTTAATGTCTCTAGCTTTATTTTTGAAAGTTGATACTTGGTATCAAGTTTCTATGTCATTGCATTTCTACTTCCGGTACTGGACCGCGTTACTACACTTCCGCTGTTCGTTCGCTGCATAAAATAGTCCAAATTAAGCACTTGCCTCATTTCCTTTTCCAGCGCATTGATTTCTTAACATTTGCGCTGACGGCGGACTTGATTCCACAGGTGTTCCTTCCCTTTCACCCCTCAGTTGCCGAACTGGAGTTTTCCAGCTTTGATACTCGGTGTATCCTTTTATATCAAGGCAGACTTGATGCCACAGGTGTTCCTTCCCTTTCACCCCTCGGTTTCTGGACTGGACATTAGCCCATATATAACTAGCGTCACTTTTTCTGGCATGTAAGTATTGTAGGCCCAGATCAGACGCAGCACAACTTGGCGTCTGATCCGAGTCTGCATTGATTGCTAAAAAAACATATATTCTTGCAAAACCTACCTTTAAAAAACAAATCTGACAATCCTGTTCCGAACTTATTTGTTGGAAGATTCCATTGTCATATATTGGTTAAGCAAATTCAGAAGCCACTGATCAGACACCTCATTCTGTGATCTCGAATCAGAAACCTTCAGTGTTATAAAAGGAAGCTGTGCATTTTTGGGTGCATATGCACTCGTTTTATAGACACTTGGGAAGACGAATCTAAGTCGAAGCGTCTCCACTGTTTAAAATGTAGAAATAAAAGGGCCCTGCTGTAACGCCTCCGAAAGCAATGTACACTTCATTTTTGGAGACCCATGACTCGCCGAAAGAAAGCAATAGGGTTTAAAGTTCACTCCCGTCCAGTGTTCCAGTTAAACAGCGTATTTGCGTAAATACTCAATTAAACAAAGTGCTGAGAGAACTAGTGGATCGATCGTCTCTGAATGTAAGTTTGGAGAATAGTCATGAACTGAGAATCAGACTGTTCATTTAAGCAGGTACATTAGATCTGATCGGACTCTGCATTATGTGGCGTCTGATTATGAAGGTTCTGTTTGCCAATGGCCAAATGCACGAGCACAGTCCTACCGCCCCCGCCAATCAGGGCTTGAAGAAATAAACGGACTGCAAGATACTTCCACGCCGAGCTGAAATCGACCGCACATGAGTACTGGTAAAATGCTTAGAGGATCTAAGCCTGCCCAGGCAAAGTGGTGCGAATCCATGACACAGGCCTATATGGTTTCATTGCGCGACAGGCTTGATAATTATGTCATTTCATTTTAGTGTTGGGTAAAAGTCTCACAAAATTGGAAGCAACGTCTCTAAATGACCTAGTCAGCGTTGACGGGGATGTTAAACCTCAAAACAAGCAAACAAACATACAAACAAATAAACAAGCACAGTCCAGAATTTTCTTCTGACGTTCCGCTCTGACATCTTAGGGGTGCTATCAATAACCAATACCTGGATTTTGTTCAGGGTCGGCGCCAGTCAGATGGTCAGTGATTGTCACGAGGACAATAACAAGCAACAGGAATTTTTTTCCTAGTCGAACCTGGTTAAACTCCTTTTTCAACCTTGTCAAAAAGATACTTAGAGAACTGTTTAATCTACCACTACCATTTTATCATGGTGAATATACCTCATAAATCAACTTTCCTCAGTACATTCAGTACTTTGATTTAACCTGTTATAGTTTCGTTTTTGTTCTGGAGTTTTATTTTTAAGGTATTTCTTTCTAGCTTGTTCACGTTTTTTGATAGCTATAGTAATTTCCTGATCCCACCAGGGCGGTCGGAGCGATTTTACTTTTGGTTTTGTTTTAGGAATAGTTTTCTGACAAATTTGTTGGAGGGATTCTACAAAGTCTGTTGCTATTTCCTGTGTTGGATTGTTCTCATTTATTTTTAATGTATCTGAGCACAGAATTTTGAATTTTTCCCAATCAGCTCTTTGTAAGTTCCATTTTGGATTGTGGGCTGTCCCCAGTGCATTGAATTTTGAGAGAAATCGGAGGTAGATGGGGAGGTGATCGCTTCCACAAGTGTTGCCCAGGGTTTCCCAGATTGTACCTATGCTCAGGGCTGGAGTGGCTATTGAGAGGTCAGGCGACGTAGTATGTTCGGCCATCGTGGCTTCATCATTCTCATTGAGTATAATAAGGCAGTTCTTAATGACGAGGTCAAGTAAAGTTTTTCCCTTTGTGTCTGATTTGGAGCTCCTTAAGGAGTCATGGGCATTAAGGTCGCCTACAAGGATGAAATTTTTGGTAGGGATAAGGTCAAGGACCTTTTGATATTCATCAGCTGTGGATTTGCTATGAGGAGGGTCATAGCAATTAAGAATAGTTATTTTATCTTTTTAGCTCACCTGAGCACGAAGTGCTCAAGGTGAGCTTTTGTGATCGGTCTTTGTCCGTCGTCCGTCGTCCGTGCGTGCGTCCGTCCGTCGTCAACTTTTGCTTTAAACAACTTCTTCTCCAAAACTGATGGACAGATTTTGAAATAATTTCACAGGAATATTCCTTGGGTGACCCTCTACCAAAATTGCTCAAATTGTTCCGCTCATGGTAACAAGATGGCCGCCAGAGCTAAAAATAGAAAAACCTATAAACGACTTCTTCTCCTTAACCAGTGGATGGATTTTGAAATTATTGCACAGGAATGTTCCTTGGGTGCCCCTCTACTAAAATTGCTCAAACCGTTCCACTCGTGTGAACAAAATGGCCGCCAGAGCTAAAAATAGAAAAACCTTTAAACGACTTCTTCTCCTTAACCAGTGGATGGATATCGAAATTACTTCACAGGAAAGTTCCTTGGGTGACCCTCTACCAAAATTGCTCAAAATGTTCCGATCGGGTGAACAAGATGGCCGCCAGAGCTAAAAATAGAATAACCTTTAAACAACTTTTTCTCCTTAACCAGTGGATGGATTTTTAAATTACTTCACAGGAATGTTACTTGGGTGACCCTCTACCAAAATTGCTCAAACCGTTCCGCTCGGGTGAACAAGATAGCTGCCAGAGCTAAAAATAGAATAACTTTTAAACGACTTTTTCTCCTTAACCAGTGGATGGATTTTGAAATTATTTTCACTGGAATGTTCCTTGGGTGACCCTTTACCAAAATTGCTCAAAATGTTCCGCTCTGGTGAACAAGATGGCTGCCAGAGCTATAAAACAGAAAAACCATTAAACGACTTCTTCTCCTTAACTAGTGGATGGATTTCGAAATTACTTCACAGGAATGTTCCTTGGGTGACCCTCTACCAAAATTGCTCAAACCGTTCTGCTCGGGTGAACAAGATGGCCGCCAGAGCTAAAAATAGAATAACCTCTCAACAACTTTTTCTCCTTAACCAGTGAATGGATTTTGAAATTATTTCACTGGAATGTTCCTTGGGTGACCCTTTACCAAAATTGCTCAAACAGTTCCGCTCTGGTGAACAAGATGGCTGCCAGAGCTAAAAATAGAAAAAACTTTAAACGACTTCTTCTCCTTAACCAGTGGATGGATTTTGAAATTACTTCACAGGAATGTTCCTTGGGTGACACTCTACCAAAATTGCTCAAACCGTTCCGCTCTGGTGACCAAGATAGGCTGCCAGAGCTAAAAATAGAAAAACCTTTAAACAACTTCTTCTCCTTAACCAGTGGATGGAGTATGAAATTATTTGACAGGAATGAGGTTTGAGGTTTTTAGCTGTGGTGGCCATCATACTCAGTTAAGCAAAATATTTTGAGCAATTTTGTTAGAGGGTCACTCATGGAACATTCCTATAAAATTGCTTCCTTTTAGAGACAGATGGCTTTTGAAAGTTTTGGCCCCCACCCACCTTGGCTGCAAGGTGCTTCTACAGGAGTATTGGTAAACCACTTTGAATGTCTTAGCCTGTCCAGGCAAATAAACCCTGTTGGTTTCATTGGGCGACAGGGCTTGAGATGTCATTTCATCTCAATGTCGGGTAAAAGTCCCACAAAATTGGAAGCAACGTCTCCAAAATGACCTTTACAGTGTTGACGGGGACGTTTAACCTCAAATCAAACAAACAAAACTGTCCAGGCAAAGTGGTGCGAGTGGAACCATCTGTGCATTCAAACCCCATTGGTTTCATTGGGCGGCAGGGATTGAGATGTCATTTCATCAAAAATGACTTCTACATGTACTTCTCAAAATGACTTCTGCTCCTAAACAGGCAGACTGATTTTGAATTAATTTCGCAGAAATGGTCTTTGGGTCCAACCAGAATTGCTCAAACCCTCCACACCACCATATATTACCCACAATTCTGTTTGTACAATATGGATCAGGTGAGCGATCCAGGGCCATCATGGCCCTCTTGTTTCAAATATATGGTGGTGGCACAGTATTCAAGGTTGGGTTGCTCAATTTTAAGGTATAAGTTTGTAAAAGGTAAATCGTTTCTAATATATGTTAGGACTCCGCCTCCTCTGTCTATTCTATGTTTGAAGGAGGCGACTTTGTAATTGGGTATATGGGGTATTATATTTTTCAACCACGTTTCTTGTAGGCAAAGTAGATGGGGCTTAAGTTTTTGATCTTCCAGTTGTGACCTAAGTTCGGAAATATTGCCCATGTTACGGATGTTCCATTGTACCAATTCAAGGTCAGAAGTTGTTGTTACAGCCGCGTGTGTGAAGCCGTTGCTGTAGTCGTGGGGCAATGACGGGGGTATTAGTGTCTACCGGAGGTCTCTTGTGATAGTAACGTGTAAATATTGTTACTATGGTACGTTGCCTTAGGTAAGGAGTTATTTGGTCGTCTGGTTTTTTGCTGGGCAACCGTTGTGTTGGCATTTGTATTTATAGGATCGGGCCTTCTAACTTGATTGGATGAGGCAGATCCTGTATTTTGAGGAGCATACCTCGGTACATTTGGTTTAAAGGGAGCTTGGGGCAGGTTATGGGTCTGTATGATGGGGGGAGAGTTATCTCTTTCATCCACATGCTTCTCTATGATGTTTGATACTACACTTTCTTTCTGCCTTTTACTCATATTGGACGTGTTTGTGTGTAAGATGTCTGTTAATATATGTTTTAATTGTAGTAGTGTGATGGTTTTCGTCATGTCAGGTCTAATTGCTGGTTGTTCGGCAGTTTTTGTTTTATTTATTTTCGGAAAGTCCGTTTCTAAATTAAATAGGGAGGGGGGTTTGACCATCATGAGGGGGGGGGGGGCTATTTTTTATCGGTCCTGTGTGTGGTTGGATCTTTCCTTCTTTTTGCCCATTCTATATAAGTTATGTTATTTTTCCTATCAATGGCATATTTCTGTTCTAGGAAGAAGGGGCAAGATTTGGATGCCGCGCCATGTTGGCCGTAACAATTGCTACATTTCCTTATTCGCGAGTCAGTTTTATGTGTGCACTGGCTGTAATTATGGTTTCCAGCGCACATTGGACACCTAACGGGGTTACCAGTACAGGTGTTCGTACTATGCCCATGTTCCTGGCAATTATTACATCTTAAGTATGGAATTTCGCAGGGGTAGACTGGGTAAGATTCTGTCCTAGTTAGAAGTAGTGTGGGGGCTTCCTGAACATTGAAGGTAATTTTGACCATGTCTGTTGGTTGTTTTAGTTTGTTAGAAATTCTGTAAAGGTCCTTGATGAGTTGACCATTTTGGTTAAATGACCGTTGGAATTGGGCCAGGTTAGTGTTGAAGGGGATGTTTTTAATTATCCCCGTAGTAGTTTGATTGTTCTTGTTAACGGGGGCTGATTGCTGGGTAGGGGTCTTTGTAAACTTGGGGTGGTGACCATGACCCGATATTGGTTGCATGGCTGACTCCATGCCAATAATATGGAGGTTAGGATTAGTGGGTACATGGTTAAAGTTTCTTGCTTTGGGTAGGCTATGTTTCAAAATAGCAAAAGTGGGACCCAATAGTCCCACTTTAGGATAGGTTGCTTTAATATCTGACCCCATGTGTTTTTTTGAATGCCTTTGTTATGGTCTCGGCCTCTTTTGATGACAGTGGTCTTTTTTCTTCTAATGATATTGTAAAATAGTATTGCTCCTGGTTCTGAGTGGGGCTGGCGGTGGGTTTGTTATTTTTAGTTCTAGAGTTGAGGTCCTCTATGCAGGTCTGAATGAGCTCTACAAATGACCTTTCGTTTTCATTTGATACTTCATTTACTTCATTTTCAAGTGGGATATTGGGCTTGACGGTTTGTTATTGACCCTTTTAGCAGGGGTCGACGCTTTGGGGGAATTAGAGTCGTTAAGATTTCTTTTTCTCTTGGGTACAGCAACGTTGTCCCAGTCCATGTCCGTGTCTTCATTAGCATGGTCTTTGTTGTTTGTGAGAGTTATGAAGAGTTCAGTTCTGTTTAGTTTTTTAGCCTTGGGTCTTTTGGGGGTGGCTTGGTAACGCTGGGATGAGTCCTGTTTTAACGGGGTACCTTGCTGTACGTGGAGCCGAGCTGGCGTTAGGATGGCTCTTGGAGGGGCTGGTGAGGCATCAGTGGTTGTGGGCACGGGTTTGATAGGTGTACCGGCGATTTTTGATATGTCCGGTACTGTCCCGGGTTTTGTCATAGTTGGGTTCTCCGGGCTCTCTGCTGTCAGGTCGACCACTGATGGGGCTGGTGAGGCGTCTACGGTTGTAGGTACTGCTGTGGTTGGAGTACCGGCGGTTTTTGAAGGGCCGGTACGGTCCCGGGATTTGTTACGGTTTGGGCTCACTGGGCTCACCGGGCTCTCGGGTTTGGGGGGCCATGTGTCCACGTCTAAGTTTGGAAACATTGTTTCGGCAGGTTCCTTTCCCGGGGAGCTTAAAATACAAAAGAATGTTAAGTCCAGGTCCTTGTTTGGACTTGTGTCATTAATGTGGTCACTGATCAGACCATTGGTATCTTGTCCTTGCCCAGGGATGGGGTAAGAATCGGAGATGATGTTTTCCGAATGCTGGTTATTATCTTTATGGGTATGACTCCCAGACGTGTTGATGAGATTGTTGTTTTGCCCAGGTGTAGGATATGTATCCGAAATTCTATCTTGCGTGGCCCCTTTGGTTTCCTTAGCGGGGGGATCCGCCGTGGATTTATTTCCTGTCGATCTGTTGTTTGACAGATCGTGTGTGTCAGAGTGTGTGCTTATATCCAGCACATCATATTGAGTAGCGCAAGACACTTGGTTGCCATTGTGTTGGTAAGTAAGGTTGTGTATGTTGAACAAAGAGACAAAGAGACAAAAGGATTTGTTGAAAAAACACAAGATCAGCGATAAAGCAGGAAAATAACAATAATCTCTTACTTTATATGTCCGATATAGTTTGTATGAACTTGTTGTAGGTATCTGTTATCTTTCTCCTTGAGTCTGATGACCTAAAGAGAATAAATACGTACAAGATTTATCGCAGCGATCTTTCACCAATGGCGTCTAGAGCTGGAATCGACCTGATGACATAAAGTGGAATCGTAATTATTTATACAAATTCTGTTGGTGCCTTAAAGAAAATGGAAAACAAAAATGCGTTTCCGTGCCGACTTTGAAAGAAAACAATTTGGCGATAAATTAATTAAAAACATTCATCTGATTGGTCAGCAAGGCATTCTTATTCTTAATTACTTTAATTAAAGGTAATTAAAGATAAATACTGTCTTTAATCTGAGCCCAGTTTTCACACTTAAAAATAACACAAGATTAAAGTAAAGTAGTACAATTTCAAGTCATCAGACAAAATTATTGTCGTATCAAATAGGACAATTAAAGAAGGACATTAACGAAAACACCCAAGTATTACTTAATTGCAGTAGAGAATAAATTAGAGGTACCGCACGTTAATCCCTCGTTCACGGAAGATGGACTGACAAACGGACATATATGAAAATACCGGAGAGCAGTTACTGTAGATTTACGAAGAGTCATTCCGGCCATAGGGCATTGAGTACACAGACATATGAATGAATTATCGAACTCATGGACCAATGCCCACATGAAATATAATTTCATATATTCTATCTATATCACCAACCACTCACATATACAAGATTGAGTGCCCACAAAGCAACTGATTCACTGTGCACAGAGAATGTCCTTCTGTCCCTATCTCTACGACAGATCCTTTTTCCCACTTCCCCAAATATTTCCTGCAATACGTTCACTTTGTCTGAACACTTGTTTCTTCTTTCCCATTTTCCTTACCCTGTGATTTACACTCCCGTACTGCTTCTTTCTTGTTCGGGATTGGTTTTACCTCATTGTTTTTAATCATTTCTGATGCTGCTGCCTTAGCCTCTTGATCTGCCGACTCATTCCCCTCAATATCTTTGTGTCCCGGTACCCAATGAACTTTGACAATATTCTCCCTACTCCTTACCTTTGTTAAGCTCTCCTTGATACTAAGAACTGTTTTAATCTTGTTAGTTGGCTTTTCAGTACTGAAAGCAGTCTTAATAGCTGGTTGACAATTGGTCAGAATATGGACCACTCTGCCTTTGAAGTCTAGATCAGCCAAGAATTCTAGCCCGATCTGTATACCTACCAATTCTCCAGTATAATTGATACCTATAAGAGAAACTCCCTTGTTCATCAAAACTGGTGTGCTGGAGTAACCCTCTAGATAGACTACAGAGCCAGCTCCAGTCGGACCGGTATTACCTATAGTTGATCCATCTGTGAACATTAGTACATCATTTTTATCACAATTGCTTAGTAGCTCTAATGTATTTACTTTTTGTTCTTCCTTGGAGAATGTGAATTTCCTTGTCTATACTTCCTGTCTCTTTGATGAGCCCCATCAATTCCTTGGTATACCTGAATTCCTTCTCAATCTTTTCAAACTCTTAACATTCCCTTCATTTCCCTAAGCCTAGACATCAATAAATGGAAAATAGTAGCTTAGTCTTATCCCCCTCTATCCATTTATTAAATTCTTCCCTGAGAGGATCATCGTCATACTTGGCACTGATTCTGATGACTTCTTGTGCTTGTCTTATCTTCAGCTGTTGGTCTATAGGCATGGTGTTTGTCAAGCCTTCCAAAGCTTCTGTGCTGGAACTGTTCAAACAACCTGATGCTTTTAGCATCGCCGACCTCTGAACCTTTCCAAACTCTTTACTGCTTTCTGCAAGGGACTCGACTGTCACTGCTGCTCCATACTCCATTACAGGTAGAACCAAGGATTTGAAGAGTATCATATACACTGTTTGGCTTTATCCTCTATGTCCTTGAACGAAATTATCAAGGCATTTCAAGGCATTGAAACCAGCCTTTGTTTTCTGTTGAATATGTTCGTGAAAGTTTAGTTTATCGTCTACTTTTTCTTAAAATTTTCTTTGAACTGGTTGTTTTCAAAATACTCTCGCCTAACTTCACCTCTGCCTCCACTTCTGAATCTCTGCCGTTATGTTTAAATACCGTTATCTCTGTCTTATCCGGTGCAATTAACATATTCCATCTCCTACACCATTCTACCACAGATTCCAGTTTATCATTCAATACAGCACAACTTTCCACCACTGTTGTATTACTTTCCCAAACACAGATATCATCTGCAAATTCTGCATGATTACCTCCCACTTCATTCATAGAATCACTCGTATACAGATTACAAAGCACTGGACTGATAACTGATCCTTGCGGTATTCCTACTGCAGACTGGAATGTAGGAGATGTAAAGTTGTTCACGTTCAGGAAGTACTTCCGGTCTATAAGGAAGTTTTTTTAGGTATAGCCATAATCTGCCAGTAATCCCACTTTCAAATGCCCTTTTCAATAAACCTTTTCTCCATATTCTTTCATAGCAAGACTCATAATCCATCACTGCCAGCACTGTACTTTCCTTCCTATTCCTTGCTTCTGAAACTGAATTACACAGCCTCAAAAGAGACTGAACACATGACTTTTGCTTTCTATATGCATACTGAGTTCTTGCTATACCACCTTCAATTTCCAACTTCCAAATCAGTCTTTTGCTGATAACTCTTTCCATTACCTTACCTATCACACTTTCTAAAGTAATTGGCCTTTACGATCTAACACTATTGTAGTTTGTCTTTCCGGGTTTGGGAAGCATTACCTTGGGGTCTAACTTGAAATCCGCAGGCAGTACGCCTTTGGACCAGCATTTCTGTATTAAATAGTGTAAATAGGTAATGGCCAAGTAGGCCTATGACCGACGATCTTAGAACACAAAAACAGTAACATTTCTCAAATGGTGAGAGTAATACTTTGACCAAATCAAGCTGACCACTCTGAGTCAAAGTAAGTCCAACGGGCCAACTGGGGTGTAAAACTCTGACCATTTACCTGTCTGACCATTGAAGATAATGCATATCATCCTGAATAAACACTTTAATAGCCTTTTTTACCGATAATGAAACAGGTATTTTTTAGCAATTTCACTGAAAGGACTTTAAATAAGACTTAGCAAAATTTAATTGCTTATTCTCATTATTTATTTTAAAACTGTATTTTTCGTGTGAAAATATCATTTTTATCTGTTTCTGGTATGCATTGATTTCACTGCACTTTATATTGCATAAACATGTCTCAATAGATTTTCTGAGCAGAAATGAGGAAAAAAAGTGTATACCCTGCAAACTCCAGTTTTTCCTACATAAAACTGGGGGTTAAGCAGGGATCAGCATTATTTAGGTGTGCTTTTGTGATGCAGATACTGACAATTTTCTTATATATACCTTTTTAACATAAATTGCTTATCCGTTTCTTCTTCCGGTTCTAGGTCAGGGGTCTTCTTAGACTGTAATGTTGACCTGAGACTGGGGTTGAAATAGCCATCATCCTCCAGAGTTTAAAATTATATACAGTCTAAAACTATGTACATGGCGCTGGTGTCTCTACGCCTGGAAGACGAAGTACCCACCCACCCTGGATGAGGCCATCCAGGGCAGCTGCAAAGTCCTCGGCGTGGTTGATGTCGCTGACAGAAGTAGGCAGTTGGTTCCACTCCCTTATAGTGCGAGGGTAGAAGGACTGGTGGTAGACTGCGGACTAGCACGGCACCGTGATGTCTGAGTCTAGCTCTTCCTCTGGTCCGAGAATCGCTGGCTTGTAGGAGGTTGCCTGGGTCAATGTCATATTCACGATGTCTTATCTTGAACAAGTAGTTCAGTCTATGGGCCCTTTTTCTGTCTGCAAGTGAAGGCCAGCCGAGGTCTTTGATCATGGCAGTTACACAGCCGGGAGTTCTGTTGTTGTAGTCGTTGTTGACGAATCTCGCTCCTTGCCGCTGGACACGTTCGAGTTGCTCGATGTTTCCTTCAAGATGTGGGTCCCAGGCTGCTGAGGCATAGTTCAGGGTCGGTAAGACGAAGATGAAGCCATACAGGTTTCTCCTCAGGAACCCAGAGTTCCACACGCTTTAGCGGCTGTCTTGTCGACGTGGGTCATCCATGACATGTCCTCGCTGATGTGGACGCCAAGATACTTGGCACTATCCACAGCTTCGAGGACATGACCATGCAGGATGTACTGGTGCTGCCGTCTGAAACGTGGGTTGGTGCATATGACTAACAACCACAATGTCAAAAGTAAGAAAGTAATGTATGTATACCCGGGTTAACTCTATTTTTTCCTAGTATATTGTTAAAAAATGTGAAAACTTACATTTTTTTTGTTCTTTGGCTACCGTTTGATTATTGGATCCTATTCGTAGCTCTCTGTGGGGGCGTAAATACTGATTAGGGTGAATTCTGGTCAGTTTTTCTTATTTCTTCATGAAACATATGTTGCGGCTACTTGTCAGGCTTGTCTCAAGGCAATTTTCAATGTATTAGCACCAACAATAATATTTCCTTTCAACAAATCCCAAAAGAATGCATTTTACTTTTGTCTTATTTGGACCACTACCTTCTGAAGTCAAACCTGCCATGAAAACAAAGAATGATACTGTAATAACCATATGAGCCCCGCCAAGCGAATTTGTGTCTTCGAGCATTCCGTCATGACAAATTTTAACTGCGCATGCCCAGCCATTCAGAGGGGCCAGGGATATGGCTTTCTGTTTGAAGGTTCCTCTTGATTCACTGCTTGTATGAGCGAGCAGCGAAGGTTCTGGCGAGACTGTGCGGATGCGCAGGCTCGCCTGAACCTTCGCTGCTCGCATAGGCGATAAGTACCAAAATCGCTTGACGGGGCCCATATGTATTTGGACAGACAGGTCTATGCAAACAGGGTAGACCCAGATGAGATGCCACAGAACGCAGTATCTCACTGTGGTCTACTCTGTTAATCATTCATCCGGCTATCTTTAGACACAACAAAGTGGAGTAAATTGTATTTGATGAAATTTTAGGTTATATATGGTAGGTACAAAGAAATATCAATTGGGGTAATTATCTTGTTAGCAGAACACACATAAAAGCATGATTCTTTCAATATTTGAGTAGAGCAATTGCCGTAATGATCCTCTGTATCAGATAGGCTTCAGCAAACAATGCCGTCCTGATCAGACTGCTCCTAAAGGAGCAATCTGATCGGACTGCTCCTATGAGCAGCCTGACCTTGGTCTCCAATGTATGCTTAGGTTTGACTGTCATGATGCTAGGGGTCATTGCGCTACTATAGACTATCAACAATATGCTTACTATTAAGGCTGAAACCATCATTCTGCTGAATAGATTAATATAGCCACGTTCGATTCTGACTATCCACCAAACAAGCGGTGTATTCGGTCGGTTCACACAGTGAAACAATCTGGTCTTGTCGTCTTGTCGTCCAAGCTGCGAACTCAGCAAGTGTTAAAAACAATTTGGCTAACAGCACAAATTTGGCTGCGTCGATTTGGCTTTGTGAGGTCGACACGACGTCGTCAATATCGGCGTCGATTCGAGGTCACGGGTTGGAATTGGCTGTGCGCTAGCACTGTTTGGAATGCATGATTGGTAGGGAAATTCAAAATGTCCTACATCGAGGATGCAAGTCAGCCTGTGATTGTGTGCATTCTTAAGGGCACCCTCGGTGCTCGTAGGTTGACTTTTTTAGATTAGCTTGGTTACATATACGATCATCGGGGGTGCGGGTCGGCCTGTGGTTGTGCGCGTTCTGAGGGACACATTCGGTGCTCGCTGTTCGACATTTTTTGGATTTGCTTCATTACATATACGATCATCGAAGATGGGGGTCAGCCTGTGTTTGTGCGCATTCTGTGCGCTGGTTGACAATTTCATATTTGCTATATTACATATACGATCATCAGCCTGTGTATGTGCGCATTAGGGCTGGCACCTTCGGTGCTCGGTGGTTGACAATTTCATATTTGCTATATTACATATACGATCATCGAGAATGCGGATCAGCCTGTGTATGTGCGCATTCTGGCCGGCACCTTCGGTGCTCGCTGGTTGACAATTTCATATAAATTGCTATATTGCATATACGATCACGGAGGATGCGGGTCAGCCTGTGTTTGTGCGCATTCGGGCCCGCACCTTCGGTGCTTGCTGGTGGCAATTTCATATTTGCTATATTACATATATGATCATCGAGAATGCGGGTCAGCCTGTGTATGTGCGCATTCTGGCGGGCACCTTCGGTGCTCGCTGGTTGACAATTTCATATTTGCTATATTACATATACGATCATCGAGAATGCGGGTCAGCCTGTGTATGTGCGCATTCTGGCCGCCACCTTCGGTGCTCGCTGGTTGACAATTTCATATTTGCTATATTACATATACGATCATCGAGAATGCGGGTCAGCCTGTGTTTGTGCGCATTCAGGCCGGCACCTTCGGTGCTCGCTGGTTGACAATTTCATATTTGCTATTTTACATATACGATCATCGAGAATGCGGGTCAGCCTGTGAATGTGCGCATTCTGGCCGGCACCTTCGGTGCTCGCTGGTTGACAATTTCATATTTGCTATATTGCATATACGATCACGGAGGATGCGGGTCAGCCTGTGTTTGTGCGCATTCGGGCCCGCACCTTCGGTGCTTGCTGGTTGACAATTTCATTTTTGCTATATTACATATATGATCATCGAGAATGCGGGTCAGCCTGTGTATGTGCGCATTCTGGCCGGCACCTTCGGTGCTCGCTGGTTGACAATTTCATATTTGCTATATTACATATACGATCACGGAGGATGCGGGTCAGCCTGTGTTTGTGCGAGTTCTGGCCGGCACCTTCGTTGCTCGCTGGTTGACAATTTCATATTTGCTATATTACATATACGATCACGGAGGATGCGGGTCGGCCTGTGTTTGTGCGTGTTCTGGCCGGCACCTTCGGTGCTCGCTGGTTGACAATTTCATATTTGCTATATTACATATATGATCACGGAGGATGCGGGTCAGCCTGTGTTTGTGCGCATTCAGGCCGGCACCTTCGGTGCTTGCTGGTTGACAATTTCATATTTGCTATATTTCATATATGATCATCGAGAATGCGGGTCAGCCTGTGTATGTGCGCGTTCTGGCCGGCACCTTCGGTGCTCGCTGGTTGACAATTTCATATTTGCTATATTGCATATACGATCACGGAGGATGCGGGTCGGCCTGTGTTTGTGCGCATTCGGGCCCGCACCTTCGGTGCTTGCTGGTTGACAATTTCATATTTGCTATATTACATATACGATCACGGAGGATGCGGGTCGGCCTGTGTTTGTGCGTGTTCTGGCCGGCACCTTCGGTGCTCGCTGGTTGACAATTTCATATTTGCTATTTTACATATACGATCACTTTTTTGTCCGTCGTGCGTGCGTGCGTCCGTGCGTCCGTAAACAATTTTTTTCAAACGACATCTCCTCCTAAACCACTGATCGGATTTTGACCAAACTTCACAGGAATGATCCTTAGGTGATCCCCTTTCCAAGTTATTCAAATGGTTCCGGTCCGTTGCACATCTAGGTCACAGGAGCAAAAATATATATATTTTTTTTCACTGAAAACTTAAAAAAATCTTCTCTGAAACAACAAGGCCAAGGTCTTTGATATTTGGTATGAAGCTTCATCTAGTGGATCCCTAATTATAGTGCTTGGGCCAAAAATGTCCCCGCCCCGGGGAAGTTTCGTTTTACATAGGCTTATTTAGGGTAAATCTTTAAAAATCTTCTTCTCTGAAACCGCAAGCCCCAGGTCTTTGATATTTGGAATGAAGCTTCATCTAGTGGACCTCTACCAAGATTGTTCAAATTATAGCCCTGGGGCCAAAAATGCCCTCGCCCCGGGGCCCTTTGGTTTTACATAGACTAATATAGGGAAAATCTTTAAAAATCTTCTCCTGTGAAACCACAAAGCCTAGGTCTTTTATATTTGGTGTGAAATTTCATCTAGAGGACCTCTATCAAGACTGTGCAAATTAAAGCCCTGGGGCCAAAAATGCCCCGCCCCGAGACCCTTTGGTTTTACATAGACTTATAAAGGGAAATCTTTAAAAATCTTCTTCTTTGAAACTTCAAGGCCCAGGTCTTTGATATTTGGTATGGAGCTTCATCTAGTGGACCTCTACCAAGATTGTTCAAATAACAACCCTCGGGCACAAATGCCCCCGCAAGGGACCCTTTGGTTTTACTTAGACTTATATAGAGATAATCTTTGAAAATCTTCTTCTCTGAAACAGCAAGGCCCAGGTTTTTGATATTTGGTGTGAAGCTTCATATAGTGGACCTCTATCAAGATTGTTTAAATTATAGCACTGGGGCCAAAAATGGCCCCGCCCTGGGGCCATTTTGTTTTACATAGGCTTATGCTTGGAATATCTTAAAAAAATCTTATTCTTTGAAACCGCAAGGTCCAGGTCTTTGATATTTGGTGTGTAGCTTCATGTAGTGGACCTTTGCCAAGATTGTTTAAATTATAGCCTTTGTTGATATTTGGTATGAAGCTACACCTTTTTAGACCTTCCTCAACATGATGCACATTATAGCCCTGGGGCCAGTAATGGCCCTCCTCGGGGCCCACTTGTTACTCTATCATATGTATCAGGTGAGCGATCCAGGGCCATCATGGCCCTCTTGTTTTCGTTTTCGGTCAATAACTTTCTTATTTTTAGATGGATTTTGAAATTACTTGGCAGAAATTTAAACCTCCATGAGTCGATGTGTCACGCGCATGACCCATGTTGGTACCTTAAAGGTCAAGGTTATACTTAGAGGTCAAATGTAAAAAAGGGCCTTTTTCGTTTTTGGTCACTAGATTTCTTATGTTTAACTGGATTTTAAAATTACTTGGCCGAAATGTTAACCGCTATGAGCCGATGTGTCTAGAGTATGACCCAGGTTGATACCTCAAAGGCCAAGGTCATACTTAGAGGTCAAATGTCAAACAAGGGGCCTTTCTCCTGTTCGACCAAAAACTTTCTTATTTTTAAATAGATTTTGAAATTACTTTTCAGAAATGTTAACCACCATAAGATGATTTGTTGCGCGCATGACCCAGGTTGGTAGCTCAGAGGCCAAGGTCATTCTTAGAGGTCAAATGTAAAAAAATGGCCTTTTTTCGTGTTCGGCCAATAACTTTCTTATTTTTAGATGGATTTTGAAATTACTTGGCAGAAATGTTAACCGCCATAAGCCGATGTGATTCAGGCATGAATCAGGTTAATACCTCCAAGGTCAAGGTCATACTTAAAGGTCACAAGTAAAAAAAAGTATCTTTTTTTCATGTCCAGTCAATAACTTTTTTATTTCTGGATGGACTTTTTAAAGTAACCTTGCAGAAATGTTCACCTTTATTAGACAATGTGTCGTGTGCAAGACCAAAGTCCGTACCTCCAATGTCAAGGTCATACTTAGAGGTCAAAGGTAAAAAAGGGGCCCTATTTCGTGTACGGTCAATAATTCTTTGACGGATTATGAAATTACTTAGCAGAAATGTTAACCATCATTAGACGATGTGTTGCGCTCAAGATCTTAGGGACCTCAAAGGTCAAGGTCATACTTAGAGGTCAAAGATGAAAAAAGGTGTGTTTTTTCGTGTACGGTCAATAACTTTCTTATTTCTTGATGGCAGAAATGGTCACCTTCAGTAGAAGATGTGTTGCACACATGACCCAGGTAAATACCTCCAATATCAAGGTAATACTTAGAGGTCAAAAAGGGAGGATACATCTGTGTTTTCGTAGAAAAACAAATTCTAGTTGTTTATTTATTTTTGTTCATGGTATGTTACCCATTTCCACGCAGCCATTTTAACCCTCCGGGATATCTGGAGAACTGCTTGACACTGTTGTATAGTTAGGCCTCATTAATCAACCTCCCTCAAAATTATCAGTACTTCGATTTTATTTAGAACACAAAGTTTTATAAATAAAGTCACGCTGTCTCAGATCAGAATATGTGTGTTGAGAGTATCAGAATTTTCACGAGTGCGATGAATATCTGATGTTTTCCAACACACAAGATCATAATTTGTAGGGGTGGACCTCAAAGATATGTGATAGTCAGCTAAGTCGGGAGGAAATAAATTAAGTTACAGGAAGGTAAATAAATAAATAAATAAATAAATAAATAAATACTTCTTCCAGCTCGATCAAAAGTTTCATTCAAGAGCGTTGTAAAGAAATATGACATTATTTGCCCGCCTCTCAGTCCTATCAGTACTTTGATTTAAGGTGGTAGTTGTGGCCACATGTCAGTAGTATTGTTGTTGTTATGGCGATACGGGCTTCCCCCATTACCTTGAGGGGGTTCGGGGTTAAGTAACGACAACTAAGTTGGATGATTCCATGTTTTTGGCTATAGGAAAACCTTCCCTCTCTCGATCCCGTTTGTCTGAATAAATATGAAGAAGTATCCTTAGAAATAAGGATTTAGATACAAGATCTGTCCTTGAGGTGGACGCGAGTCCAACCCCTGCCAGGAACAAAGAAAGACTGATCTGAAGCAAAATAGGAATTTTTATGAAAAAATGACAATTATGATAATTTACAAATGTTCAACATGATAATGAAATAAAGCCATCGCATACCTGAATAAATATATAGAAATATCCTTAGTAATAAGGAATAAGATACAAGATCTGTCCTCGAGGTGGACGTGAGTCAAGCATTGTTAATAAGTGAGGTGTAAAGTGCGCGAAGCTTACATAAGGACAGAGAGCGGAAGTTTATACGCACTACTGATGAAATACTTAATAATGTTTAATTACGGATGAAATATATGAATAATTTGTTTGTTTGTATTGGAGTTTAACGGCCCAGTCAACACTATTTAGGTCATTTTTGAGCCGGTCAGTTTACCTATCAACACTTTCCTGGGCAGGCTTATACGTAAGCGGTTAACCAGTACAGTGCACATTCTTTCGCCAGAAACTGACAACTGCCCTTCTTGAATCAGCGGAAGGGAGAGAATGACCGTAGAAAAGATTTCATGATCAATCTCCACGAAAGAATGTTGCCGACCCCGGCGGGAGTCGAACACGCGTCCTCCTGATCACCAGTCAGACGCGCATCCGACTGAGCCACTGAGGCCTATGAAATATATGAATAAATGTAATATGAAGAATAGATATCAATGGGAGTACTAACGGAAATGACTAGAAAGTTCAAAGCGCCAGCGCTCCTCCAGTCTCCATAACTTCACTCTGTTTGTTTGTTTGATTTGAGGTTTAACGTCCCCGTCAACACAGTATAGGTCATTTTGGAGACGTCGCTTCCAATTTTGTGGGACTTTTACCCGACATTGAGATGAAATGACATCTCAATCCCTACCGCCCAATTAAACCAATAGGGTTTATAAGCTTTACCTGGGCAGGCTTAGATCCTCTAAGCGGTTTACCAGTACTCGTTTCAGCTCTGCGTGGAAGCATCATGCAGCCCATCTATTTCTTCAAGCCCCGAAGGGCGGTGGCCAACTTCACTCTGTGTCACACAATTTATAGACTCCCTAGAAAATGTAGTCTTATATAAGCTCTTTTGATCACAACATGTTAGGTTAGAAAACATGTCTTTGAACTTAATATTGTATGTAATAGGTAAGTAGAACTTGACACATCGACACTAATCATTGCATATAGATGGTAGATAGTCACGGTTTATAAATAGTGTGAATAGATTCAGTTGTCTACAACAGAAAGAAAAGGTACTAAAAATAGCTCATAACGGGGTTTTGAAAAATAATATGAGCAGGCGAATGAGGTATTTATCGTAAGAACTGGTTTGTCTGGACGAGAAATTGTCGACACTTAGCACTGCATAAGCAGTGCACAGTCTCGGCAAGAAGCGAAAATACACGTGCTCCGAGAAAAAGCGTTGAGTGTAGTCCGGTCTTTCCCGTTACTTTTCGTAAACAAGGACCTAAAGTGAAGGACATATTGTTTCAAAATGTCAACTGAACCAATAATTAACAATACAGATAAATGGATCGAAGAAAACAGGAAATTCTTTCTCCCACCTGTCTGCAACAAAATGATGTAATGATGTTAAGTATTCAGTTTTTGATATTTTATATTGTACCGCGTGGTTGTATCGGGGTAGAGAGTGAACCGGACCGAATTGAGGTTTAACGTCCCAGTCAGCAATATTTAGGTCATTTTGGAGACGTTGCTTCCTATACTTGACGTTGAGAAATGACATCTCAAGTCCTACAACAACGAAACCTATACTGTCAAATAGGGTTTATATGGCGCGCACCACTTTTCCTTTTGCCAGGCTCAGACCATCTAAGCGGAATACCAGTAGGATTACAACAAAGGTGCAGATGTCTCTGCGAAGTCAGTCGACACCTATGTAATATCTAGACCACTATACAACAATGTCAACGTTGTTTTGAAACATTCACCTTCTAGGAAAACCATGAAGCCTGATAGAATGTTTTCAATATCGCCAGGCCCGGTTGTCTCCCGTCGGACGCTCACAGGGTTGTTTATCAGCTTCGGTGTGCGTTCGGCTGGTGACCGGGACGGCATGGTGGATCTGCCAGGATTTATCTTACTTTGCATGACAAACTGAATTTTCATATCCGCACACTACTTTATTTAACAGAAATGTAAACGTAATCCATTCACAATCAATCGCCTGTTCCACTTGAGAAAACGTTTGTGACCTATGGTCATGCACGTGCAAAACATGGCCGCCATCGTGAATGGATCACCTTTACGCCTCGTAAACAGTACATACGACTTTGATTTTAGTGAAGAGACATAGCTGATACTATGCTGAACTTTACTTCATTCAAACACATTACTCGCATTCTTCTTCATCATCATATACTTCTGTTTTCTACTCTCCATATTCTCCCGTTTCTTAATTCTGCCGATACTACTTACCTGTCGCCTTCATATATATGTATTATGTTTAACTAACACTCTAATCTCCTTACATTAACATTTGCCGCCTGTAATGTTGGTATGTTACTACTCATATGTCATGTATTTGACTTGAGAGAAATAAAAGTGTCTGTCTGTCTGTCAGTAGTTACGTTCGGTCGGTCTCAGCTCTGCGTGAAAGCATCATGCAGTAGAATCTATTCCCCCAAGCCCCGGTTGGCGGGCCAGTACCGAAATAGTTTCCCCTTTTGCGCAAACAGAAGCATTCTGGCTTCGTCTACAGTCTGAGCACTGCTTGTTCTGTCATACATAACAACTACAAATCTTTGCACGACCGACATGAACACATCAAATTTATGTGCCTGTGCAGGGTTTCATCATCATCGCTAAGGCCTCTGTCAGATCACTGTATGCTGTCCAAGTATCCCATGCCGATTTCTTGCCTTTTCCAAAAAAGCTGAGACCGTGTCACAACCTGTGAACGCATGGAATAACGATAATACCGAAGCTTTCTCTGGACCAAGTGCATTTGCAACACAGTGAGCACCTATGTACCTGAAATGTTTGCCAGTCCCAAAGGCAACCCATATTTCAGATGCTGATATAGCGTGATAGTATGTTATAGCAAGAACAACTACGTCTGTATCCACTGGTCTGATCATTATTCGGTCGTACCCAGACATGGCTGCATCGGCAAGGTGAAGTATAATTTTAGTGTCATCCTCTTCATGTGAGCCAGGAGACAGGTTAGGGGGCTTAAGACTATCATTACAGTGGTGATGATTTGTTTGTCAGTGTTTTGCAGTCCTGCGATGTGATGAGCAAGGAATTCAAATAATTCTGCTTTGTTTTCGTCAACTCGCAGGAACATTTACCAATTTCTTGGTAATGAATTACGACCTTCTTTACTTTTAATTTTTCTTTATTGGATCGAACACCTTTTTTCTCGTGCTGACTAAACCGCTCTGCCACAAACGTTGCTTACATTTCTTTACCATTCGATTTGCCTCAATGTCTGAACAACAGAAGGATCTGCTATATCCTTTTTGTCAAGTGAGATCAAATCGTCGGTTTGTTCGGTGAATAGATTACCAAGCTCATCCAGTGCTTCAACGACTGAGAACACATGTTGGTGGAAAGTCCGTTGTAAACCCTTCGTTTGCTCATGATGACTGCAAGTCCAGAGAACTTATTTCCTGTCTTGTGAACCACAATCAGACCTTCACGAAAGTTTAGTTCTGTTGCAGGGCTCAGGCTTAGTAACATTTGCATATCTCTCAAGTGTACTGGAAGCCACCTAGCATAATTGATGTTGTTAAGTGCCAAAAAAAAAACCAAGGAATTAGTTTTTCAAGCGATGCTTTGTACATGCTAAAGTTTCTTTCCCTTCTGGACCTGATACGTTCAATTTCAGGAGAAGCGTCAGGTACCAGAACTGAAACTGGGGTCTGTCTGTTGACATCTTTGCACACCAACTTTCGAAACCTAGAAAATCACTTTCAGGATATTCGAGTTTGTATTGGGAATGTGCAGCAGCCTGAAGGAGGATGTATAAGCTACATGCCGTGATCTGATGTGCACGTCGGGTTTTAGTAACATGAGATGCATTCAGAAATGAATCTGCAGTACCCGACGAAGCAATATCAGCTTGTGTTAATGTGTGAGTCCAGCCAGATGCTTGCAGCCACTCCCCAAGTACTTTAAATGCTGCCATTTCTTTGTGAAATAGAAGTGGAGGCAATGATCAGGAGTCGATGCAATTAACCCAGGTGATTGAAAAAATAAGAGCATTAAATATGGGGGCCGTTTTACTATTTAATCCGTATTTATAGATATCCATAAATCGAATTATTGATATCCATAATTCGATATATGGATGTCCATAAATCAGCCGAATAATGGATATCCATAATTCAAATTATGGATATCCATAAATCGAATTGTGGATATCCATAATTCGATTAATTGATATCATTAATTCAGATCGATTTATGGATATCCATAAATCGATTTATGGATATCCATAACTAGATTAATTGGATATCCATTATTCCTCTGTTTATGGATATCAATTATTCCTCTGATTTATGGATATCCATAATTCGAATTATGGATATCCATAATTCGATTTATGGATATTCATAATTCAGATCGATTTATGGATATCCATAATTCGAATTATGGATATCCATAAATCACCACCAAAGCTTTTTGTTTTATGATTTCTCCCTAAGACACTTGATTGTTTAATGTAAAAATCTTCATAATCTTCAAGGTCTTCATCATCGCTGGAAGATGATGGCCAGTAGAAGGGACCTCTCTGTCGTGCAGCCTTGTCAGCCCGTAAGGCTTCCAAAGCATGGGACGCCATACGCTGAACGTCCGCCATGCGTGCAGTTAAATATCGGAACCAGTCGTAAGTTCTGGAAATTCCGACCCTCTGGAATCACCTCTATGAGGACTGCGCACCTAAGGACACTTATCATAATGACCCAAACAGGCAATCCATGCATGGTTTCTGGAGAAAAATGCACATGGTCGTTATATATAGAATTAACATATATCCATATAATACTCTAGTTCAGATGTATGGAGTACCAGGCAGATTCAGATATATCTCCTGGCCCCCGCCCATTGGGGCTAGGAGAAATAGATTTGGCTGCATGAATTGAGAGTACTGGTAAACCGTTTGGAAGGTCTAAGCCTGTTCTAACAAAGTTGAGCGAGTCAATGGGCGACAGGGATTGAGATTTTTGTTTGTTTGTATTTGAGTTTAACGGTCCAGTCAACACTAATTTAGGTCATTTTTGAGCCGGTCAGTTTACCTACCCACCCTTTTCCTGGACAGGCATATTCGTAAACAGTTAACCAGTACAGTGCACATTCTTTCGCCAGAAACTGACAACTGCCCTTCTTGAATCAGCGGAAGGGAGAGAATGACCGTAGAAAAGATTTCATTATCAATCTCCACGAAAGAATGTTGCCGACCTTGGCAGGTATCGAACCCGCGTCCTTCTGATCACTAATCAGACGCGCATCCGACTGAGCTACCGAGGCCGGTGGGAATTAGATTTCATTTCATCTCAACGAAGGCTTAATGCACAACATAATTGGAAGCAATGTCTCCAAAATGACCTAAATAGTATTCAAGGGGACGTTAAACCTCAAATCAAACAAAACATATCTCTCCAACACCATAGGCCACCACTAAGCCTACCCTACATTACCTCCACCTCCATTCCGGCTTTTAAATGCTGCCATTTCTTTGTGAAATAGAAGTGGCTAAACTCCTTGGTCAGGGTTGTCGG
Source organism: Lucinisca nassula (assembly GCA_963580285.1). Taxonomy (NCBI): domain Eukaryota; kingdom Metazoa; phylum Mollusca; class Bivalvia; order Lucinida; family Lucinidae; genus Lucinisca; species Lucinisca nassula. Next base: position 71,501,056 of record OY757012.1, on the reverse strand, counting down.
TGCCATAGACTGCGCGGGGCCTTTTCGGGATTTTATAGACGCCATTCTGATTTGGTTTCAAAATTCAATATTGGACTTGAATCTCTTCTGCAACAAGGTCTATCGGAGCCCGAATTTTATGGTGACTTAGTATATAAGTTCAGAAAAATGTAAAACCGCAATGACTTCGGCGCCCGGTTCCGTGGGGTCGTTCTTCGATGTGGGAAGATTGGGTGCAACATGGATGTTGTACGGCAGGCTGCATGCATGGTGGTTGGCCCGGTCGCGGTTGGCGACTTTGCTTCCCTCTTTAATTGCGCGCCGGTGGGTCAAGCCTCAGATTCTATGACGGCTCCAACGTAAAGGCTTATTGAGAATTAGAGAGATCTAATTCAAGGTAATGTTGGTTGGTGCCTGATGCTCTGTCTCTGGTCGGGCCCATCGGAGTCTAACTGTTGGTTTTCTTTTGCTCCAGCATTTCAGTGGTTTCTTGCTGTCGAGTCCTCACCGTTGTCTCACCTCTGTGGTTCTTTGATTTTTTTTGTGTTCACGGAGATGTTGCACTGATGAGTTAGGAGGCCTTCATGCGGACTGAACAAAGGATTGTGGCCACGTAAAATCGATTTAAGCCCCCCAGTGGAAATCATTTCACTGACCGTTCCAAGGCGGTTCTTCTGTGGCGGTTTATTTATGGTGTTGTTTGTTACTTACTGTGTGTATCACTTGTGTCTTTTTATTTTGGATGGCCATATGGCCATTTTGTGGGAAAGTAACTGTCCTTATGGCCTTCCTTTGTTTAGGTTTCCATTGTGGTCTGGTCGCTTAATGTTTGTGTTTCTTTCCCTTTGGTGTCTTTGATGGGTGGAGTAAGTTAATTGTATCGATTCCTGATCTTTGTTTTACTTCTACTTTTTATAACACACCTAAATCGGAAACCTGACGCGGATAGTCGAGCTTTTTTTTTGCAAAGGGAACAGTCATTATTCATCAGGGTTATTTGCAGAGGAGAATTATGGATATCCATAAAACAGCCGAATAATGGATATCCATAATTCGAATTAAGGATATCCATAATTCGATTTATGGATATCCATATTTCGATCTAAATTAATGATATCCATAAATCGATTTATGGATATCCATAATTCGATTTATGGATATCCATAATTTGATTTAAGGATATCCATAAATCAGCCGAATAATGGATATCCATAATTCGATTTATGGATATCAATAAATCGAATAATGGATATCCATTATTCGATTTATGGATATCATTAATTCAGTCCGATTTATGGATATCCATAATTCGAATTATGAATATCCATAAATAACTATGGCTATTTATTAATACGGATTAAATAGTAAAACGGCGCCCCATAATTAAATGCATGTACGGGGAGACATTTTACAGCCACCACACGGCACAAACGAACCAGCTCTGATACGCAAAATAGAAGTGGAGGCAATGATCAGGAATCGATGCAATTAACCCAATGAAGCCCGCCAAACATAATGACGAACCTGTCTTCGCCATACAACTCTGGCCAATTCCACTGAATTTGTTTGTCAATTGTGTATAGTGGCTGATCAAAAGCAATTACTGGAGTCTTGCCAAGATTCAGATCAGATGCCTTTATCATGTTCATAGAATGACGAATCATGGCTACAGATTTTGATTGCTCTTCAAACAGTGGAAGCAGCGCTGGTAATGATGGAAGGACATCTTTTTCTGACCCTTGATCAGCATGAAAACCCGACCATGAGTATTCAAACTTCCATCAGAAGTGTTTTCTGTTTTTGTCTGAACATGTCTGAGCCAGCAGAACTCCTTTTTAACTTCTGCATCATTTAAGGGATCCTGTGAGATATTGTATTGACATTCTGGTAGGGCTGGTTCATTTGCTATCAGAGCAACAGGGGGAACAAGTGAATATGACTCTGGCAAGGGTTTGACTGTAAGCGTGTCGCATGGTTTTTCATCAAATACAGTAGCTACATGGTTTGATCTAGAGTCTTTTGTCGTTGTTGCACTAGGGTTGTGGTCGATGTTGTCGACAGCTGCAGTTGTGTAAAGATTTTTGCGAAAAGCAGGATTACAGACAACCCCCTGTTCTTCATTCTGTTCATTCAGACCATTAGCTAGACTCGTTGATATAGCTAAAACCCTATCGTATGACACGGAAAATTCAAGGTGGAAAAAAGTTTGTCAACAAGGTCACGTTTACGGGTTAGGCATCATTCCTAGGTATATTGACAATGGGGTCTCTCTTGATTTCGAATGATGGGAGAGATTTCGAACTGATCATTGCCTTCACTTCTATTTTCTTTACTACGGTTAATACAGTTAAACATGATTAACTGGCTTAAAAGAAAGAGCTGGCTGTGAGTATGCATCTGAGGTTAGTTCTATGCCGTACAGAATCATATTGACAAGGGTGAGTAGAGACTGCGGGACAGCAGTTTCTTGGCAGTCAGCCGGGAAGGATCCAGAAAACTTTGTTGACATATCAAGCAAGTCCATTCGGATAAGTCGATCTACTTTATGGGAATGAAGTTTTAATCCAAGTCAGCATCGACACATGCCTTCTTAAGAGCTGGCCCAACATCTTATTTGAAGGCTAAAAGTGTAGTTCTATCTTATTTATAATCCTTCAGATCCGGGATATTAGCCATTCTAATGCACTTACGTATGTAACGCGACGTCTGATTGGATAACGTCAAAATTTGCGACAGTATATTCTGCGATATACTGTCGGAAACCCGACGTCATCGCGTAACGTCGCTTTTCATTGGCTGGCATTTGGTTTTACGCAGCTCACTGCGCTGGCCGCCTTGTGCAAAATAGTACAAATTTTAGCTTAACAACCGAAAAAGTGCATTAGAATGGGGATAACTGTATTGAAAATTGTCATTTGGGGAGGTAAATCGTCGGTTTTACGGTCGCAAATTACGTTTTACGGCAATTTTCAGTACAGTTATCCCCTAATTGAGTTTGGTCCTATGAATAATGGGAATATCATCTATCCCTAGCTGCTTTAACCTATCTGAGTACATACTTACAATGTCTGGCATTTTAAACACGGGCGCAACAGACTGGCCATACCGTGTGTCTTCAATATAGCTAAAAATGTCAGCTAACGCTATTGCATGGCACATTTGTTCATGTCTTGACGAAACCGAATCTTCATCTCGTGTCCTATTATACAATGAAACAAGACACTACTGATGATATTTATCTTCTTGTGCCACTAAGTCACCCCTAAGTCACCTGCGCTCAATTTAGCTCGCAAAGCTGTGTTTTTCAATGTTTTTGCACAATCCCTGACCCTCAAGTCTATCATACGTGTGGCTGATTCGCGTCTTTCAGGCTTTACATCTGTCAGTGGTTTGTCACAAAAGAAGCGAATATTTGCTTTCATCGAAACTTTGCATGGTAGGATTCGGCGTGTATGTTTCATTTGCACTTCTTTAGTGTCTTCAATACTGCCGTTGTCTAAGCTCAAGCTTAGCTTTTCTTCTTTTCAGTTTCGTCGTATTGAACTTCATGTAACACGACTTGTGCCACTTTGCTTTATTGCTATACTAAGAAGGTCTTCGAGGCTAATAGTGTCATCTTCAAAGAGACTATTTTTCAATTTCATGGGGATACTTTTTAGCTCACCTGACCGAAGGTCATGGTGAGCTTTTGTGACCGTAAGATGTCCGGCGTCGTCGTGCGTCGTCCGTCGTCCGTCGTCCGTCGTGCGTAAACTTTTTCTTGTGAACAAACTAGAGGCCACAGTTTTGGTCCAATCATCATCAAACTTGCTCAGAATGATCATCATGACAATATCTCGGTCAAGTTCGAATATGGGTCATGTCGGGTGAAAAAGTAGGTCAGTAGGTCAAATCATAGAAAAACCTTGTGAACACTCTAGAGGGCACAGTTTTGGTCCAATCATCATCAAACTTGCTCAGAATAATTATCATGACAATATCTCGGTCAGGTTCGAATATGGATCATGTAGGGTCAAAAAGTAGGTCAGTAGGTCAAACCATAGATAGTCCTTGTGAACACTCTTGAGGGCACAGTTATGGTTCAATTATCATCAAACTTGCTCAGAATGATCATTGTGACAATATCTCGGTCAAGTTTGAATATGGGTCATGTCGGGTCAAAAAGTAGGTCAGTAGGTCAATTCATAGAAAAACCTTGTGAACACTCTGAAGGCCACTGTTTTGGTCCAATTATCATGAAACTTGCTCAGAATGACCATTGTGACAATATTTCAGTCCAGTTCGAATATGGGTCATATCGGGTTAAAAAGTAGGTCAGCGGGTCAAATCATATAAAAACCTTGTGAACACCCTAGGGGCCACAATTTTGGTCCAATCTTAATCAAACTTGCTCAGAATGATCATCATGACAATATCTCGGTCAAGTTTGAATATGGGTCAAATGGTTCCGGTCCGTTGCACATCTAGGTCATAGGAGCCAAAAACAGATTTTTTTCACCAAAAACTTAAAAAATCTTCTTCTCTGAAACCACAAGGCCCAGGTCTTTGTTATTTGGTATGAAGCTTCATCTAGTGGACCCCTACCAAGATTGTTCAAATTATAGTGCTGGGGCCAAAAATGCCCCCGCACGGGGGCCCTTTGGTTTTACATAGGCTTATATAGGGAAAATCTTTAAAAATCTTCTTCTCTGAAACCACAAGGCCCAGGACTTTGATATTTGGTATGAAGCTTCATCTAGTGGACCCCTACCAAGATTGTTCAAATTTGAGTGCTGGGACGAAAAATGCCCCCGCCACGGGGCCCTTTGGTTTTACATTGGCTTATATAGGGAAAATCTTTAAAAATCTTCTTCTCTGAAACCACAAGGCCCAGGTCTTTGATATTTGGTATGAAGCTTCATCTAGTGGACCCCTACCAAGATTGTTCAAATTATAGTGCTGGGGCCAAAAATGCCCCCGCCCCAGGGCCCTTTGGTTTTACATAGGCTTATATAGGGAAAATCTTCAAAAATCTTCTACTCTGAAACCACAAGGCCCAGGACTTTGATATTTGGTATGAAGCTTCATCTAGTGGACCCCTACCAAGATTGTTCAAATTATAGTGCTGGGACAAAAAATGCCCCCGCCACAGGGCCCTTTGGTTTTACATTGGCTTATATAGGGAAAATCTTTAAAAATCTTCTTCTCTGAAACCACAAGGCCCAGGTCTTTGATATTTGGTATGAAGCTTCATCTAGTTGACCCCTACCAAGATTGTTCAAATTACAGTGCTGGGGCCAAAAATGCCCCCGCCCCGGGGCCCTTTGGTTTTACATAGGCTTATATAGGGAAAATCTTAAAAAATCTTCTTCTCTGAAACCACAAGGCCCAGGTCTTTGATATTTGGTATGAAGCTTCATCTAGTGGACCCCTACCAAGATTGTTCAAATTTTAGTGCTGGGACAAAAAATGCCCCCGCCACGGGGTCCTTTGGTTTTACATGGGCTTATATAGGGAAAATCTTTAAAAATTTTCTTTTCTGAAACCACAAGGCCCAGGACTTTGATATTTGGTATGAAGCTTCATCTAGTGGACCCCTACCAAGATTGTTCAAATTTTAGTGCTGGGACAAAAATGCCCCCGCCACGGGGCCCTTTGCTTTTACATTGGCTTATATAGGGAAAATTTTTAAAAATCTTCTTCTCTGAAACCACAAGGCCCAGGTCTTATATATTTGGTATGAAGCTTCATCTAGTGGACCCCTACCAAGATTGTTCAAATTATAGTGCTGGGGCCAAAAATGCCCCCGCCACGGGGCCCTTTGGTTTTACATAGGCTTATATAGGGAAAATCTTTAAAAATTTTCTTCTCTAAAACCACAAGGCCCAGGACTTTGATATTTGGTATGAAGCTTCATCTAGTGGACCCCTACCAAGATTGTTCCAATTTTAGTGCTGGGGCCAAAAATGCCCCTGCCCCGGGGCCCTTTGGTTTTACATAGGCTTATATAGGGAAAATCTTTAAAAATCTTCTTCTCTGAAACCACAAGGCCCAGGACTTTGATATTTGGTATGAAGCTTCGTCTAGTGGACCCCTACCAAGATTGTTCAAATTATAGTGCTGGGACAAAAAATCCCCCCCTGCCACGGGGCCCTTTGGTTTTACATAGGCTTATATAGGGAAAATCTTTAAAAATCTTCTTCTCTGAAACCACAAGGCCCAGAACTTTGATATTTGGTATGAAGCTTCATCTAGTGGACCCCTACCAAGATTGTTCAAACTATAGTGCTGGGGCAAAAAATGCCCCTGTCCCGGGGCCCTTTGATTTTACATAGGCTTATATAGGGAAAATCTTTAAAAATCTTCTTCTCTGAAACCACAAGGCCCAGGACTTTGATATTTGGTATGAAGCTTCGTCTAGTGGACCCCTACCAAGATTGTTCAAATTATAGTGCTGGGACAAAAAATCCCCCCCTGCCACGGGGCCCTTTGGTTTTACATAGGCTTATATAGGGAAAATCTTTAAAAATCTTCTTCTCTGAAACCACAAGGCCCAGAACTTTGATATTTGGTATGAAGCTTCATCTAGTGGACCCCTACCAAGATTGTTCAAACTATAGTGCTGGGGCAAAAAATGCCCCTGTCCCGGGGCCCTTTGATTTTACATAGGCTTATATAGGGAAAATCTTTAAAAATCTTCTTCTCTGAAACCGCTAGGCCCAGGTCTTTGATATTTGATGTGTAGCTTCATCTAGTGGACCTTTGACAAGATTGTTCAAATTTTAGCCTTTGTTGATGTTTGGTATGAAGCTTCACCTTTAAGACCTCCCTCAACATTATGTACATTAAAGCCCTGGGGCCAATAATGGCCCTCTCTGGGGCCCACTTGTTACACTATGGATCAGGTGAGCGATCCAGGGCCATCATGGCCCTCTTGTTATTTCCTTAAATTGAAGAACGTTCCTAGATAATGTTGCATAACCTGAACAAGGACTAGAAGCCTTATAATTTGTGGGGTCCTGTAAGCGTTCGCACTTAACCTTCTGACAAACACAACATTTCGACCATTCAACTGGCTCTTGGTTTGCAACGGGTTTAGCTTGGCACACAAATTGAAAAGTTTTTTCAGCCTTTTTTTCATAGACAGATAGACAGAAAAAGAGACAGAAAGACAGTCAGATAAATAGGCAGACAGATAGACAGACAGGTAGACAAAATATATATAGACCATAGACAGAGAGATTGATCACAATGAAATGCAGTCAATAAAATGCACAGGGCAAAAAGATTTCACAATTAAATCAACAAAAGCACATTCGGGGTAGGAAAAACTATTGTTTCACAAAAAATTCAAAACTTTATCAGTCAAACAAATTTATATATCGTGAAAATTCGACAAATCAATCAATATGGCGGCCAACCTTATGAAACTCGATTTTAATGACGTCACTTTAGAATAACCACACTCGATAAGGGTACGTCAGACTATATTGATCGATAAATACAATGTACGCAGTGTCCGACTAAATCCCGGGACTAATGAGTGAGAAACCTATGCAGAAGCGGCTGCATTTTGTACTAGCTAGCCTAAATAAAAATGATAAATCGATAGATCTGGGGGTAAATATGCAGTAACTCTATCCAATTGAATCCTTTTCATCCATGTTTCACTGCTTGAGACAATTATGTTTCAAACCGGAAGTGACCAAAATAACCTGAAACAAGTTTAAGATTCATATATTATACTTTGATGAACCACATATGACTATAAAATGTCAACAGAGTAGTTATATTGCCCAGAATCATACTTAATAGTCAGATATTGTACGAATTTGTGAGTCGATAAACGAAAGTTTTAGCCGTGGCAGTCATATTGGATTTGAACCGTAAGTGGTGAAAATTCACGGTGTCTCCCGATCTTAAATGAACTAGTATCTATGCCAAATTTCGTGTTTGTATCATAAAAAGCAGTTTTCTTTGATAATTTGCAATTATCGGCTGAACTACTGTTACAGGTCCAAGGTCTGGTGTATTGGGTCGAGCAATACAGCTGACCGAGGATCTGTAACAGCAATGCGAAATTACTTGGTTAATAACAATTTTATTAATATGATGGTATTAATCCAGTCATTTCGTATTGGCCCAGTTACAGACCCTCAGTCAGCTGTTTTGTTGGTTTGTATTGGAGTCAACACTATATAGGTGATATTTGAGCCGTTCAGTTTATCTGTCCACACTTTTCCTGGGCAGGCTTATACGTAAGCGGTTAACCAGTACTGCACAGTGAACATACTTTCGCCAGAAACTGACAACTGCCCTTCTTGAATCAGCGGAAAGGAGATCTCGTTCAGCTGTATTGGCCCTCGATCGAAGGAGGCCAAAAGCCAATACAGCTGACCTAGGACCTGTAACTTGGCCAGTACAAAATTACTTTCGGCCGCGGCCAAGACAGCATACCTCGTATCTGTAACTGGGCCAATATGAAATTACTTGATGAATGACAATTTTGTTAATTGGCAGGATCATTGATTTCTGAGCTCAGCTTAATATCACTTTACCTCCGGTTAATATTGATTGACCTTGAGTAAATACGGATGGCCTCCGCTCAATGCAGGATAGTCAATTAATAAATTGTGGTGATATAACATGTGGAAAATTTAGAAATAAATGATGCACGGCCACTACATAATGAGAAAAACACATAAGCAATAATATAATGTTATTAATCAAGTTATTTCGTATTTGCCCATGTACAGGTCCGAGGTCTGATGCATTGACCCGAGGCCGAAGGCCGAGGGCTAATGCAGCTGACCGAGGACCTGTAAATGGGTCAATTCGAAATTACTTGATTAATGACAATTTTATTAATTTATACAATTAAAATAACATGATTATTGATTGGTTGACCTGGTGTTAATACCGATGACCTTCGATCAATACAGGATAGTCAATTAATAATGTATTCTAACACTGGTCGCCTATATAGCCAATGGTTAAATCTGGTGATACATTGAGTGACAAATCACTAGGCGAAAACGCATGACGCGAAGAGCCGCCGTTTGATAACGTTTTGCTACGTCATCGATCGTTTCCTTGACCTTAGACGGAGTAACGTCTTTTTTTCACGCATAAAGTACGTTACAGAAACAGGTAACTGCATGTGTTACAGTCAAACTTGTTGGCGGGATTTCTTCAAACAATGGCGGAATGTTGAGAGAATATGAAGGAAACAACAGCGCATTTGGTCGACTTTCTGTGTGTTAGAAATCAAATTGCATTTCAAAATCACATAACAACAACATAATTTTAACTTTTATAACTACAGCGCGTCATTTTAAAATTAAGAAACAGATCAGCTCTATCAGTGATTTGTTGAGTGATATATCACTTATTGGGGGTCAGTTGTAATGTAGATCAAATCACGAGCGCGTAGCGCGAGTGATTTGTCTAACAAGCTGTGATATATCACTCATTAATCACGACACTAGAGCTGATCAATTTCGATTCTAACACAGTGCGCCTATATAGGCAATGGAAAGGAACTGTGAATTATTATGCAACAAATCACACCTCAGAAGAACGTGATAGGTGACGTCATTAAAAACTCCAAATTTATTACGTCACTAGTCGATTTCCTTGACGTTAGACGGTGTAACGTCATTTTCTCGCATCGAAAACGTTAGAAAAGGATATAAATGCATGTGTTACAGTCGACAATTTTAGCGGGATTTCTTCTAACAATGGCGAAAAGTTGTGAGATTTTGAAGGAAACAACAACATTATTGCCGATTTTCAGCCTGTTAGAATCGAAATAGATCAGCTCTAGCCAGTGATTTGTTGGGTAATAAATCACAGTTTGTCGGTCAGTTGTAAGTAGACAAATCACGCGCGCTACGCGCTTGTGATTTGTCTACTTTGCAACTGACCTCCAAACTGTGATTTATTACACAACAAATCACAGCTAGAGCTGATCTATTTCTTAATTCTAACACACTAAAAGTCGATGAGAATGCTATTGATTCCTTCAGATTCTCCCTACCTTCCACCGTTGTGTGAAGTTATCCCGCCAATAAAACAGACTGTATCACATGCGATTACCTGTTTTCATAACATTTCTGATTCAAGAAAACGACGTTACACAATCTAACGTCAAGGCAACAACGAATGACGTCATGAAACTCAAAAAGCCGGCTCTTCGCGACGCACTCTTCCGCCCAGTGATTTATCACTCAATATATCACTAGATTTACCCATTGTCTATATAGGCGACCAGTGTTAGAATCGGTGGAAGGTAGGGAGAATCTGAAGGACTCATTAGCATTTTCATTTAGAATCGAAATATAGGTCAGTTCTAGCGTCGCGATTAATTGAGTGATTTATCACAGCTTGTCGGTCAGTTGTAAGTAGACAAATCCCTCGCGCTAAGCGCTCGTGATTTAATATACATTACAGCTATCCTCCAATCAGTGATATATCACTCAACAAATCACTGATAGAGCTGATCTATTTTTTAAATAACGTCATTTGAAAACTACACAACCGCTAAACTTTACGCGCGTTGACCGGCAACGTCATTGGACACCAAAACAAACGTTTTCATAATAACCTCCTTATTCTCCCTTACAATGTCGGTTAAATGATTAAAGAAAAAAACACACCCTCTGTTGTAAAAGCACGATGCAGTAATTTTTATTTATCTATATATTTATTAATTTATTGCTGTGCCGTTTTGTCCTTTACTACAACCTTTCAAATAAATCAGCCTAAATAATAATAATAAATAGTCATGAGAAAATGTAAAATAGCACGAACATTTATAGCGACAACTGAGATCAATTTGCATACTCCCGCTATCTATCCAGTCTTCACAGTACCAAATAATTGTGTTCCCATAAGGTTTTTCCTATATAAGTCTATGTTAAACTAGTGAGCCCCGGGGAGGGGCCATGTTTGGCCCCAGGCCTATAATTTGAACATTCTTGGTAGTCCAAAAGATGCTACACACCAACTATCAAAGACCTGAGCCTTCGGGTTTCAGGCAAGAAGATTTATAAAGGTTTTCCTTATATAAGTCTATGTAAAACGAGTGTCCCAGGGCGGAGAAAGTTTTGGCCCCAGGGCTGTTATTTGAGCAATCTTGGTCAAGGTCCACTAGACAATGCTTCATACCAATTATCAAAGACATATGAGCCTTCTGATTTCAGGCAAGAAGATTTTTAAAGGTTTTCCCTATATAAGTCTATGTAAAACCAGTGGGCCCTAGGATGGATCCATTTTTGGCCCCAGGGCTATAATTTGAACAATCTTGGTCGAGGTCCAGTAGACAAAGCTTCATAACAAATATCAAAGACCTGAACATTCTGGTTTCAGACGAAGATTTTTTATACATTTTTCCTATATAAGTCTATGTGAAACCAGTGGGTCTCGGGGAGGAGTCGTTTTTGTTTTGGCCCCAGAACTATAATTTGAACAATCTTGATAGAGGTCCACAAGGCCAAGCTTCATACCAAATATCAAAGAACTGAGCATTGTGGTTCCAGACAAGAAGATTTATAGAGGTTTTCCCTATATAAGTCTGTGTAAAACCAGTGGGCCCCGGGGACCCCAGGGCTATAATTTGAACAATCTTGATAGAGGTCCACTAGACGCAGCTTCGTACCATATATCAAACATTTGAGCCTTCTGGTTTCCGACAAGAAGATTTTTGAAAGGCTTTTCCCTTTTTAAGTCTGTGTAAAACCAAAGGGCCCCGGGGCGGGGACATGTTTACCAAAAGGGCTATAATTTGAACAATTTTAAGAGAGATCTACCAGATGAAGCTTCACACCAAATATCAAAGACCTAGGCCTTACGGTTTCAGAGGAGATTATTAAAGATTCTCCCTAGATAAGGTTACGTAAAACCATTGGGCCCAGTTGGGGGAGGGGGACATGCTTGGCCCTAGGGCTATAATTCGAACGTCTTGATGGAGGTCCACTAGATGAAGTTTCACACCTGTGTCTTGCGGTTTCAGAGAAGTTTTTTTTTAGATTTTCCCTATAAAAGTCAATGTAAAAACAAAGGGCTACGGGGCTTGGCATTTTTGGCTCAAAGGCTATAATTTGTACAATCTTTGTAGCGGTCCACTAGATGAAGTTACACACCAAATATCAAAGACCTGGACCTTGCGGATTCAGAGGAGAAGAGTTTTTTAGTTTTCATTTAAAAAGTCTATTTTGGCTCCTGTGGCCTTGATGTGCAACGGACCGGAACCATTTGAACAATTTTGAAAGAGGACCATCTAAGGGTCATTCTTATGAAGAAATGGTCATTCATGTGGAGTTTGGTCAAAATCCAATCAGTGGTTTAGGAGGATATGTCGTTTGAACAAATGGTTTACGGACGCATTGACGCACAACAGACGACGGACGAAAAGTGATCACAAAGGCTAACCTTGTCACTACGTGACAGGTGAGCTAAAAATGCTGCTCCACATAATCAACCAGCATAAAAGAATCCAACGTGTTTCTTCACCAGTTAACCTCTTCAGATAACTTGGCTGAAGGATGGTTAACTAAACCATGGGAAATCTGACCGTCTGGTGATAGAATCTTGTTGTTAATGTCTAAAAGTTCACGCTAACACACCTGTGTCCTAAAATGGCACCGTTCTGAGCCTTCTAGAACTAGCGTTTTCAAATGAAAATGTTTGATATTTTTCTTTTTTCTTGTCCAAATATAGTTTGTTGGTACTCATTAGAACCGTCTCAATGCGGTTCTAACGGGTATAGTAGTCGCAGATAAGATTGACTAGGCGCAGCTATCGTTTGTACCTGCCTTCGGAATGTTCTATTAACAAAAAGGTAAACCAAGTCGCCCGATTGTGTGAATTCAACTATAACACAAACAAAGCGGTGATGCATATGACCATTTGGTCCGCTTGAAAGCAAGAAAGGCACTTTACCGAATCTTCTGGTGGACTCAGCGAATTTGACATATACTAAGTCAAAAAAGTAACTATACCAACTTCGGGTTAAATTCCAGTAGCTATCCGGCAGCCAAGTAGCTAAATGTGCCATGGCTGTAAACATACGAATCGGACGTTTAGCTACAAAATGCATACATTTGCATTTGCCCATAATATTCTGCTCAAGGGTTGTCTTGCAATATGTGCCTAGAAAGGTTTTGCAAGGAATTTGGCACTGCCCATGCGCAGATGATCACGTTTGGTCTGAGATGAAAGATCATGACCATTGATCATCGAAACTCACTTTACTTTTACAATATCTTATGATCTTGCACTACACTCTGAAATTCTCAGATTATCTCCCTTTCAATAAAAGATATAGCAATTTTCAAACTGTTGCTATTTCTATACCTGTCATTCAATTTTTGCAATTTCTTTAAAAAGCGCCTTGTTGCCAACATTGCTGTTAACCATGGTGGAAAATACTGTAGAAACTTCGTGTAGCATGTAGCACTACCAATTTCGATTTTCTATGGAGTTTCAATTGAAAGCAGCATTTTGCACATAACTTCAAAGAATCGGAGGCCTGTACGTGATCGTGCGTTTCTCTCAGCAAATGGAACTAAAGTTCCAAACCTTTTGTGAATAAACACACAGGGTATCTAATTTAAGGTTACATGTATCAAATTTTAGAAATCTTGTGCAAAGTGTAATTTTTATGATGTTAAATCTTGGCTTTTTAATGATTTATTCTGCGAAATTGTCACAGTTACCCTTTGGGGTTTAAAACAATAACCCAGGCTGGCCAGTTTACATAAACAAAAACAGTTTGGACTTTTGCATGGTAGAATGAGTCTTCTAACTAAAACAAAACAAATTGTGTGTGTTTTTCATTTGTCGTAACTATGGTAACAGAAACAATTTTATGTATAGGAACTTTTTGACTCCGTATATATTGACAACACCCGAATAGCTCCGCCTAGTCAGTTTTATCTGAGACTACTATAATGTTGTTGCAAATAAAAATAAAAAATGAGTTCCTTTAAGAGCAATGAAAACATTCATAAGAAAGAAGATGGGTCATACTACGTAGTTTCGGCTAATAAAGCCTCATCAGTGACCCTGCATTGATCCGGCAACGAAAGCCAGAGGAAACATACTGCAATTTTGCGAATTTCGAATAGGCAGTCGATTCAAAGACTGATATACATCGAAATGGGGTCCAAATAATACAAAACCTGTCTAGAATATGAGTCTAAACCAATAATTTATTTCTGATTTCTCAGAATATTTACGCTGATCTCAAAGGACCAAAAGTAAAATATAAACTGCACTATGGTTGATGTACGGGGAGACGTTTTACGGCCGCCACACGGCACAACACCAGCTGCAGTGAAGGCAAATAAAAATAAAAAATGAGTTCCTTTAAGAGCAATGAAAACATTCATAAGAAAGAAGATGGGTCATACTACGTAGTTTCGGCTAATAAAGCCTCATCAGTGACCCTGCATTGATCCGGCAACGAAAGCCAGAGGAAACATACTGCAATTTTGCGAATTTCGAATAGGCAGTCGATTCAAAGACTGATATACATCGGATCTTAGGTCTTAGCTAACAAATACATCTCCAAGAGAAGTTTACAAAGTTCGCCAGTCTAACTGATGAGCAAAATCAGTGAGAAATAGAAGTGAAGGCAATGATCAAGAATCGATACAATTAACTCACAGCTCCCAGAAGTGACACCAAAGGGAAAGAAACACAGACATGAAATAACTAGACCCTAATGAAATCATCAATAGCGGAAAACCAAAAGGACAGTTACTTTCCCACAAAATGGACAATTGGCTATCCAAAACAAAATAATATAAGCGACACACACACTAAAAGGACAAATCTTAACAAAAATACACCGTTACATAAGAACCGCATTAGAACGGTCATTGAAACGAATTCCACTGTGTGTGTGTGTGTGGGGGGGGGGGGGGGTGCATTTGCTAATGAAAGATTTTTTTATATATATAAATAGTAATGATTAAATACTTCCCAAAAGTGCAAAATCGTTCCACTCCGAAGAAAATAGCCACAAGAGCTAAAAACAGAAAAACCTTAAAACGACATTTCCACCTAGACAAATGGTCCGATTGCAAAATAATTTATACAAATGTTCCTCTTATTACCCGTTGCCAAAATTGCTAAAATCGTTCAGCTTGGCTGAACGAAATGGCCCTTAGAGCTAAAAATTGAAAAACCTTTAAACGGCATCTCCTAGTCCAAAAAAATCACAGAAATGATTCTTAGGTGACGCTCTACCATAATGGCTAAAATCGTTCTGCTCGACTGAACAAAATGGCCACCAGAGCTAAAACTAGGAAAACCTTTAAGCGACATCTCCTCATCTCCGCCATGGCATATGGCCAGACTTCAAAATTATTTACAGGTTATCCTGTAGCCAAAATTGCTAAAATTGTTCTGCTCCATGGAACAAAATGGCCACCAGAGCTAAAAGTAGGAAAACAATTAAACGGCATCTCCTTCTGGACCAATTGCCCGATTTCAATACATAATTTCACAGGAATGTTCCTCTTAAGACGTGGTATAAAATTTTCTAAAATTATTCAGTTCCGTTGAACAAAATGGCCACGAGAGCTAAAATATAATCAAAGCCCTGAGAGTTATTAATAAAAATAGCCATATAAAATTGTTTGTAGCGCAAAAAAAATGATCTTTTCTATATAGGTCCTGCATTTGAGTCTAAAAGACTTAAAATTTGAAACAAAAAGATGGAAATTTTCATGTTGGTCATGAGTTATTAAAATTGTCACAATTGCTGAAGCATTCTGAGGATATTTGAGCAATCGTCGGGCAACCGTCGCTGAATCCTTGAACGTCGTGCAGCTTTATCCTAGCCTCTGTTTTTCTACACCCTACTTGTTGCAAAACTGCATGATGCCGTTTTGGGATCATTGAGATGTCACTTTGGCATTACCGGCGTCGGCAACATTCTTTCGTGGAGATTTATCACGAAATCTTTTCTACGCTCATTCTCCTCTCCCTTTCGTTGATTCAAGAAGGACAGTTGTCAGTTTCTGGCGAAAGAATGTTCACTGTACTGGTTAATCTCTTACATAAAAGCTTGCCCAGGAAAAGTGTGGATAGGTAAACTGACCAGCTAAAAATTGACCTAAAATAGTGTTGATTGGGCCGTTAAACTCCAATACAAACAAACAAAGCCACTTTTTGCCTCAATGAGCATTTTGAAAAATCCACGACGTCATAACCAAAATAGCGTTAGTGAGCTTCCTGTGTTGACCATATATACGAGTAAAACCCCATCTTCAATTTAGGGTAGTTAGACTAAGTGATTGTGTTTTTGTTTTTATCGACCTTTGCAAAAGGTATATTATGACATTCTCAATGGTCGCCAGAATTCAAAATTGCACTCGTGAGCTTCCTTGATTCATTATTTCTAACACAGTTATCTAGAATTTGGGTATATTAGATTAAGTAAATAAGCTTTGATATTTTTTTATGCCCCCGCCATTTTAAAATAGGGGATGGGGGCATATAGTATACCGCTGTCCGTACGTACGTCCGTCCGTACGTCCCGTACGAAATGGTTTCCGTCCGACATCTTTAGAAAAGATCGGTGGTGGATTGGATTCAAATTTCACAGGTATATAAGCATAAAATACAGGTCAAGTTTGATTTCGGGTAAAATCCGCCAATTATGATGAGAGTTACGGCCCTTTTTCAACTTTATTTTACTTGAAAAATGGTTTCCGTGCGATATCTTTTTTAAAAAACTTGGTGGATTGGATTGAAATTTCATACACAGGTATATTATCATAAAATGCAGGTCAAGTTCGATGTCAGGTTAAATCCGTCAATTATTATGGGAATTATGGTCCTTTTTATCCCCTCGCACAACGAAGTGATGGGGAGGGATATAGTTTTTTCTCGTACGTACGTACTTTTGTCATCGCTCCGTCATTGGCGGATTTTAATATGACTTCACACAAATGTTACTTATGATAATATCTCGAGCGAGTTCGCCTTTCAAGGTCATGGCCTTATGGTCAAGGTCACTGGCTATTTTTAGAAAAACTTTGACATCGTTCTAGCGCCTACATTTATAGACTGATATTAATATAACTTCACACAACTGTTACTTATGATAATATCTCGAGCGAGTTCGACTTTCAAGAGCATAGCATGAAGGTCAAGGTCACTGTGGCTATTTTCAAAAAAAAAGCTACGTCATCGCTCTAGTGCCTACATTTTGGACGGATATTAATATAACTTCACACAAATGTTGCTTATGATAATACCTCGAGCTTTAGATTAAACTAATTTATTTTAGTTCGATTCCGATTAAAGCTTTAAGCTTATTGAATCGCTCTCGAACACTCATTCCGGGTGTTTTTTCGCGCGCGCGAGAGAGAGGCAGTGGCTTTTACACCACTGCTACCCAGGGTGGAGTGGGGCAGTGTCATTACGTGTCTTACCCAAGGACACACCTCGATACCGGTGGCCGGATTCAAACGCACAACCTCTTGATCATAAGTCGAAAGCGTTAACCACTGCGCTATTGAGGCTGACTAATGCCTCGAACGAAATCGACTTTCAAGGTCATGTCCTCAAGGTTAAGGCCATTGTGATTATTTTAAGAAAAACTTTGTCATCGCTCTAGCGCCTACATTTATTTATGGATTTTAATATAAATTCACACACATGTTAGGTATGATGATATCTCGAGCGAGTTCGACTTTCAGGGTCTGAGGCTTAAGGTCAAGGTCGCTGTGGCTGTTTTTTTGAAAAACTTTGTATCGCTCTAGTGCCTTTATTATACCCCCGGCATACGAAGTATGTCAAGGGGTATATAGTTTTCGTCTTTCCGTCTGTTCGTTAGTTCGTTCGTTCGTTACTTCGTTTGTTCGTTCGTTTCTTCGTTCGTCCGTTCGTCAACCTTTACGTCAAAGTTTTGCGTTAAACCTTTTTTATTGCTCATATCTCTGTAACCACATGCTAGATCCTCTTCATATTTGGTAAAGGATATCTCTATAGCATTACCTTTCATATGGAATATCTAAGCCCCTGGGCCAAGCCCCTGGATGAGCTGTCCGTCGGTTCGTCAACTTTTACGTCAAAGTTTTGTGTTAAACCTTTTTGATTGCTCATATCTCTGTAACCACATGTGGGATTCTCTTCATACTTGGTACAGACTCTCTCTATAGCATTACCTTTTATTTGGAAGATCTAAGCTCCCGGGTCAAACCTTTTTGATTGCTCATATCTCTGTAACCATATTTTAGATTTGCTTCATATTTGGTAAAGCATATCTCTATAGCATTACCTTTCATATGGAGTATCTAAGCCCCTGGGTCAAGCCCCGTGGTGGGCTGTCCGTCCGTTTGTCAACTTTTACGTCAAAGTTTTGTGTTAAACCTTTTTGATTGCTCATATCTCTGTAACCACATGTTGGATTCTCTTCGTACGAGGGTAGGCTGAAAACTTCTGAGCCTGACCAAGATCCAATGGTTTGTCCATGCTGAAAGTGCCTTATTTTTCAACATAGTCTCCCTTCCTCTCCACACACTTCCTCCAGCGATGCTGGAGTTCTTGGATTCCAGTGGTATTGAAGGTCTCATCTTGGTCCCTGAAAAACTCCTCCACAGCAGCTATCACCTCCTCGTCTGACCGATAATGCTGCCCAGCCAAGTGCTTTTTCATGTTTGGAAACAGGAAATAATCTGATGGAGCTAGATCAGGTGAATAAGGAGGGTGATCGACAAGTCATGCACAGCAGCCATTGCGACAACCGATTTTTGAGCAGGCGCATTGTCCTAATGGAACAAGACCCCTTTTGTCAATATTCCGGGTCGTTAAGCCTTAATTGCTTTTCGCAATTGTTTTAGCAGATCTGCATAATACTCCCCATTAATTGTTCTGCCCTTTTGAAGGTAATCTATGAATATTATACCCTTGGCATCCCAGAACACTGATGCCATCACCTTCCCTGCACAGGAGACGACCTTTGCCTTCTTTGGAGGGGGTGAGCCAGGGTGCTTCCATTGCATGGATTGTCTTTTGGTCTCTGGCTCAACACTCATCCTGAGTGACAAAACGGTCAAGAAAACCATCTTGGTCTGCTTCAAAAATAGCCCAGTTGGCTTGTGACAGGTTCAGTCTGGTCAGGCGTCAAAAGCCGTGGCACCCATCTGGCGGAAACCTTCGACATTCCTAATTCACCGTGTAGAAAGTTCTCTACTCGTTCACGGGAGATGCCAATAGTGTTAGCTAACTGATTCACAGTTAAACGCCTGTCATCCATCACGGCCCTGTGCACTTGGCTGATGGTTTCCTCAGTTGTTGTCGTTGTGGGTCGTCCACATCGGTCATCATGTTCAAGGCTGTCCTTGCCCATCTTAAAATTTGCTACCCACTTTTTCACGGTTGCATACGAAGGAGCATCATCCCCTTATGTAGCAACCATATCGGCATGAATGACCTTAGGAGCTAACCCCTTTTTATGGAGGTACTTGATACCACGATGCCAGATTTTGTCCATTTTCTCAAAAACGTGCTGGTATCAATTTTCAAAGTCTAGAATTTCAACGTTATTGCAGGAAAACTTGAACTCATTTGAGTCAAATCAAGTAATAAAGGTTTGGATTTAATGAATACAAAATTTCATGGCTGTTCGATGCCTGCTTCTTGGTCAGGCTCAGAACTTTTCAGCCTACCCTCGTATTTGGTACAGACTATCTCTATAGCATTACCTTTCATATGGAATATCTCAGCTCCCGGATCAAACCCCTGTGTGGGCTGTCCGTCTGTCTGTCCGGTCATCAACCTTTATGTCAAAGTTTTGTGTTAAACCTTTTCGATTGCTCATATCTCTGTAACCACATGTGGTATAGGATATTTCCATGGCATTACTTTTCATATGGAATATCTAAGCCCCTGGGTCATGCCCCTGGGACTGGGTGGGCTGTCCATCCATTTGTCAACTTTTACGTCAAAGTTTTGCGTTAAACCTTTTTCATTGCTGATATCTTTGTAACCATGTTAGATTCTCTTTGTATTTGGTACAGGATATGTGTATAGCATTCCCTTATATATGGAATGTGGCCTGTATATGCAAAGAATCTTTTGACATTGCCATTTTCAACTCAGGCGATGGCACTGGCCGGGGGTATACGTGCCCCACTGGGCACTTTGTCTAGTTTATTGATGAGTTTTAATATAACTTCACACAATTGTTGGGTATGATGATATCTCGTGCGAGTTTGACTTTCAGGTCAAGGTCACTGTGGCTAGTTTTAGAAAACTTTTGTCATCACTCTAGCGCCTTCAGTTATCGATGGATTTTAATATAACTTCACATAAATGTCGGGTATGATGATATCTCGAGCAATTTTGACTTTCGGGGTCTGTGGCTCAAGGTCAATGTCACTCTGGCTATTTTAAGAAAAAACTTTGCCATTGCTCTAGCGCCTACATTTATGGATGGATTTTAAGATAACTTTACACAAATGTTTGGTATGATAGTATCTCGAGTGAGTTCGACTTCCAATGTACTTGGCATTAGGTCAAGGTCATTGTGGCTAGTTTTAGAGAAAAAAAACGCTGTCATCACTCTAGGGCCTATATTTATTGATTGATTTTAGTATAACTTCACACAAATCTTGGATATGATAATATCTCAAGCAGGTTCGACTTTCAGGGTCTTGGGCTGAAAGTCAAGGTCGCTTTGGCTATTTTTAGAATACATTGGTCTTCGCCATGCCGCCTACATTTATTGATGGATTTTAATTTAATTTCACACAAATTTTGTGTGATAATATCCCGCACGAGTTTGACTTTAAGGGTCCTCGGCTCAAGATCAAGGTCACCGTGATTATTTTTAGAAAAACATTGCCATCGCGCCTGCGCTTATATTTATTTGTGGATCTTAACATAACATTACACAAATGTTGCATATGATAATATCTCGAGCGAGATATTATCAGAGCATATGATAATATCTTTCAGGGTCCTGGCCTCAAGGTCAAGGTCACTGTGGCTATTTTTAGAAAACTTTGTCATCGCCCTAGCGCCTACATTTGTGTATTTAAGTTTTAATGTAACCTCACAAGATGCAGTTCAAGTTTGGTTTCTGATAAAATCCACCAGTTATTCTGGGAGTTATGGCCCCTTTTTAACTTCGTTTTTATTACACATAAAAGAAGTTTGTGTTTGATATCTTTTGTAATCATTTAAGAAATGAAATTTATTTTTCTGCAGTTCATGGAAATATGAACGCAGTGGGTCGCGTGCAAAGTAAATGAACCCCGAAGGGGTTCATGTAAACTTTGCTAGCGACCCACTGTCGTTCATACTTCAATGAAAAGCAGAAAAATTAAGTTTAATTTTTATATTTACATTATTTGCCACTCATTACTGGGCGAAAACATGCTCGTAGGACAAACTTTTAAAGCTGGAAAACATTTACACGCTGTTTTTCTACAAACAGCGGAGCAGCGTTGACGTCATCAACGCCCATAGAGAACAATGGTTTAGAATGACGTCATTTAACGTCACTGAAAATCATGTGATTCGATGCGTTCATGGAAGTATGAACGCAATTGTTTTCTATAGGTTTACACTAGGCTTTACACTGGAAATGTAAATATTATTACATAGTTAATTTACACTGAATTTATATTTCATACAATCTTGAAATGTAGTTTCAAGTTTGATTTAACTTACAATATGCCGATTATTATGACAGTTATGGCCCTTTTTCAACTTCATCTTTTTTGCAAAATGCTTGTTTCCGGGGGATGCTGACCCCTGGGCGGGGGCCATCCGTGTTATACCGACACATTTCTAGTTTCGGCTTTTGCTTCATGATGACCTTGACAGTCTAAGGTGGCGTCCATTAGGGCATCCAGAAAATTACTACGGGGACTATATGTAGCCAAATGTTTGTTGGTTTTACCTTTATTTTATGTTCTAGCCAGTGTCATAAATATAGTCAATTTCACCATCACTTGTCGCATCTAATGCATTGTCAAGCCATTGTGACATTTGTTTGTCCGATTTAATTTGAAACACACAGAAAATGCTAGCTGCGCACTGCTACACACACATTTGGAAGTAAAGCATGCCTGACCAGACAGATCATTTTGAGGTTGTCAGCTGGAGCGGTTTGCCAATGTATCTGATGCTGTTACTGGCAGTAGAGATCATGCTCCTTCTGCGCTTGCCCTTCCGTATTTTGAAGTATCTAGTATCACTGGCTCTTGCTCAAGAGACAATTTCCAAATGGATGCTAGTATATGTGCCCATTTGATATTTCTTCAAATGCTTCTCTTGTTGAAGTAATGTGACCCTTTGCGAAGGAGCTGGCTTAAACTCCGGAGTTCAGTCATCGCTCTTGATTCCAAGACAGATTCCTACAAAATAATGAATTGAGCCGCATTAAGTTGTAAATGAAGTCACGTGGAAATAAGAGACGATGGGTCACTTTATATAACAGTACAGATGAGCTAAAACAGCACGAGAGCGGTGTACCCAGCTCAACTTCTACATTGGGTTTTGGCGTTTTTTGACTGACTGGCTTGCTGACTGACTGGCTGACTGACTGACTGACTGCTTTTCGGTAGGCTAAATGGGGCTTAGAGCACATGCCGAATGCAGTTGAACCGTGCAAAGAGTAACTTTCGGTTTCTTTTACTGGGCTTTTGCATGTGGATTACACTTAATTCGAGCGTATCCGCTCACATTGGGTTCATAAAATTGTACGAGCGTATGTAGTCTGGCGTAACTGTCAATTCTGATAGCTCTGAAACACTGAAAGCTCCTGTACTGACTTCGATACCCGAGATTATACCCGACAGGTTGTTTTGAATATCACTTCTTAAACCGGTGGCTAGATTTAAGTATGCTAAAACTGTTTCACCCCATCACTCCACTGAACAGGATTGCCACCAGAGCAAGAAAATACATTTTTTAATCAAGTCAGTGATCAGATTTTAATAGAATTTCAAAGAAATGTTTCTCTCACTGACATGTACCAAAATTGAGCAACGCTTAAAACGGTTCTATTCTACTGAATAAAAAGCCGCCATAGCTTAACCCCCCCCCCCGTCACCCCCCCCCCCCAAAAAAAAACAAAAAAAAAAAAACAATCAAAAAACAAAAACAAACAAAACACACACACACACACACACACACACAAACAAAATAAAACAAACAACAACAACAAAAAAAAAAAACATTTCTTTTAACGATTAGCGGCACAGAAATGTTCTTTTTGACAATTCTCTACCAAAATGGCCAAAAAATGAACTTGATATGCATATTCGGTTCGGTTTGGTAATATCATTAAAACTTTAAGTCGCCTATTGTTTTCAATCTCACAATATTTTGCACTAATCTTTTGTCTCTGCTTATAGTATCTCAAGCCAAATTGATAATAGATTATTGTTGGCCGGCAGTATTATTTCGAAAAGTTATTTGTATGGCTTATTCAAATGATTAGTGAATTGTGACAGCCAACTTCAAGATGAACTGATAACACATTTTAATCATTACGACATTGGTCTCTCAATGACCCTGTATTAGTTAGAAGACGCATAACATATCATAACATATACTGAACCGAAAAAGAAACGCAACTCCAAATATAAATGTGAGTATTTGCAGAAATAATCATGTTTGCAGAAAATCGATTTAATGACGCAATAATATAATCATTCCTTAATGTAACTACCATAGAGAGTTCAATTTCCAGTGAGAGTGTTTGGAACACAAATCCGTTTTGTCATAGAGGTAGTCATTTCACAAGTTCAAAACATAAGCAGTTAATAGCGAGTATGTCCTCCGTTTGAATTCAGTCCTGCACGCACACGCCTGGTCATGGGCAGGATTAAACGATTGATCTCTGCCTGGGGAATAACATTCCACTTCTGTATGAGCGCGAGACGCAAGGCTTGACGCGTTGTTGGCGGCTGGGGGCGGTTACGTACGCGCCTATCCAAGACGTCCCACAAATGTCCTATAGGAGATAGATCTGGACTATACCGAGGCCAGTGCATCACGTCAGTATAGGGATCAACCAAGGTTTTTCATGCATTAACATTCGCCGGGTCCGGAGGAAGCTGTTTGAACATGAGTCCGCCAGACCGAATGTTCAAATATCTTCCGAGGTATCTGGCGAATGTTAATGCATGAAAAACCGTGGTTGATCGTTGTTCTTGCATAACTTATGATTCCGACAGCAAATGTTGACGAAAACTCCCAAAAGCTCCATGTAAACTCCATATTAACTCTTCAAATGCCATCGGCGAACCAACATGGCGGCCAGTTCAGAATGTTGTTTTCAATGACGTTGTTAAGCAGTAACCATCTGACGTCATCATAGAACCCTAAAACGCTACGTTCAGGGCAATAATATAACGTCGTTCAACGTAACGTAAACAAAGCAAGGCCCGTCTTGTGATGTCAAAAGTTCAAAATCCATTTTCAAACAGCAAGTGCTCGAATTTCATGATTTGAACATGGTTTTTATTGTTTGAGCACAGCTTTCGGTCCATTTGACAATGGCTTCAAACAGCCATGCGCACATATATTTATGCAAGAGTATAGGGATCAACCATGGTTTTTCATGTATTACCATTTGCCGGATCCCGAGGACGCTGTTTGAACATTAGGCCGCTAGGCCGAATGTTCAAATATCTTCCGAGGGGTCCGGCAAATGTTAATGCAATGAAATAACCATGGATGATCGTTGTTCTTGCATAACTTACGAATCCGACAACAAATTTTGACAAAAACGCCCAAAAGCTCCATATAAATTTCATATAAACTCTTCAAAGGCGACAAACCAAAATTCAGAATGTTGTTTACAATGACGTTATCATGCAGTGACGTCATCATAGAACCCTAAAACGCTATGTTCAGGGCGATAACGTTACGTCGCTCAACGTAAGTAAATAAAGCAAGGCCAGTCTTGTGATATCAAAAGCTCAAAATCCATGTTCAAACAGCACGCGAATTTCATGATTTGAACATGGTTTTTGCCGTTTGAGCACGGCTTTCGGTCCATTTGACAATGGCTTCAAACAGCCATGCGCATAGGTATTTATGCAAGAACGTTGTTTTGCTGAAGAAACGCCATGTTGAGCCTTGCTACATGCGCCCGAGCGTTATCCTGTTGAAACGTAACGTTGTGATGTCGTACATATGGAACAACTACCGGTCGTAAAACGATGTCAACGTAACGCTGAGCCGCCAAAGATCCATCAATGAATACCAGGGGCGTTCTATGACCTAAAGATATGCCAGCCCACACCATCAACCCACCGCCTCCAAATCGATCACGTTCAGCCAAACAATTGTCACGATAACGCTCTCCGTCACGCCTATACACACGTTGACGGCCGTCAGCTCTGTACAATAATTACCTGGACTCGTCAGAAAACATTACGTTACGCCACTGACGAAGGGGAAACATATGGAATGCCCTGGCTGTCTTACGGGGATGAAATTCATTATGTTTGGTGGTTTTCCTATTATATGCTGTGATAAAAACAGTATATGAAATGTTAATCTAGTATATGTAGTGGGAACCTCATTATTTTCGGTGGTAAAACGGTGTATACGCTGTAGTATTTTTATTATATGCTGTGGTTTCAGTGTTATATGTTCTGCTTTTTCCATTATCTATAGTAGATATTTCTTGCTATTCGGTGTCTTCATCAGTTGGTGCAGTCCTTTTTCCTTTATATTGATTGATTTTGTTCCTATGTTCGGTCTTTTCACACTCTCTCTTTATTTGAGGTAGTCACGTCATTATATTCACTAGTAATGTCATTACGTGCAGTAGATAAATCTTTATCTTGGGTGCAAACTTTATTATCATGATGAGATCAATCGGATGCCTTCGTGAACTACTCGAAAAGTACCGAAGATAAATTGCCGCGGTAAAACCCCGTACCAAGTACAGTGGTGCTTTTGTTGCAGTTGCATTATACAGAAAGAGTTATCTATCCTATTTGAAATGCAAAAACCCTTTTTGTACCAAATGGAATCTTCCTCCTTAGATATAGCACGAGTCCATTTCAAAATTTAGGGGTGTCAGGTTGTGTTTTCTTCAAATCTATTAGGAAAATAGCTGAACTTTTTGCAAACAGTGTAGGCCCTGATCAGACGCTGCATTCTGCGGCATCTGATCTGGGCCTGCACTGTTTGCCAAAGTACCCCTTTAGGGGTTTCCGGTACTAAATGGGTTAAGCATTGTATGATTTATGTATCTACTATAGTAACTCTACTGCAGTAATCAGTCTCAAACACGAATCCAAAATTTCCTCAGCTATTGGTTATTACAAAATTCCTGTAGCTGGAAAGCATAAATCAGCTTAAAAGTTTCTAGAAGCACTGATGGCTTGATCGACTCTGTCAGCTGTAAAACTAGTCCAAATGGAGAATTTAATTTGTTTGGCTTTCCAGTTTTTCTATCTATCTTCATATACTGAGTCGGTCATACTTGGCCGTTACCTCAGTTGGGTGGTGCGCTAAATTTAGAATTTAGCAAAAAAAAAAAAAAAAAAAAAAACCCACTGGATGAGTTCTTAAAACTATTTACAATCTGCTTTCAGAGGTGTACTAAAACGCACACCTCTGGATCCCAATCTACACCATGCGGGCTTTGAACTCCTCTGCAGTTTTGGCATTTACCACAGAGGAGGGAAGACTGTTCTACTGAGGAATAGTTCTAGGGAAGAAAGAATTCTTCAGGGCATCACTATAGGCCTGGTACCTACGATATTGACTGTTGTTTAGTTTTGATGCCCTTGTTTGAGTTGAAGTAGTCACAGGGGTCAAGTTTTTATCTTTATTAAGAGACACCGTGTCAGAGTGAATCTTCTAAAAGAAGGTTAAAGAGGACTGCTCGCGACGGGCCTCCAACGATGGCCACTCCAGCTCATCGAGCATTTCACCAACACTACTTCTGTTCCGCCATCGCCTGCAGGTCCATCGGGCAGCCGTCCTCTGAACCTTCTCAACCTGCTGAACCTGAGTTTTAACATTAGGATGCCAAACAGGTGATGCATACTCTAGTTGAGGTCTAACCAAGGTTTTGCATGCAGCATCCTTTGTCTGCCTAGGTGCAAAAGCCAAATCGCGTCTTAGAAACCCTAATGGCCTAGTTGCTTTAGAGGTAATCTCAGAAATATGTTGACCCCAATCAAGATTATCAGTAATGGTGATACCAAGATATTTTGCGGATTGGACATGTTCCAAAGTATGCTGATGTAATGAGTAGTTGAATTTTATCTGCTTGTCTGGAGGGTGCCGTGACACCCTCATTGAATGACATTTGGCCACATTGACCTTCATTTGCCAATCGGCCTCCCAACGTGCTAGGCTATCCAGGTCATCTTGTAAGATAAGACAGTCAGACGAAGTATACATATTCCTATACAAAACACAATCATCAGCAAACAAGCGAACAGATGACCTGATATTATCAGGAAGATCGTTAATAAATATCAAGAAAAGGACCGGTCCAAGTACCGAACCTTGTGGGACACCGGACAAAACAGGGACTGGATCCGACGCTTGGCCGTCAAGTACAACTTGTTGTGTGCGTCCAGATCAACACAGAAAAGGCCTTTGAGCAGCTTTCATTGAGCATTTGCAGATTTAAAATTAGCACATATGCCAATAAGTTGAGAAAAAAAGACAGTAGCCAATCAATTAGCCTAGCCACTAGGCTTTAAAATGAATGATATGGAATTAAAATAATCTTTTGCACTAAAATGAACAGTGTATAAAAGTTTAGCTAGTCTAGTCTCTCTGGCTCAATTTTAATCCTAAGATTTGAGACTCTACCAAATAGACTTGCCATCACTAAGAAGGTGATATTTTTTTTTTACAATAAAAATACTCCCCCCCCCCCAAAAAAAAAAAAAAAAAAACCATCAGATTTTTATTATCAGACTAGTAGCTAGTCAACGAATCAGTTAAAACAACATGATGCAAAAAAAAAAAAAAAATCTCCAGAAAGGGCATAAAGATCAGTGCTCTTCCAACCTAAAAGCACCTATGGGAGAATCAAAATTGCTTGCATATACAGTTGCTTGCTAATACAGATGAACATATTTGGGAACAAAAGGCGTGCTTGCTTAAACCAGATTGCTTGCTTAATAGAGGAGGCCACAATGACAGAGTATAGAGTACCGGTGTATTCCAAACTAGAAAAACTGAGTTATAAAAGGAGGTCTATTCAAACGGTGAGCTCTCTTAGCCGCCTTCTTCTTCTTTTTTTTTCTCGGCTGGTAGGTTACGAATGCATACGCATGATCTCATCAAGATAATAACATTTTGCACCCAAGATAAAGACGAATCTACTGCATATAACAATTCAAACTGTGACCACAGCATATAATAATTGTTTTGTTTGATTTGAGGTTTAACGTCCCCGTCAACACTGTAAAGGTCATTTTGGAGACGTTGCTTCCAATTTTGTGGGACTTTTACCCGACATTCAGATGAAATGACATCTCAAGCCCTGTTGCCCAATGAAACCAATAGGGTTTATTAGCATGGACGGTCCACCTCGCACCGCGGTTCCTGGACAGGCTTAGATCCCCTAAGCTGTTAACCAGTACTAGTGTGCGGGCCGGATTCAGCTCTGCGTGGAAGCATCATGCAGCCCATATATTTCTTCAAGCCCCTATGGGCGGGGGCGACAGCATATAATAAAATATTACAGCAAATAATGAGTATCCACAACGTATAATAAAATACTACAGCATATATTAAAATACTACAGCAAATAATAAAAATACCGCAGCATATAAAAGAAATACTACCGCATATAACAAAAATACTACCGCATATAACAAAAATACTACAGCATATACAGGTTTTACCACCGAAAATAATGAGGTTTCTACTACATATAGTAGATTAACCACTACATATACTGTTTTTATCACAGCATATAATAGGAAAACCACCAAACATAATGAATTTTATCCCCGTAAGACAGCCAGGGCGTTCCATAGAAACAGGTTTGCCCTATGTTGTGTGAGCCACGCCATTCTAACCTGGCGTCGTCGTGGTGTTAATGACATACCAACGTACGGACGATGAGGACGTTAGCCAAACTCTCAAAGGCAATTCCTGCCAGTATCTGCACTTACATTGTATTATCAATTGCAAAAAGATTTAGCAAAACAGGCGTCAATCGATTGGGCTCGCGTAATCACAGGTTGTTTATAAATACGTCATACTGCTCAAGCATAATAACCAATCAGAAGTAGTGTTGTGCAAGAGCGTCACCGATGATTATCTATAGTCCGTTTCGTTTTCATTGACGTTCTCCTTAACATCAGCCCTTATTTTGACGAATTTTTTAATTTCAACTCCAGCTTGTTGATTGATTGATTGATTGATTTGAGTTTTAACGTCCCCGTCAACACTATATATGTCATTTTGGGGACGTTGCTCCCAATTATGTGAGACTTTTACCCGACACTGAGATGAAATGACAACTCAAGCCCTGTCGCCCAAAGAAGCCAAAGTCTACATGCATTGGACGGCCTGGCCTGGGCAGGCTAAGTCCTTCTAAGCGGTTTACCAGTACTCATGTGTGGCCAGTTTCAGCTCTGCATGGCAGCATCTTACAGCCCATTTTTTTTTCTCCAAGCCCCGATGGGCGGGGCGGACTGTCGCTTGTTGTCACCAAGTATTATGGGCATACGAGAAAGGGAGAATTAGCCGTTAAATTTCTCCGCGGGCAGAAAACTCAATTTTCTTATTGGAGTATACGGTGTTTCATACGCAAATATTGTTTTGATTTGAGTTTAATCGTCCACGTCAACACTATGCAGGTCATTCTGAGACGTTGCTTCCGATTTGGTGCGACTTTTACCCGACATTGAGATGGTATGACATCTCAAGACCTGCCACCTAATGAAACAAAAAGAGTGTAAATGCTCGCATCACCTTGCCTGGATAGGCTTAGATCCTCTAAGCTGACCCAGAACTCGTATGCGGTCGGTTTCAGCTCTGTGTAGAAGCATCATGCAGCCCATCTATTTCATTAAGCCCGGTGCCCCCACCCCCCCCCCCCGCAAATATTGTGGGTGGGGCCAGCAATAAAGATGCGGTTTTGGATTTTTTTCATGAGGCCGTGCATTCATTTTACAATAATGGAAATATGTGTTTAAATCCAGAGGACCTGGTAAGAATAGACAAACTGTGCTATACATCGTTTGTTTTGTTTGTTAGGATCTTTAACATCCTCTGCAACACTGTGTAGATCATTTTGGAGACGTGGCTCCCAATTTTGTGGAACTTTTCCAAGCCGAACAGATTATGGTTGTAATGTTGGAGCAAGCAGGAGTTGAATACGTGTTCACGCCTGTTTTCGCGTCCACATTAAACCCTGTAGAATTCTGTTTTCAGTACATTAAAAAACTTCTTTTCACAAGCAAACTTCTAGCTGTAGTTAAAGACAAAGTATGTTATTATGACTGCGGTAAACAGTTATATCTTCAGACTTTGCTGGATATTGTTTTTGTTTAATTTGAGGTTTAACGTTCCCGTCAACAATGTTAAGGTAATTTTGGAGACGTTGCTTCCAAATTTATGGGACTTTTACCCGATATGGATAGCAGATATAAACAGTGACACTATGCTCAAGTGCTTAACCGGGCCTTCCTGGCTTGATGGGTTAGGTCGCCGACTCTTAATCTTTGGGTCTCTAACCGCTGTGATTCGAATCCCACTGGGATCACATGTGAAACGCCAAGTTCTGCAACGGAAGGTCAGGTGTTATTTCTCCGAGTACTCCCGTTTTCGCCGACTGATGAAGGACCGCCCCGATATGTGAAATGATTTTAAAAGGTCCGTAAAAGCCGAACAAAAATATCCAAGAGGTGTGACATGCATTTTAGCGGGATTTGGTCCATATAGATGTTTTAGCTCACACGTTCTCATTTAGGCTTCCATCTATTTTGCTTTTCATAAATTTTTGGTCTTGCAACACATACGAATGCACAACTGTCGCACTGAATTCGGTTAAGTTACACTCATGATCGAATAGCCAACACTTAACGGCCGGCTTCGGTAGCTCATTCGGATGCGCGTCAGACTGGCGATCAGGTCGACGCGGGTTCGATACATGCCGGTGTCGTGGAGATTGATCATGGAATCTTTTCTACGGTCATTCATTCCGCTGATTCAAGAACAGCAGTTGTCAGTTTTGGGACAAAAAAGCACTGCACTGATTAACCGCTTACGTATAATCCTGAGAGAGATTATTCCTCTTTGCATCTCTAGTACTTGGTTTTAAGTATACTAAAGAAAGACCTACCTTTGCCGGAGCTGGCGAGGTGCCCTCCGTTACTATGATGTTAATTCTCAATGAATCAGTGCTCCCACAAGATTTAGTTGCTAGTCTTATAAATTTGTGATAGTTACGTTCTATGTACTCGTTTTCCAAATCCAGGAAAGAAACTCACAGAACCTGAAACTTTCTTAAACGAGTTACTTCTTCTTGCAATAAGTTGCAAATTTCAGTATACGTCATACTGTATAAATTTCCCATTGACGCTTCAATTAAGGAGCAACGGGTGTCCTCACTGAACTCCGTGTAGACCTCATTGTCAACGAGCTCTTCTAGGACCATTTTAGATGCCATCACTGATAGCAGATGCCTAGCGAGTTGTGATTTAAAGAAATATTTCGCTCTTGTGCCCGTGTAGCGGCCCAAAAGACACTTTTATATGGGCTCATTGGTACGGTGGAGAGATTGAAACACCTGCTATATGTAAACTAGGCCTGTGATTTGTTAACAAAAATCAGAAACCAATTTAAGCAACTGACCAGTATTCAGATTAGAGGGTAGTTCCCGCCATATGTAAATTAGAACTAAACGTAAGAATTTCAGGTGTTCCGACATGTTTTTGAAGGACCTATGAACGCATAATCATGATTGATATGTTGTTGCAAGATGAAACGTAGGTCATAAAGATTATCATGTCATGATCTCTAAATGGTCAATGAAACTGTGTAACTACTAGGCAATTTAACCAAGGCAGCAATTTGCCTCATATTTTTCTCCTAACAATAACAGAATGTGGGAATTCAAGAGAGCCGCCTAGTCTTCGTCTTCCGTGAAATGGTCAGAATGTGAGCGTGAACTAGCTCGCCATACTTCTAGTAATGACAGTAATTTGTCGAACGAAAAAAAGATAGCGTCTGAGACTACTTATGCTATCCGTCATACATAGCTCTTCTTAATAGCAAGACAGAAGCCTCCGTGGTGCAGTGGTTAATGGTTATACTACTCGCCTTGTAAACCGGGGATCACAGGATCGAACACGGGCTTCTCCAGACTTTCGGATCAGTCTTTTAACCGAGGCCCAGTCTCCGTATGACCTTAGCTGTTGGTGAGATGTTAAACTCAAACACTCCCTCACTCTTTTAGCAAGACACAGAGGACTCATTCGTTCATTGTCTTGTCTCGACAGAAGACTGTGGCGAAGCGGTCGACTGAGAGAGAGAGAGAGAGAGAGAGAGAGAGAGAGAGAGAGAGAGAGAGGAGAGAGAGAGAGAGAGAGAGAGAGAGAGAGAGAGAGAGAGAGAGAGAGAGAGAGAGAGAGAGAGAGAGAGAGAGAGAGAGAGAGAGAGAGAGAGAGAGAGTCATGAGTCATTAGAACACTTGCTAAGATTTTCAACTTCGGTTTTTATGGCTCTTTCAGCCAGATGCGTGGCAACAGTGTATGCTTTTGTTTGATTCGAGGTTTAACGTCCCCGTCAGCACAGTAAGAGGTCATTATGGAGACATTGCTGTCAATTTTGTGGGACTTTTACCCGACATTGAGATGAAATGACATCTCAAGCCTTGCTGCCCAATGAAACCAAAAGGGTTTATAAGCATGGACGGGCCGACTCACACCGCTTTACCGGGGCATGCTTATATCCTCTAAGCGGTTTACCAGTACTCGTGTACGGATCGGTTTCCGCTCTGCGTGGAAGCATCATGCAGCCCATATATTTCTTCAAACCCCGATGGGCGGGGGATAGGCAACAGTGTATGACAAAATTAATCTCAAAACTTTTCGGAATGGTACTTACTCAACATGCTGATGAAAAACCAAAGCATTGAACACCGGTGGGTCGACTGTCTCTGAGTGTAGGCTGGGAAAATAGTCCTGGACTAAAGAAATTTTGTATAACCCTTAAATTCAAGCTTTTAAGCAAAAAGTGTAGACCCTGATCAGACGCTGCGTTTTGCGTCGTCTGAGCCTTAATTCCTGTATTGCGAGCAAAGAGTCCAGATCCTGATAAGACGTCGCTTTCTACAGCGTCTGAGTTGGGTCTACGACATTTGTCAAGCCCGACCCATGGTTCCAGTCCAGATTCTATAGATAACCTACTGCGATAAAACTAGCGCTACTATTTTCTATAAATAAGTTATATTGGTTTCATGCAAATCAGTGATAGTCACATGAACTTCAGCACTGGAGCGTTTTTTATGCTTAGTAACGTTGGGTCGATTGACAAACAATCGACCCAGAAAGTTGTTGGTGCTTGAAATGTCCATGTCTGATTTTAGCCTGCGCCTAATGTTGTCAGAGCTTTTGATGCTCATGTATATCAACAGGGAGCTTTTGTGGTGTCAACATTTAGCATTAAAGCTGGCGATAGCTGATAAATCCCCACCGCCCATTGGGGCTCGAAGAAATAGATGGGCTGCATGGTCCTTCCACGCAGAGCTGAAACAGACCTGCACACAAGTACTGGTAAACCGCTTAGAGGATCTAAGCCTGCCCAGGCAAAGCGGTGCGAGTCGGCCCGTCCATGCTTATAAACACTATTGGTTTCATTGGGCGACAGGGCTTGAGGTGTCATTTCATCTCAGTGTCGGGTAAAAGTCCCACAAAATTGGAAGCATCGTCTCCAAAATGACCTATACAGTGTTGAGGGGACGTTAAACCTCAAATCAAACAAAGAAAGAAATAAACTGATAAAACATAAATTGACACATTCATCGCCATTATCTTTTTCAGATTTAAACATCATATACTTCGGCCCCGCCCATCGTGGCTTGGAGAAATGATCTGAAACCAACCGTAAACCGCTGAGCCTCTCGTCGCGTTTTGATAGAGATTTTGTTTGATTTGAGGTTTAACGTCCCCGTCAACACTGTAAAGGTCATTTTGGAGACGTTGCTTCCAATTTTGTGGGACTTTTACCCGACATTGAGATGAAATGACATCTCAAGCCTGTCGCCCAATGAAACCAATAGGGTTTATTAGCATGGACGGTCCGCCTCGCACCGCGGTTCCTGGACAGGCTTAGATCCTCTAAGCGGTTTACCAGTACTAGTGTGCAGGCCGGATTCAGCTATGCGTGG
This sequence comes from Lucinisca nassula, assembly GCA_963580285.1. NCBI lineage: Eukaryota > Metazoa > Mollusca > Bivalvia > Lucinida > Lucinidae > Lucinisca > Lucinisca nassula. The sequence goes on along the minus strand of OY757012.1, from coordinate 71,466,729 downwards.
AAGCATCTTGCAGCCCATATATTTCTTCAAGCCCCTATGGGCGGGGGCGAAGATTTAAAGGACTTGTAAATTTCCGTCATCACGTCACAATTTGACACATCAAGTGTGCGCTAGGATTGTCTTTCTGCAATGCGTAGTAAACCTCAAATCAAACTCATATTCTCCTCTCTCTCTCTCTCTCTCTCTCTCTCTCTCCTCTCTCTCTCTCTCATACACACACGTGCGCGCGCACGCACGCACACACCACCCCCGCCCATCGGAGCTTGAAGAAATAGATTTGGCTGCATGGTGCTTTCACACAGAGCTGAAACTGACTGCACATGAGTACTGGTAAACCGCTTAGAGATTCTAAGCCTTCCAATGAAAATGGATGTGAGTCGGGACCTTCCATGCATATAAACCCTATTGGTTCATTGAGCGGCAGGGCTTAATGTGTCATTTCATCTCAGTCCCACACAAGTGCAAGCAACGTCTCCAAAATGACCTATATAATGTTGACGGGGACGTTTTGTTTGTTTAGTTTGAGGTTTAACGTCGCCGTCGGCACCGTGTAAAGACCATGCTTTGGAGACATTGCTACCAGTTATTGGGAGTTTACCCGACATTGAGATGAAATGACATCTCAAACCCTATCGCCCAATGAAACCAATAGGGTTTATAATCATGGACGGTCCGACTAGCACCGCTTTGCCTGGGCAGGCTTAGACCCTCTAAGCGGTTTACCAGTACTCATGGACGGTCTGTTTCAGCTCTGCGTGGAAGCATCATGCAGCCTATCTTTTTCTTCAAGCCCCGATGGGTGAGGACTTTGACGTAAAACCTCAAATCAAACAAACACACATTCGTACAAACGCATGTTCCTTTGGGCTCCGCCCATCGGGGTTAGGAGAAATTGACTAGCTGCATGGTGTTTTCACACAGAGCCTAAACGGACCGCACATGAGTACTGGTAAACCGCTTAGGATGTCGAAGCTCTCTTAGGCAAAGTGAAAGCGGATCATCCAATGCATATTAACCCAGTTGGTTTTCATTGGGTCGCACGGCTTTAGATGTCATTTCCTTCTTTTCTTTCTTTTTTTAGTCTTTCTCTATATACTGCCATACGCCATCGCGCACATTCTAGGCAAGTGTACTACTGAGCTACCACGCTCCCTTTGATATTTCATCTCAGTGTCGGGTAAACGTCCAAAAACATTGGATGCAACGTCTCCAAAATGACCTAAATAGTCCTGACGAGGACGTTAAACCTCAATTCAAAAAACTGATATTCATTCGGAGCCATTGATCATCAACCGTTCGAGGCATATGACCCACAAATAGGAAATGCGACATCAACGTTCGCAGCCGTGGAGTTTTTGAAATAGGCTATAATTACGCTCTAACTTTCCTTCCAAAAATAACTTGCCTACGTGACGAAAAACGACAGACAAGTTCAGTTTTTGGGTCAGTTCAATTGCTAAATCTTTCTGCAGTCAATAGTATTCGATTGTTGTGCGTTCCTGGTGTCACCTGAGACGTCTCGACGGCTACGAAGGTGGGTTAGACGGATGTATCGATCCTGTCGACGTGTCGTGACGCGTGGACGTCCACTTCTGGGCCTGTCATTTGTCGTTCCCGTTTGACGTAGACGCTGGTACAAGCGAGTTATCGTCGATTTACTCACTTGGAAGTTCCTGGCGATGACAGCCTGAGACGTCCAACCTAGAAGCATTTGGACCGCTACGTTACGTTGATTTTGCGTCAAACGTACCATATTCCGTTGAGAAATTTTACCGGACCTTTGAAACCTAAACTCCAGGAATATGATGAGGTTACAGGATACAATTTATGTACTGCACGAGGAAATGTTGAAAACAACGAATTGCCAAGTGGAGCATTAAACTGTACAGATATCGCCCAAATATTTTCCGCAGAAGAAAGTTTAAAAAGTATGAAAATAAATCGCAAAATGATTTTTCAGTCAACCTGATGGTTGCATGAAAATCTTTTGGGTTAAAAAGTTGCGTTTGTTTTTCGGTTCAGTACCTATTCATTATATAAACACCTAAAAGAAACCCTAAAAGTTGACAACACACCGTTTGACATGGAAAAATGACTCAAACGTGGTTCTCGAATTTACCGCCCGAAATCACTGATCCGTGCACACATAACATGACCTTACGCTTGACTGCCTTAAGGTTCCTCAGCCCCCGCTCATTGCGGCTTGAAGAAATAAATGGGCTGCATGATGCTTCCACGCAGAGCTGAATCCGACCGCACACGAGTACTGGGAAACCGCTTAGAGTATCTAAGCCTGCCCAGGCAAAGCGGTGCGAGTCGGACCGTCCTTGCTTATAAACCCTATTGGTTTCATTGGGCGACAGGGCTTGAGAAGTCATTTTATCTCAATGTCGGGTAAAAGTCCCACAAAATTGGAAGCAACGTCTCCAAAATGACCTTTATAGTGTTTGCAGGGACGTTAAACATCAAATCAAACAAATAAACAAACAAACAAAGCCTAAGGTTCTTCACTACATTTGAGGTACTGAAAAAATCATATTTGCAACATATTTTACATCAGATGGTAGTCCATGTAAATGTAAGAATACCAAAGCAAAGATTTTTATTCGAAAGTCACCATTTTAGAAAAAAAAAAAAACTTAATCCACAGAACCACAATGAGTAAAATACTATCATAGAAATGTGGCTCAGGGTTGGCAACAGGAATTTCAAGGAAAATACCTAAATAGTACTGAAAGATAATGATTCCCAAAAATTAAAAAAAAATGTCATTATCTCACCTGGTACTATTTTTAAATTCAGTGTTCGGTAGCCAAAAATGACCAGTTCTTCCAATTTCGCAACAAGCTCATTGATTGGGTTGAGGTGTTAGCTTGTAAAATGATTGTCCTTCTTTGGTGCTTTTAGTACTTCATTTAATTGCATTCATGCAATTTATAACAATTTAAGCAATCGCTGCACCAAATATTGATTGTGTTTATAGGATGGGTGCTGGAATTAAATAAACAAAAAAAAAAAAACGTCCGACTCATGATCGAGAGGTTGTGCGTTCGAATCCGGTGTAGCGTGAGATTATTGATCCCGTGAGATTCTTCAGTCGCACCGGAAGTGGCTGAAATCCCTCACGGAGGGGTGTGAGAGAATTCAGCCGTGAGAACTGTAATACGATAACTCTATAAGAGATTGGGGTATTGAAACTCTCTTAGTATATTAAATGATAAATTATGCTGGCACATTAATTAAACTTTAATTTTCTGCTGTAGAGCCTATCCAAGGAAATTAGAAACTGTGTTACTAGTGATTTTATTTATTTATTTATTTATTTATTCACCAAGCCCCGATTGTCGGGGGCCCAGTGACAAACAGATACTATAGAATGTAGAAGGATATTATCTTGATAAAAGACAACTCTGTCAAGCTGAACTTATATTGGGGTCCGACTTGACCAAAGCCAAACTGCAACGCCCGGGATCAATCAGGGCGACTGGACTTAGGGTCGAAATGGTCCGCATTCATAGTGGTGTTGATTATCAAATTACAGAAAAAAAAACTGTAGGGACATTTCTTGTTTGTTTTGTTTGATTTGAGGTTTAACTTCCCCGTCAACACTGTATAAGGTCATTTTGGAGACGTTGCTTCCAATTTTTCCCGACATTGAGATTAAATGACATCTCAAGCCCTGTCGCCCAATGAAACCAATAGGGTTTATGAGCATAGACGGTCCGAGTCGCACCGCTTTGCCTGGTCAGGCTTAGATCCTCTAAGCGGTTTACCAGTACTCGTGTGCGGTCGGTTTCAGCTCTGCGTGGAAGCATCATGCAGCCCGTCTATTTCTTCACGGCCCGATGGGCGGGGGGCAAGCTGACGTCGTACTTCTAACTTCTGCTTTGACGTTGTTTAGGTAGGTAAGTAAGTATGTAGGTGGGTTGGTGGCTAGATAGGTAGGTAGATGGCTGGCTGGGTAGGTATATAGGTTGGGTTTGAGGTGAAACGTCCCCGTCAATACTATATAGGTCATTCGTAGACGGTGCTTCCAATTTCGTGGGACCCGACTTTGAGTTAACATGACATCTCAAAACCTGCTGCCCAATGAAACTAATAGGGTTTATATGCATGGACGGTCCAACTCGCATCATTTTGCCTGGGCAGGCTTAAGCGGTTTGCCAGTACTCATGTGCGGTCGGGCATCATGCAGCCCATCTATTTCTTCAAGTCCCGATGGGCGGGGTAGATTTAAATAGGTAGGTAAGGATATGTGTCTTGGTGGGTCGGTCGGTAGGTAGGTAGGTTTGATTTGAGGTTTAACGTCCCCTCAATACTTTGTTTGTTTGTTTGTTTGTATTGGAATTTAACGGCCCAGACAACACTATTTAGGTCATTTTAGCCGGTCAGTCTACCTATCAACACTTTCCTGGACAGGCTTATACGTAAGCGGTTAACCAGTACAGTGCACATTCTTTCGCCAGAAACTGACAACTGCCCTTCTTGAATCAGCGGAAGGGAGAGAATGACCGTAGAAAAGATTTCATGATCAATCTCCACGAAAGAATGTTGCCGACCCTGGCGGGAGTCGAACCCGCGTCCTCCTGATTACCAGTCAGACGCGCATCCGACTGAGCCACTGAGGCCTGCCCCCGTCAATACTATATAGGTAATTTGGAGACGATGCTTCCAATTTCTAGGGACCTGACTTTGAGATGAAAAGACATCTCAAGACCTGCCGCCCAATGAAACCAATAGGGTTTTTATTCATGGACGGTCCGACTCGCATCACTCGCCTGGGCAGGTTTTTTGCGGTTTATCAGTACTAAGGTGTGGTAGGGAATCCTGCAGCCCATCTAGTTCTTCAAGTCCCGATGGGCGGTGTTGATTTAGGCCGGCAGGTAAGGGGGTGTCCTGGTGGGAAGGCAGGTAGGTGTTTGTTTGTTTGTTTGTTTGTTTGATTTGAGATTTAAAGTCCCCGTCAACACTGTGAAAGTCATATTGGAGACATTGCGACCAATTGCGAACAATCTGTTGGATTTTTACCTGACATTGAGATGAAATGACAGCTCAAGTCCTACCGCCTTATGAAACCAATAGGGTACTTACATGTAGGTAGGTAGGTAGAAATAAGTAAATGTATGTCTGACCGTCCGTTTCCATACGAAAAGAAGCCTCTGTGGTGTAGTGTTTATGTTACTGGCCTCATAGACCTGGGGTCACATATTCGATCCCGGGTTTTCACAGACTTTCGGATGAGTCTTTTAACCGAGGTCCAATCTCCGTAGGTAGGGCGTAAAACTGAGTGACAAACTCTTGTTGTCGAGTCCTGATCGTTGTTTCATCGCTGTGGTTTGATTTTTTGTGTGTTCCCGGAGATGTTGCACTGATGTGTTAGGAGGCCTTCATGCAGACTGAACAAATTATTTGTCTGAATCGCGACGGAACTAAGGGCGAAGACTGTGACCACGTAAAATCGATTCAAGGACCCCCCCCCCCCACACACACACACTAACACTCCCCCATTGGAGTTCGTTTCACTGTCCGTTCCAAGGCGGTTCTTCTGTCGCGGTTTATTTTTGTTATGGATGTCTTTGACTGTGTGTACCGCTTATATTATTTTGTTTTGGCTGACCAATTGACCATTTTGTAGGAAAGTAACTGTCATTTTGGCTTTCTGCTATTGATCTTTCCATCAAGGTCTGTGGTTTAATTGTATTGATTCCAGATAATTGCCTTCACTTCTATTTTACGTACGATCCTACCTACCTACCTACCTACCTATCTATCTACCGGCCTGCCTGTCAACTTCTTACCTACCGCACCACCAAGTTAGAAGACAGAAGGTTTGAAGTTAGCGGAAAGAATAAAAAAATTGAAGTTAGAAATAAGAAGTTCGAAATTAGAGAATTAATGTCGGTCTGCCTGGCTATCCGTCCGGCCGTCAGTCCGGACCTACCCACCTATCTATCTATACTTAGCCACTCTACAACTCTACCTACCTACCAACCTACCTACTTAGCTACATTCCTACCTACCTATCTATACACCTATCTCCTATCGATATACGTACACACCCACTTACCTCCATTTCTACCCAACCAAAACATATATAACTACGATCCTACCTACCTACGATCCTACCTACGACCGTCCTACCTACGATCCTACCTACCTACATCATCACCATCCTACACCTACCTACCTACATTATAACCATCCCACACCTACATACATAGCTGCATACCAACCTAGACTTTCGGATGAGTCTTTAAACCGAGGTCCCGTCTCCGTATGACCTTAGCTGTTAGTGAGACGTAAAACTCAAACACTCACTCACTCGCATACCAACCTACCTACTTACCAAAACATACATACCTACGATCAATCCCGGGCTTCTCCAGACTTTCGGATGAGTCTTTAAACCGAGGTCCCGTCCCCGTATGACCTTAGCTGTTGGTGGGACGTGAAACTCAAACACTCACTCACTCACATACCTACGACCCTAGCTATCTACGGTCCTACCTACCTACCTACGGCCCTCCTCCCTCTGTCCCGCGCTATCTACCTACCTTCCTTCCTACCAAATTACCATCCCGCAATTACCTACCTACCTACATAACTGCATTCCTACGTACGTTCGTACCTACCTACCTACCTAACTGCATTCCTACCTACCTATCTATCTACCTACCTACCTACCCACCTGCCCACTTTCCTCACCACCAACCAAAACCTGTCATTCCTACATATAACTACCTGCCTTCCTACCTACCTCCACTCCCTACCTACCTTCCCACTTTTACGGCCCCCGCCCATCGGGGCTTGAAGAAATATATGGGCTGCATGATGCTTCCACGCAGAGCTGAATCCGGCCCGCACACTAGTACTGGTAAACCGCTTAGAGGAACTAAGCCTGTCCATGAACCGCGGTGCGAGGCGGACCGTCCATGCTAATAAACCCCATTGGTTTCATTGGGCGACAGGACTTGAGATGTCATTTCATCTCAATGTCGGGTAAAAGTCCCACAAATTGGAAGCAACGTCTCAAAAATGACCTATACAGTGTTGACGGGGACGTTAAACCTCAAATAAAAAAAAAACCTACCCACATTCCTCGTCCGTCCGTACCTACCTATCTACCTACCCACCGAGCCACGAAGCCGCCAGATCATTTCCCTACCTACGTACCTACCTGCCTACCTAGCTACCATGCAGTCCATTCAAGCCCTGGTGGGCGGGGCCGGACTGCATACCTACCTACCTACCTACGTACAAACCGACTTAGTCGCCCTCGTCCATCGGGGCCTGGATAAATAGATGTACTGCATGGCGCTTCCACGCAGGGCTGACATAAACTCACATGAGTACTGGTAAACCGCTTAGAATGACAAAGCTTGCCCAGGCAAAGTGTTATGAGTCAGTCCGTCCAAAGCCTTTTGGTTTCATTGGGCGGCAGGGCTTGAGCTGTCATTTCATCTCAATGTCGGGTAAAGGTCCCACAAAATTGGAAGCAACGTCTCCAAAATGACCTAAATAGTGTTGACAAATATAAAAATGTATATTCTCTCTCTCTCTCTCTCTCTCTCTCTCTCTCTCTCTCTCTCTCTCTCTCTCTCTTCTTATAACTTTTCTACTCTCCTGTTGAATCTGACATCTCTCAGATACAAGTTTTTTCCCTTATTATCAATAACAACTAATTATTTGATCGAAGTCGTAACATTACTAAATACTGAGCGTTAACGGGTTTCTGTTAGATGTCAGCAGGAGAGCAGTCAGGTCCTGTGCATGCGTTGAGACTCGGCAAGCGAATACGTAGCTAATGGAATTGGTAGAAAAAGTAGCAATCTGCTTATTTTGACAAGAAGCAAACCCAGCGGACAGATGACGTTTAAGCAACGTCATTTCAACGTAATGACGTTTCACTGACATTGATTCGATATTACATACACGCTGTGTTCCCACAGGGAAAGTTCTTGCATTGCAGGCGCATGTCTGGAACATGAAAGGCAAAATACGTGTAATGTTGTTTGTTTTTTTGTTGTTGTTTACAGTCGGACTTCAATAGGTCGAACCCTTTTGGGACGATAAAATTTGTTTGAGAGAAGGGTAGTTCGCCCCCCCCCTCCCCCCCACTGAGGGTTACTAATAGTGCCACACAGAAAGCATAATGCAGATAATTTTGGGAATCTTTTCAGTGTCCTGTAATATCCATCAATCTAGCCATCACTATATCGGAGCTGAAGGAATTCCACAGGGACTAAAATATGTTTCGACTGACACATGGTAAATGAGCCATCTGAATTCTAGCCAAAGAAGTTTTGCTGCATTTTGGAGTTTAATGGCCGCGTCACAACTGGCCATAGAAGTTTTGCTGTGTTTTGGAGTACGGCACGTGTCATCAAAATTGTATCAGATCTAATAAAGCTGTTGACATTAATGACTGTCTTACTTTAACCGCCGCCTATGCAATATCGCAATATAATGACACGCGTATGGTTTCTTTCCGGTATGCATTCTTCTATAAGTTTTTTTACCTGTAAAAACGGATTATTGCATTCGGCACGTGTCATCACAATTGTATAAATAAAGCTGTATCTTACTTTAACCGCCGCCTATGCAATATAATTCTATTTTAATATAAGAAATCATTTTGAAAAATTGTGATGGTTTACCCCTGTAACCCCAACTTTTACTTTATAAAAGTGGATTGAAAGGGGGGGGGGGTCAAAATTATTTAGGTGTGTTTTCGTGATGAAGAGAAAGAATAAAAAAGAAACCATAACAAAACAAAAATGTAAACTGTTCTGAGAGAGAGAGAGAGAGAGAGAGAGAGAGAGAGAGAGAGAGAGAGAGAGAGAGAGAGAGAGACAGACAGACAGACAGACAGACAGACAGACAGACAGACAGACATATGTATGCATTATTTTTCTTCTTATCCAAGCTGTTGTGTGTACTCGCTCGGACCCATCAATACGGTATTGATGGGTCCGAGGTACTCGTTAAAACGGCTCAATCTTTTTTTTTCTAAGCACCGATAGGCGGGGGCGAGACAGATAGTATCGTCAGAGAGAGAGAGAGAGAGAGAGAGAGAGAGAGAGAGAGAGAGAGAGAGAGAGAGAGAGAGAGAGAGAGAGAGAGAGAGAGAGAGAGAGAGAGAAAGAAATTAAACATACGTAACTATATGAAACGACTGAAATACGAGGACGGGACACAGAGAGACTAACTTCTCGAAATATATAATCCGCGAAGTTAAGGGTACTCGTTAGAACCGCCTTAATTAGTGAATTCTAAAGAGCACTTACATCGCGAAACACGCCTTTATAATTTTGAAACTTTTATATGGTAAAAATGAGGTTTAAGGCTATACATTGTTTTTATTTATTTCTGTTCAAAAATAGACTGTGGGTACTCGTTAGAACTCGCCGAACAAACTGAACATATGTCTGTTTTCGCCATTGTGAAATGAACGAATGTAAGTAATCAATGGAAAACATGCTTTTAAAGGCAGTTTCAGTTTTAATTAAAATTGCTCATTTACCTTTTGAAGACAAGGGAGAGCGGTAAGTACCTTTAATTTGTGTTTCTTTGAAGGTCTCTCTTTTTCAATTATAAAGAACTTAACTACATCGTTAATCCAAATAAGTAGCGATGTCCATTGGATTATAGCAGAAATAAGAAAAATAAGGTATATCCCTGTAAACATCGGTTTTACTATATAAAAGTGGGGTTCAAAGGGGGTAAAATTATTAAGGCATGTTTTCGTGATGATTTATTTATTTTAAGAATATTTAATATCTCATTACGCTACAGCCCCCGCCCATCGGGGCTTGAAGAAATAGATGGGCTGCATGATGCTTTCACGCAGAGCTGAAACCGACCCGCACACGAGTACTGGTAAACAGCTTAGAGGATCTAAGCCTGTCCAGGCAAAGCTGTGCGAGTCGGCCCGTCCATGCTTATAAACCCTATTGGTTTCATTGGGTGGCAGGGCTTGAGATGTCATTTCATCTCAATGTCGGGTAAAGTCCCACAAAATAGGAAGCAGCATTTCCAAAATGACATTTACAGTGTTGATGGGGACTTATACCTCAAATCAAACTCATTACGTTAACACACCCGTGCGACATAGTGCATATTTCACATCTCCAAAATGGCTACTTTTCTGATGAACATGCGTGGGATTTTTCTTATTTTAACTGCTATCATAGGTCATGGTGCTCGTTAGAAACGCGTTCTAACGAGTACCCACAACATATGTCTTGGAGCAGAAATAAGAGAAAATATTGAATACCCCCGTAAATCCTGTTTTCTCTATATACAGTGGGGTCTACGATAACACGTCCGTGCGACATAGTGCATTTTCGATATCTCCGAAACGGCTACTTTTCTGATGAAAATGCATGATATTTTCTTATTTTTACTGCAATCTAACTGCACTTTTACTGCGTTCTAACGAGTACCCACAACCTATTTCTTGGAACAAAAACAAGAAAAACATTGAATACCCCGTATACCCCATTTTTGTCTATATAAAGTGGGGAGTAGGGTTTCACGGACTAGTTCACTTGATGAAGTTTTAACCGGTTGAAAATCAATACGCTTATTAATTAAAACACCAAAATATTGTTGACGGGGCCGTTAAACCCCAAATCGATCCAAATGCAAGGAACATCATCAAAATCACATTAAAAAGAAAGTATTCATTTTAATGAAAGAGATTACTACAAGAATTACCGTGTCCAATCTCGTCCGCAACAAACATGACAAAAGCAGTCCTTTTCGCATACAGTAATTGTCCTTTTCGTATAAAAAAGTCCTTTTCGCATTTTAGGGTAAGTCCTCCTCGCGAAAAGGACTCCTTTAAGGATCTAAGCCTGCCGGCCCGTCCATGCTTATAAACCCTATTGGTTTCATTGGGCGACAGGGCTTGAGATGTCATTTCATCTCAATATCGGGTAAAAGTTCCACAAAATTGGAAGCAACGTCTCCAAAATGACCTATACAGTGTTGACGGGGATGTTAAACCTCAAATCAAACAAAACAAACAAACAGGCAACGTCTAAGGAAGAAGTTAAAAGTAAGCCTACTTACCTACCTACCTACATGTCCAACAGACCATTCACCCTACCTACATACCTACCTACCTAGCCACCATGCAGCCCATCTGTTTCTTCAAGCCCCGATTGGTGGGATCGATTTTGATTGGTTGATAGTGAGCAGTGGGTTCGGTAATTACTTCTGTGTTTTGTGTGTTTTTATTTTTTTTTTTATTTTTTTTTTTTTTTTTTATTGAAACGGTTAAGAGAAAACCTGATTGGTTGACATTATTACCCCATATATGCAGAAAGGTGTGAAAATTAGTCTGTGTGTTTTGATAAGCATTGGGACAACAGGAAATGTCAAACCATAAATCACACATATTAATCACCTTGGTAAATATACCTAAAATTTAAATTCCATGAAGGGTTCAATATCCTTTGGAAGCTAGGAATAGAACTGAAAAGGTAAGAGTGTACATGTCTTCTCTAAGCCTCGGATTATGATTGATATTATCATTATTATTTATTATAATTGTTATTATTATTATTATTATTATTATCATTATTTTTGTTATTGTAAAAGGGCACTTATATTGAGATCAGTCTTATGCTGCAGTGTTCAAATCCATTTAGTAAGAAGAATAATTTTAAAATTTCCACAAAACTTGTTTTTTGAAAGTATTAATTGCGAGAACACGCCCATTAAAACTATATTGAAATTTTACCATCAAATTTTTAGATAAAATATTCTGATATTTTTCATATTTCCGCTGGAAAACATAGATTGTAGGTACTCGTTAGAATCGCCTCGTCGAGACGGTTCTAACGAGTACCTACAATCTTAGTTTTCCAGCGAAAATATGAAAATAATATACACCGCTGTAAGGGGCAAGGCCTAACAGGAAATGGATGAAATTTCTCACGGCCTTCTTGCGCATGCGCAGATATACCTTGGTATTAAGGTTCTCACGGGTTTAAAGATCTCACGCTACACCGGCACCCGGTATCGAGGTGTGCCCTGGGCAAGACACGTAATCACACTGCCTCACTCTGGGTAGCAGTGGTGTAATAGCCACTGCCCCTCTTTCGCGCGCGTGAAAACACCCGGAATGAGTGTTCGAGAGCGATTAAATAAGCTTGAAGCTTCCATCGCAATCGAACTAAAATAAATTAGTATAAACTAAAAAACAAATGAAATTAAGATAAAAACAGTTCATCCCCATATTTTAACTGAAGGACTGAAAGCAGCCTGTTCAGCACCAGAAACTTTGTCCAATAGGCTTCTGGTCACTGCCAATAACTGGAATGGTTTAGAAATGATTTGTTACATTGGTTCACATGAGCAACTGACTTTTGAACAGGTGAACTTCTGAACAACACAATGTTTATATTTTCCTAATACAATTAATGATCTTTTGTGTCACCTACTTACCAAAGTGTAAGCTGGTAAAAACTCATAGAAGCCCAATGCCTTTAATATGTTTTGATGAAAAAGTTTCAAAAATCTCCTTTTTTCAACTTGTTTACTTGTAGCTGGGCCGAACCGGACAATGTTACACGTAAAAGCTAGTTCGGAAATGAATGCATACTATTCATTTATTAACGGACAAATTATGTAAGAAAGTACGTGAAATTAGTTGCAAGGCAGATTATGTTTTAAATTAAAAACAATGTTGTACTATTGTTATTTTTGCGAAATTAGTTCCAAGGCGTATGAATACGTTTTTGCTCAGCAAGATGGAAATCTCTTCAATTTGACAGCTACAATAATTTATCAGTGATGGCAGGCTTCCAAGATAGGCGATGTCATTATGCTATATGCAGGAAGAAGGCTACATAGCTGAATTTTCAAGGTATATTCAAATAAAATGTGAAAGGCATAACTGATGAAGTCTGAGCATTTCAGATTTTCCGCAAAAAAGATGGCGGCGTCCATGAAGGAAAAACATATCAAAAAATTCCTAGTTTTCAAATCGGGTAGGCTTTTTGATAGAAAGCTTTGTCCGAGTCCCTAGTTTTTGATGTGAACGATTGATCTGCAGCTGTTTTAGTAACTTTTAAAAAGTCTGGAAAGCGGTTTCATTTTATACCAGGAGGTAAAAGTGAAAAATAGAGAATTGCATTTATTTTCAAAGCAAAAAAGTACTTGGTACCTCCAAACCGTCTTCTTCTGGGACAGACATTTTAAAAGGAAACCTGGATCATGTTTGGGAAAAATTAACATGCAAATCTGACACATATATTTTTCTTGTGCAAATGTATTGAGGAACCTTAATAATTAATCACCTGAAATCAGTGATCGGCGTACAAATGGCATGAGCATACGCTTGACTGACTTTCATTGAAGCGTATGCTGATGTCGTGACTGACTTAAACATTACACCGTTTTCACTGCTATTCCTAACATTGTTTTGTGCTGTTTACCCTGACCGGACGCTTTGTTATTTATCAACTTCAGGAATATTACAATCACATTTTCGACCTTTTAGCTCATCTGGGCTGAAGGCTCCAGGGAAGCTTATAGTATGGTCTTTGATCCGTCGTCCGTCCGTCAGCACCTTTCACCAGTTATATCTCTGCATGCTGATCTCAGCCATTTATAATCTGTAGCATGCCTCTGGTGGGGGATCGATGACATAAGCATTTAATCAAAATTAAATAAAACATTGGTTGCTATGGCAACCGCAAGGTCCTATAGACTTACAATCTGGAAACGGTTGTCATTCATGCGAACATTCTACAGGCCACAGTTTATGGTCCAATCATCGTCAAACTTGCTCAGAATGGTCATCATGATAATATCTCGGTCAAGTTCTAATATGGGTAATGTCGAGTCAAAAAGTAGGTCCATAGGTCAAATCAAGGAAAAACATGTGAACAAACTGGAGGCCACAGTTTGGTCCGATCCTCAACTAACTCGCTCAGAATGATCATCTTGACAATATCTCGGACAAGTTCGAATATGGGTCATGTCTGGTCCAAATGTAGGTCAGTAGGTCAGATCATAGAAAAACCTTGTGAACACACAAGAGGCAACAGTTTTGGTCCGATCATCATCAAATTTGCTCAGAATGATCAACTTGACAAAATCTCAGTCAAGTTCGAATATTGGTCAAAAAGTAGGTCAGTAGGTCAAATCATGGAAAAACATGTGAACATACTAAGGGGAAACAGGTTTGGTCCGATCATCATCAAACTTGCTCAGAAATATCATTTTGACAATATCTCGGACATGTTCGAATATGGGTTATGTTGGATCAAAAAGTAGGTCAGTAGGTCAAATCATAGAAGAACCTTGTGAATACGCTAGAGGCCACAATCTTGGTCAGAATGATATTGACAATATCTCGGGCGAGTTCGAATATGGGTCATGTTGGGTCAAAAAGTAGTTCAGTAGGTCAAATCATAGAAAAACCTTGTGAACATACAATGGGGCAACAGTGTTGGTCCGATCATCATCAAACTTGCTCAGAATAATGATCTTGGCAATATCTCGGACATGTTCGAATATGGGTCATGGCGGATCAGAAAGTAGGTCAGTAGGTCAAATCATAGAAGAACCTTTTGAACACACTAGAGGCCACAATCTTGGTCCAATCAATCTTGCCGAGAATGATCAAATTGACTGTATCTCTGTCAAGTTTGAATATGGGTCGTTGAAGTTTAGGTATGCTTTAATGGGAAAAGAAGCGTTCTTCAAGCTAACATGTCATTACGAATATTTACCAGAACACTGTCTTTTGAGGATATATACTGTCACGGTCTATCAATTTCGCTTGTTCGTTCTGGCTTGGTCTGACCTTGAGTTCCTGAAAATAAGGGTAGATTGTCAACAAATATATAGAATAAAAATCAAAAATGAGAAGCCTGATTAACCCATTCAGTACCAGAAGCCCCAAAAAGGGGTACCTTGGCAAACAGTGCAGGCCCTGATCAGACGCTGCAGAACGCGGCGTCTGATCAGGGCCTACACTGTTTGCAAACAATTAAGCCATTTTCCGAATACATTTTGAAGAAAACACAATCCGCCACCCCTTAATTTTGAAATGGACTCCTGTTATATATAAGGTATATATATGCATCGTGGGGATTCTGGGACATAGTTGTGTCCATAACCCCTATACAGTTCTGTACAAACCAATCTTGTACATATCCCCTATATAGTTATGTGCAAACGCAAGTTTGTACATAAACCCTATATAGTTATGTACACATCCTCACAACCAGTATATTCCAACCACCACCCAAGTTATCCCCACCATAAACTTCCAGGTAGGGAGTTTTTTCTTTCATCTCAAGAATCTATTTCTCAGTTTTGATAGTCGGTGTTATTTATAATGCCATGCATTTTTGCATCACAAAGTTAATTTTATCCAATAGCTCTATTGAAATTAATTCATATTAAACAAATAAAATTTAGTCAATATAAAAACAAAAAAAAAAAACAAAAACAAAAAAAAAAAAAAAAAAAAAAAAACAATGGCGAATATTGAAGAAGAAATTCAAATGGAAAATCTCTCAGAAAATCCGATTTTGAACAAGTGCTTGAAGAACAAACACCACAATACAGCAAATGGGGTGACTTAGAAATTAACAAAATATACGGAGTCACGGGCATAAAAATGGTAAGTACACAAAAAGGCGAATCGATGGTTATATCATTACTAAATAATGGCAAAGTATGTGCACCTGATCATCTCAAAACTAGAATTATAGAAAATGATTTTAGGCCAACTTTATATATAAGACCTCTTAGATTGAAACCATGTAAAAAGAATCCTGCAAATAAATATCATGCATATGATTTAGTAGTTTGGTGGAAGTCAACTCATATGTAAAAAATCTTGGTTTTAATTATTTTCTTATATCCTAATAAAAAAATAATTAAAACCAAGATTTTTTTTACATATGAGTTGCCTCACGCCTTTTTGGTTTTAATTATTTTTTTGTGTGGTTTCTAATAAAAAAAATGATAGCAATTCTAAATAAAATTGTTACTTGAACTAATAGCAATTCTCTCTGCTTGTGTGAATATTTCAGTTGGGTGCTTGGTATTTTACATTTATTTTAATTTAAAACAATAATGATCCAATTAATAAAAATGACCGCTGAAGACCTATTAGATATTTCACAAGCTATACTAGATGCTACTGATGCCGCGGAGCACGCGGAGCAACAAGAATCAAAACGAGAAAGGCTATCAGCTATTGTTGCTGGAGGTGGAAGTCGCCAATACTTAGGACGTGAGGTACAACTCTCAGACATAGATAAAATGTCCACAAAAGAAATTAACAAACTTTACTGCAGATACGAAGCCAGACTTGGTGCAAGTATGACAAAAACATTAGACAACTCATTAATTAATTTGTATGTTATGGGTGTGTCAAGGTATTTCAATGTGGACAACCCACCTAAGCTAATAGAAGATTCAGAAGAAGATCCATTTATTTATCATGCTTTGACAAGTTTTTTTTGTGAGTTGTATCACAAGTATGGTATGTACCTGGCTCCATTTACAGCAATGTTAACAACTGCAAGGCATATTGATTTTAATAAAAATAAAAATATTAAGGACAATAAAAAGATGGAAAATCAAGAGAATCAGGAGACTCAAGTGAGCAATCAACCACGGGATCAAAAAGTGAACAATGATCAACCACAGGATCAAAAACCAAAAAAAAAAAAAAAAAAAGAACCCAAAAAGAGTCGAAGCTGGAATAAAGGGTGCCGAAGCGAGATGGAAACAAAAGCAAGCACAATAAGAAGCCCCACATGAGCAAGAAGCTCCTAGGGAGCAGGAAGTCACAAGAGTTACAAGAAAACCGCAAGAGACAGAATCTACATTAAAAGTGAATATTTATAAAAAGTAGAAGTAAAACAAAGATCAGGAATTGATACAATTAACTTACTCCACCCATAAAAAACACCAAAGGGAAAGAAATACAAACATTAAGCGACCAGACCATAATGGAAACCTAAACAAAAGAAGGCCATAAGGACAGTTACTTTCCCACAAAATGGCCATATGGCCATCCAAAACCAAAAGACACAAGTGATACACACAGTAAGTAACAAACAACAACATAAATAAATCGCCACAGAAGAGCCGCCTTGGAACGGTCAGTGGAAGATTTCCACTGGGGGGCTTAAATCGATTTTACGTGGCCACAATCCTCGCCCTTACTTCCGTCGCGATTTAGACAAATAATTTGTTCAGTCCGCATGAAGGCCTCCTAACTCATCAGTGCAACATCTCCGTGAACACAAAAATCAAAGCACCGCAGAGGTGAGACAACGGTGAGGACTAATCAGCAAGAAACCACTGAAATGCTGGAGCAAAAGAAAACCAACAGTTAGACTCCGATGAGCCCGACCAGAGACAGAGCATCAGGCACCAACCGACATTATCTCTCTAATTTTCAATAAGCCTTTACGTTGGAGCCGTCATAGAATCTGAGGCCTGACCCACCGGCGTGCAATTAAAGAGGGAAGCAAAGTTGCCAACCGTGATTGGGTTAACTACCATGCATGCAGTCTGTCGTATAATATCCATGTTGTACCCAATCTTTTTATATCGAAGAATGATTTTACGAAATTGGGTGCTGAAGTCATTGCGGTTATATATTTTTCTGAATTTATATGCTAAGTCACCATAAAATTCGGGTTCCGATAGACCTTGTTGCAGAAGAGATTTAAGTCCAATATTGAATTTTGAAATTAAATCAGAATGGCGTCTATAAAATTTTGAAAAGGCTTTGCGTAGTTTATGGTACCGATAACCCTGATTAAGGAGTTTAGCCGTTAATAATTTATTACGAGTGTTGAAGTCAGTTACATGACTACACACTCTAGCAAATCGAATTGATTGCGAAATATAAACGCCATAGGATGGCGCACGAGGAACATCACCATCCAAAAAAGGAAAATTTACAATCTCAAAATCAAAGTCATCGCGTTTATCAAAACTACTTTCCACTTTGCGCTGTGCTGATTGGAGTGGTTGGTCTATGCATTTACGTGTCGTTTAATAAACCAGTTTCAAAACAAAAAACAACAGTTACACAGCCTCCACAACAATCCACTCCAGCACCTTTTGAATTTAATTAATTTTAATTTGAGAAATTTTCACTTATAAAAATCAAAATGGCGGCTATTGATGGAAAACAAATTGTAAACATGTTATACCATGTTGGTGTTGAAACAGTATTAACAGTTGGATATGCAGAGATTGCTAGAAAACTATTAAGAAGGCCACCGCCCAAAGTTGATTTCAACATGTGTGATGTTGGGATGTTGTCTTTGGATATATTGTTAGCTATGGCTACCAGGGATATGCTGGTTAAACAGGGTATTATCCCAGCTGATATGATGAAATATTTTTTCTAGATTATTTAATTTGTATTTGAAAACAATAAAAAATGCCAAGTGCAGTAGCAATGATGATAGGTGGTGCAGTTGTGAATGCATTGGCATTCTCTTGTAGTAATTACTTGTTTTCTAATATAGGAAAAAGCGATCCTGAAAAAGAAAGAAAGAGACATGACAAAGCTTTGGAACAATTAGAAGCAGCACAAACTGCATGGAATAAAAAAAAGGATGCAGAGATTAGATTTTATTAATGATCAAATAAAAAAAGAACACCATGCAGTACAGACTTTTGATGGTGCAGATCAGGCTATGACACAATATTATTACATAACTGGCAAGTCTCTTGACTTATTACCACCTGAGCCTAAGCTAAGTGATTGTTTTACACATTCACCTGATCAGCAGAATAGAGAGATAACTTTTATTGTACTGGGCATGACAGTGACTGGGTTTGTTGCTTATAGTTTTTGTAGATTCTAAAATTTATTTATATATATATATATGGATAAAATATACTACAGCCACAAATGATTTTGGAGAGCTCGTACGGCAATAAAAAAGTTAGCCAAAGAGGCAAAAGTCACTGAAAAACAGGCACTTGAATTCTTAAAGAAACAAGCTGTGTGGCAGATTCATTTACCTGCACCTAAGAAAATTATCAGACCAAGATTTGATGTGTCTGCTAAAAATGAAGTGCATCAAGCAGATTTGATGTTTTTGCCACATGATACTGTTAAGGTTGGTAGAGTAAACAAAACATATAAATATGCTTTAGCATTGGTTGATGTGGGAACAAGATACAAAGAAGCAGAACCTTTAACTTCAAAAGACAGTAAAGAAGTTGCTAAAGCTTTTAAGAAAATATACAGTAGACAATTAAAAATATCCAAGGTTATTACAGGTAGACCCAGGGAGAGAATTTATGGGTGCTGTGTGACAACTGATGGAGAAACATAGTGTTAAAATTAGAAGAGGTAGAACAAAAATACACAGAGACCAAGGTGTGGTAGAGAGATTCAACAGAACATTAGCTGAAAGACTCTTTGGCTATCAATATGCAAAAGAGCTGGAAACTCACAAGCGTAACAGAGAATGGGTTAAGAGACTGCCTGAAGTTATCAAAGCACTAAATGCAGAGACGAAAAAAGCTCCTCCTATAGCAACAAGAAAAGTTGATCCTCCAGTATGTCCATATGCAAATGTAAGGTATTTGTATCTACCAGGAGAATTTGAAGGTGGTAAGAGACGGGCAACTGATCCTATATGGTCTGTAGATATTAATAAGATTGATAATCATATTATTACACAGGGTATAAGTGTTTATTATTTGAAGGCACCAGCACCAAAGAGAGGTTTTCTTAAAGAAGAACTACTTATTGTCCCGGCTGATACCCAAACGCGTATGTCGTAATACCATCTGGAGCTATATATCTTTTTGTGTCAAGTGGTGAGAGTGTGGTTTTATTTACCGTTAGTCCGTATATGTTATGGTATATTGAACGAAGCATGTTCATACTGTGTGTGTATTTTTGTTTGTTGAAGAGGGCATCTTTATAGTTTTCAAAGTGTATCTGTTTTTTGATTACATATTTTTTTTACTCCTTTTGCTTTCTTGATAAGTTGCTCATCTGATCTTAGTATAGAATATAATTTTGGACGCAGACCAATGTATTCCGCTATAGGAGTACCAGCACATTCATCCTTTCATTTTGCCTATTACTTTTTTGTTTGTTTCATCATAGAGTGGATGGTCTTAAGGATAGTCAGAGAAGTCATATTCATCTTTTGTTTCAGCCATGTCTCTGTACACGTCGTCTGTTTTGATGTCTATTAATAATGAATCTGTATCGGTGTACAACAAGGTGCAGTTTTCACCATACTTCTTTTTCAGTTTATTGTAATACCGATCATACATCATTTTTGACAGACCCAAATCAGTGAAAAGTAGAAGTAAAACAAAGATCAGGAATCGATACAATTAACTTACTCCACCCATCAAAGACACCAAAGGGAAAGAAATACAAACATTAAGCGACCAGACCATAATGGAAACTTAAACAAAGGGGTGCCATAAGGACAGTTACTTTCCCACAAAATGGCCATATGGCCATCCAAAATTAAAAGACACAAGTGATACACACAGTAAGTAACAAACAACAACATAAATAAATCGCCACAGAAGAACCGCCTTGGAACGGTCAGTGAAAAGATTTCCACTGGGGGGCTTAAATCGATTTTGCGTGGCCATAATCCTCGCCCTTACTTCCGTCGCGATTTTGACAAATGATTTGTTCAGTCCGCATAAGGGCCTCCTAACTTATCATTGCAACATCTCCGTGAACACAAAAAATCAAAGAACCACAGAGGTGAGACAACGGTGAGGACTCGACAGCAAGAAACCACTGAAATGCTGGAGCAAAAGAAAACCAACAGTTAGAACCCGATGGGCCCGACCAGAGACAGAGCATCAGGCACCCACCAACATTACCTTGAATTAGATCTCTCTAATTCTCAATAAACCTTTACGTTGGAGCCGTCATAGAATCTGAGGCCTGACCCACCGGCGTGCAATTAAAGAGGGAAGCAAAGTTACCAACCGTGATTGGGTTAACTACCATGCATGCAGTCTGTCGTATAACATCCATGTTGTACCCAATCTTTTTATATCGAAGAATGATTTTACGAAATTGGGTGCTGAAGTCATTGCGGTTATATATTTTTCTGAATTTATATACTAAGTCACCATAAAATTCGGGTTCCGATAGACCTTGTTGCAGAAGAGATTTAAGTCCAATATTGAATTTTGAAATTAAATCAGAATGGCGTCTATAAAATTTTGAAAAGGCTTTGCGTAGTTTATGGTACCGATAACCCTGATTAAGAAGTTTAGCCGTTAATAATTTATTACGAGTGTTGAAGTCAGTTACATGACTTCACACTCTAGCAAATCGAATTGATTGCGAAATATAAACGCCATAGGATGGCGCACGAGGAACATCACCATCCAAAAAAGGAAAATTTACAATCTCAAAATTAAAGTCATCGCGTTTATCATAAATTTTGCATGAAACAAACCCATCTACAATAGATAGATGTAAATCCAAAAACGGGGCCTCGGTATCAGAAGAATTTTCTTTATTTAACTGAAGTTCTGGGGGGTAAATCTGACTGATCAAACCATCGAAATAGGTATTATCAATATTTAATAAATCATCTAAATATCTAGAAGTGGAGCTAAAAGCTTCAATAATTTCAGATTGGTTATCAATGGAAAGCGACAACATGAAGTCTCTTTCATAATAATACAAGAATAGATCAGCCACAAGAGATGCGCAATTCGTTCCCATCGGAATGCCCACAATTTGTCTAAATAACTTAGTACCGAATCTAATAAAATATTGTCAAATAGAAAGGTGAGGGCATCACACACTTGCTGACATGACCAAAGTGTATAATTCTTATGCTCTTTAGAAGTGAAAAATGCATTTCTGACATTACCTGCAAGATAGAGAGAATCTTCTCTGTGAAAAGCCCATTCAATTAAATCATTAAGCTTATCTTTTATAATATTATGAGGAAGTGCTGTGTAAAGAGTGGAAAAATCGTAAATAGACAGACTTGAGACAAGGCGGCTCTTCTGTGGCGATTTATTTATGTTGTTGTTTGTTACTTACTGTGTGTATCACTTGTGTCTTTTAATTTTGGATGGCCATATGGCCATTTTGTGGGAAAGTAACTGTCCTTACGGCCTTCCTTTGTTTAGGTTTCCATTATGGTCTGGTCGCTTAATGTTTGTATTTCTTTCCCTTTGGTGTCTTTTATGGGTCGAGTAAGTTAATTGTATCAATTCCTGATCTTTGTTTTACTTCTACTTTGAAGCACGAAAATGTCTGGATTTCAATTTATTTAAAACCTCATTCGAATTTTTTATAGACCAAAACAGATTTCTTCCTGATCTTTCAAAGACTTTATCACAATATTTAATCATATGCGTTTTAATAGCAGTAAGGCAGGAAGTTAATAATTTAGAAAGTTCAGTGGTAGTGCAAGAGCTAGAATTTGCAATAAACCGTGCTTTGTAAGGTAATTTATGAAGTTTTGGTAAGCAGTATAGCGTAGGAAGCTTGTCTTGGCCTTCGGTAACACACACATCAAACTTGGTGGCTGAAGGACAAACATGTTTATCTACTATAGCTCTCTCTTCAGCTAAAGGCTGAAGTTCATAGGCCTTAGTACCACCAAGCTCCTGCTTAAGCGTGTTAACATAGTGGAGCCGTCACACAACGACGACGTTGTTAGCGGCCTTGTCTGCAGGGGCCAAAACAAACTTCTTATGAAATTCTTGAATACCTAGTTTAAGATGACGTAAATACGTCTTGGGCTTAGGAGGTAATAAGTTAGTATATTGAGAATAGAAAGGAATGCGTTTATTCACTAGTTTTAAAATGCTTAGTTTCCAGTCCTTAAACCACATAGATTGGTTTGTTTAGTGTCAGTTTTGTTTTGTTGACATGTATTGCAAATAGTTCATCTGAGAACTTAACACGTCTGTTGAAATTTGGTTTGGCTATAATTTTTCTAATTTTTTCGTTCTCGGAACCTCAGTTCTGACTAATTTTATGTCTACTCGTTTACGGAGATTCTCCATTGTTTTTCCAAAGGCAGAGTTGTTCATGAGTTTGTAAAAATCTTTTTCAAATGTAGACTTTGCTTTCTTTCGTAGTTCTGTGTTTAGACGGATATAAGGTTCCATTCAAGGTTTTTCTTTGAATTCAAGAATCCTGTGTTCTTTCTTGAGTTTCATACCTATGGATAAGTAAAGCCGGAGGTTTTGTAGCGGCTTACATATCTATCTATCTATCTATCTTCTTATACTGAGTCGGTCATATCTGGCCATTACCTCAGTTGATTGCGTGGCTAAATTTAGAATTTAGCTGAAAAAAAAAGAGAGGCACTGGATGCGTCCTTAAAACTATTTACAATCTGCATAACAGAGGTATCCTAAAACGCATACCTCTGAGTCCCAATCTTACACTGTGCGGGCTTTGAACTCTTCTGCGGAATTGGCATTCACCGCAGAGGAGGGAAGACTATTCCATTTGGGAATAGTTCTAGGAAAGAACGAGTTCTTCAGGGCATCACTATAGGACTGGTATCTACGATATTGTGAGTCGTTTACTTTTGATGCCCTTGTTTGGGTCGACACTGTTACAGGGGTCAAGTACCTATCTTTATCAATAGACACTGAATCAGAGTGTATCTTGTAGAAGAAGGTTAAAGAGGACTGCTCACGACGGGCCTCCAGGGACGGCCACTTTAGCTCATTAAGCATGTCACCGACGCTACTTCTATTTCGCCATCGCCTACAGGTCCATCGAGCAGCTGTCCTCTGCACCTTCTCCACCTGCTGAGTCTGAGTTTTAACATAGGGATGCCAAATGGGTGATGCATATTCAAGTTGAGGGCGAACCAATGTTTTATATGCAACATCCTTTGTCTGCCTAGGTGCAAAAGCCAAGTTCCGTCTAAGGAATCCCAAGGTCCTAGTTGATTTAAATGTAATCTCTGAGATATGTTGACCCCAATCAAGATCGTCAGTGATGGTGATACCAAGATATTTGGCGGATTGAACATGCTCCAGAATTACATATATTTCTTGTCCATGAAGCTTGGCACAAGCTTAGAACAGTTTATCATACATTTTTCTCTAGGAGTTCTGTTTGATAAGATGAAAGCCATTCTTCTTTTACTGATAGTTTTTCTGCTGCAAGTGGATAGTAATTGTGTAATTTTGTAATTCTCTCGGATATTCTAAATCTACCTCAAGTATCCAACCTTTTCCTTTATCTCTTCTATCAAATTTTCCGTCTTTACTTCTTGTCTTCCATTTGAAACCAGAGTATGGGAGTGGTTGACTCATTGCCCAACCATATAAATTTTTTGCATCATAATACATAATGTAGTTATTTTCTTTATCAGGTTTATAATCTGCAGTATGAGGATTGTTTGCTTTGGCGTGTCTTTTAGGTGCCATACTTAAAGTAAGGGCGTACGGGCGGAAGTAAGGGCGAGGATTGTGGCCACGTAAAATCGATTTAAGCCCGCCCCCCCCCCCCCCCCTTCCCAGTGGAAATCTTTCCACTGACCGTTCCAAGGCGGTTCTTCTGTGGCGATTTATTTATGTTGTTGTTTGTTACTTACTGGGTGTATCACTTGTGTCTTTTTATTTTGGATGGCCATATGGCGAGTTTGTGGGAAAGTAACTGTCCTTATGGCCTTCCTTTGTTTAGGTTTCCATTTTGGTCTGGTCGCTTAATGTTTGTGTTTCTTTCCCTTTGGTGTCTTTGATGGGTGGAGTAAGTTAATTGTATCGATTCCTGATCTTTGTTTTACTTCTACTTTTTATACCACCATGCATACCTTATTCTATAAACAAATGCATATAAATATCTGTCAAAAGTTCTAGGTCTATTTTTGTGTATTTGAGTAATGCATCCCAAGATAAACCAGGTGCAGTGTAATAGTGTAAAGGATCGAGTTTATATGATTCCATGCATGTTTTTCTGAGAGTTTGAAATATATCAGCAAGTAAAACCACATCCGTTTTTAAGTATAAATCATGATAATCACCAATAGTTTTACAGTTGAATTAATTCCATACTTTTTGTGCATGCTTATAATCTGCACCTTTGATATTTTCGTCTGACAGTTTGCTATAAAATTTATCTATAGGTGGAAGTTGTGTTTCATCAAATCTTTCTTGGCTGTCATTGTATTCATATGAATAAACGCCTTTACGGTGAATTACATCTGCTTTATCCCCAAACTCAATTTTTGTTATTTTGAAATCAGATTTGTCAGTGGCATCCACTAATTTCTCCATTGAAGATGCCATAAACTGGAAACTATCTAAGAATTTGAGTTGTCCAATAACTAAATGAGATATAGTATCTGCATTGTTTGGGATGCAAGTTATGTTACCGTTTGCTTTGTGTGTTTTTTGCATTATGAGATGACTCATATCCTTTAAGGTAATGAAATACTACTGGGATATTTGTTTTGTGTGGTTTGATTTTAAGTTTAAGATTGCAGGATTTATGTGCTGCACCTCTTTATTGGCCTGTAAAATGACAATGGTCTCTAAATTTGGGATTGTTTTTGTCATTTCCTATTTCTTGTTCACATATCCAACATTTGGTGGCATTTTCATAGTCTTTGGTGTTGTTGTTCGGTCATAATTAATGGTTTGGGGTGAGCGAAGATGTTATTGGTATTGTTAACTTTACATTCTAAGTGGTTAAGAAATACTTCAACAACATCTACACCTCTGTAGATTACAGGTTTTCCTGTTTTGCCATCATATCTGACAACTTGATAACCAAATCCGCAAGCTGCGCGTTTACTTGTTATTTCTGATTTGTCTCTTTTTTGTTCTGTTGTAGGTTTGATTATCGTTCAAAGTCGGCATAAATGACATGTGGAACAGGCATTTGGTTTTGATGGTTTTTGAATCTAATGTAGTTTCTGCCTTATGTTGGCATTTCTATTCTTGTTGAGTTTTTGTTGATACCAAGACAGTCTTCTTTGTGTTTGATTAGTAAGTCTTCTTTTGTGAAACCGTATAGACAACGATCACAGAAGTATGTCTTCCCTCCATGTTGACTGTTCTGATTATGAAGTAATCTATCAAGATTTTTAATCCAACAATAGTGATGCTTTGTAGATTCATCATTTGATATCAAGAGCAGGTTAATTCTTTGCATTGTGTTTGGTTGAGCTGATATGTAATAAGGAAATGTATTTACCTTTTTTAGTTTAGGGGATACTGTAGCTCCGTGAACATTGCTTGCAACATTGTTTTGTTGTTTTTTTTTACTTTAGGAATTTGAGAGATAGGAGTGGGAAAGTCAATACCATCCATGTTTAGATTAGGACATTTGGTGTAACTGTATTTATTAGAAACATGACTAGTCGCTGGATACAAAGCTGATTTAAGAGCCCATGCTAAACATCTATCATCGTCATTTTGCACATTGATTATTGCTTTTTTGTTTGCCAATGCTTCAGGTAAAGGAATATATGATGAACCTTTTAGTGGTTCATAATTTGCTATGTTAAAGTACAGCTTAATGCAATGGTCAATTTCTAAACCAGAAGCAGTGTTTGTGAATTTTTCAATCCATGTTTGTAAATAAGCGGTTTGCTTATAATAGAATTCATTTACATTATTTTCATCAAAAACAGTACTTTGTTCTCCATGATTTTGGCCAATAACCTGTTTTCGTTTACCATCACCTTCATCATGAAAGAACTCCACAGAAAGACCAACTGAGAACTTAATGTCATTATACTCTTTTATGTCTTGATTGATTTGCTTGATGATCATAGATTTTTATCACTAAACAAAAGAGAAGGATCTTTATATTTATGTGCATCAATTGCATACGTTTTGAAATAGTTGCACAATGGCTTGTCAACCAGTTTTAAATTAGGATCATCAATAACAGTCTGTTCATATTTCTTTTTTTCAACCGCTTTTCTTTTTTCTTCTTATTACGTTTGGCGCGTCCAATTTCTGTTGACGGTACTTCCGTTTTTTGTGGTGAGAGTACTTGTGTCTTTAGTGGCGACGGTGCTTTCATCGGTGATGATGCAATCAAGGCTTTGTCTAAGGCCTTATCACTAAGTCTTCCTTCTTTATGAAGCTTTATTAAATAGCTTAGTTCTGAATTCATATTTGTACACATTTTTTTTTTACTTTTATATATATTTGTTTAATATATATATATCTTTTTAAAACAAATAATTATTATAAGTAAAAAAAGTAATTTTTATAAGAAAAAAATGGAGTGTGCATTTTTGAAAGTTGGTAATCATAAACCATGTCAGTTAAAGCCTACTAAAAGATCTAAATATTGCAAATTGCATAATTACTTAATGAAAAAAAGTAAAGTTGTACCTTGCATAAATTGTGGTAGAGGTACTTATGCAAAATACAGGATATATGTAGGTTGTGGTGCCAGTAAAATTAGATTGAAACCTAGGTTTATGTATGTTGTAGAATTTGAGAGATTGAGACAAATAAACACAGATTTATTTAAATAGGAAGCATTGTTATTTTGCTATTAGCAATTCTATTAATAATGCTAATTTGCTATTAACAATGCTGTTTTGCTATGAGCAAAACTATTTTTGCTATGAGCAATAGAAGCAAAGATAAAAAATATAAAAGACTCAATCAACCAACCAATAATCAGTGGGTTGATCAGTTTTTAATATTAGTTTACGGTGCTTAACTTTGGCTAATTCTTTTTTTATTCTTTGTCTTTCTTCTGCAGGGATAATATCATTTTCTCTTAGACAATGGTCAAAGCTATCTCTGTCTTTAGTATAAAACATGCAAACCCATTTTGTTTGCTCACGTAAATCTTTCAAAACAGAAATGTATCTCTGTGGAATAACCCACACTGATTGTT
Source organism: Lucinisca nassula (assembly GCA_963580285.1). NCBI lineage: Eukaryota > Metazoa > Mollusca > Bivalvia > Lucinida > Lucinidae > Lucinisca > Lucinisca nassula. The sequence goes on along the minus strand of OY757012.1, from coordinate 71,438,861 downwards.
CTGCGTGTCTGCCTGAAAATGCCAGCTCCGACAGCATGTCTTTTATCTTGGTCAATTCTTGTTAGGCAGAGCAGTCATCAATGACAAGGTTGGTTTACCAGCCAATTTATCAAAAAACAACCGTAACAGTTCCTGAAGTCTTTCTGTTCCATCTGGCATCACAGGATTCACTTTTGTTATGTTTTTGTCTTTTGGTTTTAGAACATCGCCAATCCAACTTCTGTTTTTGTATGCTGTGTTCCAGTTTATTGTTGGGCACAAAATGACTATATTATCAAACACATTAGCATACTCTGATTCTAATAAATCTAACACAAACTCTGTCTTTCAACAACCAGTCTGACCACAAATGATGGCAGTAGGAGGATATTTTGGTAATTTACTAAAAGACAACTCGTTGGAATCTCCCATGTTCAAAATTGATTTGCGCATCCTGAATTATATATAGGTAAATATTTAAATTTTCATTTGATTCTTGTTCTTTTTCAATTTGTATTGTGACCCCTTCACTGGCATTCTCTATCCTTCTGCCACTGCCATGAAATGTATTGTCATCTGTAGAACGCAAGTCAAGCCATAAAGCATAACGATTAGTGAGATACTTTTCAATGTTAGTATCGCTAAAATATAAATCCTTAGCCACTTTATCAGTCACTTTGTCTCGTTTTGATGTTAAAGCAAAGTATCTATTTCATCCCATTGTTGATATGGACGCATGCCTTGACTGAATATTTCTACTTTTTTGATTTAAGGGTTATAATACTCTTCGGTGCTTGTTCTGTCTGGGTCTTCAAAAAGCATCAGAATACCTTTCATGCTTCTTGCTGGAACATTGCACGACCCGCAGAAAAAGCGACCGACTGAAGTCGGTTGATTTTCTAGAGTGCCCTAAAATCACTGTGTCATTCTGTCTGTCCGTCCGTAACCCGTTTGTGAAAATTGGTGATAGTGACTTAACCGCTTGGAATATTTAAACAATTTTTGGCCTACTGATAGCTATCAATGAGATCTTGTTAAACGAACTTGCGAAATATAACATTCCATTTAGTATAGCCTCGCCGAGGCGAAAAATGTGAAAATTTTCGAACTGCTTCTCCTCGGAAACCGTTGGGCCGATTGAAGTCAAATTTCATATGGAGCCTCTATGGGAAGGGGGAAACCAAAATTTGCTCATTGGGTCCAGGTCACATGACCAAAATGGCCACCAAGACATATATGGTCTGTCTGTCTGTCCGTCCGTCCGTAACCCGTTTGTGAAAATTGGTGATAGTGACTTAACCGCTTGGAATATTTAAACAATTTTTGGCATACTGATAGATATCAATGAGATCTAACCAATGAACTTGAGAAATATTACATTCCATTTAGTATAGCCTCGCCGAGGCGAAAAATGTGAAAATTTTCGAACTGCTTCTCCTCGGAAACCGTTGGGCCGATTGAAGTCAAATTTCATACGGAGCCTCTATGGGATGGGGGAAACCAAAATTTGCTCATGGGGTCTAGGTCACATGACCAAAATGGCCGCCAAGCCATATATGGTAAAAACCCTTCAAAACTAGTCTTCTCCAGAACCACTGGGCAGATTTCCACGAAACTTGATAAATAGCATCTAGGACGTAGGCCCATCATAAATTGCTAAAATGGTGACCCTGGGTTGACCTTGACCTTCTTTGTGCCTAGGTCAAACTTTGACACATATGCTTTTGTATTGGAAAAGTGAGAATTCATTTTATCCTGCAAACGATTCAGAATACAGTAATAAAGTAATGAGATCTAACCAATGAACTTGCGAAATATAACATTCCATTTAGTATAGCCTCGCCGAGGCGAAAAATGTGAAAATTTTCGAACTGCTTCTCCTCGGAAACCGTTGGGCCGATTGAAGTCAAATTTCATATGGAGCCTCTATGGGATGGGGGAAACCAAAATTTGCTCATAGGGTCTAGGTCACATGACCAAAATGGCTGCCAAGCCATATATGGTAAAAACCCTTCAAAAATAGTCTTCTCCAGAACCACTGGGCAGATTTCCACGAAACTTGATAAATAGCATCTGGGACGTAGGCCCATCATAAATTGCAAAAATGGTGACCCTGGGTTGACCTTGACCTTCTTTGTGCCTGGGTCAAACTTTGACACATATGCTTTTGTATTGGAAAAGTGAGAATTCATTTTATCCTGCAAACGATTCAGAATACAGCACTAAAGTAATGAGATCTAACCAATGAACTTGCGAAATATTACATTCCATTTAGTATAGCCTCGCCGAGGCGAAAAATGTGAAAATTTTCGAACTGCTTCTCCTCGGAAACCGTTGGGCCGATTGAAGTCAAATTTCATATGGAGCCTCTATGGGATGGGGGAAACCAAAATTTGCTCATGGGGTCCAGGGTACATGTCCAAAATGGCCGCCAAGCCATATATGGTCTGTCTGTCTGTCCTTGACCCGTTTGTGAAAATTGGTGATAGTGACTTTACCGCTTGGAATATTTAAACAATTTTTGGCATACTGATAGATATCAATGAGATCTAACCAATGAACTTGAGAAATATTACATTCCATTTAGTATAGCCTCGCCGAGGCGAAAAATGTGAAAATTTCCGAACTGTTTCTCCTCGGAAACCGTTGGGCCGATTGTAGTCAAATTTCATATGGAGCCTCTATGGGATTGGGGAAACCAAAATTTGCTCATGGGGTCTAGGTCACATGACCAAAATGGCTGCCAAGCCATATATGGTAAAAACCCTTCAAAATAGTCTTCTCCAGAACCACTGGGCAGATTTCCACGAAACTTGATAAATAGCATCTGGGACGTAGGCCCAACATAAATTGCTAAAATGGTGACCCTGGGTGGACCTTGGCCTTCTTTGTGCCTAGGTCACACTTTGACACATATGCTTTTGTATTGGAAAAGTGAGAATGCATTTTATCCTGCAAACGATTCAGAATACAGTACTAAAGTATAAGATATATTTTTGCTCCTTACGATAAGGCGCATTTATTGGGGGAACCGTTTTAGGTCCAGGTCACATGACCAAAATGGCCCCCTCACCCATATATGGTAAAACTCATAAAGCTATAAGCATCCGGCGGGTCGTGCACTTCAGCTGAAGCACTGGTTTTGATTGATATTCCATAGTGAGTCAGATTTGTTTTTAGTTATTTTTCTGTGTCGTAAAACGCGATCATACAATATTGGCATTCTACCAGCGTACTGGTAACGTATTTGACGTGCAAGTTCAGAGTCAGTAACCATATCGAATTCCAAACTGATGCCTTTTATTACATAACTACTTTTTGTATCGCTTGAATTAATGACTTTCATATAATCGTTAAATGTAAGCTCATATTCCAGCCTGTCACCAAGTCCTGCTTGGTAAAAAGGCATGTGAGTTTCTAACAGTTCAGAATCTAGTGGTATGCAAAATCTGGTTGCATAGGCATTGGCAATGGCTTCGTCTTCCTTATCAGAAGAAGCATTTCCCGCGCCAACTCTGTATTTTAACATGTTTGCTTTACCGATGCCTTAATAATGCATATTTAGTCGCTCAGTAGGAGACTTCCACAAATCAATGTAGCAGTGATAAATGTCACTGTCATCTATAGACATTACTTTATTGCCACTTATTCTTATGACTGTTTTCTTGACGATGGCTCTTCCAAGATTCTGATAAACCGTTGCGTTAGCGTCAGTGCTGACTAATTCAATATCAAACGCCAAACGAGCAGAACGTGGAACTATAACATCATTGTTGCTGAGGTTAGAAAATCTAACAAGTAACTTTTCATTTTAATCAATAGTGCTTGGATTATTAGTTACTACTACGCTTTGACGAATTCCTTTTGCACCACGAGGTTCTCTTAGTTTTCCGTAAGGATCGAGTTTGTTTCCGTATGCAGACATTTTTTATAGTCAAAAAAAAATTTCAAAATAAAAATAAATTTCAAAATGGCAGAAGGTGGTATGGAATACGAGAATCCCGAATTCGATAGAGATGATTATGATAAAGATGATTATGATAAAGAAACTTTTTTAGGTGATCAAGAATTCCAAAGAACACTGGATAATCAATATAAAGCACTAGACGATCTTACAGGCATCACTAAAGAAGAACACCGAAAGGATTTGTTAAAAATGATGTTGAAACGATTTTATGAAAGACATAACGAGTCTGTAAGAATGGATGAAGATGAAAATGAATGGTGTCTTACAAATGATAAATATGGCAGACCACTGCTTTGTATACTGGATGAAGCTGGAAAAAATAAACCCTTATCATTTTACAAAAATTACAAACCAGATGCCGTCCTGCAGTTTTATTCACTTGATACAATCCTAAGAAAATATAAAGTTAATTTTCTCAGAGACACTCTTGGCATAACCGATTATCAAGCCCCTGCTACAAGAATAAAAGAAGGTAGGGCAGAATTTGCAAATTTGATCAAAACAAGAGACCAGATAACAACAGAAAACATTTCAATGCAAGATTTATCTTCAACAAAAGATGTGCAAAATATAGTAGACACTGCAAATAATGTTGATACCACTGTTACATCTCTTATTAATAATTTAGAGCTGCCAGAAGTCAAAAATGCACGCACACAAACAGAAGGTCTAACATTCAGAGAACTGCAAGGTCTAGATAAGACGCTAATATCTATTCGTGGTGAGCTTACAAATAACTTGGCAAAGCTGACATACCTTGATAAAGACATAGCAAAAGAAAAAAAAAAAAACTGCAAGAAGCTGAAGTTGAATTCAGTAAAAACGATATAACTGCACGTTTAAAAATCCTTGAAGATGAGAGAGCTGCAAGACTTGAGGCTGCTAGTGCAAACAGAGCAGATAAAAGTAGCTATAAACAAAGTATTAAAAGAAGACACAAAACTTGGTGAGAGACTGAGAACATTATTCAGAGAACAAGACATAACAATAATAAGTGTTTTGACTGCCATTGGTATGATTGTAGATGTTATAGTTGAGGCTGTTATTCCTAATACTAGTGCTTCTGGTGGTTCAGGTGGGTCAAAATCTTCACAAGGTGGAGTCAAAGATTGGATAAAAACAATTACACAATCTAGGTAAATTATTAGCAAACCTAGCTGGAAAAGCAGCAGCTGCATTGCCAGGAGTAATTGGGTCAAAAGTTTCGTGATTACTTTCTGCGACTGGAAAAGTTGTTAACTGGTTTTGAAATAATCTTTGGGCTCTTGTAATTGCTGCTGCTGAACTGTTGTATGTGGCGGCAAAAGAATAGATTTCTAAATAATTTTGTAGAGTGTTAGTGCAACAACTGCAATAACTATACTACCAAATATTAATGCTGATTTATTATGTTCATGGTGTTAGCTGATTGCAGGTTCCAATTCATTGCTGGGCAATTCACTGGAATGTAATTCACTGGAATGCAACGAATCTTCATATTTATATGTGCAGCGATCCAACGATCCAACCCACCAGGTTCTGCAGAACATCCATCAATCCAACTTTGTGGAAGATTGTGTTTTTTGGCATAGTCTATTACTTTTTGATGATAATCTGTTTGATTTGTTTTTAGGATTTTAGTTGGAGTTCCTTGAACATTGTGCGTTTGTTTTGGTGACACAGGTTTTGTATTTACACCATTGTTTAACCCAAGATCTGGAGCATCAGTGGCTATGACAATTTCATTGTTATAATCTTGTATTGTACCAATACGTAATTCCATATTACTTGGTGCTAAATATAGCCCAATTCCAAAGACAAAATCCAATTTACTTCTTGCATATTTCAAGGTATTTTGGTATCTTGCTATTTGACTGGGTAAATCGACGGGACTATTAATTGCATCCTCAACATTAGCAAGAAACTGTTTTTGTGCATCAAAGGCAGTACCAGTTCCTAAGATGTCAGTTCTGGTTTGTGATTGAGCACCTAGAATTGCCCAGCGGTATGTGCTGATACTTTCATTTATACGTTCAACACCCGCTCTTGTAAAACCTTTAACATTGTCTATGATGAATGTAGACCATACATCTTTTGATGGCGCTCCTTGAGCTATAAAATCTATTTTAATGTTTCCTGCGCCCGTTGGATTTTTTAATTAAAACGATATTCCGTCAGGTCGAGATGCTCCAAATTCTACTTCCCAATCAAATGCTTCGTAACCTCTAATTCAAGGATTCTTTTTTCATTCGTATTGTGTCCAACCTTTTTTGTACTGATATATTCTACCTAGACCTTTTTTGTCTCCAGTCAGTGTTAATGTCAATGATAAATTCCTTGCAGATTCTTTCATAAGCACTACGATTGTTATTATTGTCAAAAGCATTCAAACTTGGGTCTTGTGGTAATGCAGCACTCCAGCACTCATTTCTATGAGTATTCGACGTATTTGATAATACACATGAAACCTAAACAGTGATCCAGTCATGCCAGTGTCTTTTAAGTGATGGTTGTTGTCAACACCACACCCACTAGTAGATAGCCAGATTGCGAAATCTAATTGGTTTTGCCAAAAAGATATCCAGGTTGTTCTCCGTTTAGTAACTTTTTCTTCAGAGCTGACATGGGGGAGAATGTATTTTTCTAGGACATTTGGGAAAGAAACATTAAAGCTTTTGCCATCTGAAGTGACAATTATATTTTGATTAATAGTATCAATTCTTTTGACTTTGAAAACACCACCAGATTGATAGTGTGCAGTCTCACTGTATTTGAATTCTTTTGGAATCATTTTTATTGTATAATGTATTTTTGTCTCAAAATATAAATGGCAGCTCACTGTTGATGAAAGGTTTCTAACCTATTTATACTGCTCCTGATTTCGATATTTTCATCTATAAGTGCTTGAATTCTAGATGATACATAACCTTGATTTACCCTGTCATAACTATCAACAGGATCAGCAAGACCAATTATGTTATGTTGCTTGCTTCATGTCTAGTCGCCCCTCAAGTACATTGTCTTCATTTGCTTTTAAGATTTTTTTTTGTCAGCAATCTTGACATAATCATATAAAAATTTGGCTGTAACAACATCATTTTCATACTCAGCGTAAAATGATATTACAAAGAAATCATCAATGTTGTCTGGTCCAAATATACTCATTTTTAGCTCGTCTGTTTTTTGAAAAAAAAAACTTTCGAGCTATTGTCATCACTCCGGCGTCTTCATTGTCGTCTGGCGTCGTCCTTAACCGAAAACCTTAACCTTGACCATATTTCCAAAAGTATTTGGCCTACCTTCATGAAACTTCATACACATACTCACCATCACAAGAGCTACATTCCCTACAAGTTTTATAACTCCATCTTGCAATTTGATTGCTCTTGTTTGACTTAGAACTTTGGTTTTCTAAAAGAAACTGCAGACGAGCGTTGGCACCCGCATGCGGTGCTCTTGTTTATTTATGTTATTTTATTGATGTTATTTTACCAAAAGTTCAATTATAATTGGTAAATAAAAATCAAAAATGAGTTCCTTTAAGAGCAATGAAAACATTCATAAGAAAGAAGATGGGTCATCCTACGTAGTTTCAGCTAATAAAGCCTCATCAGTGACCCTGTAATGATCCGGCAAAGAAACCCAAAGGAAACATACTGCAATTTTGCGAATTTCGAATAGGCAGTCGATTCAAAGACTGATATAAATCAAAATGGGGTCAAAATAATTAAAAACCTGTCTAGAATATGAGTCTAAACCAATAATTTATTTCTAATTTCTCAGAATATTCACGCTGATCTCAAAGGACCAAAAGTAAAATATAAACTGCACTATGGTTGATATACGGATACACGGCACAACACCAGCTGCAGTGAAGGCAAATAAAAATCAAAAATGAGTTCCTTTAAGAGCAATGAAAACATTCATAAGAAAGAAGATGGGTCATACTACGTAGTTTCAGCTAATAAAGCCTCATCAGTGATCCTGTAATGATCCGGCAAAGAAAGCCAGAGGAAACATACTGCAATTTTGCGAATTTCGAATAGGCAGTCGATTCAAAGACTGATATAAATCATAATGGGGTCAAAATAATTAAAAACCTGTCTAGAATATGAGTCTAAACCAATAATTTATTTCTGATGTCTCAGAATATTCACGCTGATCTCAAAGGACCAAAAGTAAAATATAAACTGCAAACCTAGAAGCCTCCGTGGTGCTGTGGTTACGCTACTCGCCTTGTAAACCAGGGATCGCAGGATCGATCCCGGGCTTCTCCAGACTTTCGGATGAGTCTTTAAACCGAGGTCCCGTCTCCGTATGACCTTAGCTGTTGGTGGGACGTAAAACTAAAACTCACTCACTAATTGGTAAACCATGATTGTTCAAAACAGTGCCAGTGTACATGAGGTTAAGCACGCGTGTCATTCTGAGTGCCCATGTTTTTAGTTATCTCCCCTGACAATATAATTTTGTGATGGCCATAACTTCATTATCCTTTGCTGGTACTTGCCACAATTATATACAAGGTTGAAAAGGCATTTCATATGCAAGAACCACAAATCAGTATACCAGTGCTTTGTGCATTGGAAGTCTTGGATTTTCATGATCCTTAGTATCATTAGGTGAAGAGAGTCTATATAAACATTACATATACAAAATCCTGCAGATTTTGAAGCAATACACTGTTGGCTTACTAGTGTATTTTAATTCTGGTACACTTTCTATTTGAAGGCCATATTGGCTTTTGGTCGGGGGATTTGCCATCTCTTCTGTTGGCTATTTTTTCTGATGTAGATTATCAGACTTCAACTGTTACCTTTTCAGGCATAATGAAGGTCAGATGAAATCTTTCTATGTTGGTGGACCTAACCAAAGAAAGGATTACCATATAGAAGAGGGAGAAGAGGTATAATATCTTATACGTATCTTCATAGCAGGTTAGATATATCACGTGATTAGTATTAGTAAACACAAAATAGTACATTTTTAACAAACCAACCGAATAAGTACATTAGAATGGGGATAACTGTATTTAAAATTGTAATTTGGGGAGGTAAATCGTCTGTTTTACGAACCCAAATTCCGTTTTACGGCTCCGCTGACACGTCGCCGTAAAACGAAATTTCCGACCGTAAAACAGCCGTTTTAATTCCCCAAAGGACAATCTTGGATACAGTTATTCCCTAAATATACCTTCATGAACAACAGAAAAATTAAGGTTATTTCTTATATATCTGCAGTCTTTGCTCCTCGTTACTGGGGAAAAATGCTTATAGGGCGAATTTTTAAAGCTAAAAACACATTTACAGGCTGTTTTCTAAAAATCCCAAGTTTTATAAATTCTAGTGAGAAGTCAAGGGACATTATAGATTTAAGAAATGAGTTTCGTTTTTCTGCTGCTTATGAAAGTATGAACGCAGTGGGTCGCATGCAAAGAAAATGAGGCCCGAAGGGGTTCATGTAAGCTGTGCTAGCGACCCGCTGTCATTACTACTTTCATGAACAGCAGAAAAATTAAGTTTATTATATGGGGCCAAAAATGCCCCCTGCCCCGGGGCCCTTTGGTTTTACATTGACTTATATAGGGAAAACCTTTAAAATCTTCTGTCATGAAACCAGAATGCTCAGGTGTTTGATATTTGGTATGAATTGAGTGAGTTTGAGTTTTACGTCCCACCAACAGCTAAGGTCATACGGAGACGGGACCTCGGTTTAAAGACTCATCCGAAAGTCTGGAGAAGCCCGGGATCGACCCTTCGATCCCTGTTTACAAGGCGATTAGCGTAACCACTACACCACGAAGGCTTCTAATATTTGGTATGAAGCTTTGTCTAGTGGACCTAGACCACGACTGTTCAAATCATAGCCCTGGAGCCGAATATGGCCCTGCCCCGGAGCCCACAGGTTTTATTTAGACTTATATTAGGAAATCCTTTAAAAATCTTCTTGTTTGAAACAAGAAGGCTCCGGTCTTTGATATTTGGTATGAAGCTTCACCTTTTAGACCTCCCTCAAGAAAATGCTAATTATAGTTCTGGGACCAATAATGGCCCTCCTCAATGCCCATTTGTTACACTATGTATCAGTTGAGCGATCCAGGGCCATCATAGCCCTCTTGTTATTTGATTTTCTCAAATTTAACATTGGTGGGAAGAAAAATCATTTTTCTTCTTGAATTTTCAGTCACATTTTTCATTGCATAATGAATGTTTTAATTACTGTAGTTTAAAATCAGATACTGTCGCGTATTTTTGCTAATTTACTATTAAAGTACATTAGACATAGGGTCCAATTTTTAATCCCCCACCGCGAAGCGAAGCGGGAATAGAAGGAATGGCCTTTGTCCGTCCGTCTGTCCATCTGTCTGTCCGTATCACTTTCTTGTCCGCTTCATATCTCCTGAACCCTTTGATAGATTTTCATTAAAATTTGGTCCATTATTCGTCTCGGTGAGCTGATGTGCAGAACCCATAAATGAACCGTGCTGACTCAACGTCAAGGTCACAGTTGAAGGTCACGAGTTTGAAACTTTGAATTTAGTGTCCGTTCCATATCTCCCTTACCCTTGGAAGGATTTTCATTACACTTTGGTCAGATATTCTTTTTAGTGAGCTGATGTGCAGAACCTATTAATGAATCATGCCGACTCAAGGTCAAGGTCACATTTGAAGGTTAAGAGTTTGAAACTTTGAATTTTTTGTCCGTTCCATATCTCGTTTACCCCTGCAAGGATTCTCATTAAACTTTGGTCAAATATCCCTCTCAGTGAGATCATTTGCAGAACCCATGAATGAACCATGCAGACTCAAGGTCAAGGTCACATTTGAAGGTCAGGGGTTTGAAACTTTTATTTTTTGTCCGTTCCATATCTCCTTTACCCTTCAAAGAATTTCTGTTAAATTTTGGTCAAATATCCCCCTCATTGAGCTGATGTGCAGAACACATAAATAAACCATGCCGAGTCCAGGTCACAGTTGAAGGTCACGAGTTTGAAACTTTGTATTTTGTGTCCGTTCCGTATCTCCTTTACATCTGGAAGGATTTTCATTTAACTTTCTTCAAATATCCCCCTGAGTGAGCTGATGTGCAGAACCTGTAAATAGACCATGCCAACTCAAGGTCAAGGTCACAAGGTTGAGCCTTGATACAAAGGGTGGCGGTGGATTTGACTGTCCCTCAGACTGCTTTCTTGTTATTCTAAAATTGACCAATCTTAATTTGATGAAATATATATATAAATATATTCAAATTAACGGTAAAATATTAAATTTTTACAATCTTAAACCGCATTTTTGCTAAAATTTATGTCATAGAACCATGTTCCCTTCTAAATATTTTGTCGCGTAACATTAATCGGACACAGGTAATTTAGTGGATAACAATCGTTCCACATGGAATTCCCAAGATCTTGCACAGATGCTCGAAAACACTAGCGGGAAAACAAAGCAATCGAACAAACAAACAAACGAACAATAATAATAATAATAATAACAATAATAAAAGTAAATAATAATAATAATAATAATAATAATAAAATCACGGATGGGAAAAAATATTTACACACACACCCATCCAAGTTTAACTAACTTAAATTTCAAAACGTACAACCTTCTTGGGAAAAGCAAGAAAAATGCCACTTTATTTTCGACTTATAAAATAATAGATTTATTTCTACATCTAAATTTCTACAGTCTACTTTCACTTTCGTTTGGTAATGACTGTGATTGTTTTATTAGAATTGCTTGTAATTACGTTTACAAGTCTATGCAGTCAATAGCCTTATGAAACCTCACTTTATATGGCATCACTTGAACAAATTCGTGAAATGAACACCCCCTAAAACCCACTTTATAAAGAAAAAACTGGAGTTGATGGGGTGTGTGTGTGGAGGGGGGGGGGGGGCTTGGTAAATATTATTTTTCTTATTTCTGCTCCAATACAGAGGTTGTGGGTACTCGTTAGAATATATAATCGCCTCAATGTTGGTTCTAACGAGCACCCACAACCTATATTTGAAGTATAAAAAAGACAAATGGCATGTATTTTCATCAGAAAAGTAGGCCTCCGCCCGTCGGGGCTTGGAGAAATAGATGGGCTGCAGGCTTCAACGCAAAGCTGAAACCGATCGCACTCGAGTACTGGTAAACCGCTTAGGGGATCTAAGCCTGCCCAGAAAAAGCCATGGGTGCGAGACGGACCGTCCATGCTTATAAACCCTATTGGTATCGTCGGGCGACAGGGCTTTGGATGTCATTTCATTTCTGGTCCCCGCCCATCGGGGCTTGAAGAAATATATGTCGGGTCCCACGAAATTGGAAGCATCGTCTCCAAATGACCTATATAGTATTGACTAGGACGTTAAACCTCAAATAAAAACTATCTACCCAGCCACCCATCTACCAGTACCTATCTAGCCACCCAACCACCTACCTACATACATACCTACCTAAACAACGTCGAAGTAGAAGTTAGAAGTAAGAAGTCAGCTTACCCCCGCCCATCGGGGCTTGAAGAAATAGATGGGCTGCATGATGCTTCCACGCAGAGCTGAAATCGACCCGCAAACGAGTACTGGTGAAACGCTTAGAGGATCTAAGCCTGCCAAGGCAAAGCGGTGCGAGTCGGCCCGTCCATACTTATAAACCAAATTAGTTTCATTGGGCGGCAGGGCTTGAGATGTCATTTCATCTCAGTGTCGGGTAAAACTCCCACAAAATTGGAAGCAACGTCTCCAAAATGGCCTTTACAGTGTGTACGGGGATGTTAAACCTCAAATCAAACAAACGAACAAATCATCAGAAAAGTAGCCATTATGGAGATGTCATAAAATGCACTATGTCGCCACTGGCTTGTTATCGTAATAAGCAACATCGCACTTTCGTTTATTTTTTATTTATTTATTTTTATTTATTTATTTAATTAGTTATTTTATTTTTTAAACACACATCGTGGGTACTCATTAGACCCGGTACAATCATTTAATGTATGCTGTAGCATAAAAGAAGAATAATGTGTGTGTAATCACGAAGTTAGCAAGTCTGTGTAACGTATACACTTGTAGACCCGACTTTATATACGAGGAAAGCTGGGTTTACAAAGCCTACTCTGTGTTACTTATTTCTGTTGAAAACCGTATACTATGGATACTCGTACGAACCGCCAGGGGGTAGAAATAAGAAAATAATGTATACCCCTATAAATCTCAGCTTTCTTTATATAAAGGGGTTCTAAAGGCTGTTTATTACACGGGCCTGTTAACTTCGTCATAAAAAAAATGTCTATTATCACATCGGGCCGGCCTCGGTTTCTCAGTCGCATGCGCGTCTGACTGGTGATCAGGAGGACGTGAGTTCGATACCTGCCGGGGTCGGCAACATTCTTTCGTGGAGATTGATCATCATCGGAAATCCTTTCTACGGTCATTCTCTCCCTTCCGCTGATTTAAGAAGGGCAGTTGTAAGTTTCTGGCAGAAGAATGTGCACTGTACTGGTTAACCGCTTACGTATAAGCCTGCCCAGGAACTGTGTGGATAGGTTAACTGACCGGCTAAAAATGACCTAACATATTGTTGACCGGGTCGTTAAACTCCAATACAAACAAACAAAATTATCATATCGGTGTCGCGGTGGTGCAAAGAAGAGTTTCACACGTAGTTTATGAACGTGCATCACGATAACAGACCCGTGCGACATTGTGCATTTTTATGTCTCGAAAATGGCTACTTTTCTGATGAAAAAATCCGTGATATTTTTATTGTTTACATACTTATGTATATTGCAAACTTAGGTTGTAGGTGCTCGTTAGAACCGCCTCATGTGACATAGTATTAAGTTTAAAAAACAATTGTTTCTTATTCAGAGTATATCCTGACACTTAAGCTCAGTGGCCAGTGCATCTGCCTCATAAGTAGGAGGTCGTAAGTTCGAATCCTTTTCGTGTCAATATTTTTTCACGCCAGAGACTGTCATTTCCCAAAAGGCCCTATAATCCCTCAAAACTGAAAATTTATAGCGCCTTAGTATTGCTTCTAGATAGCCTCAATATATGAGCATGACACTATTAAGATACAAGACCAACATAGTGTCATCTTGTGGTACCCCTTGACCTCTTGAAAGTTTATCATTAAAATTTCCAACTACAAACTCAAGAGTTATTTTCAAGCTTAGTCCCTATAAATTTCAGGGACAAAACTTTCAGGGACAGGGTATAAACTTTCAGGGACAGGGTCTAAGTCATTTAGATTAAACTAATGTATTTTAGTTCGATTGCGATGAAAGCTTTGAGTTATTTGAATCGCTTTCGAATACTCATTCCGGATGTTTGCACGCGCGTGCGAGAGAGGCAGTGACTTTTACACCACTACTACCCATTTACATCTGGGCGGAGTGCGGCAATGGCATTACGTGTCTTGCTCAAGGACACACCTCGACTCCGGTGGCCGGATTCGAGCCCACAACCTCTTAATCAAAAGTCGCACGCGCAAACCACTAAACTATCGAGGCTGCCAAGATAGATCTAAGTCATTTCTACTTTAGTCAATAGTTTTGGCCCTGCAAATTTCAGGGACATCAAATTTATAGGGATAAAGATTTTAATTTTAAACAAGTCCAACTCTGAAAGCATCCAGCCTGAACACTACTGATTGCCCAACACCCAACCCCAAGCTTAGATTAAGCGGTCACGGTATGGGGACAAAAACATAGGAACAATACAGCCCATACCGTCGCCCTATACCACTGTGGGCGAGAATAGCGGCCTGGTAAATCATTCGAGCGTATTATTTTCAAACATACATATAACCATATATTAAAAAACGAACTACTTTATAAATATCCATCGGGATTTAACCAGGTCATTCTACTGTCCATCATTTGATTGAACTTTCCCACAATACCTGCATATCTCTCGAAAACTACGAAGCAAACTGCCGAATATTTTGCGATTTTTCAAAAGCGGCATAGGGGTTTATTATTCAAATTAGAAAAAAATATGTTGTAAAGGGAGAAGTTTTACTGTGGATTAAGAGTTATATAGTTTCTAGGAAACAGAAAGTGTTTGTCAATGGGGTCTTATTAAATGAAAAAGCAAAAAAAAAAAAAAAAAAAAAAAAAAAAAACATAAATGCAGGAGTTCCTCAAGGATCAGTTTTCGGTCCACTTTTATTACTGATATGAATAAATGACATAATGGATGAATTAATAGGCAAGGCAAGGTTATATGCTAAGGACGCGTATTCAAGCTTTTCATCTCCTGATCTTGCAGAAATTGAATTACTTTTAAATAATGGTTTTAAAAAGTTGAAAGAATGGCCTACTAAATGGCTCGTAAGTTTTGATCCAGGTAAAACTAAAGTAATGCTTATTTCAAAGATTTTCAAGAAAATTAGTACTCTTATGTATAATATAGGAAATGAAAACGTTCCTTCTTAAATACCGAACAGAGTAAATGATACCAGCACTTACAATCTTAGAAACAGAGACGATTTTGAAATTCCATTTTTCAGACTTTGTTTTTTTTAATCATCTTTCTTTCGTCAACATTGAAACCGTGGAATGAACTTGATAGAGAAACTGTGTGCTCCCAACAATCTCACAATTTAAATCAAACATTAAAATAATACCTGATACATATATACGATACCACCATAGGCGAACAAAAATTTAACAATTTTGATCCGTATAAGACATTGATGTAGTACTGTGCATATTATACCAAACGCCATTTGCAGCTGCGGGTATCCAAACGACAATGCTTATCATTACTTATGTGGCTGTGGCCTTTATAACGAACAAAGAATTCGATTATTTCGAAATTTTGGAATTCCTCGAAATAAGACCAATGTTTCAGTTTTAACTACTGGATTACAAAATTATGACATTGACACCAATAAATTAATAATCCTGTCGGTTCTAATGTTTATTAAAGATACGCATAATATTAAATGATGTATTTATCGATGTAACGTTCCTGTAGGCTTCCATACAGGCCTGCTATTTCGCTGTTATTACGATAACACGTCCGTGCGTCTGTGTATCCTTTCATATCCTCAAAACGGTTAAATTTCAGATAAAAATGTACGATAATTTTCCTTTTTTTTATCAGAGCCTGGGCTATTGGTGCTCGTTAGAACCGTCTAATTGAGGCAGTTCTAACGAGTACCCACGGCTTGTGTCTTGAGGCCGGAAAAAGAGAACCAACGTGCACCCCGTAGACCCGGTTTTCGCACCCCGTAGAGGGGTTTAGATAGCGCTCATTTCACCGGAAACGGCTGAAATCCCTCAAGGAGGGGTGTGAGAGAATTCAGCCGTGAGAAGTGTAATGCGATAACTCTATAAAAAGACTGGGGTATCGAAACTCACTTAGTATATTAAATGATAAATTATGCTGGCACATTGATTAAACTTTATTTTATAATATGATAATATTTGTTTATTTATTTACTTATTCAATAAGCCCTGTCGCTTAATGTCGCTGTTGGTTTCAACTCTGCGTTGAAGCATCGTGCATCCCATCTATTTCTTCCAGCCCCGATGGGCGGGGGTAAGCTGGCTTCTTACTTCTAACTTCTGCTTCGACTTTGTTTAGGTAGGTATGTATGTAGGTAGGTGGTTGGGTGGCTAGATAGGTACTGGTAGATGGATGGCTGGGTAGGTAGGTAGGTTTGATTTGTGGTATAACGTCCCAGTCAATACTATATAGGTCATTTGGAGACGATGCTTCCAAACTTTGAGATAAAAAGACATCTCATGACCTGCCGCCCAATGAAACTACTAGGGTTTATTTGCATGGACGGTCCGATTCGCTTCACTTTGCGTGGGCAGGCTCAAGCGGTTTACCAGAACCCAGCCGCCCGTCCGCCGTTACTCTTTTTGATGCATAGCATAATTTTACAACCATGTACAGCTATTCTAAGGTTTTGAAATTTAATTTATGGATTCCTCATGAAAAAAATAGCTGACGCGAATTTTTAGCTCACCTAGGTCGAAGGCTCCAGGGGAGCTTATAGTATAGTTGGTCGTCCGTCCGTCCGTCGTCCGCCCACACTTTTGACCTGTTATGTCTCTGCAATCTGCATTTCTCATCTGTAGCATGGCTCTGGTGGGGCACGGATGACATAAGCTTTTTTTTGAAATCAAATGAAAACTTTGGTTGCTATGGCAACCACAAGGTCCCATAGACTTACAATGGGAAAATGCTTCTCATCACTGTAGAGCCATCGAATTTTTGATCGGATCTTTCTAAAACTTATATGTAAGGTGACTGAGGATAAAAACCCGGATGAGTTCAAAAACCGACCAAGTTGGCTCATTATTCATAGAGTTATGTCTCTTTGATTGCTGGAAATGACTATTTTTGACATTGTCATCACCGTAGCCCATTCAGTTTTGATCGGATCTTCTCGAAACTTAAATACATGTAAGTCAGGGTTATGAGCTCAGATGAGTTCGAAAACTAGCAATGTCAATTACTCACCTAGTTATATCCCCCACTTTGCTGAAAATGCTTATTTAAGTTTGTCATCACCGTAGCCCCTTCAGTTTTGATCGGATATTCTTGAAACTTATAAACAAGTAAGTCAGGGATAAAATCTTGGATGAATTCGAAAACTGACGAAATTGGCCTATCTATCGTAGATTTACGTCCCATTTACTGCTGAAAATGTCGTGTTTTTAACCTTGTCATCACCATAGCCCCATCAGTTTCCAATGGATCGTTTTTTTAAACTTACATGTTAAGTAAGTAAGGGATAAAATCTTGGCTGAGTTCAAAAGTTGGTGAGGTCGGCCTATATTACAGAGAGTTACGTCCCCTTTGATAGGATAAAAGCTCGGATGAGTTCGAAAACTGGCCTATATATCATAGAATTACGTCCCCTTCACTGCTGAAAATGTAGAAGCCTCCGTGGTGCATTGGATTCGCTACTCGCCTTGTAAACCAGGGATCGCAGGATCGATCCCGGGCTTCTTCAGACTTTCGTCTTTAAACCGAGGTCCCGTCTCCGTATGACCTTAGCTGTTGGTGGGACGTTAAACTAAAACTCACTCACTCACTGCTGAAAATGCCTATTTTTGACCTTGTCATCACAATAGTCCCTTCAGTTTTCATCGGATCTTTTTGAAACATACATGTAAGTAGGTAAGGGATAAAAACTTGGCTGAGTTCACAAATTGGTGAGACCGGCCTATATTTCAGAGAGCTATGTTACAGAAAATGCTTATATATGTCCTTTTTATCACTGTTGCTCCTTCAACTTTTATCGGATCTTCTTGAAACTTACAAACAAGTAAGTCAGGGATAAAAGTTTGGATGAATTCGAAAACTGGTGAGGTTGGCCTATTTTTCATAGAGGTTCATCCCTTTGATTGCTACAATTGCTTATTTTTGAACTTGCCGCCACCATAGTCCCTTCAGTTTATATCGGAACTTCTTGAAAGTTACATAAGCAAGTCAGGAATAAAAGCTTGAATGAGTTCGAAAACTCGTAGAGTTAGGTTCTACTTGATTTTAGAAAATGCTTGCCGTCTTCAGTTTTTATCGGAACTTCTTGAAACTTAAATGTAAGTAAGTTGGAATAAAAGCTCGGATGAGTTTGAAAACTGATGAGGTCAGCCTATTTATCATAGAGTTACGGCACTTTGATTGCAGAAAATGCCTGTTTTTGACTTTGTCCGCACTGTAGCCCCTTCAGTTTTGATAGGATATTCTTGAAACTTACAAACAAGTAAGTAAGGGATAAAAGCTTGCATGGGTTTAAAAACTGGTGAGGTCGGCCTAATTAACATAGAGTTATGTCCCTTTGCTTGCTGAAAATGCCCAGTTTTGACATTGTCATCATCATTTTGAACGGATTTTCCTAAAACTTACATATAAGTTAGGGATAAAAGCTTGAATGAGTTTGCAAAATAACATTGTTGGCACATTAATCAAAGTATTAAGTCATCTTTTTTGCTGAAAATAACTATTTTGTACCATAAGTCGTTTCGGCCGACCTCGGTATCTCAGTCGGATGCGCGTCTGACTGGTGATCAGGAGGCCGCGGGTTCGATACCTGCCGGGGTCGGAAACATTCTTTCGTGGAGATTGATCATGAAATATTTTCTACGGCCATTCTCTCCCTTCCGCTGATTCAAGAAGGACAGTAAAAGAATGTGCACTGTACTGGTAAACGCTTGCGTATAAGCCAGCCCAGGATAGCTGTTTGAAAGTGTGGATAGGTAAACTGACCGGCCAAAAATGACCAAACATAGTGTTGACTGGGCCGTTAAACTCCAATACAAACAAACAAACAAAAAACATTAGTCGTTTACTTTTGATAGAATCTTCCTGTAACTAGCAGTTGGGAATGACAGTTCGGATGAGTTTGAATGCAGGTGATGTCTGCGTATCTCTCATAGAGTTACATCTCCTTGAATGCTGAAAATGCCTGGTTTTGACCTTGTCCTCGCATAAATCCTTCTGTAAAGATTGGAACTTCCTGAAACTCTGAATCTGTTAGCTCAGGTGAGCGATATAAGACCATCTTAGTCCTATTGTTTTAATCATCGTTGGGATTATGCCCCTTTCAAGAGTTATGACCCTTTAATTTTTTTATGAAATCTTGTAAGCAGAATAACTCAAAACTATGTTTGCTAGAGCCGTGAAAGTTGGTGAATTAATTAAAAGTGATGAGTAGATGACCTGATTAGTTTTTGACTGAATTTCGAAAACTACTTCATGAGTTATGACCCTTTATAACTTGAATGATGGTGAATGGATTGTTGATTAACTTTTGAGTAAATTCCAAAAGTACTTTATGAGTTATGGCCCTTTGTAACTTTGGACATTTGTACTTACTGTATGTTTTGTGATGCAAAACATAACTTTTGAACTATGTATGCAAGGGTTTTGAAATTTCATATATGGATTCCTCATGAAAAAAGTAGTTATTTTTTTCTCGTTGGGATCATGCCCTTTTCAAGAGTTATTTTTTGATGAAATCTTGCCAGCAAAATATCTTAAAAAGCTAGTTGAACAAAGGCCATGAAAGTAAGTGAATGGATTGGTAGTGATGAGTAGATGACCTGATTAACTTTTGACAGAATTCCATAAAAAATATTTCATGAGTTATGGGCCTTTGTAACTTTGTAGAGTGAATGCTTCGTGATGCATAACATTACTTTTATAGAAGTGGAGGCAATGATCAGTAATCGATACAATCAACCCACAGCTCCTATCAGAGACACCAAAGGGAAAGACACACAAACATGAAACAACAGACCCTAATGGAAACACCAACAGCGGAAAGCCAAAAGGACAGTTACTTTCCCACAAAATGGCCAATAGGATATCCAAAATAAAATAACATAAGCGACATAAACACCCAAAGACAAACCATAACAAAAATAAACCGCGACAGAAGAATCGCCTTGGAACGGTCAGCGGAAACGAATTCCACAGGGGGCTTAAATCGATTTTACGTGGCCACAATCCTCGCCCTTACTTCCGTCGCGATTTAGACAAATAATTTGTTCAGTCCGCATGAAGGCCTCCTAACTCATCAGTGCAACATCTCCGTGAACACAAATAATCAAACAACCACAGAGATGAAACAACGGTGAGGACTCGACACCAAGAAACCACTGAAATGCTGGAGCAAAAGAAAACCAAACAGTTAGACTCCGATGGGCTCGACCAGAGACAGAGCATCAAGCACCAACCAACATTACCTTGAATTAGATCTCTCTAAATCTCAATAAGCCTTTACGTTGGAACCGTCATAGAATCTGAGGCCTGACCCACCGGCGTGCAATTAAAGAGGGAAGCAAAGTTGTCAACCGTGATTGGGTTAACTACCATGCATGCAGTCTGTCGTATAACATTTACAAGCTGTGTATGCTGGTGTTTTGAAATTTCATACATGTATATGATTTCCTCATGAAAAATAGCTGACGTGTATTTTTTTTTCTCATTCATGGTTTGCCCCTGTTAAGAGAAATGACCCTTTGAAAAAAATATTTTGATTAATTAAAATCTAGTCAGAAAAATATCAAAAAACCTATTAGAGCTAGATCTTTGAAATTTGGTGAATAGATAGGCGGTGATGAGTGAATGACCCGATTTACTTTTTACTGAATGCCGTAAATTACTTCATGAATTATGGCTCTTTATAACTTCGGACATTTGTACAACGCATGCTTTGTGTTGCATAGAATTACTTTAGAACTGTGTATGCTAGGGTTTTGAAATTTCATATATGGAATCATGAAACAATAGTTAACACATTTTTTCTCACCTGGTTTGTGCCCGTCTCCTGTGTTATTGCCCTTTGAAACGATTACGATGAAATCTTGTCAGAAAAATATCTCATGAGATTTTTAAGCTTGGGGCTTGAAAGTTTATTTGTGTATTGCTAGTGATCAGTAGATGACCTGATTGATTAACTTTTGACTGAATTCCGAAAACTGCTTCATGGGCATTTGTACATTGAACTCTTTTTTGGTGTATAGCATAACATGAGAATTATGTATACTAGGATTTTGAAAAAAAAAT
Organism: Lucinisca nassula; assembly: GCA_963580285.1. Lineage (NCBI taxonomy): Eukaryota > Metazoa > Mollusca > Bivalvia > Lucinida > Lucinidae > Lucinisca > Lucinisca nassula. The sequence goes on along the minus strand of OY757012.1, from coordinate 71,417,406 downwards.
AGTTGACACATTGCTTTTCTCTCATCCGGATTGTGTCCCTTTCCTGAGTTATTGCCTTTCGTAAAAATTGGATGAAATGATTAATCTTGTCAGCAAAATATCCCAAAAACTATTAAAGCTAGAGCCTTGAAAGTTGATGAATGGACTGGTAGTGATGAGAAGTTAACCTGATTAACTTTCGAATAAATTCTGAAAAAAAAATATGTTCTTCAGTTATGACCCTCTGAAAGATTTGGCATGTAGGGACAAACATATTGTTGGGGGCATAGAGTTTTACAAATATAATTTCTAGTTACATTTTGGCATGACCTCTCAAGTACGTTGACATTGATCTACATCTCACAATTCAGTGATGCTTTTTAGGTACAATATTAGTGTTTCGGTATATACTTAAATTTGACGCGATCTATTGAATATGATCGTTCATTTTTTACTTTGATCTGTACTTCATATTTGATATATGTGCCCGACTACTTTTGATATGAGCATTCATATTTGACCTTGACAAAATTTTCTGTGGCTTTTTTAGCTCACCAGAGCCGAAGGCTCCGGGGGAGCTTATAGGATAGGCAGTTGTCCGTCGTCGTCTGCGTCGTCTGTGTCGTCTGCGTCTGCGTCTGCGTCTTCGTCAACATTTTCAAACGACATCTCCTCTGAAGCCACTGGGCCGATTCAGCCCAAATTTCATCTGTAGCATCCTTGGGCAGGGGGATTGAAAGTTTGTGTTTTTAATGAAAATCGGTTCATTAGTTTGGTTGCTATGGCAACTTAGAGTTTCCATAGACTTATAATGGGGAAAATAGAAAAATGGCATTTACTACCAAGCCTCTACAGATATTTTGACAAAACTTTCATAGAAATGTTCCATAGGTAATCTACTATCTGCCGTATGATTTTAGGCCTTCTGCTCATTTTTATTGGTTACCATGGAAACCAAAATGCAAAAAATAGACAAAAAAATTACTTAAAAAATCATCTCCTCAGAATCCATATGCTCTAGGAGGCTGAGACTTTATGAAAATATTCACCATATTTGCCTTTATAGGTTTTGTGTGTTTTTTTTGTGAAATTTGGCCTTTTAGTTTTGTTGCTATGGCAACTTAGAGTTTCCATTGACTTATAATGGGGAAAACTGAAAAATGGCATTTATTGCCAAGTCATTGCAGATATTTTGACAAAACTTACATAAACATGTTCCTTGTGTAAACTTCTCTCAGCCATATGCTTTTATGTCAACCTGGGGGTCCTCTAGGTTGTGCCGGGGCCATGCCCTGCCCCCTCCACTTCATAAAATGCCTTATATCTCAGAAACCTTAAAGATCCCAACCCCTAAACCATATATATTCTTGTTCCTTATGATAAGATGCATTGAGTGCCACCAACCTGGGGGTCCCCCGGGATGTGCCGGGGACATGCCCTGCCCCCTCTTTTCCATAAAATGCCATTTATCTTAGAAACCATTCAGATCCCTACCCCTAAACTATATATATTCTTGTTCCTTATGCTAAGATGCATTAAGTGACACCAACCTGGGGGTTCCCCTGGATGTGCCGGGGACATGCCCCACCCCCTCCACTTCATAAAATGCCATTTATCTCAGAAACCATACAGATCCCCACCCCTAAACTATATATATTCTTGTTCCTTATGATAAGACACATTAAGTGACACCAACCTGGGGGTCCCCCGGGATGTGCCGGGACCATGCCCAACCCCCCTCAACTTCATAAAAGGCCAAATATTCCAGAAACCCTACAGATCCCCTGCCCTAAACCATATATATTCTTGTTCCTTATGATAAGACTCACTCAGTGACACCAACCTAGGGGTCACCCAGGGTGTTCCCGGGCCATGCTTCACCCCTTGACTTCACAAAAGACCATATATCTGAGAAACTGTTCAGAGCCCCACCCCTAAACCATATATTTTCTTGTTCCTATGATAAGACGCAATCAGTGACACCAGCATGCAGGTCCACCCTGGGTGCCATGGGCCATGCCCCATCCCTTTACTTCATTAAAATCCATATATCTCAGAAACCATACAGATCCCCACCCCTAAACAATATATATTCTTGTTCCTTATGATAAGATGCATTAAGTGACACCAACTTGGGGGTCCCCCGGGATATGCCGGGGATATGCCCTGATCCCTCAACTTCATAAAAGGCCATTTATCTCAGAAACCATTCAGATCCCCACCCCTAAACCATATATATTCTTGTTCCTTATGATAAGACACATTAAGTGACACCAACCTCTGAGTCCCCCGGAATGTGCCGGGCACATGCCCCACCCCTTCCTCTTTATAAAATGCCATTTATCTCAGAAACCATTGAGATCCCCATCCCTAAACCATATATACTCTCATTCCTTATGATAAGTTGCATTCAGTGACACCAAATTTGGGGTCCCCTGGGATGTGCCCGGACCATGCCCAACCCCCTCCTCTTCGTAAAATGCCAAATATTCCAGAAACCTTACAGATACCCACCCCTCAACAATATACATTCTTGTTCCTTATGATAAGACACAGTCAGTGGCACCAACTTAGGGGTCACCCAGTGTGCGCCCGGGCCATGCTCCACCCCTTGACTTCACAAAAAACCATATATCTGAGAAACTTCAGAGCCCCACCCCTAAACTATATATATTCTTGTTCCTTATGATAACACCCAATCAATGACACCAGCATGCAGGTCCCCCCGGGGTCCACAGGCCATGCCCCACCCCTTTACTTCATTAAAATCCATATATCTCAGAAACCGTTCAGATTCCCACACCTAAACCATATATATTCTTGTTTCTTATGATAAGACGCAATCAGTGACACCAGCATGCAGGTCCCCCCGGGGTGCCACAGGCCATGCCCCACCCCTTTACTTCAATAAAATCCATATATCTCAGAAACCGTTCAGATCCCCACCCCATAACCATATTTATTCTTGTTCCTTATGATAAGACTCAACTTCATAATAGGCCATATATCTCAGAAACCATTCAAATCCCCATCCTATAATCACATATATTCTTGCTCATTGTTATTAGACACATTCAGTCACCCCGTCTTTGGGGATCACAGGGGCCATTTCTCTCCCTGCCACTTCATCAAAGTGCCTCATATCTCAGAAACCATTCAGATCCCCGCCGTTTAACCGTATATACTCTTGGTCCTTATGATAAGACTTATTCATTGACAACAATCTTGGGCTTTTCTGGGATCTGCCATGCCTGATTCCCTCCATTGCTTAAAAGGCCTTACATCTCAGGAACCATACATATTTCCACTGATAAACCATATATGTCTTTGTTCCTTTTGATAAGACGCATTTAATGACACCAACCAGGGCTCCATTGGGTCCATGCCCTGATCTCTCTACGTTATAAAACACCTAATATTTCAGATACAGTCCACATGGGTGCTCATTTGGGTATGGGGTTTGTTTGGGAGACTTTATAATTGTTATAATAAAATCATATCATGTTATAATACATGGCTGCCATTGGGCAGTGTCCACCTGAGCACTGGTTTATGAACTTTGGCTCTTTGGTTTGTTTGCTATGCCAAGCTGAGTTTCCATTGTCCTATAATGAGGAAAATTGAAAAATGACATTAATGCCTTTCAAGATATTTTGTCACACTTTCATGGCAATGTTCCTTTAATAATGTTCTTTTTTGGCCTATTTGTTGCCACAGATGGGAAATTGTCAATTGTCATCCGTTGTCCTGCAACAACACATTCAAGCGACATCAAATCTAAAGCCACGAGGCTTATTGGGTCCAAATTTTATCTGTAGCATCCTAGGACACTGGGCTTCCATGGTTAATTAAAATACATTGCTGCCAGTGGGCAGTGGCCCCCTTGAGCTCTGGTGAGCATTGTGGCCCATGGGCCTCTTGTTTAGCTTTGTTTTGATAGATATGCTTTTGTTGACAAATGGGCCCCGTCAAGCGATTTTGGTACTTATCGCCTATGCGAGCAGTGAAGGTTCAGGCGAGCCTGCGCATCCGCGCAGTCTCGCCAGAACCTTCGCTGCTCGCTCATACAAGCAGTGAATCAAGAGGAACCTTCAGACAGAAAGCCATATCCCTGGCCCCTCTGAATGGCTGGGCATGCGCAGTTAAAATTTGTCATGACGGAATGCTCGAAGACACAAATTCGCTTGGCGGGGCTCATATCATGCCTTGCATTCTGATGAGATACCACTGGTTCCATCCTTATTACCACTTGTTGACCACTGTCATACTATCGTCATTTGAGCCCCGCCAAGCGAATTTGTGTCTTCGAGCATTCCGTCATAACAAATTATTTGTCTAAATCGCGACGGCAGTAAGGGCGAGGATTCAAAATCGATTTAAGCCCCCCCCCGCCCCTCCCACCCACTAGTGGAATTCGTCTCACTGACCGTTTCAAGGCGGTTCTTCTGTCGCGGTTTATTTTTGTTATGATTTGTCTTTGAGTGTGTGTATCGCTTATATATTTTTTTTGTTTTTGGATTGCCATTTTGTGGGAAAGTGAATGTCCTCTTGGCTTTCCGCTATTCGCTTGGCGGGGCTCATATCATGCCTTGCATTCTGATGAGATACCACTGGTCCTATCCTTATTACCACTTGTTGACCACTGTCATACTATCGTCATTTGAGCCCCGCCAAGCGAATTTGTGTCTTCGAGCATTCCGCCATGACAAATTTTAACTGCGCATGCCCAGCCATTCAGAGGGGCCAGGGATATGGCTTTCTGTCTGAAGGTTCCTCTTGATTCACTGCTTGTATGAGCGAGCAGGCAAGGTTCTGGCGAGACTGCGCGGATGCGCAGGCTCGCCTGAACCTTCGCTGCTCGCATAGGCGATAAGTACCAAAATCGCTTGACGGGGCCCATTTCATGGCACGTCGTTGAATTGATTTACTTTTATTTCAGCTGTTTTACATGGTAAAAGGGGACATGTGTTTGAAAGTTGTAGAGCAGGGAAAGCATAGAGATATCCAAATAAAGGAAGGAGAGGTAAACTGTTCATTTAGCGAATGTGTTGTGTATCTTTCGCCATATGAGCGTCAAGCTGATACTGAATGCTTGGGCAGGTATAGGCGTATGGTAGTTTTATCAGCCCACTGCTTTTGAAATAGAAGTGAAGACAATGATCAGGAATTGATACAATTACCCACAGCTCCCATCAGATCCACCCAAGGGAAAGAAACACAAACATGAAATTAACTAGACCCTAATGAAAACACCAATAGCGGAAAGCCAAGAGGACATTCACTTTCCCACAAAATGGAAATCCAAAACAAAAAGATATAAGCGATACACACACTCAAAGACAAATCATAACAAAAATAAACCGTGACAGAAAAACCGCCTTGGAACGGTCAGTGAGACGAATTCCACTAGTGGGTGGGGGTGGTGGTGGTAGGGCTTAAATCGATTTTGCGCCCTTACTTCCGTCGCGATTTAGACAAATAATTTGTTCAGTCCGCATAGGGACGAGGATAACTGGTTTACATTTGTCTATTATTTATAGCTCATCTCCTCCTAAACAACTCAACAGATTTTGACCAAACTAGCAAAAATGAACTTTGGGTAGTCCTATCTCAAAATTGTTCAAAGAATTCCATTCCATGAAGAACTCTGGTTGCCAGGGCAACCAAAAGGGGAAAATTAGAAAAAAAACTTTAAAAATCTTCTTGTCTGAAACCAGAAAACCCACGTCTTTGATATTTGGTATGAAGCTGTTCAAATTATAGCCCCTGGGGCAAAAAAAATGCCTATTGGTTTTATATAGGTTTATATAGGAAAACCTTTTAAAATCTTCTTGTCTGAAACCAGAAGACCCAGGTCTTTGATATTTATTATGAAGCTTCATCTAATGGACCGCTACCAAGATTGTTCAGATTATTACCTTTGGGCCAAAATTGTCCCCGCACCAGGGCCTACTGGTTTTACATAGGCTTATATAGGGAAAACCTTTAAAAATCGTCTTGTCTGAAACCAGAATGCCTAGGTCTTTGATATTTTTAGGAAGCTTCATCTATTAGACCTCTACGAAGATTGCTCAAATTATAGCCCTGGAACCGAAATGCCCCCGCACCAGGGCCTACTGGTTTTACATAGGCTTATATAGGGAAAATCTTTAAAAATCTTCTTGGCTGAAACCAGAAGGCCCAGGTCTTTGATGTTTGGTATGAATCTTCATCTAGTGGACCTCTACAAAGATTGTTCAAATTATATCCCTGGAACCAAAAATGCCCCCGCACCAGGGCCTACTGGTTTTACATTGGCTTATATAGGGAAAACCTTTAAAAATCTTCTTGGCTGAAACCAGAAGGCTTTGATGTTTGGTATGAATCTTCATCTAGTGAACCTCTATAAAGATTGTTCAAATTACAGCCCTGGGGACAAAAATGCCCAATCACCAGCCGCCCCCCCCCCCCCCCGCCCCCCTGGTTTTACATAGGGAAAACCTTTAAAATTCTTCTTGTTTGAAACCAGGAGGCCCAGGTTTTTGATATTTGGTATGAAGCTTCATCTAGTGGACCCCTACCAATATTGTTCATTTAATAGCCCTGGGGCCAAGAAATGCCCCCGCACCAGGGCCTATTGTTTTACATAGGTTTATATAGGGAAAACCTTTAAAGATCTTCTTGTTTGAAACTAGAAGGCCCAGGTCTTTGATATTTTTAGGAAGCTTCATCTAGTGAACCACTACAAAGATTGTTCAAATTATTGTCCTGGGGCAAAAAATGCCCCCGCACCAGGGCCTACTGGTTTTACATAGGCTTATATAGGGAACACCTTTAAAAATCTTGTTGTCTGAAACCAGAAGGCCCAGGTCTTTGATATTTGGTAACCTTCATCTAGTTGACTTCTACCAAGACTGTTCAAATTATAGCCATGGGACCAAAAATGGCCCCGTCGGTTTTACATAGATTTATATAGAAAAACTTTTAAAAAATCTTATTGTTTGAAACCAGACGTCCCATGCCCTTGATATTTGGTATTAAGTCTCATTTTGTGGACCTCTACTATTTTTTTTCAAATTTAGACCTGGGGCCGAAAATTTGCCTGCCCGGGCACATACATCAAACCTGTGCGCTCAGGCGAGCGTCCTCTTGTGTGTTTATTTTATTTTATTTTTTTTAAATATATCTTGAAAAGTTTATGAGCCTGAATCATTAAATTTAGTATAAAAGCAAAGCACATTGGCAGTAATTATTTGACAGACGATCCAGGTTCTATCTGTCACATTTCCATGTCCCTTTTTCTTTATATTACAGAACTCCAGATATAAATGGGCTAGATAAGTAAATGTTATTTAAGATATTCTTCGCAACAATAAATGTCAAAGTTATGAAGATGTGTACATGTACAATATATTGGTTGCATAATTGTTGCAACGCCAATTTTTTATGTTGACTACTAGTATATATATTGCTTATTTACTATTTTATTTCTGTTTACTTTTTAGCTCACCCTAGCACGAAGTGCTCATGCTGAGCTATTGTGATCGGTTAATGTCCGTCGTCCGTCGTGTCGTGCGGCGTTAACAATTTGCTTTAAATGCTTACTTCTCCTAAACCCTTGGGCAAATTTCAATCAATCTTCAAAGGAATGTTGCTTTGGTGACCCTCTACTAAAATAGCCATCAGAAGAGATGGCAAATCCCCCGACCAAAAGCCAACATTGCCTTCAGAAGATTATTCACCAATAAAACAAAAACCAGAATTAAACCAGCAATATATCATAAAAGTATTGCAGTTAAAGCCATCACAAAATTATACTGTCAGGGGACATAGCTAAAAAACCAGGGCACTCAGAATTGTGGTTCTTGCGAATGACATGCCTGCTTAAGCTCATGTATTTCTGAACAAAGTACCATCAGTATGTCTCAAAGGGTATTGGAGATATGGGGATCACAAGCTGGTCATACTGTTATATTGGAAGGGTAGATAACTCAAATACCACAGCACCAACAGTTGTGGTTTTTGCACATTACACCCCTTCTGTACCTTGGATACAATTGTGCCAAGTTCCTTCAATATATCTCAAAGGTTGTTGGACTTATGGCCTTCACAAGGTTATATTGTCAGGGGAGATTACAAAAAAACCAGAGCACCCAGAGTTGTAATTCTTGGGCATGACACACCTGCTTAACCTAATTTACATCTGCATCAAGTACCACCAATATGTCTCAAAGGGTATTGGAGGTACGAAGATCACAAGGTGGTGATACAGTTTTATTGGAAGGGGAGATAACTCAAATATCATAGCACCGAGAGTTGTGGTTCTTAGGCATGAAGTGCCGTCTCAACCTTGTATACAATTATGCCAAGTACCATCAATATATATCAAAGGGTATTTGAGTTATGGCCATCACAAGGTTATATTGTCAGGGGATATAATTTAAAAACCAGTGCACCAAGAGTTGTGGTTCTTGCACGTGACACATCTGCTTAACCTCATGTACAACTGTACCAAGTACCATCAATATATCTCAAAGAGTGTTGGAGATATGGCCATCACAAGATAGTGGTTCTATATTATTGGAAGGGGAGATAACTAAAAAACCATGGCATCCAAAGTTGTGGTTCTTGTGCATGACACACACATCCTTCCAAGAAGTAAAATATATGCTGACTGTATAGGTGAGAAAAAATTAAAAAAAAAAATGTAAAGGTGTTGTTATAGGCGCGTTGCCGAACCAAGTGCAATGGACAAAATACATACCTCACCGTCATAAAGGATGAAACTGGACTCAAATTAAAGATAAATGTCCCTACTTTATTTATAAATTGGTCGTACACTCAAAAATGGGTAAAATCATACTAAAAATGGGGAGATAACTCTTCATTCGTTGAAAACAAAATCAAAGAGCTCGTTCCTCAACATGAATTTTACTCATTTCAAAACTTGTTTCGCAAATTGTTCCGTTTTCGTCAAGAACATTTCAATTTTGTACTTTCTGTGTGCAATTTGGGCGCTTTTTTAGATTGGTTGATATTTTATGAGGAGATAACTCTTCCTACCATATGAAATCGTTTTTTTAGCTCACCAGAGCCGAAGGCTCCGGGGGAGCTTATAGGATAGGCAGTTGTCCGTCGTTGTCGTCGTCGTCGTCGTCGTCTGGCGTCGTCGTCTGGCGTTAACATTTTCAAACGACATCTCCTCTGAAGCCACTGGGCCGATTGAGTCCAAATTTCATCTGTAGCATCCTTGGGCTGGGGGATTGAAAGTTTGTGTTTTTTATGAAAATTGGCCCATTAGTTTGGTTGCTATAGCAACTTAGAGCTCCCATATAGACTTATAATGGGGAAAATTGAAAAATGGCATTTACTGCCAAGCCTCTGCAGATATTTTCACAAAACTTTCATAGAAATGTTCCATAGGCAATCTACTATCTGCCGTATGATTTTAGGCCTTCTGCTCATTTTTATTGGTTGCCATGGAAACCAAAATGCAAAAAAATAGACAAAAAATACTTAAAAAATCATCTCCTCAGAAACCATATGCTCTAGGACGCTGAGACTTTATGAAAATATGAACCATATTTGCCTTTACAGGTTTTGTGTTTTTTATGAAATTTGGCCTTTTAGTTTTGTTGCTATGGCAACTTAGAGTTTCCATTGACTTAAAATGGGGAAAAACTGAAAAATGGCATTTACTGCCAAGTGGTTGCAGATATTTTGACAAAACTTACATAGACATGTTCCTTGAGTAAACTTTTCTCAGCCATATGCTTTTGTCAACCTGGGGGTCCCCTAGGTTGTGCCGGGGCCATGCCCCGCCCCCTCCACTTTATAAAATGCCTTATATCTCTGAAACCTTACAGATCCCAACCCCTAAACCATATATATTCTTGTTCCTTATGATAAGATGCATTAAGTGACACCAACCTGGTGGTCCCCCGGGATGTGCCGGGGACAAGCCAAGCCCCCCTCTATTTCATAAAATGCCATTTATCTCAGAAACCATTCAGATCCCCACCCCTTAACTATATATATTCTTGTTCCTGATGCTAAGATGCATTAAGTGACACCAACCTGGGGGTCCACCGGGATGTGCCGGGGACATGCCCCACCCCCTCCACTTCATAAAATGCCATTTATCTCAGAAACCATTGAGATCCCCACACCTAAACCATATATATTCTTGTTCCTTATGATAAGATGGACTCAGTGACACCAACCTGGGGGTCCCCCTGGATGTGCCGGGGCCATGCCCCACCCCCTCCACTTCATAAAAGGCCCAATATCCCAGTAACCTTACAGATCCCCATCCCATAAACCATATATATTCTCGTTCCTTATGATAAGGTGTATTCATTGACACCAACTTGGGGGTCCCCCAAGATGTGCGGGGGCCATGCCAAACCCCCTCCACTTCATAAAAGGCTAAAGAAACGTTACAGATCCCCACCCCAAAACCATATATATTCTTGTTCCTTATGATAAGACACATTCAGTGACACCAACCTAGGGGTCACCCAGGGTGGGCCCGGGCCATACTATACCCCTCGACTTAACAAAAGACCATATATCTGAGAAACTGTTCAGAGCCCACCCCTAAACCATATGTATTCTTGTTCCTTATGATAACACGCATTCAGTGACACCAATCTGGGTCTTCTCCTAGGATGTGGCGGGGCTTATGCCCCACCCCCTCCCCTTCGTAAAGGCTGAATATCTCAGAAACCTTTCAGATCCCCACCCCTAAACCATTTAAATTCTTTTTTCTTATGATAAGACGCATTCAGTGATACCAACCTAAGGGTCTCCCTGGCTGCACGGGGGCTATGCCCGACCCCTCCACTTCATAAAAGGCCCAATATCTCAGAAACTGTTCAGATCCCCACCCCTAAACCATATAAATTCTTGTTCCTTATGATAAGATGCATTCAGTGATAACAACATAAGGATCTCCCAGGCCACACCAGGGCTATGCCCCATCCCTCCACTTCATAAAAGGTGATATATCTTGGAAACCCTTCAGATCCCCACCCCAAAACCATGTATATTCTTGTTTCTTATGATAAGATGCATTCAGTGACACCAATCTGGGGGTCCCCTATGATGTGTCCGGGCTGTGCCCCACCCCCTCCACTTCCTAATAGGCCCAATATCGCAGAAACCGTTCAGATCCCCACCCCTATAGCATATTAATTCTTGTTCCTTATGATAAGATGCATTCAGTGATACCAACCTAAGGGTCTCCCGGGCCACACGGGGGCTGGGCCCAACAACTCCACTTCATAAAAGGTGATATGTCTCGGAAACCATTCAGATCCCCACCCCGAAACCATATATATTCTTGTTTGTTATAATAAGACGCATTCATTGAAACCAACCTGGGGGTCCCCTGGGATGTGCCCGGGCCATGCCCAACCCCCTCCACTTCGTTAAAGGCTCAATATCTTTGAAACCATTCAGAACCCCCACCCCTAAACCATATATATTCTTGTTCCTTACGATGAGACAAATTCAGTGATACCAACCTAGGGGTCTCTGGGGGTGTGCTGGGGCCATGCCCCACCCTTCCACTTCGTAAAATGCCATATATCTCAGAAACTGTTCAGATCCCCACCCCTAAAATATGTATATTTGTGTTCCCTATAATAAGACTCATTCACTCACATCAACGTGGGTTCTCTATGTGCTAGGGCAACATGCTGATGCCATGGCCCACCCCTCCACTTCATAAAAGGCCATATATCTCAGACACCATTAAGATCCCCACCTCATAATCATATATATTCTTGTTTCTTATGATTAGACACATTCAGTCACACCAACTTGGTGGTCCACAGGGGCCATTCCTCCCTTCATTCTTTTCATAAGAGGGCCTCATATCTTGGAAACTGTTCATATCCCCACCCCTTAACAATATATTTTCTTGATCCTTATTATAAGACACATTCAACGACAACAATCTTGGCTTTCCTGGGGTCTGCCAGGGCCATGCTCCAACCCCTCCGCAGCTTAAAAAGGCCTTGTATCTCGGGAACAGTACACATCACAACCCCTGACCCATTTATATTCTTGTGCCTTATGATAAGTTGGATTCAGTGATACCAGCCTGGGCTCTGTTGGGTCCATGTCTCATCCCTCCAGTCCTCTTCATAAAAGGCCTAATATTTCAGATACAGAGTCCACATGGGTGCTCATTTGGAAATGGGCATTTGTTTGGGAGACTTTATAATCAATACATTAAAACCTGAAACCATACATGGCTGCCAGTGGGCAGTGCCTGCCTGAGGTCTGGTGAGCATTGTGGCCCATGGGCCTCTTGTTTTCACTTATGATCGTTCTTTCTGCTACCTTTAGTTTTCAAAACACAGCATAAAACTTGTAATTTTCTAAACATGCAACCATTTTGCTAATCAAAACATTTCATTTGGGCATCCTGATACCCATAGTGGCTTTGAAACCCACTGTCAAAGGTACACACTCTGTGTGAAAAAGTATAGGTTTAATGCGTTTTTCCAATACATTTCGTAAGCAACTTTAAGAAAGTCATTTTACGTCCAATTGTCGGCGCATTTATCTCCGTGAACACAAAACGTCGATATGTGAAAGTTAAATCAACGCCGAGTCGACGTTAAGGCGTCCAAAATTTTACATTGATTCAACGTTGTGCGAGTTCAGTGAGTCCAGCGACTCTCTGTCTGATCAGCTAGTAGACTTAATTTCATGGGCAGCTGTTCATGAAAATGCGAGGTTCTCTAAAAGAAGATTCTATATGTAGCAATTGCACCAGGTTGTGCCGGCACAAATTTAAAATGTCATTACATTAACAAAGCTTATGCAACGAAAGTTTCGGTAAACCCCACCTCGGGAAAGTGAGGCCTACCCCAACTTCGTAAAAGTGGGATTTACAGTGGCAAACGTTATTTTCCTTATAACCGCTCAAAACAAAGAGCGTTTTTACTCGTGCGAACCACGTCAATGAGGCGGTTTTAACGAGCACCTTCAAGCAATATTTCGGCCCCCGCCCATAGGGGCTTGAAGAAATATATGGGCTGCATAATGCTTCCACGCAGAGCTGAATCCGGCCCATCACACTAGTACTGTTAAACCGCTTAGAGGATCTAAGCCTGTCCAGGAACCGCGGTGCGAGGCGGACCGTCCATGCTAACAAACCCTATTGGTTTCATTGGGCGACAAGGCTTGAGATGTCATTTCATCTCAATGTCGGGTAAAAGTCCCACAAAATTGGAAGCAACGTCTTCAAAATGACCTTTACAGTGTTGACGGGGACTTTAAACCTCAGATCAAACAAACAAACAAACAAGCAATATTTAGCGTAAAATAACACAAATAATAAAATTATCACTTGTTTTTCTTCTGAAAATGTTTGCACTTTAAAGTCCTAAAAATCGCTTTATACTACAAAGGCGTGTTAATGAAATGAATAGGCTCGACTTGCGAAAAATGAAAGAGCCTTCAGTTAAGCATTTTATAGAGTGTTTATAAATTTCGGTGCGAAATAATTTTAAAATATTTTAATGACAAAATACCTGCCCTCTCCTCAGCCTCTGTGCACTCCTCCCCGACACACACAATCAAAGGCCGTGGGATGGGGATAAGTTTCATTGTGACATAGTTATCAATATTTGAATGATGAGTAAGAGTGTGTGTAAATTGATATATTATTGTCCTTTCAAACCGCAGTGAGACGTGACATGTTACCTGTAGCTAGCCGATACAGTTGATAATTTGACTTTGAACGCTCAAGGTTATTGAAATATAAAGTCATACACAGTGTACTTTTTTGCGGAATTTTAATAAATATGTAAGTATTGTTTAGCCATTGATGTTTTATAGTTAAGGGCGGTTTTAATTGTTTTCAGCTTTTAATGGTTCATGTCCATTTTAATCCTTTGTAGGCGTACCAAATGGCGAAAGTGTGGGCCCAGATCAGATGCCGTCTGATCTGGGCCTGCACTGTTTGCTAAAAGAATTTTTCGTTAATAATAGAATAAAGACCAAAAACATAGGCCTGCTATCCCTTATATGAGAAATTGACTTGTCCCCAAATATAGCAGTGGAAGAGTCTACCAGTATACAATGGGTTAAGACGTTGTGTGGATAAGTTAACTGACAGGTTCAAAATGACCTAAATAGTGTTAATTGGGCTGTGAACTCCAATACAAACTACCTTGTTTGGTGTTTCCGGTACTAAATGCATGGCTGTGATGGGGCACGGATGACATAAGCTTTTTTCGAAATCAAATGAAAACTTTGGTTGCTATGGCAACCACAAGGTTCCATAGACTTACAATGGGAAAATGCTTCTCATCACTGTAGAGCCATCGGTTTTGATCGTATCTTTCTGAAACTTATATGTAAGGTGGCTGAGGATAAAACCCCGGATGAGTTAAAAAACCGACCAAGTTGGCTCATTATTGATAGAGTTACGTCTCTTTGATTGCTGGAAATGCCTATTTTTGACCTTGTCATCACCGTAGCTCATTCAGTTTGATCGGATCTTCTCGAAACTTACATACATGTAAGTCAGGGTTATGAGCTCAGATGAGTTCGAAAACTAGAAATGTCAATTACTCACCTAGTTATATCCCCCACTTTGCTGAAAATGCTTATTTTAGCTTGTCATCACCGAAGCCCCTTCAGTTTTGATCGGATATTCTTGAAAGTTTTAAACAAGTAAGTCAGGGATAAAATCTTGGATGAGTTCAAAAACTGACGAAATTGGCCTATCTATCGTAGATTTACGTCCCCTTTACTGCTGAAAATGTCTGTTTTTAACCTTGTCATCACCATAGCCCCATCAGTTTTCAATGGATCGTTTTTAGCTCACCAGAGCCGAAGGCTCGTCTTAACACATCGGAATTACTTTTCTCTGGGCCGCAAAACGTGAATGAAAATCAAGCCAACAAAATACAGTCTTTGTAAAAATAGAATGTACGCATTCGAGACTGATCGTTGTCGTTGTAAAATACTATGTACGCATTTCGAGATATTTTGAGTGAACTTTGTAAACACCGACAGCAAGAATTATGTAGATCAAGTTTCTGACTCCGCTGACAGCAATTATCAAGCAATCAGCATCAAAATACTGAGGTGATCTATCACCTGGCACCTGAACGATCAAAGACTGCAGATGCCTACCTTGGGGTACACTGGCAATATCCGTGCATATTGATGATGAAGTCAAAATGACAGGATTGCCAAGACTAGTGCAGCATTTGGCCAGCTACGTGATCGTGTTTGGTATCGAAGTAGAATCAGACAGAAAACTGCAAGCATACAGAGTTGTGGCGCTGCCAACACTATTATATGCAAGTGAAACGCGGACAGTTTACAACGACACGCGAAAAGACTGAACCACTTCCATACAAGCTGCCTTAGGAAACTTTTAAATATTAAGTGGCTACACAGGATTCCAGACAGACGTCATGAAAAGGTCAGGGATGCAGATTGTACATGAACTTCTGAAACTTGCACAATTAAGATTACCAGGATGCTTGAGAACCGTTTGCCGAAGAAAATCCTATATCATATATGTATATGGAAAACTAGAAATGGTCAAACGCTCCTATGGTGGTCCGGAGAAGCGTTATTATATCACCCTATAAGCCTCCTTCCAGGACTGCAGCATACCAGCACGTTCGTGGGAACAAACTGCACAGGGCCGAGTAAAGTGGCAAGGCCCCATCAGAAGGGGTGCTAGTGAAAAGAATCGGCGAAACCGAGAAGAGACGTGCACAGTGCAAAGCCAAAGCTAAGGCATAACCAACAGCGCTGTCTTTCTCTAACCTCTGTTGCTTTATCTGCAACAGACAGTTCAAAGCTAGAATTGGTCTCATCAACCATCTAAGAACACACGAAGCGTAGCATTTCTCGCATGCGAATAAATTGGTCACTTTCAATAATGATAGACGAAATATTACTTTTAAAACTAACTGTCAGGATTTCGATCTTAATAAAACCGTAAAAATATCAGACAGGAGGGAGATTTAAAACTTATATATATATGGCCACTTGTTAGATCACCTGAGTACGAAGTGCTTACGGTGAGCTATTGTGAACTTGGGCCTTTGATTCAACCTTCATTAATAAGGGTATGGATTTTATAGATTTGCCCAGTATCTTCCGTGAGAGCTCGGTGCTTTCTTCCATTCCTGCTTATTTTCAAAATACTGAAACACCTATAATTTGCTATAAATATAACAAACCTGTTAGATCTATCATTTTTAATTTCAATAAACTTGTTTCAGATCTTGATATTGATACTAATACTCCTGATTCATGTGATTGTAAAAACTCAGTGTATTGCTATCCTGCTGCTGATCATGTAATTACTGGCAATTTGAAAATTATTCCTGATTCTAGGATAAGGAATATAATTTCTAAAGGACCGAAATATCGGTTTCCTTCTAATATTGATTTCAGTAAATGTAGAGATGAAATCGCTGCTTCCTTGAATGAATTCGGTAATCGATGGTGTAAGCGAGAGTATGTTGAGCATAAAGCCCTTAAGGACCGGAAACTTAGCATTTTAAAACTAGTGAAAAAACGCATTTTTTTCTATTCTCAAAATACTAACTTATTACCTCCTAAGCCTAAGACGTCTTTACGTCATCTTAAACTAGGTATTCAAGAATTTCATAAGAAGTTTGTTTTGGCCCCTGCAGACAAGGCCGCTAACAACGTCGTCGTTGTGTGACGGCTCCACTATGTTAACACGTTTTTTTAAGCAGGAGCTTGGTGGTACTAAGGCCTATGAACTTCAGCCTTTAGCTGAAGAGAGAGCTATAGTAGATAAACATATTTGTCATTCAGCCACCAAGTTTGCTGTGTGTGTTAACGAAGGCCAAGACAAGCTTCCTACGCTATACTGGTTACCAAAACTTCATAAAAGACCTTACAAAGCACGGTTTATTGCAAATTCTAGCTCTTGCACTACCACTGAACTTTCTAAATTATCAACTTCCTGTCTTACTGCTATTAAAACGTATGTTATTAAATATTGTGATAAAGTCTTTGAAAGATCAGGAAAAAATCTGTTTTGATCTATAAAAAATTCGAATGAGGTTTTAAATAAATTGAAATCCAGACATTTTCGTGCTTCAAGTCTGTCTACTTACAATTTTTCCACTCTTTACACTACACTTCCTCATAATCTTATAAAAGAAAAGCTTAATGATTTAATTGAATGGGCTTTTCACAGAGAAGATTCTCACTATCTTGGATGTAATGTCAGAAATGCATTTTTCACTTCTAAAGAACATAAGAATTATACACTTTGGTCATGTCAGAAATTGTGTGATGCCCTCACCTTTCTACTTGACAATATTTATATTAGATTCGGTACTAAGTTATTTAGATAAAAAATTGTGGGTATTCCAATGGGTACGAATTGCGCACCTCTTGTGGCTGATCTGTTCTTGTATTGTTATGAAAGAGACTTCATGTTGTCGCTTTCCATTGATAACCAATCTGAAATAATTGAATCTTTTAGCTCCACTTCTAGATATTTGGATGATTTATTAAATATTGATAATACCTATTTCGATGGTTTGATCAGTCAGTTTTACCCCCCAGAGCTTCAGTTAAATAAAGCAAATTCTTCTGATAGCGAGGCCCCGTTTTTGGAATAACATCTATCTATTGTAGATGGGTTTGTTTCGTGCAAAATTTATGATAAACGCGAGGACTTTGATTTTGAGATTGTAAATTTTCCTTTTTTGGATGTTGATGTTCCTCGTGCACCATCCTAAGGCGTTTATATTTCGCAGTTAATTCGATTTGCTAGAGTGTGTAGTCATGTAACTGACTTCAACACTCGTAATAAATTATAAACGGCTTAACTTCTTAATCAGGGTAATTTGCAGTATGTTTCCTCTGGCTTTCGTTGCCGGATCATTACAGGGTCACTGATGAGGCTTTATTAGCCGAAACTACGTAGTATGACCCATCTGCGTTCTTATGAATGTTTTCATTGCTCTTAAAGGAACTCATTTTTGATTTTTATTTGCCTTCACTGCAGCTGGTGTTGTGCCGTGTGGCGGCCGGAAAACGTCTCCCCGTACATCAACCATAGTGCAGTTTATATTTTACTTTTGGTCCTTTGAGATCAGCGTGAATATTCTGATAAATCAGAAAAAATTATTGGTTTAGACTCATATTCTAGACAGGTTTTTAATTATTTGGACTCCATTTTGATTTATATCAGTCTTTGTATCGACTGCATGTTCGATATTCGCAAATTTGCAGTATGTTTCCTCTGGCTTTCGTTGCCGGATCATTACAGGGTCACTGATGAGGCTTTATTAGCCGAAACTACGTAGTATGGCCCATCTGCGTTCTTATGAATGTTTTCATTGCTCTTAAAGGAACTCATTTTTGATTATTATTATCGGTACCATAAACTACGCAAAGCCTTTTTCAAAATTTTATAGACGCCATTCTGATTTAATTTCAAAATTCAATATTGGACTTAAATCTCTTCTGCAATAAGGTCTATCGGAACCCGAATTTTATGGTGACTTGGTATATAAATTCAGAAAAATAAATAACCGCAATTTCTTCAGCACCCAATTTCGTAGAGTCATTCTTTGTTATAAAAAGATTGGGTACAACATTGATGTTACGCGGCAGACTGCATGCGTGGTGGTTGGCCCAGTCGCATTTGGCAACTTTGCTTCCCTCTTTGATTGCACGCCGGTGGGTCAGACCTCAGATTCTGTGACGATTCCAACGTAAAGGCTTATTGAGAGTTAGAGAGATCTGGTTCAATGTAATGTTGGTTGGTGCCTGATGCTCTGTCTCTGGTCGGGCCCGTCGGGGTCTGACTGTTGGTTTTCTTTTGCTCCAGCATTTCAGTGGTTTCTTGCTGTCGAGTCCTCGCCGCTGTCTCACCTCTGTGGTGCTTTGATTATTTGTGTTCACGGAGATGTTGCACTGATAGGTTGGGGGCCTTCATGCGGGCTGAACGGATTGTTTGTCTATATCGCGACGGGGTAGAGGGCGGGGATTATGGGATCGATTCAACCCCCCCCCAGTGGAGGTCTTTCCACTGACCGTTCCAAGGCGGTTCTTCTGTGGCGGTTTATTTATGTTATTGTTTGTTACTTACTGTGTGTATAGTTTATCAACGACCTTTGAGAGTTCATAGTTTAAAGGGAGAGCTTGATGCATTTTCATTCCTCTAAGATAGTTTGAGAGAAGGCTATAAAATCTGACATTGATGAAGTTTTATTAGGCCCTGGACACAGGCTATTACTGATAACATCTGAAGCAGTTTTAGGCTCATCAGCTGGTTCAAGATATTGATTTACCTAACACTAATTGGGAATTTTACACACAATTTAATTTATATTACAACTTGCACTGTTTCATTGGAATGTAGTTAGCTATTATGTTTTATTATGAATTATACAACATTGAATAAGCTTGATTTCAATGTAATGGATGTGGTTTCAATGGTGTGACCCCACTGGGTCCATGCACCACTTCCAGTGCAAGCAAATACGATGTGTCAAAGTTGGCAGACATTTGAATATGTTGAACTTGAAACAGCGTTTTCAGCTATGATTCAACGTTGATTCAACGATGTATGTAGAAGCCTCTGTTGAATAGTGCCGGCCTCAGTAGTCGGATGCGCGTCTGACTGGTGATCAGGAGGACGCGGGTTCGATACCTGCCGGGGTCGGCAACATTCTTTCGTGGAGATTGATCATGAAATCTTTTCTACGGTCATTCACCCCCTTCCGCTGATTCAATAAAGGGCAGTTGTCAGTTTCTGGCGAAAGAATGTGCACTATACTGGTTAACCGCTTACGAATAAGCCTATTCAGGAAAAGTGTGGTTAGGTAGACTGGCC
This sequence comes from Lucinisca nassula, assembly GCA_963580285.1. Lineage (NCBI taxonomy): Eukaryota > Metazoa > Mollusca > Bivalvia > Lucinida > Lucinidae > Lucinisca > Lucinisca nassula. Next base: position 71,397,569 of record OY757012.1, on the reverse strand, counting down.
GGCTCAAAAATGATCTAAAATAGTGTTGACTGGGCCATTAAACTCCAATACAAACAAAACAAAATCTGTGGAATATAGGCTATGCTACTCGCCTAATAAGCCAAGGATCGCAGGATCGATCCCGGGGTTCTAAAGACTTTCCATCAGGAAAACACGCCTCTATAATTTGTCCCTCTTGAACCAACCTTACTTTTATGTTGTAAAATGGGGGTTACAGGGGTAATACTTATTTTTCACAAACAACAGAATTATTGTGTCTGTTACTGGAATCTAAGTTTTGAGCAGATGTTTTGTTTATATGTTTGGTTTGAGGTTTAACGTTCCCGTCAACACTATAGGTCATTTTAGAGACGTTGCTTCCATTTTTGTGGGACTTTTACCCAACACTTAGATGAAATGACATCTCAAGCTCTGTCGCCCAATGAAACCAATAGGGTTTTGTATGCATGGACGGTCCACCTCGGACAACTTTTCCTGAGCGTGCTTAGAACCTCTGAGCGGTTTACTAGTACTCATGTGTGGATGTGTGGTCAGTTTCCGATCTGCGTGAGAGCATCATGCAGCCCAATCTATTTATTCAAGCCCCACTATTTGTATCTGGAATCCTGCATTGTTTACACATCATTGCAACAAGTCAGTACAGCGAAGAGCCCCCACCCCACCTAAATCCCATTCTATATAGAAAAAACTGGGTTTACAGGGATATATTAATTCTCTTATTTCTGTTCTACGTCATAGGTTGTGGGTACTCGTAAGAACCGACTCAATGAGGCGGTTATAACGAGCACCCACAACATATGTTTGCAGTATATTAAAATAAGAAGAATATTATTCATGGGTTTTTATCAGAAAAGTGGCCATTTTGGAGATGTGAAAAATGCACTATGTCGCGTGTTAACAAACTTTCAATCTGAATTATTAAACCCTCTATGGCAGATGATGTAACACACAAATGATTTCTTGCAATAACACATTTTGCAGGCTAATGAGCATCTCTGCCCAGACCAAACATAAACCGCTGGGAGTTAATGTCTTTATTATAGCTCATTAAACTATGAGATTCTGTCAATCATTTGTAGTTCCACTGCACTACCAAGCTCTCCCTTTAAGCGAGACGAGTCGATTCCATTTTTTAGGGAAATCAGGTTTCGGATGCCTTTTTTCTCGTGATTTTATAGATATAAATCAATGTTTTGAAACTATCTACCTAGAACTCATTGTCGAGCGGTTAATGCGATGTGCTGCGAGTCACAATAAAAAAAAAAAAATTAGACGAGGCTTCGAGTCCCATTGGCACATTTGTTTTTAATATTTTTTTTTTCATTTTTATTTTATCTTTTTTATGTTTAAAGTTATTTTCTTTATTTTTTTACATTTACATCATTTATATTTTGTTTCCTTTGTTTTATTTTCAACAATTATATTTTATGTTGGATGCCGGCCTTGGTAGTTCAGTCGGATGCGCGTCTGACTGGTGGTCAATAGGACGCGGACTCGATACCTGCCGGGGTCAGCAACATTTTTTTCCCATGGAGATTGATCATGAAATCTTTTCCATGGCCATTCCCTCCTTTCTGCTGATTCAAGAAGGGCAGTTGTTAGTTTCTGGGGGAAAGAATGTGCATTGTACTGGTTAACCGCTTACGTATAAGCTTGCCAAGGATAAGTGTGGATTAGTGAACTGACCGGCTCATAAATAACCTAAATAGTGTTGCCTGGGTCGTAAAAGCCCAATTCAAATTTCAGATTCATTTCAACGGCGCATTTGCCTTCACTGACGGCAATGAACATACATTCAATCATAGTAACATTTTGATAATACTTCTTGAATCCGAGCTGCAACGATTCGCTTGTGCTCGTTCCATCTTTTCAATAAAATGAATATACATCTAATGTGATGGCCCCGCCCATCGGGGCTTGGAGAAATAGATCGAGCTGCACGATGCTTCCAAGCGGATCCGAAACTGACGACACATGAGCAATGGTAAATCGCTTAGTAAGTCCGAACCTGCCCAGGCAAAGTGGTGCGGGTTGGGCCGTCCCAACTTATTAAACCCCGTTTAATTTTATTGGGTGGCAGAGCTTGAGATGTCGTTTCATCTCAGTGTCGGGTAAAAAAACCCACAAAACTGGAAGCAACTTCTCCAAACTTGACGGGCACAATAAACTTCAAATCAATCAAACAAATAAATAAACATCTAATATGCTCCAATTTTATAGGTTCGAAAGAATGTTAAAGAAAAGTAAAAAAAAAAAACAAAAAAAAAAAAACATCTGCCCAAGATTCGAACGCCAGAGCTCCAAGATGGAAGACGTGTTACTAAAGTGTCTCGACTGGTCGTCAATCTGGTTACACGACGCGCCAGATTAAGTATATGACGGTTACTATCGCCCAGTGTAAAAAAATATCCAGTACAGGTGACTTACCTAAAACTTGGACGAGTCCAAAATTAAAAGTGCAGTCACGTCTTACTCCGTTTTGAAAGACTATATCACTTGTGTCTTTTTGTTTTGGATGACCATATGGCCGTTTTGTGGGATAGTAAATGTCCTTGTGGCCTTCCTTTGTTTAGGTTTCCATTATGGTCTGGTCGCTTAATGTTTGTGTTTCTTTCCCTTTGGTGTCTTTGATGGGTGGAGTAAGTTAATTGTATCGATTCCTGATCTTTGTTTTACTTCTACTTTTCACAGGAACGTACGTAGGTGGATCCTCAACAAAAATGCTAGAACCGTTTCGCTCCGATGAACAGGATAGCCGCCGGAGCTAGAATTAGTAAAAAGAAACTTCAAACGACATCTCTGCTTTAACCCCTGGGCCAGTTTTATTCTTACCAATGCTGAGGTGACTATCTGAAAATAGAAAAAAACATCACCAATTGTGCTTTAAATGTTAACTCCTCATGAACCCTTGTGCCAATTTGATTTTTATGCATATTCCTCCTTAACCCTAGGGCCAATTTGATTTTAAACTGTAGGAATGTTGCCTAGCGCGCTCCCTACCAGAACAAGTAAAATTGCTCCACTCCGATGAACAGGATGGCCGCCAGAGGTAAACTAGAAAAAGTCTTCAAACAAAACTTCTTTACCTTGGGCCAATTTCATTCAAGCTTCATAGGAACGTTGATTAGGTGACCCTTTTCCAAATAGCTAAAACGGTTTTGCTTTGATGAGCAAAATGACCAACAGAGCTTACAATAGAAGAAAACTATTTTTGCTTTAAATGCTAACTTCTCCCAAACACTTGTGCAGATTTGAATCAAACTTCACGTGAACATTGTCTAGATGGCTACCTACCAAAATTGCAAAATTCGTTCCGCTCTGATGTACAAGATGGCCGCAAGAGCTAAAATAGAAAAAAAAACGTCTTCCACCGATAACTTCTTCTTTATCATTGGTCACTTGCATAGATGACCCTCCACCAAAGTAACTAAAACGCTTCCGCTCTGATGAGCAAAATGGCCATCAGAGACAAAACTAGAGTAACGTCAACACGTTAATTTAACGTTGCGTCAAATGCTAACTCTTCCTAAAGCCTTGAACCACTTTGATTCAAACTTCAAAGGAATATTGATTAGGTGGCTCCCTATATAGCTACCAAATAACTGAAATTGATCCGTTCAAAGTTAGACACATATTTGCACGACATTTTTTTTTTCAATTGCATTAAAACTTCATAAGAATGTTGCTTGGGTGACTCTTTATCAAAATAATAAAAATGTGATCCGGTTCTTAAATATAAAATGGCTACCAGAGATAAAATTAGAAAAAAAAAGTCAACAATTTGCTTTAAATGCCAACTGATTCTAACTTCACAGGAATGTTGCCATAGGTGGCTTCCTACAGAAATAGCTGCAAACATAAAACTCTGATGAATAATATGTCCGTAGTTCTAAAATTTAAAAAAAAAATGAAAACTTCAAACGACAACTTTTACTTTACCTCCTTTACACATAGACGAATTTCATTCAAACCCCATGGGAAACGTTCTTAGGTGACTGCTATCAAAATAAATAAAATGCTTGTTCTTCATGAACAAAATGGCTATCAGAGCTAAAAATAGAAAACACCTCCACGATTTGCTTTAAACGCCAACTCCTTCTTAACCCTTGAGCCAATTTGATTCAACCTTTAAAGTTATGTTGCTCCCTACCACTATAGCTAAAACAGTTTCACTATGATGAATAAAATGGCCGCCAATGTTACAAATTGAAAAACAAAACATCTTTAAACGATCACCACGCCTATACCCTGAGGCCAATTTCAATCAATCACCATAGTAATATTTCTCAGGTGACCCTCTACCAGAATAGTACAAAAAGCTCCGCTGTGATTGACAAAATGGCCATCAGAGCTAAAACTAGAAACATATTTAAATGATATCTTCACCTACACCTTTGGTTCTATATTTCCCCAAACTTCACAGCAATGGTGAACAAAATGGCCAACAAAGCTAAAATAGAAAAAACGACCTTTAAGTGACACTTTCTCCTATTCATTTGATCCCATTTCATTCAAGCTTCACAGGAAGGTTGCTGAGAAGCCCGCTACCAAATTAGCTATTATGGTTTTGCTTGGATGAGCATGATGGCCACCACGGCTTAAAATAAAATAATAATAATAATAATAAACGCGCTTTAAATGACAATTCCTCCTGCACCTTTGGCCCGGTTTCATTCAAACTTCATAGCTCGTAGGATTCTTGCTTAAAAGACCCTAAAAATTGCCAAAGTGGTTTTGCTCGAAAAAACAAGATGGCAGCTAGAGATAAAAATAGAAAGAAAAATGACAACTCCTCCTATACTTTTGCTACGTTTTCTTTCAAACTTCAGAGTAGTGTTACGTAAATGAGTCCCATAGCTCAAGATAAGGCACTTTTGCATACGAAAAGTACTGATAATTTTCTTATTTCTGCATGAAAATATATGCTATGGGTACTCATTAGAAGCGCCTCACCGTGGATAAATACCCCCAACACACGTTTCGGAGCAGAAATAAGAAAAATATTGTGTGGATACCACATATGGGGCTATGGATGACCCATTTTCGCAGAAATAAGAACGATGTCAAGAACCGCTCTTGTCTGGGGCTATGGATGACCCGCTACCAAACAAGTTACAACAGTTCCACCCAACTGAACAAGGTGGCCGCCAGAGCTAAAATAGAAAACTCTTTAAATGACAACCTCCATTAAAATCATAAGTCAGTTTCATTCAAACTGTAAGTTTGCAATTATGTTGCTCAGGTGTCCATCTATCTAAGTACAACAGTTATGCTTCATGGATTCAGATGGCTGTCAGTTATCCACATTACTTTCCGAAGCTGTGTGACATCTTGAAATCAGGTGAGCGATTCAGGGCCATCTTGGCCCTCTTGTTTAATGAAATATTATTGACCAATGGTTTACAGAATTGAGATTTACTCGGTGACATGAGTAAACGACACGAAAAATTCTGTCAACGAGCTTCTGACTATATGCACATTTTACTGATAGTGGTTGGGGTATGTTGACTCACTGTTAAACAGCAAAATCAAGACATTAGCGAACGCAGCTGACTCAGTAAAAACATTACTGGTGTAATTGTTTGGAATAGTGTCTCGTTCCAAAAGTTTAGTTGTATAAAGTATGTTTATTTTTGTTTATCCTTTTATTCTTACTTGGCAGTCCCATTTAAACTGTTCTATTTACGCTGTTCTAATTGCAAATATAAAACAGTATTTTCATACTTCATCCATTGCAGAGGCTTCAGTTCTTCATACTTGTAAATTTATACAGCATAATACAGCAGAAATAGAAATAAGCGTCAAGGCGCCAAAACATAGACATAATAAAAATATCCAGTAATATATTACCAACAAGGCACACAAATGACATTGTTATTTTTTTAGCAAAATTACATCGTAGGGTAAAATCTTTGTATACGAATTGATTCCTAATGATTGTGTTCTAAATTCAGTGTTCTAAATTCAGTAAATTCAGTTGTTGTTTTGCGGGAAGTTACGAAATTTTGTTTTTAAAAATATTTGCTAGGCTTATACTAAGTTAAGCATAAGCACTTTTTAAAGCGAAACTCCAACATAAGGGCAAGGGTAAATACTCCGTTTAGCTGTACTGCCGGTCATATACAACAGAATTTGCATAAAGAAGATAATAACAAAATTTGAAATATATATACATTTATGGATATAAACTAAAAACTATAAGCACGTAATGGTAAAGCTTCATCACACAATTTACCACACTCTTATTTGCAGATGTTACCATTTTCTAGTATCAGAGTTATCTCCCCATTTTAGATATGACGGTACCCATTTCTGAACGTACGCCCCCTAGAAAATGAAAGATAAGACATTTATCTTTAATTTGAGACCCATCTTATGAGGTAAGTTTTCGTAAAGTTAAGGCCTTGTATGAAGTATACCAACATGCCTATTAAGGGCGTTGTTAAAATTACAATGAAATTCGAAGATTATAAAAATAGTTTATTAAACTCTTCTCAAATGGAACACTCAATGAAAACAATTGAATCAAATAAAGATAAAATCAAAAGTTGCAAAGATAGAAAAACGTGATTAACGCGTGGATATAACGTTTAACCTTGCACATTTTTGATAACTTTAAACGCCGCTAGTCGTGTCATTGTGCGGATGACAAGGGAACAGTAAGATTAAAAACCTTAAGCGAAAACTAAACCGCACAAAAATTAGGTGAAAAATGTTTAATCTGAATGTTCTTGAGTTAAATAAATAGAGATGAAAAAATTCAAGTGAAAAATTTTCATCTGATTTTTCCAAGGCGGAGTAAACTCACAGTTCCTATACTACCCTTTTTGAATCCTGTTTTAAAACAAACACGACGTTGTAAATTTCCCTCATTTACGCTTGCACTGTTTCAGATTTTTCTTCTGCCAGGATTTATTGCTCATTCTCCTCAGAGACAGGCTGACACCGTTGGTCTTGTAATTGAGAGGGAAAGGACTATGGATGAACTGGATGGACTAAGGTATATCTAGCAGAACACAGACTTAATATTTTCGAAATTGCATTTGTCTTTAGCATACATCATGAAAATTCCAAATGGACATTCCACGAAACGCCGATCATGGATCGTTGCTAGCCATGGACGCATTTTAACTCACCTCTTACGTAGTGATGAAGTGAGCTTTTGGGATCACATTTTGTCCGTCGTCCGTCATTCGTCCGTCCGTCAGTGCGTCTGTAAACAATTTCTTCAAACGACATCTCCTCCTTAACCACCTATCGGATTTTTACCAACCTTCACTGGAATGATCCTTAGATGATCCCCTTTCAAAGTTGTTCAAATGGTTCCGGTCTGTTGTTTATCTAGGCCACAGGAGCCCAAAATATATTTGTTTTACTGAAAGCTTAAAATATCTTCTTCTCTGAAACTGCAGGGGTCTTTGATATTTGGTAAGAAGCTTCTTCCAAGCTCGTTCAAAGTATAGCCCTGGGGCCAAAAAATGTCCCACCCGGGGCCCTTTGGTTTTACATTGACTTATATAGGGAAATCTTAAAAAATCTTCTTCTCTAAAACCTTGTTGTTGTTGTTGTATATCTATAAGGCATTTTATCGCTGCCTATAGTCTCCTGGTACTTAAGTAAGTCGCTTGTACATTTCACTATAAAAATACACACCTTTGATATTTGGTGTGAAGCTTTACATCACGAAAACACGCCTATATAATTTTGACCCCCTTGAACCCCCTTTTATACAGTAAAACTGGGGTTTCCGGGGGTATACCTTATTTTTCTTATTTCTGCTCTAAAATATAGATTGTGGGTACCCGTTAGAACCGCCTCGATGAGGCGGTTCTAACGAGTGCCCGCAATCTATATTTTGAGCAGAAAATAAGAAAAATATCACAGTTTTTCATCATAAATTTTTCATTTTTTCGGCGATAAAGGTGGCAATGTATTTGTATAGGCATGTTTGCGTAATGCAAGTATTATTATTATGATGATGATTAAACCAAAACCTCTAGAGTGTCAACAAGGTTTTCCTATGATTTCACCTGCTGAGCAGCATTTTCACCCGACAAACCATATTCGAACTTGATCGAGAAATTGTTAAGATGATCATTCTGAGCAAGATTAATGGTGTCTGGACCAATTGTGGGGCCTCTAGAGTGTTCCCAAATTTTTTTCTATGATCTGACTTACTTTTTGATCCGGCATGACCCATTTCGAACTTGACCGAGATATTGTGAAGATGATCATTCTGAGCAAGATTTGTGGTGATTGAACCAAAACTGTGTCCTCTAGAGTCTTCACAAGGTTTTCCTATGATTTGACTTGCTGACCTACATTTTCACCCGACATAACCCATATTCGAACTTGACCGAGAAATTGTTAAGATGATCATTCTGAGCAGGTTTGATGATGATCAGACCAAACCGTGGACAAGGTTTTTCTATGATTTGACCTACTGACCTACTTTTTGACCGACCATGACCTGTGTTCGAACCTGACCGAGAAATTGTCATGATGATCATTCTGACCAAGTTTGATGATGATTGGGCTAAAACTGTGGTCTCTAGAGTGTTCACAAGAAAAGTTTACGCACGCACGACGACGAAACGACGACGCCGGACATCTCACGGTCACAAAACCTCACCATGACTTCCGGTTAGTTGAGCTAAAAAAGGTCGAAAATGTAATTTTAGAGTCACGGCGGTAAGCAGTATTAACCCTGTTCCGGCACTGATCGTTTCTAGGCTCAGTTGTCAAACATATAGCAATGTTTGGTATGGAGGGGCTTCTTACTTTATCACTTCTGAGTTCTTACTTCTGACTTCCTACTTCCGAGTTTTAACTTACAACAATTTTTGGGTCGAATGTCTCCGAGTGTATGCTGGGAAAATGGTTCTGAACTGGAACTTAGTTTGTTTGTTTGTTTGTATTGGAGTCAACACTATTGAGGTCACTTTTGAGCCGGTCAGATTACCTATCCACACTTTTCCTGGACAGGCTTTTACGTAAGCGGTTAACCAGTACAATGCGCATTCTTTCGCCAGAAACTGACAACGGCCCTTCTAGAATCAAAACTGGAACTTAAACTGTTTGATTTAACCCATAAATATCTGTACTTTCAGCAAACAGTGTGGCACCTGATCTGGGTCTACACTGTTTGCCAATGACCCAATACACCAGACCAGTCCAGATTTTACCGATGGTCGAGCGCTCTGCCGTCACAGGGAGAAGAACAGGAATGATTGAGTCTTGATGCCGGTTAGACTGAGGCGTTTTTTTTTCGAGAACAACACATTATTTTGAGCAATGTTAACGCAATTAGTGTATACCTTTGAAATTCCCATTTCGCTTTGTAGAATGTTTACATCTTTATTCTTAATAAGCCACGTCATAAGAAAATCTGCTTTGTGACAAAGGTGCAGATCAGCCCGTGCATCTTTGCAGTCTGGTGTGCACCTTTACTCTTCATTACGCGTGTTATTTGCACGTATTTAGTTATTGGCCAGTTTGTGGTCGCAGACCCCGAAGACAGGTGACGAGGCCAAAAATCAGTTTGAGTAAAAATAGCACCGGATTAAATACCTCGTAACACCAAAAGCTTTGATTAATGTTTGGCTGTACAGGCTGGTTTGAACCTATACTGAAGAAGCATGTTTTATTGTTTTCTTTTTTTCCCATGTCCTGTCAAAGTTTGAGGTGGGGCATATACTATAACTATGGGTGGAGTGGAGTGGTTTGGACACATTATATACGAAGATCTATCAAATGAGCAGACCCTTGAGAAAAAAAGGCTCATGACATATTTCGATTTATGTTCCACAAATGCACATGCGCAGCCAACTTAGTTGAGTGATTCATTGCATAAAGGAATAAATCTGTGAGACTGCCCGAGCCTTCGCTGCCTACCCATGCGATAAGTATCTTTGCTCATGAGATAGCTTAAATGTATATTATTTTCAACACCTTAATAAAATCGAACGGTATAAATTTCAACAGACCTGCGTTTTTTTGTGTTTTTTTTGGACGATAATTTTTCTTTCAGAAAATGCGTCCACTCTTCTGTTTACAATATACCAGCATGTGGCAGTGTAAGGTTAAGAACTTTGACCAAATTAGCATGACTACAAATTTAGTGCACATATGCATGGTGTTTCCACGCAGGGCTGAAACTGACTGACCACACGCGAGTAAGAAGGACTAAGGCTGCCCAGGAAATGTGGTTTGAGTCAGATCGTGTAATACTTTTTTGCTGGGCGGCAGGGTTTGTTCGAGGTGTCATTTAATCTCAAGTCGGGTAAAAGTCCCACAAAATTTGTAGGAATGTCTCCAGAATGACCTAAATAGTGTCGACGGGGATGTTTATATTGTTTTAAAAAATTCAAACAAACAAACATTAATGCGCATGCCTTACAATGCCGCAGACTTACGTATGTCTAGTTGATGTGTTTGGAATTGTATTCATTTACGGTGACTTTCTCTTTCTTTCTTTCTTTCTTTCTTTCTTTCTTTATTTCCTCTTTCGAGAGCACATACAACAAATACATATACAAGTGACGATCACATAGACAAATACAATATAGGGACATACATATACATATAATAAAAACTTTTTTATGCATCAGACATAATAAACATACGTCATATTGTCCTGGTAGCAACGGATGCACTTACCGAAACGAAATGCAAGGGCACAGTACTATTCGGACTAGTGTATGTATTCTGCTTATTGTTTCGCTCTCCTCTGCAACATCTCTGATATGCAGAGAAGAGGACGAGGAGAGCAAACGATATGGACCGGATCTAAACTGTCCTTTTAGATGCACATTAGTTTATGTGCCATAAAAACATATAACAGCACTGTAAACAAAATTTGCGCATATTCTGACGAATTTCAAGTATTCCATTCTGTTTGAGATACCGTCTATTACGACAGGAAGCTGTCTGTCCAGTGCAACATGCAGAAACTGTTCATTGTTTAGACTGGACAGGAATACGCTGCAGTGCGGAGAAAGAATATCAACCAAGTAGTCCCAGAAAATTGTGCGAACGTTTAATGTTGATATACACGACGTAATTATATGGCTTAATGTGTCAGTGAATTCAACACCACAATTTTGACATACTTCGTTAACATTGATGTAAGACCCTATTGGCCGACTTTTTCCACACTGCAGGAGTTGGAAACGTATAGTTTGTTACATAGTTATCTAAGTAATCAGTCAGATTATATTTAGCTAAGATTGAAATGATATTGAAGTGTTAAAACGCATGTGTGACCCTTTTAAAAAGTAAAATATGATATATTAAACATTTTTGCAAGCGTTTGAATTCCTTTTAAGACTCCTATGATGAGCTGCACATAAGTAATCGAGCCAGAGAAACGCAAACGCTCGCATGCGTATTAAAGCCTGTAAATGACTACATCCCTATCATAAATCAAATTATTTATTGTAACATGACTAGGCAAATGATTTGTTCATGCCTGGAAATGAATTTCATACAATATAAGACACTAGAACCCCAAATGACCCACTAGAATCACATCAGGGCCGTCTTCAGATTTTCTTGACGGGAATAAATTCAAGCTGGTGACAAGAGAATGTACACGATGTCTCTCACTGTCACACAAAATTCCAATAAAATGTGTATAGATCTTAGCAGAGATTCATATATCAGACTGCGCATTTGCGCAGACGGATTCAAGTCTTTTCTAGGCACACATGCTAGATGACGCTTCAGTGCTCTTCAGATTTTCTTGTCTAGAATAAAGTCAAGCTGGTGACAAGAAAATTTAACATGTCTGAAATGATCTACTATATTTCTCTGTCACATAAAATTATACCCTCAGCAGAAAAAACAAGCCAGACTACGCATATGCACAGGCTGATCCAATTATTTTCTAGGCACACCTGTTCGACGACGCTTCAGTGCCTCCTCAGATTTTTTTTGGTCGGGAATAAATTCAAGTTAATTTGGTGACAAGAAAATTTTACACGTATTAGATGCTGTACTATATTTCTCCGTCACATAAAATTATTCCCTTAGCAGAGAAAACATACCAGATTGTGCATATGCTCAGGCTGATCCTTTCTAGGCACACTTGCTCGATGACGTTTCAGAGCCTCTTCACATTGCGAAACCACGCCTATACAAATACATTGCCACCTTCATCGCCGAAAAAATGAAAATTTTAAGATGAAAAAATTGTGATATTTTTTTTTTATTTCTGTTCAAAATATAGATTGTGGGCACTCGTTAGAATCGCCTCATCGAGGCGGTCCTAACCAGTACCCACAATCTATATTTTAGAGCAGAAATAAGAAAAAATAAGGTTTACCCCTGTAAACTCCAGTTTTACTTTATAAAACTGGGTTCAAGGGGTCAGAATTATATAGGTGTGTTTTCGTGATGAGGTTTTTTTGGTCTGGAATAAAGTAAAGTTAATTTGGCGACAAGAAAATTTTACATGTATGAGATGATCTACCATATTTCTCCGTCACATAAAATTATACCCTCAGCAGAGAAAAAACATACCGGACTGCGCATATGCGCAGGCTGATCCAAGTCCCTTCTAGGCACACCTGTTCGACGACGCTTCAGTGCCTCTTCAGATCTTTTTTGATCGGGAATAAATTCAAGTTAATTTGGTGACAAGAAAATTTTACACGTATTAGATGCTGTACTATATTTCTCCGTCACATAAAAATATTCCCTCAGCAGAGAAAACATACCAGACTGCGCATATGCTCAGGCTGATCCTTTCTAGGCACACTTGCTCGATGACGCTACACTGTTTGAAATTACATAAGTTATTTGATTGGTCCAAAGTCAGGAACGGGTGTGGTCGGATAAATAAAATAATTATGTTTATGATTTGAGGTTTAACGTCCCCGTCAACACTGTAAAGGTCATTTTGGAGACGTTGCTTCCAATTTTGTGGGACTTTTACCCGACACTGAGATGAAATGACATCCCAAGCCCTGTCACCCAATGAAACCAATAGGGTTTATTAGCATGGGCGGTCCGACTCGCACCGCGGTTCCTGGACAGGCTTAGATCCTCTAAGCGGTTTACCAGTACTAGTGGATAAATAAAATAAATAATTATAATAATAATAAATGATGAAATAATAAGTTTGTTACATGAAACAGTATGTTTGAACAACGTTTTGCTCCTCGTTATAATATTGTATAACCCACCACGAAAACGCGCCTGTATGGTTTTGACCCCCCCCCCCTTGAACCCCACTTTTACACAGTGAAACTGGGGTTTACAGGGGGTAAACCTTATTTTTCTTGTTTCTGCCCTGGGGGCTAGGTTAGGGGTGCTCGTTAGAGCCGCATCGATGAGGCGGTTCGTGCGGGCACCCCCGGTCTGTGTTTTGGGCAGAGATTGGAAAATTGTTACCAATTTTCTTTTTTTCGGCGATAGGGTTTACAGTGTTTTTGTATAGGCGTGTTTTCGTGATGCTGAGAGAAATAAATTTGATTTGATTGTTGTTGATTGACTAACTCGAAGCACACAATGCCATAGATTCGGTGCTGTTTCAGCGTTGCGTGCTCAAAACACACACACACACTGAGAGAGAGAGAGAGAGAGAGAGAGAGAGAGAGAGAGAGAGAGAGAGAGAGAGAGAGAGAGAGAGAGAGAGAGAGTACTGATTTCATCTCGTAAAATTTAATGCTGCCCTCTGGTTGTTTTGTTTTGAATGTGTTTTATTTTTTTTTTACTTATACTTTGCCGCCGAACGTTGCATATTTGTATCGCTCCTCTTGTTATTACATGTATTTGTTTTTTGTTTGTTTGATTTGAGGTTTAACGTCCCCGTCAACACTGTAAAGGTCATTTTGGAGACTTTGCTTCCAATTTTGTGGGACTTTTACCCGACATTGAGATAAAATGACATCTCAAGCCCTGTCGCCCAATGAAACCAATAGGGTTTATTAGCATGGGCGGTCTTCCTTGCACCGCGGTTCCTGGACAGGCCAAGATCCTCTAAGCGGTTTTCCAGTATCATTTATTTGTAATCAGAGTGAATAAAAGATTTGATTAGATTTGATAAGCTACTATATTTCTCTGTCACATAAAATTTCTAGAAAATGTATAAAGCCCCCCCCCCCCCACACACACACACACACGCACAGCAGAGATCAGCGATTCGGATATATCAGACTGCGCAGGCTGGTCTGAGACTTCTCTGGGACACATGCAGAGAGAGAGAGAGAGAGAGAGAGAGAGAGAGAGAGAGAGAGAGAGAGAGAGAGAGAGAGAGAGAGAGAGAGAGAGAGAGAGAGAAAGCGTACGTGTTAAATAAACAGAATATAAACATTAGATTAAGATTTGATTTGAAACAAATTAAATATTACTGTTTCATTTATTTATTTATTTATTTATTCTCATGTCAAAGCTATGAATATTTTAAATAGACAGAATATAATCGTGGGAATGAGATTTAACTTTAAAAAAAAAATACTATTTTAGTTATTTATTTATCTAATGAATTTATGATTAGCAAGCGGAGTCAAAATAATATTTCGACTAAATGCTAATAACACAAGCTTGTGATTAATCAACCGAGATAACTCAATACTGAGTGACAGCAATTATCTTAATGAGTGGCGCACGTATGATTAAGGAAGGCAGGAAGACTTCTATCCCAACTGCTTGTTTGTTTGTATTGCGGTTTAACGGCCCAGTAAACACTATTTAGGTCATTTTTGAGCCGGTCAGTTCATTTATCCACACCAAGTTTTCCTGGGAAGGCTTACTGCAGTGTTATGGTTTGTCTTTGGGTGTTTGTGTCGCTTATGTTGTTTTATTTTGGATAGCCTATTGGCCATTTTGTGGGAAAGTAACTGTCCTTTTGGCTTTCCGTAGGGTCTGTTGTTTCATGTTTGTGTTTCTTTCCCTTTGGTGTCTCTGATGGGAGCTGTGGGTTAATTGTATTGATTCCTGATCATTGCCTTCTCTTCTATTTTATACATAAGCGGCACCAGTACAGTGCACATTCTTTCGCCAGAAACGTACAACTGCCCTTCTTGAATCAGCGGAAGGGAGATAATGAACATAAAAAAAATATTTCATGATCAATCTCAACGAAAAAGTGTTGACGGGACCTCAACCTCAAATGAAACAAACAAATACTCTTGTATTTATAAATCCCACACCCGAATAGGGTTTTATAGAGAATTTATAAGAAAAATATTAAGGATTTTCATCAGAAAAGTAGCCATTTCGGAGATGTGAAAAATACACAATGCTGCACAGATGACTTATCGTAATGGGTTCGCACCTGCCCATCGGGGCTTGGAGAAATAGATTGGGCTGCATGATGCTTCCACGCAGAGCTGAATCTGACCACACACGAGTGCTGGTAAACCGCTTAGAAGGACTAAGCCTGTTTAGGCAAAGCGGTGTGAGTCAGATCGTCCGATGCATATAAGCCTTCTGGTTTCATCGGTTGGTAGGGCTTGAGATGTCATTTCATCTCAATGTCGGATAAAAGTCCCACAAAATTGGAAGCAACGTCTCCAAAATGACATAAATAATGTTGACGGGGACATTAAACACCGATTCAAAGAGGTCTGGGTAAGCCCAGTTTTCTCTATATAAAATGGGCTTTCACATGTAGGAAAACCTTATGAATCCTGGTTAACCCCGCTTTTATATTTATAAAATGAGACGACATTGTTTTTTAACCTGAGTTTATTTGCGAAATCTAGCTCGTGTCGGTAAATGCGGTTATCCCCCTTCTTCGGTTATAACGAGTACCCACAGTCTATGTTTATGAACAGAGAAAAAAACATGAAGGAAAGTCACAGATACCCACGTAAAATTCACTTATTTGCTTATAAAATGAAGTGACTTTGTATATAAAGAGAACTTTCCTGTCGGTAAAATACGGTTAAACTTCTGGCTAAAGCAATTGCTTTTTCCTCAAAACGTCTTTAAATTTGGCCAAAATTAATTTCTAACCCAAGAACAACATTAAAATTATCATTTTAAGCAATAATATAGTTTAATTTTGTGTTAGAAAGTTTCTTGTCACCATAAAATAGCTCCTGTCACTTCTTGGCACCTCTTGTCACTTCTTGTAACCAAATAGGGAGACCCATGGCAATTTACGTCACCCAATGTCAGTCGTCCGCTTCACTTAAGCATTTCGGGCCCAATGAGTCCACAAGATAGTAACAATCAGACTGTATCACCATTTTCTATCCTAATATGCGAAACACGCAACTTCAGATAATCCATAATTACTGCAAAATTGAGTGGGCACTGTTGTAGAGGGCTGATACCATCTAAAATAAGCATGGACAGTCCGACTCGCAGGCTTGGCAGGCTTAGTTCCTCTAAGCGGTCTACTCGTATGCGGTCGGGAAGCATCATGCAGCCCATCTATTTCTTTAAACTCCGATGGACGGGGCCATATTAAAGGCCATGCCGTAATGGAGAAAAGTCATCATTAAAATGGTTACCAATGGAATTCAAAATTTTTGCACTCAGAAAAAGCAATGATTATTAAAACAGTCCGTCTGACACCCCAGGTAAGTAGAGATAGGGTCAGTGACATAGAAGTACATAACAAAGTGAAAACAAGGCATGCACAAACCCACAAATCACAATAAACATATTAGAAACTGAAAAGCAACGACGGCCTTGGAAAACTGCTGTACGGAGAGGGGTGACTTCAACTCCAGCGTTTAAGAATATTCAACCCTCGCCCTCAGATCCAATGCATACAAAAGACTAACAAATCGACCCTCATGGAGAATCTTAAGTAAGCCGTGACTGAAATAGACAATGTACAGCAACTATGTATGTCCGCCCCCGCCAATCGGGGCTTGAAGAAATAGATGGGCTGCATGATGCTTCCACGAGCTGAAACGGACCGCACATGAGTACTGGTAAACCGCTTGGAGGATCTAAGCTTGTCCAGGCAAAACGGTGCGAGTCGGACCGTCCATGGTTATAAACCATATTGGTTTCATTGGGCGACAGGGCTTGAGATGTCATTTCATCTCAATGTCGGGTAAAAGTTCCACAAAATTGGAAGCAACGTCTCCAAAATGACCTATTCAGTGTTGACGGGGACGTTAAACCTCAAATCAAAACAAAAACAAACAAACAAAGCAACTATGTATGAATTAGGACAATCATGAACAGGGTTGGGGACTCAACAACAATGTGACACCAGAGTAGAAGAAAAGCACCAGTTAGATCACCCATTACCGAACTCGGGACGTAAAACATCGGATAGCCCATAGGAAATGGCACGAAGACGCACACAAAACATTTAACATTGCTTAAAGCTAATTCACATATATTAAACAGCAAAGCGCAACCGCGTTGGACAGCTAAGTTCGTTTAATGTTTTGCATTTTGATACATGATTAGCTTTTTATACATTTTTGTTCGAGTTGGGCTTTATTGTATGTTTCCTTTGCTTTAAATTAATTTGTTATTCTCTTGCAGATATTTCATAGAAGAAAATGGAACACCAACCATGAATGCTCTTTATGAGGAATGGTTTCACTGCGAAGATTTGGGTAGTCAGCTGGCTCCAATTATCAAGAGGTAACAGGGTTTAGCAACTAAATAAATCAAAGCACTGAGAGTACTGGTATGTCGATTGTCTCTGAGTGTAGGTTGGGAAAATAGTCCTGAACTGAGAATCGAACTGTTCGTTTAACCCTCACATTCCAGTATTTTAGCAAGCACAATAGCCCTGATCAGTTAGTGTGTGGCGTCTGATTTGGTATACACTGTTTGCCAATGCCCAAGTGCACGAGCACAGTCCAGAATTTACTTTTTACGCAGCGCTCTGACGCCTTAGGGAGGCGAATATCGACGCTATAAACTAGATTTTGTTCAGGGTCGGCGGCAGTCAGATGGTCAGTGATAGTCACGCCGACAATAGCAAAACAGAAGTGGAGGCAATGATCAGGAATCGATACAATTAACCCACAGCTCCCACCGGAGACACCAAAGGGAAAGAAACACAAACATGAAACAACAGACCCTAATGGAAACATCAGTAGCGGAAAGCCAAAAGGACAGTTACTAACCAACAAAATGGCCAATAGGCTATCCAAAATAAAATAATATAAGCGACACAAACATCCAAAGACAAACCATAACAAAACTAAAACGGTCAGTGGAAACGAATTCCACTGGGGGGCTTAAATTGAGTTTACGTGGCCACAATCCTGGCCCTTACTTCCGTCACGATTGAGACAAATAATTTGTTCCGTCCGCAGGAAGGCCTCCTAACTCATCAGTGCAACATCTACGTGAACACAGATATTCAAACAACCACAGAGATGAAACAACGGTGAGGGCTCGACAGCCAGAAACCACTGAAATGTTGGAGCAAAAGAAAACCAACAGTTAGACTCCAATTGGCCCAACCAGAGACTGAGCATCAGGCACCAACCAACATTACCTTGAATTAGATCTCTCTAATTCTCAATAAGCATTTACGTTTGAACCGTCATAGAATCTGAGGCCTGACCCAGCGTGCAATTAAAGAGGGAAGCAAAGTTGTCAACCGTGATTGGGTTAACTACATGTACCATGCATGCAGTCTGTCGTATAACATTTATGTTGTACCCTATCTTTTTATATCGAAGAATGATTTTACGAAATTGGTTGCTGAAGTTATTGCGGTTATGTATTTTTCTGAATTTATATACTAAGTCACCATAAAACTCGTGTTCCGATAGACCTTGTTGCAGAAGAGATTTAAGTCCAATATTGAATTTTGAAATTAAATCAGAATGACGTCTATAAAATTTTGAAAAGGCTTTGCGTAGTTTATGATACCGATAACCCTGGTTAAGAAGTTTAGCAGTTGACAATTTGTAACGAGTGTTGAAGTCAGTTACATGACTACATACTCTGGCAAATCAAATTAATTGCGAAATATATACGCCATAGGATGGCGCATGAGGAACATCACCATCCAAAAAAGGAAAATTTACAATCTCGAAGTCAAAATCATAGCGTTTATCATAAATTTTGCACGAAACAAACCGATCTACAATAGACAGATGTAAATCCAAAAACGGGGCCTCGGTATCAGAAGAATTTGCTTAATTTAACTGAAGTTCTGGGGGATAAATTTGACTGATCAAACCATCGAAATAGGTATTATCAATTTTAAATAAATCATCCAAATATCTAGAAGTAGAGCTAAAAGCTTCAATTATTTCAGAGGCTTTATAATGTAGACTGTGGGTACTTGTTAAAACGCTTCATTATAAGAATAGTATTCAGTACAATTTTTGTCGGAAAAAATTATGTTAGCATTTTCCGTCAAAGTTTTCCAAATTATTTACTTGTCACTTGTTAATGTGTTTAATTTCCTTTCAGTATACAGGTATATTCAACCAGCAAAACGGATTCATCTTTGTGAATTTACAATATTTCATTGGTAATGCTTAACCTCATATGCAACACAATCTGTGCTGGAAAAGTTATTACATGTATAGCATTTTATCCAGCTGCAAACAGTGTTGATCCATTGATGGCTTCTGACCAGAACCTACAATGTTTGTCATAGTTTCAACTCTCTCCTTTCTCCTCGCTCAGTCCCACCACTGCATCCCAGCTCCTGAATAACAGTGACCAGAAAAAGAGCCCACTCAGCTATATGTTAAAAAACTGCACATCGAGGTCACAGGAGCCAAAAATATAAATCCGAGTATATATATTTTTTAATGAAAACTTAAAAAAGCTTCTCCTCTGAAACCACAAGGTTTGGTGTTTGGTGTGTAGCTTCATCTAGTGGACCTCTACCAAGATTGTTCAAATTATAGGCCCCATAGTGGACCTCTACCAAGATTGATCAAATTATAGCCCTGGGGCAAAATGCCCCCGCTCCGGGGTCCTTTGGTTTTACATATGCTTACATGGGGACAACCTTTAAAAACCTTAATCTTTGAAACCACAAGGCTCAGATATTTGATATTTGGTATGAAGCTTCGTCTTGTGGACCCCTATCAAGATTGTTCAAATTATAGCCCTGGGGCCAAAATGTCCCCGCCCCGATGTCCTTTGGTTTTACATTGATTATATAGGAAAAATCTTAAAAAATCTTCTCCTCTGAAACCACAAGGTCCAGGTCTTTGATATTTGGTGTGTAGCTTCATATTGTGAACCTCTACTAAGATTGTTCAAATTATAGCCCTGTGGCTAAAAATACCCCCGTTCCGGGGCACTTTGGTTTTACATAGACTTATACAGGGAAAACCTTTAAAAATCTTGTTGTCTGAAATTACAAGGCTCAGGTGTTTGATATTTTGTATAAAAAGTAGAAGTAAAACAAAGATCAGGAATTGATACAATTAACTTACTCCACCCATAAAAGACACCAAAGGGAAAGAAATACAAACATTAAGCGACCAGACCATAATGGAAACCTAAACAAAGGAAGGCCATAAGGACAGTTACTTTCCCACAAAATGGCCATATGGCCATCCAAAACCAAAAGACACAAGTGATACACACAGTAAGTAACAAACAACAACATAAATAAATCGCCACAGAAGAGCCGCCTTGGAACGGTCAGTGGAAGATTTCCACTGGGGGGCTTAAATCGATTTTACGTGGCCACAATCCTCGCCCTTACTTCCGTCGCGATTTAGACAAATAATTTGTTCAGTCCGCATGAAGGCCTCCTAACTCATCAGTGCAACATCTCCGTGAACACAAAAATCAAAGAACCACGGAGGTGAGACAACGGTGAGGACTCGACAGCAAGAAACCACAGAAATGCTGGAGCAAAAGAAAACCAACAGTTAGACTCCGATGAGCCCGACCAGAGACAGAGCATCAGGCACCAACCAACATTATCTCTCTAATTTTCGATAAGCCTTTACGTTGGAGCCGTCATAGAATCTGAGGCCTGACCCACCGGCGTGCAATTAAAGAGGGAAGCAAAGTTGCCAACCGTGATTGGGTTAACTACCATGCATGCAGTCTGTCGTATAATATCCATGTTGTACCCAATCTTTTTATATCGAAGAATGATTTTACGAAATTGGGTGCTGAAGTCATTGCGGTTATGTATTTTTCTGAATTTATATACTAAGTCACCATAAAATTCGGGTTCCGATAGACCTTGTTGCAGAAGAGATTTAAGTCCAATATTGAATTTTGAAATTAAATCAGAATGGCGTCTATAAAATTTTGAAAAGGCTTTACGTAGTTTATGGTACCGATAACCCTGATTAAGGAGTTTAGCCGTTAATAATTTATTACGAGTGTTGAAGTCAGTAACATGACTACACACTCTAGCAAATCGAATTAATTGCGAAATATAAACGCCATAGGATGGCGCACGAGGAACATCACCATCCAAAAAAGGAAAATTTACAATCTCAAAATCAAAGTCATCGCGTTTATCATAAATTTTGCACGAAACAAATCCATCTACAATAGATAGATGTAAATCCAAAAACGGGGCCTCGGTATCAGAAGAATTTGCTTTATTTAACTGAAGTTCTAGGGGGTAAATCTGACTGATCAAACCATCAAAATAGGTATTATCAATATTTAATAAATCATCTAAATATCTAGAAGTAGAGCTAAAAGCTTCAATAATTTCAGATTGGTTATCAATGGAAAGCGACAAAATGAAGTCTCTTTCATAACAATACAAGAACAGATCAGCCACAAGAGGTGCGCAATTAGTACCCATCGGAATACCCACAATTTGTCTAAATAACTTAGTACCGAATCTAATATAAATATTGTCAAGTAGAAAGGTGAGGGCATCACACACTTTCTGACATGACCAAAGTGTATAATTCTTATGCTCTTTAGAAGTGAAAAATGCATTTCTGACATTACATGCAAGATAGAGAGAATCTTCTCTGTGAAAAGCCCATTCAATTAAATCATTAAGCTTTTCTTTTATAAGATTATGAGGAAGTGTAGTGTAAAGAGTGGAAAAATCGTAGGTAGACAGACTAGAAGCACGAAAATGTCTAGATTTCAATTTATTTAAAACCTCATTCGAATTTTTTATAGACCAAAACAGATTTCTTCCTGATCTTTCAAAGACTTTATCACAATATTTAACTACATGCGTTTTAATAGCAGTAAGACAGGAAGTTAATAATTTAGAAAGTTCAGTGGTAGTGCAAGAGCTAGAATTTGCAATAAACCGTGCTTTGTAAGGTTTTTTATGAAGTTTTGGTAACCAGTATAGCGTAGGAAGCTTGTCTTGGCCTTCGTTAACACACACAGCAAACTTGGTGGCTGAAAGACAAACATGTTTATCTACTATAGCTCTCTCTTCAGCTAAAGGCTGAAGTTCATAGGCCTTAGTACCACCAAGCTCCTGCTTAAGCGTGTTAACATAGTGGAGCCGTCACACAACGACGACGTTGTTAGCGGCCTTGTCTGCAGGGGCCAAAACAAACTTCTTATGAAATTCTTGAATACCTAGTTTAAGATGACGTAAAGACGTCTTGGGCTTAGGAGGTAATAAGTTAGTATTTTGAGAATAGAAAGAAATGCGTTTATTCACTAGTTTTAAAATGCTAAGTTTCCAGTCCTTAAGGGCTTTATGCTCAACATACTCTCGCTTACACCATCGATTACCGAATTCATTCAAGGAAGCAGGGATTTCATCTCTACATTTACTGAAATCAATTTTAGAAGGAAACCGATATTTCGGTCCTTTAGAAATTATATTCCTTATCCTAGAATCAGGAATAATTTTCAAATTGCCAGTAATTACATGACCAGCAGCAGGATAGCAATACTTTGAGTTTTTACAATCACATGAATCAGGAGTATTAGTATCAATATCAAGATCTGAAACAAGTTTATTGAAATTAAAAATGATAGATCTAACAGGTTTGTTATATTTATAGCAAATTATAGGTGTTTCAGTATTTTGAAAATAAGCAGGAATGGAAGAAAGCACCGATCTCTCACGGAAGCTTCATTTTGTGGATCACTGTCAAGATTGTTCCAATTATAGCACTGGGGCCAAAAATGCCCCCGGCCTGGGACCCTTTGATTTTACATAGACTGACATGTATATAAGGAAAAACTAAAAAATCTTCTTGTCTGAAACCAGAAGGCTCAGGTGTTTGATATTTGGTATGAAGCTTTGTATTGTGGACCTCTATCAAGCGTGTTCGAATTATAGTCCTGAGGCAAAAAATGCCTCCGCCCCCATGGGTTTTTGGTTTTACATTGACCAATGTAGGGAAAAGTCTTAAAAAATCTTCTCCTCTGAAACCAAAAGGCCAAAGTCTTTGATATTTGGTGTATTGCTTCATCTAGTGGACCTCTACCATGATTGTTCAAATTATAGCCCTGAAACCAAAAATGCCCCATGATTGTTCCAATTATAACACTGGGGCCAAAAATGCCCCCGCCCTGGGACCCTTTGGTTTTTCATAGACTGACATGTATATAGGGAAAACACTAAAAAATCTTCTTGTCTGAAACCAGAAGGCTCAGGTGTTTGATATTTGGTATGAAGCTTTGTATTGTGGACCTCTATCAAGCTTGTTCGAATTATAGCCCTGAGGCAAAAAATGCCTCCGCCCCCATGGGTTTTTTGGTTTTACATTGACCAATGTAGGGAAAATCTTAAAAAATCTTCTGCTCTGAAACCACAAGGCCCAAGTCTTTGATATTTGGTGTATTGCTTCATCTAGTGGACCTCTACCATGATTGTTCAAATTATAGCCCTGAAACCAAAAATGCCCCCGCTTCGGGTTCTTTGGTTTTACATAGACTCATACAGGGAAACCTTTAAAAATTTTGTTGTGTAAACCAAGAAGGCTCAGGTGTTTGATATTTGGTATGAAGCTTCTTCTTGTAGATCTTTATCAAGAGTGTTCAAATTATAGCCCTTGGGCCAAAAATGACCCCGCCCCAGGGCCCTTTGGTTTAACATTGACTTATATGGGAAAAAATCTTCTCCTCTGAAACTGCAAGGCCCAGGTCTTTGATATTTTGTATGTAGCTTCATCTAGTGGACCTCTACCAAGATTGTTCAAATTATAGCCCTTGCGCCAAAAATACCCCCACCCGGGGTACTTTGGTTTTACATTGACTTATATAGGAAAAATCCTTAAAAATCTTCTCCTCTTGAAGCTGCAAGGCCCATGTATTTGAGAAGCTTCATCTAGTGGACCTCTATCAAGATTTTCAGATTATAGCCCTGCGGCCAAAAATGCCCTGGTCCCGGGGCCCTTCGGTTTTACATAGACTTATTTAGGGAAAACCTTTAAAACTCATCTTGTCTGAAACCAGAAGACACAGGTGTTTGATATTTGTTATGAAGCTTCGTCTAGTGGACCTCTATCAAGATTGTTCAAATTATAGCCCTGGAACCAAAAATGCCCCCGCCCTGGGGCCCACTTCTTTTGCAACGACTAATATAGGGAAAATCTTCAAAAATCTTCTTGTCTGAATCCACAAAGCTATTATGTTTGATATTTGGTATGAAGCTTTATCTTGTAGACCACTATCAAGATTGTTAAAATTATAGCCCTGTGGCTAAAAATGCCCCCGCCCTGGGCCCATTTTGTTTTACATTGAGGTATATGGGAAAATCTTAAAAATCTGAAATTAAAATGGGTTGAAACCGCAAGGCCCAGGTGTTTGATATTTGGTGTGAAGATTCATGTAGCAGTCCTGTACCAGGATTATTCAAATTATAGCCAAAAATGTTCCGCCTTAGGGCCCACTGGTTTTACTTCCACTTATATATGGAAACCCTTTAAAAATCTTCTTGTCTGAAACCAGAAGGCCCAGGTCTTTGATATTTGGTATGATGCTTCATCTGGTGGACCTCTACTATGTTGTTCAAATTATAACCCTGGGGCCAAAGGTGGTCACGCCCCAAGCCCCACCAGTTATACTTAGACATATATGGTAAACCTTTAAAAGTATTCTTCACTGATACCACAAGGCCCAGGTCTTTGATGTTTTGCTTGAAGCTTCATGTGGATGATCTCTACCAAGATTAATCAAATGATAGCCCTTCTGTCAAAAATGGCGCCGCCCCAGGGCCCACCGGTTTTACATAGACTTAAATAGGGGAAATCTTTAAATACCTTCTAGCTTGAAATCAGAAGGCCCAAGTCTTTGATATTTGGAATGAAGCTTCCTCTAATTGTCCTCTACCAATATTG
The DNA here is from genome assembly GCA_963580285.1 of Lucinisca nassula. Lineage (NCBI taxonomy): Eukaryota > Metazoa > Mollusca > Bivalvia > Lucinida > Lucinidae > Lucinisca > Lucinisca nassula. The sequence continues at coordinate 71,372,412 of OY757012.1, read as the reverse complement.
TTCAAATTATAACCCCATGGACGTGCCCCGGAGCCCACTGGTTTTATATACGGTTATGGCTGAGCCAGTTCATCTCTGTCTGGTGCACTAGGACCTGACCCTAAATGTCCACAAGGTGCCTAGACAGTGGCATACAAGTCAGCTCTGTCTTGTCAAAGGGAACCACTGACATATAACCACCCTCCCCTTTTGTCATCATGTAACATTATTAGTAAGGCTGAGCCGCTTCATCTCCTTCTGTTGCACTGAGGACCTGAATCTCAATGTCCACAATGTTTCCAGATAGTGACATACAAGTCAGCTCTGTATTGTTAAAGGGAACCACTGACTCAGATGTCTAGCATCTTATGCCAATTCTTGCCCCCCCCCCCCCCCCCCCCTCCACCTTGTGACAATGAGGCATTGTAAGTTAGACTGAGCATATGTATCTCCATGCACTAGGACCTGGCCCTTAATGTCCAGAAGGTGCCCGGATAGTAACATACAAGTCAGCTCTGTAGAAGGGAACTTTTGAAAGACTTCATCCTCAGAAAGAAAACAATTTGGAAGGAATGGTCCATGGGTGACACTCTGACCAAATTGCTCAAAATAGTTTTGCTCCACTTAACATAATAACCACCAAAACTAAACAATAAACAAGCATAAAATGGCTTCTACTACTAAATAGGCAGACTGATTTTGAAATGATTTCACAAAAATGTTCCTTGGGTCACCCTCAACCAAAATGGCTCAAACCATCCACTCCACCTTATAATACCTACCACTTTATCTGTACAATAAGGATCAGGTGAGCGATCCAGGGTCATTATGGCCCTCTGGTTGTTTGTTTGTTTTCGTTTTTTGTAAAACAAAAATGATAAGACGGCTGGATGGGATGACGTTTTTTTCACAAGGTTAATCTGCAGTGCGAAATGAAAGAAAACGTATAAGTAGGTAGACGTATCTGTTCTATTTTTTCTATTGAACATTGTTTCATTGAAGTTAAAGAGTTTTAGCTCACCTGGGCCGAAGGCTCCAGGGGAGCTTATAGTATAGTGGGTCCTCCGTCGTCCGTCCGTCCACACTTTTGAGCAGCTATATCTCTGCAAGCTGATCTCAATCATTTCTCATCTGTAGCATGCCTCTGGTGGGGCATTGATGACATAAGCTTTTTTTCGAAATCGCACGAAAACTTTGGTTGCTATGGTAACCACAAGGTCCCATAGACTGACAATGTGAAAATGCTTGTCATCACCGTAGCTCCTTCAGTTTTGATCGGATCTTTCTGAAACTTATATGTAAGGTGACTGGGGATAAAATCTCGGATGAGTTCGAACGCCTGCCAAGTTGGCCCATTTATCATAGAGTTAATTCCCTTTGATTGTTAAAAAATGCCAATTTTTGACCTTGTCATCACCGTAGCCCCTTCAGTTTGGATCGGATTTTTCTTAAACTTATATGTACGGTGGCTGGGGATAAAACCTCGGATGAGTTTGAAAACCAGCCAAGTCGGCCCATTTATCATAGAGTTACATCCCTTTGATTGCTGAAAATGCCGATTTTTGACCTTGTCATCACCGTAGCCCTTTCAGTTTTGATCAGATCTTTCTGAAACTTATATGTGTGGTGGCTGGAGATAAAACCTCGAATGATTTCGAATACCAGCTAAGTCGGCCAATTTATCATAGAGTTACGTCCCTTTGATTGCTGAAAATGCTGATTCTTTACCTTGTCATCAACGTTGCCCTTCAGTTTTGATTGTATCTTTCTGAAACTTATATCTAAGGTGGCTGGGGATAAAATCTCGGTTGAGTTCGAAAACCGGCCAAGCCGGCCCATTTATCATAAATTTATGTCCCTTTGATTGCTGAAAATGTTGATTTTTGACCTTGTCTTTTCTGTAGCCCCTTCAGTTTTGATCGGATCTTTCTGAAACCTATATGTAAGGTGGCTGGGGATAAAACCTCGGATGGGTTTGAAAACCAGCCAAGTCGGCCCATTTATCATAGAGATACATCCCTTTGATTGCTGAAAATGCCAATTTTTGACCTTGTCATCACCGTAGCCCTTTCAGTTCTGATCAGATCTTTCTGAAACTTATATGTGTGGTGGCTGGAGATAAAACCTCGAATGAATTCGAATACCAGCCAAGTCGGCCCATTTACCATAGAGTTACGTCCCTTTGATTGCTGAAAATGCTGATTCTTTACCTTGTCATCAACGTAGCCCTTCAGTTTTGATTGGATCTTTCTGAAACTTATATCTAAGGTGGCTGGGGATAAAATCTCGGTTGAGTTCGAAAACCGGCCAAGCCGGCCCATTTATCATAGAGTTATGTCCCTTTGATTGCTGAAAATGTTGATTTTTGACCTTGTCATTTCTGTAGCCCCTTCAGTTTTGATCGGATCTTTCTGAAACTTATATGTAAGGTGGCTGGGGATAAAAACTCGGATGAGTTCGAAAACTGGCCAAGTCGGCCCATTTATCATAGTGTTACGTCCCTTTGATTGCTGAAAATGTCTTTTTTTGACCTTTTCATTACCGTAGCCCTTTCAGTTTTGATTGGATCTTTCTGAAACTTATTTGTAATGTGGCTGGGGATAAAAGCTTGGATGAGTTCGAAAACCAAGTTGGCCCATTTTTGGCTTTGTCATCAACCAGCCCCTTCAGTTTTGATCGGATCATCCTGAAACATACATACAAATAAGTTGGGGGTAAAAAGCTTGGATTTGTTCGAAAATTAGCGATGTCGGTTATGAGTTATGTCCACTACTTTGCTGAAAATGCTTAGTTTTGACCTTGTCTCACCGTAGTCCCTTCAGTTTTGATCGGGTCTTCTTGAAACTTACAAACAAGTAAGTCAGGGATAAAAGCTTGGATGATTTCGAAAACTGATGAGTTGGCTTATCCATCATAGAATTACATCCCCTTTATTGCTGAAAAATGCCTATTTTTGACCTTGTCATCACCATAGCCCCGTCAGTTTTCATGGGATCGTCTTGAAACTTATATGTAAGTAAGTCAGGGATAAAACCTCAGCAGAATTAAAAATTAAACTAGAATACTGTCGATTGCGCGCCATTGCAAATCCCCACGTTTTCTACAGAGGGGCCAAGTACCGAAAACCCCTCACTCTGGGCCCTAATTTGACACCAGGGTAAAAATATTACCTGTATTATATTCTACTAATCATGCGCTTCAATTTGATATGCCACATGACTATGTTCCAAAAAACTTAAATTTTTGACCTTTGACTCCTCCCCCAGGGCCCCAATCTGACCCCAGGGTCAAAATTTTACTTGTATTGTAGTCTACTAATCACCCCCTTCAATTTGATATTCCATATGACTATATTCGGTAAAATTTGAATTTTGACCCCCTGACCCCCCACCCCAAGTCCGACCCCTTGGGCATGACCCAGGGGTCGCAGCCAAAATCCCATTCAATATGTGTTACATATATCATTGATCATTAATTATGCAAAGTTTGGTTTCAAAATCTATAAAATTGACTTTGAAATTGAATTTAATTGATATTTGACCTTTTGACCCCCTCCCCAAGGCCCCTTCGCCCCCGCCCATAGGGGCTTGAAGAAATATATGGGCTGCACGATGCTTCCACGCAGAGCTGAATCCGGCCCGCACACTAGTACTGGTAAACCGCTTACAGGATCTAAGCCTGTCCAGGAACCGCGGTGCGAGGCGGACCGTCCATGCTAATAAACCCTATTGGTTTCATTGGGCGACAGGGCTTGAGATGTCATTTCATTTCAATGTCGGGTAAAAGTCCCACAAAATTGGAAACAACGTCTCCAAAATGACCTTTACAGTGTTGATGGGGACGTTAAACCTCAAATCAAACAAATCCCCAAGGCCCCTGGGGACGGGGCCAAAAATAAATCTGACATTGCACGCCCTCATCATGTAAGGAAGCTGTGTAATGAATTTGGTTACATTCCAACCAGTGGTTAAGGAGGATATAGCGTGACGGACGGACGGACGGACGAACAGACCGACGGACGGTCAGACGGACAGATGAACGGAGGCGTTCACAATATCCCCGAACGCTTTTTTTAAAAGCGTGGGGATAAAAATTGGTGAGGTCAGCCTATATTTCAGAGAGTTTTGTCCCCCTTAATTACAGAAAATGTCTATTTTTTGACAGCTTCTTCAATTTTATTGGATCTTCTTGAAACTTACATGTTAGTAAGTCAGGGATAAAATGGATGAGTTCGTGAGCTGATCAGGTCAGCCTATTTATCATAGAGTTACATCCCTTGGATTGCAGAAAATGCCTCTTTTTTACCTTAACTCTTTCAGTTTTCATCGGATCTTCTTTTAAATTTATATGTTAGTAAGTTAGAGATAAAAGCTTAGATAAGTTTGAAAACTAGCAATGCCGGTCAATTAATCATGGAGTTATGTCCCCAGCTTGGCTGAAAATGCCTATTTTCGACCTTGTCATCACTGCTGCCCCTTCAGTTTTGATCGGATCTTCATGAAACTTACAAACAAGTAAGTCAGGCAGAAAAGCTCGGAGGGGTTTGAAAACTAGTGAGGTTTGCCTATTTATCATAGAGTAGCATCCCTTTGATTGCAGCAGTAAATTGTTTATTTTTTACCTTGTCGTCACCGTTTTTATCGGATATTCTTGAAAGTTACATATAAGCAAGTCAGGAATAAAAGCTTGAATGAGTTTGAAAACTGGTGAGGTCAGCTGATTTATCATAGTTACATTCTTCTTGATTGCAGAAAATGCTTACCATGTCATCATCTTGTCCTCCAATAAATCCTTCAGGTGAGCGATACAGGACCTTCTTTGTCCTCTCATTTTTTATTTATTGAATTGAGGTTGAACGTCCCCGTCAACACTATTTAGGTCATTTCGGAGGCATTGCTTCCAATTTTGTGGGACTTTTACACGACATTGAGATGAAACCCAAAAGGTTTATATGCATTTGATGGTCTGACTCACACCACTTTGCCTGGGCAAGCTACGACCTTCTAAGCGCTTTACCAGCAATCATGTGTGGTCGTTTCAGCTCTACTTGGAAGTATCATGCTGTCCGATTTATTTCTTTTAGCCCCGATGGGCGGGGGCGACTCTTTCGGAGAGACATATTGTTTTTCCACCAGGCGTCTGTCTGTCCGTCTGTCTGTTTGTCCGTCTGTCACAAAATCGTGTCCGCTCTATAACTTGAAAACCGTTCAAGCTATCTTCACGAAACTTCATATCAATATTAAACGACGTGCAGAGCGCAAGAACTATAACTCGCATTTACACTTTTTGAGTTATCTCCCTTGGAAGTTTGTCGGTATGTATGTATTGGCAAATCTTGTCCGGTCAATAACTTTCTTATTTTCAGATGGATTTTGAAATTACTTAACAGAAATATTAACCGCCGTGAGACGATGTGTGGCGCGCATAAGGCAGGTCGGTACCTCAAAGATCAAGGTCATACTTAGAGGTCAAACGTAAAAGAAGGGTTTTTCTCGTGTTTGGTCAATAACTTTCTTATTTTTAGATGGATTTTGAAATTACTTGGCAGAAATATTAACCACCGTGAGACGATGTGTGGTGCGCATAAGGCAGGTCGGTACCTCAAAGATCAAGGTCATACTTAGAGGTCAAACGTACAAAAAGGGCCTTTCTCGTGTTTGGTTAATAACTTTCTTATATTTAGATGGATTTTGAAATTATTTGGCAGAAATATTAACCACCGTGAGACGATGTGTGGCGCGCATAAGGCAGGTCGGTACCTCAAAGATCAAGGTAATACTTAGAGGTCAAACGTAAAAAAGGACCTTTCTCGTGTTTGGTCAATAACTTGCTTATTTTTAGATAGATATTGATATTACTTGGCAGAAATGTTAACCACCATGAGACGATGTGTTGCGTGCATGACCCAGGTTGGTACCTCAAAGGCCAAGGTCATACTTAGAGGTGAAAGGTAAAAAATGGGAATTTTTTCGTGTTTCGTCAATAAAATTCTTATTATTAGATAGAATTTGAAATTACATGGCAGAAATGTTAACTATCATGAGACAATGTGTTGCACGCATGATTCAGGTTGGTACCTCAAAGGTCAAGGTCATACATAGAGGTAAAAGGAAAAAAAGGCCTTTTTTGTGTTCGGTCAATAACTTTCTTATTTTTAGATTGATTTTTAAAATACTTTGCAGAAATGTTAACAACCATGAGACGATGTGCTGCGTGCATGACCCAGGTTAGTACCTCAAAGGTCAAGGCCATACTTAGAGGTCAAAAGTCAAAAAGGTTCACTTTTGTGTCTGGTCAATAACATTCTTATTTGTGGATGGATTTTGAAATTACTATGCAGAAATGTTAACCACAGTGAGACGATGTGTCTCTTGCATGACCCATGTTGGTACGTCAAAGGTCAAGGTCATACTAAGAGGTTAAAGGTAAAATGGGGCCTTTTTTAGTGTTCAGTCAATAACTTTCTTATTCCTGGATAGATTGTCTTGGACGATCTTTATTGCTCCCAATGAGTTGATATCGCATCACAAGTCGTGATATTGTCGAGTGGTGACAGTTAAATTGTCGAGCGACATGTAGAAAACATGTAGAAAACCGACATCAGCTCTTAACATGCTAAGAGTTTGGTTCCTCTCATCTTCTGTGAGCTTTGGCATCTCAGCGAAATTTTGTTTGTTTGATTTGTGGTTTAACGTCCCCGTCAACACTGTATAGGTCATTTAGGAGACGTTGCTTCCAAGGGGGTCTTTCATTTGTGCCCATGCATGTTTTTTCTTTAAACTTTGTATATTAATAACTCAGCATATACAACCTATAAAAATGTATTTGATAAATTATATAAATCAAAGTAGGACTCAGGAGGCCACTCTTACTGACCCACTCCATGAGCTGGTGTCTGTCTCTAAATAAGTGCGTCTTAAATCTTATGTTTTATTTAGTTTCAAGATCTGTGAACTGGATTGAATGCAGAACTCCATAGGCATTCCATTGATACTAATAAACCTTTTGAATTAATTAAAGTTTACATTTTCTGATAAAATAATTATCAAAAATCTCATTTTTTAATTAAAATTTAAAAAAATTATCAAAATTCAATCCCTAAGATAAACATTTTTTAGTCTTTGTCAAGATTTCATTTTGCTAGGAAAACTTGCCATATGTATTTTCTTTAGCTACGCCAAATTTAATGAAAATCCGAAACCGGTAACACTGTAGTTTTACACCTTTAATGGGTGTAAGTCGTTTCTGCAAAATTTACTATTTTATTGAAATCATCCAAGAACCTTACAAGAAGGCAATTCGTAACACTTACGTGATAAAAATGAGATTATACAAATCAAAATGAATACATATTGAGCTGATCTAGCTTAGAAACTATAAAAATATTATGAATATCTGATATTTTCCTTTCATTTATACACTATGATCTATCCAAAATAGTAGATAGTAAAACACTAAATCAAAAGGTATTCTAATCAACAAATTAGACTTAACAACATAAATTGCTTTTTAATTAGCAGAAAAATTATTGTGAACATGTGCAACTTTATTTAATGACTTTGCATAAGTCATGCTACTCAAATAGGTGTAAGGCAAGGAGATCCATTATTTTCATTTCCATACCAAGCTGGTATGTAAGGAGGCAATGGTCAGTGGTTTGTTGTTACTTGTAAAAATAGTTCTGTTGATTAATCCATGGCCAGATTAAGCCTTAGATATTCTCTGTCTTTATGAACGCTGGATCATTATCCTAACAAAAAAGTTACAGTAATTATTGGTTAGTATTTCAAAAAATCGAAATGTCATTGATATTGAGTTTCTGTTGCAAAAGATATCATTGATGGATGAGGCGCAGAATATTTGGTGTAAACAAAGCTGTCACATGACCTAGAGAACTTCTGCTATTGGACAGGGAGAGAAACAGTTTCCTTCCTTATAGTACACATGCATAAATATGTCTCTTTTCTGCATTGGTATTGTGATTGTTGACATTTCTTTAGTGTCTTATTTTTTCTATTTACTTTGTCAATGTAGTGGTTAATTTATCGGAAGTGAGCTTTTAGTATTTTTCTGGTCGTAAAACTTTCAACCACTTCTTGAATGTTTCTGCTGAATGCAAGTTCACTGTTGTTGTTTTTTAAAGCACTGTTCTTGCTTGCTTTTTGTTCATTAATAGTTACCAGTACATTTCTGTGTAATGTATCTCTCAGCTTAGAAAGAGCATTGCAGTGTTTGGACAGAAAAAAAAATCAAAATGTATTTATTGAAAATAGTTTAAAATCTTATGTGTAATGCGATAACTACTCACAGATTGAATAATTATTATCAACAGTTTAAATGCTTCTTGATATCTTACATACTGTGCTTTGTAATTACTGCAACAACTGCTGAGATTAGTAAATGAAGTGAAAGACCTATAAAAATATAGAGACAACACAATCATGATCACATAAGTTTTGGAACACTGACAAATGTACGACCATGTGAATTCTAAAAGCAAATTCAAATGGCTTTGGAATACAGCTTCAGGAAGCCGTTTGATTTCGTTCATAGGGGCTATACAAAAAGATAGATTGGCTAGTGCCTTTGCAGATACAAATTCTGAAAACTTAATGTCCAGGAAAAGTAATCTCAAGTGTTATTGATTTTCCCTAGAGTAAACCTTTTTATAAGTGGACAGTTAGGGTTAAATAAATAAACAACAGTTTGACTTGAGAGTCATTTATCTCGAGTCGGATAACAAATCTCACAAAATCTGAAGCAACACCTAAAGTGATTGGTATGTTGTTGATTTGAATGTTAAATCTAAACATCACCTTAGCACCATTACCAAATTAGACAAGAAAGACAGAAAGAAAACTGTGCACATGATTATATGGGTGCGTTTGATGACGTTTGTCATCAAAACCTTTGCAGAACAGTGCTGTAGACAAAATAGTTTGTTCCATAGGGGGCAAATTTACTGAAATGGCTGCTTTGAAATATTACTTATAATTATGCTATGAACTACTTACACAAACCATACTATACTATAGCCATCCAAATTGAAAGCAATAGTAATGTATTATTAAACAGCATGACCAAAACATGATAATCATATAATTTCACATTTTGCTGAATCAGGATTATCAGTATTCAGTCCGTTAAAACACAATGTTACCGGTCGTCAATTTCTATCAAAATTCATCAACATGTTCCAAAGATATGTTGGTGTCTTGACAAAAAGTGGAACATGGTAAAAATGCATATAAAATTTTAATAAATACAAAAATAGGAGCTGAAATATGGGGACACCATCAAAGAAAACTGAATGCCCAGCCACTATTACTAGACATATGAGGTCATTCATAGTATCAATTAACTCACCAATTATGGCTTTAATTCATAAAACAAAACAGCATTAGATATATGAAACTCTGAATACTGTAGACAAGTTTATATGATAGTACTCTCTGTTGTGATAGAGACTTCATAAAATATGTAATAAATTTACTACGGAAATAAAATTTAAAAATGAATGCATCGTAATTATAATGGTTATACCCAAGGCAATTATTGTGCATAATTTCATAAACATCCAAGCGTGGGCAGAAACCAATGCAAATTTCCTATACCTTGAAAGACCCCCTTTGTAGGACTTTTACCCGACATTGTAATGAAAGACATCTCAAGCCCTGTCGCCCAATGAAACCAGTAGGGTTTAAAAGTATGGACGGACCGACTCACACCGCTTTGCCTGGGTAAACTGGTTTACGTGTGTGCGATCGATTTCAGCTCTGTGTGGAAGCATCCTGCAGCCCATCTATTTCTTCAAGCGCCGATGGGCGGGGGCCAAATAAAGTCGTTCCAAACTAAAGTGTTTTTTTTTAAGTTTGCCTATCGCTCGACCATCATGTGCACATCGCTCGGATATCATCATTGCGTCCTAGTGCCGCACGTGGGAGTTGTTCGTTTGTGTTACATTGTTAAATTTACACCCATGGTTAACAGGTTTGTTGATATCGATTAAAAAGGCGTGTGATATGTTGCAAAAATGAAAAGTTTTTACATATATTGACCCTACTTAACGATTTTTCATTCAAATAATTCAATATATCATTTAAATGTATTTTATGCATATGAATTTTATTTATTAAATTTTGCAACATATCACACGCCAAATACTGGTCATATTCATTATTATGGTTTATTAATTGACTATCCTGTATTGATCTGAGGTCATCCGTATTAACACCAGGTCAACCAATATTGGTCAAAAATCAATAATCATGATTTTTTAATTGAGTCAATAAATAAAATAGTCATTGATCAGGTAATTTCGTATTGACCCAGTTACAGGTCCTCGGTCAGCTGCATTAGCCCTCGGCCCTCGGCCTCGGGCTAATGCATAAGACCTCGGACTGTACCTGGGCCAAAACGAACTTACTTAATGCCCCGGTCACACCTTTACGTTTCTGCTACGTTTCACCACGTTTCTGACAAAAACCCAAAACGTGGCCAAACGTCGCAACCTGCTGCGTTTTTTATGCAAATTAGATGTCTTGTTGTGTACATGGAGTATGAGCTACGTTTCTACTGCGAAGCTGCGGCGTAAGACCCACGTATCGCGGCGTTTGCGTGACGTAAGTGCTGCGTATATCGCGTTGCTGTTACGTAGGAGCTGCGTTTCATTCTGACCTGCGACGTTGCTGTTGCGTAACAGCGGCGTTTTAAAACGTATGTGGTAATAGTATTGTTGTCATTGGGCTGGAGCCGAGCGATGGTCTCCCCATTCACCGGCAACGTGGAATGGGGATACCACCGAACGGCTACGGTGTAGTGCCAGAATGGATTCGTTCCCTGGGACCCCACCAGCTGACGACCCGTGACACGGGGAAACTGGAAACAACAACAACATATTGTTGTCATTCATTCAAGTGACATCGAAGTATCAACATGACAAGGAAGAGAGGAAAGGCAACTTGCAAGACCGGGGCAAAGAGAAGCTCGATGCCTAATCTCAGCCCTGCGGTTAATATTCAGACTGATCAGGGATCAGAGCGGGACAGAAATCCGTGTTGTATATATATAATTTATATATGAGACCACTTGATCGAGATTAAAATGTATTATGCGATGCCACTTGACCTCATTTGAAACTCAACAAAAGCCACAATCGTCGCTATTACGCCGCAGGTAAACTTGTAACGCCACAGCTTTTTTACTACGTCGTACATACGCAGCAATAACGTCGCACATACGAAAGCTACGTAGTACTTACGCCATGCTTACGTTATGATACGCCGTGGAAACGGCGTATTTAAAATTAAAACGTAACAGATACGCCGTAGATACGAAAGGAACGTCGCTGTTACGCAGCGACAACGTGTCGTACGCCACACTTACGTGGTAAGTCTTGAGTGGCGTATGTGCGGCGTAAGAGGCGTTTGTGCTACGCTGCTGTTGCGTTCCTTTCGTTTGCACTGCGTTTCTGCTACGTATGTACGACGTTTCGAACCTGCCACGTATGTGCGACGTAAAGAAGTTGCATGCAACTTCTTTACGTGGCAGCCTCGCGTAAGAGGCGTTCCTGCTACGTATCTCGGCGTAAGAGCTACGTTCCTGCGGCGTACCTTTCGTTTCGCCACGTATTGAGAAACGTAGCGCTTACGCGGGTCGAAACGTAAAGGTGTGACCGGGGTATAACATTATAATATTTAGGAAATTCAATATAATATTTTGAAAAATATTATGTCGAGCGCTCGAGATATTATCTCGAGCGCTATAGTTAATATCTAGAGCACTCGGCATATTATCTCGAGCGCTCGACATATTATCTCGAGCGCTCAACATGTTATCTCGAGCGCTCGACATAATATCTCGAGTGATTGACATATTGTCTCGAGCGCTCGACATATTATCTCAAGCACTCGACATATTATCTCGAGCGGTCGACTTATTATCTCAAACGCTCATCTTATTATCTCAAGCATTCTACATATTATCTCGAGCGCATTTCAGTATATCTCGAGCGCTCTATATAATATCTCGAGCGCACTACATGATACCTTGAGCGCTCGACTTATTATCTCGAGCACTCTACATAATATCTCGAGCACTCGACTTGTTATCTTGAGCACGCTACATAATATCCCGAGCGCTCTATATAAAATCTCGAGCGCTTGACATAATATCTCGAGCGCACTACATATTATATCGAGCGCTGGACATATCATCTCGAGCGCTTGACATGTTTTCAGAGGTACACAAACCATATCGCCATATCATCTCTAGCGCTTGACATGTTTTCTCGAGTGCTCGAGGTGTCATCTCGAGCATCGAAATGTGCGAAGACTTAAATACCCCGTGCATTCTGATCCGAGTTCTTTAGCAAGCCGCATACCGAAGCATCCCGCCCTTCGGGGCTTCGAGAAATAGACTGGGCTGTAGGATGCTTCCATGCGGAGCTGAAACTTACTTCACATGTGTACTGGTGCCTAAGCTTGCCCATGAAAAGTAGTGCGAGGCGGATCGTGCAAGCACATAAACCCCATTGGTTGTTATTGGCGGCAGGGCTTGAGATGTCATTTCATCTCGATGTCGGATAAAAGTCCAACAACATTGGAAGCAACGTCTCCAAAATGACCTTAACAGTGTTGACGGTGACGTTAAACCTCAATTCAAACAAACTGTTTAATTAACATACAAATATTGCTAAATGGGCCAAACGGTCTGGGGAGGACGATCAGGCTTATCTGTTCTTGTATTGTTATGAAAGAGACTTCATTTTGTCGCTTTCCATTGATAACCAATCTGAAATTATTGAAGCTTTTAGCTCTACTTCTAGATATTTAGATGATTTATTAAATATTGATAATACCTATTTTGATGGTTTGATCAGTCAGATTTACCCCCTAGAACTTCAGTTAAATAAAGCAAATTCTTCTGATACCGAGGCCCCGTTTTTGGATTTACATCTGTCTATTGTAGATGGATTTGTTTCGTGCAAAATTTATGATAAACGCGATGACTTTGATTTTGAGATTGTAAATTTTCCTTTTTTGGATGGTGATGTTCCTCGTGCGCCATCCTATGGCGTTTATATTTCGCAATTAATTCGATTTGCTAGAGTGTGTAGTCATGTAACTGACTTCAACACTCGTAATAAATTATTAACAGCTAAACTCCTTAATCAGGGTTATCGGTACCATAAACTACGCAAAGCCTTTTCAAAATTTTATAGACGCCATTCTGATTTAATTTCAAAATTCAATATTGGACTTAAATCTCTTCTGCAACAAGGTCTATCGGAACCCGAATTTTATGGTGACTTAGCATATAAATTCAGAAAAATATATAACCGCAATGACTTCAGCACCCAATTTCGTAAAATCATTCTTCGATATAAAAAGATTGGGTACAACATGGATATTATACGACTGACTGCATGCATGGTAGTTAACCCAATCACGGTTGGCAACTTTGCTTCCCTCTTTAATTGCACGCCGGTGGGTCAGGCCTCAGATTCTATGACGGCTCCAAAGTAAAGGCTTATTGAAAATTAGAGAGATAATGTCGGTTGGTGCCTGATGCTCTGTCTCTGGTCGGGCTCATCGGAGTCTAACTGTTGGTTTTCTTTTGCTCCAGCATTTCAGTGGTTTCTTGCTGTCGAGTCCTCACCGTTGTCTCACCTCTGTGGTTCTTTGATTTTTGTGTTCACGGAGATGTTGCACTGATGAGTTAGGAGGCCTTCATGCGGACTGAACAAATTATTTGTCTAAATCGCGAAGGAAGTAAGGGCGAGGATTGTGGCCACGTAAAATCGATTTAAGCCCCCCAGTTGAAATCTTCCACTGACCGTTCCAAGGCGGCTCTTCTGTGGCGATTTATTTATGTTGTTGTTTGTTACTTGCTGTGTGTATCACTTGTGTCTTTTGGTTTTGGATGGCCATATGGCCATTTTGTGGGAAAGTAACCGTCCTTATGGCCTTCCTTTGTTTAGGTTTCCATTATGGTCTGGTCGCTTAATGTTTGTATTTCTTTCCCTTTGGTGTCTTTTATGGGTGGAGTAAGTTAATTGTATCAATTCCTGATCTTTGTTTTACTTCTACTTTGAACAAGAAAAAAAACTGAGGACGTTGAAACGGGCGAAACCTCTATGGAGGAAACGTCTATTGACGAACGCGTCAATATATCAGGTTAACAAGCCCACCCCTCTAACTCACAGTTTATTAGAGAAAACTGGGGTTTGCATGGGTACACATTATTTTTATTATTTCTGCTCCAAAAGAGAGGATGTGGCAACCGCTTCATTGTGAGGTTCTAACGAGTACCCACAACATATATTTGGAATAAATAAGAATAAAATAAAAAAATGTGTCAGAACTATCTCTCTCTCTCTGTGTTTTAATGACCATCGGAATAACAAGAAATTGGGTCAAAACCGAGAAAATGATATTTTGTATATCGCAGTTCAAAGAATGGACTGTGGGTTCTAGTTAGCCCCCTATTTGAGGAGGTTCTGACGGGTACTCATTTTAAAAGCATATATAAGATGATTTTAAACCCCTGTAAACCCAGTTTAATCATGCTATTTTAATTGTTTGATTTGAGGTTTAACGTCACTGTCAACACTGTACAGGTCATTTTGGAGACGTTATTTCCAATTCTGTGGGACTTTTACCCGACATTGAGTTCGGTTTTATCTCTGCGTGGAGGCATAATGCATCCCAATCTATTTCTCCAAGCCCCCGTGGACGGGGGCTATGCTGTTAACTGGAACGGTTAATGACTTAGTATGCATTTCGTCCCATTGTCGGGTGAAAGTCCGACGTACATGCAGACAACGTCACCAAATGACTGAAATATTGTTGGCAGGGCCTTAATAACTTAAACGAACTATAAACAAGTGGGGAGTAAAGGATCTTGAGTGCATAGACTTGTTAACTTGTTGACCAGGTAAGGGCAGCAGCCAAACTGATGTTTCGATATGATCCAGAGCGCCCATGATAATATATTGTGTGCTTGACATGTTATCTCGAGCGCTCGAGATGACATATCGATCGCTCGTGAGAATATGCCCAGCGCTCGAGATAACATGTCGAGCGCTCGCGATAGTATGTGGATCGGTCGAAATATGTAGAGCGTTCGAGATGATAAGCTGGCCGCTCAAGATATTATGTAGAGCGCTCAAGATATTATGTAAAGCACTCGAGATAATATGTAGAGCGCTCGAGATAATAAGTCGAGCACTCGAGATTATAAGTCGAGCGCTCGAGATAATATGTCGAACCGCTCGAGATATTATGTAGAGCGCTCGATATATTATGTAAAGCGCTCGAGATAATATGTAGAGCGCTCGAAATGTGTAGAGCGCTCGAGATATTATCTGGAGTGCTCGAGATAATATCTCGAACGCTCAACATAATGTTTTTCAAAATATTATATTGAACCAGTGCTTCAGCTGAAGTGCACGACCCGCCGGATGCTTTTAGCTTTATGAGTGTTACCATATATTGGTATGGCGGCCATTTTGGTCATGTGACCTGGACCTAAAACGGTTCCCCCAATAAATGCGCCTTATCGATAGGAGCAAAAATATATCTTATACTTTAGTACTGTATTCTGAATCGTTTGCAGGATAAAATGCATTCTCCCTTTTCCAATACAAAAGCATATGTGTCAAAGGTTGACCTAGGCACAAAGAAGGTCAAGGTCAACCCAGGGTCACCATTTTAGCAAATTATGATGGGCCTAAGTCCCAGATGCTATTTATCAAGTTTCGTGGAAATCTGCCCAGTGGTTCTGGAGAAGACTATTTTTGAAGGGTTTTTACCATATATGGCTTGGCGGCCATTTTCGTCATGTGACCTGGACCCCATGAGCAAATTGTGGTTTCCCCCATCCCATAGAGGCTCCATATGAAATTTGACTTCAATCGGCCCAACGGTTTTCGAGGAGAAGCAGTTCGAAAATTTTCACATTTTTCGCCTCGGCGAGGCTATACTAAATGGAATGTAATATTTCGCAAGTTCATTGGTTAGATCTCATTGATATCTATCAGTATGCCAAAAATTATTTAAATATTCCAAGCGGTTAAGTCACTATCACCAATTTTCACAAACGGGTTACGGACGGACAGACAGACTGACAGACTGACCGAATGACCGAATGACAGAATGACACGGTGATTTTAGGGCACTCTTAGAAAATCAACCGACCACAGTCGGTCGCTTTTTCTGCGGGTCGTGCAATGTCCTAAATATACCACCGTACATTAAAGATCGGCTGACAAAAAAATATTTCAAACGTCCTTAACTGCCAAAATACAACAAAGCAAAAATGGTGGGTTTCTAAAGTCCTTAAGTATAAATACACATTGCTTTCACTGTAGAGTATAAAAACGTGTTATTTGTTTCCGAAGGAAACTTTTATATCTATATTCTACTCCGCTTGCATTCGGTGGTGGTTAATACAAAAGTCAAGCAGAAGCTACAGAAATTATTACATGATGCTGGAGTGATGCCTATATTTTTTTGCCGAGTATACTGTATACAATTTATTTTTGTCTTATATTTGTACCATCATATCACTTGCTATTATCATGTTTCACATGAAATTATCTAAAGTTCAGTGACAACTAGTGTCTGGAGAGAATCAACTTTTGTTTATATTATGTTTTTCTTTTTCTTCAGCTTTTTCGATTCGGAGCAATATAAAACCGGAAAACCTGTTCCAGGTAAATATTTATTCATTGTTATATCATAACAGACAAATCAGAAGCAGGCATCATATTTAAGCACTGAAAAGCATGCTCAAACAATGTGACTTTTGTGAGTTACTTAGATAAGGCCGGCCTCGGTAGCTCAAGTGGTTGCGCGTCCGACGGGTTATCAGGAGGTCGCGGGTTCGATACCAGTCGGGTCGGCAGGAGATCACGGATTCGATACCTGACGGGTCGGCAACATTCTTTCATAAAGATTGATCATGAAGTCTTTCCATCGGTCATTGACTCATTTCCGCTGATTAAAGAAGGGTAGCTGTCAGTTTTTTGCGAAAGAACGTGCGCTGAACTGGTTAACCGTTTAAGTAAACTCGTAAGAAAAGGTCGCTCAGGCAACAATCAAAGAATGCAGCCATCACAAGTCACCTTAAGAAGGTAAGCGACATAATAGCACAAAAACATCAGACGAAATATGAACCAACGGCACTGGACCAATAAACCAGTACCGCATTTGGGCAAACCTACTTAGCTCAGGAAAGGTGTATTTCAGTAAATGGAGCGGCTCGATATTACCTTAATAGTGTTGATAGGACCGTTACACTCCAAACCAAGCATACAAACAAAAGGAATAGTAATTCGGAAATCAAAAGATTTTACTTGGGAAAATGAACGTACATAAGTTTCACCTGCGCATGTAAATACGGAAACAAATAAACGCAATTAGAGATTTCACACTAGGGTTATTGCTTTCAATATGTTCTAGAAAGGGTTATCCTTTGGAAGCAAAGACTACACCACAGAACTGGAGAATATGGAGTGTATATGTTCTAAGCCAGACATGCTAGTTTCGGCCAATTATGCCCCATCAGTGACCCTCAAATATTTTCAAAATTCCACAATGGAATTAATGATCCCAAAGGACAAGAAAATATAATCTATACTATGATGTAGGGCAGGGAGACTTTTTACGGCCGCGAAACATTCCCAGACACCAGCTGTAGTGATGTTAAATATGTTCTAGAAAGGGTTATCCTTTCGCAAGTTTTCAGCACAGTGTTGTTTATATTTTCTAGTTCTTTGGGATTATCAATTCCATTGTGGGGGTGGTTTGGATGAGGCAAGATTACATATATCTTGTGTCATTGGGGCATCAAACTGCTATTGGCCTACAGTAGGGCAAGGCCTGCTGCCCTTGTAGCAGGTAACGTTAGAGGGGGGAAGTGTTGTTATTTCTTCTGTCTCTACACTTCCATTCATTTTTTCTCCCCTATCTCCTCTTCTATCTCTTTTCTCCCTTACTCTGGAGACGACATAAAATTATCCGCAAGGGTGCCTTTAAACCCAAAACAATCAATCAGCCATTCAATCAATCATTCAATCAATTCCATTGTGCAATTTTGAAATTATTTTTGGGTCACTGATGAGGCCGCAGCTATCTAGTCTGGTCCAAAAACCTTTATAATATACAGTTTCCAATTCTATGGTATATCGGTTGCTTCAAAATAGCTCCTAACGTATTCCAATGTCAGAGACACCCATTCTACTTTTCAGATCACGGACATAAGCAAGCGTAATCTGATTAACCTATGATTTGTTATGATCTTCTTTGTCGCGCTTTTCGACGACAACTTCTTTATTCTTTATTTTTGATTTCTGATCAACAAATTTAGCGAGGAATTGCATAGGAAAAGTTCCGCCAACTTCAAAAAAGGTTTCATGCCCCTGAGTTACATGAGCAGAGCTGTAAACAGATGGAGATTTCAGCAATTTCAAGGATGTGCGAAATTTCTGTTCCTTTTGTACCGCCTCGACGGTGTTATTTGAGTGAAGGATAATTATGAGGGTCATTCCAAAATCCTGCATGTTTACAATGTGCACATTCGAGAGTGAAACACTGTCGCAATGACTGGTGTAGTATTCTAAATATTATAGCAATCAAAGGCGTATGATCTGTATTGTCATTAATAATGGTTTGTCAACTATACCATCTTTTTATGTTTTTATTTGTCTACATTCTGTTTTGTACAACGTCCCTTCATTGGGAGCTTCGTTGGCTGCACGGGATTTATCCATATATAAAGATATCGTTTCAAATAGGCTACCCATGTGTTTAGTTTCGATAGTGTGGGTGATTGAATAAGACTTAGTTTTTATCGAGAATTAATACAAAATGCAAAAAAGTCCATCTGTCCAGGCTAAAAAGTTTACATTTCTGGAGGCTGACTCCTGTACGAGAAATCGGGGGAGCTTCTCTTTCACAACTTTCTACGGAACCCGGGAAGGGATATTTCTGTTCCAGTTTCTAACAGAACAGAATTTGAAACAATAAAATTAGCGTGGAGAGGAAAACAAGAAATATGTCGTTTAAACGATATAATATGTCGTTTTTCGTTTTCCTTTCCACTCTGAAAAAGGAGGATGGAATTAAAAACAATAAAATTTGAATGGAACAGAAAACAAAAATATATTTCTTGTTTTCTGTTCCACTCTGAAAAAGTAGCGTGGAATTTAAAACAATAAAATTAGCATGGAACAAAAAAACAAAAAATATGTCGTTTAAACGACATATTTCTTCTTTTCCTTTCAACTCTGAAAAAGGTGGGGTGGAATTTAAAACAATAAAAATAGAATGGAACAGAAAACAAACTTATGTCGTTTAAACGACATATTTATTCTTTTCCTTTCCACTCTGAAAAAAGTAGCGTGGAATTTAAAACAATAAAGATATCGTTTAATCGTCATTATTGGCCTCCCATTGGTTAAAGATGTCGTTTTTTCAACATAATATGTCGTTTAAACGACATATAATCCTAGCTTTTCAATTGGTTGGCGTTATCACGGATGACGACCACGCAGATTGGCTCCCTTTGGCTGAAGCCTATAATATAATCCTGCTGTGAATGTGTGTGCTTATGACCCGGGGGATACTGAAGGAGAATCGCTCATGTCAATAGATGTTTAGTTAATTTTGGGCTGGGTGTTTTGATTATATGAAAGGTGCTAAAAAGAGGCATCACAAGCGAGAAAATTACTCTTTTTGTGAAACGGTTAACAGTTAGCCGTCTTTTTGTGTGAGTGTGTGTGCTGAAGACAATATATTTTAGGTTCTCATAAATCCAATTATTTCTGGAATGATATCTTCCACTTTTTATAGATCTAGATCTATTGGGGGAAAATAGAGTTTATGGGTGTATGTCAGAAGGGCGACTTCTGCATATTAACTTCCCTTGAAATTCTAAAAATAAACATGTTCTATTTGACTGGAAAAAGGATATATCTATGATTGATTTATATATTATGAAAACTTATTTTGTATAGTATGATTTTTTATAATATGCTTTTCTACTAAGTAGGTTTTATTATTTTTTATAGGAAATGACGGTTGCGTTAATTAACTAAAACCTCTCTAATAGATGTATTTTTCTGCACACCTTGCTGATTTATGTTTGAATTATACACTCCTTATTGTGACTCCCTACACTAATTAAGCATAGCTTTATTCTAAGCAAGACGCGTTCAATATTTGTTGAAATTCTTCAGGCCCCATCCTGTATCACCACATTCAGAGAATCGAACCTAGGATCATATCGTCAGCAGTCCTTTTCACATGCCCGTCTGTCTGACTAACTTGACCGAGAAGTAAATTCTTTCCTTCATATTAAAAATAGAAGCTGGTATTCCATCACACAGAAACACAAGACGAAAATAAGCTGGTCGTCTGTCAGTCCACCCGTGTCCTATTCAGCTTAATGAGCTAATAAAACCTTGCTGAACTGGTGACGCGACTGTCTTAACAAGCCAAGTCAGTCAGACCTACTACAGTTCAAAAACACAACATGTTCACAACCAAATATAATGAAAACCCCTGTAAATCCAACTATACATAGAGAAAACTGCATGGGGTTTACAGGGATATATATACATTTTCTATTTTCTGCTCCAATACCTATGTTGTGGGTATGGGTTGGCGAGGCGGTTATAACGACAGACGGGCATGAGAAAAGGACAGCTGACACAATGATCCTAGGTTCGTTTCTCAGGATATGACCTATGATTTGAGTATAAGCCGTGGTAACAATCAATGGACGGCCCTCGCACATTAGAGCTTGAAGAAATAGAGTGGGCTGCATTGTGCTTCCACGTAGAGCTGAAAGCAACCGAACATGAGTAGGCCTACTGGTAAACCGCTTGGAGATTCTAAGCATGCTCAGGAAAAGTGTTGCAAGTTGGATTCGGCGGCAGGGCTTGAGAAGTCATTTCATCTCAATGTCGGGTAAAAGTCCCACAAAATTGGAAGCGAGGTATCCAGAATGACCTATACAGTTTTGACTGGGGCGTTAAACCTCAAATCAAACAAACAAGCCAGCCAATGGAAGGCTAGGAGTATATCGTTTAAACGACATATTATGTTGAAAAAACGACATCTTTAACCAATGGGAGATCAAGATTATGTCGATTAAACGACATCTTTATTGTTTTAAATTCCACGCTACTTTTTCGGAGTTGAAAGGAAAACAAGAAATATGTCGTTTAAACGACATATTTTGGTTTTCTGTTCCATTCTAATTTTATAGTTTTAAATGCCACGCTACTTTCGCAGGGTGGAAAGGAAAACAAGAAATATGTCGTTTAAACGACATATTTTTGTTTTCTGTTTCTTTGATATTTTATTGTTTTAAATTCCACCCTACTTTTTCAGAGTGGAAAGGAAAACAAGAAATATGTTGTTTAAACGACATATTTCTTGTTTTCCTCTCCACTCTAATTTCATTGTTTTGAATTCTGTTCTGCTAGAAACTGGAAGAGAAATGTCCTTTTCCGGGTTCAGTAACTATCTCGCTGGATCAACAAAAGTCGTCGACGGAAAACGCGGGAAAAGAGAGATAAAATATCGACTAAAAACAAGTATAATAACTTATAATCATTTAAATTAGGCAACCGCGAAACAGTATTAAATCTTCAGATACTAATTTGTAATTGAGCGTGGTAACACCATAGTAGGACCGAATCGATTTATTGTTTTGGGGGGTCTTTTTGTGGGTCAACTATAAGCCAATTTCGCTTGATAAACCCCAATGACGACACATTTGCCTCGCCCAGCACTGTAGATATGATAAGAATTTTATTGGCCATCGACACCATTTGAATGACTAACAATTCAGAAACGTTTAAAGAACTTAGGCTTGTGTGTATGCGCCCCAACCCCGTAAGTTAAGGGGACATTTGGTGCCTGTGATGGGAGGGTTAGATGGGTTAATTGTATAGATTCCTGATCATTGCCTTCACTTTTATTTAGCATAATCAAAAGTACGAAAGTACTGAGGAAAGGAACGTTGATTTATCAGGCACACTTTCCTTTTTATATCTCAAACGGTTCTCCAGATATTTTGTTGATTAGGTCCCCTTACTGTTAGAAAGAGCGTCAAAACAAGTCTGCTAAACAAAACAAGAGGCCCATGGGCCACAATGCTCATCGGATCTCAGGGGGCCACTGCCCACTAGCAGCAATGTATTTTAATTAACATGGAAGCCCTGTGCCCAAGGATGCTACAGATAAAATTTGGACCAATCAGCCTAGTGGCTTCAGATTCTGATGTTGCTTGAATGTGTTGTTGCAGGACAACAGATGAATTTTGAACTCTTAACTTGCCATAGCAAACAAACCAAAGAGTGAGTAAGTGTTTGAGTTTTACATCGCACCAACAGCTAAGGTCATACGGAGACGGGACCTCGGTTCAAAGACTCATCCGAAAGTCTGTAGAAGCCCGGAATCGATCCTGCGATCCCTGGTTTACAAGGCGAGTAGCGTAACCACTACACCACGGAGGCTTCTAAACAAACCAAAGAGCCAAATTTCATAAACTAGAGATCGGGTGGACACTGCCCAATGGCAGCCATGTATTATAACATGATATGATTTTAATCTACCAATTATAAAGGCTCCCAAACAAACCCTATACCCAAATGAGCACCCATGTGGACTATATCTGAAATATAAGGTGTTTTTATAAAGTAGAGAGGGTGGGGCATGGACCCAATGGAGCCCTGGTTGGTGTCACTAAATGAGTCTTATCAAAAGGAGCAGAGACATATATGGTTTAGCAGTGGGAATATGTATGGTTCTGAGATGTAAGGCCTTTTAAGCAATGGAGGGATTCGGGCATCGCAGATCCCAGAACAGCCCAAGATTGTTGTCACTGAATATGTCTTATCATAAGGACCAAGAGTATATATGGTTAAACGATGGGAATCTGAATGGTTTCTGAGATATGAGGCCCTTTTATGAAGTGACAGGGAGAGAAATGGCCCCTGCGGACCCCACCTAAACGGGATGACTGAATGTGTCTAATAACGGTAACAAGAATGTTTGTGATTATAGGATGGGGATTTGAATGGTTTCCGAGATACATGGCCTATTATGAAGTGGAGTCTTATCATAAGGAACAAGAATATATATGGTTATGGGGTGGGGATCTGAACGGTTTGTGAGATATATGGATTTTAATGAAGTAAAGTGGTGGGGCATGGCCCATGGCACCCCGGGGGACCCGCATGCTGGTGTCACTTATTGCGTCTTATCATAAGGAACAAGAATATATATGGTGTAGGGGTGGGGCTCTGAACAGTTTCTCAGATATATGGTCTATTGTGAAGTCGAAGGGTGGAGCATGGCCCGGACGCGCCCTGGGTGACCCCTAGGTTGGTGTCACTGAATGTGTCTTATCATAAGGAATAAGAATATATATGGTTTAGGGGTGGGGATCTGTAAGGAATAAGAATATATATGGTTTAGGGGTGGGGATCTGTAAGGTTTCTGGAATAGTTGGCCTTTTATGAAGTGGAGGGGGTTGGGCATGCCCCCGGCACATAACGGTGTGTGTGTGTGGGGGGGGCAAGTTTGTGTCACTGGATGCAACTTATCATGTGAATGTGAATATAATATATATGGTTTAGGGGCGGGTTTTGTGTTTTTTGAGCTGCTATATATCTGTTCTGTCAGCAACTTTCATACCATTTCCTCATGTACGATACTGACTGCGAATTAAACGGGGTCAATGTCGGCATGGAGGAGGTCGAGACTGACACAAGCACCTAATGATAAACAAGAGGGCCATAATGGCCCTGAATCGCTCACCTGAATCCAAGATGTTTCAAAGCTTATGGAAATGAAAGATTCCCTGCTTTAAGGAGGTGTGGACCAAAGACTTTTTTCTTTGGAGGCTATTTTTCATTGTAGTGGAATTTGAAGGTTTTTCTATTTTCAGCTCTGGTGTCCATTTTGTTTAACAGAGCGGAACAGTTTAGGCAATTTTGAAAGAGGGTCACTCAAGGAACATTCCTGTGAAATTATTTTCAAATTTGGCAATTTGCCTAGGTGGAGAAGTCATTTAAAGGTTTTTCTATTTTTAGCTCTGGTGGCCATTTTGTTTAACTAAGCGGAACCATTTAGACAATTTTGAAAGAGGGTCACCCAAGGAACATTCCTGTACAATTATTTCCAAAGCAGGCCATTTGCCTAGGAGGAGATGTCATTTAAAGGTTTTTCTATTTTTAGCTCTGGCGGCCATTTTGTTTAACGGAGCAGAACGATTTAGGCAATTTTGAAAGAGGGCCACTCAAGAAACATCCTGTGAAATTATTTTCAAATTTGGCCATTTGCCTAGGAGGAGATGTCATTTAAAGGTTTTTTCTATTGTTAGCTCAGGCGGTCATTTTATTTAACCGAGCGGATCGATTTAGGCAATTTTGAAAGAAGGTCACTCAAGGAACGTTCCTGGGAAATTATTTTCAAATCGGGTCATTAGCCTAGGAGGAGATGTCATTGAAAAGTTTTTCTATTTTTAGCTCTGGTGGCCATTTTGTTTAACAGAGCAGAACGATTTAGGCAATTTCGAAAGAGTGTCACTCAAGTAACATTCCTGTGAAATTATTTTCAAATCGGGCCATTGGCCTAGGAGGAGATGTCATTTATAGGTTTTTCTATTTTTAGCTCTGGTGGCAATTTAATTTGTTTAACAGACAGGAATGATTTAGGCAATTTTGAAAGAGTGTCACTCAAGAAACATTCCTGTGAAATAATTTACAAATCGGGCCATTTGCATAGGAGGAGATGTCATTTAAAGTTTTTTTCTATTTTAGCTCTGGTGGCCATTTTGTTTAACTAAGCTGAACCATTTAGGCAATTTTGAAAGAGGGTCACTCAAGGAACATTCCTGTACAATAATTTTCAAATCAGGCCATTTGCCAAGGAGGAGATGTCATTTAAAGTTTTTTCTATTTTTAGCTCTGGTGGCCATTTTGTTTAACGGAGCAGAACGATTTCCGCAATTTTGAAAGAGGGTCACTCAAGGAACATTCCTGTAAAATTATTTTCCAATCGGGCCATTTGCCTAGGAGGAGATGACATTTAAAGGTTTTTCTATTTTTAGCTCTGGTGGCCATTTTATTTAACGGAACGGAACGATTAAGGTAATTTTGAAAGAGGGTCACTAAAGGAACATTCCTTTGAAATTAGTTTCAAATTTGGCCATTTGCCTAGGAGGAGATATCATTGAAAGGTTTTTCTATTTTAAGCTCTGCCGGCCATTTTTTAACGGAGCAGAACGACTTAGGCAATTTTGAAAGAGGGTCACTCTAGGAACATTCCTGTGAAATTCTTTCCAAATCGGGCCATTTGCCTAGGAGGAGATGTCATTTAAAGGTTTTTCAATTTTTAGCTCTGTTGGCAATTTTGTTTAATGGAGCGGAATGATTTAGGCAATTTTGAAAGAGGGTCACTCTAGAAGCATTCCTGTGAAATTCTTTTCAAATCGGGCCATTTGCCTAGGAGGAGATGTCATTTAAAGGTTTTTCTATTTTTAGCTCTGGTGGCCATTTTGCTTAAGGAGCAGAACTATTTAGGCAATTTTGAAAGAGGGTCAATCAAGGAACATTCCTGTGACATTATTTTCAAATCGGACCATTTGCCTAGGAGGAGATGTCATTTAAAGGTTTATCTATTTTTAGCTCTGGCGGTCATTTTGTTTAACGGAGCGGATCGATTTAGGCAATTTTGAAAGAGGGTCATCGAAGGAACATTCCTGTGAAATTATCTCAAAATCCATTCACTCATTTAGGAGGAGATATCGTTTGAAGAAAAAGTTTACGCACGCACGGACGAACGCACGCACGACGGACGACGGACAAAAAGTGATCCCAAAGGCTCACCTCGTCACTACGTGACAGGTGAACTAAAAACGGAAGGGATCACCTCTGAGTTTGAATCCTCTGGTAAAACAAAACTCATTACCAGACATCAGCTCTTTGTCAGAGACAGATCAAAAGGTCATGGGCAAAGTAAAACCAATCCAAAATCATTTTCAGAGGTGATCCCTTCCGTTTTTAGTTCACCTGTCACGTAGTGATGAGATGAGCCTTTGGGATCCCTTTTTGTCCGTCGTCCGTCGTGCGTGCGTTCGTCCGTGCGTGCGTAAACTTTTTCTTCAAACGACATCTCCTCCTAAACTAGTGAATGGATTTTGAGATAATTTCACAGGAATGTTCCTTCGATGACCCTCTTTCAAAATTGCCTAAATCGATCCACTCCGTTAAACAAAATGGCCGCCAGAGCTAAAAATAGATAAACCTTTAAATGACATCTCCCCCTAGGCAAATGGTCCGATTTGAAAATAATGTCACAGGAATGTTCCTTGATTGACCCTCTTTCAAAATTGCCTAAATAGTTCTGCTCCTTAAACAAAATGGCCGCCAGAGCTAAAAATAGAAAAACCTTTAAATGACATCTCCTCCTAGGCAAATGGCCCGATTTAAAAAGAATTTCACAGGAATGCTTCTAGAGTGACCCTCTTTCAAAATTGCCTAAATCGTTCTGCTCCGTTAAACAAAATGGCTGCCAGACCTAAAATAGAAAATTCTTTCAATGACATCTCCCCCTATGCATATGGCCCGATTTGAAAATAATTTCACAGGAATGTTCCTTGAGTGACCCTCTTTCAAAATTGCCTGAATCGTTCCGCTCCATTAAACAAAATGGCCGTCAGTGCTAAAAATAGAAAAACCTTTAAATGACATCTCCTCCTAGGCGAATGGCCCGATTTGAAAAAAAAATTCAAGGGAATGTTCCTTTGGTGACCCTCTTTCAAAATTGCCTAAATCATGCCTCTCCGATAAAAAAATGGCCACCAGAGCTAAAAATAGAAAAACCTATAAATAACATCTCCTCCTAGGCAAATGGCCCGATTTGAAAATATTTCACAGGAATGTTCCTTGAGTGACCTTCTTTCGAAATTGCCTAAATCGTTCTGCTCCTTAAACAAAATGGCCACCAGAGGTAAAAATAGAAAAACTTTTCAATGACATCTCCTCCTAGGCAAATGACCCGATTCGAAAATAATTTCCCAGGAATGTTCCTTGAGTGACCCTCTTTCAAAATTGCCTAAATCGTTCCATTCCTTTAAATAAAATGGCCGCCACAGCTTACAATAGTAAAACCTTTAAAAGACATCTCCTCCTAGGCAAATGGCCCTATTTGAAAATAATTTCACAGGAATGTTCCTTGAGTGACCCTCTTTCAAATTGCCTAAATCGTTCCGCTCCATTAAAAATGGCCAACAGAGCTAAAAATTGAAAAACCTATAAATGACATCTCCTCCTAGGCAAACGGTCCGATGTGGAAAGAATTTCACAGGAATGTTCCTAGAGTGACCCTCTTTCAAAATTGCCTAAGTCGTTCTGCTCCGTTAAAAAATGGCCGTCAGACCTTAAAATAGAAAAACCTTTCAATGACATCGCCTCATATGCAAATGGCCCGATTTGAAAATAATTTCACAGGAATGTTTCTCCGTTAAACAAAATGGCCACCAGAGCTAAAAATAGAAAAACCTTTGAATGACATCTCCTCCTAGGCAAATGGCCCGATTTGAAAATAATTTCACAGGAATGTTCCTTGAGTGACCCTCTTTCAAAATTGCCTAAATCGTTCTGCTCTGTTAAACAAAATGGCAACCAGAGCTAAAAATAGAAAACCTTTCAATGACATCTCCTCCTAGGCAAATGGCCCGACTTCAAAATAATTTCCCAGGAATGTTCCTTGAGTGACCCTCTTTCAAAATTGCCTAAACCGTTCCGCTACGTTAAATCAAATGGCCGCCAGAGCTAACAATAGAAAAACCTTTAAATGACATCTCCTCCTAGGCAAATGGCCCTATTTGAAAATAATTCCACAGGTATGTTCCTTGAGTGACCCTCTTTCAAAATTGTTTAAATCTTTCCGCTCCGTTAAATAAAATGGCCGCCAGAGCTAAAAATAGAAAAACCTTTAAATGACATCTCCTCCTTGGCAAATGGCCCGATTTTAAAATAATATCACAGGAATGTTCCTTGAGTGACCCTCTTTCAAAATTGCCTAAATCGTTCCGCTCCATTAAACAAAATTGCCGCCAATGCTAAAAATAGAAAAACCTTACAATGACATCTCCTGATAGGCAAATGGCCCAATTTGAAAATAATTTCACTGGAATGCCAAAATTGCCAACAGAGCTAAAAATTGAAAAACCTTTAAATGACATCTCCTCATAGGCAAATGGCCCAAATTGAAAAGAATTTCACAGGAATGTTCCTAGAGTGACCCTCTTTCAAAATTGCCTAAATCGATCTGCTCCGTTAAAAAAATGGCCGCCAATGCTAAAAATAGAAAAACCTTACAATGACATCTCCTGATAGGCAAATGGCCCAATTTGAAAATAATTTCACTGGAATGTTCCTTGAGTGACCCTCTTTTAAAATTACCTAAATCGTTCCGCTCCGTTAAATAAAATGGCCACCAGAGCTAAAAATAGAGAAACATTTAAATGACATTTACTCCTAGGCAAATGCCCTATTTGAAAATAATTTCACAGGAATGTTCCTTGAGTGACCCTCTTTCAAAATTGCCAAAATCGTTCTGCTCCGTTAAACAAAATGGCCGCTAGAGCTAAAAATAGAAAAACCTTTAAATGACATCTCCTCCTAGGCAAATGGCCTGCTTTGAAAATAATTGTACAGGAATGTTCCTTGAGTGACCGTCTTTCAAAATTGCCTAAATGTTTTCGCTTAGTTTAACAAAATGCCAAGCAGAGCTAAAAATAGAAAAAAAACTTTAAATGACATCTCCAAGGCAAATGGCCCGATTTGAAAAAAAAAATTCACAGGAATGTTTCTTGAGTGACCCTCTTTCAAAATTGCCTAAATCATTCCTCTCCGTTAAACAAAATGGCCGCCAGAGCTAAAAATAGAAAAACCTAAAAATGACATCTCCTCCTAGGCAAATGGCCCGATTTGAAAATAATTTCACAGGAATGTTCCTTGAGTGACCCTCTTTTGAAATTGCCTAAATTGTTCTGCTCTGTTAAACAAAATGGCCACCAGAGCTAAAAATAGAAAACCTTTCAATGACATCTCCTCCTAGGCAAATGACCCGATATGAAAATAATTTCCCAGAAATTTCCTTGAGTGACCCTCTTTCAGAATTGCCTAAATCGTTCCGCTACGTTAGATAAAATGGCCGCCAGAGCTAACAATAGAAAAACCTTTAAATGACATCTCCTTCTAGGCAAATGACCCTTTTTGAAAATAATTTCACAGGAATGTTCCATGAGTGACCCTCTTTAAAAATTGTTTAAATCGTTCCGCTCCGTTAAACAAAATGGCCACAAGAGCTAAAAATAGAAAAACCTTTAAATGACATCTCCTCCCTGGCAAATTACCCGATATCACAGGAATGTTCCTTGAGTGAACCTCTTTCAAAATTGCCTAAATCGTTCCGCTCCATTTAACAAAATGGCCAACAGAGATAAAAATTGAAAAACTTTTAAATGACATCTCCTCCTAGGCAAATGGCCCGATTTGAAAAACCATTTCACAGGAATGTTCCTTGAGTGACCGTCTTTCCAAATTGCCTGAATCGTTCCGCTCCATTAAATAAAATGGCCGCCAGAGCTAAAAATAGAAAAGCCTTTTATGACATCTCCTCCTAGGGAAATGGCCCGATTTGAAAATAATTTCACTGGAATGTTCCTTGAGTGACTCTCTTTCAAAATTGCCAAAATCGTTCTGCTCCGTTAAACAGAATGGCCGCCAGAGCTAAAAATATAAAAAAACCTTTAACTGACATCTCCTCCTAGGCAAATGACCTGATTTGAAAATTATTGTACAGGAATGTTCCTTGAGTGACCCTCTTTCAAAATTGCCTAAATGGTTCCGCTTAGTTAAACAAAATGGCCACCAGAATTAAAAATAGAAAAGAATTTAAATGACATCTCCACATAGGCAAATTGCCCTATTTGAAAATAATTTCACAGGAGTGTACCTTGAGTGACCCTCTTTCAAAATTGCCTAAATCGATCCACTCCGTTAAACAAAATGGCCGCCAGAGCTAAATAGAAAAACCTTTAAATGACATTTCCTCCGATATAAATGGCCCGATTTGAAAATAATTTCCCAGGAATGTTCCTCGAATGACCCTCTTTCAAAATTACCTAAACTGGTCCGCTCTGTTAAATAAAATGGACACCAGAGCTAAAAATAGAAAAACCTTCAAATTCCACTACAATGAAAAAATAGCCTCCAAAGATAATAGTCTTTGGTCCACATCTCCTTAAAGCAGTGAATCCTCCATTTCCATAAGCTTTGAAACATCTTGGATTCAGGTGAGCGATTCAGGGCCATCGTTTCGTTTCTTCTTAGAGTTCGTCCGGTAATTTGTCGGACCACCGCCGTACGGCGTTGAGGGAATGTCTTAAAGTATAAGTATAAGATCTCTATTTTACAATGAAACTTTTGCTGGTGAACTTTTTACTGCTGTGCTATTTACAAAGTTACTAAGTTTATATGTATAAGGTGTTATTATTATTTTTTAGCTGTTTGAAATTGCTTTTAACTTTGCAACCCTCTTTTTGTGAATCTCGTATACATACTCTCTGGCATAAAGTTCTAGTTCAGCAATGTCTGTCATTCCTTTGTCAATCGCGACTGAAGGATCCAGAACAAGTCTTGTGAATGCGTCTGGATTCTGAAGATCTATATGTGCTTGGGAGATGGAACTCATCTTCTGTTTGTACTTGTTTCTCTCTGCGTTGAATACAGCACATTCCGCAAGAAAATGTCTTGTTTCTGGTGCAGCAGAGCATAGCTTACATGTAGCATCAACCTGGTGTTGGTTAAAAACAACCCGGTTTGCTTGAAGTGTTTAGGTTCCGGTTAACAGTTTGCACTTGAGCTGAGCTCTTCTACTGTCACTGATACTATTTCTCACCGTCGACCAAATCGGGTGACACTTTCCAACCTTGATTGCCTCCAGATCGACATATTTCAGGGAAGTCTTTTGTTCAATTTCACCTTTCCACTTGGTTTCAATAACTAAGTTAATAGCTTTGTTTAAAAGGCGTTTCTATTCAGGCTTAGATGGCCTTCTTTTTTATCATTAGGTGCTTGTGTCAGTCTCGACCTCCTCCATGCCAACATTGACCCCGTATTATTCGCAGTCAGTATCGTACATGAGGAAATGGTATGAAAGTTGCTGACAGAACATATTTATAGCAGCTCAAAAACACAATCCCCGCCCCTAAACCATATATATTATATTCTCATTCCTTATGATAAGTTGCATTCAGTGACACCAACTTGGGCCCCCCACCGGTATGTGCCGGGGGCATGCCCAACCCCCTCCACTTCATAAAAGGCCAACTATTCCAGAAACCTTACAGATCCCCACCCCTAAACCATATATATTCTTATTCCTTATGATAAGACACAATCAGTGACACCAGCACGCAGGTCCGCCGGGGTGCCATGGGCCATGCCCCACCACTTTACTTCATTAAAATCCATATATCTCAGAAACCGTTCAGATTCCCACCCCATAACCCTATATATTCTTGTTCCTTACGATAAGACTCCCGTTCATAATAGGCCATATATCTCGGAAACCATTCAAATCCCCATCCTATAATCGCATATATTCTTGTTCTCTGTTATTGGACACATTCAGTCACCCCGTTTTGGTGGGGTCCGCAGGGGCCATTTCTCTCCCTGCCACTTCATACAAGGGCCTCATATCTCAGAAACCATTCAGATCCCCATCGTTTAACTATATATACTCTTGGTCCGTATGATGAGGCATATTCAGTGACAACAATCTTGGGCTTTTCTGGGATCTGCCATGCCCGAATACCTCCATTGCCTAAAAGGCCTTACATCTCAGAACCAAACATATCCCCACTGCTAAACCATATATGTCTCTGCTCCTTTTGATAAGACTCATTTAGTGACACCAACCAGGGCTCCATTGGGTCCATTCCCCACCCTATCTACTTTATAAAACACCTAATATTTCAGATACAGTCCACATAGGTGCTCATTTGGGTACAGGGTTTGTTTGGGAGCCTTTATAATTGGTAGATTGAAATCATATCATGTTATAATACATGGCTGCCATTGGGCAGTGTCCACCCGAGCTCTGGTTTATGAAATTCGGCTCTTTGGTTTGTTTAGAAGCCTCCGTGGTGTAGTGGTTACGCTACTCACCTTGTAAACCAGGGATCGCAGGATCGATCCCGGGCTTCTCCAGACTTTCGGATGAGTCTTTAAACCGAGGTTCCGTCACCTTAGCTGTTGGTGCGATGTAAAACTCAAACACTCACTTACTCTTTGGTTTGTTTGCTATGGCAAGTTAAGAGTTCAAAATTCATATGTTGTCCTGCAACAACACATTCAAGCAACATCAGAATCTGAAGCCACTAGGCTGATTGGGTCCAAATTTTATCTGTAGCATCCTTGGGCACAGGGCTTCCATGGTTAATTAAAAAACATTGCTCTCAGTGGGCAGTGGCCCCCTGAGATCCGATGAGCATTGTTGCCCATGGGCCTCTTGTTTTGTTTAGCAGACTTGTTTTGCGCT
Organism: Lucinisca nassula; assembly: GCA_963580285.1. NCBI lineage: Eukaryota > Metazoa > Mollusca > Bivalvia > Lucinida > Lucinidae > Lucinisca > Lucinisca nassula. The sequence goes on along the minus strand of OY757012.1, from coordinate 71,339,797 downwards.
GTTTCTAACAGTATGGGACCTAATCAACAAAATATCTGGAAACCCGTTTGAGATATAAAAAGGAAAGTGTGCCTGATTAATCAACGTTCCTTTCCTCAGTACTTTCGTACTTTTGATTATGCTAAATTAAAGTGAAGGCAATGATAAGGAATCTATACAATTAACCCATCTAACCCTCCCATCAGAGGCACCAAAGGGAAAGAAAAATATATCTTGCTAACGAGATTTTAATGTTCATTGAAAGCGAAATAACTCAAAAATAGGAGATAATTCGGATAAGAAAACAAAATATGTCAACTTTTTTTAGTGATGAGAAATCCATGTTCGAAATTTCAAAACTCTAGCATACGAGGGATGTTCGAAAAGAATTGCTTATTTCTATCTGGAGACTTCAAATTTCAAGTTAGTTTCATGCCCTCGAAGTTCTCCCCGTGGCTAGAAATGCAAAGTTTCAGCCGATGTACCCACTTCTTGAAGGCGTCACGGTACGCTGATTTGGGCACCGTAATCAGGAGATCCAAGTGCCTGTCGAGACTGGTATTTCCGCAAAGCAAGGAGTGATTTCAATTTCGGAAACAAAAAAGAAATCACATGGGGCAAGGTCTGGGAAATACGGGGGCGAGGCAAAACAGTTACTTTTTCTTTCTTCAAAAACGCCGTAACTATTGCGGAGGTATGAGCGGTTACATTGTCATGTAGAAAACTGACATGTTTAAAACCAGTGGCAGGGCGTCGTTTCTGATAATACTTTTCCAGTTTCTTCAGTACTACGTCTTTGTGGTACTTTCCGGTAATGCTTTTGCCCTTTTTACAGGCACTTTTACTGCAACTCCTTCACCAGAGAAGATTGCATACAAAATCTTCTTTGTACTCAAAGAACGTTTGGCAAATAATTGGGCGTTTGCTGTGTTTGGTGCAGATCTTATTTCTAACCTTTCTGAGGGGCTAAAATAATGGACCTAGGTTTCATCACCTGTGACGACATTGGCAAACTGCTTTTGTCATATTTTGGAAACATTTAAAGCAGCTTTTTGGCCACTTTAAACCGTTGCCTCTTTTGGTCGTCAGTCAACAGATGTGGCACCATTCTAGCAGAAATCTTTCTGACCCTCAAATGCTTCTTCAAAATAAGAACTGTAATATCAAGAACTGTAAATCTGGCATCTGCTTTAATGATTTCCTTTGTTTTGGAAACGATTTCTTTACGACATGCAGATTTTGGCCTACCTGATTTCGGTGCATGTTTGATGGACTCTATACCAGTCTCAAATTTCTTTTTCCACCGCCGAACTGGGTCATAAGACACATAAGAAGGTCGAAAAGCAGTTGAAATATCAGTCATCAACTTCTTCAAAGAATAACCAAGTTTTGAGCATGCTTATAAACGTTTTAGGTTTCATTGGGCTGCAGGGTTTGAGATGCCATTTTATATCAGTGCCGGGTAAAAGTCCCTCAACACTGGAAGCAAAGTCTTCACAATGATCTAAATTGTGTTGGCGGTGACGTTAAACTTCAATTTAAACAAACAAAAGTATAACATATAACATATCATGGACAGCCTCATCCCGGACACTTATTTCTGTTGGGCTTCTTTTTTATCCCCCAACCGAATAGGTTCGGGGGATATAGCGATCAGCCTGGCGTCCGTCCGTCCGTCCGTCCGTAGACGCAACCTTGTGATGGCCATAACTCCTATACCCTTCGAGACTCAATGATGGTTCTTGGCACAATTGTTCCCAAGGCTGAGACGGCGTGTCATGCGCACGAACCAGAACTCTAGATGCCATACTTTTTTAGTTATCTCCCCTTTTAATAAAATACAATGACTACTATGTGATGATTATAACTCCCATACCCTTTGAGATACGTTGATGGTACCTGGCACAGTTGTTCATAAGGCTGAGACAGCGTGTCATGCACAAGAACCACAACTCTGGTTGTCATGGTTTTTGAGTTATCTCCCCTTCCAATAAAATTGAGTGACTACCTTGTGATCGCCATAACTCCAATACCCTTTAAGATATATTGATGATACCTGGCACAGTTGTTCACAAGGCCGAGACGGTGTGTCATGCACAAGAACCACAACTCTGGGTGCCATGGTTTTTTAGTTATCTCCCCTTCCAATAATATAGAATCACTACCTTTTTATGGCCACATCTCCAATACTCTTTGAGATATATTGATGGGACTTGGTACAGTTGTACATGAGGTTATGCAGGTGTGTCACGTTCAAGAGCCACGACTCTGGGTGCCCTGGTTTTTTAATTATCTCCCCTGACAATATTACCTTGTGATGACCATAACTCCAAAACCTTACAGATCCCCTCCCCAAAACCATATATATTATTGTTCCTTATAACAAGACACATTCATTGACACCAACCTGGGCCCCCCGGATGCGCTGGGGCCTTGCCCCTCCCCCTCCACTTCATTAAAGGCCCAATATCCCGGAAACCCTACATATTCCTACCACTAAACCATATATATTCTTGTTCCTTATGATAAGACACATTCAGATACACTAACATGGGAGCTCCGGGATACGCCAGGGCCAAGCCCCACCCCTTCCACTACATGAAAGGCCATATATCTCAGAAACCGTTTAGACCCCCACCACTAAACCATATATATTCTTGTTCTTTATGATAAGATGCATTCATTGACACCAACCTATGGGCCGCCGGGACGCGCCGGAGCCTTGAACAACCCCCTCCACTTCATAAAAGGCCCAATATCTCGGAAACCTTACAGATCCCCACACCTAAACCATATATATTATTGTTCCTTATGATAAGACACATTCAATGACACCATGGTCAGGGCCCTGTCCCACCCCCTCCACTTCATAAAAGGCCATATATCTCAGAAACCATTCAGATCCCCACCACAAAACCATATATATTCTTGTTTCTTATGATAAGACGCATTCAGTGACAACAACCTGGGGGTCCCCTGGGAAGTGCCCGGGCCAAGCCCCACCCCCTCCACTACAAAAAGGCCCAATTTCTCAGAAACCGTTCAGATTCCCACCCCTAAACCATATATATTCTTGTTTCGGATGATAAGACACGTTCAGTGTTATGTCATTTATACTGATTTGGGTTCAATAACAGAACTATAAGTTTATGCATATATTTATTTACAAGTATACAACATGAAGCTCAGAACCAAACTGAGGGAACTCCTACAAGTATCAAAGAGGCATGCAGACATAATTAACTGCAGTGTGTGGTCTCTATTTTAACAAGCGTGGGAGTAAGTCAGAATCTTGACTCATGACAAGTCCAATTTTTTCAATAATATTACATTCAGTGATACCAGCCTACGGGTCTCCCGGGATGCGCTATTGCCCCACCCCTCCGCTTCATAAAAGGCGATATATCTCAGCAACCTTTCAGATCCCCACCCCAAAACCATACATGTATATATTCTTGTTTCTTATGATAAGACGCATTCAGTTACACCAACCTGGGGGGTCCTCTGGGATGTGCCCGGGCCATGTCCCATTCCCTCCACTCCATAAAAGGCCCAAACTCTCAGAAACCTTTCAGATCCCCACCCCTTATCCATATATTCTTGTTCTTTATGATAAGACGCATTCAGTGATTCCAACCTAGGGGTCTTCAGGGGTGTGCCGGGGCCATGCCCCACCCTGCCAATTCATTAAAGACGATAAATCTCAGAAACCTATCAGATTCCCACCCCTAAAACATATTATAATCTTGTTTCTTATGATAAAACACATTCAGAGACATCAACCTGGGGGTCTCTTGGAACGTGCCCTGGCCATTCCCCTCCCCCTCCACTTCATAAAAGGCCCAATATCTCAGACACCGTTAAGACTCCCACCCTTAAACCGTATATTTTCTTGTTCCTTATGATAAGATGCATTCGATGATATTAAACTGGGCTCTGTTGGATCATCTCCCACCCCTCCACTTCAAAAAAGGCCTAATCTTTCAGATACAGAGTCCACATGGAATGGGGGTTCATTTGGGAGACTTTATAATTAATAAATTAAAACCATACATGGCTGCCAGTGGGCAGTGCCCGCCTGAGCTTTGGTGAGCATCATGACCCATGGGCCTCTTGTTTAGTTATCTCCTCTGACAGTATAATCTTGTGGTGACCATAACTGCAATACTTTTGTGATATATTGCTGGTTTAATTCTGGTGCACTTTCTATTGGTGAACAATCTTCTGAAGGCCATATTGGCTTTTGGTCGGGGGATTTGCCATCTCTTCCGATGGCTATTTTTTTTTGCTTTCAGTTGTTTTCGTACCATGAAGTCGCTTCATGTATTTCTTTTCTAGGTACCATAAAAGAGAATCCGCCGGTTAAACTTAATTCTGCTCTGAAGCTGCAAGATCCGTTTCACTTAACCACTTTCATCAAGCAAAACAGAGAAGAGCTAGACAACGAAGGCTTTATAAAGCTCTTTAAAAGAAACGACGATTTCGTACACCAGTTTCAGGTATATCAATTATGTTAACTCATTCCGAAAAAAAAACGGCCCCGATAGCTCAGTTGGTAGACCGGGGAACGGAAGGTCACGGGTTCGATCCCGGGCCGCGACATACCAAAGTCGTTAAGAATGGTACTAGCTGCTCCTCGCTTGGCACTCAGATTTACAGGGTAGAGCTAGGACTGATCGACCCAGTGTCAGGATAATGTGACTGGGTGTGGTATCATGTAATGTGTCTGGGACATGATACTTCAGTGAGACAGCACTATAAAAGTGAGCATTGAGCTCCCTGTCGCAACCAGATACCGTCGTGATATGACTGAAAAAATGTTGAAAGCGACGTTAAACCCGAATTCACACACACTCATTCCGAAAAAAATAATCCTTTTTTTTTCACTCACCTGAGCAACTGTTTTGATATGCCATTAGTCCGTTGCTCGTCTGTCGTCGTCGGTCATCTGATAACATTTCACATCTCCACCTAAACCACTTTCACAAAATGTCACAACAGTGATCCTTTGGTGATGCTGACTGAAAGTTAGTGAAATATTTGGAATCCCTACAGGATTCTAGTTGCCATGGCAACCAAAATTAAATAACTTTAAAAATATTTTGGAAGAAACCACTAGAGCCATTGCAATTTAATTCTCAGGACAATTTCCTTTTATAACCCTGTACGGTTTTTGAACGTTTCGGACCAAGACCGTTCGGACGATTCGGCCCCTGAGGCATTTCTGACGCAAAACGGATCGGCCCCATTAGTCTTGCGCTTTTCATTTCATATTGAGTTGCTGTTGTCAATTTTCTTTTTTTTCTGACATGAATAATATTCCATGGTAGTTCTAAGCTAAACCAATAGTGAGCGGAACGCTTATAAAACTCGGAACTGAGCAAAAACAAGAGACTCAAGATGGTCCTGATTCACTCACCTCACTTCAAGATGCCATAGCTTGGATCAATGACAGCCATCTTATTCCATGGGGCAAACTATTTTAGTTCTTTTGGTAGTGCATCACCTAGGCAATATTCTTGTGAAGTTTGAATGAAATTGACCGAATGTTTATGTGAAGAGACAATTCAAAGTTGTGTTTTTTTTTCTTTTTTTAATTCTGGCAGACATTGGAGCTAAACGCCCATGGGTTGTCATTTAACAATTTGTTTTCTATTTCAATTCTATTTATTGCGAAGTATCCATTTTATCTTACTTGGTATACTCGTAAAGTTACCAAGGCAAAATTAACAAAAGTTTCGATGAAACTGGCCACCACTGAATAGAAGGTTTCGTTTTAAGCTTTTGGGTATTTCATCTTGTCAATTAGAGCGGAACCGTTTTAGCTATTTTAGTAGAGGGTCACCAAAGCACCATTCCTGTGAAGTTAGATTGAAATTGGACCAGAGGTGATAGAGGATTTATCTTCAGGTTTTCAGCTCACCTGAGTCAAAGGCTCAGTGTGAGCGTTTGTGACCATTCGATGTCCGTCGCCCCGTGTCTATCAGCAATTTTCTTATAAGACGTCTCCTTAACCACAGGCGCTTGAAGTTTAGTTCGTCAAAGCGGATTGAAAATGTCCAAAAATAAAGACTCTGATGCAATTTCAAAGACATTTCCAGGTGTGAAACGATCGTTTCGGGGCCATACCGATTCTGACTTCCGCAACGCCGCAGCGAATGTTACGAAATGGCTTAGTGTCACTTTTGGTTTTGAACCTTATGGGCTACTTATGGACAGAACTTCAAGTTCCTGTGCCTAAACAAGTCAATGGATTTTACGACGATCCTCTACCAAAATCGTCTAAATGGTTTATCTCCACTATATAAAATGGCCGCCAGAGATAAAAGCAGAAAAAAGCGTAAAATGACATCTCCGAGTCCCATGACCAAATTGCAAAATAATTTCACAGAAATGTTCCTTGGGTGACCCTCTACCAGAATTGCTCAAATCGTTTCGGTTGAACAAGATGCTCGCCAGAGCTAAAACTAAAAAAAAAAACAACCTTTAAACGCCTTCTCGTCTTTCAACAATATACGTAAAAGACATCTCCTAATGCGATGAACGGGTTTTGTAATAATTTTACAGGACTGTTCATTGGGTAACCCTCTGAACAAAATGGCCACCAGAGCTAAAATTGGAAAACAAAACTTTTAGAACTACATCTCCTTTTCAATATAATATTTTGAAACGTCTCGAGCACTCAACATTTTATCTAGAGTGCTCGATATTATCTCGAGAACTCGACATATTAACTCGAGCGCTCGACATACTATCTCGAGCTCTCGACATACTATCTCGAGCGTTCGACTAATTATCTCGAGCGATTTAAATAATATCTCGAGCGCTCTGTATAATATCTCAAGCGGTCTGCCTATCATCTCGAGCGCTCTATATAATATTTCGAGCGCTCCACATAACATCTCGAGCGCTCGACATATTGTCATGAGCGATCGATATGTCATCTCGAGCGCTCGACATGTTATCTCCAGCGCTAGGCATCTAATTCCAAGCCTCCATTATATTAAAATGGGCGCTCTAGATCATATCGAAGCGTCAGTTTGGATGCTGCCCTGACCTGGTCACCAGTTTAACAAGTCTGTGCACTCAAGATCCTTAAAGCCCCACTTCCTTATATTTTTTAATTGAATAAGTTATTAAGGTCCCGCCAACAATATGTCAGCCATTTTGGATACGTTGCCTGCAAGTCCGTCGGTCTTTTAGCCGACATTGGGACAAATTGCATACCAAGTCCTATAATAATTGATATTAACCGTTCCAGTTAACAGCACCGCCCCCACCCACCGGGGCTTGGAGAAGTAGATGGGGCTGCATGATGCTTCCACGCAGAGCTGAAACCGAGCGCACATCAGTACTAGTAACCAGTCCTGCCCAGGCGAAGTAGTTTGAGTCGGACTGTCCATGCTTATAAACCCCATTGGTTTCAATGGGGTTGAGATGTCATTTCATCTCAATGTCGGGTAAAAAAAATTGGAAGCACCATCTACAAAATGACCTGGGACGTTAAACCTCAAATCAAACAATTAAAACAGCATGGTTAAACTGGGGTTTGCATGGTTATACAATTATCTTATTTATGCTCTTAAAATGCGTACCCGTTACAATCGCCTCAAACAGGGGTTTATTTTCTCATTGAACAGCGAAATAGGAAACATCATTTTTCCGGTTTGGACCCAATTTGTTGTTAGTACATTGGTCATTAAAATACACACACACGCACGCACACGCACGCACAGAGAGAGAGAGAGAGAGAGAGAGAGAGAGAGAGAGAGAGAGAGAGAGAGAGAGAGAGAGAGAGAGAGAGAGCATTCTTTCGTATGTCCAAAACGATTAATTTCTGATGAAATTTGTAATATTATTCTTATTTTTAGCCCACCTGACCAAATATCATGGTGAGCTTTTTTTGACCGTGAGATGTCCGGTGTCGTCGTGCGTCGTCCGTCCTAAACCTTTCTTGTGAACACACTAGAGGTGACAGTTTTGGGCCATTCATCATCAAACTTAGTCAGAATGATCATCATGACAATATCTCGGTCAATTTCGAATATGGGTCATGTCGGCTCAAAAAGTAGGTCAGTAGGTCAAATCATAGAAAAACCTTGTGAACACACTAGATGCCACAGTTTTGGTCCGATCATCATCAAACTTGCTCAGAATGATCATCTTGACAATATCTCGGTCAAGTTCGAGTCAAGAAGTACGATTAAAATATAATTCCATGCACTCACTATATTATCATAGGTCAAGTACTAGAAAAATCTTGTGAACACACTAGATACCACAGTTTTGGTCTGATCATCATCAAACTTGCTCAGAATGATCATCTTGTGGTATAGTGCACTTTTCAAACCTCAAAAAGGTCAGATCCGAATATGGATCATGTCGGGTCAGTAGGTCAAATCATAGAAAAACCTTATGAACACACTAGATGCCACAGTTTTGATCCCATCGCCATCAAACTTACTCAGAATGATCATCTTGACAATATCTCGGTCAAGTTCGAATATGGGTCATGTCGGGTCAAAAAGTAGGTCACTAGGTCAAATCATAGAAAAACCTTGTGAACACTCTAGAAACCACAGTGTTGCATTACGATAACACATCCGTGTGATAAAGTGCATTTTTCAAACCTCAAAAAAGTTGTTTTTTTCTGAAGAAAATTTGAGATATTTTCTTATTTATACTCAAAACATAGGTTTTGGGTGCTCATTAGAACCGCCTCATTGTGGCGAAACTAACGAGTACCCACAACCTATGTCTTGGAGCACAAATTAAGAAAATGTTTACCCCCGTAAATCCCGGTTTTCGTTATATAAAGTGGGGTTTACAGGGGTCTTTATTTCACGGACTGGTTCACTTGATGGGTTCGATCATCATCAAACTTGCTCAGAATGATCGTCTTGACAATATCTCGATGAAGTTCGAATATGGGTCATGCAGGGTCAAAAAAAAGGTCAATAGGTCAAATCATAGAAAAATCTTGTGAACGCACTAGAGGCCACAGTTTTGGTCCGATCATCATCAAACTTGCTCAGAATGATCATTTGACAATATCTCGGTTAATTTTGAATATGGGTCATGTCTGGTCAAGAAGTAGGTAAGTAGGTCGGATCATAAAAAACCTTGTGAACACACTAGAGACCCAAGTTTTGGTCCGATCATCACCAAACTTGCTCAGAATGATCATCTTGACAATATCTGGGACAAGTTCGAATATGGGTCTTGTCGGGTCAAAAAAGTAGGTCAGCAGGTCAAAGCATAGTAAAACGTTGTGAAAACTCCAAGAGGCCACAGTTTTAGTACAGTCATCATAAAACTTGCTAAGAATGATCATCTGGACAATATCTAAGTTAAGTTCGAATATGGGTCATGTCAAATCCAAAAGTAGATCAGTAGGTTATTTTGTCATAACTTTTGAGCCGTTCGAGATAGAGTCTTTATTTTTGGCATGTTGGTTCCTTGTGACAAGGGCTCCCCACTCATATAAAATGACCCGTGACCTTGACTACCGATAACCTACTTTATCAAAACCTTTGAACCATATGAGATAGAGCCTTCATAGTTGGCATGTATGTTCCTTGTGACAAGGTTTTCCCGACCATTCAAAATATTGACCCATCATCTTGAACTTTGACCTACTTTGTCACTTTTGAAGCATTTGAGATGCAGCCTTCATATTTGGCATGTAGGTTCCTTGCGACAAGGGCTTTCTATTCATACATAAAATAATCTGTGACCTTTACCTTGACATTTGATCACCTGTATCATAACTTTTGATCCATTTGAGATAGTGCCTTCATATTTGGCATGTATGTTCCTTGTAAAAAGGTCTTCCTACCCATACAAACATTTTGTTTTCTGACTTTGACCTACTTTGTAATGATTTTTGAAGCATTTGAGATAGAGCCTTCATATTTGGCATGTAGTTTCCTTGTGACAAGGGTTTCCTATTCATACAAAAATGACTCGTGAACTTGACCTTGACATGTGACCTACTTTTTCATAACTTTTGAACTATTTTAGGTAGAGCCGCCATATTTGGCATGTTCCTTACGGCATGGACATTCCACACATATATAAATTTTGACCTGTGACCTTGACCTTTGACCTTCTTTTTCATAACTTTTGAACCATCGCCAATCGGGGCTTGAAGAAATAGATGGGTTGCACGATGCTTCCATGCAGAGCTGAAACCGACCCGCACACGAGTACTGGTAAACCACTTAGAGGATCTAAAGTAGATGTAAAACAAAGATCAGGAATTGATACAATTAACTTACTCCACCCATCAAAGACACCAAAGGGAAAGAAATACAAACATTAAGCGACCAGACCATAATAGAAACCTAAACAAAGGAAGGCCATAAGGACAGTTACTTTCCCACAAAATGGCCATATTGCCATCCAAAATTAAAAGACACAAGTAATACACACAGTAAGTAACAAACAACAAAATAAATAAATCGCCACAGAAGAATCGCCTTGGAACGGTCAGTGGAAAGATTTCCACTGGGGGGGGGGGAGGGGGGGCTTAAATCGATTTTACGTGGCCACAATCCTCGCCCTTACTTCCGCCGCGATTTAGACAAATAATTTGTTCAGTCCGCATGAAGGCCTCCTAACTCATCAGTGCAACATCTCCGTGAACACAAATAATCAAAGAACCACAGAGTGAGACAACGGTGAGGACTCGACAGCAAGAAACCACTGAAATGCTGGAGCAAACGAAAACCAACAGTTAGACTCTGATGCGCCCGACCAGAGACAGAGCATCAGGCACCAACCAACATTACCTTGAATTAGATTTCTCTAATTCTCAATAAGCCTTTACGTTGGTACCGTCATAGAATCTGAGGCCTGACCCACCGGCTTGCAATTAAAGAGGGAAGCAAAGTTGTCAACCGTGATTGGGTTAACTACCATGCATGCATTCTGTCGTATAATATCCATGTTGTACCCAATCTTTTTATATCGAAGAATGATTTTACGAAATTGGGTGCTAAAGTCATTGCGGTTATATATTTTTCTGAATTTATATACTAAGTCACCATAAAATTCGGGTTCCGATAGACCTTGTTGCAGAAGAGATTTAAGTCCAATATTGAATTTTGAAATTAAATCAGAATGGCGTCTATAAAGGGTAATAATTCCAGAATGCCGGACTTTGATATTTTCTCACTTCTGGAATGTCGAAAACGCAGAACTAGATCTCACGGCACCAGGAAAAATGGTAACTTTAAACGTAAATTACGTGCGTTTAAACGAAACAATACTAGACTGAAGTGACTGTCAAATATATTATTAAATCATGGACGCCACTCTATGCTTTCATTTTTAAGTTCATTACCCGTTTCTGTTTTACGTCTTCTGGACACCGAGGCGAATAAATTCTACGATAGTTCTCATTAGTTATATGATGCGGCTCTCTTAACTAGAGGCTATACTCCGTCCTTACATTGATTCTGAAATTAATCATAAACGCCATTTCTTCAAAATATCCTTCATTAATAAGGGTATGGATTTTATAGATTTGCCTAGTATCTTCCGTGAGAGATCGGTGCTTTCTTCCATTCCTGCTTATTTTCAAAATACTGAAACACCTATAATTTGCTATAAATATAACAAACCTATTAGATCTATCATTTTTAATTTCAATAAACTTGTTTCAGATCTTGATATTGATACTAATACTCCTGATTCATGTGATTGTAAAACTCAAAGTATTGCTATCCTGCTGCTGGTCATGTAATTACTGGCAATTTGAAAATTATTCCTGATTCTAGGATAAGGAATATAATTTCTAAAGGACCGAAATATCGGTTTCCTTCTAAAATTGATTTCAGTAAATGTAGAGATGAAATCGCTGCTTCCTTTAATGAATTCGGTAATCGATAGTGTAAGCGAGAGTATGTTGAGCATAAAGCCCTTAAGGACTGGAAACTTAGCATTTTAAAACTAGTGAATAAACGCGTTTCTTTCTATTCTCAAAATACTAACTTATTGCCTCCTGGGCCCAGGACGTCTTTGCGTCGTCTTAAACTAGGTATTCAAGTATTTCATTGGAAGTTTGTTTTGGCCCCTGCAGACAAGGCCGCTAACAACGTCGTCGTTGTGTGACGGCTCCACTGTGTTAACACGCTTAGGCAGGAGCTTGGTGGTGCTGGGGCCTATGAACTTCAGCCTTTGGCTGAAGAGAGAGCTGTGGTAGATAAGCATGTTTGTCTTTCGGCCACCGGGTTTGCTGTGTGTGTTGGCGGGGGCCAGGGCAGGCTTCCTACGCTGTACTGGTTGCCGGAACTTCGTGGGAGACCTTGCAGGGCACGGTTTGTTGCAGATTCTGGCTCTTGCACTACCACTGGGCTTTCTAAATTGTTGACTTCCTGTCTTGCTGCTGTTGGGGCGCGTGTGGTTGGGTGTTGTGATGGGGTCTTTGGGGGGTCAGGAAGAAATCTTTTTTGGTCTATGAAAAATTCGAGTGGGGTTTTAGATGGATTGGGGTCCGGGCGTTTTCGTGCTTCTGGTCTGTCTGCTTGCGGTTTTTCCACTCTTTGCGCTGCACTTCCTCGTGGTCTTGTAAAAGAAAAGCTTGGTGATTTGGTTGAATGGGCTTTTCGCGGGGGGACTCGTTCTGTCTTGCGTGTGGTGTCGGGGGTGCGTTTTTCGCTTCTGGGGAGCATGGAAGTTGTGCACTTTGGTCATGTCGGGGGGTGTGTGGTGCCCTCGCCTTTCTACTTGACAGTGTTTATATTAGATTCGGTGCTGGGTTGTTTGGACAAGTTGTTCCGGTGGGTGCTGGTTGCGCGCCTCTTGTGGCTGGTCTGTTCTTGTGTTGTGAGGGAGACTTCATTTTGTCGCATTCCGTTGGTGGCCGGTCTGGGGTTGTTGGGGCTTTTGGCTCCGCTTCTAGATATTTAGATGATTTGTTAAATATTGATGATACCTGTTTTGATGGTTTGGTCGGTCAGGTTTACCCCTGGAGCTTCGGTTGGATAGAGCGGGTTCTTCTGATACCGGGGCCACGTTTTTGGATTTGGGTCTGTCTGTTGTGGATGGATTTGTTTCGTGCAGGGTTTGTGATAAACGCGATGACTTTGATTTTGGGATTGTAGATTTTCCTTTTTTAGATGGTGATGTTCCTCGTGCGCCGTCCTGTGGCGTTTGTGTTTCGCAATTGGTTCGGTTTGCTGGAGTGTGTGGTCGTGTGGCTGACTTCAACGCTCGTGGTGGATTGTTAACGGCTAGGCTCCTTGGTCGGGGTTGTCGGTGCCGTTGACTGCGCAAAGCCTTTTCGGGGTTTTATAGACGCCCTTCTGGTTTGGTTTCAGGGTTCGGTGTTGGACTTGAGTCTCTTTTGCAACGGGGTCTGTCGGGGCCCGAGTTTTGTGGTGGCTTAGTGTGTGGGTTCGGAGGGGTGTGTAGCCGCGGTGGCTTCAGCGCCCGGCTTCGTGAGATCATTCTTCGATATAAAAAGATTGGGTACAACATGGATATTATACGACAGACTGCATGCATGGTGGTTAACCCAATCACGGTTGGCAACTTTGCTTCCCTCTTTAATTGCACGCCGGTGGGTCAGGCCTCAGATTCTGTGACGGCTCCAACGTAAAGGCTTATTGAGAATTAGAGAGATCTAATTCAAGGTAATGTTGGTTGGTGCCTGATGCTCTGTCTCTGGTCGGGCCCATCGGAGTCTAACTGTTGGTTTTCGTTTGCTCCAGCATTTCAGTGGTTTCTTGCTGTCGAGTCCTCACCGTTGTCTCACCTCTGTGGTTCTTTGATTATTTGTGTTCACGGAGATGTTGCACTGATGAGTTAGGAGGCCTTCATGCGGACTGAACAAATTATTTGTCTAAATCGCGACGGAGGTGGGGGCGGGGATTGTGGCCGCGTGGGTTCGATTTGGGCCCCCCAGTGGAGATCTTCCGCTGACCGTTCCTGGGCGGCTCTTCTGTGGCGATTTATTTATGTTGTTGTTTGTTGCTTGCTGTGTGTATCACTTGTGTCTTTTAATTTTGGATGGCCATGTGGCCATTTTGTGGGAAAGTAACTGTCCTTATGGCCTTCCTTTGTTTAGGTTTCCATTGTGGTCTGGTCGCTTAATGTTTGTATTTCTTTCCCTTTGGTGTCTTTTATGGATGGAGTAAGTTAATTGTATCAATTCCGGATCTTTGTTTTACTTCTACTTTGCGTAGTTTATGGTACCTAAAACCCTGATTAAGAAGTTTAGCCGTTAATAATTTATAACGAGTGTTGAAATCAGTTACATGACTACACACTCTAGCAAATCGAATTAATTGCGAAATATAAACGCCATAGGATGGCGCACGAGGAACATCACCATCCGAAAAAGGAAAATTTACAATCTCAAAATCAAAGTCATCGCGTTTATCATAAATTTTGCATGAAACAAACCCATCTACAATAGATAGATGTAAATCCAAAAACGGGGCCTCGGTATTAGAAGAATTTGCTTTATTTAACTGAAGTTCTGGGGGGGTAAATCTGACTGATCAAACAATCGAAATAGGTATTATCAATATTTAATAAATCATCTAAATATCTAGAAGTGGAGCTAAAAGCTTCAATAATTTCAGATTGGTTATCAATGGAAAGCTACAACATGAAGTCTCTTTCATAACAATACAAGAATAGATCAGCCACAAGAGGTGCGCAATTCGTACCCATCGGAATGCCCACAATTTGTCTAAATAACTTAGTAGCGAATCTAATATAAATATTGTCAAGTAGAAAGGTGAGGGCATCACACACTTTCTGACATGACCAAAGTGTATAATTCTTATGCTCTTTAGAAGCGAAAAATGCATTTCTGACATTACATGCAACATAGAGAGAATCTGCTCTGTGAAAAGCCCATTCAATTAAATCATTAAGCTTTTCTTTTATAAGATTATGAGGACGTGTAGTGTAAAGAGTAGAAAAATCGTAAGAAGACAGACTTGAAGCACGAAAATGTCTGGATTTCAATTTATTTAAAACCTCATTCGAATTTTTTATAGACCAAAACAGATTTCTTCCCGATCTTTCAAATAAAAATCAAAAATGAGTTCCTTTAAGAGCAATGAAAACATTCATAAGAAAGACTTTATTACAATATTTAATCACATGCGTTTTAATAGCAGTAAGACAGGAAGTTAATAATTTAGAAAGTTCAGTGGTAGTGCAAGAGCTAGAATTTGCAATAGACCGTGTTTTGTAAGGTCTTTTATGAAGTTTTGGTAACCAGTATAGCGTAGGAAGCTTGTCTTGGCCTTCGTTAACACACACAGCAAACTTGGTGGCTGAATGACAAATATGTTTATCTACTAAAACTCTCTCTTCAGCTAAAGGCTGACGTTCATAGGCCTTAGTACCACCAAGCTCCTGCTTAAGCGTGTTAACATAGTGGAGCCGTCACACAACGACGACGTTGTTAGCGGCCTTGTCAGCAGGGGCCAAAACAAACTTCTTATGAAATTCTTGAATACCTAGTTTAAGATGACGTAAAGACGTCTTAGGCTTAGGAGGTAATAAGTTAGTATTTTGAGAATAGAAGAAATGGGTTTATTCACTAGTTTTAAAATGCTTAGTTTCCAGTCCTTCAGGGCTTTATGCTCAACATACTGTCGCTTACACCATCGATTACCGAATTCATTCAAGGAAGCAGCGATTTCATCTCTACATTTACTGAAATCAATTTTAGAAGGAAACCGATATTTCGGTCCTTTAGAAATTATATTTAGAATGATGTTGCACTGATGAGTTAGGAGGCCTTCATGCGGACTGAACAAATTGTTTGTCTAAATCGCGACGGAAGTAAGGGCGAGGATTGTGGCCACGTAAAATCGATTTAAGCCCCCCGGTGGAAATCTTCCACTGACCGTTCCAAGGCTGCTCTTCTGTGGCGATTTATTTATGTTGTTGTTTGTTGCTTACTGTGTGTATCACTTGTGTCTTTTAATTTTGGATGGCCATATGGCCATTTTGTGGGAAAGTAACTGTCCTTATGGAATCAATGTAAGGACGGAGAGTATGCTGAGTATAGCCTCTAGTTGAGAGAGCCGCATCATATAACTGATTAGAACTATCGTAGAATTTATTCGCCTCGGTGTCCAGAAGACGTAAAACAGAAACGGGTAATGAACTTAAAAATGAAAGCATAGAGTGGCGTCCATGATTCAATAATATAATTGACAGTCACTTCAGTCTAGTATTGTTTCGTTTAAGCGCACGTAATTTACGTTTAAAGTTACCATTTTTCCTGGTGCTGTGAGATCTAGTTCTGCGTTTTCGACATTCCAGGAGCGAGAAAATATCAAAGTCCGGCTTTCTAGAAATATTACCCTCATGATAAATATTGTAATTAAATCCCAGTGGAAAAGGGGTCTGTAAACATTTAATCCATTTCAGTTCAGCCTCATGTCTTTTTATAATTTTTAATCTAGATGTAGAATTTGCATCGTAATAAAGTTTTTCCACTGGTTGTATAACAATGTTATTTACAGAATGACCCGTATGTCGAAAGTGACGGTACAAGAAAGTGTCAGTTTTCTTAGGCTTACTCATTCTACGATAATGCTCGTTCAATCTAGTTTTAAGCATGCGGTTAGTTTGACCGACGTACTGCATATTACAGTTTGCAGCACGTCATGTAATAAGATAAATTAAATCTGTAGACTGTCATGTCGAATCAGACATGTTAACTACAGAGAAGCGTCTACCGTTTACAGATGAAGTAACGGTAGACGCAGTGCTTAAATGCGAACAACATCTGCACCTCTTGGCATTGCACTTAGAAATACTAGGATACATTGCACTTCTTTTCCACGGATAAGTTTATTTTCAAGGATGGGCGATTTGAGGGGAGATAGTCTTATACGAAGACTACTCCCAAAAACATTGGTATTGCCTGCTCCATTGCTCCTGCCCAGGCAAAGCGGTGCGAGTGTCGGACCGCCCATGCTTATAAACCCTATTGGTTTCATTGGGCGACAGGGCTTGAGATGTCATTTCTTCTCAATGTCGGGTAAAAGTCAGAATTGGAAGCATCGTCTCCAAAATGACCTTTACAGTATTGACTGGGACGTTAAACCTCAAATCAAACAAACAAACAAAACTTTTTAACCATTTAAGGTAGAGTCTTCATATTTGGCATGTAGGGTCCTTGTGACATGGGCTTCCCACCCATGCAAATATTTTGACCTGTGACCTTGACCTTTGACCTTTCTCATAATTTTGAACCATTTAAGATAGAGCCTTCATATTTGGCATGTATTTTCCTTCTGACATGGCAACTTACTATATTACCTATTTGGCATGTAGGTTCTTAGTGACAAGGGCTTCCCGGCAATCCAAAATTTTTTACCCGTGACCTTGACCTTTGACCGTTTTTGTCATAACTTTTGAACCATTTAAGGTGGAGCCTCCATATTTGGCATGTTCCTGGTGACAAGGTCTTCCCACTCATGCAAACAAATTGACCTTTGACATTGACCTTCATCTGTGACCTACTTAATCATAACTTTGGAACCATTTGAGATAGAGCCTTCATATTTGGCTTGTATATTCCTTGTGACAATGGCTTCACATCCATACAAAAAGTTTGACCTGTAACCTTGACTTTTGACCTACTTTATCATAATTTTTGAACCATTTGAGATAAAGCCTTCTTATTTGGCAAGTATTTTCCTTCTGACAAGGCACCTTACTATATATACTCACCGGAAACTAAACACTCATTTTTAAATTGTCACTGGCAAAACATTTTAATGAAATTTGAATTCCAATTATATAAAGTATCATCAGTGGCATGTCTGCTTTTTTGAATTAAATGTTTAATGGTAGCTACGAGTAATAACGGGTAAAGCCACAGGTTCAAAGCAAGGGTCCAAATATTGCTGTTCAAGTTTCAATTGAGTCAAACATTTTGTGTCGCGAATGTGATTCCCATTTTTAGCTCACCGTCACGTAGTGACGAGGAGAGCTTTTTGGATCACTTTTTGTCCGTCGTCCGTCGTGCGTGCGTCCGTGCGTGCGAGCGTAAAAATTTCTTCAAACGACATCTCCTCCTAAACCACTGATCGGATTTTGACCAAACTTCACAGGAATGATCCTTAGGTGGCCCCCTTTCAAATTTCTTCAAATGGTTCCGATCCGTTGCGATCTAGGTCCCAGGAGCCAAAAAAAGTTTTTTTTTCAACGAAAACTTAAAACATTTTCTCTGAAACCACAAGAAGCCGCTGTGGTGCAGTGGTTATGCTACTCGCCTTGTAAACCTGGGATCGCAGGATCGATCCCGGGCTTCTCCAGACTTTCGGATGAGTCTTTAAACCGAGGTCCCGTCTCCGTATGACCTTAGCTGTTGGTGGGACGTAAAACAAAAACTCACTCACTCACACTCACTCTGAAACCACAATGCCCAGGTCTTTGATATTGGGTATGAAGCTTCATCTAGTAGACCCCTACCAAGATTGTTCAAATTTTAGTGCTGGGGCCAAAAATGCCCCCGCCCCGGGGCCCTTTGGTTTTACATAGGCTTATATAGGGAAAATCTTTAAAAATCTTCTCTGAAACAGCAAGGCCCAGGACTTTGATATTTGGTATGAAGCTTCATCTAATGGACCTCTACCAAGATTGTTCAAATTATAGCCCTTGGACCAAAAATGCCCCCGCTCCGGGGCCTTTTGGTTTTACATAGACTTATATACTGAAAATCTTTAAAAATCTTCTTCTCTGAAACTACAAAGAAGCCTCCGGGGTGTAGTTGTTACGCTGCTCGCCTTGTAAAAAAGGGGTCGCTGGATCGAACCCGGGCTTCTCAGACTTTCGAATGGGTCTTTAAACCGAGGTTCCGTCTCCGTATGACCTTAGCTGTTGGTGGGACGTAAAACACAAACCCTCACTCACTCTGAAACCACAGGTCCTAGGTCTTTGATATTTGGTATAAAGGTTCATCTAAAGGACCCCTACCAAGAATATTCAAATTATATTGCTGGGACCAAAAATGCCTCCGCCCTGGGGCCCTTTGGTTTTACATAGACTTATACAGGGATAATCTTTAAAAATCTTCTACTCTTAAACCGCAAGGCCCAGGTCTTTGATATTTGGTGTGAAGCTTCAACTGGTGGACCTATATCAAGATTGTTTAAATTAAAGCCCTTGGGCCAAAAATGCCTCTGCCCAGGGGCCATTTGGTTTTGCATAGGCTTATGTAGAGAATATCTTAAAAAATCTTCTTCTCTGAAACCACGAGGCCCAGATCTTTGACATTTGGTGTGTAGCTTCATCTAGTGGACCTTTGCCAAGATTGTTCAAATTATAGCCTTTCTTGATGTTGAGTATGAAGCTTCACCTCTAAGACCTCACTCAACATTATGCACATTAAAGCCCTGGGTGCCAAAAATGGCCCTCCCTGGGGCCCGCTTGTTACACTGTGTTACGAGCGAGGCGTATCAGAAAGAAAAAGCAAACAAGCCTTTTGAAAAAATTTAACAAAATTTATTTACAAAGTATCTTTAACCTCTAGAAGTAAGAAAATTAAATGTACTTAGCTCTGTTATGAAATATCCTTGAATGAATCTATTTTCCTTGATCCCACAGAATCCACAGTCCGAATTGATATATAACCTTTAACAATCCAGAAATAACTTTTGTTATAAACCCAAACTTCAAACTCCTAAGTCTGACTCAAAGAGAAAAATCAAGCTCTTTTATAGACCCTAATAATTATCTAGAACGTTCTAGAGGGCTGTGGAATAAGATTATGTAGTTTTCTAAAAATAATGCAAACCTGAAGTTTCTGGAAGGTTCCAAAGAACTTTTGGTTGTAAACAAGTTGTTGACAAAAATGAAAATAATCTGTGAGTCATTTTTTCTAGAAATTTCTAATAGCACTATTAGGTCACCCAGTTGGGTGAAAGTGGAAATCAGAAAAATAAATTCTTATACATAACACTCCCCCTCTTCGACGAAAAGAAAGATTTATGTAAGAAAGCTTTCTTTTGCTTTAAGGATAATAAAACATAGCATATAAAATTACATGTACCTACAATCCACTTCAGTATGAAAGACAAACACAAGTCCTGACACTGCTCAAGCTCTTGAAAGGGCATCCGGGATTATGTTATCTCTCCCTCTGATAAGCCTTATGTCTAAATTATACTCTTAAAGATAAAAAAGATAAAGATAAAGATAAAGAAGCTTTATTTAACGTCGCATATTCGAAACAAATAACATAAGCTCTGTAGCTCTTGTAGCATAAGACTCCATCTGAGCAACCGCTGATTTTTGTTTTTCATTTTATGTATGAAAGTCAGTGGATTGTGATCACTGAAAACAACAATCGGTGCAGTAGTAGGAGTGAGATAAACTTCGAAATGTTGCAGAGCAAGAATCAGAGACAAGCATTTTTTTTCACTATGGTAGGGTAATTTCTCTGATGCTTATTAAACCTTTTGGAAAAGTAGCAAAATGGATGATCCACACTTTTTTGTCTTCCTGCACCAAAACAGCCTGCACCTACGTCACAAGCATCTACAACTAGCTTAAACTCCTTTTCAAAGTTTGGTGCTAAGAGAACTCTTGAGTATGGCTTTAAGCTTATCAAAAGCATTTTGGCATATTGCATCCCAATGGAATTTTGTTCTTTTGCTGAGCAAGTTTGTTAAAGGTTCAGCAATGGCAGAGAAATTATTACAAAACTTTCTGTAATAACCTGCCATACCAAGAAATCGCATCAGCTGTTTTTTACACGTGGTTACGGAAAATTTGAGGTAGCCTCAACTTTAGCATCAATGGGTTTCACATGACCTTGACCTACAACATGACCTAGAAATGTCAAACTTACATGGCAGAATTCACTTTTGGCAAGATTGATTGTCAATTTGGCATTACTCAGTCTATCAAAGAATGCTCTAATAGTCCCAAGATGTTGATTCCACTGGTCATTGTATATGATAGCGTTATCAATATAAGCACTGCAGCCTTCCAGCCCTGTAATTACCATGTTTATTTAGCGCTGAAATGTTGCCGGAGAGTTTTTCTTTCCAAATGGCATGACTTTATAGTTAAATAATCCGTCTGGTGTAGTAAATGCCAAAAACCCCTTTGCTGTATCTGTGAGTGGAATTTGCCAACATTGACTAATAGATACTGAAATTCTTCTTTAAGATATTTTTGTTTCATAGGATTCATCCTGTATGGATGTTGCTTTACAGGTTTAGAACCATTTATGTCCACATCGTGAAATATTTTGTCTGTCCGTGTTGGAATGTCAGGAAATAAGTGTATATATTCGAAAATCAGCTGCTTCAGTTCATTCCGCTGATTTGGCTCTAAATGTGCCAGTTTCTGGTCGAGATTCCTCAGAATGTCAAAATTCTGAAGTTTTGATGATATGGGATCAGATTTCATTGAATTGATATCCTCACAGTCATTGTCACATGAATTAAGTGGAACAGAGTTAACAAGATTGACTGATGATAAAGTTGTATTGTCCCTATCTATGTATTTCTTAAGCATGTTAATATGACACAGCTGCTTTAGCTAGCGCCTCCCAGGAGTGTTTATCATGTAATTTACGCCACTGATCTTTTTGTCTAAAGTGTATGGACCATAAAACCTGGCTTAAAAAGATTTTTCAGGAATAGGCAAAAGAGTTAGTACCTTATCACCTGGTTTGAAATTCCTTTCTTTTGTCCCTATGTCATATAGCTATTTTATTTTTCTTTGGGCTGACTGAAGATTGTTCCGAGCAGCCGCACAAGCGTTTGAAAGTCTAGGTTTGAAATCCGGCACATACTAAAGTAAATTCAAGGAAGTGTCATCATTAGAGAAAAAATTCTCTTTCAGAAGTTTCAAAGGACCACGAACAATATGGCCAAATACTAATTCAAATGGACTGAAGCCAAGAGATTCTTGCACAGATTCTCTAACAACAGATAAAAGCAGATGGATGCCTTCATCCCAATCCTTCTCTGTGTCAAAGCAATAAGATCTTATCATGTTTTTCAATGTTTTATGGAACCTTTCAAGGGCGCCTTGACTTCAGGATGATAGGCGATGACTTATACTGTGCAATGCATAGTTCATGCATTACTTGTTGAAAAATTCCAGACATGAAATCTGAACCTTGGTCTGACTGAATAGATTTGGGAACACCAACAAAGGTGACAAACTTCTAAGGCGTTGAGGATTGTCTTAGTTTTGATATTTCTTAGTGGAATGGCTTTAGGAAAAGGTGTGGAACCACACATAATAGTCAAAAGATATTCACAGCCAGACTTAGTTCTGGGCAAGGGACCCACACAGTCTATAATTATTCGATTGAAAGGTTCATCAAAAGCAGGTATAGGCTGCAAATGAGCCTTAGGTATAGTCTGATTGGGTTTTCCTACCATTTGACCTACAATGCTGAAAAACATTTGATTTTAACCCAGGCCAGTAAAAATGATTAAGAATCTTGTAATAGGTTTTATTTACACCTAAATGTCCTGACATGGGAGTTTCATGTGCAAGTTTAATATTTTGGGACGGTAAACCCGTGGAACCACTATCTGGTGCTTGACAGTCCACTCGTCTTCTGCTGAGACGTCTGGTGAACGCCATTTTCTCATAAGCATGTCATTTTTGACATAATAACATACTGGGACCTGAGATACTTCCTGCTCATCTAAAGCCTTTTCAAACAAAGGCGAAATTTCAGGATCCTTGTGCTGTTCTATAGCTAGTTTAGACACGGACATTTTTGAATGGCCTAGATCAAAAGATGAGTTATTCTCATGAAAATCTGTCTGCTTATCAGGCAGGTTTGAAGACAGAGACCTTATCTCGTCATTAAAAGACTGACCCAAAAAGGTATCAGTAAAATCAAAATCCTGTTTCCCATCAGTTTGCTTGGCCTTGCGTGCCATAGCCTTTGTGACTGCACAGGACGGATAAAGATCAGGAATTTCCTGCTCAATGGGATCAGGTGGTTGAACAGTGCAAGGGTTTGGAGGCAAAAGTGGGTTTACCACAACCTTATTTCCAGCTGAGTCATTGCCTAGCAATAAATGAACACCTTTAAGAGGTAAAGAAGGTCTAATACCACCAGCCATTGAACCGTATACCAAGTCTGACGACAAATAAACGTTATGAAGCGGAACATTAACAAATCCACATTCCACACCCTGAATAAGGACACTTTGGCCCAAAGAAGTTCCTCAGTGATGAAATCAATACGCCCGGTCCGGTTTCGAGACCATTTTGCCTGTGCAGCCTGTATCAGTTTCGACTGCTTTATCGTGACGTTTGCGCTCTTCGTCGACGCCAGAGCTCTTCAAAATGGAGAACAATTAGTTCGATCCCGAGAACGCCAGCGCGTTCACCAGGGCACCGCCAACGAGCATAGCAATACTTGCCATTTTATTACCGTCATTTTGTAGCTATATCGGTATAATCCCCTGTTTAATTAGCATATCTTTGGTTGCCATGGCGAGAGCAACGTCAACTATGGCCATGCAGACATCATGGGGTGTGAAGTCTAGCTTCGGGGGACTACCCCTCCCCCCTACCCCCATCGCCATCTTGCCAAGCCGGGCGTATCCCACAGCGATGCCACAGACGACTGCGCTATGGAAGAGCGCGTTGACAAGCATTTTACCATAAGTTGCCGGGGTTGTCATGGTTGCTTATTCCATATAGAATGGATCTGGCCTGGTCTCTGTTTCACGCCCCGGGGTTTGATCCTGTTGCGCAGATAACTTCCTATTCGACTTGTCATTGTTGTTTTGCAACATGTTGCTGTTGCTCTGCAACAACGACGAAACAACTTGTCGCGGCGATAGGCTCACATGTTGCAGAGCAACTACAGCCATACCACCCGCAAGACAAACCCCGATGATTCATGGGGTCCAGGCTCTTTGTCCTTCTGGCAGAATACCGTGATGGTCCTGTTGTTGCTTTGCAACATG
Organism: Lucinisca nassula; assembly: GCA_963580285.1. Lineage (NCBI taxonomy): Eukaryota > Metazoa > Mollusca > Bivalvia > Lucinida > Lucinidae > Lucinisca > Lucinisca nassula. The sequence goes on along the minus strand of OY757012.1, from coordinate 71,315,870 downwards.
CAGCTGTTGCTCTGCAACAACATCATAAACGGCGCCACCGTTATTCGTGACCTGGTGTTTTTAGCTCACCTGTCACGTAGTGACGAGATGAGCTTTTGGGATCACTTTTTGTCCGTCGTCCGTCGTGCGTCCGTGCGTGCGTGCGTCCGTCCGTAAACTTTTTCTTCAAACGACATCTTCTCCTAAACCACTGATCGGATTGTGACCAAACTTCACAGGAATGATCCTTAGGTAGTCCCCTTTTAAAGTTGTTCAAATGGTTCCGGTCCATTGCACTTCTAGGTCACAGAGCCAAAAATAGTTTTTTCATCGAAAACTTAAAAAATCTTCTTCTCTGAAACCGCTAGACCCAGGTCTTTGATATTTGGTATGAAGCTTCATCTAGTGGACCCCTACCAAGATTGTTCAAATTATAGTGCTGGGGCCGAAAATGCCCCCGCCCCGGGGCCCTTTGGTTTTACAGAGGCTTATATAGGGAAACTCTTTAAAAACCTTCTGCTCTGAAACCGCAAGGCCCAGATCTTTGATATTCGGTATGAAGCTTCATCTAGTGGACCTCTACCAAGGTTGTTCAAATTATAGAGCTGGGGTGAAAAATGCCCCCCTCCAGGGCCCTTTGTTTTACATGGGCTTATATGGGGAAAATCTTTAAAAATCTTCTTCTCTAAAACCCCAAGGCCCAGATCTTTGGAATTTGGTATGAATCTTCATCTAGTGGACCCCTACCAAGTTTGTTCAAATTATATTGATGGGATCAAAAATGCCCCCGCCCCTGGGCCCTTTGATTTTACATGGGCTTATGAAGGGAAAACCTCTAAAAAATCTTCTTGTCTGAAACCGCAAGGCCCAGATCTTTGATATTTGGTATGAAGCTTCATTTAGTGGACTCCTACCAAGATTGTTCAAAATATAGTGCTGGGGCCAAAAATGCCCCCGCTCCGGGGCCCTTTGGTTTTACATGGACTTATATAGGGAAAATCTTTAAAAATCTTCTCCTTTGAAACCGCAAGGCCCAGGTCTTTGCTATTTGGAATGAAGCTTCATCTGGTGGACCCCTACCAAGATTGTTCAAATTATTGTGCTGGGGCCAAAAATGTCTCCACCCCGGGGCTCTTTGGTTTTACATGGGCTTATATCGGGAAAATCTTTAGAAAATCTTCTCTGAAACCGCCAGGCCCAGGTCTTTGATATTTGGTATGTAGCTTCATCTAATAGACCTCTACCAAGATTGTTCAAATTATAGCCTTTGGGCCAAAAATAAACCTGCGCTGGGACCCACTAGTTTTACATAGGCATATATAGGAAAAAACCTTTAAAAATCTTCTTGTCCGAAACCAGAAGGCCCAGATCTTTGATATCTGGTGTGGAGCTTCAACTAGTGAACCTCTGCTGAGATTGGTCAAATTATTGCCCTGGCGCCAAAAATTCCCACACGCCAGGGCCCGCTGGTTTTACATAGGCTTATATAGGGTAATCCTTTAAAAATCTTCTTTTCTGAAACCAGAAGGCCCAGGTCTTTGATATTTGGTCTGAAGCCTTATCTAGTGGACCGGTACCAAGTTTATTCATATTATAGCCCTTGGGCCAAGAATGCATTAGAGACACTGATACTCAGGTGAACGATTCATGGCCCTCTGGGCCCTCTTGTTCTTTGGTTTCCTGAAGGTCCTTGAGCAGTCGTTCTTGCTTTGCCTTTCGAGAGGCGGCGCCTGCACGACCGGCTGCAACCTTTTTCGGTTCTTTAGGCTTCGTCACTCTTTGCGTTTGTTGCGTTGCAACAGGCTCCGCTAGTGACGTTGCAACAGGCTGCACCAGTGGCGTCGCAACGTCCGCCAGCTGAGTTGCAGCGTCCGCCTGTTGATCCTTCCCCGCCGTCATCGTATTCTCCGCCATCATTGTATGATGAATTGATGGGGCAGCAATGTTCAAATCTGGCATGCTTGAGAGTGATTAACGTTGCGGTGAGCGAAGCTAACCACGTGTCATAGCGGTGATAGAGTTCACTGGCAGTGCCTTGAAGTGCACTACCTAGAAACGGATCGCTTTCAAGATCGCGAATGAGCACTTGCTGGTCCGGGATCGTGACGAACATCCCGACCAGTCCCGCATACAGCCCAAGAGCCGCGTTCGAGATCGTCTTTAACATGTCTGCCACAAACCGGGCGGAGTAACGGTCGTAGAGCCTCGCGACCTCAAGAGTCACTCAGCTCCTCGACCTGGTCGACGATCAATGCCTTTGCGTGAGCCACGATTCCGTATTTCCTAGCCGACCCTCCTGCTACTGTTGCAGGAGGCTTTGGCGGTATTCTTGCACCCTGTCATCTTTCCGTGGCTCTGCTTGTTGCTTTGAAACATGCGCCAGTTGCGTGTCTGGCGCCGCCGGATCGTCAAGCATCTGGTCTATCAGCTCGTCAATATCCATTCTTTTGCGACAAGGGCGGACCTGTCTAAAATGGAGTCGCAGGTATGCGCATACATGCGCGGCGAACATCTGGATCACCCGTGAAAGGATCAAGCCGCCAGCGAAAGGCAGCGCCACATGCAGGCCAAGAACAGCGATTACGGCCGCTACTGAGCACATCGTTGTTGGCGTTGCTACACAACGGCTTCGCAACGGCTAAGCAATATTTATAACGTAATGATCATTACATGATAATATAATGAGCGGGTTGATCAGTCGTCAACAGAAGCTTAGCGTGTTTTGTCTCGGCTAGCTGCTGCCGCACCAACTCTCGTCCTCGTGCGGGGATCACGTCACTTTCACGCAGACAGTATTCGAACGAGTCACGATCATTGCAGTGAAACAAACAGATCCAGCGCGTCTGCTCGCGCAAGTCTTTCAAGACGGAGTTGTACTTCTGCGTGAGGTCCCAGACAGACTGCTCCGCGTGGCGCCCCGAGAACGCCAGCTCTGACAGCATGTCTTTCTTCTTCGTCAAAGCACTCTTAGCGCTGCAGTCGTCTATGATGTATAGGGTCGGCTCGCCCTGGAACACCCGGTAAAACGCTCGCAAGTAATCGTGAAGGCGCCCACCGGGGTCTAGAACGTAAATCTCAGGGTCCGTCCAGATCTAGGGGCGCTGCTGATACGCCCTGTTGTACCGTATGGTGGGACACAGAACCACTACGTGCTGAAATAACCCCCGGTAGGTGCCTTCGAGCAGATCGAGGATAAAAACGTTTTTTCTGCATCCCGTCTGCCTAATAAACCGCTGAGACGAACCGGCCATCTTCGATGTTAAGCTGTGCATCCATGATGAGGTAGATGTTCAATGCGCCAGCCGCCTCGGCTGTTTTCGTTATCTGGATGGTCACACCTTCGCTGGTATTCTCTATCCGTCTGCCGGAGCCGTGGAGCCGGTCGTCGTCGCTTTTCCTGAGGTCAAGCCACAGCGCGTACTTGCTGGTGAGGTATTCTGCAAGGCTGACGTCGGCTAGGGCCAGATCTTTTTCGACCGTTGCCACTTCAAGGTGTCGCTTGCTGCCGGCTGCGAAAAGCTTCCTCGCTTCATCAAACATCTGGTAAGAGCGCATCCCTTGGCTGAAGATCTGGTTGGGGAACCCCTCGATGGTGACCTCGACCTTGGTGATTTTCGGGTTATAGAAGGCATCAGTGTCGCGAGCGAAGGGCTGTTGTGCGGCTTCATCCTCAAAGAGCATCAGGATGCCCTTCATGCTGCGGGCGGGCACGTTGAGATTGATATTCCAGAGGGTGTCGCTCTTGTCTTTGCCAATTTTGCGGTGCCACAGTACCCTTTCATACAGGATCGAAATGCGGCTTCTGTACCGGTTGTTGACCATTTGGGCCAGCTCTGGCAGGGTGACCATGTCATAATCAAGACAGATGTTTCCAATGTCGAAACAGGCACCTCTGCCTGTGGCCTGGATCACACGGTTGTAGTCGTTGAACGTGAGCTCATACTCGAGCCGGTCGCACAGCGCGCTCTGGTAGAATGGCATGTGGCTCTCGAACAGCTCGAAGTCCAGTGGGATGTAGAAGCGATTGCCGAAAGCATCGGCGACGGCTTTACTCGTCTTTGTCCCCAGCATTGATTCGGATCCTCGTGGTATATCGTTCATTCGACTTATCAATGCCTTGGTACTGGCCATTTTTGTCGCGCCTGCTATTAGCATGGCGCGATATAGGCGCCCGGTTATCCGTCCGTTCGTTCGTCCGTCCGTCAAGGCGTCAACATTTGCGCCCACCCTAGCGTTCACCCTAATGGTCAAGTTTATTCTCAAGAACTATAAGGCTTCATTAATGATACTTGGTACAAACTTGTTTCTGGGGATGACAACTTACATGCAAGCATCCATATTTGACCTTGATATAAATTTCATGGTTCACTGACTTTGTAAAATATTGCGACCACCATAGCGTTCACCCTAATGGTCAAGTTTATTTCTCAAGAACTATTGGAGCTTCATTAATGATACTTCATACAAACTTGTGTCTGGGGATGGCAACTTACATGCAGGCATCCATGTTTCACCTTGACCTACATTTCATGGTTCACTGACTTTGTAAAATATTGCGACCACCCTAGCGTTCACCCTAATTGTCAAGTTTATTTCTCAAGAACTTTAAGAGCTTCTTTAATGATAATTGGTACAAACTTGAATCTGTGGATGGCAACTTCAATGCAAGCATCCATATTTGACCTTGACCTAAATTTCATGTTTCACTGACTTTGCAAAATATTGCGACCACCATAGCGTTCACCCTACTGGTCAAGGTAATTTCTCAAGAACCATAAGAGCTTCATTAATGATACTTGGTACAAACTTATATCTCGGGATGGCAACTTAACTGCAAGCATCCATATTTGACCCTGCCCTATATTTCATGGTTCATTGACATTGTAAAATATTGCCACCATCCTAGCGTTCACCCTAATGGTTAAGTTCATTTCTCAAGAATTATTTGAACTTCATTAATGATACTTAGTACAAGCTTTTTATGCAAGCATCTATGTTTGATTTTGGCCTAGATCTCATGGTTCGGTGACTTGGCGCCCCCACATGCGCGACATAGCCTTCGGCGGAATTCTTATTCCTCCCTGAAGCCATCCTCAAGAGATCGCAGTAGCAGTGGTACACGTCACTGTCGTCGATCTTGAGGACCTCGATCCCCGAAATTTTAATGACGGTCTTTTTCACGGTGGCGCGGCCTAGATTCTGAAACAAGGTCCGATTGGCATCTTCGCTGTGCAGCCTGATAGTGAAGGCTAACCTCGCGGTCCCGAGGACGATGACATTATGTTTGCTGAGGTTGGGGAATCGAACCAGAAGCTGCTGGTTCGGGCCGATCGTGCTCGGACTGTTAGTTATCGTCACCGATTGCCTCACCTCTTTCACCCCAAGGGGTTCGCGGAGGCACCGGTAGGGGTCAAGCTTTTGTCCGTACTTGCTGGATGACATGGTGTCAACTTCGTTGACAACTTCGTTGTCACTGACAACGCTACGCGCGGCCGGGGACAATCTTCAGAACCTCCGAGGCGAGTTAAGACGGACAGCATTTTCTGACCAGAAGAGGCGCCTGATCGATACTTTCTACAAAGAAGTGAGCCGTGCCTATAAAGGGTTGCGCCTCGAAGGCAGTATCGACTATCGACTATCTGTTTTAAACATGCGCGACAACCTTCAAATGTGTTTCACAAAATATGGCTGACTTTGAAAACCCCACGTTCGAAGACTGGTCCGACCCTTAAGATGCCGCGGAAGATGACGCGTTCAACCTGCCAGACGCTGTTATGGACACACCACCGGATGTCGAGCAAGGGCTACGCGCGGCCGGGAACAATCTTCAGAACCTCCGAGGCGAGTTAAGACGGACAGCATTTTCTGACCAGAAGAGGCGCCTGATCGATACTTTCTACAAAGAAGTGAGCCGTGCCTATAAAGGGTTGCGCCTCGAAGGCAGTATCGACTATGACCAGTTTGGGATTGATGATGATTGTAAAACACTCTACTGGACCCCTGGCGACAAAAAATGTCTATCACCGCGACACGGGGATGATTCCGGTTTCTGGCTCTGTCCACACTGGCCTCGAGATATGGAACAGGGGGTGTAAATGCAATTCGGCAATCACTCGGGCTCACTGACTATAAATCAGATATGCCGCGTCCCAGCAAAGAGGCTATGGAAACACTCCAAAAATCAGAGGAAACCCTCCAAAAAATATTGAATCCATCGAGATGACAGAGCTCCCCGGCGTAGCCCACGACGTTATTGGAGATGTCGAGGCCGCATGGAAGACAATTGAGGATCAGCCTATCGACACCGCGTGGGTCACCCAGGCCAAAAGAGAGCTTGCTGGGCTTGAAAAGGTTATGACTCGAACCCGAGACGAGCTTGTGAACAACCTGGCGAAGCTCTCGAGGTCGAAAGCTGAAAAACCGAGGTTGAAAAACACTTGGCCCTGGAACATTAAAAACTGACGGAGACGAACGACCCCGAGATGCAGCAGGAGATTCAAGACCGAATCATAAAGCTGGAGGGCGATCTCTCTGACATTGAACTTGAAAGACAGGCACGGCTCGAAGCCGTCTCTACGAACAGAGAAGCTCTCCGGTCCCAGATCTGCCGAATCCGTGAGACGTTCAGGAAGATGCTCCATTAAGACAAGACGCTGGCTGAGCGAATACGGACGCTCTTCCGCGAACAGGAGATAACAATCTTGAGCATCCTTACAGCGATTGGGATGGCAATCTCGACCCTAGTGCTTGCGCTTACCGGCGGCGGGGGGGGGGGTGCCGGCGCCGGCTCCCAGGCCACCCGGCAAGAAGGGCGGGGTCAAGGATAGGATAAAAAGCACCTACAGTCCCTCGGGCGTGCCCTTGCCAAATTGGCCGGCAAGGCCGAGGCTGCACTGCCCGGAATCATCGGGTCCATCGCCTCTTGGCTCTTGAGCACGCTAGGGAAGGCCGCTTCATGGCACGCAGATAATTTATGGGCCTTGGTAATCGGCGTGGGGGCCTTCTTCTCGTGGCTGCAAGAGACTGGCTAGCGAGACTGCGCATATCACGGAGTGATAAGCCAAAGTACCACTAAGCCAACTCCGAACCCTGCGACTATGAGAGCTGTTTTTTCTTCTTCATGGTCGAGACCGGATTTCCATTCTGCTGGAGCGACTACCGCGGCAGACGTAGGTGGCGACCCTTCGGGCTGCCGCTCGGTGGCCCTGCGAGAACTCGCGGATCGGTCCCGGCTGGTGAGGCAGTTTTCCCCTGGAATGTCCTTGAGCTGCCAGCACTGCTGGCGCTGATTGGTACTGCCTCATTTATTCCTGGGTTGTTGTCGATGACCGCGTCTGACCCTGCTATTTTGATTTGGTTATTATAACCTTGGACATTGCCGGGATGGAGTGCCATGTCGCTCGGCATCAAGTAGAGCCCTCTCCCATAGGCGTAATCCAGTGGTGTGGATGCATATTGCAAAGTCTTTTGAAAGCGATCGATGCTGCTGGGGATGTCGACAGGTGAGGCTTCGAGATTCGCCATAAATTGCTTTTGAGCGTCGAACCCTGTCCCGACTTTGAGAATGTTGGAACGGGTCTGAGCTTGCGCTCCCAATATTGCCCAAACGTAAGTCCTCTTTGTCAGCCTCGATAGCGCAGTGGTTAGCGCGTTCGACTCATAATCGAGAGGTTGTGCGTTCGAATCCGCCACCGGTATCGAGGTGTGTCCTTGGGCAAGACACGTAATGACACTGCCCCACTCCACCCAGGTGAAAATGGGTAGCAGTGGTCTAAAAGCCACTGCCTCTCTCTCTCGCGCGCGTGAAAACACCCGGAATGAGTGTTCGAGAGCGATTAAATAAGCTTAAAAGCTTTCATCGCAATCGAACTAAAATAAATTAGTATAAACTAAACGTAAGTCCTAATCGAGTCGTTGAGGTGCTCGACACCCGCTTGCCCGAAGCCTTCTGATTTATCGAGGATAAACATCGTCCACGCCTTTGAAATATCCCGCTTATGGCGTGTGGCATATGGCGTCCTTCGGGTAAAAGAAGGGGCCATTGGAGCTGTGATCACTGCGGTATTTCCCCGAAGTGGTCATAGAGGTACTAAAAGATCCGAGGCATTGACACCCGTAGTCTAGCTTTTGCCTCAAATCTGTAGAACTCCTCGCAAAGCCGCTTGTAGGCCCTCGAGTCATATTGGTTATCGAACCATGAATGGGACTTGTCCCCAGGGAGGGCGACTTTTAGCTCCTCAGGCAGACGCCTCGTCGTATAATAGACATGAAAGCACTACAGGCTTGCAAGAAGGGGCTCATCATCTGGGAGATGGTCCTGAAATGAAACAACACATCAGGCGGTTGCGCACGAAACCGCAAAGTTCAGCTGGCACTGCCACCAACTGAAGGGGGCATGCTGCCAGCTGTCCCTCGCCTTGTTTGCCATAGTGACGTCCCCGGTAGGCGGAGGGTTTTGATAATCGGCGAAGACGTCCGGGAACTTGACAAAGAAGTGACTTCTCTAATCGTCGACCCTTATTGATGGGATGGGCGCCCCTGTCGCTGATTCCTTATTTTTGAAATGGCCGCCTGCCCGATAATTTGCCGAGCTATTAAACGTAAATGTCTTTGTATCCATACCCATTTTGGTTAGACAACTGTTCAAGTTACTAGTTCTTCACGCTCACTGGCGTTCAAAAAGATGTGCCAATCAATCTTGCCAGGACCCTGCCTCCGGTTGAGCTAGAGATTGCTCTCTTTGAGTTGACGTATTATCACTGGTGGTACAACATATGCATGGCGAAAAGGAACAATAAGGTCTCAAATTACGAGATTGAAAAAATAATACCTGACGGGTATTATAACGTTTGTGAGTTGACCGAAAGGGTGTTTCAGCGATTGGGCGCCGAACTCACTCTAGATGAACCCTCTGGTCTACTACAATTAATGGTAAAGCCCGAAGAAGTCATAACAATACATCGCGAATTAGCTAATCTCTTTGGTTTTTCCAACAAGTCTTTCAGAGCTCCTCCCAAGACCGTGACCCCTGACTTTTACTTAGAAAGAAGCCGCTCCAAGACGTTCACTGCAGAGAAGCCACACAAGCTAGCCGTCCATCGTGAAGTCTACTTTCATCATGCTGAGTTGAGTACATCAGACAATCTGCATAACGGTCACCCCTCTAAACTGCTTAGATCAATCCCCGTCAAGAACGAAAAGTGTGGAGCTGGTAGAACTTAATCATTTCCTGTCTTACAGTACGAGAGGCTGGCATCAGAGCCTATTTCACAGCTAACTATATCACTTAGAGATACCAACGGGGAGATGTTACCTTTCGACTATATGAGCGCAACCATACATATAAGGAATGGTTGACGCAAGCGGCCCCGGTGGGGTCAGAAAATGCCCTGGGGTGGCTTTGGCTGATCTTGGTGACACCGAGGGGTTCGATAAGGACGGGAAGGAAGATCGCTTGTATGCCTTCCAGCCCTCTAATGAGGTGTACAAAAGAAAAGAGGTCACCCAAACGGGGTCACTGAAATTTGAAGAGTTCATACGCTGGCCTTCACTGGGAGCAAGTGGGTTGCCTTTGTGGACCCCCTACATCAAATGGGATGGTTTATTGATATAAACCTCTTATCTCCGTACGTCGTGACTGGAAAGCAGCACAAAGTTCGGAAGATAGGGAATAGTGGCACCCGGCTGTGCTCTTATATTCCTGAGACGAAAAACATTGTCATAGCACTAGACAGATTCAGTTATATACTTAAGACAAGCAACAACCGACAGGGAACCCTACAAATGGTCCCCGAATTCTCCCCAACGGGACCCATTGGTCTAAGTTTACAAATAACAATCTTCCTCGAGATTTTTCTCGGAGATAGGCCTGACGACTTTGTTGATGTCTTACCTGGCTTCAAGCTCAAGTGGACCCAAGCGCATGTCAATAAAGAAGTGGGGGTCCATATATTGCGAGATGCCTCAAAGGCAGCTCAAGTGCAGTATTCACTTGAAGGCCTTCAACACCAAACCGATGACCGCTTCTTGAATCTACATAAACTCTTTATTGGTTCAGTTTCTCTTAAACGGCTTCGATTTACGCCCAATGAGCTCACGCCAGAGGACGTCGCGGTTCTTTTCAATAAGTAATATTCATTTAGAGCGAAAGGTTAGATCTGTAGTACGATGACTCTCTATCCACCACTTGATACTGGAGACAAACACCGCCTTCACCACGTGGCCGAGGTCAAATTCCGTCTCCAAAAAGAACAAGACTTCAGAGCTTCGCTGTACAAGAAATATAGACGTGGGGCTAATGTTGTTGGTGGGATTGATACCACGTTTACTGCGGCTAGCGTAGCCGCATCTGGCGTAGGGCTCTTGTCAACTATCATTGCGGTGCCTGTCGCCCTTGGCCTTCAAGCTGGAGCGACTGTGTGTGGTTTGCTGGGTGTTGGCGGGAAATTTATTGGCCGGATGCTCCAACAAAAGCCAAAATCACGATGAAATTCGTATCTTGACTGAGTCAAAGCTGAACTCCCTCGCAGACCGCATTTCTATCGCGCTGAACGACAATAATATATCTGAAGCAGAATTTCGCCTGATTCTATGTGAAATCGACAAGTTCAATCAGATGAAAGAAGAAATTCGTCAGCGCCAGAAAGGGACTTTTGGTTTTTCGGAGGAGGAAAAAAAAGAAGTTGTTTCAACGTGCTAGAGACGAGGCGTTAATGACGGCCCGTACCAAGCTGTTAGTAGAGTTGGACAAAGCTGGTCACAGTGGCACCTGAAAATTTCTTGCTGGCGAGCTTAAAAGAGCGCAGGCTGGTCACGACCGGCGAGTACATATATCACACCCCGGTCCTTTTCATTCTCGCGAATTAGCATATAAGAGCGCTTTGATTTTGCCAAAGCTTTTTTCACCTGGGCACCACGCCCGGTTGGGCCCTTCTGGGGGTGGGGTGGGCCCTACCGGGTTGGTGCTCGGGGGAATAGTTGGGTGGAATTGTTTTGGGTTTGGTAGACTTAAATTGTATGGAGCTTGTCTTGGTGGTAGATGTTTGGGGGTAGGGAGTCTAACTGTTGGTTTTCTTTTGCTCAAGCATTTCAGTTGTTTCATTCTGTCGAGTCCTCACCGTTGACTCACCTCTGTGGTTGTTTGATTATTTGTGTTCACGAAGATGTTGCACTGACGAGTTAGGAGGCCTTCATGCGGACTGAGCAAATTATGTGTCTAAATCGCGACGGAAGTAAGGGCGAGGATTGTGGCCACGTAAAATCGATTTAAGCCCCCCCCCCCCCCCCCCCCCCCACCCCCGGTGGAATTCGTTTCGCTGACCGTTCCAAGGCGGTTCTTCTGTCGCGGTTTATTTTTGTTAGCTCACCTGACCGAAGGTCATGGTGAGCTTTTGTGACAGTAAGATGTCCGGCGTCGTCGTGCGTCGTGCGTCGTCCGTCGTCCGTCGTGCGTCGTCCGTGCGTAAACTTTTTCTTGTGAACACACTAGAGGCCACAGTTTTGGTCCAATTATCATCAAACTTGCTCAGAATGATAATCATGACAATATCTCGGTCAAGTTCGAATTTGGGTCATGTCGGGTAAAAAAGTAGGTCAGTAGGTCAAATCATAGAAAAACCTTGTGAACACTCGAGAGGCCACAATTTTGGTCCAATCATCATCAAACTTGCTCAGAATGATCATTGTGACAATATTTTAGTGAAGTTTGAATATGGATCATGTCGGCTTAAAAAGTAGGTCAGCGGGTCAAATCATAGAAAAACCTTGTGAACACCCTAGAGGCCACAATTTTGGTCCAATCATAATCAAACTTGCTCAGAATGATCATCATGACAATATCTTGGTCAAGTTCGAATATGGGTCATGTCCGGTCAAAAAGTAGGTCAGTAGGTCAAATCATAGAAAAACCTTGTGAACACTCTGAAGGCCACTGTTTTGGTCCAATTATCATGAAACTTGCTCAGAATGACCATTGTGACAATATTTCAGTCCAGTTCGAATATGGGTCATATCGGGTTAAAAAGTAGGTCAGCGGGTCAAATCATATAAAAACCTTGTGAACACCCTAGGGGCCACAATTTTGGTCCAATCATAATCAAACTTGCTCAGAATGATCATCATGACAATATCTCGGTCAAGTTTGAATATGGGTCATGTCCGGTTGAAAAGTAGGTCAGTAGGTCAAATCATAGAAAAACCTTGTGAATACTCAGGAGGCCACAAGTTTGGTTAAATCATTAATCTTGCTCAGAATGGTCATTGTGACAATATCTTGGCTAAGTTTGAATAAAGGTCTTTTCGGGTCAAAAAGTAGGTCAGTAGGTCAAATTAAAGAAAAAACTTGTAAACACTCTAGTTTTACATAGACTTATATAGGGAAAATCTTTAAAAATCCTTTTCTCTGAAACCACAAGGCCTAGGTCTTTTATATTTGGTATGAAGCTTCATCTAAAAGACCCCTAACAAGATTATTCAAATGATAGTGCTGAGGCCAAAAATGTCCCCGCCCCCGGGCCCTTTGGTTTTACATAGGCTTATATAGGGAAAATCTTTAAAAATCTTCTGCTCTGAAGCTGCAAGGCCCAGGACTTTGATATTTGGTATTAAGCTTTATCTAGTGGACCCCTACCAAGATTGTTCAAATTATAGTGCTGGGGCAAAAAATGCCCCCGTTCCGGGGCCCTTTGGTTTTACATGGCCTTATATAGGGAAAATCTTTAAAAATCTTCTTCTCTGAAACCGCAAGGTCCAGGACTTTGATATTTAGAATGAAGCTTCATCCATTGGACCTCTACCAAGATTGTTCAAATTATCGCCCTTGGGCCAAAAATGCCCCCGCTCAGGGGCCCTTTGTTTTTACATAGACTTATATAGGGAAAATCTTTAAAAATCCTTTTCTCTGAAACCACAAGGCCTAGGTCTTTTATATTTGGTATGAAGCTTCATCTAAAAGACCCCTAACAAGATTATTCAAATGATAGTGCTGAGGCCAAAAATGTCCCCACCCCCGGGCCCTTTGGTTTTACATAGGCTTATATAGGGAAAATCTTTAAAAATCTTCTGCTCTGAAACTGCAAGGCCCAGGACTTTGATATTTGGTATTAAGCTTTATCTAGTGGACCCCTACCAAGATTGTTCAAATTATAGTGCTGGGGCAAAAAAAGCCTCCACCTGGGGCCCTTTGGTTTTACATAGGCTTATATAGGGAAAATCTTTAAAAATCTTCTTCTCTGAAACCGCAAGGCCCAGGACTTTGATATTTTGTATGAAGCTTCATCTAGTGGACCCCTACCAAGATTGTTCAAATTATAGCCCTTGGGCCAAAAATCCCCCTGCTCAGGGGCCCTTTGGTTTTACATAGACTTATATAGGGAAAATCTTTAAAAATCTTCTTCTCTGAAACCGCAAGGTCCAGGACTTTGATATTTAGAATGAAGCTTCATCCAATGGACCTCTACCAAGATTGTTCAAACTATCGCCCTTGGGCCAAAAATGCCCCCGCTCAGGGGCCCTTTGTTTTTACATAGACTTATATAGGGAAAATCTTTAAAAATCCTTTTCTCTGAAACCACAAGGCCTAGGTCTTTTATATTTGGTATGAAGCTTCATCTAAAAGACCCCTAACAAGATTATTCAAATGATAGTGCTGAGGCCAAAAATGTCCCCGCCGCCGGGCCCTTTGGTTTTACATAGGCTTATATAGGGAAAATCTTTAAAAATCTTCTGCTCTGAAACTGCAAGGCCCAGGACTTTGATATTTGGAATTAAGCTTTATCTAGTGGACCCCTACCAAGATTGTTCAAATTATAGTGCTGGGGCAAAAAAAGCCTCCGACTGGGACCCTTTGGTTTTACATGGCCTTATATAGGGAAAATCTTTAAAAATCTTCTTCTCTGAAACCGCAAGGCCCAGGACTTTGATATTTTGTATGAAGCTTCATCTAGTGGACCCCTACCAAGATTGTTCAAATTATAGCCCTTGGGCCAAAAATGCCCCCGCTCAGGGGCCCTTTGGTTTTACATAGACTTATATAGGGAAAATCTTTAAAAATCTTCTTCTCTGAAACCACAAGGCCTAGGTCTTTTATATTTGGTATGAAGCTTCTTCTAAAGGACCCCTACCAAGATGATTCAAATTATAGTGCTGGGGCCAAAAGTGGCCCCGTCCCGGGGCCCTTTGGTTTTACATAGACTTATATAGGGATAATCTTTAAAAATCTTCTCTGAAACCACAAGGCCCAGGACTTTGAAATTTGGTATGAAGTTGCATCTAATGGACCTCTACCAAGATTGTTAAAATTATAGCCCTGGGGCCAAAAATGCCCCCACTCTGGGGCCCTATGGTTTTACATAGACTTACATGGGGAAAATCTTCAAAAATCTTCTTCTCTGAAACCACAAGGCCTGGGTCTTTGATATTTGGTATGAAGCTGCATCTAGTGGACCTCTATCAAAATTATTCAAATTATAGCCCTGGTACCAAAAATGTCCCCGCTCCGGGGCCCTTTGGTTTTGCATAGACTTATATAGGGAAATCTTTAAAAATCTTCTCTGAAACTGCAAGGCCAAGGCCTTTGATATTTAGTATGGAGCTTTATCTAGTGGACCTCTACCAAGATTGTTCAAATTATAGCCCTGGGGCCACAAATGCCCCCACCCCGGGCCGGGGCCCTTTGTTTTTACATAGATTTATATAGCCCTGGGGCCATTTGGTTTTGCATAGGCTTATGTAGGGAATATCTTTAAAAAAAATCTTCTTCTCTGAAACTGCAAGGCCCAGGTCTTTGAAATTTGATGTGTAGCTTTATCTAGTGGACCTTTGCCAAGATTGTTCTAATTATAGCCTTTGTTGATGTTTGGTATGAAGCTTCACCTTTAAGACCTCCCTCAACATTATGCACATTAAAACCCTGGGGCCAATAATGGCCCTCTCTGGGGCCCACTTGTTACACTATGGATCAGGTGAGCGATCCAGGGCCATCATGGCCCTCTTGTTATGGTTTGTCTTTGGGTGTTTGTGTCGCTTATGTTATTTTATTTTAGATAGCCTATTGGCCATTTTGTGGGAAATTAACTGTCCTTTTGGCTTTCCGCTGTTGGTGTTTCCATTAGGCGGTATATTTTTGTTATGGTTTGTCTGAAGTCTGGAGGCCTTCATGCGGACTGAACAAATTGTTTGTCTAAATCGCGACGGAAGTAAGGGCGGGGATTGTGGCCACGTAAAATCGATTTAAGCCCCCAGTCGAATTCGTTTCCGCTGACCGTTCCAAGGCGGTTCTTCTGTCGCGGTTTATTTTTGTTATGGTTTGTCTTTGGGTGTTTGTGTCGCTTATGTTATTTTATTTTGGATAGCCTATTGGCCATTTTGTGGGAAATTAACTGTCCTTTTGGCTTTCCGCTGTTGGTGTTTCCATTAGGGTCTGTTGTTTCATGTTGGTGTGTCTTTCCCTTTGGTGTCCCTGATGGGAGCTGTGTGTTGATTGTATCGATTCCTGATCATTGCCTCCACTTCTATTTTATTTGCAGAATGGAGCGTCTGAATAAAATTCTGTGTCAAAACCTCGGGACGCGAAGGGGATAGTTGGGTGGAATTGTTTTTGGGTTTGGGAGACTTAAATTGAATGGAGCTTGTCTTGGTGGTAGATGTTTGGGGGTAGGGGGGGGGGGGCTTTATTTGCTGAATGGAGCGGCTGAATAAAATTCTGTGCCAGAACCTCGTGACGCGAGGGGATAGTTGGGTGAAATTGTTTTGGGTTTGGGAGACTTAAATTGAATGGAGCTTTTCTTGGTGGTAGATGTTTGGGGGTAGGGAGGTTTTATTTGCTGAATGGAGCGTCTGAATAAAATTCTGTTCCAGAACCTACATGTATATACTACTCCCTCAGTATTTTGAATTTATGTGTTTTTAGCTCACCTGTCACGTAATGACATGGTGAGCTTTTGTGATCACATTTCGTCCGTGCGTCCGTCCGTCCGTCCGTACGTGCGTAAACAACTTCTTGTCCGCACGATAGCATCTTCATTTATGATTTGATTTAACTAGACTCGCACACAACTTGTACCACCATAAGATCTGGGTTCATTTCTTGAACCAGCCATATCCCATCATGTCTTACGGAGTTACGGCCCCTGAATGGCATGATAGCTGTTTCATTTATGATTTGATTTTAACTAAACTTGCACACAATTTGTACCACCACAAAATCTTGGTTCCTTTCTAGAACCAGCCATATCCCATCATGGGTACCAGAGTTATGGCCCATGAGAGTGTAAAAATTGGCTGTTTTGGTCTTGTCTGCATGATAGCTGTTTTGTTAATGATATAATTGTAACCAAATTTACACACAACCTGAAGCACCATAGGATCTTGGTTCCTTTGTTGAACCACCCATATCCCATCATCTGTTCCAGAGTTATGGCCCCTGAAAGGACACAAATTGCCTACTTTGATCTTATCTGCACAAAAGCCGTTGCGTTTATGATTTGATTTCAACCAAACTTGCACACAACTTAAAACCACAATAAGATCATGGTTCCTTTCCTTTGTTCAAGTTTGAATATGGGTCACGTCCGGTCAAAAATGAGGTCAGTAGGTCAAATCATAAAAAAAAAACTCGTGAACACTCCAGCGGCCACATTTTAAGTCCAATCATCAGGAAACTTACTCCGAATGATTGCCTTGACGAAATCTTGGCCAAGTGTGAATATGGGTCATGTCAGGTCAAAAAGGAGGTCAGTAGGTCAAATCATGATAAAACTTTGTGAACACTCTAGAGGCCAAAGTTTTGGTCTGATCGTCACCAAACTTGCTCAGAATGATCAGCTTGACAATATCTTTGTCAAGTTCGAATATGGATTATGTCGGGACAAAAAGTAGGTCAGTAGGTCAAATCATAGAAAAACCTTGTGAACAGTCTAGAGTCCCCAGTTTTGGTCCGATCATCATCAAACTTGCTCAGAATGATCGTCTTAGCAATATCTGGATCAAGTTCGAATATGGATTATGTCGGGTCACAAAGTAGGTCAGTAGGTCAAATCATAGAAAAACGTTATGTATACACTAGGCCACAGTTTTGGTCCTATCATCATCAAACTTGCTCAGAATGATTATCTTGACAATATGTCGGTCAAGTTTGAATATAGGTAATGTCGGGTCAAAAAGTAGGTCAGTAGGTCAAATCCGAGTAAAACCTTGTGAACACACTAGAGGCCACAGTTTTGGTCCGATCGTCATTAAATTTGTCCAGAATAATCATATTGACAATGTCTCAGTCAAGTTCAAATATGGGTATTGTATGGTCAAAAAGTAGGTCAGTAGGTCAAATCATAGAAAAACCTTCTGAACACACTAGAGGCCACAGGTTTGGTTCAATCATCATCAAACTTGCTCAGAATGATCATCTTGATAATATCTTGGTCACGTTTGAATATGGGTCATGTCGGGTCACAAAGTAGGTCAGTAGGTCAAATCATAGAAAAAACCTTGAGAATACACTAGAGGCCACAGTTTTGGTCCAATCATCATCAAACATGTCCAGAATGATCATCTTGATAATATCTTGGTTACATTTGAATATGGGTCTTGTCGGGTCACAAAGTAGGTCAGTAGGTCAAATCATAGAAAAACCTTGTGAATACACTAGAGGCCACAGTTTTGGTCCAATCATCATCAAACTTGCCAAAAATGATCATCTGGACAATGTCTTGGGCAAGTTCGAATATGGGTCATATTGGGCCAAAAAAGTAGGTTAGTAGGTCAAATCAGAGAAAAACCTTGTGAACACGCTAGAGGCTACCGTTATGGTCCGATCATCATCAAACTTGCTCAGAATGATAGTCTTGACAATATCTGGGTCAAGTTTGAATACGGGTCATGTCGGATCACAAAGTAGTTCAGTAGGTCAAATCATAGAAAAACCTTGTGAATACACTAGAGGCCACAGTTTTGGTCCAATCATCATCAAACTTGCCCAGAATGATCATCTTGACAATATCTCAGTGAAGTTCAAATATGGGTCATGTTAGAATAAAAAGCAGGTCAGTAGGTCTAATCATAGAAAAACCCTCTGAACACGCTAGAGGCTACAGTTTTGGTCATATCATCATCAAACTTGCTCAAAATGATCAATTGACAATATATCGGTTAATTTCGAATATGGGTCATGTCTGGTCAATATGTAGGTAAGTAGGTCAGATTGTTGAAAAGCCTTGTGAACACACTAGAGCCCCCAGTTTTGGTCCGATCATCATCAAACTTGCTCAGAATGATCATCTTGACAATATCTGGGTCGATTTTGAATATGGGTCATGTCGGGTCAAAAAGTAGGTCAGCAGGTCTGTTGACCTGTGACAGACTTTATCACACCGTTTGAACCGTATGAGATAGAGCCTTCATATTTGGCATGTATTTTCCTTGTGACAAGGTTTTCTCAACCATTCAAAACTTTTGACCAATGACCTTGACCTTTGACCTACTTTGTCTTAAAATTTAAAGCATTTGAGATACAGCCTTCATAATAAGCATGTAGATCCCTTGCGACAATATTGCTAGATGGCCCTCTACCAAAAAGGCTAAAACGATCCCACTCCTATGAACAAAATGGCCACCGGAGCTTAAAAATAGAAAAAATATTGTAAATTTGATTCAAACGGAAACTCCACCTAAACCCTAAGGCCAAGGTGAGCGAACCCTGGGCCTTCTTGTATTATTAAAGTCGACTCTTTTTTCTAGCTGGAAGAAACCATTATTTATTTATTACTTTATATATTTATTTATTTATTTACATATACCTTCCTGTATCTGAATTAATCTCCTCCGATTTGGCTGACTATCACAAATCTATAGAGGTCCACCTAAAAATGATCATCCTGCATATTGAAAGCATTAGAAATTTAACTCGCGCATCGCCCTCATGATAAGAACTGATGTTTTCAAAACAATCTTAGCAAACTTTATTTATTAATAAATAAATAATGTTTTTTTTCCAGCTAGACAAAAAAGAGTCAACTTCTTTGGACATGCGTCTTGTATGTGTTTTATCATTATTATTATTACACGGGCCTCTGTAGCCGAGTGGTTAAGAGAGCTGACACTTGATCATTAGGTCTCTCACCGCTGTGGTTCGAGCCTGTGGTTCGGGTCACATGTGAGACGCCAAGTTCTGCAACGGAAGGTCAGGCGGTTTTTCTCCGAGTACTCCGGTTTTCGCTCACCTCTCGATATGAGTGAAATAATCTTGAAAGGGCCGTAAATCCCCCCCCCCCAAAAAAAAGTATTATTATTATTTAAACGGCCCATTTGAAGATAAAAACACTCAAACTGATAAATTCAAAAGCAGTTACATGTATGTACTGAGCGTAAAAAGACTGTAGTAATTGTTTTTTCGTTCTTTTTTATGGCCCCCCCCCCCCCCCCACTTCGAAGAAGTTGATGGGGCATATTCGTTCTGTCTTGTCCGTCTGTCTATCTGTCTGTCCGTCTGTCCGTTACGCTTTCACCCTGTAGGAAACTCAAGAATTGTTTGAGCTAGGATCTCGAAATTTCATAAATGGAATGTGCATGAAAAATATGCGGACACGTATTTGGTTTATTTTTCGCCGCACTTGTCTTTGCAGAGCTACGCCCCTTTTCGGCCTTATGCATTGTTGCTATGGGGAAACCTTGTGAACAAGATATCTGGAGAACAATTTGAGCTAGGATCATGGTATTAAGTAAACAGTTTGGGTCTAAGGTGTAGATGACCTGATTAACTTTTGACGAAATTCCGAAAATATTTAATTGAGTAACGCCCCTTTTCGGACTTATGCATTGCGGCTATGTGGTAACCTTGTGAACAAAATATCTGAAGAAACGCTTGACCTAGGCTCTTGATATTTAGTAGAGAATTTAGGTCTCATGTGTAGATGACCTGTTTAACTTTTGATGAAATTCCGTAAATATTTAATGGAGAAACGCCCCTTTTCGGACTTATGCATTGTGGCAATAGGGAAACCTTGTGAGCAAAATATCTTTTTAGTTATGTGTCTATTAGTGGCAAGCATATGGTTGGGGGCATAGTGTTTCACAAACACATTTTCTAGTTTCTTTTTTTTTTCAAGTTTTATTTAGATAATTCCGATATCAAGTTTCAAACGTTCGCTTCTATTCAAGAGCATTGTAAAGCAATGGCATTACTCGCCGACCTCTCTGTACTTTCAGTACAGGATCTAAGAGAGGATCTAAGCCTGCCCAGGCAAAGCGGTGCGAGTCGGCCCGTCCATGCTTATAAACCCTATTGGTTTCATTGGGTTGTCATTTCATCTCAATGTCGGGTAAAAGTCCCACAAAATTGTAAGCAACGTCTCCAAAATGACCTTTACAGTGTTGACGCGGACGTTAAACCTCAAATCAAACAAACAAAAATGATTTATGATGAGGACAGAACTGAACTAACAAATGGAGTTGAAAGCGTAGTCAAAAGGACAGTGACTTTCCCACAAAATGGCCAATTTGCTATCCAAAACAAAATAATAGGAGCGATACACACTCAAAGACAAACCATAACAAAAATAAACCGCGACAGAACAACCGCCTTGGAACGGTCAGTGAAACTAATTCCACTTGGAGGGGTGGCTTAATTCGATTTTACGTTGCCACAGTCCTCGCCCTTACTTCCGTCGCGATTTAGACAAATAATTTGTTCAGTTCGCATGAAGGCCTTCTAAATCATCAGTGCAATATTTCCTTGAACACAAAAATCAATCAACCACAGAGATGAAACAACGGTGTGGACTCAACTGCAAGAACCCACTGAAATGCAGGAGAAAAAGGAAACTAACAGTTAGACTCCAATGGTCCCAACCAGAGAAAGAGCATCAGGCTCCAACCAATATTACATACAATTAGATTCTCTCTTATTCTCAGTAAGCCTTTACGCTGGAAACGTCAAAGAACCTGAAGCCTGACCCACCGGCGTGCAATTATAGGGGGAAGCAAAGTTGTCAACCGTGATTTGGTTAACTACCATGCATGCAGTCTGTCGTGTAACATTTATGTGGTATCCAATCTTTTTATATAGAAGAATATTTTACGAAATTGGGCACTGAAGTCATTGCAATCACATATTTTTACTTATATACTTAGTCACCGTAAAATAAAAACCCTATTTTTGACTTAGACCGTGTAAGTCTACCGAGGGACAGTGTCAGTTGAATTAATGTTTGTTTTTTTGATTTGAGGTTTAACGTCCCCGTCAACACTATAAAGGTCATTTTGGAGACGTTGCTTCCAATGTTGTGGGACTCTTACCCGACATTGAGATGAAATGACATCTCAAGCCCTGTCGCCCAATTAAACCAATAGGGTTTATTAGCATGGACGGTCCGCCTCGCACCGCGGTTCCTGGACAGGCTTAGATCCTCTAAGCGGTTTACCTGTACTAGTGTGTAGGCCGGATTCAGCTCTGCGTGGAAGCATCATGCAGCGCATATATTTCTTCAAGCCCCTATGGACGGGGGCCGGTTTAATTAATGAATGGCTCCATATAGTTACCCTGTCTGTTGTCTGGAAAGCCAAACCTCTTCCCACTAAACCAACATGTTTGTCCTTCTTTTAAATTGAGACTATAAAATTTTTTAAATCTAATATCACATTAAAAGTAGGACAATGCTGGTCCAAGTAAATTTTTATTTCGTGTAATATACGTTAATATTTCTCAGTGTAGTGTACATTACCATAATATAACTATACCCTCGTGGTACTTAATATTTTTCCAGCGCATTTATGTTGCTTACTCTATATCCGGACTACAAAGATAGCTGGCTATCAAGTTCAAATGTTCAGAGGTCAATTACTCAGTTTCGATATCTAATGAACTGTCATTATTACAATGCTTGAAAATGGGGGTATGCTTACAATATTGCCATTTATGAGAAAAATAAAGCTCCTAGAAAGCTCAAATATGCACCAAAATTCAGGTTAATAACCGCTTAGTTATGTTTTTAAGTAACAGTGATATTATTGAACTGAACTTTGGTTTTGGAAACGACAGGGGGTACAATTGCCAAATTTCATGTGTAATCTACGTTACCCATTCAATAGCAGGGACACTGATTTTCCGAATGTCTTCAATATTGTCAATTTAGAAAGCACTTTATTTCTTGTCAACATATGCCCAAATTTTTGTGAGTTCTTGTCTTAATCATCAATTTCTTTTGTTCTTTGATTTGCATGGTACATTTACAAATTACGTATTGGTGACATATTCTACAGCCCGGCATATGATAAAGCCCCAACGACCGGAATACTAATATTTTGCATTTGGTTCCTTAGTATGTGTACTTTCAAATATGTATGTCTGCAAAACTCCAACACATGGTGCAGGTCACCATATCATAGCTTAAAGCAAATGAGCGCAGGAAAGGAATACCAAGAGCAACTTTCGACACCTTTCTGAAGGAAATTTAAGTGTTTGATATATGTAAAGTCTCCTACGTTATCATCTATATTGGTGGAAACAATGCTTCACAGGGTACAAATACTGAATACTTTGAGGAATAGTATCATCAGTTGTTTAGCCATATCACTCAGAAAAACAGCACTTGCAATGTTTTATTGGTTAATAGCTGTCCTAGAAGCGACATAGACACAGCCAACGACTTTCACGGCAGTACAACATGAAACTTGTCGACATGGACCATGCGTTTCATATTAAACACGGCGAGATAGAAAAAAAAAACGCTACAACTGAAAGGACTCTATCCACCTACCACAGTCAGGCATTAAAAGGTTGTTAGCAACAATTAACAGTAAGGCAGACATTGTGCAAAACTTTCGCAAAGAAAGACGACCCTCATTCCAGCACCAGAGGAACAGTGCCAACAGGCCTCAGTCAACCAGAAAAACAGTTTAACAATACAAACAAAACAGCCAATGCAATAAATGTGGGCAAACCAACCATTCCAGGTGGCAGTGTAAACATCCTCACCAAATTAAGTGCCATGACTGGTTTCTTTGGGTACAAAAGTAAAAAGTGCGAAAGAAGGTAGGATTTTGGCTATAATGCCGCATGTATTGAACTTAAAGTCCCATTGTATAAAATATTCTCTTTGTTACAGAATCTGTGCACTAGCTGTAATGTTTGTGAATGTTTTCACTAACTAAACTTTTGTCGAAAGTGAACTGACAATGCATACAGAGAATCACAGCGTTGTTGTACTGAACAAAGGCGGCATTCAAAATAATGAACATATCAATGACATTTCACTCGTAGATATCAATATATCTGAATTAACACATCGGGTTTTAGCTCTCCTCATTTTAATGATATACATGCCTCTGATGTTATTGTCTAATTCTTCCATGAGGTCTCAGGTTAGTGGTTAGTGAAAATGTTTATAACTCTGTGCATGACAGAACAATGCCAGAGAGCTTTTGTGATATAGCGAATCTCGATCTGAGAGGTAAATGTTCAAGAATTGGTCAGACAAATATTCAAGATCTTGGCAATAAGATTGATGAAATAAAAATTATGTTGTAATCCGTTTCTCATAAAATACATACGCTTGGTTTAAGCGAAATCAAACCAAGCGATCTTTATGCAGACCCAGTATTTGAAGTGAATGGGTTTCAGAAAAGTAAATGTGGAGGCAATGATCTGGAATCGATTTTGAAAAGGCTTTTTCGTAGTTTATGGTACCGATAACCCTAATTAAGAAGTTTAGCCGTTAACAATTTATTACGAGTGTTGAAGTCAGTTACATGACTGCACACTCTAGCAAATCAAATTAATTGCGAAATATAAACGCCATAGGATGGAACATCACCATCCAAAAAAGGAAAATTTAAATTCTCAAAATCAAAATCATCGCGTTTATCATACATTTTGCAAGAAACAAACCCATCTACAAGTGATAGATGTAAATCCAAAAACGGGGCCGAAACCATTCAGAAAAGAGAGAAAAATGTAAGTGGGGGCAATGATCAGGAATCGATACAATTAACCCACAGCTCCCATCATTGACACCAAAGAGGAACAACCAGACCCCAATGGAAACATCAATAGCGGAAAGCCAAAAGGACAGTTACTTTCCCACAAAATGGCCAATTGGCTATCCAAAACAAAATAGTATAAGCGATACACATACACTCAAAAGACAAACCATAACAAAACTAAAACGGCGACAGAAGAACCGCCTTGGAACAGACAGGGAAACGAATTCCACTAGAGTGTGTGTGTGTGTGTGTGGAGGGGGGGGGGGTTGCTTAAATCGATTATACGCAGCTGCAATCCTTGCCCTTACTTCCGTCGCGATTTAGACAAATACTTAGTTAATTCCGTATGAAGGCCTCCTAACTCATCAATGCAACATCTCCGAGAACACAAAAGTCAAACAATCACAGAGATGAAACAACCGTGACGACTCGACAGCAAGAAACCACCGAAATGCTGGAGCAAAAGAAAACCAACAGTTAGACTCCGATGGACCCGACCAGAGGCAGAGCATCAGGCACCAACCAACATAACTTAAAATTAAATTCTCTCTAATTCTCAGTAAGCCTTTACGTTGGATACTGATAACCCTGATTAGAAGTTTAGAAGTTAACAATTTATAACGAGTGTTGAACTCAGGTACATGACTACACACTCTGGCAAATCGAATTAATTGCGAAATTTTAACGCCATAGGATGCCACACGAGGAACATCACCATCCAGGAAATGAAAATTTACAATCTCAAAATCAAAATCATCGCGTTTGTCATAAATTTACAAATCCATCTGCAATAGATAGATCCAAAAATGGGACCTCGGTATCAGAAAAGTTTGACACATATACATTTTTCACATCTCCAAAATGGCTTCCTTCCTGATAAAAAATCCGCGAAAATTTTCTTATTTATGCTGCAAAAAAAATAGGTTGTGGTTGCTCGTTGGAACCGACTCAACGGGTACGCACAGCCTATGTCTTGGAGCAGAAATAAGACAAATAATGTATATTCCCGTAAACCCCAGTTTTCTCTATATAACGTGGGCTTAAGGGGTTTTTCATTTTACGGATTTGTTCACGTGATGATTTAACTGAGGGGGTAAATTTGACTGATCAAACCATCGAAATAGGTATTGTCAATATTTAATAAATCATTATTACGATAACACAACCGTGCGACATGGTGCCTTTTTCACATCTCCGAAATGGCTACTTTTCTAATGAAAAGCCGTGATAGTTTTCTTATTTATACTGCAAACATAGGTTGTGGATGCTCGTTATAACCGCCCCATTAAGGTAGTTCTAACGGGTACCCACAACGTATGTCTTGGAGCGGAATTAAAAAAAAATATGTTGATCCTCGTAAACCCGGTTTCCACTATATAAAGTGGGGTTTAGATGGGTGTTCATTTCACGGACTTGTTAGCATGACGTCCAAATATCTAGAAGTCGAGCTAAAGGTTTCAATGATTTCAAATTGGTTTTCAACGGAAAAACAATCATGAAGTCACGGACATCATGAAGTCTCTTTCATAACAAAACAAAAACAGATGAGCCACAAGGGGTGCGCAATTCGGACCCACAACTTGTCAAAATAACTTAGTACCAAATCTTATGCTAATATTGATATTTGCTCTTCAGAATTGAAAAGAGCATTACTTACATTACATGCAAGATATAGGGAGTCTTCCTTATGAAATGTCCATTCAATTAAATCATTAAGTTATTCTTTTATAAGATAATGAGGAAATGTGGTGTAAAGGGTGGAAAAGCATAAGTAGACAGACTTGAAGCACGAAAACGTCTGGATTTCAATTTATTTATAACTTCATTAGAAGTCATATGGGGCTTGCTGTTTTATGTTAAAATGGGATCTCCTGTGTTCGAAGGTATGACTTGCTTGATGATTTCTACAGTGTGTAGCTGGGGGAACAAGGTCATCTGTTGGAATGCTGGTAGCACCCTTTAGATATTCGTATAAAAGTTTGAGCACACTGTCTCTTCTCATTTTTTTGAGAGACTCCCCATCTTATTTTTCGTAGTATTCCAGACATGCTCCCAGTTTCAAAGTTAATCTCGAATGTTTTAATTGCTGTTTACATACCAGATACATCGGATTGGGGTACAGTGAGCTTGGTTACTGTGAAAATCAAAAAACGTAGTTTTAAGCTGCTGAGCGGCCAGCATCTGAGGAAGCATTAGCAAAATATTTTAAGCTACTGATTGTTATTTAGGAAATAGTATTTGTTACACTTCAGGTGTGGATATATGGAAAAGGTGAAAACACTGATAAAATAGATGTTGCTGAGATATTCATCTGGGTGTTGGTAAGTGACTGTCTTTATAGTCAGATGCTTAACTATTTTAAACAGTATTCCATGTGTAACTTTCTTCGTATTCCGTTGTCAATGAGCTAACTCAATAACCTTTATCCGGGGTCTGCTGTACTTATGTACACCAAAAGTAAACGAGATCTTAAGTCGGTCTGGTTTTACAGCACTTTGTTTCCAACAGAATGACCACTGACCAACAATGATGCCACAGTGAAGAGAAACAATACAAATACATTAACAGAACATGTAACAAAATAGAAGTGAATGAAATGATCAGGAATCGATACAATTACCTCACACTCCAAAGCACGACTACGGAACGGTAGAATGCGTCACCATTGGGTAAGAACGTGAAGCAATTATACATCCGGTTAGGAATTAGATCGCAAAAAAGGTAAAAAAACTTTGCATTTTCTGTGTTAATAAGTCATATAAATTTTACGAGGAAGTTATTTAAAAAACTGAGAATTACATTCGGGAGCCCATTGATATTGGCGTCTTTGAGTAAATAGCACATCCCGTACTTCACGCATTTTGGCTTAATTTAGTTTCTCGCGCTGAAGGTGAACCCAAGCCTAGTGTATTTTATATTTTCTTGTCCTTTGGGATCATTGATTCCATTGTGGAATTTTTTGAAAATATATGAGGGTCACTGATGAGGCCTAATTGTCCGAAACTAGCTAGTCTGGTCCAGAAAACATGTACACTTCATATTTTCCAGTTCTGTGGCGTATTCCTTGCTTCCAAAGGATAACCCTTTTATAGAACATATTAGAAAACACGTGGTTTTCGAGGTGTTTGTTGCCTTTTATTTTATATTGGTAGTATGACCCATCTTCTTTCTTATGAATGTTTTCATTGCTCTTAAAGGAACTCATTTTTTGATTTTTATTTGCTACAAGTTCAGCGTATTAACATGCACACACAATAAACATATATGGTTATATGTGTTATGGATATTTTGCTTGTCAATGCAGCACTGGCGAGAAATCACCACGGAAAAGGTCGAAAATGGTGGATAGCCTATTGGCCATTTGTGGGAAAGTAACTGTCCTTTTGGCTTTCCGCTGTTGCTGTTTCCATTTGGTCGGTTGTTTCATGTTTGTGTGTCTTTCCCTTTGGTGTCTCTGATGGGAGCTGTGGGTTGATTGTAACGATTCCTGATCATTGCCTCCACTTCTGGAAACATTTTCAGTCGCCAGAATCATAGTGCCGAATGATTTTCACTGACTTGTACGCTGTATTTGTTTTATCAATGGTCCTGTAATTGCCTGAAATGAAATAAAACAAGCTTTGGAGTTTTAATTTCTGCGAAAAAATTCATCATCTGCCAAAATTTGCCGGTTAAGCATTAGATCATCTGCTTGAGGATTCCATAACCAGAGGAGAAAATCACACCAATTGCTCCCTAAGTAAATGCCAGCAGCTTAATACAATGAAAGGTGGTCTACATATGATTTCAAAATTGTGTTAAAATCATCAGAGAAAGAAAGCTGTGATGAAAAATTCTTTTCTGGACAAGACAATTAAATGTCTGGATGTCATGCTTATCTGACCGAATGGCACACCGATTCATAAATAAGATGTCTTTACTTGCTTTTGTAGAAAACAAAATGGCCAGCTTACGCTTTGTAATGGCGATTTAATGTATATCGTGTTTCTATGGTCAGGCATTAGAGAGCCCGGTTGAGCATAAGACACTCATTGCATGATTATAAACTTGGTGCTTATAAAAGCTGATTTTAGTATGTATTTCACATGCGTTTGTATAGGCTTGATGAAATCTAGTCATTGCAAAAGTGTTACAAGCATTCTGTTTTTTTCGGATAGCTGAGGAAGAGCTACTGACTCGGAATCTCAATTTTTCATTTTGAGTTATTATGTATAAAATTTACTCCTTACCTTCTGGTGTTTAGGAAAGGGCTTAATATCTGATAGTATCGGTTTCTGTCAACCATTTTGCACTTTGTAATGGCTCTTAACCGTATATCGTGCTCCTACGGTTAATCACAATTAGTTACATAGCCCGAATCAGCTAAAAACCCTTGATGCACGAATACATACTTGGTGCTTATGAAAGTTGCTATTAGTATATATCTCATTTGTGTGTATGTTTTGATAGTTTATGATTCTGCATACCAAAGAGGCACAGGGGCTAACGAAAAAGGGGTCTAAAGTTCTCCGAAAGAAAGAAAAGTACATACAAAAAAAAATGTTGTACAAAGGAAGATTCTCCATTTCGTAAAAGACTTAAACCAAAACACCAACTCCTTTTAAAACTTCTTCATTTACGGGTGACACACCGCTTTCAACACGCAAGCAGCTGTGTGTGTCTTTCGATTATGAAATTAACGATCTGAACAACATCACAGATGAATTCAGTGTCTTAGACATTTCTGGTTCGGATGAAACGCCGGTTTTAGAAACACCTGTCATTTGGTAAAACATACCAAGAAAGTACCAACATCAACGAAGAATTCGAAAAACTTATTCCATCTGTCCTAAATGAAGTCATAAAAGCTGGAAAAGGTGACATATTGCAAAAGATCTTCTCATATGTATCCACTGGGAAATTCCCTTTGAACAATATAGCATTTCAACTTAAGTATGATGTTGTGGACTGGTAAGTAAAGGTTAATTTTGCATGCCCAGACGAAAAGATCTTAGCAGATTTTAATACATTAGGTGACGAACTTCCAGTGACTTTCACTACTGGATTCATGGAATCAATGATAAAGTATAAAGCTGAAACAGAGGATAGAAATAAATCATTTGTTGTAATGTTTGATGGGAAGAAAGTTAGAGGGGTGGAGATATCGACCTACTAGGTTTTGAAGTTGATAAAACTCTGAAACAAAATCTTGAGGAAAAAGAAAGTAAAGAGAAAGATGTAATCGATTCGGTTTCTTTCATTTCTAATGGACAAGGTGAAATAAACTCCGTGTTAGATATGCCAGATGCCATAAAACCCCAGATATTTAGCTGTCTTGTCAATTTGTTAATGCTTTTTTTTTTCTACGGTGATCAGGAGTCTCAGAGTAAAAAAAAATAAAAGAAAAACTGCTTTGGAAAATCTGAAAAAGAAATGCAACGACATAAATAGGCAAAACTCTAAATACGCTTATAGAGTGGGCGTCTCTTGTCTGATGCCTCCAGTTAACCTGTCTCATGAGCTACGTCGGTTGGTGTGTGCTCGGAGGGGGATGTGCTGTGTTTGCCGGGTCTTGCCAATCATCCGTTTCGGTCTCATAACTTTGCGGTTGAGACACACTGATGAAGATTAAATATCAGAAAGGCCTCTGTGTCACTAAATTTGGTATAGTTACGCCTTAATTATAGCATTGGTGCCTGTTGAGAATACAAAACTCTGTTGGCAAGGCACTAACATTTATTAAATGTATATGCGAAACCGGTGCACATCTGAATGGAACACAAGATTTAATTGCAAAGTCAGACACCGTTTACTTAGAAAAGCAGGGTAATGTTAGGATAATATTAAAATCACCTGAACAACTTTGCGAGCCGCCAACAGATAATTCAATCACCAAACAGCGAACGCATGAATTGGGTAGGTCGATATCCCACCCCTCTCGCTTTCTTTCTCTCAAACATGACATCAAATGATTTATTTCTATCCTCTGTTTCAGCTTTATACTTTATCATTGATTCAATGAATCCAGTAGTGAAAGTCACAGGAAGTTCGTCACCAAACGGATTAAAATCTGCTAAGATCTTTTCGTCTGGGCATGCAAAATAAACCCCTGGTAACTGGGGATCTAAACCGCAGCTGCCAGTAAATGTTTGTGTTTCGTTTTTCATACCACCCATAAAACGAATGAAACGACCACCGACTAGTTTTTTTCCAACCCAGAAGAACTTCAGTGCATCCGATGAGTATCGCATTTGGCGTGTATCGTTATTGTCATACCAGTCCACAATACCACACCAAAGCTGAAATGCTATATTGTTCAAAGGACATTTCCGAGTGGAGACCTGTGAGTAGATTTTTTGCAAAATGGCACATTTTTGCAGCTTTATTGAATTCATTTAGGACAGATGGAATAAGTTTTTTGAATTCTTCGTTGATGGTGGTACTTTATTGGTATGTTTTACCAAATGACAGCATTTCTAAAACCGGCGTTTCATCCAAACCAGAAATGTCTAGGACACTGAATTCATCTGTGATGTTGTTCAGATCGTTAATGTCATAATCGAAAGACCCAATCAACTGCTTGCGCGTTGAAGGCGGATGTAGAAGATTTAAAAGGAGTTGATGTTTTGAACGCAGATGTTTTAAGTCTTTTAGGAAATGGAGAATCTTCCTTTGTATAACAAATGTTTGGGTTTATGTATGTACTTTTCTTTCTTTTGGAGAACTTTAGGCTCCTTTTTCATTTTCCTCTGTATAGCCCCATTTGTATCCAGAATCTAAAACAATCAAGAACATACAAACGAATGAAAAGTATTCTAATAGCAACTTCCATAAGCACCAAGTTTGTATTCGTGCATCAAGTGTTTTATGCTGAACCGGGCTCAGTAATTTGTTATGATTAACCGTAGGAGCACGATATACGGTTAATAGTCATTACAAAATGGAAAATGGCCGACAGAAACCAATACTGTCAGATCTTAAGCCCTAACCTAAACACCAGAAGGGAATGAGTACATTTATGCATATTAATTCAAATTGACAAATTGAGATTCAGAAACTCTTCCTCAGCCATCCGGTACTAACAGAATGCTAGTAACACTATTGCAATGACTAGATTTCATCAAGCCGTTACAAACAAATGAGGAATACATACAAAAAGCAGTTTTTATGAGCACAAGTTTATAATCATGCAATGAGTGCCTTACGCTCAACCAGGTTCTCTTATGCTTGGGCATAGAAACACGATATACATTCAATCGCAATTATAAAATGTAAGCTGGTCATTTTTTTTTTTACAAAAGCAAGTAATGACCTCTTATATATGAATCGGTGCGCCATTCGGTCAGATAAGCACGATACCTAGACATTCAATGGTCTTGTGCAGAAAGTATTTTTCATCACAGCTTTCTTTCTCTGATGATTTTAACTTTTTAACCAAACAAGATTCAGATCGAACCGTCTAATTTGCATATAAAAGACATTTGCAAAAATTCGAAATACTTTGCTTCAAAGTATTCTCTTTTATGGGCCCCCACCCGTCGTGTCTTAGAAAAATAGAGATTGGGCTGCACGCTGCTTCCACGCAGAGCTGAAACCGACCGCACACGAGTACTGGTAAACTGCTTAGAGGAGTTACCAGGATATTTTAGCTCACCGTCACGTAGTGACGAGGTGAGCTTTTGGGATCACCTTTTGTCCGTCGTCCGTCGTGCGTGCGTGCGTCCGTCCGTAAACTTTTTCTTCAAACGACATCTCCTCCTAAACCATTGAGCGGATTTTGACCAAACTTTACAGGAATGATCCTTAGGTGGTCCCCTTTCAAAGTTGTTCAAATGGTTCCGGTCCGTTGCACATATAGGTCACAGGAGCCAAAAATAGATTTTTTTCACCGAAAACTTAAAAAATCTTCTTCTCTGAAACTGCAAGGCCCAGGTCTTTGATATTTTGTATGAAGCTTCATCTAGTGGACCCCTACCAAGATTGTTCAAATTATAGTGCTGGGGCAAAAAATGCGCCCGCCCCGGGGCCCTTTGGTTTTACATGGGCTTATATAGGGAAAATCTTTAAAAATCTTCTTCTTTGAACTGCAAGGCCCAGGTCTTTGATATTTGGTATGAATCTTTATCTGGTGGACCCCTACCAAGATTGTTCAAATTATAGTGCTGTGGCCAAAGATGCCCCCGCCCCAGTGCCCTTTTTTAGCTCACCAGAGCCGAAGGCTCCGGGGGAGCTTATAGGATAGGCAGTTGTCCGGCGTCGTCGTCGTGGTCGTCGTCGTCGTATGACGTCAACACTTTCAAACATCTTCTTCTCTTAAGCCACTGGACCGATTCAGCCCAAATTTTATCTGTAGTATCCTTGGGCTGGGGGATTGAAAGTTTGTGTTTTTTATGAAAATTGGCCCATTAGTTTGGTTGCTATAGCAACTTAGAGCTCCCATAGACTTATAATGGGGAAAATTGAAAAATGGCATTTACTGCCAAGCCACTGCAGATATTTTGACAAAACTTTCATAGAAATATTCCTTAGGCAATCTACTATCTGCCATATGATTTTAGGCCTACTGCCCATTTGTATTGGTTGCCATGGAAACCAAAATGAAAAAAATAGAAAAAAAAAATACTTAAAAAATCATCTCCTCAGAAACCGTATGCTCTATGAGGCTGAAAGTTTATGGAAATATTCACCATATTTGCCTTTACAGGTTTTGTGTTTTTTATGAAATTCGGCTCTTTAGTTTGGTTGCTATGGCAACTTAGATTTTCCATAGACTTATAATGGGGAAAATTGAAAAATGGCATTAACTACAAAGCCTTTGCAGATATTTTGACAAAACTTTCATAGAAATGTTCCTTTAGTAAACTTCTCTCAGCCATATGCTGTTATGTCAACCTGGGGGTCCAGTAGGTTGTGCCGGGGCCATGCCCCGCCACCAGTACTTCATAAAATGACTTATATCTAAGAAACCTTACAGATCCCCACCCCTAAACCATATATATTCTTGTTCCTATTGATAAGACGCATTCAGTGACACCAACCTGGAGGTCCTCCGGGATGTGCCGAGGCCATGCCCCACCCCCTCCACTTCATAAAAGGCCCAATATCTCGGAAACCATTCAGACCCCCACCCCTGAACCCTATATACTCTTGTTCCTTATGATAAGACGCATTCAGTGACATCAAACTGGGGGTCCCCCGGGATGCGCCGGGGCCATGTCCCGCCCCTCCATTTCATAAAAGGCCCAATATCTCGGAAACCTTACAGATCCCCACCCCTAAACCATATATATTCTTGCTCCTTATGATAAGACGCATTCATTGACCCCAAATTGGGGGTCTTCCGGGGTGTGCCGGAGCCATGCCCCACCCCTTCACTTCACAAAAGGCCATATATCTCAGAAACTGTTCAGATCCCCACCCCTAAACCATATATGTTCTTGTTCATTATGATGAGACACATTCAGTGACACCAACCTGGGGGTCCCCAGGGATGTGCTGGGGCCATGCCCCACCCCCTCCATTTCATAATATCACAATATCTCGGAAACCTTACAGATCCCCACCCCTAAACCATATATATTCTTGTACCTTATGATAAGACACTTTCATTGACACCAACCTGGGGGTCTCCCTTGGCCTTGCCCCACCCTTGCACTTCACAAAAGGCCTTATATCTCAGAAACTGTTCAGAGCCCCACCCCTAAACCATATATATTCATCTTCCTTATGATAAGGCAAATTCATTGACACCAGCTTGTGAGTCCCCGGGGCATGCCCGGGCCTTGCTCCACCGCTTGACTTCATTAAAAGCCACATATCTCAGAAATAGTTCAGATCCCCACCCCTAAACCATATATATTCTTGTTCCTTATGATAAGACTCATTCAGTCACACCAACTTGGGGGTCTCTTTGTGCTGAGGCAATGTGCCCCGCCCTTCCACTTCATAAAAGGCCATATATTTCAGAAACCATTAAATCCCCACCCCATATTCATATATGTTCTTGTTCCTTATTATTAGCACACCTACTGTAGGTGTGTCCGCAGGGGCCAGTCCTCTCCTTTCCACTTCATGAAAGGATATCTTGGAAACCTTTCAGATTCCCACCCCTAAACCATATATATACTTGGTCCTTATGATGAGACACATTTAGGGATAACAATCTTGGGCTTTCCTGGGAACACCAGGGCATGCTCCAACCCCTCCACTTATATCTCCAGCCATGCAGATCCCCACTGCTAAACCATATATATTCTTGTTCTTTGTGATAAGACACATTTAGTGATACCAACCAGGGCTCCATTGGGTCCATGCCCCACCCCCTCTACTTCATAAAAGGCCTAATGTTTCATATACTGAGTCCACATGGATGCTCATTTGGATATGGGGGTTCATTTGGCAGATTAAAATGATATCATGTTAAAATACATGGCTGCAATTTGGCAGTGCCCACCTGAGCTCTGGTGAGCATAGTGGCCCATGGGCCTCTTGTTTTACATAGGCTTATGTAGGGAAAATCTTTAAAAATCTTCTTCTCTGAAACTGCAAGGCCCAGGTCTTTTGATATTTGGTATGAAGCTTCATCTAGTGGACCCCTAGCAAGATTGTTCAAATTAAAGTGCTGGGGCCAAAAATGCCCCCGCCCCGGTGCCCTTTGGTTTTACATGGGCTTATATAGGGAAAATCTTTAAAAATCTTCTTCTCTGAAACTGCAAGGCCCAGATCTTTGATATTTGGTATGAATCTTCATCTTATGGACCCCTTCCAAGATTGTTAAAATTATAGTGCTGGGGCCAAAAATGCCCCCGCCCCCGGGCCCTTTGGTTTTACATAGGCTTATATAGGGAAAACCTTTAAAAATCTTCTTCTATGAAACCGCAAGGCCCAGGTCTTTGATATTTGGTATGAAGCTTCATCTAGTGGACCCCTACCAAGGTTGTTCAAATTATAGTGCTGGGACCAAAAATGCCCCCGCCCCAGGGCCCTTTGGTTTTACATTGGCTTATATTGGGAAAATCTTTAAAAAATCTTCTTCTCTGAAACTGCAGGGCCCAGGTCTTTGCTATTTGGTATGAAGCTTCATCTAGTGGACCCCTACCAAGACTGTTCAAATTATAGTGCTGGGGCCAAAAAATGCCCCCGCCCCGGGGCCCTTTGGTTTTACATAGGCTTATATAGGGAAAATCTTTAAAAATCTTCTTTTCTGAAACTGCAAGGCCCAGGTCTTTGATATTTGGTATGAAGTTTCATCTTGTGGACCTCTATCAAGATTGTTCAAATTATAGCCCTGAGGCCAAAATTGCCCCCGCTCCTGGGCCCTTTGGTTTTTCATAGACTTATATGGGGAAAATCTTGAAAACTCTTCTTCTCTGAAACCACACGGCATAGGTCTTTGACATTTGGTATGAAGCCTAGTGGACCTCTACCAAGATTGTTCAAATTATAGCCCTGGGGCCACAATGTCCCCGTCCCAGGGCCCTTTGGTTTTACATAGACTTATAATAGAGATAATCTTTGAAAATCTTCTTCTCTGAAACAACAAGGCCCAGGTCTTTGATATTTGGTGTGAAGCTTCATCTACTGGACCACTATCAAGATTGTTTAAATTATAGCCCTGAGGCCAAAAATGCCCCTGCCCCGGGGCTATTTGGTTTTACATAGGCTTATGTAAGGAATATCTTTAAAAAATCTTCTTCCCTGAAACCACAAGGCCCAGGTCTTTGATATTTGTTGTGTAGCTTCATCTAGTGGACCTTTGCCAAGATTGTTCAAATTATAGCCTTTTGTTGATATTTGGTATGAAGCTTCACCTTTTTAGACCGCCCTCA
Source organism: Lucinisca nassula (assembly GCA_963580285.1). Classification (NCBI taxonomy): domain Eukaryota; kingdom Metazoa; phylum Mollusca; class Bivalvia; order Lucinida; family Lucinidae; genus Lucinisca; species Lucinisca nassula. Next base: position 71,280,114 of record OY757012.1, on the reverse strand, counting down.
ACATTATGCACATTATAACCCTGGGGTCAATAATGGCCCTCCCCGGGGCCCACTTGTTACTCTATGGATCAGGTGAGCAATCCAGGGCCATCATGGTCCTCTTGTGTTTTATATTAGGACCACTTTTTGTCTGTCATCCGTGCGTAAACAATTTCTTCAAACGACATCTCCTCCTAAACCACTGATCGGATTTTTACCAAACTTCACAGGAATGATCCTTAGGTGGTCCCCTTTCAAAGTTGTTCAAATGGTTCCGGTCCGTTGCACATATAGGTCACAGGAGCCGAAAATAGATTTTTTCACCGAAAACTTAAAAAATATTCTCTGAAACTGCAAGACCCAGGTCTTTGATATTTGGTATGAAGCTTCATCTAGTGGACTCCTACCAAGATTGTTCAAATTATAGTGCTGGGGCCAAAAATGCCCCCGCCCCGGGGCCCTTTGGTTTTATATGGACTTATATAGGGAAAATCTTCAAAAATCTTCTTCTCTGACACCACAAGGCCCAGGTCTTTGATTTTTTGTATGAAGCTTCATCTAGTGGACCCCTACCAAGATTGTTCAAATTATAGTGCTGGGGCCAAAAATGCCCCCGCCCCGGGGCCATTTGGTTTTACATCGGCTTATTTAGGGAATAACTGTAAAAATCTTCTTCTCTGAAACCGCAAGGCCCAGGTCTTTGATATTTGGTATGAAGCTTCATATAGTGGACCCCTACCAAGATTGTTCAACTTATAGTGCTGGGGCCAAAAATGCCCCCGCTCCGGGGCCCTTTGATTGTACATGGGCTTATATAGGGCAAATCTTTAAAAATCTTCTTCTCTGAAACTCAAGGCCCAGGTCTTTGCTATTTGGTATGAAGCTTCATCAAGTGGACCCCTACCAAGATTGTTCAAATTATTGTGCTGGGGCCAAAAATGCTCTCGCCCCGGGGCCCTTTGGTTTTACATAGGCTTATGTAAGGAAAATCTTTAATAATCTTCTTCTCTGAAACTGCAAGGCCCAGGTCTTTGATATTTGGTATGAAGCTTCATCTTGTGGACCTCTACTAAGAAAGTTCAAATTAAAGCCCTGGGGCCAAAAATGCCCCCGCTCCGGGCCCTTTGGTTTTACATAGACTTATATAGGGAAAATCTTGATAAATCTTCTTCTCTGAAACCACAAGGCCTAGGTCATTGATATTTGGTATGAAGCTTCAGCTAGTGGCCCTCTACCAAGATTGTTCAAATTATAGCCCTGAGGCCAAAAATGTCCCCGCCTTGGGGCCCTTTGGTTTTAAATAGACTTATATAGGGAAAATCTTTAAATATCTTCTTCTGTGAAACCACAAGGCCTAGGTCTTTGATATTTGGTATGAAGCTTCATCTTGTGGACCTCTACCAAGATTGTTCAAATAATAGCCCTGGGGCCAAAAATGCCCCCGCCTCGGGGCCCTTTGGTTTTACATAGACTTATATAGGGAAAATCTTGAAAAATCTTCTTCTCTGAAACCACAAAACCCAGGTCTTTGATATTTTGTATGAAGCTTCAGCTAACGGACCTCTACAAAGATTGTTCAAATAATAGCCCTCGGGCCAAAAATGCCCCCGCCTCTGGGCCCTTTGGTTTTACATAGACTTATATAGGGAAAATCTTTAAAAATCTTCTTCTGTGAAACCACAAGGCCTAGGTGTTTGATATTTGGTGTGAAATTTCATCTAGTGGACCTCTGTTAAGATTGTTCAAATTATAGCCCTGGGGCCAAAAATGCCCCCGCCCCGAGACCATTTGGTTTTACATAGACATATAAAGGAAAATCTTTAAAAATCTTCTCTGAAACTGCAAGGCCCATGTCTTTGATATTTGGTATGGAGCTTCATCTAGTGGTCAATTATAGCCTTTGTTGATATTTGGTATGAAGCTTCACCTTTTTAGACCTCCCTCAACATTATGCACATTATAGCTTTGGGGTCAATAATTGCCCTCCCCGGGGCCCACTTGTTACTCTATGGATCAGGTGAGCGATCCAGGGCCATCATGGCCCTCTCGTGTTTTATATTAGGATCACTTTTTGTCTGTCATCCGTGCGAAAACAATTTCTTCAAACGACATCTCCTCCGAAACCACTGATCGAATTTTGATCAAACTTCACAGGAATGATCATTAGGTGGTCCCCTTTCAAAATTGTTCAAACGGTTCCGGTCCGTTGCACATCTAGGTCACAGGAGCCAAAAATAGATTTTTTTCACCGAAAACTTGAAAAACCTTCTTCTCTGAAACCACAAGGCCCTGGCCTTTGATATTTGGTATGAAGCTTCATCTAGTGGACCCCTACCAAGATTGTTCAAATTATAGTGCTGGGGCCAAAAATGGTTTTACATGGGCTTATATAGGAAAAATATTTAAAAATCTTCTTCTCTGAAATCGCAAATCCCAGGTCTTTGATATTTGGTATGAAGCTTCATCTAGTGGACCCGTACCAAGATTGTTCAAATTATATTGCTGGGGCCAAAAATGCCCCCGCCCCAGGGCCCTTTGGTTTTACATGGGCTTATATAGGAACAATCTTTAAAATTCTTCTACTCTGAAACCACCAGGCCCAGGTCTTTGTTATTTGGTATGAAGCTTCATCTAGTGGACCCCTACCAAGATTGTTCAAATCATAGTGATGGGGCCAAAAATGCACCCGCCCAAGGCCCTTTGGTTTTAAATGGGCTTATATAGGGAAAATCATTAAAAATCTTCTACTCTGAAACCGCAAGGCCCTGGTCTTTGATATTTGGTATGAAGCTTCATCTTGTGGACCACTACCAAGATTGTTCAAATTATAGTCCTGGGGCCAAAAATGCCCCCGCTCCGGGGCCCTTTGGTTTTACATAGACTTATATAGGGAAAATCTGGAAAAATCTTCTTCTCTGAAACCATAAGGCCTAGGTCTTTGATATTTGGTATGAAGCGTCATCTAGTGGACCTCTTCCAAGATTGTTCAAATTATAGCCCTGAGACCAAACATGTCCCTGCCTCTGGGCCCTTTGGTTTTACATAGACTTATATAGGGGAAATCTTTAAAAATCTTCTTCTGTGAAACCAAAAGGCCTAGGTCCTTGATATTTGTTGTGAAATTTCATCTAGTGGACCTCTATCAAGATTGTTCAAATTATAGCCCTTGGGCCAAAAATGCCCCTGCCCCGAGACCCATCGGTTTTACATAGACTTATATAGAGATAATCTGCTTCTCTGAAACTGCAAGGCCCATGTCTCTGATATTTGGTATGGAGCTTCATCTAGTGGATCTTTACCAAGATTGTTAAAATTATAGCCATAGGGCCACAAATGCCCCCGCCCCGGGACCCTTTGGTTTTACATAGGCTTTAATATATAGAGATAATCTTTGAAAATCTTCTTCTATGATACAGCAAGGCCCAGGTATATTTGGTGTGAAGCTTCATCTAGTGGACTTCACCCCAGGGCCATTTGGTTTTACATAGGCTTATGCTGGGAATATCTTTAAAAAAGTCTTCTTCTCTGAAATCGCAAGGCCCAGGTCTTAGATATTACTGGACCTTTGCCAAGATTGTTCAATTTATAGCCTTTGTTGATATCACCTTTTTAGACCTCCCTCAACATAAAGCACATTATAGCCCTGGGGTCAATAATGGCCCTCCCCGGGGCCCACTTGTTACTCTATGGATCAGGTGAGCGATCCAGGGCCATCATGGCCCTCTTGTCATTAGTATGCTAATGATTTGCATAAATTCGAATAAATTATGCAAATTAGCTATAATCTCACCTTGTACCTAAAGAGCCAGTATGAGGAAACTTTAAATAATCTAAGTTTTAAGCAGGATGAAAGCAGGCGCAAAGAGAGACATTTAATTGAAAACCGCATGAAAAAATCCCATTCTAAAGTTATGCTCATTTATATATTTTCCTTTAAGAGTAACCTCCCTTGAATTTCCTTTCATTTAGACCCACAAGTATTAATCTCCTAAAAATAATTTTAAACTTTCATTTTTTTTTCAATTTACAGTTGCCTAACATGTTTTTCTCATGCCCTTTGAGTACACTGTAATATCCTTCATTATTTAGGATAGGAATGAGAAGTTGATTTTGGAATTCAAACTTAAATTTAAATTTAAAGGTATTTTAGCTCACCTGTCACGTAGTGACAAGGTGAGCTTTTGTGATCACATTTGTCCGTCGTCCGTCGTGCGTGCGTGTGTGCGTCCGTGCGTCCATAAACAATTTCATATAAGTATATCTCTAATACCCCACGGCCAATCTTGATCAAATTTCATGATAAGCATCATCAGGTAGGGGGAAAGGCTCCATAAGGTTCTGGGCTGATCAGATTGGAATTATGGTTGCCATGGAAACAAAAAGGTTCCATAGATTTATAATGGGGAAAAAACGACGTCTCCACTTTTTCTCGGCCATTTCTGATCCGATCTTCATCAAACTTGCAGATAACCAGGAGGGGCTTACAGTCTACGTCAAGTTCTAATTTGGGCTGCACGGGACAAACAGCTTTGGAGTTACCTGCCCTTGAGCATATATATAAGTGAAAAATGGTGTCTCCAGCTTTTCTCAGCCGTTTATGATCTGATCTTTTTGTAACTTTTCATAAACGAGAACAAGCATAAAATCTTGGACAAGTTCGCATTTGGCTTGAATCCGACCAGCGTTTTTTTTTTTTTTTTTTTCACTTGAGTGTGAAAAAAATTCCCACAGACTTATTTATTATAGGGAAAACGACGTCTCCACTTTTTCCCTTGCCATTTCTGATCCGATCTTCATCAAACTTGCAGATAACCAGGAGGGCTTACATCATAGTGTAGATTATATTTTCTTGTCCTTTTGGATCATTGATTCCATTGTGGAATTTTGAAAATATCTGAGGGTCACTGATGAGGCCTAATTGGCCGAAACTAGCTAGTCTGGCCCAGAAAACATATACACTCCATATTTTTCAGTTCTTTGGTGTTTCCCTTGCTTCCAAAGGATAACCCTTTTATAGAACATATTTACAGTCTATGTTGAGTTCAAATTTGGGCTACACGGGACAACCAGCTTCTGAGTTTCCTGCCCTTGAGCATAAATGTAAGTGAAAAATGGTGTCTCCAGCTTTTCTCAGCCGTTTTTGATTGGATCATTTTGTATCTTTTTGTAAAGAGGACAAGCATAAAATCTCGAGCGATTTCGAAGTTGACTGGTTTTCGAATTACATCTCCTTGAGTGTGAAAACGTACAATAGGAAAATGGGGACAACTGCACTTTACCTCAGCTCCAGCTTTTCTCGACCATTTCAAATCAGATCTTCATCAAGCTTGCAGATAACCAGGAGGGCATACAGTCTATGTTGAGTTTGCATTTGGGCCACGCAGGTCAAATGACTTCTGAGTTACCTGCCCTTGAGCATAAATATTAGCGAAAAACGGTGTATCAAGCTTTCCGCAACCGTTTTTGATCTGATCTTTTTGTTACTTTTGGTAAACGAGGATAAGCATAAAATCTCTAATGAGTTCGATTTTGGCTTGAATCTGACCAGCGGATTTCCAGTTACATCCCCTTGAGGGTGAAAAAATGTTCCCCTAGACTTACAATGGGAAAATGATGTCTCCAACTTTGCTAGGCTATTTCTAACCTGACCTTCATCAAACTTCCAGATAACCAGAAGGAGCTTACAGTCTATGCTTAGTTCGAATTTGGGCCGCATGAGACAAAAGGCTTTCGAATTACCTGCCCTTGAGCATAAATATTAGTAAAAATAGTGTCTCCACCTTTTCTCAGCCGTTTCTAATCTGATCTCTTTGAAACTTTCAGTAAACGAGAACGAGCATAAAACCTCAGATGAGTTTGAATTTGGCTTGAATCTGTCATTCGGTTTTGCAGTTACAGCCCTTAGAGTGCGAACAATGTTCCCATAGACTGTCATTCGGTTTTGCAGTTACAGCCCTTAGAGTGCGAACAATGTTCCCATAGACTTACAATGGAACCGGTCCCGATAGCTCAGTTGGTAGAGTGTCCGCTCCGGGGAACGGGAGGTCACGGGTTCGATTCCGGGCCGCGACATACCAAAGTCGTTAAGAATGGTACTAGCTGCTCCTCGCTTGGCACTCAGATTTACGGGGTAGAGCTAGGACTGGTTCGACCCAGTGTCAGGATAATGTGACTTGGTGTGGTATCATGTAATGTGTCTTGGACATGATACTTCAGTGAGGCAGCACTATAAAAGTGAGCATTGAGCTCCCTGTCGCAACCAGACACCGTCGTCATATGACTGAAAAATTGTTGAAAGCGACGTTAAACCCGAATTCACACACACACACACACACTTACAATGGAAAAACGACGTTGCCAACTTTTCTCCGCCATTTCTGATATGATCTTCATGAAACTTGCAGATAAGCAGGAGGGACATACAGTCTACATAGAGTTCGAATTTCGGCTGCATGAGACAAACAACTTTGGAGTTACCTGCCCTTGTTTATTGATTTGAGGTTTAACATCCCTGTCAGCAGAGTGTCGGTCATTTTGGAGACATTGCTTCTAGTTTTGAGGGACTTTTGCCCGACACCGTGATGAAATTATATCTTAAGCCCTTTCCATCCAATAAAACCAATAGGGTCATTATGCGTGGACGGTCCTGAACTGGCACCACTTTTCCTGGGCAGGCTTAGAACCTGTTTACCAGTACTCATGTGTGGTCGGTTCCAGCTCTGCATGGAAGCACCATGTAGCCCAGTCTATTTCTTCAAGCCCCGATGGGCATTCTTAAAACTGGCATGTCTGATTTATCGAATAAAATGTTTAATTATAGCTATGATTTAACGGGTAAAGCCAAAGGTTCAAGGCAAGGGTCAAAATCTTGTTGTTCAAGTTTCCATTGAGTCAAACATTTTGTGTCGCGAATGTGATTCCATTCTTTACCAATTATTACTCATCATCTAACGTTGGGAATATTGTTTACAAAATGAAAATTTTCACAATGGTTGAAATGTTATCGACCTTTAAATATTAGACCAAACCACCGGAAATGAGCTTAAAGTATTGCATTTCTGATCGCGGTTTTGGTTTTAGTCCATTTTAAGACAGCGGAAGATGCTAAAACGATTGAAGGCACTTTTAGGTCGATTTTTGGCTTGAAACATTATTTTGAAAATTTCGCTGAAAAAAACGCAGTTTTTGAGATTTCAATAACATGTTTGTTTCCCGTTAATTTTTAGATATTATGTTATTTTTCATTCCTTGCTTTTTACTTATTACCTATACGCAAAAATGTTGAACTCAACCTTTTTTACATCCCCCCTCCAAAATTATTTTGAACACCACATTTTCTTTAAATTGTTACAGGATTCATGTCTCTAGTCAATCAAATCCTTAATCAGTAATTTTTTAACTGAATTATCCACTTGTTTTGTCAGGCGAGACAATTTAAAGTGTATAGTTTCTAGTTCCGGTCAGTATAGAATACATCATGGAAATTAATGCGGCAGTTTGAAGTTGCTCTTTTTCCATGAAATATTTCACACTACAAATTGTAATATCTTGGAGACTAATGAAATTAATATGATTTCGTTTTCGCTCTTCGATTCAATAGTGGATCTTCCACTCGTGGTCATTTTATATGAAATTTATGAAACGAGCCTTTGGCGAGTTTCTTAAATTATATATGAAATGACCACGAGTGTAAGATTCTGTTTATCATATGACCACTTTAAATTTGATTCCATCGCCTTTGAAATTGACAAATTGCCACAAAAAATGCATGGTTGACATGGACGTCGTCATGACGTTACTTAATCCCGCCAAAGTGTTATTACACGTGTTGTCATACGTTTTTATTTTACAAGAAGTTATCTACTGCTTATCAACGACGTCATATGATAAATGATTTTAGGCCAACTGCTCACTTTTATTGGTTGCCATTGAAATCAAAATGTACTAAAAATAATGATAAAAAAGCAAACACTTAAAAACCATCTTCTCAGAAACCCATATTCTCTATGAGGCTGAGACTTTATGGAAATATTCACCATGTTTGCCTTTACAGGTTTTGTCAGCCTCGATAGCGCAGTGGTTAACGCGTTCAACTCATGATCGAGAGGTTGTGCGTTCGAATGCGGCACCCGGTATCGAGGTGTGTCCTTGGGCAAGACACGTAATGACACTGCCTCACTCCACCCAGGTTTAAATGGGTAGCAGTGGTGTAATAGTCACTGCCTCTCTCTCGCGCGCGGGAAAATATCCGGAATGAGTGTTCGAGAGCGATTAAATAAGCTTGAAGCTTCTATCGCAATCGAACTAAAATAAATTAGTATAAACTAACAGGATTATGAAATTCGGCTCTTCAGTTTGGTTGCTATGGCAATTTAGAGTTTCCATAGACTTGTAATGGGAAAATTTGAAAACAATGCATTTACTGCCAAGCCTTAGCAGATATTTTGGCAGCACTTGCATTGAAATATTCTTTAACCCATTGTAGGGGGAACCCCTAAAGGGTAACTTGACAAACAGTGCAGTCCCTGATCAGACGCCACAGAACGTGGCGTCTGATCAGGGCCTGCCCTAATTGCTAATATATTTTCCATAAAAAATATAATAAGAACGAAATAATATACGTACCACCATTTATATGACAAATGGACTTGTCCAACATATAGCAATGGAAGAGTCCACTAGTATACAATGGGTTAAGCAATTTTCTATCTGCCATATGATTTTAGGCATATTGCCCATTTTTAGCTCACCAGAGCCGAAGCCTCCTGGGGAGCTTATAAGATAGGCAATTGTCCGTCGTCGTCTGCGTCTGCGTCAACACTTTCAAACGACATCTCCTCTGAAGCCACTGGGCCGATTGGGCTCAAATTTTATCTGTAGCATTCTTGCGCTGGGGGATTGAAAGTTTGTGTTTTTATGAAAATCGGCTTATTAGTTTGGTTGCTATGGCAACTTAGAGTTTCCATAGACTTATAATGGGGAAAATTGAAAAATGGCATTTACTGCCAAGCCTCTGCAGATATTTTGACAAAACTTTCATAGAAATGTTCCTTAGGCAATCTTCTGTCTGCCGTATGATTTTAGGCCTACTGCTCATTTTTATTGGTTGCCATTAAAACGAAATTGCAAAAAAAAAAAAAAAAAAAAAAAAATAGAAAAACATACTTAAAAAATCTTCTCCTCAGAAACAATATGCTCTTGGAGGCAGAGACTTTATGAAAATTTTCACCATATTTGCCTTTACAGGTTTTGTGTGTTTTTTTTTTTAATTTGGCCTTTTAGTTTTGTTGCTTTGGCAACTTAGAGTTTCCATTGCCTTATAATGGGGAAAACTGAAAAATCCTTATAGATATTTTGACAAAACTTACATAGAAATGCTCCTTGAGTAAACGTCTCTTAGCCCTATGCTTTTTTGCCAACCTGGGGATTAAATGCCATTTATGTAACAGGTGAAAAAAATCCTATCACCTGCACCCGGCCGAGGATCGAACCCGGTCCGCCGGATCGACAGGCCAACACTCTACCGCGTCGCTATAAAAGCCGGCTTGTACCGCAAGGCAGTACAAGTGTGCTATATACCTATACCCTGTGACATTCTCCCCCTCCACATTGAAATTCGTCCTCGAATTTCTGGGAGTCCGAGAATCACGTGAAATGATACTCAAGGAGTTTTAATGCACATATGTGGGTTATTTACGTTGAGCGCCAAATGTAACAGGTGAAAAAAATCCTATCACCTGCACCCGGCCGAGGATCGAACCCGGTCCGCCGGATCGACAGGCCAACACTCTACCGCGTCGCTATAAAAGCCGGCTTGTACCGCAAGGCAGTACAAGTGTGCTATATACCTATACCCTGTGACATTTGGCGCTCAACGTAAATAACCCACATATGTGCATTAAAACTCCTTGAGTATCATTTCACGTGATTCTCGGACTCCCAGAAATTCGAGGACGAATTTCAATGTGGAGGGGGAGAATGTCACAGGGTATAGGTATATAGCACACTTGTAATGCCTTGCGGTACAAGCCGGCTTTATAGCGACGCGGTAGAGTGTTGGCCTGTCGATCCGGCGGACCGGGTTCGATCCTCGGCCGGGTGCAGGTGATAGGATTTTTTTCACCTGTTACAAGAAGTTAGAATATGTAATCTTTCAGCCAGGCCTATTACAATAAAACCTAGAAGCCAATTATGTGATTTACATGAGGTAAAAGTTATTGAAAATGTAAATCCGTTTTCTACTTCATTTTCTCAGCGGGCTAGTACTAGTGATAGTCATGCTGAGGAAATCAAAGTAGATTTGTCAGCGGAGAACTTAACTCCTCAACAGCATACCCAGGCTTCTGATTTACTTAGCCAGTGGAAGCATATTTTTTCCACTGGGCCTACAGATCTTGGTTTCACCAATCTGGTGGAACACGAGATCAACTTAAGTGATCCTACTCCATTTAAGGATCCATACAGGCGTATACCTCCTGCAATGTTTGAGGAGGTGCGCCAACATTTAAAAGAAATGTTGGACGCAGGGGCTATACGAGATTCCCAAAGCCCTTTTTCTTCCAACATTGTTCTGGTCCGGAAAAAAGACAATAGCTTACGCTTTTGTATTGATTTCCGGAAACTGAACAACAAGACAATTAAGGATGCCTATGCCTTGCCAAGAATAGAAGAGACCATTGACACATTGTCTGGCTCGAAATATTTCTCCAAACTTGATCTTAGGTCTGGCTACTGGTAGGTTGGAATCAAAGAAGGGGATAAACATAAGACTGCATTCTCTGCCGGCCCCCTAGGCTTCTTTGAATGTAATAGGATGGCCTTCGGTCTTACCAATGCACCTAGCACATTTCAGAGGCTTATGGAGCGCTGTATGGGGGACCTACACTTGAAGGAATGTCTCATTTACTTAGATGATATAATCATCTTCAGTAAGACATTCGATGAACACATCACCAGGCTGCAAAACGTGTTCAAACAGCTTGAGCAGCATGGCTTAAAGCTCAAAGCCTCCAAGTGTGAGTTTTTCAAGACCCAAGTGCAGTACTTAGGCCACATTGTCAGTGATAAGGGTGTCCAGACAGATCCTGACAAAATTGCAGCGTTAAAAGAATGGCCTGCCCCTTCCAATATACAAGAATTGCGTAGTTTTCTCGGTTTTGCGGGTTATTACAGGCGCTTTGTCTGTAATTACTCCAAAATTGCGAAGCCTCTCAATGACTTGTTAGTAGGACACCCAACAACCAAGAAAGCCAAGCGATCTAAGTCTGCAGTTCCTTGGTCTTGGGGGCCTGATCAACAAACAGCTTTCGATACAATAATCGAAAAGCTTACATCACCACCAGTTTTGGCATATTCAGACTATAGCAAAGAGTTCATTTTGAACATCGATGCTAGTGGTGATGGGCTAGGTGCTGTTCTATACCAAGAACAAGATGGTATAGAACGTGTCATAGCCTATGCTAGCAGAGGTCTAAGAGCCAGTGAGTGCAATTACCCTGCACATAAACTTGAGTTTTTGGCCTTAAAATGGGCAGTGTGTGATAAATTCCACGATTATTTGTATGGAAATACATTCACTGTTAGAACAGACAACAATCCATTGACGTATGTTCTAACAACGGCTAAGCTAGATGCCACAGGCCATCGTTGGCTAGCCGCACTGTCCAGTTACAATTTCAAGCTCATTTACAGGTCCGGCAAGAAAAACCAAGATGCCGATGCCCTCAGTAGATTACCGTCTACTGATAAAGGGGTCCTGTTTAATGACGCTATTAAGGCCATCTGCCAGGCGGTATTAGCCCCACGTTGGGCGCCAAATGTAACAGGTGAAAAAAATCCTATCACCTGCACCCGGCCGAGGATCGAACCCGGTCCGCCGGATCGACAGGCCAACACTCTACCGCGTCGCTATAAAAGCCGGCTTGTACCGCAAGGCAGTACAAGTGTGCTATATACCTATACCCTGTGACATTTATCTCAGAAACCATTGAGTGAGTGAGTGTTTCAGTTTTACGTACCACCAACAGCTAAGGTCATACGGAGACGGGACCTCGGTTTAAAGACTCATCCGAAAGTCTGCAGATACCATTGAGATCCCCACCCATAAACCATATATATTCTCATTCCTTATGATAAGTTGCATTCAGTGACACCAGCTTGGGGGTCCCCCGGGATGTGCCGGGACCATGCCCAATCCCCTCCACTTCATAAAAGGCCAAATATTCCATAAACCTTACAGATCCCCACCCCTAAACTATATATATTCTTGTTCCTTATGATAAGACTGATTCAGTGACACTAACCTAGGGTCACCCAGGGCACACCCGGGCCATGCTCCATCCATTGACTTCACAAAAGACCATATATCTGAGAAACTGTTCAGAACCCCAACCCTAAACCATATATATTCTTGTTCCTTGTGATAAGACGCAATCAGTGACATCAGCATGGGGTCCCCCGGGGTGCCACGGGCCATGCCCCACCCCTTTACTTCATTAAAATCCATATAGCTCAGAAACTGTTCAGATCCCCACCCCTTAACAATATATATTCTTGTTCCTTATGATAAGACTCCACTTCATAATAGGCCATATATCTCAGAAGCCTTTCAATTCCCCATCCTATAATCACATATAGTCTTGTTCATTGTTAATGGACACATTCAGCCATCCCCGTCTTGTGGGGTCCGCAGAGGCCATTTCTCATCCTGCCACTCATTAAAGGGCCTCATATCTCAGAAACCATTCAGATCCCCACCGTTTAACCATATATACTCTTGGTCCTAATGATAAGACATATTCAGTGACAACAATCTTGGGCTTTTCTGGAATCTGCCATGCCCGAATCCATACATTGCTTAAAAGGCCTTGCATCTCAGGAACCATACATATCCCCACTACTAAACCATATATGTCTCTGTTACTTTTGATGAGATGCATTTATTGACACAAACCAGGGCTCCATTGGATCCATGCCCCACCCTCTTTACTTTATAAAACACCTAATATTTCAGATACAGTCCACAGGGGTGCTCATTTGGGTATGGGGTTTGTTTGGGAGACTTTATAATTGGTATATTAAAATCATATCATGTTATAATACATGTCTGCCATTGGGCAGCGTCCACCTGAGCTCTAGTTGATGAAATTTAGCGCTTTGGTTTGTTTGCTATGCCAAGTTAAGAGTTTCCATTGACTTATAATGGAGAAAATTGAAAAATGACTTTAATATCTTTCAAGATATTTTGCCACACTTTCATAGAAATGTTCCTTTAATAATGTTCCTTTTGGCCTATTTGTTGTCACAGATGGGAAATTGTCAATTGCCATCTTTTGTCAGGCAACAACACATTCAAGCGACATCAGGATCTGAAGCCACTAGGCTGATTGGATCCAAATTTTATCTGTAGCATCCTTGGACATAGGGCTTCCATGGTTAATTAAAATACATTGCTGCCAGTGGGCAGTGGCCCCCTGAGCTCTGGTCACCATTGTGGCCCATGGGCCTCTTGTTATTGGTTGCCATTGGAAATCAAAATAAAAAAAAAGACTTGGAAAAAAACACATGAGGCCCATGGGCCACTATGCTCACCAGGGCTCAGGGAGCACTGACCACTGATAGCCATGTATTTCAATTAACCATGGAAGCACTGGGTCCAAAGTCGCTACAGAAAAAATTTGGACCCAATCCACCTAGTGGCTTCAGCGGTCTGATGTCTCTTGAATGTGTTGTTGCAAGACAACACACTACACTTGACAACCATCTGTGACAATCAATTAGCCTTAAGACCATAAAGCTGATAGAACATTGTTCAAGGAACATTTCTATGAAAGTTTCTAAGATATCTTGAAAGGTGTAAAAGTCATTTTTCAAATTTCCCCATTATAAGTCTATGGAAACTCTTAACTTGCCATAGAAACCAAACTAAAATTTCATAAAAAAAAACACACACACAAAAACTGTAAAGGCAAATATGGTGAATATTTCCATAAAGCCTCAGCCTCATAGAGCATATAGTTTATGAGGAGATGATTGTTTTATTTTTTTTCTATTTTATTTCTATTTTTTTAGCTCACCTGTCACGTAGTGACGAGGTGAGCTTTTGGGATCACTTTTTGTCCGTCGTCCGTCGTGCGTGCGTGCGTCCGTAAACAATTTCAAATAAGTATATCTCTAATACCCCATGGCCAATCTTGATCAAATTTCATGTGAAGCATCACAGGTAGGGGGGAAAGGCTGCATAAGATTTTTGGGCTGATCAGATTGGAATTCTGGTTGTCATGGCAACACAGCTCCCATAGACTTATAATGGGAAAAAATTAAAAAATCTTCTTCTCTGAAACCACAGGGCCCAGAGCTTAGATAATAAGCTTGTAACAATGCCAAGTGGTCACCTACATAAATCCCGCCAATCATGCCCCTGGGGTCCAAACTGGCCACACCCGGGGCCCCTTATCTTCCATAGACTCATAATGGAAAAAAAGCTTCAAAAATCTTCTTCTCTGAAACCACAGGGCCCAGAGCTTAGATATTTAGCATGTAGCAACGGCAAGTGGTCACCTACATAAATCCTGCCAATAATGCCCCTGGGGTCCAAATGGACCACGCCCCGGGGCCCCTTAGCTCCCATAGATTTATAATGGAAAAAAGCTTCAAAACTCTTCTTCTCTGAAACCATAGGGCCCAGAACTTAGATATTTTACATGAAGCAACAGCAAGTGGTTACCCACATAAATCCTGCCAATCATGCCCCTGGGGTCCAAATGGGCCACGCCCCGGGGCCCCTTAGCTCCCATAGACTTATAATGGAAAAAAGCTTCAAAAATCTTCTTCTCTGAAACCATAGGGCCCAGAAATTAGATATTTTACATGTAGCAACAGCAAGTGGTTACCCACATAAATCCTGCCAATCATGCCCCTGGGGTCCAAATGGGCCACACCCCAGGGCCCCTAAGCTGCCATAGACTCGTAATGAAAAAAAAAACTTCAAAAATCTTCTTCTCTGAAACCATAGGGCCCAGAGCTTAGATATTTTGCATGTAACAATGGCAAGTGATCACCTACATAATTCCTGCCAATCCTGCCCCTGGGGTCCAAACGGGCTATGCCCCGGGGCCCCTTAACTCCCATAGACTCATAATGGAAAAAAGCTTCAAAAAGCTTCTTCTCTGAAACCACAGGACCCAGAGCTTAGATATTTAGCATGTAGCAATGGCAAGTGATCACCTACATAAATCCTGCCAATCATGTCCCTGGGGTCCAAATGGGCCACGCCCCGGGGCCCCTTAGCTCCCATAGACTCATAATGAAAAAGGCTTCAAAAGTCTTTTCAGAAACCACAGGGCCCAGAGCTTAGATATTTAGCATGTAGCAATGGCAAGTGGTCACCTACATAAATGTAGCCAATCATGCCCCTGTGTGCCAATTGGGCCACGCCCTGTGACCCCCTTAGCTCCCATTGACTCATAATGGAGAAAAGCTTAAAAAATCTTCTCTGAAACTGTGAAGCACAGAGCTTAGATATGTAGTATCTAGCAACATAAAATAGTCACCTACATAAATTCTGCTAACCCTGCCCCTGGGATTCAAATGGGCCACAACCCGAGCCCCCTCAGCTCCTTTAGACTTATAATTGAAAGCCATAAGGCCTAGAGCTTAGACATTTAGTGTAGCAATGTCAAGTGGTCTCCTACAATAATGATTTTCTGGTACACAGGTGAGCGATATAGGGCCATTGGGCCCTCTTGTATTATTTTGGTTTCCAATGGCAACCAATAAAAAGGAGCAGTAGGCCTAAAATCAAATGGCAAAAAAAATCTGAAAAAAAAATATTTCTATTAACATTTTGCCAAAATATCTACTAAGGCTTGGCAATAAACGCAGTTTTTTTTTCAATTTTCGCCATTATAAGCCTACAGAATATCTAAGTTGCCATAGCAACCAAACTAAAGAGCCGAATTTCATAAAAACACAAAACCTGTAAAGGGAAGTATGGTGAATATTTTCATAAACTCTCAGCCTCAGAGAGCATACAGTTTCTGAGAAGATGATTTCTTAAGTATTTTGTTTCTATTTTTTTTTCATTTTGGTTTCCATGGCAACCAATGCAAACGAGCAGTAGGCTTAAAATCATATGGCAGATAGTAGATTGCTTCAGGAACATTTCTATGGAAGTTTTGTCAAAATATCTGCAGAGGCTTGGCAGTAAATTTCCCCACTATAAGTCTATGGAAACTCTTAAGTTTCCATGGCAACCAAATTTATGAGCCGAATTTCATAAAAAAAAAACAAAAACCTTCAATCCCCCAGCCCAAGGATGCTACAGATGAAATTTGGGTCCAATCGGCCCAGTGGCTTCAGATGAGATGTCGTTTGAAAGTGTTGACAGACGCAGAAGACGCATACACAAACGCAGACGACTACGGACAACTGCCTATCCTATAAGCTCCACCGGAGCCTTGGGGCTCTAGTGAGCTAAAAACAGAAAAAAACAACAACTAAAAACATCATCTCCCCAGAAACCTCATGCTCTATGAGGCTGAGATTTTATAGAAATATTTACCATATTTGCCTTTACAGGATTTTTTTTTCTTTTTTAAGAAATTCGGCTCTTTAGTCGGGTTGCTATTGCAAGTTTACAGTTCCAATAGACTTATAAGGAATGGAGACAATTGAAAAATGACATTTTCGCTATCAAATAATGTTGTCAAACTTTCATGGCAATGTTCCTTATACAATGTTCTGACTGCTTTATTAGCTCACCTGTCACATAGTGACAAGGTGAGCTTTTGGGATCACTTTTTGTCCGTCGTCCGTCGTGCGTCCGTGCGTGCGTGCGTGCGTCCGTGCGTCCGTAAACTTTTCTTCAAACGACATCTCCTCCTAGACCACTGATCGGATTGTGACCAAACTTCACAGGAATGATCCTTAGGAGGTCCCCTTTCAAAGTTGTTCAAATGGTTCCGGTCCGTTGCACATATAGGTCACAGTAGCCAAAAATAGATTTTTTTCACCGAAAACTTAAAAAATCTTCTTCTCTGAAACCGCAAGGCCCAGGTCTTTGATATTTGGTATGAAGCTTCATCTAGTGGACCCCTACCAAGATTGTTCAAATTATAGTGCTGGGGCCAAAAATGCCCCCGCACGGGGTCCCTTTGGTTTTACATGGGCTTATATAGGGAAAATCTTTAAAAATCTTCTTCTCTGAAACCGCAAGGCCCAAGTCTTTGATATTTGGTATGAAGCTTCATCTAGTGGACCCCTACCAAGACTGTTCAAATTTTTGTGCTGGGGCCAAAAATGCCCCCACACGGGGGCCCTTTGGTTTTACATGAGCTTATATAGGGAAAATCTTTAAAAATCTTCTTCTCTGAAACCGCAAGGACCAGGTCTTTGATATTTGGTATGAAGCTTCATCTAGTGGACCCCTACCAAGATTGTTCAAATTTTAGTGCTGGGTTCAAAAATGCCCCCACACGGGGGCCCTTTGGTTTTACATGGGCTTATATAGGGAAAATCTTTAAAAATCTTCTTCTCTGAAACTGCAAGGGATAGGTCTTTGATATTTGGTATGAAGCTTTATCTAGTGGACCCCTACCAAGATTGTTCAAATTATAGTGCTGGAGCTAAAAATGCCCCCGCACGGGGGCCCTTTGGTTTTGCATGGGCTTATATAGGGAAAATCTTGAAAAATCTTTTTCTCTGAAACCGCAAGGCACAGGTCTTTGATATTTGGTATGAAGCTTCATCTAGTGGACCCCTACCAAGATTGTTCAAATTTTAGTGCTGGGGCCAAAAAATGCCCCCACACGGGGGCCCTTTGGGTTTACATGGGCTTATATAGGGAAAATCTTTAAAAATCTTCTCTGAAACCGCAAGGCCCAGGTCTTTGATATTTGGTATGAAGCTTCATCTAGTGGACCCCTACCAAGATTGTTCAAATTTTAGTGCTGGGGCCAAAAATGCCCTCGCACCAGGGCCCTTTTGTTTTACATGAGCTTATTTAGGGAAAATCTTTAAAAATCTTCTTCTCTGAAACCGCAAGGCCCAGGTCTTTGATATTTGGTATGAAGCTTTATCTAGTGGACCCCTACCAAGATTGTTCAAATTATAGTGCTGGAGCTAAAAATGCCCCGCACGGGGGCCCTTTGGTTTTACATGGGCTTATATAGGGAAAATCTTGAAAAATCTACTTCTCTGAGACCGCAAGGCCCAGGTCTTTGATATTTGGTATGAAGCTTCATCTAGTGGACCCCTACCAAGATTGTTCAAATTATAGTGCTGGGGCCAAAAATGCCCCCGCACCAGGGCCCTTTTGTTTTACATAGGCTTATATAGGGAAAATCTTTAAAATTCTTCTGCTCTGAAACCCCAAGGCCCAGGTCTTTGATATTTGGTATGAAGCTTCATCTAGTGGACCCCTACCAAGATTGTTCAAATTATAGTTCTGTAGCTAAAAATGACCCCCGCACCAGGGCCATTTGGTTTTACATGGGCTTATATAGGGAAAATCTTGAAAAATCTTCTTCTCTGAAACCGCAAGGCCCAAGTCTTTGATATTTGGTATGAAGCTTCATCTAGTGGATCCCTACCAAGATTGTTCAAATTATAGTGCTGGGGCCAAACATGCCCCCGCACCAGGGCCCTTTTGTTTTACATAGGCTTATATAGGAATAATCTTCTTCTCTGAAACTTCAAGGCCCAGGTCTTTGATATTTAGTATGAAGCTTCATCTTGTGGACCTCTACCAAGATTGTTCAAATTATAACCCTGGGGCCAAAAATGCCGCCGCTCCGGGGCCCTTTGGTTTTACATAGACTTATATAAGGAAAATCTTGAAAAATCTTCTTCTCTGAAACCACAAGGCTTAGGTCTTCAATATTTGTTATGAAGCTTCAGCTAGTGGACCTCTATATAAAGATTGTTCAAATTAAATCCCTGAGACCAAAAATGCCCCTGCCATGTGGCCCTTTGGTTTTACATAGACTTATATAGGGAAAATCTTTAAAAATCATCTTCTCTGAAACACAAGGCTTAGGTCTTTGATATTTGTTATTAAGCTTCAGCTAGTGGACCTCTACCAAGATTGTTAAAATTATAGCCCTGGGGCCAAAAATGCCCCCGCTCCGGGGCTCTTTGGTTAAACATAGACTTATTTAGGGAAAATCTTGTTTTACATAGACTTCTATATGCAGGGTAAACCTTTAAAATCTTCTTCTCTGAAACCAGAAAGCCCAGGTCTTTCATATTCGAGAAGAAGTTTCATCTTGTGGACCTCTACCAAGATTGTTCAAATTATAGCCCTGGGGCCAAAATTGACCCTGCCCGGGGCCCACTTGTTATACATTGGATCAGGTGAGCGAACCAGGGCCCTCTGGGCCCTCTTGTTATTGTAGGCCTATTGGTTGCCACAGATGGGAAATTGTCAATTGTCATCTGTTGTCTTGCATCAACATATTGAAGCGACATCAGACCTCTGAAGCCACTAGGCTGAGTGGGTCCAAATTTTATCTAAACCGCACTTAGGCTCAGGGCTTCCATGCTTTATTAAAGTATGTGGCTGCCAGTGGGAAGTAGTGGCCCATGGGCCTCTTGTTTTAATTATTATTATTATTTTGTAATTCTTTGGACTCTTGAAAACTGTTTGATTACAAATACATTAAGCCGCTTTTGCATTGTTCTTTCTTGTTTTTGTTTTTTTCAGGAGGGTACGACGCATGTGAGAACGGGAGACAAGGATTATGATCTGACACAAGGAGACAACATGCTGATTAAAAAAGGACAAAAGTAGGCATTTGTTTGTTTGATTTGAGGTTTAACGTCCCCGTCAGCACTGTAAAGGTCATTTTGGAGACGTTGCTTCCAATTTGTGGGACTTTTACCCGACTTTGAGATGAAATGACATCTCAAGCCCTGTCGCCCAATGAAGCCAATAGGAGTTATATGCATGGACGGGCCGACTCACACCGCTTTGCCTGGTCAGGCTTAGTGTCGGTTGGTGCCTGATGCTCTGTCTCTGGTCGGGCTCATCGGAGTCTAACTGTTGGTTTTCTTTTGCTCCAGCATTTCAGTGGTTTCTTGCTGTCGAGTCCTCACCGTTGTCTCACCTCTGTGGTTCTTTGATTTTTGTGTTCACGGAGATGTTGCACTGATGAGTTAGGAGGCCTTCATGCGGACTGAACAAATAATTTGTCTAAATCGCGACGGAAGTAAGGGCGAGGATTGTGGCCACGTAAAATCGATTTAAGCCCCCCAGTGGAAATCTTCCACTGACCGTTCCAAGGCGGCTCTTCTGTGGCGATTTATTTATGTTGTTGTTTGTTACTTACTGTGTGTATCACTTGTGTCTTTTGGTTTTGGATGGCCATATGGCCATTTTGTGGGAAAGTAACTGTCCTTATGGCCTTCCTTTGTTTAGGTTTCCATTATGGTCTAGTCGCTTAATGTTTGTATTTCTTTCCCTTTGGTGTCTTTTATGGGTGGAGTAAGTTAATTGTATCAATTCCTGATCTTTGTTTTACTTCTTCTTAGATCCTCTAAGCGGTTAACCAGCACTCAAGTGCGGGTCGGTTTCAGCCCTGCGTGCAAGCATCATGCAGCCCATATATTTCTTCAAGCCCCGATTGGCGTGGGCGCAAAAGTAGGTCTATATAAACGGAATCATACACGGAACAATTTCTATTAAATTCAGATTAGCTAGTTAAGTAGCATTTCAAATTAATAATAAGGAACGGTCTGATGCTACAGTCTATGGCTATGAAGTTGGTCCATTTTGGGGATTTCGATAAATCAAAGGAATTCTCGAGCTTGTTTTCTTGTAGCTTTGTTTCTGGTCGGTCTGACTGGGGTTTTCTTTTGATCCAGCATTTCAGTTATTTCATGCTATCGAGTCCTCATCGTTGTTTCGTCTCTGAATTCGTTTGATTTTTAGCTCCACTGGCCGAAGGTCAGCGGGGCTATTGTCATGGCCCTGTGTCCGTCGTGCGTCCGTGCGTCCGTGCGTTAACTTTTTCTTTAAACATCTTCTCCTCCTAAACTACTGGGCCAATTTTAACCAAACTTCACAGGAATGTTCCTTACATAGTCCTCTTCTAAATTCCTTCAAAGAATTTTGTTACACCCAGAACTCTGGTTGCCATGGCAACAAAACCAAAAAAAAAAAAATAAAAATCTTTAAAAATCTTCTCCTCCAAAACCACCTGTTGGATTTCATTTTTATTTTGCATGACTGTTCCTTGGGTTGACCTCTTTCAGATTCCTTGAAGAAATTTTGATCCGACAAAAAACATGGCCGCTATGGGCGGGGCTTGTTTTCCCTATTTAACATATAGTGTAATGCTAAAACATCTTCTTCTCCTAAACTATTGGGCCCATTGTAACCAAACTTCACAGGAATGTTCCTTACTTAGTCCTCTTCTAAATTCCTTCATAGAATTTTGTTACACCCAGAACTCTGGTTGCCATGGCAACAAAACCAAAAAAAAAATAAAAATCTTTAAAAATCTTCTCCTCCAAAACCACCTGTTGGATTTCATTTTTATTTTGCATGACTGTTCCTTGGGTTGACCTTTTTCAGATTCCTTGAAGAAATTTGGATCCGACAAAAAACATGGCCGCCATGGGCGGGGCTTATTTTCCCTATTTAACATATAGTGTAATGCTAAAACATCTTCTTCTCCTAAACTATTGGGCCAATTGTAACCAAACTTCACAGGAATGTTCCTTACTTAGTCCTCTTCTAAATTCCTTCATAGAATTTTGTTACACCCAGAACTCTGGTTGCCATGGCAACAAAACAACACAAAATATTAAAAATCTTTAAAAATCTTCTCCTCCAAAACCACCTGTTGGATTAAATTTTTATTTTGCATGAATGTTCCTTGGGTCGACCCCTTTCAGATTCCTTGAAGAAATTTTGATCCGACAAAAAACATGGCCGCCATGGGCGGGGCTTATTTCCCCTATTTAACATATAGTGTAATGCTAAAACATCTTCTCCTCCTAAACTACTGGGCCAATTGTAACCAAACTTCACAGGAATGTTCCTTACTTAGTCCTCTTCTAAATTCCTTCATAGAATTTTGTTACACCCAGAACTCTGGTTGCCATGGCAACAAAACCACACAAAAAATTAAAAATCTTTAAACATCTTCTCCTCCAAACCCACCTGTTGGATTTCATTATCCCCTCGCACAACATAGTTGTGAGGGGGGATATAGCATTTGTCCCGTACGTACGTACGTAAGTACGTACTTTTGTCATCGCTCTAGCGCCACGTACGTACGTACTTTTGTCATCGCTCTGGCGCCACGTACGTACGTACGTACGTACTTTTGTCATCGCTCTAGCCCCTACATTTCTTGACCGATTTTAATATAACTTCACACAAACGTTCCTTACGACAATATCTGGAGCAAGATCGACTTTCAAGGTCATGACCTCAAGGTCAAGGTCACTCTGGCTATTTTTTGAAAAACTTTGTCATGGCTCTAGCGCCTATATTTCACCCCCAATTTCAATATAACTTCAAACAAATGATCCTTATAAATATATCTCTAGCGAGTTGGACTTTCAAGGTCATGACCTCAAGGTCAAGGTCACTGTGGCTATTTTTAGAAAAACATTGTCATCGCTCTAGCGCTTACATTTCTTCACCAATTTCAATATTACTTCACACAAATGATCCTTATAAAAATATCTTGAGCGAGTTCCACTTTCAAGGTCATGACTTCAAGGTCATGGTCACAGTGGCTATTTTTAGAAAAACTTTGTCATCGCTCTAGCTCCTACATTTCTTCACTGATTTCAATATAACTTCACACAAATGTTCCTTATGACAATATCTTGAGCGAGTTGGACTTTCAAGGTCATGACCTCAAGGTCAAGGTCACTGTGGCTATTTTTAGAAAAACATTTTCATCGCTCTAGCGCCTACATTTCTTCACCAATTTCAATATAACTTCACACAAATGTTCCTTATAAAAATATCTCCAGCGAGTTCGACTTTCCAACTCATGGCCTCAAGGTCAGGGTCACTGTGGCTATTTTTAGAAAAAACATTTGTCATCGCTCTATCACCTATATTTCTTCACTGATTTCAATATAACTTCACACAAATGTTCCTTATGACAATATCTCAAGCGGGTTCGACTATCAATGTCAAGGCCTCAAGGTCAAGGTCAAGGTCACTGTGGCTATTTTTTAGAAAAACTTTGTCATCGCTCTAGCGTTTACATTTCTTCACCAATTTCAATATAACTTCATACAAATGTTCCTTATGACAATATCTCTAGCGAGTTCCACTTTCAAGGTCAAGGTCACTGTGTCTTTTTTTAGAAAAACTTTGTCATCCCTCTAGCGCTTACATTTCTTCATCGATTTCAATATAACTTCACACAAATGTTCCTTATGACAATAACTCACCATTTCGACTTTCAAGGTCAAGGTCACTATGGCTATTTTTAGAAAACTTTGTTATCGCTCTAGCGCCTACATTTCTTCACTGATTTCAATATAACTTCACACAAATGTTGCTTATGACAATACCTCGAACGAGTTTGACTTTCAAGGTCAAGGTCACTGTGGCTATTTTTAGAAAAACTTTGTCATTGCTCTAGCGCTTACATTTTTTCACCAATTTCAATATTACTTCACACAAATGTTCCTTATAACAATATCTCTAGTGAGTTCCACTTTCAAGGTCAAGGTCACTGTGGCTATTTTTAGAAAAACTTTGTCATGGCTCTAGCGCTTATATCTTCATCCAATTCAATGTAACTTCACACAAATGTTCCTTATGACAATACCTCGAGCGAGTTTGACTTAAGGTCAAGGTCACTGTGGCTATTTTTAGAAAAACTTTGATCATTGCTCTAGTGACTACATTTTTTCACAAATTTCAATATAACTTCACACAAATGTTCCTTATGACAATATCTCGAGCTATTTAGACTTTCAAGGTCAAGGTCACTGTGGCTATTTTTAGAAAAAACTTTGTCATCGCTCTAGCGCCTACATTTAATGATGGATTGTAATAGAACTTCACATAAATGTTTCTTATGATAATATCTCGACTTACTTCGCCTTTACAGTGTTGACAGGGACGTTAAACCTCAAATCAAACAAAATACTTCGACTTTCAAGGTCATGACCTCAAAGTCAAGGTCACTGTGGCTATCTTTAGAAAAACTTTGTCATCGCTCTACCGCCTACATTTATTAGCAGATTTAATGTAACTTCACACAAAAGATGCTTATGATAATATCTTGAGCAAGATCTACTTTCGTGGTCATGGCCTCAAGTCAAGGTCACTATGGCTATTTTTAGAGAAACGTCATCACTCTAGAATGTACATTTATTGGAGGATTTTTAAACAAACTTTACACAAATGTTGCATATGATAATATCTCAAGCAAGTTGGACTTTTGCCATTTCAGTGTTTGCCACACACAAAGAGGTCTAGTGCGAGGGGATTTGTATCGCATGCGATGCCTTGTTTTTATTTTGCATGAATGTTCCTTGGGTGGACCTCTTAGATTCCTTGAAGAAATTTTGATCCGACAAAAAACATGGCCGCCATAGGCGGGGCTTATTTTCACTATTTAACATATAACGTAATGCTAAAAAATCATTTTCTGCAAAAGTACTTGTGGGATTTCATTGTAATTTGCATGAATTGTCCTTGGGTGGACTGTTGTCAGATTCCTTGAAAAAAATTTGATCTTACAAAAAAACATGGCCGCCATGGGCGAGGCTTATTTTCACTATATAACATATAGTGTAATGCTGAAAATATTTTCTGCAAAAGTTCTTGTTTTATTTCATAGTTATTTGGCATGCATGTTCCTTGGGTGGACCTCTGTCAGATTCCTTGAAGAAATTTTGATCCGACATAAAACATGGCTGCAGTGGGCGGGGTTTATTTTCACTATATAACATGTAGTGTAATGTTAAAAAAGTCTTCTCTTCTTCAAAAGTTCTTGTTTATTTATTTATTTATTTATTTAAAAGTACCTTCCTGTATCTGAATTAATCTCCTCCAATTTTGCTTACTATCACATATCTATAGAGGTCCACCTACAAATTGTCATTCTAAAATTCAAAACATCAGAAATTTCACATGCCCATCACACTGGTGATAGAACTGATGTTTTCAACACAAACTCTATTTATACGACTTGATGTTTCAAAATAAATTCAAAATACTGAGGGAGATTGATTTATTAGACCTAATTATACTACAGTGTCAACAGTTCTCCAGATCCCTGAGGGTTAAAATGGCTAAGTTGAAAAGGGAGGTATACCGAATCCGATGGAGGAAAGGAAAAAATAAATAAATAAAGAAATAAAAACATAAATCTGTTCATTTTTTAGCTCCTCTGGCCAAAGACCGGCGGGTCTTATGTTATATGTTATGGCCCTGTGTCTGTTGTGGGTCTGTGCGGTTGTGCATCCGCGCGTTAACTTTTTTCTTTAAACATTTCCTCCTTAACTACTTGGTCGATTGTAACCAAACTTCACAGGAATGTTTCTCACATAGTCCTCTTCTGAATTCCTTCAAAGAATTTTGTTACATGCAGAACAAAATGGCATCGAAAGCAAAAAAAATATTTAAAAATCTTCTCCTCCAAAACCACTCAATGGATTTTATTCTTATTTTGCATGAATGTTCCTTGGGTGGACCTCTGTCAGATTCCATGAAGAAATTCGGATCAGGCAAAAAACATGGCCACCATGGCCATGCCCCACATGACTGCCATGGCCATGCCCCTTGGCTCATTAGCTTTCAAAGACTTATATGGGGAAAAGTTTTAAAAACCTTCTACTCCAAAACCGCTCAACGTAATGGATTTCATTCTTACTTTGCATGAATGTTCCTTGGGTGGACCTCTGTCAGATTCCTTGAAGCAATTTTGATCAGACAAAAAAAGATGGCCGCCATGGACACGCCCATTGGCTAATTAGCTTCCATAGACTCATAAAGGGATCTTTTTTTTTTAATCTTCTCCTCCAAAACCGCTAAATGGATTTCGTTCTTAATTTTCATGAATGTTCCTTGTGTCTACCATTGTCAGATTCATTGAAGAAATTTTGATCAGACAAAAAACATGGCCGCCATGGCCACCACCTTTGGCTCATTAGCTTCCATAGACCAATAAACGGAAAAACTTCTTCTCTGAAACCATAAAGCATAAAGCTAAGACATTTACAGTAAAACCTGTCTTAGTGGCCACCTCTATTAAGCAAGCAACCTGTCTTAAGCAAGCAGGCATTCAGTTCCCAAGAAAGGCAGATGTGTTAAATTTCACCTGTATTAAGCAAGAACCTGTCTTAAGCAAGCATATTTTGACTATCCCTTAGGCACTCGCTTAATACAGGTTGAACTGTAGTATGTAGCAAAGTTATGTGGTCACCTACTAAGTCCTGCGAACTATGACTCTTGAGTCCAAATTGGCAACGCCCCGGTGCTTAGTAGCTCCCATAGACTAATAATGACAAAATCTTGAAACTTTTCTCCTCTGAAACCATAAGGCCAAGACCTTAGTATGTAGCAACTTGAAGTATTCATCTGCATAAATCCTGCCAACTATGCCCCTGGGGTCCAAATTGGCCACACCCTGAGGCCCATAAGCTCCCATAGACTTATACTGGGAAAAAACTGACAAAAATCTTCTCTGAAACCATCAGTGCCCAGAGCTTAGATATTAAGTATGCAGCAACGTCAAGTGGTCACTCAAATAAATCCTGCCAACAATGCCCCTGGGGTAAAAAATTGGTCACGCCCAGAGGCATATTAGTTCCAATAGACTTATAATAGGAAAAACTTAAAAAAAGTCTTCTTCTCTGAAACCATAAGGCCCAGAGCTTTAGATATTTAGAACGGAGCAATGCCAAATGGTCACTCACATAAATCCTGCCAACCATGGCTCTGGGGTAAAAAAAATATAGAATGGACATTCCTTGGGTGGATCACTTGTTTCTTGTTTACCCATTGCATGCGGGGAAAACCCTAAATGGGTACCTTGGCAAACAGTGCTGGCCCAGATCAGACCCCACAGAACACCATGTCTGATCAGGGCCTGCACTATTTGCTAACAGAATTTTCCATCAAAAATAGAAAAAAATAGGCCTGACACCCCTTATATGACAAATGGACTGGTCCAACATATAGCAATAGAAGAGTCCACTAGTATACCATTGGTTAATGTAATAAATATGACAATTGTCTGAAGTTAGCCGGTGGAGCGACAGGCCCTCTTGGGCCTCTTGTTATTCTCTCGGAGATGTTGCACTGATAGGGTAAAAAAATTCTCATGCAAACTGAACAAATTTTTTTGCTAACCAAGGGCGAGATTTGTGGCCACGTAAAATCGATTAAAGCTCCCCCCCACCACACACACACACAAACACATACACACCGCCCTCTGAAAAAAAGGTTTACTGACCGTTCCAGGGCGATTCTTCTATCGTGGTTTATTAATGTTCATCTTTGCATGTATGTATTGCTTACATCTGTTTATTCTGGATAACCGTTTGGCCATTTTGTGGGAAAGTAACTGTCCGCTTTCCGCTTGTGACGTTTCCATTATGGTAAAGTTATTTTATGTTTCTTTCCCTTTGGTGTTTGGATGGGAGGTATGAGGTAATTGTATCGATTACTGATCAATGCCTTCATTTCCATTTCGTAGATCAGAATAAGAATCGGTAACTGCCCAGGGAATTTGTATTATTATATACCTTAACAAGTGTCGCTTTTGCCTCTGACAAAAGTTACCATTTTCTGAAAAATACTTTATTTTTGAATATACGATACGAACACATCAAGTTCGCTGAGGCCTTGGCACCTGATGCCGTATCACAATACCACATCACACCCTAAAATCTATATCATACAGTCTTTTCGGAACACCCGCCCTTTTGAGATATATTTTCATGGTACTTTGCACAATTGTACATGAAATAGAAGTGAAGGCAATGATCAGGAATCGATACAATTAACCCACAGCTCCCACCAGAGACATCAAATGGAAAGAAACACAAACATGAGACAACTAGACCCTATTGGAAACACTGATAGCGGAAAGCCAAAATGACAGTTACTTTCCCACAAAATGGCCAATTGGCTAACCAAAACAAAACAATATAAGCGATACACACGCACTCAAAGACAAACCATAACAAAAATAAACAGGGACAGAAGAACCGCCTTGGAATGGTCAGTGAAACGAATTAAATAAGGTTGGTCGGTAAATACCAGTGGCGGGAATTCCCACTTGTATTTTCGGTATTTACCGTCCTGGGAAATACTCCAAATTTCATCAAAAGTGGGGAATACTGGGAAATAGTAGGAAATATGATTTTTGTTTAGTTATTTTATAGAAAATAACACTATTAATATTTGTGTAATTTAATTGAAATAATGAATAGTTAGCTATTTTGCAATATGCCACCCTATACATATATGTCATAAGTCTGCTGTTACTCAACCAAACACAAGCATAAATATAAAGTGGTCTGTTGTTATGTAGGGTGCAGAGAGTTATTTAAAATCACTCATAAGCTTAAGAAGATAAAATACCATAATGACGCCAATATTTGGGCAAACAGTGCAGACCCTGATCAGAATCACTTATCTTCTTTCATAGAGTTTGCCACTGGAACAACATGTTTTGAATGCTTTAGTGTAACACTAAACCACACGGTTCAATTTTTTTAGATATACAACAACTCTTTGTATGTTTGGATTTTAAGGATGTTTACACTAGAAAAAGGTTTGTTTGCAAAATTGTCAGGTAATCATAAAGGTGTGATAATTTAATAGTTTGTTTGAGACAGGTATTAAAAAACACAGTTAATTTAAGCATAAAAGGTTTCTTAAATTATCTAAAGTTAAAAACTAATATTTTTGAATCACGTTTGAAAAGAAATTATATACATTCTGTATAAAGGCAAGGGACTATAGACACATCCAAACACTACTTTCATCATTCATTAATACTACTTGGCGGGACCTACCGGTGGTTGGCAAAAAACGTCTTTGGCCGTTTATCGCCATTATAAATGCGATGTTATTTTCTCTAAACTTGTATTTTGTTTGAAATCGAAGCGACAAAATTGACATTTAAACTTTTATTATAGACGTGTCTTAGCTAGTAATTATTGGTTCCTAGAATATTCGAGGATGTTTTGATGAATAAATTACCTGTTAAATTTATGCAGGTAACGGGGCGGGACGGTCTTAATTATTTGTAATAAAATGCGCAAAACGAATGACTAATCGCGGAAGATGCATGAATGAACTCTAATATATGTTTATCTACTCATTTAAAGTGTAATTCGATCGATTATCTGTGACTGTCAACTAAAATATGCCCGTAATATTAAACCTTTTTACAATGTGTTTATATGGAACCTGGGGCTTTTTGCTAACTACAAAAGATCGTTATCAAAAGGAAAAGTAATTTTGCGCGTGCGCAATTGCACGTAAACAAGGTCACCTGTCAAAACATTGGATCCGTCTATAGATCTTTCAAGTTATTCAATATAAAAAGGGCTGGGAAAATCTTCAAAAGTTCACTTGTCCTTCATGACTAAGTGCATGTTAACTGTAGTAAATGTTGTAAAGACAAGATAAACTTTTTACCTGTCCTTCATTTTTTTGTCATTGCAAGCAGACAAGTGGAATTTTCAAGCTCTGCATGAACTTGAATTTTTGCTTTGAAATAGCTAGGTAGTTGGGGTATATTAAGCAGTCTCAATTGGTACCACCTATGTAAATACATATTTCCCAATATTTTCCGGGAGTTCCATGTACTTCCCGGGAATTCCCTGTATTTCCCGCCGTCCAGGGAAATATGAGCATTTCCCGCTTTTTTGCCTACCTTGGGCTAAAATCAATGTTACGTGGCCACAATCCTCGTCCTCACAAGGCTGAGAAGGCGTGTCAGGCGCAGGGAACCACACCTCTGGGTGCCATTGTATATTATGTATCTACCCCGACAGTATTATCTTGTGATCACCTTGAGATATATTGATGGTACTTGGTAAACTTGACGGCACTCGCCCATCGGGGCTTGAAGAAATATATGGGCTGCATGATGCTTCCACGCAGAGCTGAAACCGACCCGTACACGACTACTCATAAACTGCTTAGAGGATCTAAGCCTGCCCAGGCAAAGCGGTGCGAGTCGGTCCGTCCATGCTTATAAACCCTATTGGTTTCATTGGGCGACAGGGCTTGAGATGTCATTTCAGCTTAAGTAAAAGTCCTACAAAATTGGAAGCAACGTCTCCAAATGTCCAATACTGTGTTGACGGGGACGTTAAACCTCAAATCAAACAAACAAACTTGGTAAAATTGTAGATGAGGTTGCGTAGGCGTGTCGTGCGCAAAACCCACACCTCTAGGTGCCATGTTATTTGAGTTATCTCCCCAGACAGTATTTCCTTGTATTCGCTGCAGCTCCAATACCCTTTGAGATGTATTGATGGTACTTGGTACAATAATGCATAAAAGTGGGGTAGGCGTGTCATGCGCAACAATTGTTACATGTAGGGTTACGGTAACCCGCAAACCCACAAGCTTACAAGACAACCAAGGGCGATCTCCGACAGGTACATGGCCAACAGTTGGACAAATCACAAGCAAGATATCATATGCGAGACATTAATTCACAGTATCCCGACTCGTTGTACTCTCCATCGAATGTATCTGGTGTATAAATGCTTCCTACTGGGTCGGTATCTTTGCTGGTGGATGATTCGTTCGTCCCCGAGGGTATCATCAGCTCAGTATCAGTTCCTTAGTGCTGAGGTTGAAACTGCGGTGTTGACGTCAGTACTCAAGTACTGATTTAAATAACTATATTATATCATTAATTTTTGCAGTATAAATTTCTATTTTTTTTTCTAAAACTAAGACTGACTTGTCAGGTGGGACATGTATCTTGGCGGATTTGGTTGCCACTTTTTAATATATTTTAAATTTTGCAAGTCTCGCTACTTTGGACATATCCTTCCTGATGCCGGGGACTTCCGTGGAGTGTGGGCCATGTCTGCTGATGTTGGCTCGGTGGGGGACGCCGGTGGGCGTCTCTTGCCTGATGCCTCCAGTTGACCTGTCTCACGAGCTACGTCGGTCGGTGTGTGCTCGGAAGGGGATGTGGTGTTTTTGCCGGGTCTTGTCCGTCATCCGTTTCGGTTTCAAAACTTTGGGACTGAGACACACTAATGAATATTCAATATCAGAAAGGCCTCTGTGTCACTACATTTCATTTTGTTACGTCTTAATTGCAACCACTGAGTCGATATCTCGGTTGTTGGATTATTCGTTTGTCCCCGAGGGTATCATCAGCTCAGTATCAGTTCCTTAGTGCTGAGGTTGATACTGCTGTGTTGACGTCAGTACTGAAGTACTGATTTAAATATTTATATCTTTAATTTTTGCAGCATAAATTTCTATTTTTTTTCTAAAACAAAGACTGACTTGTCATGTTGGACATGTATCTTAGCGGATTTGGTTGCCACTTTTTAAAATATTTTAAATTTTGCAAGTCTCGCTACTTTGGACATCTCCTTCCTGATGCCCGGGACTTCCGTTCCGTGGAGTGTGGGCCATGTTTGCTGATGTTGGCTCGGTGGGGGACGCCTATTAGTCCGCGGGTGGGGGTCTCTTGCCTGATGCCTCCAGTTGACCTGTCTCATGAGCTACGTTGGTCGGTGTGTGCTGGGGGGGGGGGTGCTGTGTTTGTCGGGTCTTGTCCGCCATCCGTGTCGGTTTCAAAACTTTGGGGTTGAGACACACTGATGAAGATTAAATATCAGAAAGGCCTCTGTGTCACTAAATTTGGTATAGTTGCACCCCTTAATTCCTAACACCCGTTCGTGACCAGTAAAAAATGAAAAAAATATGGTACTACATTAGAAATAAAGGGGGAAACATCGGCCCAATTTTTTTAGGGTTACCTCATTTTACCCAGTGTATCTGTTTCGCAAATGCTGTTTTTCACTTGCTTATTTTGAATTTTACAATTTAAAATTGACCACTTTGCCACAGTAATCCGCCTCTGCCTGCCAATTGCAGGAAACATGTTTTTCTCGCATGGAATAAAGCAGCAACTATTACCAACCTATGCAAACCTATTACCAACCCCATTGCACACATATATGTGTAATAATTGCAATAAAATATGTTTATAACAGAAATTTTCACGTTCTCATCGATCACAAGCGACCTAGTGTTACGGAGGGAACTTTTTTCGCTTTCATTCATTGTCTGTCATTTAACTTAAGCTCTCTTGACCAATTTGAATCGATAAAGGTATATCCAATGCTCTAATTGGACGGGGGTTTTAGCTCACCTGTCACGTAGTGACAAGGTGAGCTTTTTTGATCACATTTTGTCCGTCGTGCGTCCGTGCGTCCGTCCGTAAACAGTTTCAAACAAGTATATCTCTAATACCCAATGGCCAATCTTGATCAAATTTCGTGTGAAGCATCACCAGGTAAGGGGAACGGCTGCATAAGGTTTTTTAGGCTGATCGAATTGGAATTCTGGTTGCCATTGCAACATATAGCTCCCATAGACTTATAATGGGAAAAATTAAAGAAAACTTCTTCTCTGAAACCACAGGGCCCAGAGCTTTAATATGTAGCTTGTAATAATTTTAAGTGGTCACCTACGTAAATCCTGCCAATCATGCCCCTGGGGTCCAAATTGGCCCCACCCAGGGGCCCCTTAGCTCTAATAGACTCATAATCGAAAAAAAGCTGCAAAAATCTTCTTCTCTGAAACCACAGGGCCCAGAGCTTAGATATTTAGCATGTAGCAACGGCAAGTGGTCACCTACATAATTCCTGCCAATCATGCCCCTGAGTTCCAAATGGGCCGCGCTTCGGGGCCCCTTCGCTCCCATAGACTCCTAATGGAAAAAAGGTTCGAAAATCTTCTTCTCTGAAACCACAGGGCCCAGAGCTTAGGTATTAAGCATGTAGAAACGGCAAGTGGTCACCTACATAATTCCTGCCAATCATGCCCCTGAGGTTCAAATTGGCCACGCCCCGTGTCCCCTTAGCTCCTATAGACTCATTATGGAAAAAAAAAGTTTCAAAAATCTTCTTCTCTGAAACTACAGTGCCCAGAGCTCAGATATTTAGCATGTAGCAACGACAAGTGGTCACCTAAATAATTCCTGCCAATCATGCCCCTGTGGTCCAAATGGGCCACGCTCCGGGGCCCCTTCGCTCCCATAGACTCATAATGGAAAAAAAGGTATAAAAATCTTCTTCTCTGAAACCACAGGGCCCAGAGCTTAGATATTTAGCATATAGCAATGGCAAGTGGTCACCTACATAATTCCTGCCAATCATGCCCCTGGGGTCCAAACGGGCCACGCCCCAGGGCCCCTTAACTCCTATAGGCTCATAATGGAAGAAAGCTTCAAAAAGCTTCTTCTCTGAACCCACAAGGCCCAGAGCTGAGATATTTAGCATGTAGCAACGGCAAGTGGTCACCTACATAAAGCCTGCCAATCATTTCCCTGTGGTCCATATGGGCCAAGCCCTGGGGCCCCTTAGCTTCCATAGACTCAAAATGGAAAAAAAAAGTTTAAAAAATCTTCTTCTCTGAAACCACAGGGCCCAGAGCTAAGATATTTATCATGTAGCAATGGCAAGTGGTAACCTACATAATTCCTACCAATCATGCCCATGGGTTCCAAATGGGCCACGTCCGGGGCCCTTTCGCTCCCATAGACTTATAATGGAAAAAAAGCTTAAAAAATCTTCTTCTTCTCTGAAACCACAGGGCCCAAAGCTTAGATATTTAGCATGTAGCAACGGCAAGTGGTCACCTACATAATTCCTGCCAATCATGCCCCTGGGTTCCAAATGGGCCATGCCCCGGCGCCCCTTCACTCCCATAGACTTATAATGGAAAAAAGCTTCAAAAATCTTGTTCTCTGAAACCACAGGGCCCAGGGCTTGTATATTTAGCATATAGCAAGGGCAAGTGGTCAACTACATAATTCCTGCCAATCATGCCCCTGGGTTCCAAATTGGCCACACCCCGGGGCCCCTTCGCTTCCATAGACTCATAATGGAAAACAGCTTCAAAATCTTCTTCTCTGAAACCACAGGGCCCAGAGCTTAGATATTTAGCATGTAGCAAAAGCAAGTGGTAACCTACATAATTCCAGCCAATCATGCCACTGGGGTCCAAATTGGCCACACCCCGGGGCCCCTTAGCTCCTATATACTCATAATGGAAAACAAAAAGTTCAAAAATTTTCTTCTGTGAAACCACAGGGCCCAGAGCTTAGATATTTAGCATGTAGCAACGGCAAGTGGTCACCCACATTGACCCCCTTTCAAAATTGCCTAAATCGTTCTGCTCCGGTAAACAAAATGGCCGCCAGAACTAAAAGTAGGAAAAACCTTTTAATGACAACTCCTCCTAGGCAAATGACCCGATTTGTAAAGAATTTCACAGGAATGTTCCTAGAGTGACCCTCTTTCAAAATTGCCTAAATCGTTCTGCTCCGTTAAACAAAATGGTCGCCATAGCTAAAAATGGAAAAACCTTTAAATGACATCTCCTCCTTGGAAAATGGCCCGATTTGAAAATAATTTCACAGGAATGTTCCTTGAGTGACCATCTTTCAAATTGCCTAAATCGTTCTGCTCCGTTAAATAAAATGGCCACCAGAGCTAAAAATAGAAAAACATTTCAATGACATCCCCGTTTCGGCAAATGGCCCAATTTGAAAATAATTTCCCAGGAATGTTCCTTGAGTGACCCTCTATCAAAATTGCCTAAATCGTTAAATAAAATGGCCGCCAGAGCTAAAAATAGAAAAAAACCTTTAAATGACATCTCCTCCTAGGCAAATTGCCCTACTTTAAAATAATTTCACAGGAATGTTCCTTGAGTGACCCTCTATCAAAATTGCCAAGATCGTTCAATAAAATGGCCGCCAAAGATAAAAATAGAAAAACCTTTAAATGACATCTCCTCCTAGGCAAATTGCCCTATTTGAAAATAATTTCACAGGAAAGTTCCTTGAGTGACCCTCTTTCAAAATTCTTGAAATTGTTCTGCTTTGTCAAATGGAATGGCTACCAGAGCTAAAAATAGAAAAACCTTCCACTCCATTAAACAAAATGGCCACCAGAGCTAAAAATTAAAAAAAAAACTTAAACAAAAAATCTCCTCTTAGGCAAATGGCCCGATTTGAAAAGCAATTCACAGGAATGTTCCAGAGTGACCCTCTTTCAAATTTGCCTAAATCGTTAAACAAAATGGCCGCCAGAGGTAAAAATAGAAAACCTTTCAATGACATCTCCTCCTAGGCTAATGGGCCAATTTGAAAATAATTTCACAGGAATGTTCCTTAAGTGACGCTCTTTCAAAATTGCCTAAATCGTTACGCTCCGTTAAATCAAATGGCCACCAGAGCTAAAATAGAAAAACCTTTAAATGACATCTCCTCCTAGGCAAACGGCCCGATTTGAAAAGAATTTCACAGGATTGTTCCTTGAGTGACCCTCTTTCAAAATTGCAGCAAATCGTTATGCTTCGTTAAACAAAATGGTCGCCAGAGCTATAAATAGAAAAACCTTTAAATGACATTTCCTCCTAGGCAAATGGCCTGATTTGAAAATAATTTCACAGGAATGTTCCTTCAGTGACCCTCTTTCAAAATTGCCTAAATGGTTCCGCCTAGTTAAACAAAATGGCCACCAGAGCTAAAAATAGAAAACCTTTAAATGAAATCTGCTAGGCAAATGGCCGTATTTGAAAACTATTTCACAGGAATATTCCTTTAGTGACCCTCTTTCAAAATTGCCTAAATCGTTCCACTCCGTTAAACAAAATGGCCGCCAGAGCGAAAAATAGAAACACCTTTATATGACATTTCATCCTAGGCAAAATAATTTGAAAATAATTTCCCAGGAATGTTCCTTGAGTGACCCTCTTTAAAAATTGCATGAACTGTTCCGCTCTGTTAACTAAAATGGACACCAGAGCACAAAATAGAAAAACCTTCAAATTCAACTACAATGAAAAATAGCCTCCAAAGATAAAATTCTTTGGTCCACATCTCCTTAAAGCAGTGAATCCCTCATTTCCATAAGCTTTGAAACATCTTGGATTCAGGTGAGCGATTCAGGGCTATCATGGCCCTCTTGTTTAAGAAATTATCCGTCCTTTAGAATAGCTATGTCTGTGCGGGCGGGCGTCGGGCGGGCGGGCGTCGTCCGGGGTTTACCTTTTTGGTTAACCTTCTCTTCAAAGTAATATGTTACCTTTATTCTTCAGTGGATTGCTTTTATTTTAGGACTGTTGCTTCATTGATAGTATCTCTTTCATATGCAATCCATTATTGGCACCAAGGGCCAGAGTTTTGTTGAAAATCACCATTTTTCGAACTTAAGTTTATTTAAGAAGTTTTCTCTGCATAACCTCCCTTACTTCCCTTGCAAGCTTGATAGTGTGTTTGATAGAGTGGGGAACTCTGAACTAGAGGGTCCTGGGTTCAATTTTAGGTGGAGGAATGTTTTTTTTTTGTTGTTGTTGTTTTGTGTTTGGTTTTTTTTTTCCTTTTTTTCTTTCTTATAAACACATAAACGTTATTAATACTGTTATTAGTTATAATACTGTTAAAAGTTATTCTTTTTTTGTTAAATATATAAATTTCGTTTTGTACAATGCAAAGGCTTGATTATTTCTTGTTGATTTTTTTCTTAGGGTTACACAGTTTAAACACACACACACACACACACACACACACACACACACACACACACACACACACACACACACACACACACACACACACACACACACACACACACACACACACACACACAAGAAACATCCTTTAAAATCACCCAAAAACTTTAAAGATTTTTTTTTTGGTTTGATGTTTAAATAAGTTCTGAACAGTAAGATCCTTTGGAAGCAAAGAATACACCAAATAAACGAAAATAGCAGACTAGGTTTTATTGAATCTGTTCATGACCAGTACTGAAAAGTGCTACACCGGCCCCGCCCCCTAGCACCGGCTTAAGCAGAACTCTAATTTCAAAATGATTCTAAATGAATTCAATGATACCAAAGGACCAGAAAATATAATCTGCACTATGATGGATGTACGGGGAGACTTTTTACGGCCGCCACACGGCACAGCACCAGATGCAGTGAAGATAAATAATTTCTGAACAGTTAGATCCTTTGGAAGCAAAGAATTCACCAAATAAACGAAAATAGCGGACTAGGTTTTATTGAGTCTGTTAATGACCAGTACTGAAATGTGCTACACCGGCCACGCCCCCTTGCACCGGCTTAAGCAGAACTCTATTTTCAAAATGATTATAAATGAATTCAATGATCCCAAAGGACCAGAAAATATAATCTGCACTATGATGGATGTACGGGGAGATTTTAAAGTCCCCCATCAACAGGTCATTTTGAAAAAAAAAAAATATTAGGTTCCTTTTATCAGCAAGAATTAGCTCGTGCTAAACAAAAGATCTTCAGAATTGAAAAGGTTATCAAATAAGAGAGCTCATGTGAAATGGTCAGGTTATTCTGATGAACAAAAATCTTGGGTTCCTTT
Source organism: Lucinisca nassula (assembly GCA_963580285.1). Classification (NCBI taxonomy): domain Eukaryota; kingdom Metazoa; phylum Mollusca; class Bivalvia; order Lucinida; family Lucinidae; genus Lucinisca; species Lucinisca nassula. The sequence continues at coordinate 71,242,519 of OY757012.1, read as the reverse complement.
CGGAGATCTTAATAATATATACTGTTTGATTGTCATTTCATCTCTTTGTCTCCAAAACGACCTAAATAATGTTGACGGGGATGTTAAATCTCATATCAAACAAACGAAGTTAACCGTATAACACAACTTTCCAAATTTACAGCGGCTGAAGCAGGGTCTGTTGTCTGAAAAAAAATACCGCGTGTTAGTCATCGTTTGCTGAATAAAGTTGAGAAACGGTACTTAACTCGAACTAAAATATTACGATATAAATTGCACATTTTTGTGATTGTGCGTAGGCCGAAGGCCGCCCAATTTTATTATCAATAATAAATCTTACACCTCAGTCGATTTACAGCCAAAAAGCGAGAAAGGACTCGCGCGTTAAACCGCTAGGTGTGAGAAGAACCATAAACGTGCTTCAAAATAGGCACATGCCCTTCGCGAGGCAATCTGTCATGGACCAAACCCACACCACCTGCAGGGAAAATGCCCCTTCACCGGGGCCCACTGGTTTCACATAGGCTTATATAGGGAATTTTTTTAAAAATCTTCTTCTCTGAAACCGCAAGACCCAGATCTTTGATATTCAGATCCAGAAGCTTCATCCAGTGGACCTCTACCAAGATTGTTCAAATTTTAGCCCTGAGACCAAAATTGCCCCCGCCTCGGGGCCCTTTGGTTTTACATAGACTTATATAGGGAAAATCTTCTTCTGTGAAACCACAAGGCCTAGGTCTTTGATATTTGGTATGAAGCTTCATCTAGTGGATGTCTACCAAGATTGACCAAATTATAGCCTTGGGGCCAAAAGTGCCCCCGCGCCGGGGCCCACTGATTTTACATATGCTTATATAGGGAAATCCTTTGAAAATTTTCTTGTCTGAAACCAGAGGACCCAGGTCTTTGATATTTGGTATGAAGCTTCATCTAGTGGACCGCTACGAAGATTGTTCAAATTATAGCCCTGGGGCCAAACATGGCCCCACACGGTGGCCCACAGGTTTTGCATGGGCTTATATACGGAAAACCTTTAAAAATCTTCTTATCTGAAACCAGAAGGCCCAGGTCTTTGAAATTTGGTATGAAGCTTCATCTAGAGGACCTCTACAAAGGTTGTTCAATGCAGCCCTGGGGCCAAAATGCTCCGCGCCGGTGCGCACTGGTTTTATGCAGGCTTATGATAGGGAAAATCTTTAAAAAATCTTCTTGTCTGAAACCAGAAGGCCCTATGTCTTTGATATTTAGTATGAAGCTTCATCTAACTGATCTCTACCAAGATTGTTCAAATTATAGCCCTGGAGCCAAAAATTCCCCGCGCCGAGGCCCACTGGTTTTACATAGGCTTATATAGGGAAATCCTTTGAAAATCTTCTTGTCTGAAACAAGAAGGCCCAGGTCTTTGATATTTGGTATGAAGCTTCATCAAGTGGACCGCTTTGAAGATTGTTGAAATTATAGCCGTGGGGCCAAAAATGGCCTCACACGGGGCCCACTGGTTTTACATTGGCTTATATAGGGATCGAAATTCTTTAAAAAATCTTCGTCTGAAACCAGAAGGCCCAGGTCTTTGATATTTGATATGAAGCTTCATCTAGTTGACCTCTACCAAGATTGTTCAAATTATAGCCCTGGGACCAAAAATGGCCCCGCGCCGGGGCCCACTCGCTTTACATAGACATATTAGGGGAAAACCTTTAAAGTCTTGTTCCAAACAGGACACTGGGGCACATGCAAAACACTTAGCTCTTAGCTGAGGTGGGTGATATAGGGCCATCATGGTCCTCTTGTTTTTACATGGGCTTATATAGGGAAAATCTTTACTGAAACCGCAAGGTCTAAGTCTTTGCTATTTGGTATGAAGCTTCATCTAGTGGACCCCTACCAAGATTGTTCAAACTATTGTGCTGGGTCTAAAAATGCCCCCGCCCCGGGGCCCTTTGGTTTTACATAGGATTATATCGGAAAAATCTTTAAAAAACCGCAAGGCCAAGGTCTTTGATATTTGGCATGAAGCTTCATCTAAGATTGTGCAAATTATAGTGCTGGGGCCAAAAAACCCCCGCCCCGGGGCCCTTTATTTTTACATGGGCTTATATAGGGAAAATCTTTAAAGATCTTCTTCTCTGAAACCGAAAGGTCCAGGTATTTGCTATTTGGGGTGAAGCTTCATCTAGTGGACCCCTACCAAGATTGTTCAAATTATACCTTGGGCCAAAATGCCCCCGAGCCGGGGCCCTTAGGTTTTTACATGGGCTTATATAGGGGAAATCTTTAAAAACCTTCTTCTCCGAAACCGTAAGGCCAAGGTCTTTGTTATTTGGTTTGAAGCTTCATCTAGTGGACACCTACCAAGATTCTCCAAATTATAGTGCTGGGGCCAAAAATGCCCCCCGCCCCGGGGCCCTTTGGTTTTACATAGGCTTAAATAGGGAAAATCTTTAAAAATCTTCTTCTCTGAAACCGCAAGACCCAGGTCTTTGATATTTGGTATGAAGCTTCATCTTGTAGACCTCTACCAAGATTGTTCAAATTATAGCCCTTGGGCCGAAAATGCCGCCGCTCCGGGGCCCTTTGGTTTGACATTGACTTATATAGGGAAACTCTTGAAAAATCTTCTTCTCTGAAACAACAAGGCCTAGGTCTTTGATATTTGGTATGAAGCTTCATCCAGTGGACCTCTACCAAGATTGTTCAAATTTTAGCCCTGAGACCAAAATTGCCCCCGCCTCGGGGTCCTTTGGTTTTACATAGACTTATATAGGGAAAATCTTCTTCTGTGAAACCACAAGGCCTAAGTCTTTGATATTTGGTGTGAAATTTCATCTAGTGGACCTCTATTAAGGTTATTCAAATTATAGCCCTGGGGCCAAAAACGCCTTTGGTGCCTTTGTTATTTCTTTAGCGCCTACATCCCTAAACTTATATAGGGAAATCTTTACGAAACTGCAAGGCCCATGTCTTTGATATTTGGTATGGAGCTTCATCTAGTGGACCTCTACCAAGATTGTTCAAATTATAGTCCTCGGGCCACAAATGCCCCCGCCCCGGGGCCCTTTGGTTTTACATAGACTTATATAGAGACAATCTTTTGAACATCTTCTCTGAAACAGCAAGGCCCAGGTCTTTGATATTTGGTGTGAAGCTTCTTCTAGTGGACTTCTATCAAGATTGTTACAATTATAGCCCTGAGGCAAAACATGCCCCCGCACCGGGGCCATTTTGATTTTACAAAGGCTTATGTAGGGAATATCTTAAAAAAAAAAATCTTCTTCCCTGAAACCGCATGGCCCACGTCTTTGATATTTGGTGTGTAGCTTCATCTTGTGGACCTTTGCCAAGATTGTTCAAATTATAGCCTTGGTTGATATTTGGTATGAAGCTTCACTCAAATTATAGCCTTGGTTGATATTTGGTATGAAGCTTCACCTTTTTAGACTTCCCTCAGCATTATGCACATTAAAGCCCTGAGGTCAATAATGGCCCTCCCCGGGGCCCACTTGTTACTCTATGGATCAGGTGAGCGATCCAGGGCCATCATGGCCAGCTTGTTTACATTAAAAATGGTTTCCGTGCGCTATATTTATCTTGATTTCAGGTTATACGTCCCCGTCAACACTATATAGGTCATTTTGGAGACATTGCTTCCAATTTTGTGGGACTTTTACCCGACATTGAGATGAAATGACATCTCAAGCCCTGTCGCCAAATGAAACCAATAGGATTTATAAGCATGGACGACTCGCATCGCTTTGCCTGTGCAGGCTTAGGTCTTTTAAGCGGTCTACCAGTATTCGTGTGCGGTCGGATTTCAGTTAGAAGCCTCCGTGGTGTAGTGGTAACGCTACTCGCCTTGTGAACCAGGGGTCGCAGGATCGATCCCGGGTTTCTCCAGACTTTCGGATGAGTCTTTAAACCGAGGTCCCGTCTCCGCATGACCTTAGCTGTTGGTGGGACGTAAAACTCAAACACTCACTCTCTGTGTAGAAGCATCATACAGCCCATCTATTTCTTCAAGCCCCGATGGGCGGTGGCCGAAAATGGTTTCCGTGCGATATCTTTTGAAAACCTTGGTGGATTGAATTCAAATTTCATACACGGATATATTGTCATAAATTGCAGGTCAGTGTCGATTTAGGATTTCCTCAAGGTCAAGGTCACTGTGACTGTTTTTAGAAAAAACTTTGTGATCGCTATTTATTGACAGATATTAATGTAATTTCAAACTAATATTGGTTATGATAATGCCTCGACCGAGTTCAACTTTCAATGTCATAACCTTAAGGTCAAGGTCACTGTGGCTATTTTTAGAAAAAAAAAATTTCATCGCTCTAGCGCCTATTTTAAATAATGGATTTCTGTATAACTTCCACATGTGTTGCTTATCTTGTCAAGGGGATGGCCTCTAGGTCAAGTTTTAAGCGATCTAGCACCTTCATTTTATTATGTTTGGTAATATGATGATATCTCGAGCGAGTTCGATTTGCAGGGTCCGGGGCTCAAAGGCAAGGTTGTTGTGGCTATTTTTAGAAAAAAAAACTTTTGTCATCGCTCTAGTGCCTTCGTTTAATAGATTAATATAATGATATCTCGAGCGAGTTCGACTTTCGGGGTCCGGGACTCAAGGTCAAGATCACTGCGCTAGTTTTAGATAAACTTTGACATTGTTCTAGCGCCTACATTTATTGATGGATTTTAAGATAACTTCAGACAAATGTTTGGTATGATGATATCTCGAGTGAGTTCGACTTTTAGAGTCTTTGGCTGAAGGTCAAGGTCACTGTGACTATTTTTAGAAAATTATTGTCATCACTCTAGTGCCTACATTTATTGATGTATTTTAATATAACTTCGCACAAATCTTGGGTATGATTGTATCTCGAACAGGTTAGACTTTCAGTGTTTGGGACTCAAGGTCATGTGGCTAGTTCTAGAAAAACTTTGTCATTTCTATAGCGCCTACATTTATTGAAGGGTCCTGGACTCGGGTCACCATGTCTATTTTTAGGAAAACATTGGATCTTAATATAACATTACATAAATGATACATTTGATAATATTTCGAGCGAATTTGACCTTCAGAGTCCTGACCTCAATCTCAAGGTCACTGTCGCTATTCTTAGTAAACTGTGTCATCGCCCTAGCGCCTACATTTATTTATGTATTTTAATATACCCTCACAAAACGCATGTAAAGTTTTATTTCTGATAAAATCCACCAGTTATTGTGGGAGTTATGGCCCTTTTTCAGACTTCGATTTTATTACACATAAAAGTAGTTTGTGTTTGAATTATCATTAGATAGTTAATTTACACTGAACTCATATGTTACACAGTCATGAAATCTGGGTAAAGTTTGATTTAACTTACAATATGCCGATTATTATGACAGTTATGGCCCTTTTTTGCAAAATGCTTGTTTCCGGGTGACGGTGACCCTGGGCGTGGGCGTCGGTGTCATACTGACACATTTCTAATCTTTTATAGTAGTGTGAGGAAATGTAGTGTATAGCATGGGAAAATCATAAGTAGACAGTCTGTCTACTTATGATTTTTTCATGCACGAAAACGTCTGGATTTCAATTTATTTAAAACCTCATTCGAATTTCTTATAGACCAAAACAAATTTCTCCCTGACCTTTCAAAGACTAAGTCGCAATATTTAACCACATCCTTTGTGATGGCAGCGTGCCTGAAGTTAATAATTTAGAAAGTTCAGTGGCGGAACAAAGAGCTTGCCAGGCTTTGTGTGAAGTTTAGATAACCAATATAACGTAGGAAGCTTGTAACATATACAGAAAACTTATTGGTGATCATTAACTACAGACCTCTCTTCAAAGGATGAAGTTCATAGGCCTTAGTACCGAAGAATGTTAACAAAGTGGAGCCGCGTCAAATATCCAGCCTTGTCTGTTGGAGCCAAAACGAAATTCTTTTGAAATTTTTGAAAACCTCGTTTAAAGGTAATCCATTATTACTTTGAGAATAGAAAGAAATGCGTATGTTCACTAGTTTCAAACTGGTATGTTTCCATTCATTAAGGGCGTTATGCTCAACTTACCTTCGCTTAGGCCATCGAATACAGAATTCATTCAAGACAGAAGCGATTTCATCCCTACACTTATTGAAATCAATATTAGATGGAAAATTTAGATCCTAGAATCGTGAATAATATTGCCAGAAATATGACTAGCAGCAGGACTAAGTCTTTACAATTTCCGGTATCAGGAGTGTTAGTATCAGTATCATGATCAGAAACAAGATTATTGAAATTCAACTAGAGGACCATGATGGTCCTATATCGCTCACCTGAGCTAACAGATTCAAATGCTCAAGAACTTCCAATTGCTACTGAAGGACTTGTACTGATGAGAAGGGTAAAAAACAGGCATTTTGAGCAATCAAGGGGACAGAACCCAATGAGAGATAGGCCAACATCTTCGGTTTTCGAACTTATCGGAACTTCCATCCCAAACCTACCTGGAAGAGCCGATCAAAACTAAAGAAATCTATGATGATCATAAGGTCCAAAATAGGCGATTTCAGCAAGGAAGAGGACATAACGCTATGTCTCAATGCCAGCAGTGTTAGTTTTCAAACTCGTTTTCTAACCCCAGACCATTGGGGCTTGAAGAAATAGATGTGCTGCATGATGCTTACACGACCGCACACGAGAACTGGTAAACCGCTAGAGGATCTAAGGAGGTGCGAATCGGGCCGTTCATGCTTATAAACCCTATTGGTTTCATTGGGCGACAGAGCTTGAGGTGTCATCTCATCTTAATGTCGGGTGAAAGTCCCACAGAATTGGAAGCAACATCTCCAAAATGACATATGCAGTGTTCGGCCCCCGCCCATTTGGGGCTTGAAGAAATAGATGTGCTGCATGATGCTTCAACGTAGAGCTGAAACAGACCCGCACACAAGTACTGGTAAACCTAAGCCTGTCCATGCAAAGCGGTGCGCGTCGGACCGTCCATGCTTATAAACCGTATTGGTTTTATTGGACGGCAGGGCTTGAGATGTCATTTCATCTCAATGTCGGGTAATAGTCCCCAAAAAATGGAAGCGACGTGTCCAAAATGACCTTTACAGTGTTGACGGGGACGTTTAACCACAAATCAAACAAAAACAAACAAACACCTATACAGTGTTGACGGGGACGTTTAACCTCAAATCAAACAAACAAACAAACAGACAAAACTCGTTCAAGTTTTTATAATTAACTTTAATAAATTTCAGGAATCGCTGTTCAAAACTATGGGACTTGTGGTGATGCCAATTTCAGAAAAGGTCATTTTCAACAATCAAAGGGACATTACTCTATGATAGACTGGCCGCCCACCTCGCAAGTTTTCGAACTAATCCAAGCTGTTAGCCCTGTTAGTTTCAAGAAGATCCGATTAATCCAAAGCAAAGAATTGGGTATAACTTTATAATAAGCTAACACTGCCAGTTTTCGAATCCGAGCTTTTATCCCTGACTTACTTTTATGTAAGTTTCAAGCTACGGTGATGACAAGGACAAAAATAGGCATTTTCTGCAATCAAAGGGCTGTGATAGGTAAACTGACCTCGCCAGTTTTCGAAATCATCCGAGCTTTTATCCCTGACTTATTTACATGTAAATTTCAAGAAGATGCGATCAAAACTAAAGGTGCTACGGTTATGACAAAGTAATTTATGCATTTTCGGCAATCAAAGGGACGTTACTCAGTGATAAAAGACCAATACCACCGATTTATGAACTCTTCCGAGCTTTTATCCCTGATTGCTTGTATGTAAGTCTTAAGAAGATCCGATCAAAACTGAATGAGCTACGGTGATGACAAGGTCAAACATAAGGATTTTCAGTTAAGCAGGGGACGTAACTCCATGAGTAATCGACCGACATCGCTAGTTTTCGAACTCATCCGAGCTTTTATCCCTGGCTAATATGCAAGTTTCAGGAAGATCCGATCAAAACTGAAGGTACTACGGTGATGACAAGGTGAAAAATAGGCATTTTCAGCAACCAAGGGGACGTAACTTTGATTAATGGGCCGACTAGGTCGGTTTTCGAGCTCGTCCGAGTTTCATCCCCAGCCACCTTACGATCATAACTGAAGGCGCTACGGTGATGTCAAGCATTTTCCCATTGTAAGTATATGGAACCTTGTTGTTGCTATAACAACCAAAGATTTTATTCTATTATGTCATCAATGCCCCACCAGAAGCATGCTACAGATGAGAAATGACTGAGACCTGCCTATTCCTGTAGAGATATATCTGGTCAAAGGTTCTGACGGACGGACAGACGACGGACGGTTGGTTGGTTGGTTGATTTGAGGTTTAACGTCCCCCTCAACACTGTAAAGGTCATTTTGGAGACGTTGCTTCCAATTTTGTGGGACTTTTACCCGACATTGAGATGAAATGACATCTCAAGCCCTGTCGCCCAATGAAACCAATAGGGTTTATTAGCATGGACGGACGGATGAACAACAATACTATAAGCTCCCCTGGAGCCTTCGCCATGATAAGCTAAAAATAGTTTGTTCTAACACGGCAAATGTTATTGCAATGGAATAAGCATGAATGATCGTTGTTCTTGCCTAGCTTATTATTCCAAAGGCAAATTGTGACGTAACCGCCACAAAACTCCATAAAGTCTTCAGATGCGACCGGCAAACCAACGTTGCGGCTAGTTCAGAATATTGTTTAAAATGACGTTATTACGAAAGACCCTATGACGTCATCATAAATTTTTAAATGCTACGTTCTCGGCGCCAATGTTACGTCGCTTAATGTAACGTATACAAAGCAAGGGCCATCATGCAAAATCCATGTTCAAACAGCACGTGAATTTCATTGTTTCAACACGCGTTTTGCTGCTAGCCCATTCAAGAATAGCTTCAAACAGCTGCATTGTATCTAGGGCTGGCAAATCGGAGCTGAAAAGATAATCGATTATCAGTCCTGTCATTGTGATCGATAATCGATTAGTAATCGCTAAGATTTTTGTCATTATTTTACCTGTCTGACTTTCTGTCTGAGCTTGACTCTTACCATATGTTGCACTTTATCATATGTATATTTGAACAAACAGGCCTGACCAAACAGTGTAGACCCAGATGAGACGCCGCATAATGCGGCGTCTCATCAGGGTCTGCACTGTTTGCCACTCTTCCAGCTATTTTAGGCATAACTATGGGTAGTAAATTGTACCTATCAAGTAATCGATTTAAAGCAAATCAGAAATGATAATCATTTTTGTGGAATTTATCGATCGATTAATCGATTATACGATTAATCGTGGCAGCCTTAATTGTATGTCCATAGTATTTTATGCAAGAAGAGTTGTTCTTGCATAAAATCCTATGAAGATAGCTGTTTGAAGCAATTATAGAATGGACCAGAACAAACAAAAACATTGTTCATATCCTGTTGAGCTTTTGATTTCACAAGATTGTTTACGTTACGTTGTGCGACGTATCGTTATCGCCCTGAACGTAGCATTTTAGATTTTTATAATGACGTCAGAAGGTCTTGCTTAACGTCATTGTAAACAACATTCTGAACTACTCGTAGCCGCCATGTTGGTTTGCCGGTCGCATTTGAAAACTTTAAAGACGTTTGGCGGCTGTAAAAGTTTGGCTTATATTTTCTTATCCTTTAGGGTGCGGAATTGAGAAAAATTGAGGGTAACTGATGAGGCCTAATTGACCGAAACTAGCTAGTCTATCCCAGAAAAATCTCGTACACTCCTGTGCTGCATTCCTTGCTTCCAATGGTTAACCCGTTTTTCAGCCACAGCTGGTGTTAAGGGAATGTGTTGCGGCCGTTAAAAGTTTCCCTGCCCTTCGTCATAGTATGGATTATATTTTCTAATCCTTTGGGGTCATTGGTTTCACTGCAGAATTCATTAAATTTGAGGGTCACTAATGATGCCTAATTGGCCGAAACTAGCTAGTCTGGCCCAGAAAACTCTTGTACACTCCATAGTTTTCAGTACTGTGCTGTATTCCTTGCTTCCAAGGGATTACACCCTTTATGAATTTCATTTGGAATTTGCCGTTGGAATCATCGATCATCCAAGAACATCGATCATTCACTGCAATAGCATTTGCCGGGTCCCTCAGAAAGAAGTCGAAACATGGAGTGACGACAGTAAACAAAACCCGAGTCCGCACCTCTTTCCCAAACAGGTGGTGATCATACATCCAACGTAACTAAAAAGAACAACGTTCGCCCCGCCCATCGGGGCTTGGAGAAGTAGATCGGGCTGCATTGTGCTTCCACGCAGAGCTAAAACTGATCACACATGAGTACTGGTAAACCGCTTAGGAGGACTAAGCCTGCCCAGGCAAAGTGGTGTGAGTTAGACTGTCCAGTGCATATAAGGCTTTTGGCTTCGTTGGGCGCCAGGGCTTGCGATGTCATATCATTGTCGGGTAAAAGCCCCCAAAAATTGAAAGCAAAGTCGCCAAATGACCTAAATAGTGTTGACGGGGACAGTAAACCTCAATTCAAACAAACATGGAATTACATACATAATGGGGAATACAATCAGAAACACCATCATGACAACATACATAACTAGAGGGACAAACGTAACTAAAAAGGGGTAAGAATCAGAATCACCAACATATTAGGGAAAGGATCAGAAACCCATGGGTGATCCCTATTTTACCTATTTTTAAAATGTTCACGTATTTTCTAGGTACACAGCAAGACGCCCTCCTGGCTCTGTTTGTCTGATTTGTTACCAAGATCCTACCCTCAAGAAGAAATTGGAGTAAGCAGTCACAGACTTTGTCACTAAGTTAAACATTTAATGAAATATATTTTACTTTCTTTTCGTTTCTTTATATGGTTGCATACATTGATTAAATTGCTACTGGTCTGTAAAGATCAGTAAATACTGAAGGACCCAACTGATAATCGACAACATTGGTGCTTTGTAACACCGCTTCGTGTCCACACAACGCATAGTGTCCATATGAACAATAAGCGTTGCGACTATTAATTTGTCATTTTGCCAAAATGACTATATGCGTCGATCATGTAGATCGGAATACAGTTTCAACCGCTAATATCCATTTTTGCTAAGTATTACAATAGTTACTTCTTGCTCAGAACTTAACATGCTATGGACAAAACAAACCTGTAACGCATTACTGGAGCTGGATTCGGGCTCTCATCGGGATGTATTTAATTCTGGGCCTTTTTCACGGTCCAGTGATTTTGCCTGATATCTTGAAGACTTTTTAATGTATTAACATCAAACTTTAGTCTGGTCAGCGCGTTCGACCTATGAAACTATGGGTTCGAATCCGGCCACCAGAGGCGAGGTGTGTCCTTTGGAAAGACACGTAATACCACTGCCCCACTCCAGACATGTGTAAATGAGTATCAGTGGTGAAAAAATCACTGACACTCTCTCTCTCTTTCTCTCTCTCAACAACATCCGGAATAAGTGCTTGATAGCGATTCAGATAAGCTTGAAGATTTCATCGCAATCGAACTGAAATAATTTAGTATAAACTAACTTAAATGTAGTTCACCATGACCTACATTTAATGGCCCAGTGATTTTGCCTTATATCCTGAAGACTTTGCCATACTTTGGTGTTATGAGTCAGTATGGCCCGATATTCGACCTCAAAATATATGTAGGTTACCATGACCCATATTTCATCGTCCAGTGATTTTGCCTTATATCCTGAAGACTTTTTGCTAATTGAACACCATACTTTGGTATTATAAGTCATACTGACTCATAATCCTGTAGCATGGTGTTCATATTCATAAGCTCAATCCCGGAAAATCAAACCTAACTTCAGGAGTCCTATCATAAACACGGGTGGACATCGGGGGAGCTATCAACGTAATTTTGCTCCCACGACACATCCAGAAACTCTCGCGATAGTTCCTAGGACCTGGAAATGGTAAACAAAGGTATTTTGATTTATTGTATAAGATAGAGTTTCGGCGATGCTAAGCAATGTTATCTTAGCAGGCCGAAAAAAAAAATCGTTGCTGAAAGTATGCGACCGTAACAAAATCAAACACAGGGTATCTGACTATAGTTGTATGTCAACACGAATGAATGATGCAGCTTCGCTTAGAACGAGATATTTTGGCGCAAATTCTGTGTATGTCTGCCCTTATTCACTATTTAGATGAAAAAAAATATCAGTTCATGTACTGTGAAGGAGTGATGCCAACATTTTCAGGCGGAGTAGCTCCCACATCATCGCGCCAGCTCCAAAACACGCTCTAGTTCCCTCGAATCTATCATTCCATCACCTTGAGAGAAGTTTATAGATAAGATTTTATGTTGATTTAAACTACAAGACAACCGCTAACATCATATAAATGACTCATTGTTACAAGAATGGAATATGACAGGTTTTTAAGGCAAAGACCGAAATCCCGTGACGTCATACACCTGAGGGGAACTGCGGGCCGTAACGGGGATTTTAGAAATTTTAAACCGCGATATAGCTGTGAAGAAAAGAAATATCCTCCCCAAATTGCCTTTTTCTACTAAATTATGCATCAAGTTAACGATTTCTAAAAACATTTTATGATTTCTGATATGTTAAAGTAACTAAATCTTGAATATGTCGTCAACACTATCTGCACGATACTTATCGGTGTTTGAACCGTACTTGAATAAATCTGCATTAATTTCAGAATTTACAAGTAAATTATTAGAACGACTTTTAAAACGAATTTTCCGATACTTGTAACAATCTTAATGTGTTTGGCTGCAAAATATAAATATTTTGAATTTCGATTATTTCTTCTCTATCCTCATACTGACTTTTAACCCCGTCACTGGTCGAGATTTGTCTTTATAAGTTCGAGGTTAAAAGTTGTGTCAGAATTGGATAGATTGGATTGGATTAATTAAAATTCAAAATATTCATATTTTGCAGCCAAAGAAATTAAAATTCTTTCAATTATCAAAAGATTATCATTTTAAAGTTCTTTCTGGTAATTAATTAGTTCACTTTATTCAAGTACGGTTCAAACACTGTTGACAAATAATGCAATCTCATGTCAGAAATCACCATCACTGACAATTTCGATTGTGGTCAACACATTATTGAGATAACATCGAAAGCAACTAGTAGGACATTAGGATTTCTTAGATGTAATTTGACTTTTGTACCTAGGCAGACAAAGGATGTTGCATTGGTTCGTCCTCAACTTGAGTATGAATCATCTGTTTGGCGTCCCCATGTTAGGACGGCTACTCAATGGACCTGCAGGGGGATGGTGGAACAAAAGTAATGTTGGTGATATGCATGATGAGCTGGCTTGGCCATCGCTGGAGGCCCGTCGTGAGCAGTCTTCTTTATCCTTCTTTTATAAGAGACACTCTGATACAGTGTTTCTTACTAAAGATAAATACTTGAACCCGTGACTAGTTCAACTCAAAGAATAGCATCAACATTTAACAACAGTCAATGGTTGTCTGTTTGTTTGAATAGGGCTTTAACGTCCCCGTCAACATTATTTAGGTCATTTTGAAGACGTTGCTTCTTTTATGGGACTTTTATCCGTTATTGAGATGAAATGTTATCTCAAGCCGTGACCAGAAGGCATATATGCATTGGGGCATCTGACCCACACCGCCTTGCCTGGACATGCTTAGTCCTTCTAAGCGGTTTACCAGTACTCGTGTGTCCTCAGATTCAGCTCTGCGTGGAAGCACCATGCAGCCCAATCTATTTCTGCATCCCCGATGGGTGGGGGCGAAAACAACAGTCTATCATAGGTATCAGGCCTAAAGTGATGCACTGAAGAATTCCTTCAAATTGTAAACATCCATTGATTTTATTTTGTTAAATTTAGCGAACCACCTAACTGAGGAAATGGACAAATGTAATAGACTCAGTATCTGATAGACTCGTGGGAACTAGAGCGTGTTTTGGGAGCTGGTGCGATGATGTGGGAGCAACATAGAAGTAAAACAAAGATCAGGAATAGATACAATTAACTTACTCCACCCATAAAAGACAGCAAAGGGAAAGAAACACAAACACCAAGCGACCAGACCACAATGGAAACCCAAACAAAGGAAGGCCACAAGGACAGCCACTTTCCCACAAAATGGCCATACTCTGCCTGAAGATTTGCGACATTACCCCTTCACTGTACTTGGATTGATCAATTTGTTACGTTTAAATGATGAATGAGGGCTGACATACCCAGAATATGCGCCAAAGGATCTCGTTCAAAGAGAAAACTTACAAAACAATTGATTCATTCATTCGTGCTGACATAAAACTAAAGTCAGATTACCCTGTGTTCTATTTTGTTACGGTCGCCTACTTTCAGCAACGATTTTTTTTCAATATTTTTTTCGGCCTGCCAGCATCGCCGACACTTTATATTATTCCCTCATTCTTCTAAAATAAATTAAACCTACGTCCAGGTCCTACGAACTATCGCGAGAGTTTCCGGATGTGTCGTGGGAGCAAATTTACGTTGACGCGATTTCGCGATAGCTCCCCTGATGTCCACCCGTGATAAGGGTACAGATTGTTCAAATATGAATGTTTTCTGACATATAAAATTTGAGAAAAAAAAATGCAAATTTCTAAGTTAAAATGACATGATGAACAATAAGTTTATTATGGACAGTCGCGATGATAAGTGTTCACGAAGAACAATAAGCATTGCGATTGCAAGTTTGTTGTCCAACTCACATGGACATTAAGCGTTGTGTGGACACTAAGGGTCACTGGATGAAAATCTCGATTTAAGACTATTTGCGTATATATGTAAATGTAAGAGGCATGCCACCGGTTATATGCGGGAAACATTTACTGACCTACGGGCAACAATGGAGATATCGCACCTCTTTGTCACTTGTTACCATACTGGTAAAAATGAGCAAATGTATGTTTTTATTTAAATATATTTGCAATATTACGAATGATATTTTCAAATATATCATATATCTGATGTGACTTTTGTTTCACAAGAACTTTATTGTAAAAACGTTATTTTGACTTGTTCTTTGCATAAAGATCTGCTGCAATTTAATAAGTAACATTACTTATTGAAATGGAAATGTTTACATGCCGTTGACAAAGGCAGCAACGGTTCCGAAACCTTTGCACATCTTTGCGATTATTTTGATAGTTGTCAAATGAACATGTTTAAGATATGTGTCATGATATTATAAATCTGGTGTATATCTGTGAAATTCACCAAGCATTTGTGTGCAAACGCATATTTTATAATCTTTGTATTGCACATATATTAAAACCTTGTGTATTTTACATATCTATTTTTTAACAGTTTGACAATTTGTCGAAACATTCGTTTTACCTACTGAAAACTATGCAATGTTGGAAATGTTTACATTCAGTTGGCATGGACAACAAACCATTGTGAATGTTACCCAATCTTTTACGACGGTTTGCGATTATTTTGATAACAGTCATTATTCACATGTTTACAGCGTGTTTCCGTAATATCATTAAAATCGGAGTTTACGCATTGTTCCTTTTTTCTCATGTCCCAAAAATACCATTATCATGTCCTTATAAAAATTGCGTTACGTTTCTTATACCAGCTATAAAATAAACTGTGGGTATTTGTTAGAATCGTCTTACTGTGGAGGTTCCAATGAGTACCCTATTAGTTTACTTGAGACGTCATTTCATCTCAATGTCGGGTAAAAGTCCCCCAAAATTGGAAGCAACGTCCCCAAAATGATCTTTGCAGTGTTGACGGGGACGTTAAACCTCAAATCAAACAAACAAAAGCTCACCAGAGCCGAAGGCTCCAGGGGAGCTTTTAGGATAGGCAGTTGTCCGTCGTCGTCGTCGTCGTGTGACGTCAACATTTTCAAACGCCGTCTCCTCTGAAGCCACTGGGCCGATTGGGCCCAAATTTAATCTGTAGCATGCTTGAGCTGTTTGTGTTTTTTTTTATGAAATTCGGCTCATTAGTTTGGTTGCTATAGACTTATTATGGGAAAAATTACTGCCAAACCTCTAATACTTTCATAGAAATATTTCTTAGGCAATCTACTATCTGCCATATAATTTTAGACCTACTACTGTTCATTTCTACTGGTTGCCATGAAAAACAAAACAAAAAAAAACAAAAAAAAAAAACACTTAAAAAATCATCTCCTCAGAAACCGTATGCTCTATGAGGCTGAGAGTACCATGTTTGCCTTTTCAGGTTTTATGTTTTTTTATGCCCCTGCCATTCGAACATATAGCGTTGCCCATGTCCATCCGTCCGTTCGTTCGTTCGTCCACCGGCCCCGATAGCTCAGTTGGTAGAGTGTCCGCTCCGGGGAACGGGAGGTCTCGGGTTCGATCCCGGGCCGCGACATACCAAAGTCGTTAAAAATGGTACTAGCTGCTCCTCGTTTGGCACTCAGATTTACGGGGTAGAGCTAGAACTGGTCGATCCAGTGTCAGGATAATGTGACTGGGTGTGGTATCATGTAATGTGTCTGGGACATGATACTTCAGTGAGGCAGCACTATAAACTAAACGTGAGCATTGAGCTCCCTGTCGCAACCAGACACCGTCGTGATAATACTGAAAAATTGTTGAAAGCGACGTTAAACCCGAATTCACACACACACACGTTCGTTCGTCCGTCCGAAACTTAAACGAGTCAATAACTTTATCATTTCTGGATGGATTTTGAAATTACTTTGTAGAAATGTTGACCATCATGAGACTATGTGTCACGTGCAAAACCCAGGTCCGTACCTCCAAGGTCAAAGTCATACTTTGAGGTCAAAGGTCAAAAAAGGGTCCGAAACTTAAACGCAGTCAATATCTTCCTTATTTATGAATGGATTTTGAAATTACCCGGCAGAAATGTTGGCCATCATGAGACAATCTGCCTCACACAAAACCAAAGTCCTTACCTCCAAGGTCAATGTCATTTTCTATAGAGGTCAAATGTGAAAAAAGTGAAACCATTCAGATCCCTACCCCTAAACCATATATATTCTTGTTCCTTATGTTAAGACACACTCAGTGACACCAACCTGGAAACCCCTGGATGTGCCGGGGCCATGCCCCACATCCTCCCCTTCATAAAAGGCCCAATATCCCAGAAACCTTACAGATCCCCACCTCTAAACCATATATATTTTTGGTTCCTTATGATAAGTCGCATATAATTAATAAATGACACCAACCGGGGCGTCCCCCGGGATGTGCCCCCCTTCCACTTTATAAAAGGCCCAATATCCCAGAGACCTTACAAATCCCCATCCCTAAACCATATATATCCTTGTTCCTTACGATAAGTCGCATACAGTGACATCGACTAGGGGATTCCCTGGGATGTGCCAGGGCCACTCCCTACCCCCTCCACTTCATAAAAGGCCCATTATCCCAGAAACCTTACAGATCCCCACCCCTAAACCATATATATCCTTGTTCCTTACGATAAGTCGCATACATTGACACCGACTAGGGTATTCCCTGGGATGTGCCAGGGCCATTCCCAACCCCCTCCACTCCATAAAAGGCACCATACAGATCCCCACCCCTACACCATATATATTCTTGTTCCTTTAGATAAGACACATTCAGTGGCATCAACCTAGGGGTCACCCCTGGCCACCGGGGACCATGCTCCACCCCTCTACTTCACAAAAGACCATATATCTGAGAAACTGTGCAGAGCCCCGACCCTAAACCATATATATTCATGTTCCTTATGATAAGACACAACCAGTAGCACCAGCATGTTGGTCCCCTGGGTTGCCTCGGGCCATGCCGCACTACGTTAAAAGCCATATATCTCAGAAACCGTATATATTCTTGTTCCTTAAGATAAGACACATTCAGTGACAACAACCTAGGGGTCACCCAGGGCCTGCCGGGGCCACACTCCATCCCTCGACTTCGCTAAAGACCATATATCTAAAAACTGTTCAGAGCCTCACCTTCCTTATGATAAGACCCAACAATTGACACCAGCATGCCCCCCCCCCCCAAAAAAAAAAAAAAAAGATATTGCCTCGGGCCATGCCCAACCCCTTTACTTCATTAAAAGCCATATACTGATCCCTAACCATAACCATATATATTCTTGTTCCTTATGATAAGACTCAGTCATTTGCACCAGCATGGGGTTCCTTTGTGCTGGGGCAATCTCCTGGGGCCATGCCCTAATCCTCCACTTCATTAGAGAAACCATTCAGATCCCTTATATATTAGACGCATTCAGTCAAACCTACTTGGGGGTCTGTTGGGGCCATTTCTCTCCCATCCATCTCAGAAACCTTTCAGATCCCTACCGTTTAACCATATATAATGAAATGGATCAGCCCAAGTGAGTGTTTGGGATGGGTTCATTTGGTTCCCCATCTTATTACTTTACACTAAAGCTAAAATGTTGGCGAAGTGTGTTACACATCCGATGGATAGAATGGGCTGACACTTCGTCAAACATACAGAATGTACAATAAATGAAATTACTTCCGCATTCCACGGAATCTATCACCAGTTTATTTTCATGTTGCGACCTGTTTTCGAGACGATTCACTACGGTAAATCGTGATCTCCGGCAGGAAAAGCCGATAGAGACATACAGATGAATATGTCGGCTAAATTCTTCAACCGATAATTACCTTTGGTTTAGTTGTTTATTGCCCTGGCATTTCTTAAGCATTTCGATTCCCCAGCCGCTGTATCGTATAATAAGTAGACCGTGAGAAAAGTAGACACTTCCGCCACTGCGCATGCGCGTTGCTAAATGGGCGTTTACCGAATGTTTAAGGCGGGGCTTACACGATAAACAAATCAAAAGTCACATTTCCAATCCTCCTTGGATGAACTATAGCCCAGCCAGCCAAAAAATTCGGACCAACGTCGGGCTGACAACGTCGTTTCGCTCTCAGCCCCAAATTGGCCGGCTATTGCGTGCTAGCTGGGAAGTATACGATATACCATGCAATAGAGGTTTCACCTCTGTGACTGTTACTGACTTTTTGTCCTTTAGGATACCTCTGTTATGCAGATTGTAAATAGTTTTAAGGATGCATCCAGTGCCTCTTCTTTTTTGTCTCAGCTAAATTCTAAATTTAGCCACCCAACCAACTGAGTGAGTGAGTGAGTTTTAGTTTTACGTCCCACCAACAGCTAAGGTCATACGTAGACGGGACCTCGGTTTAAAGACTCATCCGAAAGTCTGGAGAAGCCCGGGATTGATCCTGCGATCCCTGGTTTACAAGGCGAGTAGCATAACCACTACACCACTGAGGCTTCTACCCAACCAACTGAGGTAATGGCCGAATGTGACCGACTAGCTAGATAGATAGATAGATAGATAGAGCAGCAGTTGTCAATTTCTGGCGTAAGAATGTGCACTGTACTGGTTAACTGCTTACGTACGTATTAGCATGTCAAAAGTGTGGATATGTAAACTGATTGGCTCAAAATGACCTAAATAGTGTTGAGTGGGCCGTTAAGCTCCAATACAAACAAAGAATTTTATTATTATTATTATTATTACAAACCTACCTCTCCCTCTGTTTAGTTTAGTGTAACACTTCTCTGAGGACTTCTCTAATCCATCTGGGAGAGAAATTATGATTTTGTCACCTGAAAAATTTGTGTACAGGTTCCAAAAAAGTATCGATGCATTTTAAAAGTAACATTAACAACGAGAAGATCCTGCATATGCTGTAGTATAACGAAACATCCTCACCCTGAATTATGTAGACGAGCTATTGATCAGTACACATGAAAAACCCTAAATTTCCAGCCTGCGTGGAAATTAAAGTGTAACTATACCAAAGTTAGTGACACAGAGGCCTTTCTGATATTTAATCTTCATCAGTGTGTCTAAACCCCAAAGTTTTGAAACCGAAACGGATGTTGGACAAGACCCGGCAAACACAGCACATCCCCCTCCGAGCACATACCGACCGACGTAGCTCATGAGTGAGTGAGTGTTTGAGTTTTACGTCCCACCAACAGGTAAGGTCATACGGAGACGGGACCTCGGTTTAAAGACTCATCCGAAAGTCTTGTAGCTCATGAGACAGGTCAACTGGAGGCATCAGGCAAGAGACGCCCACCAGGGAACTTAATAGGCGTCCCCCACCGAGCCAACATCAGCAAACACGGCCCACACTCCACGGAAGTCCCGGGCAAAGAAAGGAGATAGACGTGGAAAAAGTAGACCTAAACAAAACATAACATTTCCGCATAAATGTATAAAAAGGTGAAGGTACCAATCCATGCAAGAAGTAAACAGGCGTAAAAAGTTGATATGAAGAGTTGATATGTAACAAAACGAAATTTTCTGAGTTTGAAAAGGGTAGACAAGGTACCAGTCCGTGAAAAAAGTAGACAGGCGTGAAAAAAGTAGACATAAAGAACACAAAATTCCTGTATATACTGCCACAATATCAAACATATTCTCATTGCGCAGGAGTTAGACAGGAGTTAGAGAATTGATTATGAGGAACCCTAATTCCTCTGCCTATGGTGTACGAATGTCCTTCCCTTGAAAAAGACATGCAAAAACCCTCAAGTTCCTTTCTTATGATGTAACAGTGCGATATAGTCTGGTCGCGAAAAAAGGTAGATCAAGTATCAATACGTGAAAAAGGACAGATTTGGGAGTAGTCATGAATAACCCGAAACTTCCAGCCCATGTTGTAACAGAAAGTATTTTTATGCCTTAAAAATGTAGAGACTTTACCAAACTGTGAAAAATGTTGACCGTCGTGAAAGATGTAGACATGAAACATCCTCAATGGCCCGCCTTTGGTGTTACAGGCCAGGCTTGAAAGAAGTAGACATGAGAACCCTAAATGTCCAGCCAATAGTGTAACAGAATAATGTAGTCTGACCATGGTATAAGACAGACAAGGCACCAATCCGTGAAAAAAGTAGAAAGCCGTGAAAAAAGTAGACTTGAAGAAATTCAAAAATCCTGTATACGCTGTCAAATATTCAAACTTTCTCAGTGTGAAAAAAGTTAGACAGGAATGAGAGCAGTAAGCATGAGGAATCCTAAATATTTTGCTTATGGTGCAGCAGAACCAATTTTCTTGCGTTGAAAAAGTGGACAGGTGTGAAACTAGATATGCGAAACCCACCACGTTCTTGCTTATGGTGTAACAGCACGAAATATTCTGACTGCCAAAACAGTTAGACAATGTGAAATCCTTGAAAAATGATGGATGTGAAAGTAGACATGAAGAACCCAAGTTGTAACAGAATGATTTTTATGCCGTGAAAAAGGTAAACAAGTTACCAATGCGTGAAAAAAGTAGACAGGTGTGAAAGAAGTAGACATGAAAAATACTTAGTAGCCTGCCTTTGGTGTGACAGAACGAAACATTCTGACCATGATAAAAGGTAGATAAGGTACCAGCACGGAAAATAATGTAGACATGCTTGAAAGAAATAGACATGTAAAATCCTCATTGTCTTGTCTATGACGTAACAGATCGAAATAACCAGACTGTGAAAAAATGCAGACAAGGTACAAGTATGTGAAAGATGTAGCCGGGCGTGAAAAATGAAACATGAAGAAAACATGCATATGTTTTGCCGGACACGCTATAGTGATCGTGAGAAATGTAGACACGGTACCAGTCCGTGGAAAACGTGAACAATAGCAAATTAAAATGTGGAGAACACTTAGTTCCTTTCCTGTGGCGTTACGAAGCAAAAATATTCTGTCCATGAAAAGGATTGACACGGTACCAATCCGTGAAAGAAGAAAGGTAGTCACGAAGAAAAAAAAATCTGTAAATGTTGTTACAAGGAGGACTAACCTCAAAGCTCGCTAACTGAGCGAACGAGGGGAGGTAACTGGCAGACTACACGATAATTAAGCAAATAGCAAACGGACAAGGCATGCGCAATTAGACGTATCTAAGTTAACTAGTTAATTAAGGTGGCACTACAGTAAAAAATCCCCTTACTCACAATGTAAATTGGGGCATATTCCATGTTCTACCACATTTCAGCAAGTCTAATGCTTCCATTATGAGGCATATAATTTGACAGGCTGACCATTTACCTCCCAGAAGCTGCTAAAATATTTGGGTGCTGTGCGGCAATTGTTGGCCTTTTCGGCAGTCAGTGTCAACAAACCCATACCGCATCGAATAAATCCAGGCATTTCCAGGGGCCAGTCAGCACAAGTTTCTGGTTCAATTTAAATCAGCTGCTTTTAACAATAGCAGATACCTACTTATATTTCTTCTAATAATCAATAATACTTCTCAGAAAAATAATGGCTTAGCACCAAATCCAATCAGAAGCAGCAGAATATTCAATTCTGTACTGAAAGCTCTCCCAAAAGCAAGTACAGCTTTCCCAAAGCAAGTACAGCTTTCATAAAGACCCTCCCCAAAGCAGGTACAGCTTTCATAAAGACCAATTATTTACTATAGTGCAACCTTAACTGGATGCCTATGTTCTATTAAAATAGACAACAGGTAAGGCACAATGAATGGCGTGATCTCATTGGTGCGTCATATATTTAAATTTCATTGGTCGATACGCTTCCCAGCAAGCACTGACTGTAAACAGTAATGGCGGACATCGCATCGCACCGCAGCGTCTTTAGAACTTTCAGTCAAATCAAAGACTGTATTAGGAAAAAATAAACAAACAAAGAAACCAGTCCTACACATATCTAAAACTGTTTGAAATCCGCTTTGCAGATAGAAAAATTGTGTGGCGTATTTTCTGTGACTGCATTAAAGAGTATGTGTGTGTAAGGGGGGGGGGGTATCTATCTATCTACTGATACTGCGTCGGTCACATTTGACCAATAATGGCAGACATCGCAGCGCACCGCAGCGTCTTTAGAACAACATTCAGTCAAATCAAAGGCTGTATTAGGAAAACTAAAACAAAGAAACCAGTCCTACACATATCTAAAACCCAATGTTTCATTGTGTAGCGTATTTTCTGTGACGGTATCAAAGAGTGTGTGTGTGTGTGGGGGGGGGGGGTGGGTGTGTATATCCACAATGATCAGAACTCTTTGCTTGCATTACCTGATTGTAATTGTTAAACCAAAAAGTGCAATTCACTGTTTCTATCTATCTATCTATCTTCTGATAATGAGTCGGTCAAATTTGGCCATTACCTCAGTTGGGTGCGTAACTAAATTTATAATTTAGCTAAAATAAAATCTTATCATTTTACCCACAAGTGCCACAATAACTGTGTATTTCCGAAACTGTCCATATCCTCACCCCCCCCCCCTCCACCCCACCCAACCAAATATATCTCTAGTCGTTATGTTAAGATCTATTCAGAGAACACAATCTTGGGCTTTCCTGGGGCAGCAGATGGGCCATACCACAACCCCTTTACTGATTAAAAGACCTTACATCCCAGGAATGGCATAGGTACCCACATATCCTGTTTCGTGTGATAAGACACATTCAGTGATACCAACCTGGACTCCATTGGGTCCATGCCCCAATACCTCCACTTCATAAAAAGCCTAATGTTTTGTATACAGAGTATACATGGGTGTTCATTTGAGTATGGGATGACCATCCTGACAATATCCGGGTTAAGTTCGAATGTGGGTCATGTTGGGTCAAAAAGTAGGCTACCACGTCAAATCATAGAAAAAACATTATGAACACTCTAGAGGCCACAGTTTTGATCCAATCATCATAAAACTTGCTCGGATGGATCATCTTGACAATATCTCAGTCAAGTTCGAATATGGGCCATGTTGGATAAAAAAGGAGGTCAGTAGGCCAAATCATAGAAAAATCTTGTGAACTCTGTAGGGGCCACAGTTCTGATCTAATTATCATAAATCTTGCTCAGAATGGTCATCTTGACAATATCTGGCTTGTCTGCACCCAGTCTCAATAATGAATTCACCAATTTTAGTCAAGACTTTTTATAACATATCATTGCAACATACCATTGATTTTATGAGATTTTGGTGACTTTGACCTTTTTTCAAGATCATGGGCCCCACAAAACAGTCAATTTTGGCCAAAAAATTGCTGGTCTGCATCTCATTAATGAACTGATTAATTTCAGTCAAACTTTTTACAATATATCATAACAACATACCGCAAATTTGATTAGTTTTTGGTGACCTTGACCTTTTTCTTTTCAAGGTCACAGGCCCACCAAAACAGCCAATTTTGGGCCAAAAATGGCTTGTCTGCTCTCTACCTGTATCTCATTAATGAAATTATTAATTTCAGTCAAACTTGGTGGGGCGCTTTGGTGCAGTGGTAGCGCATCGGATTTGTGATCAAGAGGTTGCGGGTTCGACCCAAACACTGACCAGTGTTGTGCCCTTGAGCAAGGCACTTCATCCACATTGCTTAAAAAAAAGTGCTGGTTACCACCCAGGAAATCCTTCATAAAGACCTCCTAAAAGCAAGTACAGGTTTCATAAAGACCAATTATTTACTGTAGTGCAACCTTAAAGGAATTTATTCTTGATTATTGAGGACTATCATTTCATTACATAATATTATGTAGCCCTCAGTGCTGACTAAAGAGAAGCCCTCTGTCTGTAACAGGTAAGGGGCCTCCCTTGGGAAAATCAATAATTTACTAATTGTTGACAAGAGTGTACATTATTGATTTTCCCCTTAAGTGCCTCAGTGAGGGGATTCAACAAGAGCTAATAATCATTCTGTTAAGAGCTGCTTTGATCTGCTATACACAGTATATCATAGGAGGCAATAAAACAATTATGAACACACGGTGTGCCCTACTTTTCAAGAATAAATGCCTTTAACTGGATGCCTGTGTTCAATTAAAATAGACAACAGGTAAGGCACAATGAATGACGTGATCTCATTGGTGCGTCATATATTTAAATTTCATTGGTCGATACGCTTCCCAGCAAGCACTGACTGTAAACAGTAATGGCGGACATCGCATCGCACCGCAGCATCTTTAGTAGAACTTTTAGTCAAATCAAAGGCTGTATTTGGAAAAAATAAACAAACAAAGAAACCAGTCCTTCACATATCTAAAACTGTTTGAAATCCGCTTTGCAGATAGAAAAATTGTGTGGCGTATTTTCTGTGACTGCATTAAAGAGTATGTGTGTGTTTGGGGGTGGGGGTATCTATCTATCTACTGATACTGCGTCGGTCACATTTGACCAAAAATGGCGCCTCGCAGCGCACCGCAGCGTCTTTAGAACAACATTCAGTCAAATCAAAGGCTGTATAAGGAAAAATAAACAAACAAAGAAACCAGTCCTACACATATCTAAAACCCAATGTTTCATTGTGTAGCGTATTTAGTTCAAACTTGGTACAATATATCATTGCAGGATATCGCAGATTTGATTAGATTTTGGTGACCTTGGCCTGTTTTACAAGGTCACAGGCCCCCAGAACAGTCAAAATTGGGCCAAAATAGGCATGTCTGCTTTATTTTTTATTCTCTCCTATTCCTGCTACTCGCTCACATATGAGCATTACGAACAGGATTTCCTGGGTGATAACTAGTACTTTTTTATTTTATTTTTTTAGCAATATGGATGAAGTGTCTTGCTCAAGGACACAACACTTTGGTCAGCGTGAGGCTCGAACCCGCAACCTCTCGATCACAAATCCGATGCGCTACTACTGCACCAAAGCGCTCCACTATTAGGTCAAGGCCTCCCGAAACCTGTTCTTTGGGGGCAAAAACATGGCTTCGCCCCCGCCCATCGGGGCTTGAATTAACTTATAACCATGCTTATAAACCCTTGGTTTCATTGGGCGACAGGGCATGGGATGTCGTTTCATCTCAATTTGGGTAAAAGTGCCACAAAAATGGAAGCAACGTCTCCAAAATGACTTATACAGTGTTGACAGGTATGTTAAACCTTGATGAATGTTGGTAAAACTCAGTACATTATTTAATTACAATCTGCCAAATTTGAATAAATTCTGGTGATCTGGCCTTTTTAATTTATATCTTTTTTTTTTGTTTTCTGTAACTCAAGTTAAACAGGTACATAATTATGCTCATGTTTAGTTTATCTCTTGCATTAATATTCGAGCAGGCATTTGAACCTCATGATTAGGGACTAGGGTTTTAAGCTAACAATCATTCGTGCTTTGTTACACCCTGCATTATGTCCTGATACTCTCGCTGGTGATGATGTTTGCTTGAATACTTATTCTCTTACCAAACTTACTGTCTTGGAAAATGGTGCAGACTCCGGGTCTGTTAACCTTAAGTTACAGAAAACAAAAAAAAAAAAAAAAAAAAAAAAAGAAAAAAAAAAAAAAAGATATAAAGTAAGGAAGTGGCTATTGACAGCTGGCTGAGATATTGAAAGTATATTATTTAATTGAATAATTGAAATTATGCAAATGTAAATGTTCTGCAAGTTATAAATTGATAGAAATTAAATCATCAAAAATATGATCAAATAATAAAGTATGTAAATTATCAGTTATATATTGTATTATTTGTCTTTTAAAACAGGTTTTAGCAGAATAGTACGGAACCCGGGAAGGGATATGATTTTTTTTATTTTATAAATTGTGCGCACAAGATAATATCTTGTGAGGACAACATATTATCTTGTGCGGACAAGATATTATCTTGTGCGAACAAGATAATATCTTGTGCGGACAACATAATATCTTGTCCGCACAAGATATTGTCTTGTGCGGACAACATATTATCTTGTGCAGACAAGATATTATCTTGTCCGCACAAGATATTAAGTTGTGCAAACAAGATATTATCTTGTCCGCACAAGATAATATCTTGTCTGCACAATATAGATCTTGTGCGCACAAGGTATTATCTTGTCCGCACAAGATATTATCTTGTCCGCACAAGATAGTATATTTCACAACTTCCCAAGATCTATGTTGTGCAAACAAGATAATATGTTGTGCGAACAAGATAATATCTTGTGCGCACAAGATATTATGTTGTGCAAACAAGATCATATCTTGTCCGCACAAGATAATATGTTGTCCGAACAAGATAATATCTTGTCCGGTCAAGATATTATCTTGTTCGCACAACATAATAAAAATAAAAAATCATGTCCCTTCCCGGGTTCCGTAGAAAGATGTTAATCAATAGGTACATGTAATTGCTAAAATAAATAAATGGAATGAAATCATAAGTAATTTTATTATGCCCCCGCCATTCGAAGAATGGTGACAAGGGCATATAGCGTTGCCCCTGTCCGTCCGTTCGTCCGTCCGTGCGTCCGAAACTTAAACGCGGACGGATTTTAAAATTACTCGGCAGAAATATTACTTTTCATGAGACGACGTGTCACATGCAAAACCCAGGTCCGTACCTCCAAGGTCAAGGTCATACTTAGAGGTCAAAGGTCCTAAAAAGGGTCCGAAACTTAAACGAAGTCAATAACTTTCTTATTTCTGGATGGATTTTAAAATTACTTTGTAGAAATGTTGACCATCATGAGTCGATGTGTCACGTGCAAAACCCAGGTCCGTACCTCCAAGGTCAAGGTCATACTTAGAGGTCAAAGGTCAAAAAAGGGTCCGAAACTTAAACGCAGTCAATAACTTACTTATTTCAGGATGGATTTTAAAATTACTTTGAAGAAATGTTAACCGTCATGAGACGATGTGTCACGTGCAAACCCAGATCCATACCTCCAAGTTCAAGGTCATACTTAGAGGTCAAATGTAAAAAAATGGTCCGAAACTTAAACACAGTCAATAACTTTCTTATCTCTGGATGGATTTTGAAAATACTTGACAGAAATATTAGCCATCATGAGACAATCTGCCTCACACAAAACCAAGGTCCTTACCTCCGAGGTCAAGGTCATACTTAGAGGTCAAATGTGAAAAAAGTGTCCAATACTTAAACAGGGTCGATGAATACGAACATTGACATATTTTTAGGCGGGGGCATCCGTACCCTATGGACGCATTTCTAGTTTTTTAATAAATAAATGAATAAAAATAAATGAATATGTAAATAAATAATATATGTAATTAGTTACTTCTGAAAAATGTTTGGGGTAACCATGGTCTAATAAGGAATAATTATTATCAAAGATAAAAGACCTAAATTAAGTACCACTCTTAGAACCTGAAAAATCTATACAATAAATAAAATAAATAAATAAATAGATAAAAAAATACTTCTAAAGAATATAAGGTATAATCATGTCAAAGCATGAATGTATAATCACTAAATAAAAATTGCATTTGATGTAATTATGGTGTCTCAAGAGTTTAACCCGCTTTTGTGGGACATTGGCAAACAGTGTAGACCCTGATCAGTTGATGCAGCATGTGGTGTCTGACCTGGGTATACACTGTTTGCTCAAAGAACATACATTTAGCCCACTAGACCCCAAGTTTCCAGGAAACGTTGCTTCCAATTTTGTGGGACTTTACCCGACATTGAGATGAAATGATATCTCAAGCCCTGACGCCCAATGAAACCAATAGGGTTTATAAACATCTGTACGGTCTGACTCGCACTGCTTTGCCTGGGCAGGTTTAGACCCTTTAAGCTGTTTATTAGTACTCGTGTGCGGTCAGATTCAGCTCTGCGTGGAAGCATCGTGCAGCCAATCTACATGTATTTCTTCAAGCCCCGATGGGCAGGGGCCGACAAATTTCAGCTGTAGCATCATTCGGCTAAGGGATTGAAAGTTTGTGTTTTACTGAAAATGGGCTCATTAGTTTTGGTTGCAATTGCAACTTGAATTTCCATAGACTTAGAATGGGATAAAATAAAAATAAGGCATTTACTGCCAAGCCATTGCAAATATTTTGACAAAAATTTTATAGAAATATTCCTTGAGTAAACTTCTTTCAGCCATTTGCTTTTATGCCACCCGGGGGGTCCCTCAGGGTGTGCTGGAGCCATGTCCCTGCTCCACTTCATAAAAGGCCATATATATCAGAAACCATTCAGACCATATATGAGTCATGCCCTACCCCCTCCACTTCTTAAAAGGCCCAACATCTCAGAAACCTTTTAGATCCCCACCCATAAACCATATACATGTATATATTCTTGTTCCTTATGATAAGACACATTTATTGATACCAAACTAGGGTCTCCTCAGCTCTCCTGGGGTGTGCCAGAGTCAGGCCACACCCTTCTTCACAAAAGGCCATATATCTGAGAAACTGTTCAGAGCCCCATCCCTAAACCATAAGGCAAAAAGAAAATGTCTTGTTTCCGGAAACCCTACCGACCCTACTTTTTTGGGGCCTACCCAAACATTTTTAGAGACTTCTGAGAATTTTTCTTTGATTTTAAGGGTGTTTTTCAAAGAATTTATGCTTTTCCCATTCAGAAAAGTTAAAAAAAAAAAAAAAAGCTTGCCTACCTACCTACCCAGAAATTTTTTTGATGTTTCCGGAAACAAGACATTTATTTTTTTGGCCTAAATATATTCATGTTCTTTATGATAAGATGCATTCAGTAACACCAACCTGGGGGTCCCCTGGTTTGCCCCGAGTCATGTCCCTGGCCATGCCCCAACCCACCACTTCATAAAATGCCATATATCTAAGAAACACCCTTATTCCTTATTCCTTATTCCTTGTTCCTTATTCCTTATTCCTTGTTCCTTATTCCTTGTTCCTTATTCCTTATTCGATTTTCAACTTCATAGTACTTTGCCACGCGGTGTAACAGAACATTTGCGTATGTCCTAATCATCATCATTTTTACTTCTAAGCATGATGATATAGGTTTTGAATTCCAGCAGGTATCAACTGCGAATAAGGAATAAGGAGAAATCCAAATTTTCCTTATTCCTTATTCGATTTTTAACTTCATAGTACATTGCCACGCGGTGTAACAGAACATTTGCGTATGTCCTAATCATCATCATTTTTACTTCTGAGCATAATGATATAGGTTTTGAAATCCAGCAGGTATCAACTGCGAATAAGGAAAAAGGAACAAATCCGAATTTTCCTTATTCCTTATTCGATTTTCAACTTCATAGTACTTTGCCACGCGGTGTAACAGAACATTTGCGTATGTCCTAATCATCATCATTTTTACTTCTAAGCATGATGGTATAGGTTTCGAATTCCAGCAGGTATCAACTGCGAATAAGGAATAAGGAACAAATCCAAATTTTCCTTATTCCTTATTCGATTTTCAACTTCATAGTACTTTGCCACGCGGTGTAACAAAACATTTGCGTATGTCCTAATCATCATCAATTTTACTTCTAAGCATGATGGTATAGGTTTCGAATTCCAGCAGGTATCAACTGCGAATAAGGAATAAGGAACAAATCCAAATTTTCCTTATTCCTTATTCGATTTTCAACTTCATAGTACTTTGCCACGCGGTGTAACAGAACATTTGCGTATGTCCTTATCATCATCATTTTTACTTCTAAGCATGGCGGTATAGGTTTCGAAATCCAGCAGGTATCAACTGCGAATAAGGAATAAGGAACAAATCCAAATTTTCCTTATTCCTTATTCGATTTTCAACTGCATAGTACTTTGCCACGCGGTGTAACAGAACATTTGCGTATGTCCTAATCATCATCATTTTTACTTCTAAGCATGATGTTATAGGTTGCGAATTCCAGCAGGTATCAACTGCGAATAAGGAATAAGGAACAAATCCAAATTTTCCTTATTCCTTATTCGATTTTCAACTTCATAGTACTTTGCCACGTGGTGTAACAGAACATTTGCGTATGTACTAATCATCATCATTTTTACTTCTGAGCATGATGGTATAGGTTTCGAATTCCAGCAGGTATCAACTGCGAATAAGGAATAAGGAACAAATCCAAATTTTCCTTATTCCTTATTCGATTTTCAACTTCATAGTACTTTGCCACGCGGTGTAACAGAACATTTGCGTATGTCCTAATCATCATCATTTTTACTTCTAAGCATGATGGTATAGGTTTCGAATTCCAGCAGGTATCAACTGCGAATAAGAAATAAGGAACAAATCCAAATTTTCCTTATTTCTTATTCGATTTTTAACTTCATAGTACATTGCCACGCGGTGTAACAGAACATTTGCGTATATCCTAATTATCATCACTTTTACTTCTGAGCATAATGGTTTAGGTTTTGCAATCCAGCAGGTATCAACTGCGAATAAGGAATAAGGAACAAATCCAAATTTTTCTTATTCCTTATTCGATTTTCAACTTCATAGTACTTTGGCACACGGTGTAACAGAACATTTGCGTATGTCCTAATCATCATCATTTTTACTTCTAAGCATGATGGTATAGGTTTCGAAATCCAGCAGGTATCAACTGCGAATAAGGAATAAGGAACAAATCCAAATTTTCCTTATTCCTTATTCGATTTTCAACTTCATAGTACTTTGCCACGCGGTGTAACTGAACATTTGCGTATGTCCTAATCATCATCATTTTTACGTCTAAGCATGATGGTATAGGTTTCGAAATCCAGCAGGTATCAACTGCGAATAAGGAATAAGGAACAAATCCAAATTTTCCTTATTCCTTATTCGATTTTCAACATCATAGTACTTTGCCACGCGGTGTAACAGAACATTTGCCTATGTCCTAATCAGCATCATTTTTACTTCTAAGCATGATGGTATAGGTTTCGAATTCCAGCAGGTATCAACTGCGAATAAGGAATAAGGAACAAATCCAAATTTTCCTTATTCCTTATTCGATTTTCAACTTCATAGTACTTTTCCACACGGTGTAACAGAACATTTGCGTATGTCCTAATCATCATCATTTTTACTTCTAAGCATGATGGTATAGGTTTCGAATTCCAGCAGGTATCAACTGCGAATAAGGAATAAGGAACAAATTCAAATTTTCCTTATTCATTATTCGATTTTCAACTTCATAGTACTTTGCCACGCGGTGTAACAGAACATTTGCGTATGTCCTAATCATCATCATTTTTACTTCTAAGCATGATGGTATAGGTTTCGAAATCCAGCAGGTATCAACTGCGAATAAGGAATAAGGAACAAATCCAAATTTTCCTTATTCCTTATTCGATTTTCAACTTCATAGTACTTTGCCACGCGGTGTAACAGAACATTTGCGTATGTCCTTTTCATCATCATTTTTACTTCTAAGCATGATGGTATAGGTTTCGAATTCCAGCAGGTATCAACTGCGAATAAGGAATAAGGAACAAATCCAAATTTTCCTTATTCCTTATTCGATTTTCAACATCATAGTACTTTGCCACGCGGTGTAACAGAACATTTGCGTATGTCCTAATCATCATCATT
The DNA here is from genome assembly GCA_963580285.1 of Lucinisca nassula. Lineage (NCBI taxonomy): Eukaryota > Metazoa > Mollusca > Bivalvia > Lucinida > Lucinidae > Lucinisca > Lucinisca nassula. The sequence continues at coordinate 71,210,342 of OY757012.1, read as the reverse complement.
TTTACTTCTAAGCATGATGGTATAGGTTTCGAAATCCAGCAGGTATCGACTGCGAATAAGGAATAAGGAACAAATCCAAATTTTCCTTATTCCTTATTCGATTTTCAACTTCATAGTACTTTGCCACGCGGTGTAACAGAACATTTGCGTATGTCCTAATCATCATCATTTTTACTTCTAAGCATGATGGTATAGGTTTCGAAATCCAGCAGGTATCAACTGCGAATAAGGAATAAGGAACAAATCCAAATTTTCCTTATTCCTTATTCGATTTTTAACTTCATAGTACATTGCCACGCGGTGTTACAGAAAATTTGCGTTTATCCTAATCATCATCATTTTTACCTCTGAGCATAATGGTATAGGTTTCGAAATCCAGCAGGTATCAACTGCGAATAAGGAATAAGGAACAAATCCAAATTTTCCGTATTCCTTATTCGATTTTCAACTTCATAGTACTTTGCCACACGGTGTAACAGAACATTTGCGTATGTCCTAATCATCATCATTTTTACTTCTAAGCATGATGATATAGGTTTCGAATTCCAGCAGGTATCAACTGCGAATAAGGAATAAGGAGAAATCCAAATTTTCCTTATTCCTTATTCGATTTTCAACTTCATAGTACTTTGCCACGCGGTGTAACAGAACATTTGCGTATGTCCTAATCATCATCATTTTTACTTCTAAGCATGATGGTATAGGTTTCGAATTCCAGCAGGTATCAACTGCGAATAAGGAATAAGGAACAAATCCAAATTTTCCTTATTCCTTATTCGATTTTCAACTTCATAGTACTTTGCCACGCGGTGTAACAAAACATTTGCGTATGTCCTAATCATCATCAATTTTACTTCTAAGCATGATGGTATAGGTTTCGAATTCCAGCAGGTATCAACTGCGAATAAGGAATAAGGAACAAATCCAAATTTTCCTTATTCCTTATTCGATTTTCAACTTCATAGTACTTTGCCACGCGGTGTAACAGAACATTTGCGTATGTCCTTATCATCATCATTTTTACTTCTAAGCATGGCGGTATAGGTTTCGAAATCCAGCAGGTATCAACTGCGAATAAGGAATAAGGAACAAATCCAAATTTTCCTTATTCCTTATTCGATTTTCAACTGCATAGTACTTTGCCACGCGGTGTAACAGAACATTTGCGTATGTCCTAATCATCATCATTTTTACTTCTAAGCATGATGGTATAGGTTGCGAATTCCAGCAGGTATCAACTGCGAATAAGGAATAAGGAACAAATCCAAATTTTCCTTATTCCTTATTCGATTTTCAACATCATAGTACTTTGCCACGCGGTGTAACAGAACATTTGCGTATGTCCTAATCATCATTATTTTTACTTCTAAGCATGATGGTATAGGTTTCGAAATCCAGCAGGTATCAACTGCGAATAAGGAATAAGGAACAAATCCAAATTTTCCTTATTCCTTATTCGATTTTCAACTTCATAGTACTTTGCCACGTGGTGTAACAGAACATTTGCGTATGTACTAATCATCATCATTTTTACTTCTGAGCATGATGGTATAGGTTTCGAATTCCAGCAGGTATCAACTGCGAATAAGGAATAAGGAACAAATCCAAATTTTCCTTATTCCTTATTCGATTTTCAACTTCATAGTACTTTGCCACGCGGTGTAACAGAACATTTGCGTATGTCCTAATCATCATCATTTTTACTTCTAAGCATGATGGTATAGGTTTCGAATTCCAGCAGGTATCAACTGCGAATAAGAAATAAGGAACAAATCCAAATTTTCCTTATTTCTTATTCGATTTTTAACTTCATAGTACATTGCCACGCGGTGTAACAGAACATTTGCGTATATCCTAATTATCATCACTTTTACTTCTGAGCATAATGGTTTAGGTTTTGCAATCCAGCAGGTATCAACTGCGAATAAGGAATAAGGAACAAATCCAAATTTTTCTTATTCCTTATTCGATTTTCAACTTCATAGTACTTTGGCACACGGTGTAACAGAACATTTGCGTATGTCCTAATCATCATCATTTTTACTTCTAAGCATGATGGTATAGGTTTCGAAATCCAGCAGGTATCAACTGCGAATAAGGAATAAGGAACAAATCCAAATTTTCCTTATTCCTTATTCGATTTTCAACATCATAGTACTTTGCCACGCGGTGTAACAGAACATTTGCCTATGTCCTAATCAGCATCATTTTTACTTCTAAGCATGATGGTATAGGTTTCGAATTCCAGCAGGTATCAACTGCGAATAAGGAATAAGGAACAAATCCAAATTTTCCTTATTCCTTATTCGATTTTCAACTTCATAGTACTTTTCCACACGGTGTAACAGAACATTTGCGTATGTCCTAATCATCATCATTTTTACTTCTAAGCATGATGGTATAGGTTTCGAATTCCAGCAGGTATCAACTGCGAATAAGGAATAAGGAACAAATTCAAATTTTCCTTATTCATTATTCGATTTTCAACTTCATAGTACTTTGCCACGCGGTGTAACAGAACATTTGCGTATGTCCTAATCATCATCATTTTTACTTCTAAGCATGATGGTATAGGTTTCGAAATCCAGCAGGTATCAACTGCGAATAAGGAATAAGGAACAAATCCAAATTTTCCTTATTCCTTATTCGATTTTCAACTTCATAGTACTTTGCCACGCGGTGTAACAGAACATTTGCGTATGTCCTTTTCATCATCATTTTTACTTCTAAGCATGATGGTATAGGTTTCGAATTCCAGCAGGTATCAACTGCGAATAAGGAATAAGGAACAAATCCAAATTTTCCTTATTCCTTATTCGATTTTCAACATCATAGTACTTTGCCACGCGGTGTAACAGAACATTTGCGTATGTCCTAATCATCATCATTTTTACTTCTAAGCATGATGGTATAGGTTTCGAAATCCAGCAGGTATCGACTGCGAATAAGGAATAAGGAACAAATCCAAATTTTCCTTATTCCTTATTCGATTTTCAACTTCATAGTACTTTGCCACGCGGTGTAACAGAACATTTGCGTATGTCCTAATCATCATCATTTTTACTTCTAAGCATGATGGTATAGGTTTCGAAATCCAGCAGGTATCAACTGCGAATAAGGAATAAGGAACAAATCCAAATTTTCCTTATTCCTTATTCGATTTTTAACTTCATAGTACATTGCCACGCGGTGTAACAGAAAATTTGCGTTTATCCTAATCATCATCATTTTTACCTCTGAGCATAATGGTATAGGTTTCGAAATCCAGCAGGTATCAACTGCGAATAAGGAATAAGGAACAAATCCAAATTTTCCGTATTCCTTATTCGATTTTCAACTTCATAGTACTTTGCCACACGGTGTAACAGAACATTTGCGTATGTCCTAATCATCATCATTTTTACTTCTAAGCATGATGGTATAGGTTTCGAAATCCAGCAGGTATCAACTGCGAATAAGGAATAAGGACTAAATCCAAATTTTCCTTATTCCTTAATCGATTTTCAACTTCATAGTACTTTGCCACGCGGTGTAACTGAACATTTGCGTATGTCCTAATCATGATCATTTTTACTTCTAAGCATGATGGTATAGGTTTCGAATTCAAGCAGGTATCAACTGCGAATAAGGAATAAGGAACAAATCCAAATTTTCCTTATTCCTTATTCGATTTTCAACATTATAGTACTTTGCAACGCGGTGTAACAGAACATTTGCGTATGTCCTAATCATCATCATTTTTACTTCTAAGCATGATGGTATAGGTTTCGAATTCCAGCAGGTATCAACTGCGAATAAGGAATAAGGAACAAATCCAAATTTTCCTTATTCCTTATTCGATTTTCAACTTCATAGTACTTTTCCACACGGTGTAACAGAACATTTGCGTATGTCCTAATCACCATCATTTTTACTTCCAAGCATGATGGTATAGGTTTCGAAATCCAGCAGGTATCAACTGCGAATAAGGAATAAGGAACAAATCCAAATTTTCCTTATTCCTTATTCGATTTTCAACTTCATAGTACTTTGCCACGCAGTGTAACAGAACATTTGCGTATGTAGTAATCATCATCATTTTTACTTCTAAGCATGATGGTATAGGTTTCGAATTCCAGCAGGTATCAACTGCGAATAAGGAATAAGGAACAAATCCAAATTTTCCTTATTCCTTATTCGATTTTCAACTTCATTATCATAAATCCGCACAGCTATACAATATGATAAGTTCGCACAGCTGCACAGTCTGATCATCAGTCTGATATGTGGAACATTTTCTTGTTGCAGCTGACATAAAACTGTCAAAAGAAAAACAAGATGGTACAGAGGGCCCTAATTCGCTCCCCTGAGTATCACTGTCTCAAGTACATTCAAAAGGACTGTGATTTCTCTTCATATGACTACGTATAACATTTGTTGAAAATAAATGTTTTGGGATGACATACTGAAGGTTTAAGAGCTGTCAGGTCTTGGGAGGTTATGCTAAGCAGAAGTTGGGCCGTTCAAAGAATTAGGATTATGTCAGTTGCGGTCAGTAAACCTAACGGCACTTTTCCTCGGCAGACTTATGGTGACTTAGTATATAAATTCAGAAATTTGTTTAATACAGGAATTTGTTTAACCGAAATGACTTCAGCACTCAATTTCGTAAAATCCTTCTTCGATATAAAAAGATTGGGTACAGCATAAATGTCATACGACAGATCGCATGCATGGTAGTTAACGCAATCACGTTTGACAACTTTGCTTCCCTCTTTAATTGTACGCCGGTGGATCAGGCCTCAGATTCTATGACAGTTTCAGCGTAAAGACGTGAATTATAGATAATATAATTCTTTGAAATGTTGGTTAGTGCCCGATGCCATGTCTCTGGTCGGGCCCATCGGAGTATAACTGTTGGTTTTCTTTTGCTCGATCTTTCCAGTGGTTTCTTGCTGTCGAGTCCTCGCCGTTGTTTTATCTAGGTGGTTGTTTGTGTTCATGGAGATGTTGCACTGATGAGTCAGAAGGCCTTCTTGTGGACTGAACAAACTGTTTGTCTAAATCTAGACGGAAGGAAGGGAAAAGATTATAGCCACGTAAAATCCAGTTAAGCCCCCCAGTGGAATTCGTTTCACTGACCGCTCCAAGACGGTTCTTCTGTCGCGGTTTATTTTTGTTATGGCTTGTCTCTGAGTGTTTGTATCGCTCATATTACTTTGGATAGCCAGTTGGCCTTTTTGTGGGAAAGTATCTGTCCTTTTGGCTTTCCGCTGTTGATGTTTCCATTAGGGTCTGTTGGTGTGTGTTTGTGTTTCTTTCCCTTTGGTGTCTCTGGTGGGAGCTGTGGGTTAGTTGTATCTATTCTTGATCATTGCCTTCACTTCTATTTTATACCTAAGTGGTTAGCCAGTAATAAGTACACATGCTTTTGCCAGTAACTAACAACTGCCCTTCTTGAATCAGCACAATGGAGGAGAATGATGGTAGAAAATAATTCATAATTAATTGCCATGGAAGCTCATGTATGTAGCCAGATTTGGTCTAAAACATGTAACTTCTAGCTTCTCAGTCCGATGTGCTTCCAACAGTTTCTACGCTAAACAGCCCGGCCCCCTACCTATAGGACAAAGACATGAATGTTGGGAGCCCCTAAGATTTGAGAAACTAGACAAAGCTGTGTACCAAATATCAGGAGTGGGGGGGGGGCTGTTTTGGACGCATGGTTATAATTTGAACAATCTTTGCACAGGTCCACTATTTGAAGCTGTGAACCGAAATCAAAGGCCTGGGCGTTCTGGTTTCAGCGAAGGAGATTTTTAAAGGTATTGCCTATATAAATCTATGTAAAATAAGTGGGCCTTACGCGGGGCCATTTATGTTCCCTGGGATGTAAGTTAAGCAATTCTGGCAGAGGTCCACTAGACGAAAATTTGTTTAAAATATCAAAGCCTGTGTCTTCTGGTTTCAGATAACAAGGGTATTAAATGTTTTCCCTATACAAGTCTATGTAAAAATAGAGGATGAACAAGGTTTTAATGCAATTTGACCTTGTTACCTACTTTAGATCCAAAATGACCCATATTCAACCAAGACTCAAATATTATAAAGACAAACATTTCAGAAAAGTGTCACGGAGATTGAAGCAAAATTATGGTATCTATAGAGTGAACAAGGTTTAAAAGAAAATTGACCTAGAGCCATAGATTTTGACCTGACATGACCAACTCGACACAGATATCATCAAGGCAGACATTCTGGTAAAGTTTCATGAGGACTAAAGTAAAATTATGGCCTCTAGAGGATGAACAAGGGTTCAATGCAATTTGATCTAGTGACCTAGCTTTTTACCTGACATAACCCATATTCGAACGTGACCTTGATATCATCAATACTAACAATCTGGCAAAGTTTAATGAAGATTTATGCATAGTTGTGGCCTCTAGAGGGTGAACAAGTTTTTAACTCAATTTGACCAAGTGACCTAGTTTTTGACCCGACATGACCCATATTCAAACTCGACTCAGATATCACCAAGGCGAACATCCTAAAAAAGTGTCATGAATAATGAAGTAAAACTTAGGCCTCTAGAGTGTGAAGAAGTTTTTAAAGAAATTTGGCATAATGACCTGGTTTTTGACATGACATAACCCATATTCAAATTTGACCTAGATATTATCAAGGCAAACATTCTTGTAAAGTATGATGAAGATTAAAGCAAAATTTTGGCTTCTAAAGGGTGAACTAGGTTTCATAGAAATTTTACCTAGTGACCTAGTTTTTGACCCAACACTTACCCATATTAGTACTTGTCCCAGATATCATCAAGCCAGACATTCTGGTAACGTTTCATGAAGAGTGAAATAAAACTTAGGCCTCTAGAGGGTGGACAAGATTACAAAGAAATTTAACCTAGTAACCTTGTTTTTGACCTACATGACCCATATTCAATTTTGGCCTTGATACCATCAGGGCAAACATTCTGGTCTAGTTTCATGAAGATTGAAGCAAAATTATGGCTTCTAGGGGGTGAACATGGTTTTAAAGAAATATGACCTAGCGACCTAGTTTTTTACCTGACATGGTCCCTTCTTGAACTTGACCTTGATATAACCAAGACAAACATTCTGGTAAAGTTTAATGAATATTGAAGCAAAATTGTGGCCTCTAGAGGGTGAACAAAGTTTTAACGCAATTAGCCCAGTGACCTAGTTTTTCACCCGGCATTGCCCATATTCTAACTCGGCCCAGATATCAAGGCAAACATTCTGGTAAAGTTTCATGAAGATTGAAGCAGACTTTGGTCTCTAGAGGGTGAACAAGATTATAACACAATTGATCTAGTGACCTAATTTTTGACCTGACATGACTCATACTTGGACTTTACCTTGATATCATCAAGCCACACATTCTGATAAAATTTCATGAATATTGAAGCAAAATTGTGGCCTCTAGAGGGTGAACAAGGTCTTAACGCAATTGGACCTAGTTACCTATTTTTTTGCAACCGACATGATCCATATTCGAACTCGGTCCAGATATTATCAAGGCAAACATTCTGGGAAAGTTTTGTGAAGATTGAAGCAAAATTATGGCTTCTAGAGGGTGAACAAGGTTTTAAAGAAATTTGACCAAGTGACCTAGATTCTGACCGGACATGAACCATATTCGAACTTGGACTAGATATCATCTGGCAAAGTTTCATGACAACTGAAGTAAAACTGTGGCCTTTAGAGGGTGAACAATGTGAAGGTTGACGACGAATGACGCACGTACGACGGACACAGGGTAATCACAATAGCTCACCTTGAACACTTCGTGCTCAGGTGAGCTAAAACAATCAGAGCTCTGACAGCACTGGTCGATGGTCTCTTGCTTAGGTTTGAAAATTGGCCCTGAATGGGGCCATCGTTTAATTTTTTAAATTCCCAAACAGTGTAGATCCTAATCAGACTTTGCGTTCGGTGGCATCTGAACCGTGTCTACACTGTTTGTCAAGCACAACGCATGATTCCAGTCCAGATTCTATACATAACCTAGATCCTCACAGCGGTAGCAATATCAATGAGCGTAAAGTAAGTTCCCTGTTCCCGGTTCCTGGTTCCCACCTATAGCGAGTCTCTGCTACCCCCGCAGCCTATCCGCAGTTTGGACTAAAAAAGTACATGTCCATTGCCCTGTCGCCGGGTCACAGCGGGACGGATGGTCATCACCTTACGAGTCTCCGTTAGGTGATGATCGTCCGTGCTGCACTGGCCCGGAGAAAGGGCAGTGGATATATACTGCATTAGACCACACCGCGGCTTAGCGGGCGGGAGTAACGGGGAGTCTCTTTAAGTGATTATCATCCGTGCCGCAGTGGCCCGGAGAAAGGGAAGTGGACATGTACTCCTTTAGACCAAACTGCGGATAGGCTGCGGGAGTGGTGGAGAATCGCTAAAGGTGATGATCATCCGTCACACTGTCGCCCGGCGACAAGACAGTTTACACATACTGCAAAAGACCACGCTGCGGCTAAGCGGTAGGAGTAGCGGAGACTCTCTTAAGGTGATGATCATCCGTGCCGAAGTGGCCTGGAGAAAGGGCAGTGGACACATACTGCATTAGACCACACCGCGGCTAAGCGGCGGGAGTAACGGAGACTCTTTAGGTGAAGCCCATCCGTCCCGCAGTGGCCCGGCGACAGGCCAGTGGACATGTACTCCTTTAGACCAAACTGCGGATAGGCTGCGGGAGTAGCGAAGAATCGCTATAGGTGATGATCATCCGTCCCGCTGTAGCCCGGCGACAAGACAGTGGACACATACTGCAATAGACCACACTGCGGCTAAGTGGCGGGTGTAGCGGAGACTGTCTTAAGGTGATAATCATCCGTGCCGAATATAACCTAAAAATGAAAAAAAAAATATTACAATTTTTTTCCTGCGTTTTGACAAAGTATTTTGCTAAATGTCTATAGACTGAATTCGACGACAACGGAGAGACAACACCACCCGGTAGGTACATGCCCGTCTTATGCGGACAAACCGCCAGTCGAAAGGCTTAGTCTCAATAGATCGCAGTGTGGTGGCTACTAAGTACGACGCCCCGACCGAAAGCTAGGTCGTCTACGAATGATTTTACACCGCTTCCTTGTATCGGGCGAATCTCTTTATGGCCGGCGGGCGCTGAGAGTCCGCGACCCCGCCTGATGGCCCGTTACTGTGGCTAAACCACCGCGCTAAGCGGCGGGAGTAACGGAGACTCACTATAGGTGATGGCCATTCGTCCCGCGGTAGCCCGGCGACAGGACAGTGGACACATACTGCATTAGACCACACCGCGGCTTAACGGCGAGAGTAACGGAGACTCTCTAGAGTTGATGACCATCCGTCCCGTAGTGGCCCGGCAAAGATCTATAAAGCTGAAAACCGAATAAGGAATAAGGAAAATTTTTATTTATTCCTTATTCGCAATTAATACTTGCTAGATTTCGGAACCTATACCATTATGCTTCGAAGTAAAATTAATGATGATTCCACTATACGCAAATGTTTTGTTACACCGCGTGGCAAAGTACTATGAAGTTGAAAATTGAATAAGGAATAAGGAAAATTTGGATTTGTTCCTTATTCCTTATTCGCAATGGATACCTGCTGGATTTCGAAACCTATACCATCATGCTTAGAAGTAAAAATGATGATGATTAGAACATACGCAAATGTTCTGTTACACCGCGTGGCAAAGAACTATGAAGTTGAAAATCGAATAAGGAATAAGGAAAATTTGGATTTGTTCCTTATTCCTTATTCGCAGTTGATATCTGCTGGAATTCGAAACCTATACCATCATGCTTAGAAGTAAAAATGATGATGATTAGGACATATGCAAATGTTCTGTTACACCGCGTGGCAAAGTATTATGAAGTTGAAAATCGAATAAGGAATAAGGAAAATTTGGATTTGTTCCTTATTCCTTATTCGCAGTTGATACCTGCTGGATTTCGAAATCTATACCATCATGCTTAGAAGTAAAAATGATGATGATTAGGACATACGCAAATGTTCTGTTACACCGCGTGGCAAAGTACTATGAAGTTGAAAACCGAATAAGGAATAAGGAAAATTTGGATTTGTTCCTTATTCCTTATTCGCAGTTGAAACCTGCTGGATTTCGAAACCTATACCATCATGCTTAGAAGTAAAATTGATGATGATTAGGACATACGCAAATGTTCTGTTACACCGCGTGGCAAAGTACTTTGAAGTTGAAAATCGAATAAGGAAAATTTGGATTTGTTCCTTATTCCTTATTCGCAGTTGATACCTGCTGGATTTCGAAACCTATACCATCATGCTTAGAAGTAAAAATGATGATGATTAGGACATACGCAAATCATCTGTTACACCGCGTGGCAAAGTACTATGAAGTTGAAAATCGAATAAGGAATAAGGAAAATTTGGATTTGTTCCTTATTCCTTATTCGCAGTTGATACCTGCTGGAATTCGAAACCTATACCATCATGCTCAGAAGTAAAAATGATGATGATTAGTACATACGCAAATGTTCTGTTACACCGCGTGGCAAAGTACTATGAAGTTGAAAATCGAATAAGGAATAAGAAAAATTTGGATTTGTTCCTTATTCCTTATTCGCAGTTGATACCTGCTGGATTTCGAAACCTATACCATCATGCTTAGAAGTAAAAATGATGATGATTAGGACATACGCAAATGTTCTGTTACACCGCGTGGCAAAGTACTATGGTGTTGAAAATCGAATAAGGAATAAGGAAAATTTGGATTTGTTCCTTATTCCTTATTCGCAGTTGATACCTGCTGGAATTCGAAACCTATACCATCATGCTTAGAAGTAACAAGAGGCCCAAGAGGGCCTGTCGCTCCACCGGCTAACTTCAGACAATTGTCATATTTATTACATTAACCAATGGTATACTAGTGGACTCTTCTTTTGCTATATGTTGGACCAGTCCATTTGTCATATAAGGGGTGTCAGGCCTATTTTTTTCTATTTTTGATGGAAAATTCTATTAGCAAATAGTGCAGGCCCTGATCAGACATGGTGTTCTGTGGGGTCTGATCTGGGCCAGCACTGTTTGCCAAGGTACCCATTTAGGGTTTTCCCGCATGAAATGGGTAAAAAAGAAACAAGTGATCCACCCAAGGAATGTCCATTCTATATTTTTTGGACCCCAGAGCCATGGTTGGACGGATTTATGTGAGTGGCCATTTGGCATTGCTCCGTTCTAAATATCTAAAGCTCTGGGCCTTATGGTTTCAGAAGACTTTTTTTTAAGTTTTTCCTATTATAAGTCTATGGGAACTAATATGCCTCTGGGCGTGACCAATTTTTTACCCCAGGGGCATTGTTGGCAGGATTTATTTGAGTGACCACTTGACGTTGCTGCATACTTAATATCTAAGCTCTGGGCACTGATGGTTTCAGAGAAGATTTTTGTCAGTTTTTCCCAGTATAAGTCTATGGGAGCTTATGGGCCTCAGGGTGTGGCCAATTTGGACCCCAGGGGCATAGTTGGCAGGATTTATGCAGTTGAATACTTCCAAGTTGCTACATACTAGGCTCTTGGCCTTATGGTTTCAGAGGAGAAAAGTTTCAAGATTTTGTCATTATTAGTCTATGGGAGCTACTAAGCACCGAGGCGTTGCCAATTTGGACTCAAGAGTCATAGTTCGCAGGACTTAGAAGGTGACCACATAACTTTGCTACATACTACAGTTCAACCTGTATTAAGCAAGTGCCTAAGGGATAGTCAAAATATGCTTGCTTAAGACAGGTTCTTGCTTAATACAGGTGAAATTTAACACATCTGCCTTTCTGGGAACTGAATGCCTGCTTGCTTAAGACAGGTTGCTTGCTTAATAGAGGTTGCCACTAAGACAGGTTTTACTGTAAATGTCTTAGCTTTAGGCTTTATGGTTTCAGAGAAGAAGTTTTCCGTTTATTGGTCTATGGAAGCTAATGAGCCAAAGGTGGTGGCCATGGCGGCCATGTTTTTTGTCTGATCAAAATTTCTTCAATGAATCTGACAATGGTAGACACAAGGAACATTCATGAAAATTAAGAACGAAATCCATTTAGCGGTTTTGGAGGAGAAGATTAAAAAAAAAAAAGATCCCTTTATGAGTCTATGGAAGCTAATTAGCCAATGGGCGTGTCCATGGCAGCCATGTTTTTTGTCTGATCAAAATTGCTTCAAGGAATCTGACAGAGGGCCACATTCATGCAAAGTAAGAATGAAATCCATTACGTTGAGCGGTTTTGGAGGAGAAGGTTTTTAAAACTTTTCCCCATATAAGTCTTTGAAAGCTAATGAGCCAAGGGGCATGGCCATGGCAGTCATGTGAGGCATGGCCATGCTGGCCATGTTTTTTGTCTGATCCGAATTTCTCCAAGGAATCTGACTGAGGTCCACCCAAGGAACATTCATGCAAAATAAGAATAAAATCCATTGAGCGGTTTTGGAGGAGAAGATTTTTAAATAATTATTTTTTTGTTTCGATGCCATTTTGTTCTGCATGTAACAAAATTCTTTGAAGGAATTCAGAAGAGGACTATATGAGAAACATTCCTGTGAAGTTTGGTTACAATCGACCAAGTAGTTAAGGAGGAAATGTTTAAAGAAAAAAGTTAACGCACGGATGCACAACCGCACAGACGCACAACAGACACAGGGCCATAACATATAACATAAGATCCCCCGGTCTTTGGCCAGTGGAGCTAAAAAATGAACAGATTTATGTTTTTATTTCTTTATTTATTTATTTTTTCCTTTCCTCCGTCGGATTCGGTATGCCTCCCTTTTCAACTAAGCCATTTTAACCCTCAGGGATCTGGAGAACTGTTGACACTGTAGTATAATTAGGTCTAATAAATCAATCTCCCTCAGTATTTTGAATTTATTTTGAAACATCAAGTCGTATAAATAGAGTATGTGTTGAAAACATCTGTTCAATCACCAGTGTGATGGGCAAGTGAAATTTCTGATGTTTTGAATTTTAGAATGACAATTTGTAGGTGGACCTCTATAGATATGTGATAGTCAGCAAAATTGGAGGAGATTAATTCAGATACTGGAAGGTACTTTTAAATAAATAAATAAATAAATAAATAAATAAATAAATAAATAAATAAATAAATAAACAAGAACTTTTGAAGAAGAGAAGACTTTTTTAACATTACACTACATGTTATATAGTGAAAATAAACCCCGCCCACTGCAGCCATGTTTTTTGTCGGATCAAAATTTCTTCAAGGAATCTGACAGAGGTCCACCCAAGGAACATGCATGCCAAATAACTATGAAATAAAACAAGAACTTTTGCAGAAAATATTTTCAGCATTACACTATATGTTATAATGTGAAAATAAGCCTCGCCCATGGCGGCCATGTGTTTTTTTGTAAGATCAAATTTTTTTCATGGAATCTGACAACAGTCCACCCAAGGACAATTCATGCAAATTACAATGAAATCCCACAAGTACTTTTGCAGAAGAAGATTTTTTAGCATTACATTATATGTTAAATAGTGAAAATAAGCCCCGCCCATGGCGGCCATGTTTTTTGTCGGATCAAAATTTCTTCAAGGAATCTAAAAGAGGTCCGTCCACCCAAGGAACATTCATGCAAAATAAAAACAAGGTATTGCATGCGATACAAATCCCCTCGCACTAGACAACTTAGTGTGTGGAAAACACTGAAATGGCAAAAGTCCAACTTGCTTGAGATATTATCATATGCAACATTTGTGTAAAATTTGTTTAAAAATCCTCCAATAAATGTACATTCTAGAGTGATGACGTTTCTCTAAAAATAGCCATAGTGACCTTGACTTGAGGCCATGACCACGAAAGTAGATCTTGCTCAAGATATTATCATAAGCATCTTTTGTGTGAAGTTATATTAAAATCTGTTAATAAATGTAGGCGGTAGAGCGATGACAAAGTTTTTCTAAAGATAGCCACAGTGACCTTGACTTTGAGGTCATGACCTTGAAAGTCGAAGTAAGTCGAGATATTATCATAAGAAACATTTGTCTGAAGTTCTATTACAATCCATCATTAAATGTAGGCGCTAGAGCGATGACAAAGTTTTTCTAAAAATAGCCACAGTGACCTTGACCTTGAAAGTCTAAATAGCTCGAGATATTGTCATAAGGAACATTTGTGTGAAGTTATATTGAAATTGGTGAAAAAATGTAAGCACTAGAGCAATGACAAAGTTTTTCTAAAAATAGCCACAGTGACCTTGACCTTGAAAGTCAAACTCGCTCGAGGTATTGTCATAAGGAACATTTGTGTGAAGTTATATTGAAATGGGTGAAGAAATGTAAGCGCTAAAGCTATGACAAAGTTTTTCTAAAAATAGCCACAGTGACCTTGACCTTGAAAGATATTGTTATAAGGAACATTTGTGTGAAGTAATATTGAAATTGGTGAAAAAAATGTAAGCGTTAGAGCAATGACAAAGTTTTTCTAAAAATAGCCACAGTGACCTTGACCTTGAAAGTCGAACTCGTTTGAGGTATTGTCATAAGCAACTTTTAGGTGAAGTTATATTGAAATCAGTGAAGAAATGTAGGCGCTAGAGCGATAACAAAGTTTTCTAAAAATAGCCATAGTGACCTTGACCTTGAAAGTCGAAATGGTGAGATATTGTCATAAGGAACATTTGTGTGAAGTTATATTGAAATCGATGAAGAAATGTAAGCGCTAGAGGGATGACAAAGTTTTTCTAAAAATAGACACAGTGACCTTGACCTTGAAAGTGGAACTCGCTAGAGATATTGTCATAAGGAACATTTGTATGAAGTTATATTGAAATTGGTGAAGAAATGTAAGCGCTAGAGCGATGACAAAGTTTTTCTAAAAAATAGCCACAGTGACCTTGACCTTGAGGCCTTGACCTTGCTAGTCGAACCCGCACGAGATATTGTCATAAGGAACATTTGTGTGAAGTTATATTGAAATCAGTGAAGAAATATAGGCGTTAGAGCGATGACAAAGTTTTTTCTAAAAATAGCCACAGTGACCTTGACCTTGAGGCCATGAGTTGGAAAGTCGAACTCGCTGGAGATATTTTTATAAGGAACATTTGTGTGAAGTTATATTGAAATTGGTGAAGAAATGTAGGCGCTAGAGCGATGAAAAAGTTTTTCTAAAAATAACCACAGTGACCTTGACCTTGAGGTCATAACCTTGAAAGTCCAACTCACTCAAGATATTGTCATAAGGAACATTTGTGTGAAGTAATATTGAAATCAGTGAAGAAATGTAGGTGCTAGAGCGATGGCAAAGTTTTTCTAAAAATAGCCACTGTGACCTTGACCTTGAAGCCATGACCTTGAAAGTGGAAGTCGCTCGAGATATTTTTATAAGGATCATTTGTGTGAAGTTATATTGAAATTGATGAAGAAATGTAAGCGCTAGAGCGATGACAATGTTTTTCTAAAAATAGCCACAGTGACCTTGACCTTGAGGTCATGACCTTGAAAGTCAAACTCGCTCATATTTTTTTAAGGATCATTTGTTTGAAGTTATATTGAAATTGGGGGAGAAATGTAGGCGCTAGAGCCATGACAAAGTTTTTCAAAAAATAGCCAGAGTGACCTTGACCTTGAGGTCATGACCTTGAAAGTCGATCTTGCTCCAGATATTGTCGTAAGGAACGTTCGTGTGAAGTTATATTAAAATCGGTCAAGAAATGTAGGCGCTAGAGCGATGACAAAAGTACGTACGTACGTATGTGGCGCTAGAGCGATGACAAAAGTACGTACGTACGTGGCGCTAGAGCGATGACAAAAGTACGTACTTACGTACGTACGTACGTACGGGACAAATGCTATATCCCCCCTCACAACTATGTTGTGCGAGGGGATAATGAAATCCAACAGGTGGGTTTGGAGGAGAAGATTTTTAATTTTTTGTGTGGTTTTGTTGCCATGGCAACCAGAGTTCTGGGTGTAACAAAATTCTTTGAAGGAATTTAGAAGAGGACTAAGTAAGGAACATTCCTGTGAAGTTTGGTTACAATTGGCCCAGTAGTTTAGGAGGAGAAGATGTTTTAGCATTACACTATATGTTAAATAGGGAAAATAAGCCCCGCCCATGGCGGCCATGTTTTTTGTCGGATCAAAATTCCTTCAAGGAATCTGAAAGAGGTCCACCCAAGGAACATTCATGCAAAATAAAAATGAAATCCAACAGGTGGTTTTGGAGGAGAAGATTTTTAAAGATTTTTAATTTTTTGTGTTGTTTTGTTGCCATGGCAACCAGAGTTCTGGGTGTAACAAAATTCTTTGAAGGAATTTAGAAGAGGACTAAGTAAGGAACATTCCTGTGAAGTTTGGTTACAATGGGCCCAATAGTTTAGGAGGAGAAGATGTTTTAGCATTACACTATACGTTAAATAGGGAAAATAAGCCCCGCCCATGGCGGCCATGTTTTTTGTCGGATCAAAATTTCTTCAAGGAATCTGAAAGAGGTCAACCCAAGGAACAGTCATGCAAAATAAAAATGAAATCCAACAGGTGGTTTTGGAGGAGAAGATTTTTAAAGATTTTTAATTTTTTTGTGGTTTTGTTGCCATTGCAACCAGAGTTCTGGGTGTAACAAAATTCTTTGAAGGAATTTAGAAGAGGACTATGTAAGGAACATTCCTGTGAAGTTTGGTTACAATTGGCCCAGTAGTTTAGGAGGAGAAGATGTTTAAAGAAAAAGTTAACGCACGGACGCACGGACGCACGACGGACACAGGGCCATGACAATAGCCCCGATGGCCTTCGGCCAGTGGAGCTAAAAATGATGATAATTAGGACATACGCAAATGTTCTGTTACACCGCGTGGCAAAGTACTATGAAGTTGAAAATCGAATAAGGAATAAGGAAAATTTGGATTTGTTCCTTATTCCTTATTCGCAGTTGATACCTGCTGGATTTTGAAACCTATACCATCATGCTTAGAAGTAAAAATGATGATGATTAGGACATACGCAAATGTTCTGTTACACCGCGTGGCAAAGTACTTTGAAGTTGAAAATCGAATAAGGAATAAGGAAAATTTGGATTTGTTCCTTATTCCTTATTCGCAGTTGATACCTGTTGGAATTCGAAACTTATACCATCATGCTTAGAAGTAAAAATAATGATGATAAGGACATACGCAAATGTTCTGTTACACCGCGTGGCAAAGTACTATGAAGTTGAAAATCGAATAAGGAATAAGGAAAATTTGGATTTGTTCCTTATCCCTTATTCGCAGTTGATACCTGCTGGAATTCGAAACCTATACCATCATGCTTAGAAGTAAAAATGATGATGATTAGGACATACGCAAATGTTCTGTTACACCGCGTGGCAAAGTACTATGAAGTTGAAAATTGAATAAGGAATAAGGAAAATTTGGATTTGTTCCTTATTCTTTATTCGCAGTTGATACCTGCTGGATTTCAAAACCTATACCATCATGCTTAGAAGTAAAAATGATGATGATTAGGACATACGCAAATCATCTGTTACACCGCGTGGCAAAGTACTTTGAAGTTGAAAATCGAATAAGGAATAAGGAAAATTTGGATTTGTTCCTTATTCCTTATTCGCAGTTGATACCTGCTGGATTTTGAAACCTATACCATCATGCTTAGAAGTAAAAATGATGATGATTAGGACATACGCAAATCATATGTTACACCGCGTGGCAAAGTACTATGAAGTTGAAAATCGAATAAGGAATAAGGAAAATTTGGAATTGTTCCTTATTCCTTAATTCGCAGTTGATACCTGCTGGATTTCAAAACCTATACCATTATGCTCAGGAGTAAAAATGATGATGATTAGGACATACGCAAATGTTCTGTTACACCGCGTGGCAATGTACTATGAAGTTAAAAATCGCATAAGGAATAAGGAAATGTTGGATTTGTTCCTTATTCCTTATTCGCAGTTGATACCTGCTGGAATTCAAAACCTATACCATCATGCTTAAAAGAAAAATGATGATGATTAGGACATACGCAAATGTTCTGTTACACCGCGTGGCAAAGTACTATGAAGTTGAAAATCGAATAAGGAATAAGGAAAATTTGGATTTGCTCCTTATTCCTTATTCGCAGTTGATACCTGCTGGAATTCGAAACCTATACCATCATGCTTAGAAGTAAAAATGATGATGATTAGGACATACGCAAATGTTCTGTTACACCGCGTGGCAAAGTACTATGAAGTTGAAAATCGAATAAGGAATAAGGAAAATTTGGATTTGTTCCGTATTCCTTATTCGAAGTTGATACCTGCTGGAATTCGAAACCTATACCATCATGCTCAGAAGTAAAAATGATGATGATTAGGACATACGCAAATGTTCTGCTACACCGCGTGGCAAAGTACTATGAAGTTGAAAATGGAATAAGGAATAAGGAAAATTTGGATTTGTTCCTTATTCCTTATTCGCAGTTGATACCTGCTGGATTTCGAAACCTATACCATCATGCTGAGCAGTAAAAATGATGATGATTAGGACATACGTAAATGTTTTGTTACACCGCGCGGCAAAGTACTATGAAGTTGAAAATCGAATAAGGAATAAGAAAAATTTGGATTTGTTCCTTATTCCTTATTCGCAGTTGATACCTGCTGGAATTTGAAACCTATACCATCATGCTTAGAAGTAAAAATGGTGATGATTAGGACATACGCAAATGTTCTGTTACACAGCGTGGCAAAGTACTATGAAGTTGAAAATCGAATAAGGAATAAGGAAAATTTGGATTTGTTCCTTATTCCTTATTCGCAGTTGATACCTGCTGGATTTCAAAACCTATACCATCATGCTCAGAAGTAAAAATGATGATGATTAGTACATACGCAAATGTTCTGTTACACCGCGTGGCAAAGTACTATGAAGTTGAAAATGGAATAAGGAATAAGGAAAATTTGGATTTGTTCCTTATTCCTTATTCGCAGTTGATACCTGCTGGAATTCGAAACCTATACCATCATGCTCAGAAGTAAAAATGATGATGATTAGTACATACGCAAATGTTCTGTTACACTGCGTGGCAATGTACTATGAAGTTGAAAATCGAATAAGGAATAAGGAAAATTTGGATTTGTTCCTTATTCCTTATTCGCAGTTGATACCTGCTGGAATTCGAAACCTATACCATCATGCTTAGAAGTAAAAATGGTGATGATTAGGACATACGCAAATGTTCTGTTACATCGCGTGGCAAAGTACTATGAAGTTGAAAATCGAATAAGGAATAAGGAAAATTTGGATTTGTTCCTTATTCCTTATTCGCAGTTGATACCTGCTGGATTTCGAAACCTATACCATCATGCTTAGAAGTAAAAATGATGATGATTAGGACATACGCAAATGTTCTGTTACACCGCGTGGCAAAGTACTATGAAGTTGAAAATCGAATAAGGAATAAGGAAAATTTGGATTTGTTCCTTATTCCTTATTCGCAGTTGATACCTGCTGGAATTCGAAACCTATACCATCATGCTTAGAAGTAAAAATGGTGATGATTAGGACATACGCAAATGTTCTGTTACACCGCGTGGCAAAGTACTATGAAGTTGAAAATCGAATAAGGAATAAGGAGATTTTGGATTTGTTCCTTATTCCTTATTCGCAGTTGAAACCTGCTGGAATTCGAAACCTATACCATCATGCTCAGAAGTAAAATTGATGATGATTAGTACATACGCAATTGTTCTGTTACACCGCGTGGCAAAGTACTATGAAGTTGAAAATCGAATAAGGAATAAGAAAAATTTGGATTTGTTCCTTATTCCTTATTCACAGTTGATACCTGCTGGATTTCGAAACCTATACCATCATGCTCAGAAGTAAAATTGATGATGATTAGGACATACGCAAATATTCTGTTACACCGTGTGGCAAAGTACTATGAAGTTGAAAATCGAATAAGGAATAAGGAAAATTTGGATTTGTTCCTTATTCCTTATTCGCAGTTGATACCTGCTGGAATTCGAAACCTATACCATCATGCTTAGAAAAAAAAATGATGATGATTAGGACATACGCAAATGTTCTGTTACACCGCGTGGCAAAGTACTATGAAGTTGAAAATCGAATAAGGAATAAGGAAAATTTGGATTTGTTCCGTATTCCTTATTCGCAGTTGATACCTGCTGGAATTCGAAACCTATACCATCATGCTCAGAAGTAAAAATGATGATGATTAGGACATACGCAAATGTTCTGTTACACCGCGTTGCAAAGTACTATGAAGTTGAAAATCGAATAAGGAATAAGGAAAATTTGGATTTGTTCCGTATTCCTTATTCGCAGTTGATACCTGCTGGAATTCGAAACCTATACCATCATGCTCAGAAGTAAAAATGATGATGACTAGTACATACGCAAATGTTCTGTTACACTGCGTGGCAATGTACTATGAAGTTGAAAATCGAATAAGGAATAAGGAAAATTTGGATTTGTTCCTTATTCCTTATTCGCAGTTGATACCTGCTGGAATTCGAAACCTATACCATCATGCTTTGAAGTAAAAATGGTGATGATAAGGACATACGCAAATGTTCTGTTACATCGCGTGGCAAAGTACTATGAAGTTGAAAATCGAATAAGGAATAAGGGAAATTTGGATTTGTTCCTTATTCCTTATTCGCAGTTGATACCTGCTGGATTTCGAAACCTATACCATCATGCTTAGAAGTAAAAATGATGATGATTAGGACATACGTAAATGTTCTGTTACACCGCGTGGCAAAGTACTATGAAGTTGAAAATCGAATAAGGAATAAGGAAAATTTGGATTTGTTCCTTATTCCTTATTCGCAGTTGATACCTGCTGGAATTCGAAACCTATACCGTCATGCTTAGAAGTAAAAATGGTGATGATTAGGACATACGCAAATGTTCTGTTACACCGCGTGGCAAAGTACTATGAAGTTGAAAATCGAATAAGGAATAAGGAGAATTTGGATTTGTTCCTTATTCCTTATTCGCAGTTGAAACCTGCTGGAATTCGAAACCTATACCATCATGCTCAGAAGTAAAGTTGATGATGATTAGTACATACGCAAATGTTCTGTTACACCGCGTGGCAAAGTACTATGAAGTTGAAAATCGAATAAGGAATAAGGAAAATTTGGATTTGTTCCTTATTCCTTATTCACAGTTGATACCTGCTGGATTTCGAAACCTATACCATCATGCTCAGAAGTAAAAATGATGATGATTAGGACATACGCAAATATTCTGTTACACCGTGTGGCAAAGTACTATGAAGTTGAAAATCGAATAAGGAATAAGGAAAATTTGGATTTGTTCCTTATTCCTTATTTGCAGTTGATACCTGCTGGAATTCGAAACCTATACCATCATGCTTAGAAGAAAAAATGATGATGATTAGGACATACGCAAATGTTCTGTTACACCGCGTGGCAAAGTACTATGAAGTTGAAAATCGAATCATCATTTTTACTTCTGAGCATGATGGTATAGGTTTCGAATTCCAGCAGGTATCAACTGCGAATAAGGAATACGGAACAAATCCAAATTTTCCTTATTCCTTATTCGATTTTCAACTTCATAGTACTTTGCCACGCGGTGTAACAGAACATTTGCGTATGTCCTAATCATCATCATTTTTTTTTCTAAGCATGATGGTATAGGTTTCGAATTCCAGCAGGTATCAACTGCGAATAAGGAATAAGGAACAAATCCAAATTTTCCTTATTCCTTATTCGATTTTCAACTTCATAGTACTTTGCCACACGGTGTAACAGAATATTTGCGTATGTCCTAATCATCATCATTTTTACTTCTGAGCATGATGGTATAGGTTTCGAAATCCAGCAGGTATCAACTGTGAATAAGGAATAAGGAACAAATCCAAATTTTCCTTATTCCTTATTCGATTTTCAACTTCATAGTACTTTGCCACGCGGTGTAACAGAACATTTGCGTATGTACTAATCATCATCAATTTTACTTCTGAGCATGATGGTATAGGTTTCGAATTCCAGCAGGTTTCAACTGCGAATAAGAAATTTTCCTTATTCCTTATTCGATTTTCAACTTCATAGTACTTTGCCACGCGGTGTAACACAACATTTGCGTATGTCCTAATCATCATCATTTTTACTTCTAAGCATGATGGTATAGGTTTCGAATTCCAGCAGGTATCAGCTGCGAATAAGGAATATGGAACAAATCCAAATTTTCCTTATTCCTTATTCGATTTTCAACTTCATAGTACTTTGCCACGCAGTGTAACAGAACATTTGCGTATGTCCTAATCATCATCATTTTTCTTTTAAGCATGATGGTATAGGTTTCGAATTCCAGCAGGTATCAACTGCGAATAAGGAATAAGGAACAAATCCAAAATTTCCTTATTCCTTATGCGATTTTTAACTTCATAGTACATTGTCACGCGGTGTAACAGAACATTTGCGTATGTCCTAATCATCATCATTTTTACTCCTGAGCATAATGGTATAGGTTTTGAAATCCAGCAGGTATCAACTGCGAATAAGGAATAAGGAACAAATCCAAATTTTCCTTATTCCTTATTCGATTTTCAACTTCATAGTACTTTGCCACGCGGTGTAACATATGATTTGCGTATGTCCTAATCATCATCATTTTTACTTCTAAGCATGATGGTATAGGTTTCGAATTCCAGCAGGTATCAACTGCGAATAAGGAATAAGGAACAAATCCAAATTTTCCTTATTCCTTATTCGATTTTCAACGTCATAGTACTTTGCCACGCGGTGTAACAGAACATTTGCGTATGTCCTAATCATCATCATTTTTACTTCTAAGCATGATGGTATAGGTTTCGAAATCCAGCAGGTATCAACTGCGAATAAGGAATACGGAACAAATCCAATTTTTCCTTATTCCTTATTCGATTTTCAACTTCATAGTACTTTGCCACTCGGTGTAACAGAACATTTGCGTATGTCCTAATCATCATCAATTTTACTTCTAAGCATGAAGGTATAGGTTTCGAAATCCAGCAGGTATCAACTGCGAATAAGGAATAAGGAACAAATCCAAATTTTCCTTATTCCTTATTCGATTTTCAACTTCATAGTACATTGCCACGCGGTGTAACAGAACATTTGCGTATGTCCTAATCATCATCATTTTTTACTTCTAAGCATGATGGTATAGGTTTCGAAATCCAGCAGGTATCAACTGCGAATAAGGAATAAGGAACAAATCCAAATTTTCCTTATTCCTTATTCGATTTTCAACTTCATAGTACTTTGCCACGCGGTGTAACAGAACATTTGCGTATGTACTAATCATCATCAATTTTACTTCTGAGCATGATGGTATAGGTTTCGAATTCCAGCAGGTTTCAACTGCGAATAAGGAATAAGGAACAAATCCAAATTTTCCTTATTCCTTATTCGATTTTCAACTTCATAGTACTTTGCCACGCGGTGTAACAGAAAATTTGCGTATGTCCTAATCATCATCATTTTTACTTCTAGGCATGATGGTATAGGTTTCGAATTCCAGCAGGTATCAACTGCGAATAAGGAATAAGGAACAAATCCAAATTTTCCTTATTCCTTATTCGATTTTCAACTTCATAGTACTTTGCCACGCGGTGTAACAGAACATTTGCGTATGTCCTAATCATCATCATTTTTACTGCTTAGCATGATGGTATAGGTTTCGAAATCCAGCAGGTATCAACTGCGAATAAGGAATAAGGAACAAATCCAAATTTTCCTTATTCCTTATTCGATTTTCAACTTCATAGTACTTTGCCACGCGGTGTAACAGAACATTTGCGTATGTCCTAATCATCATCATTTTTACTTCTAAGCATGATGGTATAGGTTTCGAAATCCAGCAGGTATCAACTGCTAATAAGGAATAAGGAACAAATCCAAATTTTCCTTATTCCTTATTCGATTTTCAACTTCATAGTACATTGCCACGCGGTGTAACAGAACATTTGCGTATGTACTAATCATCATCATTTTTACTTCTGAGCATGATGGTATAGGTTTCGAATTCCAGCAGGTATCAACTGCGAATAAGGAATAAGGAACAAATCCAAATTTTCCTTATTCCTTATTCCATTTTCAACTTCATAGTACTTTGCCACGCGGTGTTACAGAACATTTGCGTATGTACTAATCATCATCATTTTTACTTCTGAGCATGATGGTATAGGTTTTGAAATCCAGCAGGTATCAACTGCGAATAAGGAATAAGGAACAAATCCAAATTTTCCTTATTCCTTATTCGATTTTCAACTTCATAGTACTTTGCCACGCGGTGTAACAGAACATTTACGTATGTCCTAATCATCACCATTTTTACTTCTAAGCATGATGGTATAGGTTTCAAATTCCAGCAGGTATCATCTGCGAATAAGGAATAAGGAACAAATCCAAATTTTCCTTATTCCTTATTCGATTTTCAACTTCATAGTACTTTGCCACGCGGTGTAACAGAACATTTACGTATGTCCTAATCATCATCATTTTTACTTCTAAGCATGATGGAATAGGTTTCGAATTCCAGCAGGTATAAACTGCGAATAAGGAATAAGGAACAAATCCAAATTTTCCTTATTCCTTATTCGATTTTCAACTTCATAGTACTTTGCCACGCGGTGTAACAGAACATATGCGTATGTCCTAATCATCATCATTTTTACTTCTGAGCATGATGGTATAGGTTTCGAATTCCAGCAGGTATCAACTTCGAATAAGGAATACGGAACAAATCCAAATTTTCCTTATTCCTTATTCGATTTTCAACTTCATAGTACTTTGCCACGCGGTGTAACAGAACATTTGCGTATGTCCTAATCATCATCATTTTTTCTTCTAAGCATGATGGTATAGGTTTCGAATTCCAGCAGGTATCAACTGCAAATAAGGAATAAGGAACAAATCCAAATTTTCCTTATTCCTTATTCGATTTTCAACTTCATAGTACTTTGCCACACGGTGTAACAGAATATTTGCGTATGTCCTAATCATCATCATTTTTACTTCTGAGCATGATGGAATTCGAAACCTATACCATCATGCTTAGAAGTAAAAATGATGATGATTAGGACATACGCAAATGTTGTGTTACACCGCGTGGCAAAGTACTATGAAGTTGAAAATCGAATAAGGAATAAGGAAAATTTGGATTTGTTCCTTATTCCTTATTCGCAGTTGATACCTGCTGGATTTCGAAACCTATACCATCATGCTCAGAAGTAAAAATGATGATGATTAGGACATACGCAAATGTTCTGCTACACCGCGTGGCAAAGTACTAAGAAGTTGAAAATCGAATAAGGAATAAGGAAAATTTGGATTTGCTCCTTATTCCTTATTCGCAGTTGATACCTGCTGGAATTCGAAACCTATACCATCATGCTTAGAAGTAAAAATGATGATGATTAGGACATACGCAAATGTTCTGTTACACCGCGTGGCAAAGTACTATGAAGTTGAAAATCGAATAAGGAATAAGGAAAATTTGGATTTGTTCCTTATTCCTTATTCGCAGTTGATACCTGCTGGATTTCGAAACCTATACCATCATGCTTAGAAGTAAAAATGATGATGATTAGGACATACGCAAATGTTCTGTTACACCGCGTGGCAAAGTACTATGAAGTTGAAAATCGAATAAGGAATAAGGAAAATTTGGATTTGTTCCTTATTCCTTATTCGCAGTTGATACCTGCTGGAATTCGAAACCTATACCATCATGCTAAGAAGTAAAAATGATGATGATTAGGACATACGCAAATGTTCTGTTACACCGCGTGGCAAAGTACTATGAAGTTGAAAATCGAATAAGGAATAAGGAAAATTTGGATTTGTTCCTTATTCCTTATTCGCAGTTGATACCTGCTGGATTTCGAAACCTATACCATCATGCTTAGAAGTAAAAAATGATGATGATTAGGACATACGCAAATGTTCTGTTACACCGCGTGGCAATGTACTATGAAGTTGAAAATCGAATAAGGAATAAGGAAAATTTGGATTTGTTCCTTATTCCTTATTCGCAGTTGATACCTGCTGGAATTCGAAACCTATACCATCATGCTAAGAAGTAAAAATGATGATGATTAGTACATACGCAAATGTTCTGTTACACCGCGTGGCAAAGTACTATGAAGTTGAAAATCGAATAAGGAATAAGGAAAATTTGGATTTGTTCCTTATTCCTTATTCGCAGTTGATACCTGCTGGAATTCGAAACCTATACCATCATGCTTAGAAGTAAAAATGATGATGATTAGGACATACGCAAATGTTCTGTTACACCGCGTGGCAAAGTACTATGAAGTTGAAAATCGAATAAGGAATAGGAAAATTTGGATTTGTTCCTTATTCCTTATTCGCAGTTGATACCTGCTGGATTTTGAAACCTATACCATCATGCTTAGAAGTAAAAATGATGATGATTAGGACATACGCAAATGTTCTGTTACACCGCGTGGCAAAGTACTTTGAAGTTGAAAATCGAATAAGGAATAAGGAAAATTTGGATTTGTTCCTTATTCCTTATTCGCAGTTGATACCTACTGGAATTCGAAACCTATACCATCATGCTTAGAAGTAAAAATGATTATGATTAGGACATACGCAAATGTTCTGTTACACCGCGTGGCAAAGTACTATGAAGTTGAAAATCGAATAAGGAATAAGGAAAATTTGGATTTGTTCCTTATTCCTTATTCGCAGTTGATACCTGCTGGAATTCGAAACCTATACCATCATGCTTAGAAGTAAAATTGATGATGATTAGGACATACGCAAATGTTCTGTTACACCGCGTGGCAAAGTACTATGAAGTTGAAAATCGAATAAGGAATAAGGAAAATTTGGATTTGTTCCTTATTCCTTATTCGCAGTTGAAACCTGCTGGATTTCGAAACCTATACCATCATGCTTAGAAGTAAAATTGATGATGATTAGGACATACGCAAATGTTCTGTTACACCGAGTGGCAAAGTACTATGAAGTTGAAAATCGAATAAGGAATAAGGAAAATTTGGATTTGTTCCTTATTCCTTATTCGCAGTTGATACCTGCTGGATTTCGAAACCTATACCATCATGCTCAGAAGTAGAAATGATGATGATTAGGACATACGCAAATATTCTGTTACACCGCGTGGCAAAGTACTATGAGGTTGAAAATCGAATAAGGAATAAGGAAAATTTGGATTTGTTCCTTATTCCTTATTCGCAGTTGATACCTGCTGGAATTCGAAACCTATACCATCATGCTTAGAAGTACAAATGATGATGATTAGGACATACGCAAATGTTCTGTTACACCGCGTGGCAAAGTACTTTGAAGTTGAAAATCGAATAAGGAATAAGGAAAATTTGGATTTGTTCCTTATTCCTTATTCGCAGTTGATACCTGCTGGATTTCGAAACCTATACCATCATGCTCAGAAGTAGAAATGATGATGATTAGGACATACGCAAATATTCTGTTACACCGCGTGGCAAAGTACTATGAGGTTGAAAATCGAATAAGGAATAAGGAAAATTTGGATTTGTTCCTTATTCCTTATTCGCAGTTGATACCTGCTGGAATTCGAAACCTATACCATCATGCTTAGAAGTAAAAATGATGATGATTAGGACATACGCAAATGTTCTGTTACACCGCGTGGCAAAGTACTATGAAGTTGAAAATCGAATAAGGAATAAGGAATAAGGAACAAGGAATAAGGAATAAGGAACAAGGAATAAGGAACAAGGAATAAGGAATAAGGAATAAGGAACAAGGAATAAGGAATAAGGAACCAACTTAACACTCGTCTAAGAAACGGTTCAAATTCCCACTTCTAACTTTTGTATATTCATGTTCCTAATGATAAGACTCATTCAGTCACACTAACCTGGGGTCTCTTTGTGCTAGGGCAATGTGCTGAGGCCATTGCCCACCCCTCCACTTCATAGAAGGCCATATATCTCAGACACCATAGAGATCCCCACCCAATAATAATATATATTCTTGTTCCTTATCATTAAACACATTCAGACACACCAACTTGGCGGTCTAAAGGGGCCGTCCCACTTCCCTCCACCTCATAAAAGGGTCTAATATCTTAGAAACATAGAAGCCTCTGTGGTGTAGTGGTTATGCTACTCGTCTTGTAAACCAGGGGTCGCAGGATCAATCCCGGTCCTCTCCAGACTGTCGGATGAGTCTTTAAACCTAGATACCATCTCCGTATGACCTTAGCTGTTGGTGAGACGTAAAAATCAAACACTGAACTCATCTCAGAAACAGTTCAGATCCTCACCCCTGAACAATATATATTCTTGATCCTAATAATACAATGTAAGACAAATTCAGTGACAACATCTTGTGCTTTCCTGGGGTCCGCCAGGGCCATGCCCCAGCCCCTCCACAGCTTAAAAGGCTTTTTATCTGAGGGACTGTATCGATTAAATATTGGATTTCCATCCCTAAACCACATATATTCTTGTTCCTTATGATAAGATGCGTTCAGTGATACCAACCAGGGCTCTGTTGGGTCCATGCCCCACCCCTCCCAGTTCATAAAAAGACATAATATTTTAGATACTGAGTCCACATGGGTGCTCATTTTCGGCATGGGGGTTTGTTTGGAACCTTTATAATCGATAAGAATATATGGCTGACAATTGGCAGTGCCCACCTGAGCTCTGGTGAGTATAATGGCCAATGGGCTTCTTGTTGTACAACTTACATCAAACAAAACAGATCTGATACCCCCTATAATTGAAAATGGACTATTTTAAACTTAGAAGGTGAACGATTCCGTTGTTATACACTGTATATGGGTTAATGCAAATTTAAATTACTTCTGATCCACAAAGTCAGGTATGGCAGCATAGGGGATGTGAATTACATGTATGTCATACTCACAGTTTAACTCTTTTTTTCCATAAAAAGTTTATACAAGTTATTTGACCTTACTGCAAGGTCCAGGTCTCAGACTTAGAAATTTTGTATTTTATTATTTTTATAGAGCTGAGCTCATATTTTCCAAACCATACAGTGGATTTGCTTCATATTTCTATGATGATAAATACAGGTCCATGGTTTTATTCAGCAATAGCCCAGCCGATTCCCATGATCTCAAGGTCAAGGTCACAGGCTTAGAAATAAGGTAGATTTTAAACATTTTTGAGAGCTCATATTTTCCTTGGAATTTATTCGACACTGAGATGAAATGATATTTCTAGCCCATTTTTTTCCACCATTACTGCCATCGCTCCAGACCCGCCCATTGGAAAAATTGATTGGGCTGCATGGTGTTTCTACACAGAGCTGAAACCAACAGCACATGGGTACTGGTAAACTGCTTTGAAGGCCTAAGCATGCCCAGGCAAAATAATGCAAGTCGGACCATCCATGTGTATAAACCCTATGGTTTCACTGGGCAGCGGGGCTTAAGATCAAAAATTCATCTCAATGTCGCGTAAAGGTCCAAAACAACCTAGTGTTTACTAGGTCTCAAATTCAAAAATCATTAAATCTCAATTCAAACAAATAAAATAATTTGGTGAAATCCCGCCCATGTCCATGACTGAAGAGTTCATATTTACCAAACCATATGATCGATTTGATTTTTATCGGGTATTATGAAACGTACATGTCCAAAAAATTTTCAGCATTAACACCACCCATACCCATGACCTCAGGGTTAAGGTCGTGGATTTAGGAATTTATTAATTTCCAGATGAAATGGTGGACTTGGTTCTTATTTAGTATGATAATGGATATGTAGGTTCAAACTTTTTCAACAATACACATGCCCATGATCTTATGGACTAAGGTCAATGTCACAGACATTTTTAGGCCCACGCCATTCGAAGAATGGTGGAAGAGCATATAGCGTTGCCCAGTGTCCATCCGTCCGTTCGTTCGTTTGTCCATCCGTCCAAAACTTAAACGCAGTCAATAACTTCCTTATTTCTAAATGGATTTTGAAATTACTTTGAAGAAATGTTAACAATCATGAGACGATGTGTCACGTGCAAAACCCAGGTCCATACCCCCAAGGTCAAGGTCATGTTTAGAGGTCAAATGAAAAAAAAGGGTCCGAAACTTAAATGCAGTCAATAACTTTCTTATTTCTGGATGGATTTTGAAATTACTTTGTAGTAATGTAAACCATCATGAGACGATGTGTCACGTGCAAAACCCAGGTCCATACCCCCAAGGTCAAGGTCATGCTTAGAGGTCAAATGAAAAAAAAGGTCCGAAACTTAAATGCAGTCAATAACTTTCTTATTTCTGGATGGATTTTGAAATTACTTAGCAGAAATGTTTGGCCATCATGAGACAATCCGCCTCACACAAAACCAAGGTCCTTACCTCCAATGTCATGGTCATAATTAGAGATCAAATGTGAAAAAAGGGTCCAAAACTTAAACACCGTCAATAACTTTCTATACGAACATAGACATATTTTCAGGCGGGGGCATCCGTGTCCTATGGACGCATTTCTAGTTAAGATTCGTGTGATGGATCTGGTTCATATTTGGTATGATATTAGATAGAGCACAGGCATCCAGTTAAATCTAAGGTGGCGGAGCAAATGTGTTGCGCATGCGCAGTGGCGGAAGTGTCTACTTTTCTCACGGTCTACTTATTTTACGTTACACCTCCACAGATTTCTCAAGAACTGTTGGGCTTAGATTTCTGAAACTTTGTAGGCATTGTAGTAATGAACTAGATATCTAATGTATTCATGTAAGTCGTCTGTTAGTAAGGCGATTCACATGAAATAACAAGTCATGGGCCTACTGTGATAGAGTAAGCGAGTCTAATGTCGACCCATGTGCATTATCCCCCCCCCCCCGTATGGCTTAATTGGTTTTATGAGAAAACTAATTGACTCCTGGACGAAGTTGTACCTGGTATACATATTTCTTCATAATAACGTCACGAATAGCCGATGAACGTTCTCCATCGGATAGGGTATTGTGATTGCTGGGCAAAAATTCTCGGGTGCCCAGAGTTCCATTTGTCCAAAACCGTGGTTTTACGAGCACCGATAAGGAGGGAAGTATACTGCATACCTCTACTGTTGGATAAATTCCGGTATTTTGATCGCCATTTGAGGTTTTTATTAGGTTAACGACGATTGCCTATAATTTTACAAGTGTTTTAAGTGCCAAACTGCAGCAGCAGCGATATCACGCGCGGGTCGATAATAGCAGAGCAAAGAACGCGACTCTTTAATTATCGACCCTACCCAACCTAATTAACCTATAAATGTTATCATGTAGTGTTGACTTATAGAAGCAAAACCACTGTAATTTCCGCGACTTTTTACATATAATTCAAATAAACTTATTGCTTATGTTGATCGTGTATCCAAAGTAATATTACTTGTGTTACTTATTTACCACTCAATACCTGTTCAAATGCAATAGTCGTAAGTGATCTAGCTATTATATGCTTCCGCTAAAACAAAACGCAAGTTTGTAAATTTTTAGAAAACTATTTTTCTGTCGTCTCTAACCCACCCTGAATTTTATTCCAAATGGCTATTTATTTCTTTATAATATATATGACCATATGCTCAATTTTGTCCCCGCTTAATAACCCGTCGGAAGTTTTCTGTCATTGCAAGCTGCGGTCTCTTGATTTTTGTGATGTTACAGAAGGGTAAAACGAACAAACAGAGTGTAGCGTACATTTCTCACTATCAAAATTTATCAAATGCTGACATATTTCTAACTGTTGGTTTGAAATTACTTCTCATTTCTTGATCAAGGAATTTTAACTGAGTATATGTACATGTTGATACTTAATTGTGAACATATCGGCGACTGAATCTAAGTAACTTTATAATTTGACTTTTTAAACGGCTAAACTCCCAATTCATTTGAGAATGAGTGAAAACCCCTTACAAGGGTCGATAATTGCCTCCATGGGTCGATAGTTAGAGACTTGGGTACCTTCATTTAATATACAATACGCTTTGTGATACGGCATTCGATTTGCTAGTTATAACCAATGAAAATTCTACTTTCATTTGTCAATACGGATAAGAGAATAAGTCAAATAGTTTAAATCCTAATTCAATTACATCCTTAAAGGGTCGATAATACCCGACTTTACTCTAGGCTCCTTATGTGTCCAGCATTGTCTGGGTCAATATGGAGAATTTGCAGATCCCTCAGACTCCGACGGGATTCAAGTCAAATCCCACTGTCGTCTACATAATCAGTCTCAAAACATCGTGTACAGTTCAAAATAGCCTGCTGATATGACTTTGACGTGGCAACAACCTATGCCATGATGACGTAGACTTTCGAGAATTTTTGTTATTCGACTGGCACAAAAGTTCGGACATAAGGAATGAAACGCTTTCAAAATAGTAATTGTATAAATACACACAACGATGACGTCAATATCATGAACATCCTTACTAAAATAGGTACTAGTAAGCGTATTACAATGATGAATTTGGTCGAGGTGTTAGACTAGAAATAAAAAAAGAAATCTTATGATTTTTCTTCTACATGAAAACATGTCACCCAGATGTTAACCTTATTTTTAGTTACTTCTATTGCAACACCCTACTTATTATAACGAACACTAATTAAAGTTGAATGGTTGAAAACCCGGCCCCGCACATCGGGGCTTTGCATGATGCCTCCACACAGAGCTGAAATCGATCGCACATGAGTACTGGTAAACCGCTTAGAGGATCTAAGCCTGCCCAGGCAAAGCGGTGCGAGTCGGAAAGTCCATGCTTATAAACCCTATTGGTTTCATTGGGCGGCAGGGCTTGAGATGTAGTTTCATCTCAATGTCGGGTAAAAGTCCCACAAAATTGGAAGCAACGTCTCCAATATGACCTATAAAGTGTTGATGGGGACGTTCACACAATACTTCTCTGCCAGGCAGCTAATTAGATCTATTAGCCCACTGCATGCGGGAAACCCCTAAAGGGGTACCTTGGCAAACAGTGCAGGCCAAGATCAGACGCCACAGAACGCGGCGTCTGACCAGGGCCTGCACTTTTTGCTCGCAGAATTTCCCGTCAAAAATAGAAACAGGCCTTACACCCTTTATATGACAAATAGACTTGTCCAACATGTAGCAGTGGAAGAGGCCACTAGTATACAATGGGTAAGGGAGTAAACATCGAATTGTTTGCAAATATTATATATTTAGTGATATCACTAATTCGATTTTGTGATCACCAATTCGTTCATATCTAGTGATATCACTAACTCGATTTTGTGATATCACTAAAACGTGTCTATTTAGTGGTATCACAAAATCAAATTAGTGATATCACAAAAATCGTATTAGTGACACCACAAAATCAATAAAGTGATATCACTAATTCGATTTTGTGATAACACAAAATAAACTTGATTTAGTGGTATCACTAATTCTATTTAGTGATATCACTAAATCGATTTTGTGATATAACTCATTCGCCGGTTTTTTGATATCACAAATTCATCTCTATTTAGTGATATCAATAAATAGAATTAGTGATATCACTAATTGGATTTAGTGATATCACAAAATAGGGGATTTATAGTAAAATGCGACCTCATAGCAGAGTGGGCGATGCCTCCTTAAGTGACAAGAGAGGGGAAATTGCAACTTCCTGTTCATTATCAGAGATGCTTATACTGGCGCCTTTTATCCCGACATTCATGTAGTTGTCTAGGAAATATATATATAGAACTGGGATTAAAGCTGAATTTTGGTCATGACATAAAACGTAAAATTGTAAAAGCAACTTCGCTACTATACGTTGTTAAAATTCTGCATTGCAGACGGCAAAACAAGCATTGAATAAATGTTTAAAATTAGGAGCCGAGAAACCAGAACTAAGATAATAATGGCAACAGTCAGTTATGATGCTAGAATGAAAATATCATGTACAAATGGCGTCCCCAGCAAACCCATTGCACTCGACGCGCACCGCGAGATAACAGACACGAGTGCAGCAGGGCGGAAAAACATTGTGGCGGAAACCTGTGTCCAAACAGCATGACCCCGCCGGCTCCCGCAACAGCGACCGCGCACACACGACGCATGTCACGTACTTCAGGCGCAGAGAAGCCACATGTATGTCTTTGTAAATGCTCGTCTAAAATGCCAAACAAATGGGGAACAAAAAAAAAAAAAAAAAAAAAAAACATTTCAACTCTGATGTAAAACATAAATTTTATATTGCTTGCAAGGACATCATTTGTGAAGGCCTGGTCAGATTCATATAAATTTCAATATTGTGGTTAATGAACGATGTAATTTGCTGTAATTCACGTTCTAAAATTTAATTATAAAATAATGCGAGTGGTTCCAGCAGAGGCCTTGCAGTGTTTCGCAAATCATTTAACCTAGCTAAATTTATGTCGTGTCTGTTATGACAGTGATGATTAATTTGATTTTTACTAGTCCCAGTTGCTGGGGTCGAATAGGAGGGGATTATTTAGGAGTTCTGCCATATTTAAAAAAAAAATGCGTCCGTGGATAGAACGTGCAAAAAGATCCAAATAGCCAATGCATTAAAGGCATTTATTCTGTAACAGTAAAACACACCGTGTGTCCATAATTGTTTTATTGCCCCCTGTGATATACTGACTATAGCAGATCAAAGGCGGCCCTTAAAAGGGTGATTAGTAGCTCTTGTTGAATCCCCTGACTGAGACACTTAAGGGGAAAATCAATAATGTACACCAGTCAACAGTAAGTAATTTATTGATTTTCCCCAAGGCGGCCCCTTACCTGTTGAAGACAGAGGACTTCTCTCCAGTGAGCACTGAGGGCTACATAATATTATGTAATTAAATGATAGTCCTCAATAATCAAGAATAAATGCCTTTAAACAAAAACTAATTTGTCTGTCACTTGCATGATGAAAGAGTAAACTATCCCGGTTAAAACAGTATATGTATTTCTAATTATAAGATCAGGAACCTCTACCATTAAACGAAACGAAATTCCAAGGGAAGACAAGTAAAAAATTGCTCCATGTTGGAGCAAAGGAGGAAGCGCTGCGGAAAACAACTTTTGTTACCTTTAATTTCATTAAAATGTTTCATAATTTTGCATGTCTTTAAAGGGTTGGACCTAATACACGAGAAGAATTAGCCTTTTTCTTACTCATTTATTGTTGGAAAGGTTTTCTAAGACCATTCCCAATTGAGGGCAGTGCAAATCATCAACAGAGAAGGTGGAACAAGAGTATGAAACATCGCGAGCAGGCAGAAGCCTCCGTGGTGCAGTGGTTATGCTACTCGCCTTGTAAACCAGGGGTCGCAGGATCGATCCCGGGTTTCTCCAGACTTTCGGATGGGTCTGTAAACCGAGGTCCCGTCTCCGTATGACCTTAGCTGTTGGTGGGCCGTAAAACTCAAACACTCACTCGCAAGCAGGTCATAAAGAGTATTTCGCCGCAAATAAGCAACCGAATACTTTAGGAATTTTGAATGAATTCAGATATTTGTGTCAAATCTATCTATCACCAGTCAATGACACATTACCTGATTGTTCGTGCGTCCGTGTGTGTGTGTGTGTGTGTGTGCCCGTCTGTCCGGAACCTTGAGAACAGGATTGAAGACAAAGCCATCATCAGAGACGCATCAAACCTTCCACAATTTTCCCCATGGAGAGAGGATAGATCCTATTAAAACATTGTGAACAGGATAAAAAACAAAGCTATCATCATAGAAGCATCAAACTGTCCGTGGAGAAAGGATGAATACCAGATTTTCAAGGTCAAGGGTCAAATGCCAAGGTCACAATGGACTTAACATTAAAAAAAAACATTGTGAACAGGATAGAAGACAAAGCTCTCATCATAGAAACATCAAAATAGAAGCGAAGGCAACGATCAGGAATCGATAAATTAATCTATAGCTCCCATCAGGAACACCAAAGGGAAAGAAACACAAACATGACACAACTGGACCCTAATGGAAACATCAACAGCGGGAAGTCAACAAGACAGTTACTTTCCCACAAAATGGCCAACTGGCTAGCCAGAAGGATAAAATACAAACAATTCATAAATGTTCCCCATGGAGGATGGTTCACCTTTTGATTTTAAGGTCAATTGTCGAACGACAAGGTTACAATGGACTTGACATCGAAAACCTTGTGGACAGGCTAGAAGACAAAGCTATCACCACATAAGCATCAAACCTTCCACAAATGTTCCCCATGGAGAAAGGATACACCCTATTGATTTTTAAGGTCAGTGGTCAAATGTCAAGGTCACAATGTACTTCACATTTGAAACCTTGTGAACAGGACAGAAGACAAAACTATTATCATAGCAGCATCAAACTTTCCACAAATGGAGAGAGGGTAAACGCTATTCATTTCAAGGTCAAAGGCCGAGGTCACAATGGACTTGACATTAAACATCTTGTGAACAGGATAGAAATCAAAGCTATCATCATAGAAACAACAAACATTCCGGAAATGTTCTCCATTGAAAGAGGATGAAGCCTATCGATTTTTAAGGTCAAGATCAAAGGTCAAAGAAGACAAATCAGTCATTGCAGAAGCATCAAAATTTCCACAAATGTTCCCAATGGAGAAGACGATGTTTTCAGTCCAGCTAACGTTTTCGTAATATGGATATTATGTATCATGGCAGGAGATGTGGAACTAAACCCAGGTCCAGCAAACGATGGCCACTGCGTATCATTCTTACATTGCAATATTAGGAGTATTCGTAATAAACTGAGTTAAATTATTGATAACTTGAGTGACTTTGATATTTTGTCTTTAACGGAAACACACCTTGACCACAATTTGTCAACTGAAATACTGAAACTTCCGGAATTTGAAACTCCTTATCGAAAAGACAGAAATAACCATGGTGGGGGAATTCTGGTTTATGTCTCATCAATCTTGTGCCACGAAAGACGACTTGGTCTGGAAACATACTGAGATGAGTGTATCTGGATTGAAACTTGGGTGAATAACGAATTATTTCTTATTGGTACCTTCTACAGTCCCAGAACATTGGATCCGATTTTTTTAATGCGTTGAATTTTAATTTAGAAAAGGCCATGGAACTTAGTCGGAATATAATTATCCTGGGTGACTTAAATGATGATTTACTGAATATGAATAATCGTTTGTTGAAGGGTGTGCTTCTCGAAAATTCACTAAAAAATATTATCACTGTTCCCACTCGTAGCCCTTCTTGATCCAATTATACTACCGGAGCACATAAATGCTTGTGACTCTGGTACTCTTCCTTTTCCTGCTGACATATCGGAGCATTCTGAAACTTTTGTAACGATCCCGCACAACTATACTGTCAACACTTCGTACACTCGCAGGGTATGGCTGTATAAAAGGGCTAATTTTGATGAACTTAGTGAAAAATTCGATTATTTAATTGGAATTGTATTCGGGAAGGTACCGTAAATAATGCGTGCAAATTTGTAGTTGAAAAATGTATGGAATTTGTTAAATCAACTATCCCACATAAAGATGTGACTATCAAACCAACAGACAAGCCATGATACGATTCAGAAATCCGACAAACTTCTCGTAAACGTGAACGTCTTAAAAGAAAAGCTGTAAAATCTTCATTACCATCTGATTGGGCTAAATATAGAACAATCCGTAACAAAGTGAACAACCTGAAAAAGCACGCGAAAGAAATATTTTATAATAACTTAGAACTATCTCTTTTGAGTTCTTTTAGCAATAGTAAGAAAGACTTCTGGAAAATAATGCGTCATTTTGTAAAGAAAACAGATTCTGTATCCTCAATTCCACCACTTAGCACCGTGTCTGGCTCTGAGGAGGTCACCTTTTATGTCTCTGATGAAGAAAAAGCAAACTGTTTAAACTCATACTTTGCTTCAATTTCTACTGTAGACGACTCCAATGCAGTTTTACCACCATTTGCTGAACTCACGAACAATTCATTAGATCATATTAAGATTACTAAAACGAAATTAAAGATATAATCGAGACTTTAAATGTTAATAAGGCTTCCGGACCTGATCTCATAAGTAATAAAATGATAAAACATGTATCAGACACTATTTTAAAGCCATTGTGCATAGTTATTTATCGCTCAATGAACGAAGGCATCTATCCAGACATTTGGAAATTTGGCAGTATTGTTCCCATCTATAAAAAAAGTGATCCGACAATGCCGTCAAATTACAGACCTGTACAGCTTATTAGTAACTTAGGTAAAATTCACGAACGTGTTGTGTTTAAACATTTGTATAACTTTCTGTATAGTAATAACCTTATATATAAATATCAGTCAGGATTCAGGCCAGGCCATTCGACTACATACCCACCCATCGACATCTTTCGTCATATATGCCAGTCCTTAGATGAAAAACAGTTTTCATGCATGATATTTTGTGATATTTCGAAGGATTTCGACAAAGTTTGGCACCATGGACTACTGTTCAAATAAGGACAAAATGTAATCAAAGGAAAGCTATTAAAATGGTTATCTGACTATCTTTCGTCTAGAAGACAAATAGTACAAATCAATTCTACTTCTTCCAAAGTTTTTCATGTCTCTGCAGGAGTCCCACAGGGTTCTGTACTAGGTTCTTTGTTATTTCTTACATACATTAATGATATAACTGAGAATCTCTTGAGTTTAGTTCGCCTTTTGCTGATGATAGTTCTCTCTTTTTTCTGCATCAGACATTTATGACATCGAAGATATCATGAACCATGACTTAGCTATTATCTCTGCATGGGCATCAAGATGGTTGGTGGACTTCCATCCAGAAAAGACGGAAGCGATCTTATTTTCCCTAAGATCTATACCAAACTTACCGGCACTTAACAGAACTGCAGTCCAATTTGTAGACAGCCATAAATATTTAGGTGTAACTCTTTCTTAAACGGGCCAGTTGCATAGCCACATCGATAACATCTTATCATCTGCTAGTAAGATCATTGGTATTATGAGAAAACTGAAGAACACGTTTAGTCGTAGAGCCCCAAACCAAATGTATCTTTCATACGTCAGACCTCTTTTAGAATATTCATCTATCGTCTGGGATGGCAGAACTGAATATGAAAAGACATCTCTGGAGCGACTTCAAAATAAAGCTGTTCGGATTGTAACTGGCTCAACACGTTCTGTCTCTATAGTCAATTTGTAGACAGCCATAAATATTTAGGTGTAAATCTTTCTTAAACGGGCCAGTTTTTAGTAATCTCAATATGATCTAATAAATTGTTCGTGAGTTCAGCAAATTGACTATAGAGACAGCTTTGGATGTGAACACTTTCGACCCAAATTCTCCTGAATATAAGCTGGTTGCTATTATTGCGGATGTTGCTATGTTTCGGTCGTACAAGCTAGTACAAACAGTCTCTCCCGAGGAGACTCCACCTCGTGATTTTCTGAAGCTTGAATTCAGAAATAAAGGTCTTGACGCAGTTAACATTGGCAATATTCTGAACAATAAAACAGTGACTTCAAACGTACCAGCTAATTTCAAAAACAAGAGCCCACCAATTATTTCTTACAGTTATTCTACTCCGATTGCACCCAAAATATTCAATTATAAAACCGTGCTGCAAGGTCTAGATGCCGAGACCATTGCCCAAAACCCCTCCGAATGTTCATGTAATGTCTCAGATTTTTGTTACAAACCAGCAGGTCATATCATTACAGGAGACCTCAATATTGTTAGAAATGACAAACTTTGAGACATTCTTTCAAAAGGCCCCAAATACAGAGAACCAAAGTCTTTTACTTGGAAACAGAATTCCAAATTAATTTTGGATTCTGTTGAAGAGTATGCACGGCGCTGGGCTAGGATGCGGAGGTTGACACCCTCTCCGAATGGGTAAAATCAGTAATGGCCTTGGTAAACAGACGTATAACAGTACTCAGCAGAACCATGTCTCGCCGACATTATTCGGTGTTTGATAATCCAGATGTTGCTGCTGAGTTAGCTGAAATCCATCAGAAGTTTGTCGTTGTTCCAGCTGACAAGGCATCTAACAATAGTGTGTTTGTTTGCAAAACACACTATATAAACTGCTTAAAAGAAGAGCTTGGTTTGAGCACTATGACAGGCAACCCAACATATAATCTTTCTTCTTTGTCCAAAGATGAAACTCTGCGAAACCAACAATCGGTGATGCTTTCGTTTGGAATTTCCCTCCCAGACGAAGATATGGAACTTCCAAAGTTGTACTGGATTCCTAAGCTTCACAACAATCCGTACAAGCAGAGATATATCGCGGGTTCAGCTAAGTGCTCAACCAAGCCTCTTTCACAGATCCTCACACGAATCCTTACTGCAGTTAAAGATGGCCTTCAGAAATATTGTAACACTGCATATGCCAGGAGTGGTGTGAATCAGATGTGGATCTTGAAAAACTCCAAAGAGCTTCTAGAACATTTTCAGTCATAGTCTTTTCTCTCAGTAAACAGCATAAACTCTTTAGATTTCTCAACGCTCTACACAACTATCCCTCATGATAAATTGAAATCTAAACTCAAGGAAATCATAAATCAATGTTTTTTCCACAAGAATGGTAACCGTCGCTACCAGTATGTTGTCCTTGGCTACAAAGACACATACTTCGTTCGAGATCACTCTGATGCACCACAAAAGTACACGGATGCAGATGTCATAAGGATGCTGGAATATCTAATTGACAATATTTTCGTGGAGTTCAGTGGCCTATTATTTCAGCAAACAATTGGCATACCAATGGGTACTAATTGTGCACCGTTGCTTGCCGACTTGTTCTTGTACTCGGATGATGCGGAGTTTGTACAAAGTCTCCTCAAAGCAGGCAAGAAACGCCTTGCACAACAATTCAATTTCACCTACAGATATATAGATGATTTATTGTCTCTGAAAAATGCTAAATTTGCAGAGTACTTGGAATTCATCTATCCACGTGAACTTGAAATTAAGGAAACAACAGACACTGAAACCTCCTCCCAATACTTGGATTGTTATCTCTATATTGACAACGGGAAGCTTACTACTAGGCTGTACGATGAACGACATGACTTCAATTTTCCCATTGTTAACTTTCCCTTCCTGAGCAGTAATATCCCGTCTGCACCAGCATATGGAGTAAACGTTTCACAGTTAATCCGTTATGCTAGAGCCTGTTCAAAGTATCAGGACTTTATGGAACCTTGGAAGGTGCTCACTACCAGGTTGTTATGCCAAGGGTATCAAAAAACCAAACTGGTATCAACACTAAAGAAGTTTTATGGGAGGCACCATGATCTTGTGGATCCGTACAATGTGGCCATTTCCAGAATTATTTCTGATATGTTGGCCAATGGAAAGCCATAGGAAGACTTCCGAAATCTCGGACATACCCTTCCCGGTATTTACACCTTTTCTTCGTTCGGGTCGATGGGCATGGTGGGCGAAGCTTGCTTACCAAGTAATGCTTAATTTCCGCGGACGCCTGATTACCCTCTTCTGGAGTCCATGTCTGTTGATCCGAACATTGATATTTGCCATGTTGTCTATGGATTAACGATTTTGGATTAACGCTTTGGTACTACGACCTTAACTACTTTTCACCACTAGGCTGGTGTCTCTGCCTGGTGGATGGTCTGTCCTTCCCCGAGGGCACCGTCAAACTAGTATTTTAAACATGGTCAGACACAAATACATAGATAAGATAGTGGCTGGGACGACGCCCACTATAAAAAGGTCCCGAATATCAAAGGTTACTTCTGCGACAAGTCAACCCGAACATACATTTCCTGCAGGTTCCAAGGCACGGGATCTGCAGCCCTATTAGGTGCCCCTAAAATACTGCTGAAAGAAATGACATACTTACAGTCTGATGACAAATCCCTTTGGTACCGTGATGGTGATGTTTACAAACAGACCAAAAACTGTACAGTTAAATTACGTGATATTTTGAAATTTGATGACAGTGAGCCGCATTGCAATATAACATCATGCAATTCAAAAAATTGTAAAACTTGTAAAATTTTGATCACGGATACAACGTTTACTAGTGGACTCACTAATAAAACATACCACACACGGAGCTGGGACGATCTCAACTGTAAGTCCTCAAATGTTGTCTATGGAGTGGAGTGTTCAGTTTGCGGACTGATATACGTAGGTGAGACAAAAGGACAACTGCGTACTAGAATGTCTGGTCACAGATATGAAGTGAATAATGGAGGCAATCAGTTGTTATACCAACATTTTACTCTAGCAGATCATTTTAGTTTGTCCTTCAGGGTAAGAATATTGGAAAAATATACCACCCTACTAATAATCCCAGCTTGAGCACACCACTTCGTAGAAAACGTGAGGAGTTCTGGATTAGAGAATTAGGCACTGCAGCACCCTACGGCTGCAATGACAAGATAGACTCTGTAGGAAATCTTACCAGCCCTGGATGCAGCTCGGTCAATGTGATGAGGCTCTTTGGCAGCTCTCAACGACGTAGGAGAAGTCATGGACATCGGCACTATAACCGTCCGAATTTTCATGCTGATGTGACATTCGACAATCTCCTTCCACACGTCCAGCAACCTTTAGGACTTCATCATATTCGTACCAAACTGTATCAACTGCCGGTTACTAAACTTCGCTCTTTGCAGAAAGAAGCTTTGGATGTGAACACGTTCGATCCAAACTCTCCTGAATATAAGCTGGATGCTATTATTGCGGATGTTGCTATGTTTCGGTTGTACAAGCTAGTACAAACAGTCTCTCCCGAAGAGACTCCACCTCGTGACTTTCTGAAGCTTGAATTCAGAAATAAAGGTCTTGACGCCGTTAAAATTGGCAATATTCTGAACAATAAAACAGTGACTTCAAACGTACCAGCTTATTTCAAAAACAAGAGCCCACCAATTATTTCTTACAGTTATTCTACTCCGATTGCACCAAAAATTTTCAATTATAAAACAATGCTACAAGGTCTAGATGCCGAGACCATTGCCCAAAACCCCTCCGAATGTTCATGTAATGTCTCAGATTTTTGTTACAAACCAGCAGGTCATATCATTACAGGAGACCTCAATATTGTTAGAAATGACAAACTTCGAGACATTCTTTCAAAAGGCCCCAAATACAGAGAACCAAAGTCTTTTACTTGGAAACAGAATTCCAAATTAATTTTGGATTCTGTTGAAGAGTATGCACGGCGCTGGGGTAGGATGCGGAGGTTGACACCCTCTCCGAATGGGTAAAATCAGTAATGGCCTTGGTAAACAGACGTATAACAGTACTCAGCAGAACCATGTCTCGCCGACATTATTCGGTGTTTGATAATCCAGATGTTGCTGCTGAGTTAGCTGAAATCCATCAGAAGTTTGTCGTTGTTCCAGCTGACAAGGCATCTAACAGTATTGTGTTTGTTTGCAAAACACACTATATAAACT
The DNA here is from genome assembly GCA_963580285.1 of Lucinisca nassula. Classification (NCBI taxonomy): domain Eukaryota; kingdom Metazoa; phylum Mollusca; class Bivalvia; order Lucinida; family Lucinidae; genus Lucinisca; species Lucinisca nassula. The sequence goes on along the minus strand of OY757012.1, from coordinate 71,166,954 downwards.
GCTTAAAAGAAGAGCTTGGTTTGAGCACTATGACAGGCAACCCAACATATAATCTTTCTTCTTTGTCCAAAGATGAAATTCTGCGAAACCACCAATCGGTGATGCTTTTGTTTGGAATTTCTCTCCCAGACGAAGATATGGAACTTCCAAAGTTGTACTGGATTCCTAAGCTTCACAACACTCCGTACAAGCAGAGATATATCGCGGGTTCAGCTAAGTGCTCAACCAAGCCTCTTTCACAGATCCTAACACGAATCCTTACTGCAGTTAAAGATGGCCTTCAGCAATATTGTGACACTGCATATGCTAGGAGTGGTGTGAATCAGATGTGGATCTTGAAAAACTCCAAAAAGCTTCTAGAACATCTTCAGTCACAGTCTTTTCTCTCAGTAAACAGCATAAACTCTTTAGATTTCTCAACGCTCTACACAACTATTCCTCATGATAAATTGAAATCTAAACTCAAGGAAATCATAAATCAATGTTTTTCCACAAGAATGGTAACCGTCGCTACCAGTATGTTGTCCTTGGCTAAAAAGACACATACTTCGTTCGAGATCACTCTGATGCACCACAAAAGTACACTGATGCCGATGTCATAAGGATGCTGGAATACCTAATTGACAATATTTTCGTGGAGTTCAGTGGCCTATTATTTCAGCAAACAATTGGCATACCAATGGGTACTAATTGTGCACCGTTGCTTGCCGACTTGTTCTTGTACTCGTATGAGGCGGAGTTTGTACAAAGTCTCCTCTGAGCAGGCAAGAAACGCCTTGCACAACAATTCAATTTCACCTACAGATATATAGATGATTTATTGTCTCTGAAAAATGCTAAATTTGCAAAGTACTTGGAATTCATCTATCCACGTGAACTTGAAATTAAGGAAACAACAGACATTGAAACCTCCTCCCAATACTTGGATTGTTATCTCTATATTGACAACGGGAAGCTTACTACTAGGCTGTACGATGAACGACATGACTTCAATTTTCCCATTGTTAACTTTCCCTTCCTGAGCAGTAATATCCCGTCTGCACCAGCATATGGAGTTTAAGTTTCACAGTTATTCCGTTATGCTAGAGCCTGTTCAAAGTATCAGGACTTTATGGAACGTGGGAAAGTGCTCACTACCAGGTTGTTATGCCAAGGGTATCAAAAAATCAAACTGGTATCAACACTAAAGAAGTTTTATGGGAGGCACCATGATCTTGTGGATCCGTACAATGTGGCCATTTCCAGAATTATTTCTGATATGTTTGCCAATGGAAAGCCATAGGAAGACTTCCAAAATCTCGGACATACCCTTCCCGGTATTTACACCTTTTCTTCGTTCGGGTCGATGGGCATGGTGGGCGAAGCTTGCTTACCAAGTAATGCTTAATTTCCGCGGACGCCTGATTACACTCTTCTGGAGTCCATGTCTGTTGATCCGAACATTGATATTTGCCATGTTGTCTATGGATTAACGATTTTGGATTAACGCTTTGGTACTACGACCTTAACTACTTTTCACCACTAGGCTGGTGTCTCTGCCTGGTGGATGGTCTGTCCGTCCCCGAGGGCACCGTCAACCTAGTATTTTAAACATGGTCAGACACAAATACATAGATAAGATAGTGGCTGGGACGACGCCCACTATAAAAAGGTCCCGAATATCAAAGGTTACTTTCGCGACAAGTCAACCCGAACATACATTTCCTGCAGGTTCCAAGGGCACGGGATCTGCAGCCCGATTACCAGCCCCTAAAATACTTCTGAAAGATATAAAAGAAATGACATACTTACAGTCTGATGACAAATCCCTTTGGTACCGCGATGGTGATGTTTACAAACAGATCAAAAACTGTACAGTTAAATTGCGTGATATTTTGAAATTTGATGACAGTGAGCCGCATTGCAATATAACATCATGCAATTCAAAAAATTGTAAAACTTGTAAAATTTTTATCACGGTTACAACGTTTACTAGTGGACTCACTAATAAAACATACCACACACGGAGCTGGGACGATCTCAACTGTAAGTCCTCAAATGTTGTCTATGGAGTGGAGTGTTCAGTTTGCGGACTGATATACGTAGGTGAGACAAAAGGACAACTGCGTACTAGAATGTCTGGTCACAGATATAAAGTGAATAATGGAGGCAATCAGTTGTTATGCCAACATTTTACTCTAGCAGATCATTCTAGTTTGTCCTTCAGGGTAAGAATATTGGAAAAAATATACCACCCTACTAATAATCCCAGCTTGAGCACACCACTTCGTAGAAAACGTGAGGAGTTCTGGATTAGAGAATTAGGCACTGCAGCACCCTACGGTTGCAATGACAAGATAGACTCTGTAGGAAATCTTACCAGCCCTGGATGCAGCTCGGTCAATGTGATGAGGCTCTTTGGCAGCTCTCAACGCCGTAGGAGAAGTCATGGACATCGGCACTATAACCGTCCGAATTTTAATGCTGATGTGACATTCGACAATCTCCTTCCACACGTCCAGCAACCTTTAGGACTTCATCATATTCGTACCAAACTGTATCAACTGCCGGTTACTAAACTTCGCTCTTTGCAGAAAGAAGCTTTGGTCTTTAGGTTTTGGATGGCCGTGTGGCCATTTTGTGGGAAAGTGACTGTCCTTGTGGCCTTCCTTTGTTTAGGTTTCCATTATGGTCTGGTCGCTTAGTGTTTGAATTTCTTTCCCTTTGGTGTCTTTTGTGGGTGGAGTGGGTTGGTTGTGTCGGTTCCTGGTCTTTGTTTTACTTCTACTTTTTAAATAAGTTCTGCAAAAGTCAAACTACAGACACACTAAACGATGTAAAAGTATTTAAAGCTAAAACTCGGCGAACAATCCGAGCTTCAAAACGAAGTCATGGAGGGAATATGTCTCCAAATTGAACTACAAAACCCCCATTAAAAAGGTTTGGGATATGGTACGAAAAATTTCAGGAAAGACAAAGTCCTCTAGTTTAACACATTTAAATACTGAATTTGACACAATAGCTTCAACTAAAAAATATATTTCAGATACTCTTGGCAGCACATTCTTGAGAAATTCATCATCGCGAAATTATTCTGACACTTTTAGAAATTTTAAAAATGACCAAGAGAAAAGAAATCTAAACTTTAAAATTCTTCCACTGACCGTTCCAAGGCGGCTCTTCTGTGGCGATTTATTTATGTTGTTGTTTGTTGCTTACTGTGTGTATCACTTGTGTCTTTTGGTTTTGGATGGCCATATGGCCATTTTGTGGGAAAGTAACTGTCCTTATGGCCTTCCTTTGTTTAGGTTTCCATTATGGTCTGGTCGCTTAATGTTTGTGTTTCTTTCCCTTTGGTGTCTTTTATGGATGGAGTAAGTTAATTATATCAATTCCTGATCTTTGTTTTACTTCTACTTTGGATATGAACACGTTTGATCCAAACTCTCCTGAATATAAGCTGGTTGCTATTATTGCGGATGTTGCTATGTTTCGGTTGTACAAGCTAGTACAAACAGTCTCTCCCGAAGAGACTCCACCTCGTGACTTTCTGAAGCTTGAATTCAGAAATAAAGGCCTTGACCCCGTTAACATTGGCAATATTCTGAACAATAAAACAGTGACTTCAAACGTACCAGCTTATTTCAAAAACAAGAGCCAACCAATTATTTCTTACAGTTATTCTACTCCGATTGCACCAAAAATATTCAATTATAAAACAGTGCTGCAAGGTCTAGATGCCGAGACCATTGCCCAAAACCCCTCCGAATGTTCATGTAATGTCTCAGATTTTTGTTACAAACCAGCAGGTCATATCATTACAGGAGACCTCAATATTGTTAGAAATGACAAACTTCGAGACATTCTTTCAAAAGGCCCCAAAGACAGAGAACCAAAGTCTTTTACTTGGAAAGAGAAGTCCAAATTAATTTTGGATTCTGTTGAAGAGTATGCACGGCGCTGGGCTAGGATGCGGAGGTTGACACCCTCTCCGAATGGGTAAAATCAGTAATGGCCTTGGTAAATAGACGTACAACAGTACTCAGCAGAACCATGTCTCGCCGACATTATTCGGTGTTTGATAATCCAGATGTTGCTGCTGAGTTAGCTGAAATCCATCAAAAAAAGTTTGTCGTTGTTCCAGCTGACAAGGCATCTAACAATATTGTGTTTGTTTACAAAACACACTATATAAACTGTTTAAAAGAAGAGCTTGGTTTGAGCACTATGACAGGCAACCCAACATATAATATTTCTTCTACGTCCAAAGATGAAATTCTGCGAAACCACCAATCGGTGATGCTCTCGTTTAGAATTTCCCTCCCAGACGAAGATATGGAACTTCCAAAGTTGTACTGGATTCCTAAGCTTCACAAGAATCCGTACAAGCAGAGATATACCGCGGGTTCAGCTCAGTGCTCAACCAAGCCTGTTTCACAGATCCTAACACGAATCCTTACTGCAGTTAAAGATGGCCTTCAGAAATATTGGGACACTGCATATGCCAGGAGTGATGTGAATCAGATGTGGATCTTGAAAAACTCCAAAGAGCTTCTAGAACATCTTCAGTCACAGTCTTTTCTCTCAGTAAACAGCATTAAATCTTTCGATTTCTCAACGCTCTACACAACTATTCCTCATGATAAATTGAAATCTAAACTCAAGGAAATCATAAATCAATGTTTTTTCCACAAGAATGGTAACCATCGCTACCAGTATGTTGTCCTTGGCTACAAAGACACATACTTCGTTCGAGATCACTCTGATGCACCACAAAAGTACACTGATGCAGATGTCATAAGGATGCTGGAATTTCTAATTGACAATATTTTCGTGGAGTTCAGTGGCCTATTATTTCAGCAAACAATTGGCATACCAATGGGTACTAATTGTGCACCGTTGCTTGCCGACTTGTTCGTGTACTCGTATGAGGCGGAGTTTGTACAAAGTCTCCTCTGAGCAGGCAAGAAACGCCTTGCACAACAATTCAATTTCACCTACAGATATATAGATGATTTATTGTCTCTGAAAAATGCTAAATTTGCAAAGTACTTGGAATTCATCTATCCACGTGAACTTAAAATTAAGGAAACAACAGAGACTGCAACCTCCTCCTCATATTTGGATTGTTATCTCTATATTGACAACGGGAAGCTTACTACTAGGCTGTACGATAAACGAGATGACTTCAATTTTCCCATTGTTAACTTTCCCTTCCTGAGCAGTAATATCCCGTCTGCACCAGCATATGGAGTTTACGTTTCACAGTTAATCCGTTATGCTAGAGCCTGTTCAAGGTATCAGGACTTTATGGAACGTGGAAAGGTGCTCACTACCAGGTTGTTATGCCAAGGGTATCAAAAAACCAAACTGGTATCAACACTAAAGAAGTTTTATGGGAGGCACCATGATCTTGTGGATCCGTACAATGTGGCCATTTCCAGAATTATTTCTGATATGTTTGCCAATGGAAATCCATAGGAAGACTTCCAAAATCTCGGACATACCCTTCCCGGTATTTACACCTTTTCTTCGTTCGGGTCGATGGGCATGGTGGGCGAAGCTTGCTTACCAAGTAATGCTTAATTTCCGCGGACGTCTGATTAAACTCTTCTGGAGTCCATGTCCATCCGAACATTGATATTTGCCATTTTGTCTATGGATTAACGATTTTGGATTAACGCTTTGGTACTACGACCTAAACTTCTTCGTACAGAGAGTGCGGCTGGGACTCGTTAGCAAACAGAAGACATTTTCAAAAGTTATGTCTTATGTACAAGGCTGTTAATAACCTTACGCCGGACTATATAACTGACATCATTCCACCTACTGTTGGAGAAATATCAAATTATCCTCTTCGTAACCGAGATAACATTTCCACACCTTACATTCGAACCGAAGTCTTTTCTAGATCCTGTGTGCCATCTTCTGTTCGGCTCTGGAATAATTTAGGATCTGTATCTAAAGATTCGGAAACACTTTCAGATATTTGTTAAAAGGAGAAAAGTTAAATGTTGCAATCGTTCCAGATTATTTTACTGAAGGGAACAGAAAATTATCAATCTGGCATGAGAGAATCCGTAATAACTGCAGTGACTTGAAAAACGATCTCTATGAAAATCACTTAAACAACGACAAAAAGTGTACATGTGGAAGTGAGATTGAAGATTCTCATCATTATTTTTGAATGCAATAACTATAATATTAAGAGAATACGTATGTTTAGACAAACTCGCGCTTTTCGCCCACTTAGTCTTGACACTTTACTGTATGGTAAACAATCTTTAACCAATGAACAAAATAATCTTCTTTTTCAGGCTGTTCATAGTTTTATCAAAGACACCAAGAGATTTACTTAATCTCTAAATTTGACATGCTCAAAAGCTATACTTGTTCCCATATCTGTGGTCGGCTTAGTCACATGAGTACATTGGGGGTTGCAAAAAGCACAGCACACTTTTCTACCCTTCCTTTATTTCCTTTCTTTTCTTTCGTCTAGTCTACTCTGATTGTATTTTTACAATCGTTCATTTGCCATGTTGTTGCTTTGTATCTTTATTGTAAGAGAAGGGCTGTAACTAATGTTGCGAGAACTTGTAGCCCAATCCCATTGCGATATCTAAAAAAGGCAATAAAATATGTTTAATCTAATATATTCAGATTTTATTTAGATGTTGATGAGTTGTACGCAGTTGCAAAGGTATGCCTTGTTTCTTTTTATTTTCATGTATATGATAATTTCTTGTTTCAAAAGCATCGTATCAAAAGCAACTCCTGCATGCCAAAGGAATGCACGGAATACTTTCGCCGAAGGCACCAGTCGAAAAATACTGAAGTTTCCTATGCACTCTGAGGTGAGTGACTCTATATTTGCCTCCTTGGATGACATTAGGAACCGCCGATTCTTCTCCATCGGTAAAGTCACAAATCAGAATCTGAATTCGAAATCGTCAAATGACATTCAAAGACCAGAACCTGTGAATTTATTCCCTGGCTCTCACCAAAGAAACAAACTTAGCTTTAGTACTCTCAGCACCTTCAGCTGGGGCTATGATCGAATCGGAAAAGGCATTCTAATCTCTAATGGTCCGACGGAAGAAAGATTCTTTGTAAATGTCAGTTATTGCACAAGGTGTCTGAAATGCCAATGAATGGTGATTTCTACAGCGCCTAGCTGGGGGAACAAGGTCATCTGTCGGAGTGCTGGCAGAGCCCTTTAGACCTTTGTATAATAGTATGAGCCTACCGTCTCTTCTCGTATTCTTGATAGACTCCCATCATAGTTTTCATAGTATTCCAGTCATACTCCCAGTTTCAGGGCAGTAATTGCTTGTTACAAATGCAGCAGCTCTAGTCTGCACTTTTTCAATTTCTTCATCGAGGATCACTCCCTTGAGGTCCCAGATACAACTACCATATTCCAAGATTGGGCGAACAAGTCCTTTATATGCTGCCCCACTTTACAGCCTGGGAACACTGATGAAGATTTCGCCTCAGGAAACCAAGCGTTTTATTTGCCTTAATACACATATCGCTAATGTGTGTATTCCATCTCATAAAGTGTGTGATTGATACACCAAGGTGTTTAATGGAATCCACATTCTCGAGGACCGTTCCCTCTAAGGTGTAAGACGGCTCAATTTTATTGGCTCTCTTCCTAGTTATCCGTATTAAATTGCATTAACGCGCTAAAATCGCATGCCCCATTTTCGTGCCGAACTCCCACAAAGTATATATAAATCATTCTGAAGTTTCAGTGAGTCATCTATATCTCTAATTTCACGGTAGCAAACACAGTAGTCTGCGAATAGTCATATTTCTGAATCAGTGTCTGTGGAAATATCATTAATAGACGGGGAGACTAACAGTGGACCAAGAATAGTCCCTTTGAAGACCCCAGAAAAAACTGGAGCCCACTCCGAAGATTCACCCGTTAACAACAACTTGCTATTTTCTGTAGCAAAGAAAGGAATCTATCCATTTGAGACTCTTCCCCACAATACCGTAATAAGATAATTTGAATTTCAGTAGTTCACGAGGGTGTGTGTCGAAAGCCTTCTCGAAGTCCAGAATGAATATGTCAATCTGTCCCCCTTTGTCCAAGATTTTTACTCAGTCATTAATAATCGTGCTCAACTGAGTTGCACAGCTATGACTATTCTTTATTTTCGTCTATCGTTTTTTGTCTAGCATCCATGTAGGCCATGATATTTGAGGAGACTATATGTTCAAACAATTTACATGGAACACACATCAGGGACACAAGGCGATAATGACGACCAAAAGCCCTACCGCCTCTTTTGAAGAGTGGGCAAATGGATACAGGTTCATTATGTATACGAGGAATTGCACTGGTTTGTGCACAATTGCTTATTAGTAAGCAATCGGTAACTTCAGCAGTTGTCGAAAAATTCCCTTGGGTTAATGTTGCCTATTCAAGCGAATTAACAGTATCCGGCTCGTACATATAAGATTTACTAGCAGCTTGAATTGATATTGGGATATTAAGGCCATCCAAAAAGTCAGCCAACGAAATGCAGCAGTCAACATACTCGAGCATAAATGAAGAATTCCAACGGAACCAAATCGTTCTTCTGTGAAATCCCTTCAAATACAATTGTGCCTAAATTATCCAACGACCAAGAATTAACGGGATTGCAAATGCGCAGAAAACAAAATGAACAGAAGCAAACATCGATGCTACCAAATCAATTATTGTACACGACACGACAATGTGCAGATGTTGCCAAGGATTGTTTTGCTGGCAAACATAATGTAAACAGTTTTCTTTCCGACAATTGCAGGGGTTGGGCGAAATGAAAAAAAAAAAAAAAAAAAAAAAATGTAAAAAAAAAAAAAAAAGCAAAGTAAGATAGCACATTTTTATTTCGCGTCTTTTTTCTTGGAAGTCTCTATAGAGTATTTGAACGTGCACTTGCAAATGTCGCATACCTTGTGACGCGTGTAAGAGAATATCAGTAAGTAACCAGCTATGTCGGAAATCACTGTAAATTCAACCCCCTCCCAGACCCACACAAAAACACTTTTTTGGTCGATTGTTTACCAATCGACCCAAAGTTACTAAGCACAGAGCTTTCATCGTTGGCGCTCACGTGACTATCACTCATTACGAAAGCACACCTATTCAAATATATTGGAAATTTTACCATCAAAAACTAAAGATTTTCAGATAGAAGAAAATCTGATAATCATATTTCAGTTCAAAACATATATTGTGTGTAGTCGTTTGAACCGCCTCGATGAGGCTGTTCTAACGGGCATCTAGAAACTATTTTAATCAGAAATAAGAAAAATAATGTGAACCGCCGTTAACCCCAGTTTTACTATATAAATGTGGGGTTTAAGAGGGTCACAATTAAATAGGCCTGTTTAGGAAATCTAGGTAGCGGTCATTTGCAAAAAAAAAGAAGAAGAAAAAAAAAAAACAAAAAAAAAAAAAAAAACGCGTCATTGCGTCATTTGTACCGCTGTGAGTTCATAGTGTTGCGTACACATTAGAGAGTTTTGTTTGTTTTTGTTTGATTTGAAGTTTAACGTCCCCGTCAGCACTGTAAATGACATTTTGGAGACGTTGCTTCCAATTTTGTGGGGCTTCTACCCGACATTGAGATGAAATTACACCCCAAGCCCTGCCGCCCATTGAAACCAATAGAGTTTATAAGCATGGGCGGGCCGACTCGGATCGCATTGCCTGGGCAGGCTTAGATCCTCTATTCGGTTTACCAGTACTCGTATGCAGTAGTTCAATGGATACCAATTGAGTAGTTCCCGTGACAATTCTGGCGGCTTCAAGTTGAACTTTTTCAAGGGCATTCTTTTCATATTGTGTACAATAGTCCCACACTACATCAGCCTATACTAAGACACGTCTTATAAAAGATATGTAAATAGTTTCCAAGGATTGACTATCAAGAACAAATTTCAACTTACGCATGATATCAATTCTAGCCCAAGCTGTAAAACGTCTCCCTGCCCTACATCATAGTGTAGATTATATTTTCTTGTCCTTTGGGATCATTGATTCCATTGTAGAAGTTTGAAAATATCCGAGGGTCACTGATGAGGCCTAATTGGCCGAAACTAGCTAGTCTGGCCCAGAAAACATATACACTCCATATTCTTCAGTTTTGTGGTGTATTCCTTGCTTCCAAAGGATAACCCTTTTATAGAACATATTTAATTACTACAGCTGCTGTGTGGGAATTTGTGGCGGCGGTAAAACGTCTCCCTGCCCTACATCATAGTGTTGATTATATTTTCTTGTCCTTTGGGATCATTGATTCCATTGTGGAATTTTGAAAATATCTGAGGGTCACTGATGAGGCCTAATTGGCCGAAACTAGCTAGTCTGGCCGAGAAAACATATACACTCCATATTTTTAGTTCTGTGGTGTATTCCTTGCTTCCAAAGGATAATCCTTTTATAGAACATATTTAGCTGTTATATAATCTATACGCTCGTGTCATGTTCCATCGTTAGACAGAAAGATACATAAATGCTTATGACTATTAGCTTCTTTAATTGGTTCATTACTCATAATAAGTTGGGGATGATTGGGTCTGTTAGTTTTCCTAGAAATGAGGAGAGCTTCTGATTTTGACGGGTTGAATTTTACTAACCAGCGTTCTGCCCTTCGATGGATGACATCTAAATCAGAATTTAGTTGTCGAGCTGCCTCGTTAGGATCGTTCACTATCAAATATAAGCTGGTGTCATCAGCAAAAAGACGAATGTTGGAACTGATCTCTAGAACCATGTCGTCAATATAGACCAAGAATAAAAGTCATCCTAAAATTGAGCCTTGAGGTACACCAGTATCTATGGAGACCCAATCGGAACAGGCACCCGGGATAACTACCCTTTGTTTCCTATTTGATAAGTAGCTAACTAGCCATTGCAAAAGTGTTGTATCAATTCCTGCTTGTTTAAGTTTAAAAAGTAGACCTCTGTGCCACACTCTGTCAGAACTAGCAGGTCTGTATCTTCAATTCCTTGGATCACACCATCAAGTTACTTAAAGGCTTGAACCCATCTAAAGCTTTAGGGTCTGATGAGCTTCATCCTAGAATCCTGAAAGAACTAGCAAACGAGTTAGGTCCAGTTTTTGCTCACCTTTTCCAAAAATCTCTCGATACGGGTGAAATTCCCAAAGAATGGCTCCTAGCGAACATCTGTCCACTTTTCAAACAAGAGGGCCATGATGGCCCTTAATCGCTAACCTGTGCACCAGAAAATCATTAGTGATGTTTAGAAAAAAGAACTGTGCAGAAAGGCAAGACATGTTTGTTAACCTGATTGATATCAATGTCTTTATAGATCCAGGGTGGTCAATATACTTGTACATCAGTTGAACCAGTTGAACTCTTCAGGATGAAATCTTGACGGGCAAGATGTAGAGTATACACAAGACTTCTTGAATCCATGCAGTTAGTCTTTGTTCATGATGTAGTCATAATTTGACAAAGAAATCAATAGCTGTAGCTATGATTTCCTTTCGACATAATGGTTAACAACAGTATTGCTTGGTATGACTAAATTTACATAAGAAACACTGATGATCTGAAATAGCTGCTTCCATGTCAAAAAAGAGAGGTCAAAGTCTGCTTAGTTTTATCCAGACTGTATCTTTGACTTTTACTCAGTCACACCTATGTATAAGTCTCATATTATTGATTAAGTTACCTTTCTATCATAAACATATTGGTTGTTACATCTATCTTAAACCCACAAAGAATTAATTCTGTTACAGTGGTCATAATTATAATAAGGCATAAACTAAGACACACAAACATGTGTAGAATCTATGTCGTGATATGTGCCAAAAAGGTATCTTTAGGTGCACAAAATAAAGGACAGCTCAAAATAATGTGAGTCATTTCTATGCCTAGAAAGCAGACGCATCACCTTATTCTCTTGATCACCAATAAATAAATTCCTGATCTTGCAAGTATGTAGAAAATTGTTACTTAAATCTTTTTGAAGAAAATCTGTTTTCAGCCTTTTCAAGTAACAACAGATTTACATGTAAAATTATTGTCAATGTTGCAAATAAGAAAATAATAAAATATTGACAAAATTCAAAATACTGCGATAAACCTTTCTCTAAGAACAACAGATTTACATGTCAAAACAGTGTTGCTAATAAGAATACAATGCAGTATGTTATTTGGCAGAATTCAGAATATTGTGAATAAAAGGCCCCAGGCCAAGTGTCCCCCTAACTCTGAAATATCAGTATGTGGTGAATATGTCTATAACATATATGTCATAAGCCATGTTTTGCGAATTTAAAACCCTTTCAACAGACTATTTCTTTTAAATTTTCCTAAAATTGTAAGGAATAAATTTACGGGGAAAAAGTGATCTCCAAAACTGTAAGACAAAGGACCAAAACCCTAGGAAAATTCAGTAATCAATTGAGCACGACCACAATAAAATATGATCATCTTCAGGTCATGGAAACGATAACTGGAAAGTTTCATCTAAATCCGGTGAAAACTGTAGGAGGAGTTGTGGAGACAAGAAATTCTGTTGTTAACATGGCTTAGACTGACAAAGGGCAATGATGCTGGTAAAAATCAATCAGGCACAACCTCCTTAAAGTATGATCATTTTCAGGTCATAAGAACAATAACTGGAAAGTTTCATCAAAATCTCTTGAATACTGTGGGAGGAGTTGCGGAGATAAAAACTTCTTTTGATAAAATTGCTAAAACTGACAAAGGGCAATAACTCTGGTAAAAATCAGTCTAGCATGACCTCGATAAAATATGGTCATCTTCAGGACATGGGAACAATAACTGGAAAGTTTCATCAAAATACCTTGAAAATGTAGGAGGAGTTGCAGACGGACCGACTGATGGATGGACGGTGGACGGACAGACGAAACCGTTACTATGGTGACCGACAAACGTCGGGGGAAAAGTGGACAGAATGTACACTGTAAGTCAATTCTTCTCTTGACAAAGTGTCTGGTCAGATGTTTAATATGAAGGTAGCAAATGTGGACAAGTAAAGAATTAATATTTTTTTTAATTAGTCTGCAATACATCTAAGCATTAAGATAACAAACCCTTGCAACATAATGCATTTTTTGCATCTTCAAAATAGCTCCTTTTATGATGAAAATCCATGATATTTTCCTTATTTATACTGAAAACATAGGTTGCGGGTGCTAGTTAGAACCACCTCATTGAGGCAGTTCTAATGAATAGCAGAAATAAGAAAAATAATGTATACCCCTGTTAACCCCAGGTTTCTCTATATAAAGTGGGGTTTAAGGGGGTGTTCATTTCACGGGCTTGTTCACGTACCGTGAATCCAGTTGAAGAGTACAATTTATATTGACCAAACGTACAGCTTCCATGTAATATGACATCATAAAAATATACATACATACAACCTTTGAAACCTCCACTGTATCAACAGACTGTCAGATGCTTTATAATCTTCAAAAATTTTATGCCAACAGAAAGTGTAGTTTCATCTTGTGCACATAAATTCTAAGAAAAGGTTGAAATAATACTCAAAAAATATTCTTTAATCTTCTACTATAAAACTGGAAAACCAAATAAAATATCAAATATAATTAAGGCCCTTTAAGATTAAACTTTTATTTTTCCATATTGTTTTTTCGAATGTGTGTGTGTGAATTCGAGTTAAACGTCGCTTTCAACAATTTTTCAGTCATATCACGACGGTGTCTGGTTGCGACAGGGAGCTCAATGTTCACTTTTATAGTGCTGCCTCACTGAAGTATCATGTCCCAGACATATTACATGATACCACACCCAGTCACATTATCCTGACACTGGGTCGACCAGTCCTAGCTCTACCCCGTAAATCTGAGTGCCAAGCGAGGAGCAGCTAGTACCATTTTTAACGACTTTGGTATGTCGCGGCCTGGGATTGAACCCGTGACCTCCCGTTCCCCGGAGCGGACACTCTACCAACTGAGCTATCGGGGCCGGTTTTTTCGAAGGTATCCTATTTCTCACTTCTTAATGGAAAAAGAGGACCTATTCCATTAGAATAATGCATCCATATATGTAATGCTTTCAGTCATAATAGAAAAAATGCCATTTTTGAAATAAAAATTTATATTCTTTTCTTATTTCTGCTTCAAACATAGATCATTGTGAGAAACACCTCACTGAGACAGTTCTTAGGAGTACCAACAGTCTACGTTTCGAGTGAGAAAATTGAAAAATATGTATAGAAAATAAAGCATAGCTCTGTAAACTCCACTTTTCTCTATATAAGGAGTTTTGAAACTACGTAGTATGACCCGTCTTCTGTCTTATGAATGTTTTCATTGCTCTTAAAGGATCTCATTTTTGATTTTTATTTGCCTTCACTACAGCTGGTGTTGTGCCGTGTGGCGGCCGTAAAACGTCTCCCCGTACATCAACCATAGTGCAGTTTATATTTTACTTTTGGTCCTTTAAGATCAGCGTGAATATTCTGAGAAATCAGAAATAAATTATTGGTTTAGACTCACATTCTAGACAGGTTTTTAATTATTTGGACCCCATTTTGATTTATATGAGTCTTTGAATCGACTGCCCATTCGAAATTCGCAAAATTGCAGTATGTTTCCTCTGGCTTTCGTTGTCGGATCATTACAGGGTCACTGATGAGGCTTTATTAGCCGAAACTACGTAGTATGACCCATCTTCTTTCTTATGAATGTTTTCATTGCTCTTAAAGGAACTCATTTTTGATTTTTATTTACAGGGGTGTTCATTTCCTGATATCTGTAAGTGGTGGCCACCCAAATCTTGCAAAACCACCAGCAATATCTACCTTTAAAAAGGTAAATACAGCATTTTATGTGGTGGGTGAGTGCACTGAAAAGTAACACAAAAATACCTGACACTATTTCCAAGTTATTATGCAAAAAGTGCGGTACTTATGATCTGACCAATAGATTCCTCTGTTCCAATTTCACCAAAAACAGCAACCTTAATTTGAGAGGCTGGTTTTATACATTTAAAACTATGCAGGTGAAAAGTCTTCAACTTTTGGATTTCATGTGCAAAAAGACTATTTTGTGATCTGACCAGTATGTTTCACATGTTCCAACTGCACCATCAACATATGAAAAATCAACATTAGAAAATATCAAATCAAGCATTGTCATATGATCTGTGGTACATTCATTTTTAAGCATTTTGCATGAAAACTTATCACTTAATTTCTTAACAATGTTATGTTTCGGCAAAACATTACTTTTGAAATCTCCAATTATCATCAATGGTTTTGTTGGGGTCAAATATGGAATACGTTCTTTGTTCAGACAAGAAAGAAGATTACTGTCAGACATTTGAGGTGACTTATACAAAAATACAATCTGACTTTCAATCGAGACATGCCTGGCAGTTATCATAATAAATTCTCATGTATCTGAACTATACTTTATGTTCTGTATTACAATGATATCATCTTTGGCATAAACTGCTAATCCATGAGGAGGTCGTTTGCAAGTATTGTATCCAATTTGGTCATTTCTTATCAAACAATAGCCTTCTATTACATAATCACTATCATTATCAGGCTGATGTAGTCGTGTTTCTGCTAATCCAAATATGTGGGTTGACAACAGATTTTTGTCATGTCTAACATCATCAAAATGAGGATTCAAGGATCTACAATTATTGAAAGCAACTTTGAAATGTGAAACTGGATCTATCAGTTCTAAAGATGTATCACACAGTTGAAGCATTGCTGTTTCATGCAATCGCTGCATTTCTGTCTTAACCTGATCATCAACTTGTAATGCTTTCTCATTGAAGTTAAGGATCTGAAGCTTTTCCATTGACCTTACCCTGCTGAGTGCAACATAGTGTAAATGTGGAACTTTGCTGGTTTTACGTTGTGATAAGTCAATGACAACTCTTTCAAGGGTACTACCTTGTGCTCTCTGTACTGAACGCCCTGCAGAAGGTTGCAGAGGGAATTGAACTCTCTGAAAGGTCTTTCTGTTGTAAGTAAATGACCTGTTGACATCAAAAATTGGTGTCAAATTTTCATCAATATTGCTTTGATACAGTCCCCTGTTTTTGTATTTGATTCTTGTTTCCATTCCTGCTTTTTTGTCATCAAACTGGACCCAAATTATGCTTGGACGTTGTGTGGTTTGTAGTTTATACTCAATAAACTTAGCTACGCATGATGCTCCATTCGCTAGTCCATCTTCTGTTTTTTGTTTATTGTTAAATCATAAATCATGTCAACAACAACTGTTAAAGAGCAATATAAATTTGCTGACTGGTTTGAATCTGTTACATTCTTTAGTTTCTTATGTGCGCATTCTATCTTTTCTTTAGATAATTTAGGTGAGACATATGTATCCATGCATGGAATTTCAACCTTTTCTGTTGCCATATTTCTTATAATTTCATCATTAAAACATGCATGAAGTAGTTTTCTGCAAAGAGGTGAGGCGAATTTTTTTGATACTCAATATCTTTTTTAGTTAATTCACAATGCTTAAACCTAGTCTTGTCTTCAGCAGTCAAGGCATTAATCCTTAATCTATTTAGCAATTCTGCAATCTCAAGGTCATCTTTCTGTCTCATAATGGCTGTTAATTCAAACATTGTAAATAAGTCTTTCCAGAGATTTTGTGATAAAGCAGCTGCATCATGTTTCATGTCATTGAATATCCAATCACCACTCACAGGTTTCAACTGATAAAGATCACCAACAGCAATAATGCTCACACCACCAAAAGGTGTTCTTGTTCCTTTCAATGCTTGAAGTCTCTGGTCAATAAAATTCAACATAGAATTACTAACCATTGAAATTTCATCAATAATCACAACTGACAAATCACGGTATTTTGATCTAAAGGTATTTAAACTGTCACAGTTTAATGTTTGATCCGATTGCTTATACTTTTGTTTAAATGCAGATGAGATGGTAGAACCATTAACATTAAATGCTGCTTTTCCTGTAAATGCACAAAGAAGAACCATTGTGTGATCCGCATCTTCTCCTTCTTTCAGATTTAATATTCTAAACAAAGTCTGATACAATGCTCGAATAACTAGACTTTTTCTAACACCAGCTCCACCAGAAAGAAATACATATAAGGGGGCATCTTTTGTTTTAATCCAGTGAATCACATGATAGTAAAACTGTTTTTGTTTACTATTTAAACACTGTAGGAGCTTTCTGTTATCAATATCTAAAAGAATATTTCCATTCACATCAATTTGAGGTGCAGAAACGTAACATCCAATTTCTGTCCCTATATCATAGTCTCTATGCTCAATTCTATCAGGATTAAAATATATAAACTCTTCAGACTGAACTGGCTCTATTTCAGCATCATCACCTTCAACTTGTTGTGTACTTGGAGCAATATCATCGAATGCATCATATTCGATTTCTGCTAAATCTCTTGCTAATTCCAACTGTTCAGCATAATGTTCGTAAGTGGAACATTTATGATCTACCACATGCTTCATAGACTCATAGTGTTCTTAATATGACCTAAAAGTTCCAAGTAAGTCAGTCTCTTCATTTCTCCATTGGTGAAAAAGTAGAAGTTTCTCTCTGTAATAGTTCTCTTCATCTGTTTTGCGATTGAATCTCACATACCTTATTATTTTAGAATTACGACATCGTTTGATTTTTATGCCATTCTTTAAAGTTAAAATAGTTTCACCATCACCAAAGCATTCTTCATCTGACACTTCTGCATCTTTCTCATAATCTTGCTCCTCCTCATCTCTACTATCATTATGTCCATCTGGGTAAATGACTTCTAACTCAGACACATAATCGGCTAAGCAAAACTTTTCCAATGGTTTGGGACGCTTCGAGTATCTTTTAATTTTATTGTCTGACATTATATCTGTCGAGTCTGCCGGCAATTCATCAAGTACTGACTTTGGTTTCAGTAAATGTACTCCCTGGGTTGGAAGTGACGTATTTATGAAGACAACACTCCTTGAACTTTTAGTCAATGGCATTTGCAGTACCAAATAAACTGACTCTTGTGCACTTACTTCAACGCTGTTCGAAAACACATTTCCAATATGTCTAACTTGTCTTTTGAGATCCATATTACCATGCCTTGCTTCTTTTGCAGCTACATGCAACAAACTACTCATCCCTCTTTGAGATTTACTAATATATGAAACTATATACATAGCACAAACATAGGGATCTAACACAAATTGTATATCAATGTTTGCCTTCCAAGCTTTTAACACACTATCATTGTACAAATTTACACGGATCTCACTCTGATTTCTTTTCAAAAACACTTTGGAAGAGTTTAAAGAACTTCTGATACATTTAATATATTCTTCCTCACTCATTTCGACAATACTTGTCAGGAATTCCTTATAAGGCATATCATACCCATCTTTCTTACTGTTCATTGTTTCCTGTAAGTTTTGGTACAATTTATAATACTTGTCTTTTTCAGTTTCGAGAGGCTGTAAGACCATGGTTTTGGAAAGAGGTGGCAAAGGATAACCAAATCAACAGATTTTATCTTCTCGTTTTTTACATGTTCTAGAATGTTTGTGAATTTGAAGTTCTATTAAATGACGAAGATGTGGATTTTTTATAGAACATTTTAAATACTGATCCACATAAGCAGCCAACTCTACATCCGAATCCACATTGAATTTTGGTGCATTCTGTACCCATACAATCCACGTTGCTGAAATTCCACTCTAAAAAAGTAATCAATAACTTTTCCAAGAGGTTCGTGCTCACTCTTTAGAACTGTGTGGATGAATTCTTTAACTCTATGCTCGAAATATCTGGAACAAGTGACTGGATCCGATTGAATAAGTTTTATCTTTTGTTCCCAAGCCAAGTTTTCAAATTTATCATCAGTGTAGTTGAAATTTTTATTTAAGGTAGCTAACATCCACCTTGTATCAGCCGAGGACAATGACATAAACCAAGTTGGCAAACCCAACTGACGAATCATAGCATAAACATCTTTTTTCTAGATTCTAAATATGCTGGAGAATTTCTTAGCTGTTTAAACAAATAGTAACCTTCATCATTTTTTACAATACTGTCAATACACTCAGAGTTTCTTGCTTGTACAGCAGTAATATTATTTGTTCCCGTTTGACACCTTCTAACAGCAAGGTTTGCTTTATCGTTCAATTGCTTCATTTGTACTTTTTCAGTTTAAAAAATATATTAGGTACACTGTTAGCAGCACGCCTATCCTGGCTTCCCAATTCCCATTTTGCAATATTACTATAATGTACAGGCACTTTTCTATTATCATTATCTTTGCGCCTCTGCCCACAAAATATGGTTGGAAAACAAAGATATTCTGAATCTTTATCTTGAAAAATACTGAGCGGCCTTTGACCTTCTCCAGGAGCAAATGTAAATGTAGAATTTCTGTTTTCAAGATCTGCATCATCCAATAGAGTGTCAATATTTCCCACATTTTCTTGTGCGATTTCTTCTGCATCTGAATCATACAGTACTTCGACATGAGGTGTGTTATGATTTGAAATATCATCATTTTTTTCTAGCTGATCGTTTGGACAATTGTCACACATTTCACTAACAACGCCATCAAAATCAACAATTTCATACTTTGAACATTGTTTTGTACACAACTAAAAAAAAATATGTATAACCTCAGCTTGGTTCTGATTACATGGAATATCTTGAAGACTTTCATCCAAAACACCATCAGAATTATCATTATTTGTTTCAGAGAAGGTTTTTTTGTGTGATTCAAAAAAATGCATGCAGTGTTTCATTACTTTCTTCTGTGATTCTCTTTAACCACTGCTGCTCTATTTCAACATTTGCGATTTTGTACAATTCACTACCACTCATTAGCCAATGCAAAGCACAAAGCACATGATATGGTCGAACATTTTCTGAGAAAACATATGACTTAAATGACATCTTCTTCTTTAATTTCAATGTAACTGTAACATTTTCGTCAAAAGGTCTAGGTAAAGCATTTACAACTGGTTGAATGTCAACAGATACATTAACAACATTTCCCTTTACTGATAACTGGCGACCTCTAGGAAGTTCTCTCATCTGCATGAACGGTATACGTAAAGCAATAAGGCGTTCTTCAAGTGGAAACAGCTCCAATTCTTTTGGTTTATGTGGCCACTTCATTCCGTTTACAACAGACAATTTTGGGACTTTACCACACTTAATATTGTCTTTGCATGTACAGCATATCCATTCTTCTTCATTGACTGATTTCACCCCTGTTAAGTACTTTCCTTTGTCTTTAGAAACAAATGTTTTAGCTTTTGATACAGTCTCTTCAAACCATGTCTGTTGACAACAACTACATATATAGACAGGTCCAACTGATATATTCTTGTGAAACTTTTCATTACAAACATCAATATCACTACCACATTTTCTGCGCTTTGTGTTTATCTTTTCAACTTGTGAAAAAGATGGATCTTTACGCTTGGTAGCTTTTCTTTTACTGTCTATAATGTTTTCAGCTTTCTTGTTGTTGTTTTTTTTTGTTGTTTTTTTTTTTTTTCATTTAGTCTCCACTGTTGTTTTGCGACCCTTTCTTGTTCTAATTTGTATGGATCTGATCTCGCCTTCCTCTTTGATAGATTTTGTATTGAAATATTTTTTTTAATTCAATGCATTCTCGAGATTCTCGTTTCTTTTCCCTTTCCCATTTTTGTATTCATCTATTAATCTAGCCCTTCTCATACATGCCTTTGTCATAGCTTTGTCATTTGTCCGGCATTCTTCAGATAGTCTAGCACTCTGCTTAGATTTTAGTGTATATTTTTTATCCTTTTTTTCGATATTCTTTAGATTGTCTAGCACTCTGCATTGATTTTAGTGTATATTCTTTATCCTTTTTTCGATATTCTTCAGACTGTCTAGCACTCTGCATTGATTTTAGCGTCTATTCTTTATCCTTTTTTCGGTATTCTTCAGACTGTCTAGCATTCTGCTTAGATTTTATTGAATAGTCTTTATCCTTTTTTCGATATTCTTCAGATTGTCTAGCACTCTGCATTGATTTTATTGAATATTCTTTATCCTTTTTTTCGATATTCTTCAGACTGTCTAGCACTCTGCATTGATTTTAGTGTATATTCTTTATCTTTTTTTCGATATTCTTCAGACTGTCTAGCACTCTGCATTGATTTAAGTGTATAGTCTTTATCCTATTTTCGATATTCTTTAGATTGTCTAGCACTCTGCATTGATTTTATTGAATATTCTTTATCCTTTTTTTCGATATTCTTCAGACTGTCTAGCACTCTGCATTGATTTTATTGAATATTCTTTATCCTTTTTTCGATATCCTTCAGACTGTCTAGCACTCTGCATTGATTTTAGTGTATATTCTTTATCCTTTTGCCGATATTCTTCAGATTGTCTAGCACTCTGCTTAGATTTTATTGAATAGTCTTTGTCCTTTTTTCGATATTCTTCGGACTGTCTAGCACTCTGCATTGAGTTTAGTGTTTACTCTTTGTCGTTTCCTTTGAAGTTAGAGTCTTGCCTTCGTTTCTGCATATAAACTCTCATATATTCTTTTCTTTCTGTAACTTTCTTCTTGTTTGTTTTAATTTCTTTGTTCCTCACCTTTTGATTTTTAGTCACATTTGTACTATTCTGTGTCTTTTTTTTAAGTTTTTGCTTTTGGTCCTTAAAGTATTTGCCAATAAGTGTTGCATGATTTCCACTGCTTGAATTAGCAAACAAGTCTTCTCTTGCATGTGCATTCCCCATATGGCTTTCAGACGCCTTTCTCTTTTTAGTTTCAGTTTTCCAAGCATAGTCACATTGAGTGTCAGTATGGCTGCCTGCATGATTTTCAATATCAAACATTGAATTATGCTCTGGATTTGATAAGTCAAAGTCTACAGGAAGAATTTCAAACTGCGTGGAAATTGAAATCATCATACTTTCAAACAATGCATATAGAAATGCAACTAGATCATCTAAACAATTGAAAGCAGCTAGTAATGATTTTCCATCCGGAACGGATAATCCATTTTAACCATGTGAATGTGAATCAAATATAAAATATTTACAATCTCTCTTGAACACAGAAGAACAAATTGAACCCATCATTAACAAAACACTTGAAGAATTTTGTAGAGTAGTGTACAATTCTTGGTGAGGAGTAGGTAAACTGGTATTGACAAACTGTTCTGTGCAAAGACCTGTCACAATAGCAGATGTTTTCACAACAACTTCTTTGTTTAAAACTGAAACTAACCTTGGAAGTTCATCAAAGCTAAGTAACTTACTTCTGAATTTACCTATTGTCTTTAATTCATCTATGATCTTATTAAATAGACAATCTCCAGCTAAAAGAATGTTGTCAAGATCTGTACTACAGGAAATGTCAGAGTATGCTGCATATATTAATGAACAAAGTGCACTGACATCCTCTGGACTCATTGCTAAATATTTCAGAACCTTGGTAAAAATATCCCAGTTCAAATTTGACAGAGTTAAATGGGCCATAAGAAGGCTTCCATAGCATTGTATCAGTTTGTTCTGTTAAAGGAAAAGCAGTATAGATAGTATTTTCAGCAACTTGTTCACTTAGATTCATTTTGAAAATAGAGTTCTGCTTAAGCCGGTGCTAGGAGGCGTGGCCGGTGTAGCACATTTCAGTACTGGTCATGAACAGACTCAATAAAACCGAGTCTGCTATTTTCGTTTATTTGGTGTATTCTTTGCTTCCAAAGGATCTAACTATTCAGAACTTATTTATCTTCACTGCAGCTGATGCCCTGCCGTGTGGCGGCCGTAAAAAGTCACCCCGTACATCCACCATAGTGCAGATTATATTTTCTGGTCCTTTGGGATCATTTAGTTCACTTAGATTCATTTTGAAAATAGAGTTCTGCTTAAGCCGGTGCTAGGGGGCGTGGTCGGTGTAGCACATTTCAGTACTGGTCATGAACAGACTCAATAAAACCGAGTCTGCTATTTTCGTTTATTTGGTGTATTCTTTGCTTCCAAAGGATCTAACTATTCAGAACTTATTTATCTTCACTGCAGCTGATGCTGTGCCGTGTGGCGGCCGTAAAAAGTCTCCCCGTACATCCACCATAGTGCAGATTATATTTTCTGGTCCTTTGGGATCATTTAGTTCACTTAGATTCATTTTGAAAATTGAGTTCTGCTTAAGCCGGTGCTAGGGGGCGTGGCCGGTGTAGCACATTTCAGTACTGGTCATGAACAGACTCAATAAAACCGAGTCTGCTATTTTCGTTTATTTGGTGTATTCTTTGCTTCCAAAGGATCTAACTATTCAGAACTTATTTATCTTCACTGCAGCTGATGCTGTGCCGTGTGGCGGCCGTAAAAAGTCTCCCCGTACATCCACCATAGTGCAGATTATATTTTCTGGTCCTTTGGGATCATTTAGTTCACTTAGATTCATTTTGAAAATAGAGTTCTGCTTAAGCCGGTGCTAGGGGGCGTGGCCGGTGTAGCACATTTCAGTACTGGTTATGAACAGACTCAATAAAACCGAGTCTGCTATTTTCGTTTATTTGGTGTATTCTTTGCTTCCAAAGGATCTAACTATTCAGAACTTATTTATCTTCACTGCAGCTGATGCTGTGCCGTGTGGCGGCCGTAAAAAGTCTCCCCGTACATCCACCATAGTGCAGATTATATTTTCTGGTCCTTTGGGATCATTTAGTTCACTTAGATTCATTTTGAAAATAGAGTTCTGCTTAAGCCGGTGCTAGGGGGCGTGGTCGGTGTAGCACATTTCAGTACTGGTCATGAACAGACTCAATAAAACCGAGTCTACTATTTTCGTTTATTTGGTGTATCCTTTGCTTCCAAAGGATCTAACTATTCAGAACTTATTGTGTAGAGCTTGACATCACAGTATTTTTAATCTCTATAGGTGAATCTCTATCGGTATGTTGTGCAAATTGTTTTCTGCCACCATCTTTGTCATTTGTACTTTGCAAAGTAGAAGTAAAACAAAGATCAGGAATTGATACAATTAACTTACTCAAATACTAAATCTTCACCATGTTGTACTGGTTGCTTTCTACTAATTTCTTTGTCATTTGTACTTTGCAATATTTCGATATGTTGTACTGTTTTTTTTCTGTCAATATTTTTGTCATTTGTAATTTGCAAAATTTCGCTATGTTGTATTTGTTCATTTCTGTGAATATCTTTGTCATTTGTACTTTGCAAAATTGCGGAATCAGATGTTACTTTGGGGCAGGTCATACCCACATCTGACAAAATTTGAGACCCTGGGACAGATGTCCCCATCACTACAAGTGATTGGGGCTTAGATCCTCCATGATCTTTGAGGCGGGTCAGGCCCACATCTGAAGTTTGAGACCCAGGGCTGCTACCATCAGCCCTCACTACTGTCTTTGCCATTGACTTCTTCCAGTTCTTCTTACGTGGCATGTCTCAGCCTGAAAGTTACAGAAATAGGTGTTTACTTAAATTATTATAATGAATAGATGTATTTTTGATAAACAGAAATATATGCTTTAAAAGCCAACTAAACTGTGTAAACAGCAGCAACAGATGAGCGTTAAAGTTGGGGCCCTGAAAAAAAAAACGGTTTAAACCCTTCCTCACATTCATTATTACTTGACATCCCAAAGTTGCAGTTTCATTGCAGTTTCATTTCATTTATTTTCATTTTTTATATCTTTTAATTTTCTAACACTAATGACTGTGTGTCCAAATTATTTAATTTAGTAAAAGTTACTGAGTTACCACCTGTATGGGAAAAACTGCTTTTCCCAAAGCTTACTAAGAATTAAAGAGAATTTAATTCTATGTAATGTTGGTTGCTGCCTGGTGTTCTGTCTCCGGTTGGGTCCATCGGAGGCTAACTGTTGGTTTTCTTTTGCTCCAGCTTTTAGTGATTCCTGTTGTTTCATCTCTGTGGTTGTTTGATTTTTGTGTTCACAGTGATGTTGCAGTGATGAGTTGGAGGCCTTTGAGGACTGAACAAATTGTCTAAATAGCTATGGAAGTAAGGGTGAAGATTGTGACCACGCAAAATCGTTTTAAGCACCCCCCCCCCCCCCTCTCCCCCGTGAATTCGTTTTACTGACTGTTCCAAGATGGTTCTTCTGTCCTGGTTCGTTTTTGTTATGGTTTGTCTTTAGTGTTTGTATTGCTTTTATTATTTTGTTTTGGATAGCCAATTGACCATTTTGTGGGAAAGTAACTGTCCTCTTGGCTTTCCGCTATTGATTTTATTGATGATTTCATGTTTGTGTTTCTTTCCCTTTTGTGTCTCGGATGGGAGCTGTGGGTTAATTGCATTAATTCCTGATCATTGCCTTCACTTCTATTTTGTTTGTTTCGTTTACCAACCACTCAACACAATCTAGGTTATTACTTAGCCAGTAAGGTTACCTAACCACGCTATCATGGCACCCTCATATGTAAGATATTCACTAATATATTGCATATTCTTTGGCCAGAAACTGACAATTACCTTTTTTGAATAATCACAAGGGAGGTAATGACCTTTTAATAGATTTCATGATCGATCTTCCAGCAATGAATGATCCTAACCCTAGCATGTATCCAATCCGCGACCTCCTGATCACCAGTCAGACAGGCATCCTACTGAGCTACCAAGGCCAGAAGGGAAAGAGCTACTAACTTGGCTTGTTTCCTATGATTTTATTTTTGTTAAGAAGTGTCTGTTTGTCTTTCTCTTTGAGGCTTAGGATAAGCTCTGGGTTCTGTTTCAATCAGTTCCTGTTTCGATCAGTTCCTGAAGTATCTTGTAACATCAGTTTTAATACTTTTCTAGTAGTCCTCCAGACAAGCATTAATTAAAAGAAATGTACAGTTAAAAAAAAACAAAAAAAACAGGTATTTATTATTCTTTGATACTGCAATACCCCTCGATGACCTCTATCATTTTTGCTTATTACTTCAAAAGATTTTTGGTTTTAGAGTATAAGTAACCTAACCCCTGACCTCAAGCACAATAGCATTAAACATTGCTGGCAAGTTCAATGTATCAGCATGCAATATCAAGGATTTTCATGTTGATAATTTTACTTTGTCTTCATTCTTTTGGGCACTGTATTATACAAACTATTCTTCTATCAAACAAAAGGTGTGGTTCACTCTGATTTTGCCAAAATTATTTACCTATTAATTTTTACTATCATTAACAAAACATTCATTTACCTTGAAATACAGTGATGAGCTGTAACTGGTTTCAAGCACAGTTTTCCACTTTTTATACACAGCACTAAGTCACAAACACTGTCTATATATCAGTCACTGAGTCACAAACACTGTCTATCTATTACTTTGTAAATTATTTAAATGTATATCCAACACAATAAGAATATTTTCTTTACAGAAGTCTTGTTGATACTACAAAAAAGGAAAGCTGTATTAGACAAGTTACTGTATAAACAAACCATTTCTTTTTAATAATCTGAAATAAAAAATACTGTTTCAATAAATTAAGAAACAAGACTTGTTTGTGAAACACTGATGCCCCTGAACAGCTCATGTTAAATATGAAATCATTATCACTAAGCAATCGAAAGGTATGGCCAATGTTCAAGTCTTAAAAAAGTAGGTCAAGGTCACGAGGTAAAAAATTATGGGATCGTTGGAAGGTCTTGTGACATAGGATGCACATGTGAAATATGTCACTTACCTATCAAAAGTTATGGCCAACGTTAAATAAAAATAAAAAATAGGTCAAACGTCCAGGCCAAGGTAAAAAATTATGGTACCTATGAAAAGATCTTGTGATAAAGAATGTACATGTTAAATATGAAAGCCCTATCACTTAGATTATTAAAGTTTTTAAAAAGTAGGTCAAACATCAAGGTCAAGGTCACGAGGTCAAAAATTATGGTAACACTGGTAAGTTCTTGTGACAAGGACTAAGCATGTGAGCTAAGAAAGCCCTACCACTTACCAATCCAAAGTTATGGCCAATGTTAAAGTTTTTAAAAAGTAGGTTATATGTCAAGGTCACGAGGTCAAAAATTATGGTACCACTAGAAAGGTCTTGTGACAAGGAATGCACATGTGAAATATGAAAGCCCTATCAATTACCAATCGAAAGTTATGGCCAATGTTAAAGTGTTTAAAAAGTAGGTGAAACATCAAAGTCAATGTCACAAAGTAAAAAATTATGGTACCACTGGAAAGGTCTTGCGACAATAAATGAACATGTGAAATTATACGAAAGCTATATCAGTCACCATTCAAAAGTTATGCCCAATGTTAAAGTTTTATGCGAATGTTAAATGTTTTTTAAAGAGAAGTAGATAAAATGTCAAGGTCAAGGTCACGAGGTCAAAAATTATAGTATCGCTGGAAAGGTCTTGTTACATGGAATAGACATGTGAAATATGAAAGTTCTATCACTAACCAATCAAAAGTCTTGGCCAATCTTAAAGTTTTTAAAAAGGAGGTCAAAAGGTCAGATGTAAAGGTCAAGGTTAAAAGGTCCCAATTTATGGTACCTCTTATGCGACAAGGAATGCACATGTGAAATATGAAAGCCCTTGACATTACCATTCAAAAGTTATGCCCAATGTTATGGTTTTTGCGGACAGACAAAAAGATGGACAGACAGTCCAAAAACTATATGCCCCTGAATATTTGATTCCAGAGGCATAAAAGTAATTTAAAATACTGATTTGCTAAACATCAGTACACATATTGCAGTTTTAACCTCAAATCTATAAAGGTATTTCAAATTAAATTCATGAAGAATTATCATTATATATTTAAATATAAAATGGATTTGATTTGTGTATGGCTGATGAAATTGATTAAACAATCATTCATTCAACAATTAAAAAGGTGACTAAGTATTATAAAATGCTTCCCTACCGGGAGCATAAATCATGATCTGCAAGGCGGTTTTACTCCAGGAAGAGACTCTCTTTGCACAGATGAAGGTATTACAAAAGGTAAGAGTGTTTATTTAATGTATCTTTAAAACCGACTAGATCTATCACTATAAGTGATCTATCACTAAAAGTGATTAATATCCCACAAAAATGTCTACAGAGAGATAAACTGAATTATGCTAAATACTTCCGCTCAACTTTGTTGCAGGGATTATAAAATTTCATTTGCTACAGTTTTAATTTTTACAATTTCATTCATGCAACAAACATTATCCAAATAAGACTAGAATGCCATGCCAAACAACCTTCATCTTTCTTACCTGGTACGTCTGCGATTACCCCTTTTGTGGACAACCGTTGTTAGTACACTTTTCAGATGAACATGGTTTGTAAGTTAATTTTGGGGAGCTGATGGGAGCTGTGGGTTAACTGTATTGATTCCGGAGCATTCCCTTCACTTCTATTTTATGGCCAAGCCAATACTATTTAGTTCATTTTCGAGCCAGTTAGTTTAACTAACCACACTTTCGAGACAGGCTTATACATAAGTGTTTAACCAGTACAGTGCACAATCTTTCGCCAGAAGTTGCTAACCGCCCTTCTTGAATCAGCAGAAGGGAGAGAATGACCAGAGAAAAGATTTCCTGATTGATAGCCATTTAAGAATGTTGCCAACCTCAGCAGGTATGGAACCCTTAACTTCTTGATCACCAGTCAGGAAAGCATCCAACAGAGCTACCAGTCTGGCTTAAATGAATCAATTTTAAGACAAACAATCGTTATATTCTTTAGCTAGAATAAACAATGTCCCGGGTACGACTATAAATGACACCAATATTACTCTTGACCATGCTGGATCTTCATGGATTTCAAATGATGCCTGGAATAAAAAAAAAAATAATAGTGTCAATCTTAATAAAATAGTTATTATAATTAACTACACATGTACAACAATGTATTGTTTTTTTTATATTATCATGCATACATCAAAATGCTCTCTAAACGCTTTAGAGATTTTCAGTGATGGTAAACCATGTAAAAGTCTCTTTTAATGATTCAGTTTTTACTAAAGTATTTTTATACATTCTGATGTCTAAAAAAACAGTACCAATTAAGTGCCCCTAGAGAGGAGCCACTTTTGCCCCAGTGCTATAATTTGAACAATCTTAGAAGAGGTGCACTAAATGAAACTTAATACAAAATACCAAAGCCATGGGCCTTGTGGTTTCAGAGAAGAAGTTTTAATGGTTTTCTCAATGTAAGTCCTTGTAACGGAACCATTTCTGGCACCAAGGCTATAATTTGAACAATCTTGGTAATGGTCCAATAGATAAAGCTACACCCAAAATATCAAAGACCTGGGCCTTGTGGTTTCAGAGGAGAAGATATTTTAAGAGTTGTCCTATATAAGTCTATGTAAAACTAAAGGGTCCCGGGGTGGGGGGGGGGGCGTTTTTGGTCCCAGGGCTATAATTTGAACAATCTTGATAGAGGTCCACAAGACAAAGCTTCATACCAAATTTCAAACACCTGAGCCTTCTGGTCTCAGACAAGAAGATTTGTAAAGGTTTTCCCTATCTAAGTCTTTGTTAAAACAAAGGGCACATAGGGCAGGAGCATATTTTGCCCCAGAGCTATAATTTGAACAATCTTGGTAGAGGTCCACTAGATGAAGCTACACACCAAATATAAGAGACCTGGGCCTTGGGGTTTCAGAGGAGAGGATTTTAAAAAAAAAAATCCTATATAACTCAATGTGAAACCAAAGGGTCTTAGGGTGGGGGCATTTTCGGCCCCAGGGCTATAATTTGAACAATGTTGAACAATCAAGACGAACCTCTATACCATATATCAAACACCTGAGCCTTCTGGTTTCCGAAAAGAAGATTTTTAAAGGTATTCCCTATATAAGTCTATGTAAGACCAAAAGGCCCTGGGGCAGTAGCATTTTTGGTCCCAGTGCTATAATTTGAATAATCTTGATAAAGGTCATCAAGACGAGGCTTCATACCAAATATCAAACACCTGAGCCTTCTGGTTTCAGACAAGAAGATTTTCAAACATTTTCCCCATGTTAGTCTATGTAAAACCAAAGTGCCCAGGGGCGGGGGCATTTTTGGGCCCAGGCTATAATTTAAACAATCTTGGTAGAGGTCCACTAGATGAAACTACACACCAAATATCAAAAACCGCGGCCTTGCGGTTTCAGAGGAGAAGTCTTTTAAGATTTTGCCTATATAAGACAATGTAAAACCAAAAGGCCCGGGGGGCTGGGGCATTTTTGGCCCAAGAGCTATAATTTGTACAATCTTGATAGAGGTCAACAAGAGGAAGCTTCACACCAAATATCAAAGACCTGGGTCTTGTGGTTTCAGAGAAGAAGATTTTTTAAAAAAATCCTATATAAGTCAATGTAAAACCAAATGGCCCAGGGCGGGGGCATTTTTAGCCCCAGGGCTATAATTTGAACAATCTTGATAGAGGTCCACAAGACGAAGCTTCATACCATCTATCAAACACCTGAGCCTCCTGGTTTCAGACAAGAAGATTTTCAAAGGTTTTCCCTATATAAGTCTATGTAAAACCAAAAAGCCCTGGGGCAGGGGCATTTTGGCCCCCCAGGGCTATAATTTGAACAATCTTGATAAAGGTCATCAATACGAAGCTTCATACAAAATATCAAACACCTGAGCCTTCTGGCTTCAGACAAGAAGATTTTTAAAGTTTTCCCTATGTAAGTCTATGTAAAACCAAAGTGCCTTGGGGCGGGGGCATTTCTTGATAGAGGTCCACTAGATGAAGCTTCACACCAAATATTAAAGACCTATCCCTTGCGGTTTCAGAGAAGAAGATTTCTTAGATTTTTCCTATATTAGCCAATGTAAAATTCAGAGAAGAAGTTGTCTAAAGATTTTCCCAATATAAGTCTATGTAAAACCAAAGGGCCCCGGAGCGGGGGCATTTTTGGCCCCAGGGCTATAATTTGAACAATCTTGGCAGAGGTCCATTAGATGAAGCTTCATAAGTCCTGGGCCTTGCGGTTTCAGAGAAGATTTTTTTAAGATTATCCCTATATAAGCCTATGTAAAACCAAAGGGTCCCGGGGCGGGGGCATTTTTGGCCCAGCACTATTATTTGAACAATCTTGGTAGGGGTCCTTTAGATGAAGCTTTCATACCAAATATCAAAGACATGGGCTTTGCGGTTTCGGAGAAGAATATTTTTAAAGATTTTGCCTATATAAGTCTATGTAAAACCAAAGGGCCTATAATTTGAACAACCTTGATAAAGGTCATCAAGACGAAGCTTCATACCAAATATCAAACACCTGAGCCTTCTGGTTTCAGTCAAGAAGATTTTTAAAGGTTTTCCATATGTAAGTATGTAAAACCAAAGGGCCCGGGGGCGGGGGCATTTTTGGCCCGAGGGCTATAATTTGAACAGTCTTGGTAGAGGTCCACTAGATGAAGCTACACACCAAATATCAAAGACCGAGGCCTTGCAGTTTCAGAGGAGAAGATTTTTTAAATTTTTATTAAAAAAAATCAATTTTTGGCTTCCTTGACCTTGATGTGCAGCAGACCGGAACCATTTGAACAACTTTGAAAGGGGACCACCTAAGGATCATTCCTGTGAAGTTTGATCAAAATCCGATCAGTGGTTTCGGAGGAGATGTCGTTTGAAGAAATTGTTTACGCACGGACGTACGCACGGACGACGGACAAAAAGTGATCCCAAAAGCTCACCTCGTCATTACGTGACAGGTGAGCTAAAAAGGAGGCAGGGCTCTTGCTCGTAATTATCGCGCGGTGAAAATGACCTGTGTTCTATGTAAATTACTTGAACACATAGTCTGCTCAAACATCATGGCCCACTTGGATGAACATAAACTTTTGTCAGACAGACAACATGCATTTAGGAAAAGGCATAGTTGCGAAACTCAGTTGAGCACGGTTATTAATGATTGGGCAAAAATCTTGGACAAATGGGGGCAGGTGGACACATTTATTCTGGACTTCGAGAAGGCTTTTGTGGCCGTGTGGCGGCCGAAAAACGTCTCCCCGTACATCAACCATAGTGCAGTTTATATTTTACTTTTGGTCCTTTGAGATCAGCGTGAATATTCTGAGAAATCAGAAAAAAATTATTGTTTTAGACTCATATTCTAGACAGGTTTTTATTTATTTGGACCCCATTTTGATTTATATCAGTTTTTGAATCGACTGCCTATTCGAAATTCGCAAATTTGCAGTATGTTTCCTCTTGCTTTCTTTGCCGGATCATTACAGGGTCACTGATGAGGCTTTATTAGCCGAAACTACGTAGTATGACCCATCTTCTTTCTTATGAATGTTTTCATTGCTCTTAAAGGAACTCATTTTTGAGTTTTATTTGCCTTCACTGCAGCTGGTGTTGTGCCGTGTGGCGGCCGTAAAACGTCTCCCCGTACATCAACCATAGTTCAGTTTATATTTTACTTTTGGTCCTTTGAGATCGGCGTGAATATTCTGAGAAATCAGATAAAAATTATTGTTTTAGACTCATATTCTAGACAGGTGTTTATTTATTTGGACCCCATTTTGATTTATATCAGTCTTTGAATCGACTGCCTATTCGAAATTCGCAAAATTGCAGTATGTTTCCTCTGGCTTTCTTTGCCGGATCATTACAGGGTCACTGATGAGGCTTTATTAGCCGAAACTACGTAGTATGACCCATCTTCTTTCTTATGAATGTTTTCATTGCTCTTAAAGGAACTCGTTTTTTTTTACACCCCTCCTCATTAACTACTTAAATCCAAATTATTTGGCTATGGAATAGATTCCTTCCTTTGCTACAGAAAACAGCGTGTTGTTGTTAATGGTGAATCTTCAGTATGGGCGCCAGTTTTATCTGGGGTCCCCCAGGGGACTGTTCTTCGTCCGCTGCTATTCTCCCTGTACATCAATGATATTTCCACTGACATTGACTCAGAAATAAGACTATTCGCAGACGACTGTGTTTGCTATCGGTTAATCAGAGATACTGAGGACTCAATGAAACTTCAGAAGGATATAGATAGATTAGGATGTTGGGCACGAAAATGGGGCATGAGATTTCAACCGGTTAAATGTAATATTATGCAGATAACTAGGAAAAGAATAAATAAAATTGAGGCTTCTTACACCTCAGAGGGAACGGTCCTCGAAAATGTGAATTCCATTAAATACCTTGGTGTGACAATCACTCACGATTTGAGATGGAATACACACATTAGCAACATGTGTACAAAGGCGAATAGAGCACTTGGTTTCCTGAGGCGAAATCTTCATCGGTGTCCTCAGGATGTGAAAGAGACAGCATATTGGGGACTTGTTAGCCCAATCTTGGAATATGGTAGTTGCATCTAGGACCAAAGCGGAGTGGTCTTAATGAAGAAATTGAAAAAGTCCAGAATAGAACTGCTAGATTTGTAACAGGAAATTACTGCTTTGAAACTGGGAGCATGACTGGAATTCTAGGAAAATTAAGATGGGAGTCTCTCAAGAAAAGGAGAAGAGACAGTAGGCTCATACTCTTATACAAAGGTCTAAAGGGTGCTGCCAGCATTCCAACACATGACCTTTTTCCCCCAGCTAGGCACTGTAGAAAGCACCATTCAATGACATTTCAGACCCTTACTGCAAGAACTGACATTTATAAAGAGTCGTTCTTCCCCCGAACCATTAGAGATTGGAATGCCCTTCCCGATTCGATTATTTCGACGGCTGAAAGTGCTGAGGATTGTGTAGCTAAGTTTACCTCTTTGGTTAGAGCTAGGGACTAACTTCTCATATCACAGGTCCTGGTGTATGAATGTCATTTGACGTGTCACCAGTAACAATTCTGATTCTGATTCTGAGCTCAAATATCTTTCTCAAACAGGTGGTAACTCAGGGGAAAGTATAAAACCCGGAAGTAACGGCCGGAAGCCGGGAGTAAAATCCGGGAGTAAATTTTGACAATCGAATAAAGGTACTAAACATTCACATATCTAGATGAAATTTAGACCAAAAGTAGAATATAGACTTTTCTTAAAAATGCATATAAGCTTTAACATTATTATTAAGTACGTTTCAAGAAATGAACCGAAATATACGACCATGTCGCAAAATTTTCGCCCGGTAGTAACTTTTGCGGTTTTGACGATGTCAAGCATTTTGCAAAATATGTTCAGTTTGGGGTTTCTACAAGAATTACTTTATGTATTACCAATGAAAAACACCAGAGTTGAGGAAAATGCAAACTTAAGTTATTTCATCGCTCCGTCTAGTAAATAATCGACCCGGGAGTAATTTCTGGGTTGAAATCGACGTTTATTTGCCTTATTCTCGGCCTTATTGCTTATATCACATACATTGTATTTCTTAAACGTTTGTCAGCATAAAAGCTGAGATTCAGCATGGAGTACAAGTATTTATTTACTTGTCATATCGGGACTCGACACACATCCAAACCCCCAACCCATCTCACGCCTTGCTCCTGCGCCTATGATTTAAGAGGTGTTTGATTATGTGACCCGGAAACATTTATATTTGGCGCTATTTGTTTTATGGCCGAATAATGTACAAAAGATGACACAAATTACCCCCCGCAGTCTAATCAGTGCCTTTGTTATTAGCTTTCAGGGTAGTACGGCTACATTTAATAAATACAATGCATGTGACATAGGCAATAACGCAAATTAACGCCGATTTCAACCCAGAAATTACTCCCGGCCTTCCCCCGCTTCAATTACTTGCTTCACGGAGCGATGAAATAACTTTATTTTTGTATTTTTCTAATCTCTGATATGATTTTAATTGATAATACATAAACCTATTCTTGTAGCAATCCCAGACTGAACATATTTTGCAAAATGCTTGACATCGTCAATACCGCAAAAGCTACTCCCGGGCGAAAATTTTGCGACATGGTCATTTATATCGGTTCATATCTTGAAAAGTACTCGATTATAAATATAAAACTTATATGAATTTTAAAGAGGAGTCTATATTCTACTTTTTATCGCATTTTTATTAAGATATGTGAATGTTTAATACCTTTATTCGATTGTCAAAATTTACTTCCGGAATTTACTCCCGGCTCGCCCAGCTGTTACTCCCGGGTTTTATACTTTCCCGTAGCTCAGTTGCTTTCTTTCTCTCTTTCTCTTTCTAATGATACTGCGTCGTTCACATTTGACCATTACCGCAGACCTGTATATTACATACACTCCAGGTTTTGCAGGAAGAAAGCATACACAGTAATCATGTCATTACGGTAGAGATCTTTAACCTGCACAGGGGATGGTTCTCCCTGCAAAGGGGGCCTCCAGTTGCTCAAACCTGACGTAGAAGTCGTCAGTAGGTCGTCCAGCTGCACCAAACGAGGATATTGCCATGTTTTCCGGAACTCCCAATACCCCCATCAATCCCTTTAAATACCAAAACATCCTAACCTCAATCAATAGGGCTTGGAAAAAAAAAAAAAAAGAGGGCGAAACGACCCACCTAATCAGGGTCAAACGACGCAAGGTATCCGTATATACCTCAGAGAAACCAAGTTTAGTCTGGTTGGACCAGAGTGACGTCTCGACTTTCCCGCCATGGAACCAGAGGGCGTTCGATCCAATTAACCTCCGGTTAACCATGGTTTGTGATCGAACTGCCTCTTTACGGGTATCACTAAAATACGAAATGGGCATTTTCGGCGAAATGGGCTTTTGGTGGCGAAATGGGCATAAAAAGGGTGAATTTTAACTGTTTACTTCTAAATAATTAGTTTTTTTTTTTAAATGATTTTGACAAACATAAAGCCGGGATCGAGATATGAAAACCCGAATTTAAATTTATCACCATACATAAACTTTTGTGAACTATGTATGGTGCGACTTGAGTGAAGATGATTGCGAAATGGTTATCCAGTAAGGGTTTAATGTCTCCACAAACATCTCTATCCTGTGGAGATTTTAACTCTTCCATATTATTTTACTTTCAATTGTAATCCATTCTAGAAATTTTGAAAAAAAAAAACCATCGTCATTTCTATGCACATTTTTGGCGAAATGGGCTAATAAACAAAATTGTCTTTTTTTTGGCGAAATGGGCTTTTTTGGGCGAAATGGTCATGAAAAGAGTGAATTGTAACTATTTTATTTTTCCATATATATAATTTGACATTCAATTGTAATCCATTCCAGCAAATTTTGAAACAACATCGTCATTTCTATGCATATTTTTGCCGAAATGGGCTAATAAACGAAATGGGCTTTTTCGGCGAAATGGGTTTTTTTGTGTGTGTGTGGGGGGGGGGGGGGGGTCATAAAAAGATTGAATTGTGACTAATTTCTTTTTAATAATGAGGTTTGTTGGAAATGATTTTGATAGACATAAAGCTGGGAGACCTGAAAACCTGAATTTAAATTTAACACCATAATCTACTTCTGTGAAATATGTGTTTGGTGCGACCTGAGTGAAGATGAGCGAAATGGTTATCCCTTAAGGATTCAATGTCTCCACATACATTTAAAGCTATCATGTGAGTGTGTGTGTGTGTGAATTCGGGTTTAACGTCGCTTAAGCTATCATGTGAAAAATTTTAACTCTTCCATATAATTTCACTTTCAATTGTGATCCATTCTAGCAATTTTGAAACAACATCGTCATTTATATGCATAATTTTGGGCGAAATGGGCTAAAAACGAAATGAGCTTTTTCGGCGAAATGGGCTTTTTTTTGGCTAAATGGGCATAAAAAGTGTGAATTGTGACCATTTTCTTTTTAGTTTTTTTTTTTTTTTTTTTTTTTTTTGAAATGATTTTGACAGACATAAAGCCGGGATCGAGACATGAAATTAATACCTGAATTTTAATTAACACCATACATAAACTATGTATGGTGCGATGGGAGTGAAGTAGATTGCGAAATGGTTATCCAGTAAGGATTTAATAAAAATCA
Source organism: Lucinisca nassula (assembly GCA_963580285.1). Taxonomy (NCBI): domain Eukaryota; kingdom Metazoa; phylum Mollusca; class Bivalvia; order Lucinida; family Lucinidae; genus Lucinisca; species Lucinisca nassula. The sequence goes on along the minus strand of OY757012.1, from coordinate 71,130,121 downwards.
AAAATGAGTTCCAGTAAGAGCAATGGAAACATTCATAAGAAAGAAGATGGGTCATACTACGTAGTTTCGGCTAATAAAGCCTCATCAGTGACCCTGTAATGATCCGGCAAAGAAAGCCAGAGGAAACATACTGCAATTTTGCGAATTTCGAATAGGCAGTCGATTCAAAGACTGATATAAATCAAAATGGGGTCCAAATAATTAAAAACATGTCTAAAATATGAGTCCAAACCAATAATTATTTCCGATTTCTCAGAATATTCACGCTGATCTCAAAGGACCAAAAGTAAAATATAAACTGCACTATGGTTGATGTACGGGGAGACGTTTTACGGCCGCCAAACGGCACAGCACCAGCTGCAGTGAAGGCAAATAAAATAAAAAATGAGTTCCTTTAAGAGCAATGGAAACATTCATAAGAAAGAAGATGGGTCATACCACGTAGTTTCGGCTAATAAAGCCTCATCAGTGACCCTGTAATGATCCGGCAAAGAAAGCCAGAGGAAACATACTGCAATTTTGCGAATTTCGAATAGGCAGTCGATTCAAAGACTGATATAAATCAAAATGGGGTCCAAATAATTAAAAACATGTCTAAAATATGAGTCCAAACCAATAATTATTTCCGATTTCTCAGAATATTCACGCTGATCTCAAATGTCTCCACATACATCTCTATCCTGTGAAGATTTTTAACTATTCCATATTATTTTACTTTCAATTGTAATCCATTCTAGCAATTTTGAAAAAAAAAACATCGTCATTTCTATGCACATTTTTGGCGAAATGGGCTAATAAATAAAATGGTCTTTTTTGGCGAAATGGGCTTTTTTGGCGAAATGGTCATGAAAAGAGTGAACTGTAACTATTTTCTTTTTGATTTTGACAGACATAAATTTAAGACGGGAGACCTGAAAACCTGATGATTTTTAACTCTTCCACATAGTTTTACTTTCAAATGTAGTCCATTCTAACAATTTTGTCAGGCCTCGGTAGCTCAGTCGGATGCGCGTCCATCTGGTGATCAGAAGGACGCGGGTTCGATACCTATCAGGGTCGGCAGCATTCTTTCGCGGAGATTGATCATGAAATCTTTTCCACGGTCATTCTTTTCCCATCCGCTGATTCAAGAAGGACAGTTGTTAGTTTCTGGCAAAAGAATGTGCATTGTACTGGTTAGCCGCTTACGTATAAGCCTGTCCAGGAAGTCTGGATAGGTAAACTGACCGGCTCAAAAATGACCTAAATAGTGTTGACTGGGCCGTTAAACACCAATACAAACAAACAAATAAATCACTTGACCAAACTTTCGTTTCTCCTTTTCTCGGAGGCTGCACATGAAACATTATTGACATTGGTTCAGTTCTTTCATAAGTCCTTCGTGGACGGACGACGTACCTTATCATCCTATAAGCTCCCCGGACCCTTCCCAGCGGGAACACGACGTTTAAGCAACACCACAGTAACATTACGTTGATACGACGTTGCATTCACGTCGTGTGACCATTGTGTTGGGCTCAGGGGAGCAAATAGATTTACACGTTATTTATTTATTTATTTATTTAGTGTAGATTGATCATGATATCTTTGTTGCGGTCATTCTCTCCCTTCCACTGATTCAAGAAGGGCAGTTGTCAGTTTCTAGCAAAAGAATGTGAACTGTACTGGTTAACCGCTTATGTATACGCTTGCCCAGCAAAAGTGTTGATAAGTAAACTGACTGGTTCAAAATGACCTAAATAGTGTTGGCTGGGCCGTTAAACTCCGAAACAAATAAAAATCAAAAATAAGTTCCTTTTAGAGCAACGAAAACATTCATAAGAAAGACGATGGGTCATACTACGCAGTTTCGGCTAATAAAGCCTCATCAGTGACCCTGTAATGATCCGGCAAAGAAAGCCAGAGGAAACATACTGCAATTTTGCGAATTTCGAATAGGCAGTCGATACAAAGACTGATATAAATCAAAATGGGGTCCAAATAATAAAAAAACCTGTCTAGAATATATGTCTAAACCAATAATTTATTTCTGATTTCTCAGAATATTAAAAACCTGAACAAAAGAAAGATGTATTTATTTATTTATTTATTTATTTATTTCAAACAGCTTTAACAATGTCATTATTTCACCAATATCATATCATATGACCACACGTGTTATAACACACGGTAATCATATTGGAGAGAACCACTGTTTATTTTGATGTCACTGACGTTGCGTGAGTCAATGTATTGATCGAAGTATGAACAACATACGTGCCTATAGTTAACTTTTTGCAATCGATCCAAAGTTTTAAAGGACAGAAATTGAATTCGTGCTGTTGTCCACGTGACTATCACTGATTTGGAGAAACTAAACTCCAGTTTGCTCTTTATAAAGTGGGGTTTATTGGGGTTTTCATTTCTCGGACTTGTTAACGTGATGGACATGTCATTACATAGACAATCGGCTGCTGTGAACAGATTATCGTAACAAATCATTAGTCCTTAAATATCTTCCTTTTTGTTGAAGGCGTCCTAGACCTTTCTGCCCTATTTCTTTTAACTTGATTTGGTTTCCTGCCAGCAGATGGAGTTTGGAGAATTTTGCGTGTTCCGTCTGTTGATATGGAAATTCCCGACTTTGATCGCCCCTTATCACTCCAAAATTTTGCTAGAAGCCTTTTCCTCCTTTCTTCGTCACACTGTACCCAGAAATCAATGTCAACCCTATGATGCTGAAATTCCTCGTGGAGTTTGAAATTTCCTGTCCCTCTTATAGCTCGTGAAATTTCTTCCTGTTCAGAAATTATGATGTCATACATACGCAAAATAAAATCAGGCATCGACTTCTGTTTCCAGTCGGTGGCGGCTTTAAGAATATGGTTTGCCGATTCTGAATTATTGCTAGTCCAGTTTGGAGGCACTTTCCCTCTCAGAACAGGGTCAATGACATGTGTTCTTATCTGAGGCACAAGTCTTTGGTCAAGGTACTTTCTAAATGACTTTTCTGCGTCTGGCTGTTCGCGCTCTAATAAAGTCATGTGTAATCGCTCTAATCTCGTATTGAAGGTGTCTACATCGGTCGAGCTTGTCAGTCCGTTTTCACCAAAAATTTCATCTAAGATTTTTTTTTCTGTCTTTCATTGGATAACCAACACTGTTTTCTAAATAATCATTCGCGTTTTTCCTTAAATGTCTGGTGCACAAGACGTGAGTAGATCCGGGGAAAGAACGCTTAAATGCTGCTTTCATTGCATATTCGTCATCCGACCCGATAGTTAACTGGTTTAATTCCAAGTCTGTGAAATTGTCTGCAATATGGTGAAGCCCATTTCGTTTATTAGCCCTTTTCGCCGAAAATTGTGCATAGAAATGGTGATGTTGTTTCAAAATTGCGAGTCTGGATTACATTTGAAAGTAAAATTATAATGTGGAAGAGTTAAAATCTTCACAGGATAGAGATGTTTGTGGAGACATTAAACCCTTACTGGATAACCATTTCGCGATCATGTTCACTCACGTCGCACCATACATAGTTCACAAAAGTTTATGTATGGTGATAAATTTAAATTTAGGTTTTTATATCTCGATCCCGGCTTTATGTTTGTCAAAATCATTTCCAAAAAAACTAATTATTAAGAAGTAAACAGTCAAAATTCACTCTTTTTATGCCCATTTCGCCACCAAAAGCCCATTTCGCCCCCATTTCGCCGAAAATGCCCATTTCGTATTTTAGTGATACCGCTCTTTACCATTCGCGACAGTTTGTTTAAAGATGGCGTCAATGTAGACAGAAAAGTCTAAAATTATCGGTGTGTTTTGATGACCATTCGATTAGGGTAAGCTTCCTGTCTATCTCTATATGATCCTAATACCTCTTTCCAGTACGGTCCCTGGACAATTCGGCCCATGGCAAAATCGGCTCATAACAAATTCGGCCCTATTGTTTTAGTATACCTCTGTTATTGGCTTCCAATTTCGATTGTGCGCCATTTACCATTTCCGAATACCATTTCCGACATCGAGAATGGTGAACCCCGAAGGTTCTTCGTCTCGCTCTGTAATTCTTCTTTAAACTATTATTGGTGTCCCCGGTGTAGCCTATTCTTCTTGTATATAGTCGCGTGCTTTAACTTCGAGGGTTCAACAAGTTCGACGTCATCGTTTGTTTTCGTATAATCGGATTGTTTCTGTCGCTATCCTTTTGGAAGAAACAACACAGAAAAAGAAAGTAGAAAACTATCATTTTTCTATGATATTTCATTGCAAAATAAGTAATTTGAATTTTCTTTGCAATTATTTAATTTTGTTACTATTTTTAGCCATGTTTCATTCATCCGTCGCTTACGTCGTCGAACTTAGGTTACGCCAGTATATGTAGTTGTAAATGTTTATAAGGTTGCGAAATACACATGTAGTAGATAAGAAATGTCTAGTAAGATGATCAAGATGATTAACTAGTATATTTTACTGTCATCACATCTCTTATTGATCCAATTCTGATCCAATTTAGTTTTAAATTGAATAACACTTGTTGTAGCCTATTCTTCTTGTATAAGTAGTTGTATATTACATGTTTATAAGGTTGCGAAGTACACATGTAGTAGATAAGAAATGTCTTGGAAGCTGATCAAGATGATTAACTAGTATATTTCACTGACATCACATCTCTTATTGATCCAATACTGATCCAACTTAGTTTTAAATTGAATAACACTTGTTGAACTAACAATATCTTGGGGTAAGGAGTTCCAGTCTTCCACTATTCTTACAGCAAATGAATTATATCTAATGCTCTTATTACTCCTGGTTTAAATATTTTACTTGAGTGACCCCGTGTTGATGTGTCCACCATTTGAAAGAATTCCTCCTTCGCAATATCGTCGAATCCATTAATTATTTTATACACATACCGTATTCGCCCTAATTACCGCACCGTGCGCTTAGTTTTTTCAAAATCGTCTACCTAATTAGCGCACACTTGATACGACAACAACAGCTTCCAAGATGATGCATACTGATATTTAATGGGACGGGAAAAGATACTTAAGCATTGCCTTCACTGTTGGAAGAAATAATGGTAAGTTTTTTATAGATTTACAATGAGACCTTCAAGGGGAGATTACTGTAAAGTGTGCGCTTATGCATTTCCTTTTCAAAAATAGCTTTGGTGTGCGCTTATAGGAGCATGTGCGGTAATTAGGGCGAATACGGTATATTAAATCTCCCCTCTTTCGTCTGTATAGTAATGTTGACAGATTTAGCTCTTTTAACCTTTGCCCATAGCTAAGGTGACGTAACTGGGGTAACAGCCTTGTGGCCCTACGCTGAATATTTTCTATAACCCTGATATCCTTCTTGAGTGTGGGAAACCACACTGAATCTCCATAATCGACATGTGTTCTGACCAATGATTTATATAAGCATAAAAATGAATCCTTATCCAGATAATTAAAGGATCTTCTAATGAGGCCTAGTATTTTATTTGCTTTATTAACAGTAACACTAATGTGTTCATCAAATTTTAAATTACTCTGAAATATTATTCCTAAATCTTTCTCCTTTTCTACACTCTGTACTTCCATCAGGTTACCATTTTTGTCAGTCATTTTGTAACTATAGCATGGATTATTTGATCCAATATTTAGATTGGATTGCCCCAGTTTATTTCTAACCGTCTTATGTCGTAACTAGGAAAGCCCAACAGATAAGACTGCTCTCCACATATTTACGCAGTGAAAACTCGTTCAGAATAAACAAGAATATGCAGCGCCCGTCGATGTCTACTTATAAAACGTTTCCAGTTGTCTATTTATCCCCTTTTCTCATATCTCCGTTCAGTCTCATAACTCCGTTCAGTCTCTTCTTTGATTAATATGAAAAGGAATCATTTTTACAGTTATCACACATCACAATTTGTTGTTAATAACGGACATTTAAACCTGTTTTGAAGAAATTCAGTTTTGACTTGCTATTTAATTCACAAAAATCGAAATTTGTCAGAAAATGCTTAATATTTTAGGGGTCCCCAAAACTAATCTCTAACCAGTGACATGCATGTGTCTGAAAATGATAAGTATCAACAAATTAGAATAGTGCACAGTCTAAATAAAATACTCATCATGTATAATATTCATAGAATGAATCTAATTACTTATGATAATCAAATCAATTTGGGTGAACGGAGTTATGAGAACATGCCCCCAAAACACCCTGCATTTCTAGACGGCTGTAGAATAAATAGAATTGATGTTTATTTTCTTAAATCTTGAGATTCTCATAGGCATTAAGTCAAATGTTTAAAAAATACCTGCAGAAAATTATTTTTGAAACAAAAAAATGAAAGCAGGATTGCTCAACCTTAGGTGAACGGAGTTATGGGTTTCCAGGCTATAAAGCATTTCCAAGAAGTCAAACCAAGAAAAAAAAAGTTACAGTAGAAACAGATCCTACGTTCACTTTCGCCCTTTTGATGTAACCTCATAATTAACCCATAGGTGCCAAAACATATTCCAACTTTATAAGTCTGGAGTGGTCAATTTCTAACCATAGGGATGCCATTTTTGGCTTGCAGTGACGGCTGCAAGCCAGTTATGCAGGCGTCACACTGTCCCGAAATTGACACAAGATGGAAACACGATAAAGGAAATGTTCTAATTCGGCTCTGATCGTGAAAACATCGGGCCATTCGTGAGGACATCTTAAGCCATCGTATGATCACCGGTGGATTTTCTGAGGCTCTGGCAGCAACTTCGTGAGCGGCGGCAAAATCTTTGGCATGCCAAAAAATTGCCCGAAGACATTGCGAAGGTTCATTTTCGTGTTGAATTCGTTTGTCCATCTTGCCCTTCGTAAGGCCATCGTGAGGGCATCTTGTCAAATCGTGTCATCTTCGTCTTTTCTTCGTGTGATCATCGGTGCTCTCGGGCATTTTACGTCTCACGAAGACAATACAAGGGAAACAAGAAGTCGTCCGATTGTCTTAGGAAGGCAATACGACTACGTGAAACCCTCGCATTGACGTCGTGTAACCATCGTATTATAGTACGATGACATTGAGATTGGACCACGGTGTCGACGAAGACAGCTGAATTTGAGCACCTCCAGCGATACCCATATGTCATGGTAACGTAGACATATAAAATGCCAACCCCAGAGCATCTTCCTCAGTCAGTCCTGATGAGCAACTCTGCAGAGCATAGGCTTGTGTAACTCGCAAAGCTTCAGTCATAATTATTCACAATTCTGTTCCTGCAGAATGGCACACTTTGATGATGAGACAACCAGGAAAAAGAAGGGCAGCAGCATTGCTTCTTTTGATGCACCCTAGAGAACAAGATGAGCAGATCTTACTGTCCTATAAACCAAGTCTCTCTGAAAAAGTGGTCTTCTCTTTGGGTGGCATTTTAAATTGGATTTAAGTTGAATCAAATTTAAGAGAGTTGAAATGTACTGTGTACTCTCCGATCATCAAATGAATTTAAAACGGTCGGCCGAAGGTTTTATAACATCGGGAGGTCACGTGTCGCCTTCGGGACCTAGTTCGAACGCATCGTACTCTCAATACGACGTCGTGAAGCCGTCGTGTGGCCTTCGTTTGGCCTGCGGGTAAACTTCGTGATAAAAATCCACATCTTCGTGTTGCCTTCGTGTGTGGTTCGGATACCATCGTGTGACCTTCTGCATGCATAGTTCTTGCTTCGGCTAGAGATTGGCTGTTGACCATGTTCGGGGCGATCTTCGCGCGAAATTCAAAATTCCATATTCGTGTGGCCACCTGGTGTCATTTTCGGGACAGTGTGACGCCTGCATTAGATTGGAAAAGTGGTTCCGGCTTTAGACTTCTCTTTCTATGTTATTTTGGATCCTCAGGTGTTTTTATTTTTAAACAAAAATCAGAGATACAGTCAGCTTTTTCCGGTGTTCTGGTTCCCTCACCCTATAGCTCAATAGCTTTCGCATATTTTAATAGAATACAGGGTACCAGTTTAGTGAGAGATGGTCTAGTGACAGAGCTATCCTTTCTGTGCGAAAGTTTAAACACCGAAGCGAATTTATCCGGTTGTGGGACAACTCGGCACATGACAAACTCGGCCTATACAAACTCGGCACATAATTAGCTGTTTGGGTCAATTATCTATTGTTCACTTGGTAATGATAATTGCATAACCAAACAAATAATCAAATTAAAGTTACCTGTGAAATAGGGACCAACTAAATAGGGACCAAACATCAATATTTATGTAGATCTTTATTAAAAAAAAAAATAAATATGAAGTTTTTTTTTTCAATAAAATTTCAACTATTTAAATTTCAAATATTTAAGTTGTTTCATAAATTTACCAGCGAATAAATCGTAAAAAAAAAACAAAAAAAAAAACAAGGCATAGGTTGTGAGTACTCGTTAGAACCGCCTCAATGAGGTGGTTCTAACAAGCACCCACAACCTATTTTTACTGAAAACAAGGAAAAAATATCGTTTCACAAGACGCCCATCAACTCGGCTGGGCAATCATGGGTGGCAATGAGTCCCAAATATCATAATCACAGCTTTAGTCATCGCCTGATTAATCAGATAATTAGTGTGGCAATTAATTCATATCCAGAGCATATTGATTTAGATGATTTAAAGAAAAATTCAAAAAAATAAACTAGAAACTTTTTTTATTTAATAAGCATATATATAATTATTATAAAATAATAATAATAAAACAGGCAAATCAAGTATTAATGTACAGCTTAATAAGCATTATAACTATTGTGGGCCGAGTTTGCTATGTGCCGACTTTGTAGGGGCCGAGTTGGTTATGTGCCGAGTTGGCTATGTGCCGAGTTTATATTTTACTTTTGGTCCTTTGAGATCATCGTGAATATTCTGAGAAATCAGAAATAAATTATTGGTTTAGACTCGTTCTAGACAGGTTTTTAATTATTTGGACCCCATTTCGATTTGTGTCAGTCTTTGAATCGGCTGCCTGTTCCAAATTCGCAAAATTGAAGTACGTTTCCTCTGGCTTTCTTTGCCGGATCTTTGCAGGGTCGCTGGTGGGGCTTTGTTGGCCGAAACTACGTAGTATGGCCCATCTTCTTTCTTATGAGTGTTTTCATTGCTCTTAAAGGAACTCATTTTTGATTTTTATTTGCTATGTGCCGAGTTGTCCCGATACCATTTATCCACTAGGCCACGGTCTACTCAGCACTACCGTCAATACAGTTTACCTGACCACATTCATAAATCATCTGTGTAGCAGTCTACAATTCACTCGAAGGTCAAAACTCGATGGGTTTTGTTGAAAGTGTGGGTGCTCTATAGTAATCACTCTGTCCATTCATCTGTCTGTCCGTCCACAATTTTTTTATCCTCCATAACTTTCTTATTCCTGGATGGATTTAAATATATATTTGGCAGAAATGTTAACCATAATGTGATGGAGTGTTGCGCGCAAGACTCAGGTCCGTACCTCAAAGATCAAGGTCATACTTAGAGGTTAAAGGTCAAAAAAGGGTCTTTGTCGTGTCCAATCAATAACTTTGTTATTCCTGGATGGATTTAAATATTACTTGACAGAAATATTAACCATAATGTGATGGAGTGTCTCGCGCAAGACCCACAGCCGTACCTCAAAGGTCAAGGTCATACTTAGAGGTAAAAGGTCAAAAAAGCGTCTTTTTTGTATTGTGTCCAATCTATAACTTTCTTATACCTGGATGGATTTAAATATTACTTAATAGAAATATTAACCATAATGTGAAAGTTTGTCACGCGCAAGACCCAGGTCCGTACCTCAAAGGTCAAGGTCATACTTAGACTTAGAGATGAAAGGTAAAAAAACGTCTTTTTTATCGTGTCCGATCAATATCTTTCTTATTCCTGGATTGATTTTAGAATAACTTGACAGTAATGTTAATCATCATGAGAGGATGTGATATGCGCAAAACCCAGGTTGGTTTCTAAAGCCGAGTTATCATGTTCAAAATGATTCTTTGAGCTATGTTGTTTCATTTCCTTGTTCTTTATAGTTTTTTAACATCAACATTTTCCTACTCCTCTGATAGCGCTGCCAGGGCGCTAGTCAGTTTCACTGACAGCTCTAGTTATATTGAAGGTACTGCCACCAATAAATGAACAAAGTTTACGGCACAGTGACAGTCAATTGGTCCAGTTTTTATCAAGATTAAGATTCACCTTAAATAGCTTTATACTGTTTATTTCTTTTTAGACTTTGAGATAAAAACTGTTAACATTTGTAACATAGTTTACTTTGGTTGTCTCTTGTTTATAATATTTTTATACTTTGCTAATAAAAGATGTTAACATTTTATGTCTCTCCCTCCTTCGTCTTATACTCCCTTGTATGTATATTTGTGTCGTCACCTAACAATTACATGTTTACTGGCCACATGACATGAATGTATACTCAGTATGTATGGAAGACTGCCTCTGTGGTCCAGTGATTAAGGTCGCTGACTTGTAATCACTGGAGGGTCATGGGTTCGAGCCCCGCTACCGGCCATGATCGTTTATGTGAGAACATATGGTAGTTTGTGTCGGAAGATCGGAGTCTAGTACTGGTACTTTCCAGGAACGGTGGTTGGGAAACTACCCGCCTGTATATGACTGAAAGATTGTTGAACGGGCATAAAACCTAGCAAAACAAACAGTATGTTTGATGTGTTCTACCACATTATTGTGTTCACAATGTCTTCTTCCAACTACTATTCAGATACTACTGAGCAAATTTCAATAAAACAGGGTCATCACAATGGTCCCTTACTATCATAGTTGGTCAAAAGTGAGAATGTGATCATTGGGTCACATATCAATGCCTCAGTTACCTTAACATTGAAATATTTCTTCCAATAAATGTCAGGGTAGTGCCACATAGAAAATTGACACCTCATGGGTTTGTCCATTCCAATGTGTAGATAAACCATATATTGCCTTTGAGTACACTGCATCAAAAGTCTATGTCCCATTAACAAGAACAGTGCAACTTGCTTCCTCACCAGTACTTTCATCTACATCAACTCGTACATCCATGTGGCGGCAATATGGCTACATGTACATTTACACCAGGAACAGTACCCTTAAAACCAGGCAAGCCTTTCCTTTTAAAAGGAACCTTTATTTGTGATAAGTTTTACAAATTTTTTAAAATGCATGTACGTTGAGCAAACAGTTTAGATCTTGATCAGATGCGGTGTGTGATCTGGGTCTGCACTATTTGCCAATGTCTCAAAAAGGGCCACTAGGCATATATGGGTTAATTCCAATAATTGAAGGTCAATGTAAAAAGTGAAATTATGTTAACTGTTGTATTCGACGTAATAAGCATTTGTTGTGACTTGAAACTAACCCTACATCATATATGGTCTTCTGCATTGGGATCTATGTGCTAAAATCTCTTGAACTAGCATTTTCATTACGAAAATATATACAGAATTTTGACACCCGATAAATCGATAAAAAAAATAAGATTTTATTTTCTGCTCTAAACATAGATTGTGGGTACTGGTTAGAACCGCCTGAATGACGCGGTTCTAACGACTACCAACTGTCTAGGGGTCAAAATTAGGCAGGCGTGTTTTCGTGATGTGAAAAAAAAAACATTATTTTTTTGTAGTCCAAATATAGATTGTCTGTGCTCGGTTTTCTGAACCCCCTAAAAAGGAAAACAATGTACCCCTGTACACCCAATTTTCTCTATATAAAGTTGGGTTTAAAAGGTTGTTCAGTAAGTATGGGTAGGCCTCGATGTGCTTCTAGTGCCCGGTTACCTTGAAAATGAGATCGTCGTTGTTCAGTACACGGACTTGTTGATGTAATGCTTTTCTTTTCTTAAGGATTTGTAAAAAGAAAAAAAAAACAAAAACAAATGCCTAGGCTATAGATTACAAAAGTTAATTCTGTTTCACACTTCTCTCGGAGTCAGAAACTTTTCATGGCCGCTCAGAATTACGAAGAGAGTTTGACAGTAGAAATCAGTAAAAATAGTTTTGCAGAGTCCAGTTACAGGCAGATAGTCTAACTGTATGATAACTTATTACATGTATGTAAAACAATTTTTCCGAGTTGTATTTTTTGAAGTAAATCAATCAAGTGTGCTTGTTGTAGGGTGGTCTCTATGAAAGTGATATGTCATTTTTTCTTCATTTATTTAGGAACACTACTAACCGTTCCTTTATAAGCAGTGGGTGAAGAGAAAGACAGTTTTAAACCATTGCAGAACTTGTCTCGATCGTGCCTCGAACTGAGGCAGAAAGAGACCTCATATCCTACTTACAAAACATGCCATTGTTCATCTCTGAAATCAAATTGCCTGTCATACGAGTAATTTAAAAGCTTAACATGGTTCTGTCTTTTCTGACAAATTTTCCACCAGCATTGTACTTGTGCGAGTGAGCAGCTTGCCACAGTCAGCCTTTGCTGTTCATAAATGCTGATTTTTTTTTTAACCATTACAATCAGATGCGCACCGACGTTGCAGTTTCACTCCTCGCCGAGTCCGTGAATATGTTTCTACGTTCATTGTCCTCCTTTCAATTGCTAACACTGAAACAGTTTCCGTAAAAGTCTTAACCAGGTGCTTTTTTAGAGCGACAACGTCGATGGAACGTCATGACATTGCATCGGCTTCATGGGCATGACATGGGTCTTTTTCACAAAGGCGACCAGCACTGACTCAGGCGAGTCTGCGAGTACCAGAGCCTTTGCTGCTCTCGGATATGTAGAAGAGAAGATGCGTTTTAGTTGGCTACACACATGCATTTGACAAAATGTATGACGGGCCTCCGTGGCGTAGTGGTTAAGAGCGCTGACTCTTAATCAATATGTCTTTCACCGCTGTGGTTCGAGCCTGGCTAGGGTCACATGTGAGACGCCAAGTTCTGCAACGGAAGGTCAGGTGGTTTTTCTCCGGGTACTAAAGTTTCCGCCCACCTCTGATTAACAATCGGCTGGATATGAGTGAAATAATCTTGAAAGGGCCTTAAAACCAAAAAAAAAAAAAAATACAGTGGAAATGATTAACTTTTTAAGCCCCAAAACCTTGGAAATCGAGTGAAAAAGAATGTGAAAAATATTGTTTTTCTTTTTTTACCAGTTGATAACTTTACTTGAAAATAAATTTGTAAAACATCACAAATCACACTGGTCAATACATACGCACAGGCTGCGTAGCAGTCGCATAGGCTTCGTATTTTGGACGCATAGGCTTCGATGAAAAATATAGAAGCCTCCGTGGTGCAGTGGTTACGCTACTCGCCTTGTAAACCAGGGATTGCAGGATCGATCCCGGGCTTCTCCAGACTTTCAGATGAGTCTTTAAACCGAGGTCCCGTCTCCGTATGACCTTAGCTGTTGGTGGGACGTAAAACTAAAACTCACTCACTCACTCGATGAAAAATGGCGGATGACAGTTCGTCAATGCAGGTAAGAAACTGTTTTTACGTCAATCTAACAGTTGTATAGCGTTACCCGATGCTGACATCTGCCTTACGGACCACTTTATTAATGTGCGGCTTCGTCTGTTACAAGAAAAAGTCTGAAAAACGGAAAATAGAAAAATAGACCCCAAAAGAAATTTGGCATTCAACACAGATTCACCTGTAGTTTCAATTTTGCCCGGTCACCCTATGTATGTTTTTGTTTGATTTGAGGTTTAACGTCCCCGTCAACACTGTAAAGGTCATTTTGGAGACGTTGCTTCCAATTTTGTGGGACTTTTACCCGACATTGAGATGAAATGACATCTCAAGCCCTGTCACCCAATTAAACCAATAGAGTTTATTAGCATGGACGGTCCGCCTCGCACCGCGGTTCCTGGACAGGCTTAGATCCTCTAAGCGGTTTACCAGTACTAGTGTGCGGGCCGGATTCAGCTCTGTGTGGAAGCATCATGCAGCCCATATATTTCTTCAAGTCCCTATGGGCGGGGGCTGACCGGTCGCCCTATGTAACTACACGTTTTTGGCTGGTGTTCTGGCCGATAAATTGTGAATAACGATAAATAAAATCCAAAAGCTAATATGCAACTTTCGTCACATCTTTTGCGAAAAAGAAAAATCTTGATATTTCGATACAACGCACATAGCTTCGTTACCTATTACAATCTGTTGTCATCTGTTGTCAGGCAACAACACATTCAAGCGACATCAGAATCTGAAGCCACTAGGCTGATTGGATCCTTGGGCACAGGGCTTCCATGGTTAATTAAAATATATTGCTGCCAGTGGGCAGTGGCCCCCTGAGCTCTGGTGAGCATTGTGGCCCATGGGCCTCTTGTTTAATTTGTCTTGCACGAGGGGATTTGTATCGTCTGTGATGCCTTGTTATTACTTAGAAGTTTGTTGAATTTTTTTTTTATCAAATATAGATTTCTTTTTCATTTTTTTTTACAGTGGAAAGGTTTGAAAACAGAATGATTAGGGGTACTTTTTGGTTCTGTTTCATTTGCTGCAGTCTGTTGGGCTTTTTTACAGAATTTTTTTTTTGAAAACTTGCCCTCATCCATCTTAGGCCCCCAAAGGCTAGCTATGTTGTCTTCTGACAACTCTTGTTTATATTGGTGTTATTGTTTTCCTTGTCAAAACAAAATTGATACAGTTTTTTCCTTCTCCTGTAAAGTTTGTCAAAACATAATAAATTTCAGGACTTTACTGGTGTTGAAATTATTGACAAATTTTGTATTAACCCATAAAATGCCAATGATGACAATTGTCGTCTGCTTTGTCATTTGTCAGTTAATTTAAAAACTCATTTTTGCAAACAGTGTGGACCCAGATCAGAGTGCGCCTCCAGCAGTCTGATCTGGGTCCACACTGTTTGCCTGTCTGCAAAAATATTTTTAAAAAGTTTGCAAGAAGATTCAGCAACAACATTTAGCTCACCTGTCACGTAGTGACAAGGTGAGCTACGTGACAAGGTGAGCTTATGTGATCACATTTTGTCCATTGTGTGTCCGTGCATCCGTAAACAATTTCAAATAAGTATATCTCTAATACCCCATGGCCAATCTTGATCAAATTTCATGAGAAGCATCATCAGGTAGGGGGAAATGCTCCATAAGGTTTTTGGGCTGATCAGATTGGAATTCTGGTTGCCATGGAAACAAAAAGGTTCCATTGACTTATAATGGGGAAAACGACGTCTCCACTTTTTCACGGCCATTTCTGATCCGATCTTCATCAAACTTGCAGATAACCAGGAGGGGCTTACAGCCTACGTCGAGTTCGAACTTGGGCTGCACGGGACAAACAGCTTTGGAGTTACCTGCCCTTGAGCATAAATATAAGTGTGTCTCCAGCTTTTCTCAGCCGTTTATGATCTGATCTTTTTGTAACTTTTCATGAACGAAGACAAGCATATAATCTTGGACGAGTTCGAATTTGGTTTGAATCTGACCAGCGGTTTTCCAGTTACATCCCCTTGAGCGTGAAAAATTTTCCAATAGACTTATAATGAGGAAAACGACGTCTCCACTTTTTCTCAGCCATTTCTGATGTGATCTTCATCAAACTTGCAGATAACCAGGAGAGGCTTACAGTCTACGTCGAGTTCATATTTGGGATGCATGGGACAAACAGCTTTGGAGTTACCTGCCCTTGAGCATAAATATAAGTGAAAAATGGTTTCTCCAGCTTTTCTCAGCCATTTATGATCTGATCTTTTTGTAACTTTTCATAAACGAGAACAAGCATAAAATCTTGGACGAGTTCGAATTTGGCTTGGATCTGACGAGCGTTTTTTTCAGTTACATCCCCTTGAGTGTGAAAAAAATTTCCCATTGACTTATTATGGGGAAAACGACATCTCCACTTTTTCTCCACCATTATTGATCTGATCTTCATCAAACTTGCAGATAACCAGGATGGGCTTACAGTCTATGTTGAGTTCAAATGTGGGCTGCACAGGACAAACAGCTTCTGAGTTACCTGCCCTTGAGCATAAATGTAAGTGAAAAATGATGTCTCCAGCTTTTCTCAGCCGTTTTTGATTGGATCATTTTGTAACATTTGGTAAAGAGGACAAGCATAAAATCTCGAGCGAGTTCGAAGTTGACTTGAATCTGACCAGTGGTTTTCCAGTCACATCTCCTTGAGTGTGAAAGATTTTCCCATAGACTTACAATAGGAAAACGACGTATCAAGCTTTTCTCGGCAATTTCAAATCAGATCTTCATCAAACTTGCAGATAACCAGGAGGGGCATACAGTCTATGTTGAGTTTGAATTTGGGCCATGCATGTCAAATGACTTCTGAGTTACCTGCCCTTGAGCATAAATATTAGCGAAAAATGGTGTATCCAGCCTTCCGTAACCGTTTTTGATCTGAATTTTTTGTTACTTTTGGTAAACAAGGGTAAGCATAAAATCTCTAATGAGATGATTTTGGCTTGAATCTGACCACCGAGTTTCCAGTTACATCCCCTTGAGGGTGAAAAATTTTCCCATAGACTTACAATAGGAAAACGATGTCTCCAACTTTGCTTGGCTATTTTTCTAACCTTACCTTCATCAAACTTCCAGATAACCAGAAGGAGCTTACAGTGTATATTTAGTTCCAATTTGGGCCGCATGAGACAAAAGGCTTTCGAATTACCTGCCCTTGAGCATAAATATTAGTGAAAAATAGTGTCTCCACCTTTTCTCAGCTATTTCTAATCTGATCTATTTGAAACTTTCAGTAAACAAGAACAAGCATAAAACCTCAGATGAGTTTGAATTTGGCTTGAATCTGACATTCGGTTTTACAGTTACAGCCCTTAGAGCGCGAACAATTTTCCCATAGACTTACAATGGAAAAATGACGTTACCAACTTTTGTCCGCCATTTCTGATCTGATCTTCATCAAACTTGCAGATAACCAGAAGGAACATACAGTCTACATAGAGTTCGAATTTCGGCTGTATGAGACTAACAACTTTGGAGTAACCTGCCCTTGTTTATTGATTTGAGGTTTAACATCCCTGTCAGCACAGTGTAGGTCATTTTGGAGACATTGCTTCTAGTTTTGTGGGACTTTTGTCCGACATTGAGATGAAATTATATCTTTAGCCCTTTCCACCCAATGAAACCAATAGGTCATTATGCATTGACGGTCCAACTGGCACCACTTTTCCTGGACAGGCTTAGAACCTATTTACCAGTACTCATGTGTGGTCGGTTCCAGCTCTGCATAGAAGCAACATGTAGCCCAGTCTATTTCTTCAAGCCCCGAAGGGCATTCTTAAAACATCATTAATAATTTTCTGGTACACAGTTGAGCGATATAGGGCCATTTGGCCCTCTTGTTTAGATGTAGTTTTTCTCTGCATTTTAAGGGTTAAAGGTCAAATTTCGTATGAGCCAGCTCATGTAGAAAAGGGAACTAACTGTATAGACGAGCAGTAATGGCACACATACAGGGAGTGTCACCAGAGCCTTTGCTGATCTCAAGCATACTGTGGCAACCCCGATGTAGCTTCATGAAAGAAGCTGTTAGTTGGCTTTTTTTCTCATGCCTTAGTCCATATATAATTTTTAGTGTGAGACAGCCCAATGTCTGAAGTGAGCAGTCCTTCATCTGGTTTCACCAGACTACCTCCCATTGTAACCAGTGAGGTGGACAGAGAGTTCCTAAAGGCTATCAATAACTACATTGAAGAGGAGTTGGAAAAGATCAACTCAGACGAAGATGAACAGAGATACATTATCTACAAGACCGCTTTTAACAGGGTACGTACTTGTCTTTTTTTAGCCCACCTGGACCAAAGGCTCCAGGGGAGCTTATAGGATGGCAGTCCCTCCGTCGTCCATCCGTCCGTCCACACTTTCGAGCAGCTATATCTCTGCAGGCTGATCTCAATCATTTCTCATCTATAGTATGCCTCTGGTGGGGCATTGATGACATAAGCTTTTTTTTTTCGAAATCGCACAAAAACTTTGGTTGCTATGGCAACCACAAGGTCCCATAGACTTACAGTGGGAAAATCCTTGTCATCACCGTAGCGCCTTCAGTTTTGATCGGATCTTTCTGAAACTTATATGTATGGTGGCTGGGGATAAAATCTCGGATGAGTTCGAAAACCAGCCAAGTTGGCCCATTTATCATTGAGTTACCTCCCTTTGATTGCTGAAAATGCTGATTTTTGACCTTGTCATCACTGTAGCGCCTTCAGTTTTGATCATTTCTTTCTAAAACGTATGTAAGGTAGCTGGGGATAAAACCTCGGATGAGTTCGAAAACCAGCCAAGTGGGCCATTTTATCATAGAGTAACGTCCCTTTGATTGCTGAAAATGCCGATTTTTGACCTTGTCATCACCGTAGCCCTTTCACTTTTCATCTGATCTTTCTGAAACTTATATGTAAGGTGGCTGGGGATAAAACCTCGGATGAGTTCTAATACTGGCAAAGTCGGCCCATTTATCATAGAGTTACGTCCCTCTGATTGCTGAAACTGCTGATTCTTTACCTTTTCATCACTGTAGCCCCTTCAGTTTTGATAGGATCTTTCTGAAACTTATATGAAAGTTGGATGGGGATAAAATCTCTGATGAGTTTGAAAACCGGCCCATTTATCATAGAGTTATGACCCTTTGATTGCTGAAAATGTTGATTTTTGACCTTGTCATGACCGTAGCCCTTCAGTTTTGATTGAATCCTTCTGAAACTTATATGTAAGGTGGCTGGGGATAAAACCTTGGATGAGTTCGAAAATCGGCCAAAATTTTGACCTTGTTATCACCGTAGCCGATTTTTAGCTCACCTGGGCCGAAGGCTCCAGGGGAGCTTATAGTATAGTAGGTCGTCTGTCGTCTGTCCTCCGTCCGTCCACACTTTTGAGCAGATATATCTCAGCAGGCTGATCTCAATCATTTCTCATCTGTAGCATGCCTCTGGTGGGGCATTGATGACATAAGCTTTTTTCGAAATTGCACGAAAACTTTGGTTGCTATGGCAACCACAAGGTCCCATAGACTTACAATAGGAAAATGCTTGTCATCACCGTAGCGCCTTCAGTTTTGATCAGATCTTTCTGAAACTTATATAAGGTGGCTGGGGATAAACTCTCAAATGAGTTCGAAAACTGGCCAAGTTGGCCCATTTATCATAGAGTAACGTCCCTTTGATTGCTGAAAATTAGGGCTATAATGATACATTCACCCCAAGATACGATACGTATTGCGATACTTGCCTCACAATACGATACATATCACGATACTATTTGCTTGCTTAAATCACAGCTCGAAATTTTTCTAACTGGCTCAAAACCATCTCAGGGTTCAATCTTGTGTACCAAAGCCTCTGTAAGAATGCCCATATTTGTCATAGAAGTGATCAATGTATCTCAGTAACAATTAAGATCTTTGTAATTTGTTATGAAAATGGTCTTGAAATATGTTAAAGCTGTCATTTTCTTTGGAAATTGTACTTTTTGGCGTATCGTCAGGTATTGTGATATTAGCCCCATGATAGGATAAAAGTATCACGATACAATTTCAATGGATCATTTCACCCCTACTAAAAAGGCCAATTTTTTGCTCACCTGGGCCGAAGGTATAGTATACTGGGTCGTCCGTTTGTCCGTCCCTCCGTCCACACTTTTGAGCAGCTATATCTCTGCAGCCTGCAGGCTGATCTCAATCATTTCTCATCTGTAGCATGCCTCTGGTGGGGCATTGATGACATAAGCTTTTTTACGAAATCGCTCTAAAACTTTGGTTGTTATGGCAACCACAATGTCCCATAGACTTACTATGGGAAAATAACGTCTTGAGTTTTGATCAGATCTTTCTGAAACTTATATGTAAGGTGGCTGGGGATAAAATCTCAGATGAGTTCGAAAACTGGCCAAGTCGGCCCATTTGTCATAGAGTTACGTCCCTTTGATTGCTGAAAATGCAGATTTTTACCTCACCGTCACATAGTGGCGAGGTGAGCTTTTGGGATCACTTTTCGTCCGTCGTGCGTCCGTAAACAATTTCTTTAAACAACATCTCCTAAACCACTGATCGGATTTTGACCAAACTTCACAGGAATGATCCTTAGGTGGTCCCCTTTCAAAGTTGTTCAAATGGTTCCGGTCCGTTGCACATCTAGGTCATAGGAGCCAAAAATAGATTTTTTTCACCAAAAACTTAAAAAATCTTCTTCTCTGAAACCACAAGGCCCAGGTCTTTGATATTTGGTATGAAGCTTCATCTAGTGGACCCCTACCAAGATTGTTCAAATTATAGTGTTGGGACCAAAAATGCCCCCGCTCCGGGGCCCTTTGGTTTTACATGGGCTTATATAGGGAAAATCTTTAAAAATCTTCTTCACTGAAACCGTAAGGCCCAGGTTTTTGATATTTGGTATGAAGCTTCATCTAGTGGACCCCTACCAAGATTGTTCAAATTGTTGTGCTAGGGACAAAAATGGCCCCGCTACGGGGCCCTTTGGTTTTACATGGGCTAATATAGGGAAAATCTTAATAAAATCTTCTTCTCTGAAACCGCAAGGCCCAGGTCTTTGATATTTGGTATGAAGCTTCATCTAGTGGACCCCTACCAAGATTGTTCAAATTATAGTGCTGGTGCCAAAAATGCCCCCGCTCCGGGGCCCTTTGGTTTTACATGGGCTTATATAGGTAAGAGCTTTAAAAATCTTCTTCTCTGAAACTGTAAGGCCCAGGTCTTTGATATTTGGTATGAAGCTTCATCTAGGGGACCCCTACAAAGATTGTTCAAATTATAGTGCTGGGGCCAAAAATGCCCCCGCCCCGGGGCCCTTTGGTTTTACATGGGCTTATATAGGGAAAATCTTTAAAAATCTTCTTCTCTGAAACCGCAAGGCCTAGGTCTTTGATATTTGTAATGAAGCTTCATCTAGTGGACCCCTACCAAGATTGTTCAAATTATAGTGCTGGGGTCAAATATGCCCCCGCTCCGGGGCCCTTTGGTTTTACACGGCTTATATAGGGAAAATATTTAAAAATTTTCTTCTCTGAAACCATAAGGCCCATGTCTTTGATATTTGGTATGAAGCTTCACCCCACAAGGCCCATGTCCCCCCCCCCCCCCCCCCCCCCCCTCCCCCCTCTGGGTCTTTTGGTTTTACATAGGCTTATATAGGGAAAATCTTTAAAAATCTTCTTCTCTGAAACCGCAAGGCCCAGGTCTTTGATATTTGGTATGAAGCTTCACCTAGTGGACCCCTACCAAGATTGTTCAAATTATAGCCCTGGGGCCAAAAATGCCCCCGCTCCGGGGCCCCTTTGGTTTTACATAGACTTATATTTGGAAAATCTTGAAAAATCTTCTTCTCTGAAACTACAAGGCCCAGGTCTTTGATATTTGTTATGAGGCTTCATCTTGTGGATCCCTACCAAGATTGTTCAAATTAAAGTGCTGGAGCCAAAAATGCCCCCGCCCTGGGGCCTTTTGGTTTTACATAGGCTTATATAGGGAAAATCTTTAAAAATCTTCTTCTCTGAAACCGCTATGCCCCAGGGCTCAAGCTAGAGGGCGACTCGGGCGAAGAAGTCGCCCTGTTGGCGCTCACTTCGCCGACTTTGGCGATGAAAGCGAAAAAAACTTCGCCCTGAAATTTCGCCCGTTTTTTTTTTTTTTTTTTTTGTGTGTCTTCCTTATGAACAGTAACGGTAAACTGACAAGGTGACGATAATCCTTCGATCCACTAGTGTCAGAAATCTCAGTAATTGCACTGAACAAAGCTAACTGTTTATTCTGCACTTCGTCCCAGTTGCAGTTTGGTACTGTTATGTAATTTAATTCTAACCGTTAGCTCATGCAGCTCGAGCCACTTGCAACACGCTTAGTAGTCTTTGTCATAAATCTATCTCGGTTGATTGCACAAAGTTTTTATTGCATTAAGAGCCAATTAACATTACACAAGATTATGTAACTTAAACAGGTATATTTGTACCGTTAGCTCGTGCCAAAGTCCGGGTGCGGACGTACTTTGTTAAGTACTGTTGTATACAGTAATAAGATTAAGCTGACCGGTAACATTGACACTGCATTAGGATTCAATAAATTTTAAATATAGATGGTTTTATTTGCCATTGATTTGTTTGTACATTATATTTTGCATCCATCAATCGTTTTAATTTTTTTATGGACAACAACAAAAGTAGGTAGCAATTTTTTATTTTGTAGGTGAAAATAATTATTACTTGCCGGTAAATATTCAGTTACTCAGTAATTATCCAAATTCATAAAAAATAACAACTGATTTTCATCTAGCGAGGTTGTTCCCCCTTGTTTCAAATACAATTGTGACAGGTACTTAGTGATAGAAACCTCTTTACTTAACACCTTTCATTATAACATGGTTGGATATAACAAAAGTTACAGCTTGCCCAAATACAGTAAAATTATTATATTAAGACCACCTTTGGGACAGTTCAAAAGTGGTCTTTAAGACCACTTTTGAACAGTCCCAAAAGTGGTCTCTGATCAGGGGTCACTGTATGCAGAATACAGAAAGAATAACTGCAGCCAACCAAATAAACTTTTTAAAGCAGAATTAGTCTTCATTTCAGGTGGTCTCAATATTGGAATTGATTGATACCCCTATAAAACACACTCTCCAAATAGGGGTTTACAGGAGAACACATTACATTTTTGTTGTTCGGCGTTAAGCCGCACCCACTTCTCCCTAGACCCAGCAAACTTCTCCCTATTTTCCCAGGAGGGAGAAGTCACTTCTCCCAAATTTTTTGGGCTAGCTTGGGCCCTGTGCCCAGGTCTTTGATATTTAGTATGAAGCTTCACCTAGTGGACCCCTACCAAGATTGTTCAAATTATAGTGCTGGGGCCAGAAATGCCCCCGCTCTGGGGCCCTTTGGTTTTACATGGCTTCTATAGGGAAAATCTTTAAAAATCTTCTTCTCTGAAAGCACAAGGCCCAGGTCTTTGATATTTGGTATGAAGCTTCACCTAGTGGACCCCTACTAAGATTGTACAAATTATAGCGCTGGGGCCAAAAATGCTCCCGCTCCAGGGCCCTTTGGTTTTACATAGACTTATTTAGGTAAAATCTTGAAAAATCTTTTTCTCTGAAACCACAAGGCCTAGGTCTTTGATATTTGGTATGAAGCTTAATCTTGTGGACCCCTACCAAGATTGTTCAAATTATAGCCCTGGGGGCCAAAAATGCCCCGCCCCGGGGCCCTTTGGTATTACATAGACTTATATATAGGGAAAATCTTGAAAAATTTTCTTCTCTGAAACCAGAAGACCTCGGTCTTTGATATTTGGTATGAAGCTTCATCTAGTGGACCTCTACCAAGATTGTTCAAATTATAGCCCTGAGACGAAAAACACCCCTGTCTCGGGGGCCCTTTGGTTTTACATAGACTTATATAGGGAAAATCTTTAAAAATCTTCTTCTGTGAAACCACAAGGCCTAGGTCTTTGATATTTGGTGTGAAATTTCATCTAGTGGACCTCTATCAAGATTGTTCAAATTATAGCCCTGGGTTCAAAAATGCCCCTGCCCTGAGACCCTTTGGTTTTTCATAGACTTATATAGAGAAATCTTTAAAAATCTTCTTCTCTGAAACCACAAGGCCCATGTCTTTGATATTTGGTATGGAGCTTCATCTAGTGGACCTCTACCGAGATTGTTCAAATTATAGCCCCTGCCCCGGGGCTCTTTGGTTTTACATAATTTTATATACATGTATAGAGATAATCTTTGAAAATCTTCTTCTCTGAAACAGCAAGGCCCAGGTCTTTGATATTTGGTGTGAAGCTTCATCTAGTGGACCTCTATCAAGATTGTTCAAGTTATAGCCCTGAGGCCAAAAATGCTCCCGCCCCGGGGCCATTTGGTTTTACATAGGCTAATATAGTGAATATCTTTAAAAAATCTTTTTCTCTGAAACCCCAAGGCCCAGGTCTTTGATATTTGGTGTGTAGCTTCATCTAGTGGACCTTTGCCAAGTTTGTTCAAATTATAGGCTTTGTTGATATTTGGTATGAAGCTCCACCTTTTTAGACCTCCCTCAACATTATGCATATTGTAGCCCTGGGGTCAATAATGGCCCTCCCCGAGGCCCACTTGTTACTCTATCATATGGGTCAGGTGAGCGATCCAGGGCCATCATGGCCCTCTTGTTTACCTTTTCATCACTGTAGCCCCTTCAGTTTTGATCGGATCGTTCTAAAACTTACATGTAAGGTTGTTCGTGATGAAACCTTAGATGAGTTCTAAAACCGGCCAAGTCTGCCCATTTATCATAGAGAAACGTCTCTTTGATGGCTGAAAATTCCGATTTTTAGCTCACCTGAGCCTTTAGGCTCATAGGTGAGCTTATAGTATAGCCATGGTCCGTCGTCCGTCCGTCCGTCGTCCGTCCGTCCATCATTTTCAAAGATCTTCTTCTCCTATACTGCAGGGCCAATCAAAGCCAAATTTCATATGGAGCCTCAGTGGGTTGGGGGAACGAAAGTTTGTTCGTGGGGTCTGGATCACATGACCATCACCAAGATGGCCGCCATGCCCATATATGGTAAAAAGCCTTCAAAAAATCTTCTTCTCCAGAAACATAAGGGCAATGGCCTTGAAACTTGGCATGTAGCATATGGTACTCGGGTCCATAATGGTTTGTACAAATGGTGACCCTGGGTTGACCTTGACCTATTTTACAGCAATGTCAAATTTGTCGACTTAGGCTTTTGCATGGGGCAAAGTGAAAATAATGGATTCATAGGAAACCACTGAAGACAGTGTCACCAAAATTTGTAGATCAGGTAAAGTAACTAAATACATGAATGTTTATGGATCAGAAAGGTCAAGGTCATTCATTGGCCTTGTTCGCGGGTCTGGATCACATGACCAAGATGGCCGCCATGCCCATATATGGTAAAAAGCCTTCAAAAATCTTCTTCTCCAGAACCATAAGGCCAGTGGCTTTGAAACTTGGCATGTAGCATATGGTACTCGGACCCATTATGGTTTGTACAAATGGTGACCCTGGGTTGACCTTGACCTATTTTACAGCAATGTCAAATTTTCCGACTTGGGCTTTTGCATGGGGCAAAGTGAAAATAATGGATTTATAGGAAACCATTAAAGACAGTGTCAACAAAATTTGTAGATCAGGTAAAGTAATTGAATACATGAAGATCTATGGGTCAGAAAGGTCAAGGTCATTCATTGGCCTTAGACCAAGGTCATTCAGGATCCATATTTCAAACATTTTTTTCTCCAAAACTGCTGAGCCAATTTAAGTAAAATTTAATATGAAGCCTTTGTGAGTTGAACAAATGAAAAAATGCCAATACGGTCTAGATCACATGACCAAAATGGCCGTCACGCCCATATATAGTAAAAAGCCTTAAAAATTCTTCTCCTCCAGAACCGTAAGGCCAATGGCCTTGAAACTTGGCATGTAGCATATGGTACTCAGGCCCATCATAGTTTGTACAAATGGTGACCATGAGTTGACCTTGACCTATTTTACAGCAATGTCAAATTTGCCGACTTAGGCTTTTGCATGGGGCAAAGTGAAAATAATGGATTTTTAGGAAACCATTGAAGACACTGTCACCAAAATTAGTAGATAAGGTAAAGTAGCTGAATACATGAAGATCTATGTGTAAGAAAGGTCAAGGTCATTAATTGACCTTAGACCAAGGTCACGCAGGTTCCATATTTCAAACAATTTTTCTCAGAAACTACTGAGCCAATTGAAGTGAAATTCAATATGGAGCCTTTGGGAGTTGAACAAATGAAAAGCTGCCAATATGGTCTAGATCACATGACCAAGATGGCCACCACACCCATATATGGTAAAAACACTTCGAAATTCTTCTTCTCAAGAACCCTAAGGCCAATGGCCTTGAAACTTGGCATGTAGCATATGGTACTCGGGCCTATCATAATTTGTTCAAATGGTGACCCTGGGTTGAACTTGACCTATTTTACAGTAATGTCAAATATGCTGACTTAGGCTTTTGCATAGGAAAAAGTGAAAATAATGGATTTTTAGCTCACCTGAGCCTTTAGGCTCATAGGTGAGCTTATAGTATAGCCATGGTCCGTCCGTCCGTCCACCATTTTCAAAGATCTTCTTCTCCTATACTGCAGGGCCAATCAAAGCCAAATTTCATATGGAGCCTCAGTGGGATGGGGGAACGAAAGTATGTTCCCGGGGTCTGGATCACATGACCAAGATGGCCGCCATGCCCATATATGGTAAAAAGCCTTCAAAAATCTTCTTCTCCAGAACCATAAGGCCAGTGGCCTTGAAACTTGGCATGTAGCATATGGTACTCAGGCCCATCATGGTTTGTACAAATGGTGACCCTGGGTTGACCTTGACCTATTTTACAGCAATGTTAAATTTGCCGACTTAGGCTTTTGCATGGGGCAAAGTGAAAATTATGGATTTATAGGAAACCATTGAAGACAGTGTCACCAAAATTTGTAGATCAGGTAAAGTAACTGAATACATGAATGTTTATGGATCAGAAAGGTCAAGGTCATTCATTGGCCTTAGACCCAAGATGGCCGCCATGCCCATATATGGTAAAAAACCTTCAAAAATCTTCTTCTCCAGAACCATAAGGCCATTGGCCTTGAAACTTGGCATGTAGCATATGGTACTCGGGCCCATCATGGTTTGTACAACTGGTGACCCTGGGTTGACCTTGACCTATTTCACAGCAATGTCAAATTTGCCGACTTAGGCTTTTGCATGGGGCAAAGTGAAAATAATGGATTTATAGGAAACCATTGAAGACAGTGTCACCAAAATTGGTAGATCAGGTAAAGTAACTGAATACATGAAGATCTGTGGGTGAGAAAGGTCAAGGTCATTCATTGGCCTTAGACCCAAGATGGCCGCCATGCCCATATATGGTAAAAAGCCTTCAAAAATCTTCTTCTCCAGAACCATAACGCCAGTGGCCTTGAAACTTGGCATGTAGCATATGGTACTCGGGCCCATCATGGTTTGTACAACTGGTGACCCTGGGTTGACCTTGACCTATTTTACAGCAATGTCAAATTTGCCGACTTAGGCTTTTGCATGGGGCAAAGTGAAAATAATGGATTTATAGGAAACCATTGAAGACAGTGTCACCAAAATTTGTAGATCAGGTAAAGTAACTGAATTCATGAAGATCTTTGGGTGAGAAAGGTCAAGGTCATTCATTGGCCTTAGACCAAGGTCATTCAGGATCCATATTTCAGATATTTTTTTCTCCAAAACTGCTGAGCCAATTTAAGTGAAATTTAATGTATCATAGAGTAACGTCCCTTTGATTGCTGAAAATGCCGATTTTTGACCTTTTCATCAATGTAGCCCTTTCAGTTTTAATCAGATCTTTCTGAAACTTATATGTAAGGCGGCTGGGGATTAAAACCTCGGATGAGTTTGAATACCGGCCAAGTCGGCCCATTTATCATAGAGTTACGTCCCTTTGATTGCTGAAACTGCCGATTTTTGACATTGTCATCACTGTAGCCCCTTCAGTTTTCATTGGATCTTTCTGAAACTTATATGTAAGGTGGCTGGGGATAAAATCTCGAATGAGTTTGAATACCGGCCAAGTCGGCCCATTGATCATAGATAAATGTCCCTTTGATTGCTGAAAATGCCTATATTTGACCTTGTCATCACCGTAGTTCCTTCAGTTTTGATCAGATCTTTCTGAAACTTATATGTAAGGTGGCCTGGAATAAAATCTCAGATGAGTTCGAATACCAGCCAAGTCGGCCCATTTATCATACGAGTTATGTCCCTTTGATGGCTGAAAATGTTGATTTTTTACCTTGTCATCACCGTAGCCCCTTCTGTTTTGATCGGATTTTTTTTAAACTTATATGTAAGGTGGTTGGGGATAAAATCTCGGATGAGTTCGAAAACTGGCCAAGTCCACCCATAGAAATATGAGTCCGAACAATATGTAGTCCGTTTTAGGGCAGTAATCTAAATTGTACAAGCGTATTAGTTATCCTGTAAGCGTAATACAAACTTTTGAAGCAGACGACTTGACGATTTATCTTACGATTCAGCATTTCATATGAATCAGCTGCATCATGCGATTGATTTGGCGACGACTGCTCAAGTTTTACACTGTTTTCTATCAGTGCTGTCAATATTTAATCCTTAAAGACCAGCCTGTTGTTGGACTAGGTCAGCTGGAGTCAAGAATATTAATGGGTTTTGTTTCTGACTTTCGAGGTCAAGTTTAGGTCAGTTAGAACTTAGGTGTATATTGACATTGCGTGGAGAAATTGGAAAGAAAGGCTGTTCCTTTCAACCCTGGCATATGGTACAGGTAATTAGTGTAGGTCCTGTGATATAATTCTAGGTGCCATATATTTAGCAGAATGGACGAGCCCAACTTCAGTGATGGAAGAGTGCACGCCAGAAATAAATCAAAGCACTGACAACACTCATGCCGATTGTCTCTAAATACAGGCGGGTCATGAACGGGGACTTGAACTGATTCGTTTAACTAATGCAAAAAGTGTAGAACAAGATCAGCACAGTGTTCTGTGCCGTTTGATCTGAAGTTACATTTTTTGCCAAATCCAACATTTGATTCATGTGCAGATTTTACAGATAACACTTACATGTACCAAACACTGACAAATGACGCGGTTGATTGTTTGGCATTCAACCCGAAGTTGCAAATAAGAAAAGCGCTTCAGTGCTAATGTCTATGTGACTATCACTGACTTGTCAGAATAACTGTTCTTTTTGTCTTGTAGAAAATAGCCGCAGTGAGATCAGGGTATTCCATTAGACGGGAGAGGGTTATCCTGGAATCATAGGCTGAGCTTGGCAAACAGTATAGACCAAGATCAGACGCTGCAGAGCGCATCTTCTTATCAAAATCTTCACTATTTGTTTGGAATTTCAGAGTTAAATGAAACAGTTTAAATCTCAGCCCAGGACTATTACTCCAACCTAGACCCCACACCAGGCCCCATTCATGAATATTATTGTTGTGACAGCTGCAGAAGTGATCAAGTTACTTCAAGGCTTAAACCCCAGTAAGGCCTTAGGACCTGATGAGCTTCATCCTAGAGTCCTAAAGGAACTAGCAAATGAGTTGGGTCCAGTTTTTGCACACTTGTTTCAACAGTCTCTTGATGGGTTGAAATCCCCAAAGAATGGCTCTTAACAAACATCTGCCCGTAATTATCGCCCTGTGTCTCTGACTAGCGTTCTGTGTAAATTGCTGGAACATATAGTCTGCTCAAACATCATGGCCCACTTGGACGAACATAAACTTTTGTCAGACAGGCAACATGTATTTAGGAAAAAGCACAGTTGTGAAACTCAGCTAAGCACAGTTATTAATGACTTGGCAAAAATCTTGGACAGAGGGGGACAGGTGGACACATTTATTCTGGACTTCGAGAAGGCTTTTGACAACCCTCCTCATGAACTTCTTAAATCTAAGTTATTTGGTTATGGAATTGGGGGAAAGACCCTCAAATGGATAGATACCTTTCTTTGCTACAGAAAACATCGGGTTGTTGTTAATGGTGAATCTTCAGAGTGGGCTCCAATTTTGTCTGGAGTCCCGCAAGGGACCGTTCTTGGTCCACTTTTGTTCGCCCTGTACATCAATGATATTTCCACTGACATTGACTCAGAAATAAGACTGTTCGCAGATGACTGTGTTTGTTACCGGGAAATTAGAGATACAGATGACTCATTGAAACTTCAGGCTGACATAGATAGAATAGGATGTTGGGCTCGAAAATGGGGCATGATATTTCAGCCAGTTAAATGCAATATTATGCAGATAACTAGGAAGAGATCTAATAAAGTTGAAGCTTCTTACACCTTAGAGGGAACGGTCCTCGAGAATGTGGACTCCATTAAATACCTTGGAGTGACAATCTCACACAACTTGAGATGGAATACTCATATTAGCAACATGTGTACTAAGACAAATAGAACGCTTGGTTTCCTGAGGCAAAATCTTCATCAGTGCCCCCAGGATGTAAAAGAGGCAGATTATAAAGGTCTTGTTCGCCCAATCTTGAAATATGGTAGTTGTATGTGGGACCCCAGTGGAGTGGTCCTTAACAATGAAATTGAGAAAGTTCAGAATAGAGCTGCTAGATTTTGAAACTGGCAATTACTGCTTTGAAACTGGGAGCATGACTAGAATACTTGGAAAATTAAAATGGGAGGCTCTCAAGAAAAGGAGAAAAGACAGTAGGCTAATCCTTTTATACAAATGTCTAAAGGGTGCTGCCAGCATTCCAACAGATGACCTTGTTCCCCCAGCTAGACACTGTAGAAATCACCATTCGTGTGTTTCAGACCCTTACTGCAAGAACTGACATTTATAAAGAGTCCTTCATCCCCAGAACCATTAGAGATTGGAATGCTCTTCCCAATTCGATTATTTCAACAGCTGAAGGTGCTGATGATGGTGTAGCTAAATTTACCTCTTTGGTTAGAGCTAGGGACTAACTTCCCACATCACAGGTCCTGGTGTATGAATGTCATTTGACATGTCACCAGTAATAATAGATTCTGATTCTCACAGTGCTTTGATTCTGAAACCAAACGATTACAACACGCTTAGGCACCATGCCCTTAAGCTAAAAAGATTAAATCAACCGCGCCTTCTGGTTACCAGTCCGGCCACGTTGATCCTGTGCACCAGATTCACACCAGTACAGATAGAAACCACATGTTCAGGATCAAACTTTTGATGTGTAATTTAAGGGCGCCTAGAAAAGAAGAAAGTGAAATTTGTTATCAAAAAGCATTAAATCAGAGCGTATTGCAGCAATTTTCATTAAAGGATCGTAAGCGTGCCATGGACAGTTAGAAGGATGACGTTGACTCTGATTTTGGGTGCCACATGTGTGTGATCTATCGTCTATTGGAGGGACATCTTACTATAGAATAGAATACTATATACAGAAGACGCTAGTGGACGTCGATGTAGCGGAAGACCGACATCAGTGCGTCAAGATCAGACGCATATGCGAAACAGATTTCCGCCAGCAGCTGCTACACTGTACCTATAGATAAACAAGGGGTCTCAACTACCGACTAATAAGCACTGACACTGATCGTCGCCCTTATGAGATGCACGTTTGTGAGCTAGACGCCCCCGTTATGACCAAAGTTAACACGTGGACACAGTACGGAACACTTACGCTAGTGCATGAAATATGTAAACTGGCGTCTAAGCGAATGACATATGCATTTCAGTGAAAAATCGCACTTCAGCGTGAATCACGACGGTTGTCTTTTCCGGGTGTTTCAACGTACAGGTGTAAGGTATGCCGAGGTGACGCGTGCGTTTGTTTGTTTGTTTGATTTGAGGTTTAACGTCCCCATCAACACTGTAAAGGTCAATTTGGAGACTTTGCTTCCAATTTTGTGGGACTTTTACCGGACATTGAGATGAAATGACATCTCAAGCCCTGTCGCCCAATGAAACCAATAGGGTTTATTAGCATGGACCGTCCGCCTCGCACCGCGGTTCTTGGACAGGCTTAGATGCTCTAAGTGGTTTACCAGTACTAGTGTGCGGGCCAGATTCAGCTCTGCGTGGAAGCATCATGCTGCCCATATATTTCTGCATGTGGTTAGCGAACGCAGCGTAGTGTCATTAAGAACATTCAGAACAGAGATGTCCACAACCGACCAGACAAAAACTGTAACTTATGGACAGTAGCATTGTTAAAACTTGAATTTTAATGTTTGGTTTTGAAAACGTTAATAGTTTCTTTCAAAATATTGAGACATCGAATGGCGTTTCATAATACCACCGGTCTATAGACATCTGCAAACATATCATATTTTTGAATTTACAGAACTACCTTTCTAAATTTTAAGATCTTTTTAGAAAGGTTTTCTGCAAGTTTTCACAGTGTTATAATTTTTTGATAGAATCTGTCAATTCAGTCCCTTTGGCACTTTGATTTACCTTGTTATCACTGTAGCCCCTTCTGTTTTTGATCCGATTTTTTTTAAACTTACATGTAAGGTGGCTGGGGATAAAATCTCGGATGAGTTCGAAAACTGGCCAAGTCCACCCATTTATCATAGAGTAACATCCCTTTTATTGCTGAAAATGCTGATTTTTGACCTTGTCATCACCATAGCCACTTCATTTTTGATCGGATTTTTCTGAAACTTATATGTAAGGTGGCTGGGGATAAAACCTCGGACGAGTTTGAATACCATTTAAGTCGGCACATTTATCATAGAGTTACGTGCCTTTGATTGCTTAAAAATGCCTATGTTTGACCTTGTTAGCATTGCTGCCCCTTCTGTTTTGATTCGATCTTCATGAAACTTACAAACAAATAAGTCAGGTAGAAAAACTCGGAGGTTTGCCTATTTGTCACAGAGTAACATCCCTTTGATTGCAGCAGTTAATTGCTTATTTTTGAACTTGTCATCACCATAGCCCCATCAGTTCATATCGGATCTTCTAAGCAAGTCAGGAATAAAAGCTTGAGTCAGTTTGAAAACTGGTGAGGTCAGCCAATTTATCATAGAGTTACATTCTACTTGATTTGCAGAAATTGCTTACCCTGTCATCACCATGTCCTTCCATTAATCCTTCGGTAAAGGTTGGCACTTCCTGAAACTTTGACTCTGTTAGCTACTGTGAGCGATACAGGACCAGCTTGGTCCTCTTGTTGACCTTGTCATCACCGTAGCCCCTTCAGTTTTGATTGGATCTTTCTGAAACTTAGATGTTAGGTGGCTGGGGATTAAACCGCGGATGAGTTCGAAAACCGGCCAAGTCGGCCCATTAATCACAGAGAAACATCCCTTTGATTGCTGAAAATGCTTAGTTTTGACCTTGTCATCACCGTAGCGCCTTCAATTTTGATCGGATCTTTCTGAAACTTATATGTAAGGTGGCTGGGAATAAAACCTCAGATGGGTTCGAATAACGGCCAAGTCGGCACATTTATCATAGAGTTACGTCCCTTTGATTGCTGAAAATGCCGATTTTTGACCTTGTCATCAAAGTAGCCACCTTAGTTTTGATCGGATCTTTGTGAAACTTATATGTAAGGTGGCTTGGGATAAAACCTCGGATGAGTTCCTGTAAGGGCAAAGTCGGCCCATTTATCATAGAGTTACGTCTCTTTGATTGCTGAAAATAGCCATAGCCGATTTTTGACCCTGTCATCAACGTAGCCCCTTCAGTTTTGATCAGATCTTTCTGAAACTTATATGTAAGGTTGCTGGAGATAAAAACTCAGATGAGTTCGAAAACTGGCCAACTCGGCATATTTATCATAGAGTTACGTCCCCTTGATTGCTGAAAATGTCTATTTTTTACCATTTCATCACCGTAGTCCCTTCAGTTTTGATTGGATCTTTCTGAAACTTATATGTAATGTGGCTCGGGATAAAAACTTGGATGAGTTTGAAAACATGCCAAGTCGGCCCATTTGAGCTCACCTGGGCCGAAGGAATCCGCCGTCCGTCATCCGCCGTCCGTCATCCGTTGTCCGTCGTCTGTTCGTCTCCACCTTTGACCAGTTATATCTCTGCAGCCTTTATTTATCATTTCTTATCTGTAGCATGCCTTGGGTGGGGCAACGAAGAATTTAGCTTTTTATCAAAACTGAATGAAAACTTTGGTTGCTATGGCAATCCCAATTTCCCATAGACTTACAATGGGAAAATGCTTGTCATCACTGTAGTACCTTCAGTTTTGATCGGATCTTTCTGAAACTTATACGTAAGGTGGCTGAGGATAAAAACTCGGATGAGTTGAAAATCGGCCAAGTCGGCCCATTAATCATAGAGTTATTTCCCTTTGATTGCTGAAAATGCCGATTTTTGACCTTGTCATCACAAAAGCCCCTTCAGTTTTGATCGGATCTTTCTCAAACTTATACGTAAGGTGACTGGGGGATAAAATCTTGGATGCGTTCGAAAACCGGGCAAGTCGGCCCATTTATCATTGAGTTACGTCCCTTTGATTGCTGAAAATGCAGATATTTGACCTTGTCATCACCGTAACCCCTTCAGTTTTGTTCGGATCTTTCCGAAACTTATATGTAAGGTGGCTGGGGATAAAAACTTGGATGAGTTCGAAAACTGGCCAATGCGGCCCATTTATCATAGAGTAACGTCCCTTTGATTGCTAAAAATGCCTGTTTTGACCTCGTGATCACCGTAGCCCCTTCAGTTTTGACCGGATCTTTCTGAAACTTATATGTAAGATGGGTGGGGATAAAAACTCTAATGAGTTCGAAAATCGGCCAAGTCGGCCTACTTATCATAGAGTTACGTCCCTTTGATTGCTGGAAATGCAGATTTTTGAACTTGTCATCACTGTAGCCCCTTCAGTTTTGATCGGATTTTTCTGAAACTTATATGTAAGGTGGCTGGTGATAAAACCTCGGATGAGTTGGAAAACCGGACTTGTCGGCCCATGTATCATAGAGTTACGTCCCTTTGATTGCTGAAAATGCCGATTTTAGACCCTGTCATCACTATAGCCCCTTCAGTTTTGATCGGATTAATCTGAAACTTATATGAAAGGTAGCTTGGGATAAAAACTCATATGAGTTTGAAAACCGGCCAGGTCGGCCAATTTTTCAAAGAGTAACGTCCCTTTGATTGTTGAAAATGTCGATTTTTGACCTTGTATCACCGTAGCCCCTTCAGTTTTGATCTGATCTTTCTGAAACTTATTTGCAAGGTTGCCGGGGATAAAAACTCAGATGAGTTCGAAAACCGGCATAGTCGGCCAATTTATTATAGAGTTACGTCCCTTTGATTGCTGAAAAAACAACAACTGATTTTTGACCTTGTCATCTCTGTAGCCCCTTTAGTTTTGTTCGGAACTTTCCGAAACTTATATGTAAATACTGATTTTTGACCCTGTCATCACCATAGCCCCTTCAGTTTTGATCGGATCTATCTGAAACTTATATGAAAGGTAGCTTGGGATAAAAACTCTATTTGTTTGAAAACCGGCTAGGCCGGCCCATTTATCATAGTGTAACGTCCCTTTGATTGTTGAAAATGTCGATTTTTGATAAAAACTCGAATGAGTTCGGGAACCGGCCAAGTCGGCCCATTTATCATAGAGTTACGTCCCTTTAATAGCTGAAAATGCAGATATTTGAACTTGTCATTACTGTAGCCCCTTCAGTTTTGATAGGATTTTTCTGAAACTAATAGGTAAGGTGGCTGGTGATAAAACCTCGGATGAGATCGGAAACCGACTTAGTCGGCCCATTTATCATAGAGTTACGTCCCTTTGATTACTGAAAATGCAGATATTTGACCTTGTCATCACCGTAGCCCCTTCAGTTTTGTTCGGATCATTCCGAAACTAATATGTAAGATGGCTGGGGATAAAAACTTGGATGAGTTCGAAAACTGGCCAAGTCGGCCCATTTATCATAGAGTAACGTCCCTTTGATTGCTAAAAATGCCTGTTTTTGACCTCGTAATCACCGTAGCCCCTTCAGTTTTGACTGAATCGTTCTGAAACTTATATGTAAGATGGCTGGGGATAAAAACTCGGATGAGTTCGAAAATCGGCCAAGTCGGCCCATTTATCATAGAGTTAATTCCCTTTGATTACTGAAAATGCAGATTTTTGAACTTGTCATGACTGTAGCCCCTTCAGTTTTGCTCGGTCTTTTTCAGAAACTTATATGTAAGGTGGCTGGTGATAAAACCTCCGATGAGTTGGAAAACCGGACTTGTCGGCCCATTTATCATAGAGTTACGTCCCTTTGATTGCTGAAAATGCCGATTTTGGATCTTGTCATCACTGTAGCCCCTTCAGTTTTCTTCGGATCTATCTGAAACTTATATGAAAGGTAACTTGGATAAAAACTCATATGAGTTTGAAAACCGGCTAGGTCGGCCCATTTATCAAAGAGTAACGTCTCTTTGATTGTTGAAAATGTCGAATTTTGACCTTGTCACTGTAGCCCCTTCAGTTTTGATCTGATCTTTCTGAAACTTATATGTAAGGTTGCTGGGGATAAAAACTCAGATGAGTTCGAAAACCGGCCAATTCGGCCCATTTATTATTGAGTTACGTCCCTTTGATTGCTGAAAAAACTGATTTTTGACCTTGTCATCTCTGTAGCCCCTTTAGTTTTGTCCGGATCTTTCCGAAACTTATATGTAAATACTGATTTTTGATCTTGTCATCACCGTAGCCCCATCAGTTTTGATCGGATCTATCTGAAACTTATATGAAAGGTAGCTTGGGATAAAAACTCATATTAGTTTGAAAACCGGCTAGGTCGGCCCATTTATCATAGAGTAACGTCCCTTTGATTATTGAAAATGTCGATTTTTGACCTTGTCATCACCGTAACCCCTTCAGTTTTGTTCGGATCTTTCCGAAACTTATATGTAAGGTGGCTGGGGATAAAAACTTGGATGAGTTCGAAAACTGGCCAATGCGGCCCATTTATCATAGAGTAACGTCCCTTTGATTGCTAAAAATGCCTGTTTTGACCTCGTGATCACCGTAGCCCCTTCAGTTTTGACCGGATCTTTCTGAAACTTATATGTAAGATGGGTGGGGATAAAAACTCTGATGAGTTCGAAAATCGGCCAAGTCGGCCTATTTATCATAGAGTTACGTCCCTTTGATTGCTGGAAATGCAGATTTTTGAACTTGTCATCACTGTAGCCCCTTCAGTTTTGATCGGATTTTTCTGAAACTTATATGTAAGGTGGCTGGTGATAAAACCTCGGATGAGTTGGAAAACCGGCCTAGTCGGCCCATGTATCATAGAGTTACGTCCCTTTGATTGCTGAAAATGCCGATTTTAGACCCTGTCATCACTATAGCCCCTTCAGTTTTGATCGGATTATTCTGAAACTTATATGAAAGGTAGCTTGGGATAAAAACTCATATGAGTTTGAAAACCGGCCAGGTCGGCCAATTTTTCAAAGAGTAACGTCCCTTTGATTGTTGAAAATGTCGATTTTTGACCTTGTATCACCGTAGCCCCTTCAGTTTTGATCTGATCTTTCTGAAACTTATTTGCAAGGTTGCCGGGGATAAAAACTCAGATGAGTTCGAAAACCGGCATAGTCGGCCAATTTATTATAGAGTTACGTCCCTTTGATTGCTGAAAAAACAACAACTGATTTTTGACCTTGTCATCTCTGTAGCCCCTTTAGTTTTGTTCGGAACTTTCCGAAACTTATATGTAAATACTGATTTTTGACCCTGTCATCACCGTAGCCCCTTCAGTTTTGATCGGATCTATCTGAAACTTATATGAAAGGTAGCTTGGGATAAAAACTCTATTAGTTTGAAAACCGGCTAGGTCGGCCCATTTATCATAGAGTAACGTTGATTGTTGAAAATGTCGATTTTTGATAAAAACTCGAATGAGTTCGGGAACCGGCCAAGTCGGCCCATTTATCATAGAGTTACGTCCCTTTAATAGCTGAAAATGCAGATATTTGAACTTGTCATTACTGTAGCCCCTTCAGTTTTGATAGGATTTTTCTGAAACTAATAGGTAAGGTGGCTGGTGATAAAACCTCGGATGAGATCGGAAACCGACTTAGTCGGCCCATTTATCATAGAGTTACGTCCCTTTGATTACTGAAAATGCAGATATTTGACCTTGTCATCACCGTAGCCCCT
Source organism: Lucinisca nassula (assembly GCA_963580285.1). Taxonomy (NCBI): domain Eukaryota; kingdom Metazoa; phylum Mollusca; class Bivalvia; order Lucinida; family Lucinidae; genus Lucinisca; species Lucinisca nassula. Next base: position 71,092,537 of record OY757012.1, on the reverse strand, counting down.
TCAGTTTTGTTCGGATCATTCCAAAACTAATATGTAAGATGGCTGGGGATAAAAACTTGGATGAGTTCGAAAACTGGCCAAGTCGGCCCATTTATCATAGAGTAACGTCCCTTTGATTGCTAAAAATGCCTGTTTTTGACCTCGTAATCACCGTAGCCCCTTCAGTTTTGACTGAATCTTTCTGAAACTTATATGTAATATGGCTGGGGATAAAAACTCGGATGAGTTCGAAAATCGGCCAAGTCGGCCCATTTATCATAGAGTTAATTCCCTTTGATTACTGAAAATGCAGATTTTTGAACTTGTCATGACTGTAGCCCCTTCAGTTTTGCTCGGTCTTTTTCAGAAACTTATATGTAAGGTGGCTGGTGATAAAACCTCCGATGAGTTGGAAAACCGGACTTGTCGGCCCATTTATCATAGAGTTACGTCCCTTTGATTGCTGAAAATGCCGATTTTGGATCTTGTCATCACTGTAGCCCCTTCAGTTTTCTTCGGATCTATCTGAAACTTATATGAAAGGTAACTTGGATAAAAACTCATATGAGTTTGAAAACCGGCTAGGTCGGCCCATTTATCAAAGAGTAACGTCCCTTTGATTGTTGAAAATGTCGAATTTTGACCTTGTATCACCGTAGCCCCTTCAGTTTTGATCTGATCTTTCTGAAACTTATATGTAAGGTTGCTGGGGATAAAAACTCAGATGAGTTCGAAAACCGGCCAAGTCGGCCCATTTATTATTGAGTTACGTCCCTTTGATTGCTGAAAAAACTGATTTTTGACCTTGTCATCTCTGTAGCCCCTTTAGTTTTGTCCGGATCTTTCCGAAACTTATATGTAAATACTGATTTTTGACCTTGTCATCACCGTAGCCCCATCAGTTTTGATCGGATCTATCTGAAACTTATATGAAAGGTAGCTTGGGATAAAAACTCATATTAGTTTGAAAACCGGCTAGGTCGGCCCATTTATCATAGAGTAACGTCCCTTTGATTATTGAAAATGTCGATTTTTGACCTTGTCATCACCGTAACCCCTTCAGTTTTGTTCGGATCTTTCCGAAACTTATATGTAAGGTGGCTGGGGATAAAAACTTGGATGAGTTCGAAAACTGGCCAATGCGGCCCATTTATCATAGAGTAACGTCCCTTTGATTGCTAAAAATGCCTGTTTTGACCTCGTGATCACCGTAGCCCCTTCAGTTTTGACCGGATCTTTCTGAAACTTATATGTAAGATGGGTGGGGATAAAAACTCTGATGAGTTCGAAAATCGGCCAAGTCGGCCTATTTATCATAGAGTTACGTCCCTTTGATTGCTGGAAATGCAGATTTTTGAACTTGTCATCACTGTAGCCCCTTCAGTTTTGATCGGATTTTTCTGAAACTTATATGTAAGGTGGCTGGTGATAAAACCTCGGATGAGTTGGAAAACCGGCCTAGTCGGCCCATGTATCATAGAGTTACGTCCCTTTGATTGCTGAAAATGCCGATTTTAGACCTTGTCATCACTATAGCCCCTTCAGTTTTGATCGGATTAATCTGAATTTTATATGAAAGGTAGCTTGGGATAAAAACTCATATGAGTTTGAAAACCGGCCAGGTCGGCCAATTTTTCAAAGAGTAACGTCCCTTTGATTGTTGAAAATGTCGATTTTTGACCTTGTATCACCGTAGCCCCTTCAGTTTTGATCTGATCTTTCTGAAACTTATTTGCAAGGTTGCCGGGGATAAAAACTCAGATGAGTTCGAAAACCGGCATAGTCGGCCAATTTATTATAGAGTTACGTCCCTTTGATTGCTGAAAAAACAACAACTGATTTTTGACCTTGTCATCTCTGTAGCCCCTTTAGTTTTGTTCGGAACTTTCCGAAACTTATATGTAAATACTGATTTTTGACCCTGTCATCACCGTAGCCCCTTCAGTTTTGATCGGATCTATCTGAAACTTATATGAAAGGTAGCTTGGGATAAAAACTCTATTAGTTTGAAAACCGGCTAGGCCGGCCCATTTATCATAGAGTAACGTCCCTTTGATTGCTAAAAATGCCTGTTTTTGACCTCGTAATCACCGTAGCCCCTTCAGTTTTGACTGAATCTTTCTGAAACTTATATGTAAGATGGCTGGGGATAAAAACTCGGATGAGTTCGAAAATCGGCCAAGTCGGCCCATTTATCATAGAGTTAATTCCCTTTGATTACTGAAAATGCAGATTTTTGAACTTGTCATGACTGTAGCCCCTTCAGTTTTGCTCGGTCTTTTTCAGAAACTTATATGTAAGGTGGCTGGTGATAAAACCTCCGATGAGTTGGAAAACCGGACTTGTCGGCCCATTTATCATAGAGTTACGTCCCTTTGATTGCTGAAAATGCCGATTTTGGATCTTGTCATCACTGTAGCACCTTCAGTTTTCTTCGGATCTATCTGAAACTTATATGAAAGGTAACTTGGATAAAAACTCATATGAGTTTGAAAACCGGCTAGGTCGGCCCATTTATCAAAGAGTAACGTCCCTTTGATTGTTGAAAATGTCGAATTTTGACCTTGTATCACCGTAGCCCCTTCAGTTTTGATCTGATCTTTCTGAAACTTATATGTAAGGTTGCTGGGGATAAAAACTCAGATGAGTTCGAAAACCGGCCAAGTCGGCCCATTTATTATTGAGTTACGTCCCTTTGATTGCTGAAAAAACTGATTTTTGACCTTGTCATCTCTGTAGCCCCTTTAGTTTTGTCCGGATCTTTCCGAAACTTATATGTAAATACTGATTTTTGACCTTGTCATCACCGTAGCCCCATCAGTTTTGATCGGATCTATCTGAAACTTATATGAAAGGTAGCTTGGGATAAAAACTCATATTAGTTTGAAAACCGGCTAGGTCGGCCCATTTATCATAGAGTAACGTCCCTTTGATTATTGAAAATGTCGATTTTTGACCTTGTCATCACCGTAACCCCTTCAGTTTTGTTCGGATCTTTCCGAAACTTATATGTAAGGTGGCTGGGGATAAAAACTTGGATGAGTTCGAAAACTGGCCAATGCGGCCCATTTATCATAGAGTAACGTCCCTTTGATTGCTAAAAATGCCTGTTTTGACCTCGTGATCACCGTAGCCCCTTCAGTTTTGACCGGATCTTTCTGAAACTTATATGTAAGATGGGTGGGGATAAAAACTCTGATGAGTTCGAAAATCGGCCAAGTCGGCCTATTTATCATAGAGTTACGTCCCTTTGATTGCTGGAAATGCAGATTTTTGAACTTGTCATCACTGTAGCCCCTTCAGTTTTGATCGGATTTTTCTGAAACTTATATGTAAGGTGGCTGGTGATAAAACCTCGGATGAGTTGGAAAACCGGCCTAGTCGGCCCATGTATCATAGAGTTACGTCCCTTTGATTGCTGAAAATGCCGATTTTAGACCCTGTCATCACTATAGCCCCTTCAGTTTTGATCGGATTAATCTGAAACTTATATGAAAGGTAGCTTGGGATAAAAACTCATATGAGTTTGAAAACCGGCCAGGTCGGCCAATTTTTCAAAAAGTAACGCCCCTTTGATTGTTGAAAATGTCGATTTTTGACCTTGTATCACCGTAGCCCCTTCAGTTTTGATCTGATCTTTCTGAAACTTATTTGCAAGGTTGCCGGGGATAAAAACTCAGATGAGTTCGAAAACCGGCATAGTCGGCCAATTTATTATAGAGTTACGTCCCTTTGATTGCTGAAAAAACAACAACTGATTTTTGACCTTGTCATCTCTGTAGCCCCTTTAGTTTTGTTCGGAACTTTCCGAAACTTATATGTAAATACTGATTTTTGACCCTGTCATCACCGTAGCCCCTTCAGTTTTGATCGGATCTATCTGAAACTTATATGAAAGGTAGCTTGGGATAAAAACTCTATTAGTTTGAAAACCGGCTAGGCCGGCCCATTTATCATAGAGTAACGTCCCTTTGATTGTTGAAAATGTCGATTTTTGATAAAAACTCGAATGAGTTCGGGAACCGGCCAAGTCGGCCCATTTATCATAGAGTTACGTCCCTTTAATAGCTGAAAATGCAGATATTTGAACTTGTCATTACTGTAGCCCCTTCAGTTTTGATAGGATTTTTCTGAAACTAATAGGTAAGGTGGCTGGTGATAAAACCTCGGATGAGATCGGAAACCGACTTAGTCGGCCCATTTATCATAGAGTTACGTCCCTTTGATTACTGAAAATGCAGATATTTGACCTTGTCATCACCGTAGCCCCTTCAGTTTTGTTCGGATCATTCCGAAACTAATATGTAAGATGGCTGGGGATAAAAACTTGGATGAGTTCGAAAACTGGCCAAGTCGGCCCATTTATCATAGAGTAACGTCCCTTTGATTGCTAAAAATGCCTGTTTTTGACCTCGTAATCACCGTAGCCCCTTCAGTTTTGACTGAATCTTTCTGAAACTTATATGTAAGATGGCTGGGGATAAAAACTCGGATGAGTTCGAAAATCGGCCAAGTCGGCCCATTTATCATAGAGTTAATTCCCTTTGATTACTGAAAATGCAGATTTTTGAACTTGTCATGACTGTAGCCCCTTCAGTTTTGCTCGGTCTTTTTCAGAAACTTATATGTAAGGTGGCTGGTGATAAAACCTCCGATGAGTTGGAAAACCGGACTTGTCGGCCCATTTATCATAGAGTTACGTCCCTTTGATTGCTGAAAATGCCGATTTTGGATCTTGTCATCACTGTAGCCCCTTCAGTTTTCTTCGGATCTATCTGAAACTTATATGAAAGGTAACTTGGATAAAAACTCATATGAGTTTGAAAACCGGCTAGGTCGGCCCATTTATCAAAGAGTAACGTCCCTTTGATTGTTGAAAATGTCGAATTTTGACCTTGTATCACCGTAGCCCCTTCAGTTTTGATCTGATCTTTCTGAAACTTATATGTAAGGTTGCTGGGGATAAAAACTCAGATGAGTTCGAAAACCGGCCAAGTCGGCCCATTTATTATTGAGTTACGTCCCTTTGATTGCTGAAAAAACTGATTTTTGACCTTGTCATCTCTGTAGCCCCTTTAGTTTTGTCCGGATCTTTCCGAAACTTATATGTAAATACTGATTTTTGACCTTGTCATCACCGTAGCCCCATCAGTTTTGATCGGATCTATCTGAAACTTATATGAAAGGTAGCTTGGGATAAAAACTCATATTAGTTTGAAAACCGGCTAGGTCGGCCCATTTATCATAGAGTAACGTCCCTTTGATTATTGAAAATGTCGATTTTTGACCTTGTCATCACCGTAGCCCCTTCAGTTTTGTTCGGATCTTTCCGAAACTTATATGTAAAGTGGCTGGGGATAAAAACTTGGATGAGTTCGAAAACTGGCCAATGCGGCCCATTTATCATAGAGTAACGTCCCTTTGATTGCTAAAAATGCCTGTTTTGACCTCGTGATCACCGTAGCCCCTTCAGTTTTGACCGGATCTTTCTGAAACTTATATGTAAGATGGGTGGGGATAAAAACTCTGATGAGTTCGAAAATCGGCCAAGTCGGCCTATTTATCATAGAGTTACGTCCCTTTGATTGCTGGAAATGCAGATTTTTGAACTTGTCATCACTGTAGCCCCTTCAGTTTTGATCAGATTTTTCTGAAACTTATATGTAAGGTGGCTGGTGATAAAACCTCGGATGAGTTGGAAAACCGGCCTAGTCGGCCCATGTATCATAGAGTTACGTCCCTTTGATTGCTGAAAATGCCGATTTTAGACCCTGTCATCACTATAGCCCCTTCAGTTTTGATCGGATTAATCTGAAACTTATATGAAAGGTAGCTTGGGATAAAAACTCATATGAGTTTGAAAACCGGCCAGGTCGGCCAATTTTTCAAAGAGTAACGCCCCTTTGATTGTTGAAAATGTCGATTTTTGACCTTGTATCACCGTAGCCCCTTCAGTTTTGATCTGATCTTTCTGAAACTTATTTGCAAGGTTGCCGGGGATAAAAACTCAGATGAGTTCGAAAACCGGCATAGTCGGCCAATTTATTATAGAGTTACGTCCCTTTGATTGCTGAAAAAACAACAACTAATTTTTGACCTTGTCATCTCTGTAGCCCCTTTAGTTTTGTTCGGAACTTTCCGAAACTTATATGTAAATACTGATTTTTGACCCTGTCATCACCATAGCCCCTTCAGTTTTGATCGGATCTATCTGAAACTTATATGAAAGGTAGCTTGGGATAAAAACTCTATTTGTTTGAAAACCGGCTAGGCCGGCCCATTTATCATAGTGTAACGTCCCTTTGATTGTTGAAAATGTCGATTTTTGATAAAAACTCGAATGAGTTCGGGAACCGGCCAAGTCGGCCCATTTATCATAGAGTTACGTCCCTTTAATAGCTGAAAATGCAGATATTTGAACTTGTCATTACTGTAGCCCCTTCAGTTTTGATAGGATTTTTCTGAAACTAATAGGTAAGGTGGCTGGTGATAAAACCTCGGATGAGATCGGAAACCGACTTAGTCGGCCCATTTATCATAGAGTTACGTCCCTTTGATTACTGAAAATGCAGATATTTGACCTTGTCATCACCGTAGCCCCTTCAGTTTTGTTCGGATCATTCCGAAACTAATATGTAAGATGGCTGGGGATAAAAACTTGGATGAGTTCGAAAACTGGCCAAGTCGGCCCATTATCATAGAGTAATGTCCCTTTGATTGCTAAAAATGCCTGTTTTTGACCTCGTAATCACCGTAGCCCCTTCAGTTTTGACTGAATCTTTCTGAAACTTATATGTAAGATGGCTGGGGATAAAAACTCGGATGAGTTCGAAAATCGGCCAAGTCGGCCCATTTATCATAGAGTTAATTCCCTTTGATTACTGAAAATGCAGATTTTTGAACTTGTCATGACTGTAGCCCCTTCAGTTTTGCTCGGTCTTTTTCAGAAACTTATATGTAAGGTGGCTGGTGATAAAACCTCCGATGAGTTGGAAAACCGGACTTGTCGGCCCATTTATCATAGAGTTACGTCCCTTTGATTGCTGAAAATGCCGATTTTGGATCTTGTCATCACTGTAGCCCCTTCAGTTTTCTTCGGATCTATCTGAAACTTATATGAAAGGTAACTTGGATAAAAACTCATATGAGTTTGAAAACCGGCTAGGTCGGCCCATTTATCAAAGAGTAACGTCCCTTTGATTGTTGAAAATGTCGAATTTTGACCTTGTATCACCGTAGCCCTTTCAGTTTTGATCTGATCTTTCTGAAACTTATATGTAAGGTTGCTGGGGATAAAAACTCAGATGAGTTCGAAAACCGGCCAAGTCGGCCCATTTATTATTGAGTTACGTCCCTTTGATTGCTGAAAAAACTGATTTTTGACCTTGTCATCTCTGTAGCCCCTTTAGTTTTGTCCGGATCTTTCCGAAACTTATATGTAAATACTGATTTTTGACCTTGTCATCACCGTAGCCCCATCAGTTTTGATCGGATCTATCTGAAACTTATATGAAAGGTATCTTGGGATAAAAACTCATATTAGTTTGAAAACCGGCTAGGTCGGCCCATTTATCATAGAGTAACGTCCCTTTGATTATTGAAAATGTCGATTTTTGACCTTGTCATCACCGTAACCCCTTCAGTTTTGTTCGGATCTTTCCGAAACTTATATGTAAGGTGGCTGGGGATAAAAACTTGGATGAGTTCGAAAACTGGCCCATTTATCATAGAGTAACGTCCCTTTGATTGCTAAAAATGCCTGTTTTGACCTCGTGATCACCGTAGCCCCTTCAGTTTTGACCGGATCTTTCTGAAACTTATATGTAAGATGGGTGGGGATAAAAACTCTGATGAGTTCGAAAATCGGCCAAGTCGGCCTATTTATCATAGAGTTACGTCCCTTTGATTGCTGGAAATGCAGATTTTTGAACTTGTCATCACTGTAGCCCCTTCAGTTTTGATCGGATTTTTCTGAAACTTATATGTAAGGTGGCTGGTGATAAAACCTCGGATGAGTTGGAAAACCGGCCTAGTCGGCCCATGTATCATAGAGTTACGTCCCTTTGATTGCTGAAAATGCCGATTTTAGACCCTGTCATCACTATAGCCCCTTCAGTTTTGATCGGATTAATCTGAAACTTATATGAAAGGTAGCTTGGGATAAAAACTCATATGAGTTTGAAAACCGGCCAGGTCGGCCAATTTTTCAAAGAGTAACGCCCCTTTGATTGTTGAAAATGTCGATTTTTGACCTTGTATCACCGTAGCCCCTTCAGTTTTGATCTGATCTTTCTGAAACTTATTTGCAAGGTTGCCGGGGATAAAAACTCAGATGAGTTCGAAAACCGGCATAGTCGGCCAATTTATTATAGAGTTACGTCCCTTTGATTGCTGAAAAAACAACAACTGATTTTTGACCTTGTCATCTCTGTAGCCCCTTTAGTTTTGTTCGAAACTTTCCGAAACTTATATGTAAATACTGATTTTTGACCCTGTCATCACCATAGCCCCTTCAGTTTTGATCGGATCTATCTGAAACTTATATGAAAGGTAGCTTGGGATAAAAACTCTATTTGTTTGAAAACCGGCTAGGCCGGCCCATTTATCATAGTGTAACGTCCCTTTGATTGTTGAAAATGTCGATTTTTGATAAAAACTCGAATGAGTTCGGGAACCGGCCAAGTCGGCCCATTTATCATAGAGTTACGTCCCTTTAATAGCTGAAAATGCAGATATTTGAACTTGTCATTACTGTAGCCCCTTCAGTTTTGATAGGATTTTTCTGAAACTAATAGGTAAGGTGGCTGGTGATAAAACCTCGGATGAGATCGGAAACCGACTTAGTCGGCCCATTTATCATAGAGTTACGTCCCTTTGATTACTGAAAATGCAGATATTTGACCTTGTCATCACCGTAGCCCCTTCAGTTTTGTTCGGATCATTCCGAAACTAATATGTAAGATGGCTGGGGATAAAAACTTGGATGAGTTCGAAAACTGGCCAAGTCGGCCCATTATCATAGAGTAACGTCCCTTTGATTGCTAAAAATGCCTGTTTTTGACCTCGTAATCACCGTAGCCCCTTCAGTTTTGACTGCATCTTTCTGAAACTTATATGTAAGATGGCTGGGGATAAAAACTCGGATGAGTTCGAAAATCGGCCAAGTCGGCCCATTTATCATAGAGTTAATTCCCTTTGATTACTGAAAATGCAGATTTTTGAACTTGTCATGACTGTAGCCCCTTCAGTTTTGCTCGGTCTTTTTCAGAAACTTATATGTAAGGTGGCTGGTGATAAAACCTCCGATGAGTTGGAAAACCGGACTTGTCGGCCCATTTATCATAGAGTTACGTCCCTTTGATTGCTGAAAATGCCGATTTTGGATCTTGTCATCACTGTAGCCCCTTCAGTTTTCTTCGGATCTATCTGAAACTTATATGAAAGGTAACTTGGATAAAAACTCATATGAGTTTGAAAACCGGCTAGGTCGGCCCATTTATCAAAGAGTAACGTCCCTTTGATTGTTGAAAATGTCGAATTTTGACCTTGTATCACCGTAGCCCCTTCAGTTTTGATCTGATCTTTCTGAAACTTATATGTAAGGTTGCTGGGGATAAAAACTCAGATGAGTTCGAAAACCGGCCAAGTCGGCCCATTTATTATTGAGTTACGTCCCTTTGATTGCTGAAAAAACTGATTTTTGACCTTGTCATCTCTGTAGCCCCTTTAGTTTTGTCCGGATCTTTCCGAAACTTATATGTAAATACTGATTTTTGACCTTGTCATCACCGTTGCCCCATCAGTTTTGATCGGATCTATCTGAAACTTATATGAAAGGTATCTTGGGATAAAAACTCATATTAGTTTGAAAACCGGCTAGGTCGGCCCATTTATCATAGAGTAACGTCCCTTTGATTATTGAAAATGTCGATTTTTGACCTTGTCATCACCGTAACCCCTTCAGTTTTGTTCGGATCTTTCCGAAACTTATATGTAAGGTGGCTGGGGATAAAAACTTGGATGAGTTCGAAAACTGGCCAATGCGGCCCATTTATCATAGAGTAACGTCCCTTTGATTGCTAAAAATGCCTGTTTTGACCTCGTGATCACCGTAGCCCCTTCAGTTTTGACCGGATCTTTCTGAAACTTATATGTAAGATGGGTGGGGATAAAAACTCTGATGAGTTCGAAAATCGGCCAAGTCGGCCTATTTATCATAGAGTTACGTCCCTTTGATTGCTGGAAATGCAGATTTTTGAACTTGTCATCACTGTAGCCCCTTCAGTTTTGATCGGATTTTTCTGAAACTTATATGTAAGGTGGCTGGTGATAAAACCTCGGATGTGTTGGAAAACCGGCCAAGTCGGCCCATGTATCATAGAGTTACGTCCCTTTGATTGCTGAAAATGCCGATTTTAGACCCTGTCATCACTATAGCCCCTTCAGTTTTGATCGGATTAATCTGAAACTTATATGAAAGGTAGCTTATGATAAAAACTCATATGAGTTTGAAAACCGGCCAGGTCGGCCAATTTTTCAAAGAGTAACGTCCCTTTGATTGTTGAAAATGTCGATTTTTGACCTTGTATCACCGTAGCCCCTTCAGTTTCATGCGGACTGAACAAATTATTTGTCTAAATCGCGACGGAAGTAAGGGCGAGGATTGTGGCCACGTAAAATCGATTTAAGCCCCCCAGTGGAAATCTTCCACTGACCGTTCCAAGGCGGCTCTTCTGTGGCGATTTATTTATGTTGCTGTTCGTTACTTACTGTGTGTATCACTTTTGTCTTTTTATTTTGGATGGCCATATGGCCATTTTGTGGGAAAGTAACTGTCCTTATGGCCTTCCCTTGTTTAGGTTTCCATTATGGTCTTGTCGCTTAATGTTTGTATTTCTTTCCCTTTGGTGTCTTTTATGGGTGGAGTAAGTTAATTGTATCAATTCCTGATCTTTGTTTTACTTCTACTTTGATCTGATCTTTCTGAAACTTATTTGCAAGGTTGCCGGGGATAAAAACTCAGATGAGTTCGAAAACCGGCATAGTCGGCCAATTTATTATAGAGTTACGTCCCTTTGATTGCTGAAAAAACAACAACTGATTTTTGACCTTGTCATCTCTGTAGCCCCTTTAGTTTTGTTCGGAACTTTCCGAAACTTATATGTAAATACTGATTTTTGACCCTGTCATCACCGTAGCCCCTTCAGTTTTGATCGGATCTATCTGAACCTTATATGAATGGTAGCTTGGGATAAAAACTCTATTAGTTTGAAAACCGGCTAGGCCGGCCCATTTATCATAGAGTAACGTCCCTTTGATTGTTGAAAATGTCGATTTTTGATAAAAACTCGAATGAGTTCGGGAACCGGCCAAGTCGGCCCATTTATCATAGAGTTACGTCCCTTTAATAGCTGAAAATGCAGATATTTGAACTTGTCATTACTGTAGCCCCTTCAGTTTTGATAGGATTTTTCTGAAACTAATAGGTAAGGTGGCTGGTGATAAAACCTCGGATGAGATCGGAAACCGACTTAGTCGGCCCATTTATCATAAAGTTACGTCCCTTTGATTACTGAAAATGCAGATATTTGACCTTGTCATCACCGTAGCCCCTTCAGTTTTGTTCGGATCATTCCGAAACTAATATGTAAGATGGCTGGGGATAAAAACTTGGATGAGTTCGAAAACTGGCCAAGTCGGCCCATTTATCATAGAGTAACGTCCCTTTGATTGCTAAAAATGCCTGTTTTTGACCTCGTAATCACCGTAGCCCCTTCAGTTTTGACTGAATCTTTCTGAAACTTATATGTAAGATGGCTGGGGATAAAAACTCGGATGAGTTCGAAAATCGGCCAAGTCGGCCCATTTATCATAGAGTTAATTCCCTTTGATTACTGAAAATGCAGATTTTTGAACTTGTCATGACTGTAGCCCCTTCAGTTTTGCTCGGTCTTTTTCAGAAACTTATATGTAAGGTGGCTGGTGATAAAACCTCCGATGAGTTGGAAAACCGGACTTGTCGGCCCATTTATCATAGAGTTACGTCCCTTTGATTGCTGAAAATGCCGATTTTGGATCTTGTCATCACTGTAGCCCCTTCAGTTTTCTTCGGATCTATCTGAAACTTATATGAAAGGTAACTTGGATAAAAACTCATATGAGTTTGAAAACCGGCTAGGTCGGCCCATTTATCAAAGAGTAACGTCCCTTTGATTGTTGAAAATGTCGAATTTTGACCTTGTATCACCGTAGCCCCTTCAGTTTTGATCTGATCTTTCTGAAACTTATATGTAAGGTTGCTGGGGATAAAAACTCAGATGAGTTCGAAAACCGGCCAAGTCGGCCCATTTATTATTGAGTTACGTCCCTTTGATTGCTGAAAAAACTGATTTTTGACCTTGTCATCTCTGTAGCCCCTTTAGTTTTGTCCGGATCTTTCCGAAACTTATATGTAAATACTGATTTTTGACCTTGTCATCACTGTAGCCCCATCAGTTTTGATCGGATCTATCTGAAACTTATATGAAAGGTAGCTTGGGATAAAAACTCATATTAGTTTGAAAACCGGCTAGGTCGGCCCATTTATCATAGAGTAACGTCCCTTTGATTATTGAAAATGTCGATTTTTGACCTTGTCATCACCGTAGCCCCTTCAGTTTTGATCGGATCATTCTGAAACATATATATAGGGTGGCTGGGGTTAAAAACTCGGACGAGTACGAAAACCGGCCAAGTCGGCCCATTTATCTTAGAGTTATGTCCCTTTGATTGCTGAAAAAACTGATTTTTGACCTTGTCATCTCTGTAGCCCCTTTAGTTTTGTCCGGATCTTTCCGAAACTTATATGTAAATACTGATTTTTGACCTTTTCATCACCGAAGCCCCTTCAGTTTTGATCGGATCTATCTGAAACTTATATGAAAGGTAGCTTGGGATAAAAACTCATATTAGTTTGAAAACCGGCTAGGTCGGCCCATTTATCATAGACTAACGTCCCTTTGATTATTGAAAATGTCGATTTTTGACCTTGTCATCACCGTAGCCCCTTCAGTTTTGATCGGATCTTTCTGAAACTTATATATAGGGTGGCTGGGGTTAAAAACTCGGATGAGTACGAAAACCTGCCAAGTCGGCCCATTTATCTTAGAGTTATGTCCCTTTGATTGCTGAAAATGCCGATTTTGGACCTTGTCATCACTGTAGCCCCTTCAGTTTTGCTCGGTCTTTTTCAGAAACTTATATGTAAGGTGGCTGGTGATAAAACCTCCGATGAGTTGGAAAACCGGACTTGTCGGCCCATTTATCATAGAGTTACGTCCCTTTGATTGCTGAAAATGCCGATTTTGGATCTTGTCATCACTGTAGCCCCTTCAGTTTTCTTCGGATCTATCTGAAACTTATATGAAAGGTAACTTGGATAAAAACTCATATGAGTTTGAAAACCGGCTAGGTCGGCCCATTTATCAAAGAGTAACGTCCCTTTGATTGCTGAAAATGTCAATTTTTGACCTTGTTATCACCGTAGCCCCTTTAGTTTTGATCGGATTTTTCTGAAACTTATATGTAGGGTGGCTGGTGATAAAGCCTCGGATGAGTTCGAAAACCGACCTAGTCCGCCCATTTATCATAGAGTTACGTCCCTTTGATTGCTGAAAATGCCGATTTTGGACCTTGTCATCACTGTAGCCCCTTCAGTTTTGATCGGATCTATCTGAAACTTATATGAAAGGTAGCTTGGGATAAAAACATATATGAGTTTGAAAACCGGCTAGGTCGGCCCATTTATCATAGAGTAACGTCCCTTTGATTGTTGAAAATGTCGATTTTTGACATTGTATCACCGTAGCCCCTTCAGTTTTGATGGGATCTTTCTGAAACTTATATGTAAGGTGGCTGGGGATAAAAACTCAGATGAGTTCGAAAACCGACCAAGTCGTATCATAAAGTTACGTCCCTTTGATTGCTGAAATACTGATTTTTGAAATTGTTATCTCTGTAGCCCCTTCAGTTTTGTTCGGATTTTTCCGAAACTTATATGTAAATACTGATTTTTGACCTTGTCATCACCGTAGCCCCTTCAGTTTTGATCGGATCTCTCTAATACTTATATGAAAGGTAGCTTGGGATAAAAATTCATATTAGTTTGAAAACCGGCTAGGTCGGCCCATTTATCATAGAGTAACGTCCCTTTGATTGTTGAAAATGTCGATTTTTGACCTTGTCATCACCCTAACCCCTTCAGTTTTTATCGGATCTTTCTGAAACTTATATGTAAGGTGGCTGGGGATAAAAACTCAGATGAGTTCGAATACTGGTCAAATCGGCCCATTTATCATTGACTTACGGCCATTTGATTGCTGAAAATGCTGATTCTTTACCTTCTCATCAACGTAGCCACCTTAGTTTTGATCATATCTTTCGGAAACTAATATGTAAGGTGGCTGGGGATAAAATCTCTGATGTGTTCGAAAACCGGCCAAGTCGGCTCATTTAACATAGAGTTATGTCCCTTTGATTGCTGAAAATTTCAATTTTTGACCTTGTCAACACCGTAGCCCCTTCAGTTTTGATGGGATCTTTCTGAAACTTATAGGTTAGGTGGCTGGGGATAAAACCTCGGTTGAGTTCGAAAACCGGCCAAGTCGGCCCATTTATCACAGAGTAACGTTCCTTTGATTGCTGAAAATGCTTAGTTTTGACCTTGTCATCACCGTAGCTCCTTCAATTTTGATCGGATCTTTCTGAAACTTATATGTAAGGTGGCTGGGAATAAAACCTCAGATGAGTTTGAATACCGGCCAAGTCGGCACATTTATCATAGAGTTACTTCCCTTTGATTGCTGAAAATGCCGATTTTTGACCTTGCCATCAGCGTAGCCCCCTTAGTTTTGATCGGATCTTTCTGAAACTTATATGTAAGGTGGCTTGAGATAAAACCTCGGATGTGTTCGGGCTTAGGGCAAAGTCAGCCCATTTATCATAGAGTTACGTCCCTTTGATTGTTGAAAATAGCCATAGTTGATTTTTGACCTTGTCATCAACGTAGCCCCTTCAGTTTTGATCAGATCTTTCTGAAACTTATATGTAAGGTGGCTGGAGATAAAAATTCGGATGAGTTCGAAAAGTGGCGAAAGCGGCCCATTTATCATAGAGTTACGTCCCTTTGATTGCTGAAAATGTCTATTTTTTACCTTTTCATCACCGTAGCCCCTTCAGTTTTGATCGGATCTTTCTGAAACTTATATGTAATGTGGCTGGGGATAAAAACTTGGATGAGTTCGAAAACATGCCAAGTCGGCCCATTTTTAGCTCAACTGGGCCGAAGGCATACGCCGTCCCTCACCCGCCGTCCGTCGTCCGTCGTCTATCCGTCACCACCTTTGACCAGTTATATCTCTGCAGCCTGCAGGCTGATCTCAATCATTTCTTATCTGTAGCATGCCTTGCATGGGGCAACGCAGAATTTAGCTTTTTATCAAAATTGAATGAAAAGTGGTTGCTATGGCAATCCCAATTTCCCATAGACTTACAATGGGAAAATGCTTGTCAACACCGTTGTACCTTCAGTTTTGATCGGATCTTTCTGAAACTTATACGTAAGGTGGCTGAGGATAAAAACTCGGACGAGTTCGAAAACCGGCCAAGTCGGCCCATTAATCATAGAGTAACGTCCCTTTGATTGCTAAAAATGCCTATTTTTGACTGGGGATTAAACCTCGGATGAGTTCGAAAACCGGCCAAGTCGGCCTATATATCATAGAGTTACGTCCCTTTTGTTGCTGAAAATGGAGATATTTGACCTTGTCATCACCGTAGCCCCTTCAGTTTTGTTCAGATCTTTCCGAAACTTATATGTAAGGTGGCTGGGGATAAAAACTTAGATGAGTTGGAAAACCAGCCAAGTCGGCCCATTTATCATAGAGTAACGTCCCTTTGATTGCTAAAAATGCCTATTTTTGACCTCATGATCACCGTAGCCCTTCAGTTTTGATCGGATCTTTCTGAAACTTATATGTAAGATGGCTGGGTATAAAAACTTGGATGAGTTCGAAAACAGGCCAAGTCGGTCCATTTATCATAGAGTTACGTCCCTTTGATTGCAGACAATGCAGATATTTGAACTTGTCATCACCGTAGCCCCTTCAGTTTTGATCGGATCTTTCTGAAACTTATATGTAAGGTGGCTTGGGATAAAACTAGGGATTTGCTCGAAAACAGGCAAAGTCAACCCATTTATCATAGAGTTACATCCCTTTGATTGCTTAAAATGCTGATTTTGACCTTCTCATCACCGTTGCCCCTTCAGTTTTGATCGGATTTTTCTGAAACTTATATGTAAGGTGGCTGAGGATAAAAACTTGGATGTGTTTGAAAACCGGCCAAGTCAGCCCATTTATCATAGCCCTTTGATTGCTGAAAATGCCGATTTTTTACCTTGTCATCACTGTAGGCCCTATAGTTTGATCGGATCTTTCTGAAACTTATATGTAAGGTGGCTTGGGATAAAACCTCGGATGAGTTCAAGTCAGGGCAAAGTCGGCCCAGTTACGTCCCTTTGATTGCTGAAAATGCCGATTTTTGACCTTGTCATCAACGTAGCCCCTTCAGTTTTGATCAGATCTTTCTAATCTGTATGTAAGGTGGGTGGGGATAAAAGCTTGGGTGAGTTTGAAAACTGGCCAAGTCGGCCCATTTTTTATAGAGTTATATCCCTTTGATTGCTGAAGATGCCGATTTGTGACCTGGTCATCACCGTAGCCCCTTCAGTTTTGATCGGATCTTTCTGAAACTTATATGTAAGGTGGCTGGGAATAAAAACTTGGATGAGTTGGAAAACCGGCCAAAATGGCCCATTTGTCATAGAATGATAAAATTGATTGCTGAAAATACTGATTTTCGACCTTGTCATCTACGTAGCCCCTTCCGTTTTGGAACTTCCTGAAACTTAAGTACAAGTAAGTCCAGGTTAAAAGCTTGGATGAGTTTGCAAACTAGCTATGTGGGGCCATTACTGAAAAGTAATGTCACCTCTTTTGCTGAAAATGCTTATTTTTGACCTTGTTATGACCGTAGCCCCTTTAGTTGTGATCGGATCTTCTTGAAACTTACTAACAAGTAAGTAGGGGATAAAAGCTTGGATGATTTAAAAAACTGATGAGGTTGGCTCATCTATTGTAGAGTTACATCCCCTTTACTGCTGAAAATGCCTGTTTTTTGATGTTGTCATCACCATAGCCCCTTCAGTTTTCATCGGATCTTTTTGTAACTTACATGTTAGTAAGTAAGGGGTAAAACCTTGGCTGAGTTAAAAAATTGGTGAGGTCGGCCTATATTTCGGAGAGTTATGTCCCCCTTGATTATAGCTGATTATAGAAAATGCCTATTTTGACCTTGTCATCACCATAGCCCCTTCAGTTTTGATCAGATCTTCCTACAACTTACATACAAAGAAGTTGGGGTTAAAAGCTTGGATAAGTTTGAAAATTAGGGATGTAGGTCGAATACTCATGGAGTTTTGTCCCCTACTTTGCTGAATATGCTTAGTTTTGACCTTGTATTCACCTTAGCCCCTTCAGTTTTGATTTGATCTTCTTGAAACTTACAAACAAGTCAGGGAATCGAAAACTGACGAGGTTGGCTTATTCAACGTAGAATTTTGTCCCTTTTACTGCTTAAAATGCCTATTTTTGAACTTTTCATCACCAAATCCCCCTTCAGTTTTCATCGGATCATCTTGAATCTTACATGTGAGTAAGTAACGGATAAAACCTCGGTTGAGTTAAAAAATTGGTGAGGTCAGCCTGTATTTCAGGGAGTTATGTCCTCTCGATTACAGAAAATGCCTGCTGTTTTACCTTGTCATAACTTTACCTCCTTCAATTTTATTGGATCTTCTTGAAACTTACATGTTATACATGTTAGTAAGTTAGGGATTAAATGGATGAGTTCGTGAACTGATGAGGTCAACCTATTTATCATAGAGTTACACCCCTTGGATTGCAGAAAATGCCGATTTTTGGCTGTAACTCCTTCAGTTTTCATGGGTCTTCTTGAAATTTATATGTTTGTAAGTTAGGGATAAAAGCTTAGACAAGTTTGAAAACTAGCAATGCCAGTCAATTAATCATGCTGCTTGGCTGAAAATGCCTATTTTAGATCTTGTCATCACTGCTGCCCCTTCAGTTTTGATCGGATCTTCATGAAACTTACAAACAAGTGAGTCAGGCAGAAAAGCTCGGAGGAATTTGAAAACTCGTGAGGTTCGCCTATTTATCATAGAGTAACATCCCTTTGATTGCAGCAGTTAATTGCTTATTTTTGACCTTGTCATCACCATAGCCCCTTCAATTTATATCGGATCTTCTTGAAAGTTACAGCATATAAGCAAGTCAAGAATAAAGTTTAAAAACCGGCGAGGTCAGCTGATTTATCATAGAGTTACATTCTACTTGATTGCAGAAAATGCTTACCATGTCATCACCTTGCCCTCCAATAAATCCTTCAGTAAAGGATGGCACTTCCTGAAACTTTGAATCTGTTAGCTCAGGTGAACGATACAGGACCATCTTGGTCCTCTTTTTTTATTTTGCTATACCTGAGTGACATGCACTTCTAAAGCTTAAAAGGTGTGGCAGTTTGGACTAATACAGAAAATAATTAAAAAGTACATTTTGTAACTTTATTTAAGTTTATCCAACAGGTACCATTGTGATATTTAGGGAAAACTGTGTTCAAACTTGTCATTTGGAAACGTATATTGTCACTTTAAGGATTGAAAAGACTGTAAAATTCCATTTGAGAAACAGAAACCGGATAATGGTAATTATACCTCCCACTGCAGTCGAAGTTTGAAGGATATATAGGAGTGAATTGTTGGTTGGTTGGTCTGTCCATGACACATTTTTAGCTCACTCACCTGTCACGTAGTGACAAGGTGAGCTTTTGTGATCACTTTTTGTCCGTCATCCGTGTGTGCATGAGTTTTATTTGTTTGATTTGAGGTTTTACGTCCCCGTCAACACTGTAAAGGTCATTTAGGAGACGTTGCTTCCAATTTTGTGGGACTTTTACCCGACATTGTGATGAAATAACATCTCATGCCCTGCCGCCCAATGAAACCAATAGGGTTTATAAGCATGGACGACCCGACTCGCACCGCTTTGCCTGGGCAGGCTTAGATCCTCTAAGCTGTTTACCATACTCCTGTGTGGGTCGGTTTCAGCTCTAGGTGGAAGCATCATGCAGCCCATATATTTCTTCAAGCCCCGATGGGCGTGTGCATGAGTAAACAATACAATAGGTTTTGAATTATTTGGACTCAATTTTGATTTTTATCAGTCTTTGAATCGACTGCATATTCGAAATTCAAAAATTGCAGTATGTTTCCTCTGGCTTTCTTTGCCGGATCATTACAGGGTCACTGATGAGGCTTTATTAGCCGAAACTACGTAGTATGACCCATCTTCTTTCTTATGAATGTTTTCATTGCACTTAAAGGAACTCAATTTTGATTTTTATTTGCCTTCACTGCAGCTGGTGTTGTGCCGTGTGGCGGCCATAAAACGTCTCCCCGTACATCAACCATAGTGCAGTTTATATTTTACTTTTGGTCCTTTGAGATCAGCGTGAATATTCTGAGAACTCAGAAATACATTATTGGTTTAGACTCATATTCTAGACAGGTTTTGAATTATTTGGACCCAATTTTGATTTTTATCAGTCTTTGAATCGACTGCGTATTCGAAATTCACAAAATTGCAGTATGTTTCCTCTGGCTTTCTTTGCCGGATCATTACAGGGTCATTGATGAGGCTTTATTAGCCGAAACTACGTAGTATGACCCATCTTCTTTCTTATGAATGTTTTCATTGCTCTTAAAGGAACTCAATTTTGATTTTTATTTAAACGACATCTGTCCTCCTAAACCACTGATTGGATTTTGACCAAACTTCATAGGAATGCCCCTTAGCTGGTCCCCTTTCAAAGTTGTTCAGATGGTTCTGGTCCGTTGCACATCTAGGTCACAGGAGCCAAAAAAAAAAGATTTTTAGCTCACCAGAGCCAAAGGCTCCGGAGGAGCTTATAGTATAGGCAGTGGTCCGTTGTCCATCTACGTCTGCGTCAACGTTTTCAGTCGACATCCTTTCTGAAACTACTTGGCCGATTGAAACCAAATTACATGTGAAGCCTCTATGGGTAGGGGGAATTAAAGTTTGTTTGTGAGGACTGGGTCATATGACCAATATGGCCGCCATGCCCATATATGGTAAGAACTTTAAAAATCTTCTTTTCAAGAACCGAATGGCCGATGACCTTGAAGCTTGGTACACAGCATCGGGGACTCGGGCCTTACCAAGTACCGTAAGGCTCAGGTATTTGAACCGTTTTTCTTTTTCATTCCGTGGACAACTTTTTAAATCCGCGTTTTTCTGCCGAATGGTTTGAAGTAAACCACTGCGAGTGAAAATATTTTACTCCAAGTTATGCGCTCGATATTCCGAGGAAATTCCGCAGACCTCAGAGCTTACCTGTGATATTCAGAGTGTTTGCGAGTATTTGGGAGTGGTGATTAATTTAATTAAACTTTGACAACGGGACGGTCATTTTTTTTCTCTGTATCAGAGGCCAATAATGGCGTCCGAAACCCGTCAAAATTTCGCTGACAGTTATCACCTTTATTTGTTTCTCAATTGTCCGAAATACTTCACATTAAAATTATTAAAGAATGAAAGACAAATGATTATATTATATCAAAATAATTTTCTTTTTTTGAAAATATCAAAATTGCATGGAGAAATTTTGAGTTTAAAAGAAGCCAATAAGCGCGTCCGAAACCCGTTAAAATTTCGCTGACAGTTGTCCCTTTGATTATTTGTTTCTCATTTGTCCGATTGTACTTCACATTAAAAATATTAAAGAATGAAAGACAAGTGATTATATTATATCAAAATAATTTTCTTTTTTGGAAAATATTAAAATTACATGGAGAAATTTTTAGTTCAAAATGACCGATTTTGCACTATTGTCTGAAGCTTGCCAGTGACGTTAAACCTCAAATCAGACAAACAGTTTACTAAGAGAGACAACTCTAACAGACTGCAGATAGCGACCACATATAACGTCATAATGCAAGCATGCAACAGCGGCCAAGGTCGGGCTGATAGCAATACGACGTTATCACGGAGATTCTTATAATTACCTTATTAACATTTCTAAGGTAATTACATCGAATTTAACCATAATTTTATAATGTTCAACATGCTTTCAATTACGGACTTGAAAGAGTTGTATGTACTCGTCATACCCAATTGATTACCTTGTTTGAGACCACTGTACAATTTCACACCCTGGGTAATTAGTGAATACCTCTTTGTTGACTTTTGACATCGTTTACATTATAATAACTGTCATTGACATATATTATCTTATAATTATATATAAATATATATGATGGTAAAAGCACATTAAATAAACAAAAAAAAAAAATGCCCAGGTATTTCGTCAAATTCCTCGAGTATTTCCGCATAACTTCAAGAGAAAATATTGCCTCCAGGTACGATATTACGACTCGGAATAATTTCGCGAAACTTCGTGTATCGCATACTTAGCGTGGACCTTGCGAGTGTTTTCGAGGAGTGTTCGCCGAATATATACATCTACTCGGAACAATTCCGAGTGTTTTGGAAAGTGCTTGAAACGCCGAGATTCGGAATAAAGAGTTTTTTGGTTCTTATAACTGAGCTGTACTGTAGGAGGGTAGGCTGAAAAGTTCTGAGCCTGACCAAGAAGCAGGCATCGAACAGCCATGGAATGTTGTATTCATTAAATCCAAACCTTTATTACTTAATTTGACTCAAATGATTTCAAGTTTACCTGCAATAACGTAGAAATTCTAGACTTTGAAAATTGATACTGGCATCGTGGTGTCATCAAGTACCTCCATAAAAAGTGGTTAGCTCCTAAGGGCATTCATGCCGGTAGGTTGCTACATTAGGGGATGATGCTCCTTCCTATGCAACCGTGAAAAGGTGGGCAGCAAATTTTAAGATGGGCAAGGACAGCCTTGAAGATGATGACCGATGTGGACGACCCACAACGGCAACAACTGAGGAAACCAACAGCGAAGTGCACAGGGCCGTGATGGGTGATAGGCTTTTAACTGTGAATCAGTTAGCTAACACTGTTGGCATCTCCCGTGAACGAGTAGAGAACATTCTACACAGTGAATTAGGAATGTCAAAGGTTTCCGCCAGATGGGTGCCACGGCTTTTGACGCCTGACCAAAAGTTGAACAGACTGAACCTGTCATAAGCCAACTTGGCTATTTTTGGTTTTCTTGACCGTTTTGTCCCTCAGGATGAGTGTTGGGTTCATCACTTTGAGCCAGAGACCAAAAGACAATCCATGCAATGGAAGCACCCTTGGCTCACCCCCTCCAAAGAAGGCAAAGGTCGTCTTCTCTGTAGGAAGGTGATGGCATCAGTGTTCTCGGATGCCTAGGGTATAATATTCATAGTTTTCCTTCAAAAGGGCAGAACAATTAATAGGGAGTATTATGCAGGTCTGCTAAAACAATTGCGAAAAGCAATTAAGGCTAAACAACCCGGAAAATTGACAAAAGGGGTCTTGTTCCATCAGGACAATGCGCCTGCTCAAAAATCGGTTGTCGCAATGGTTGCAGTGCATGACTGTGGCTTCACACTTGTCGATCACCCTCCGTATTCACCTGATCTAGCTCCATCAGATTATTTCCTGTTTCCAAACATGAAAAAGCTCTTGGATGGGCAGCATTATTGGTCAGACGAGGAGGTGATAGCTGCTGTGGAGGAGTTTTTCAGGGACCAAGATGAGTTCTTCTATACCACTGGGATCTAAGGACTCCAGCATCGCTAGAGGAAGTGTGTGGACAGGAATGGAGACTATGTTGAAAAATAAGGCACTTTCAGCATGGACAAACCATTGGTCAGGCTCAGAACTTTTCAGCCTACCCTCGTATGTTCAAATGATGACCTTTGGTTGACCTATATCTGTTTTGTGTCAAGGTTATTTGGTAGTTAGACATTTGTATGGAAAAACAGACAAAAAAAGTAGATTTTTCTGATTTCTGATTTCATGGTAGCTAGTGGCATCAGAAATGATATTTGCAATCAATGGAAGTTTATCAAATCCAAAGGTCAAGGTTACTTACCAATGTTTGTCCTGAATGCATCAGCTTTAGTATTTTTATCTTCTTCTTTACTTAAACTGCTGGGTTGATTGAAACCAAATTACATGAAAAGCCTCTATGGGAAGGGGGGTATGAAAATTTGTTCATAAGGGCTGGGTCACATGACTAATTTGGCCGCCATGCCTATATATGGTAAAAACCTTTAAAAAACTTCTTCTCAAGAATCAAGTATCCAATGACCACGAAACTTGGCATGCAGCATTATGGACTCTGGCCCTAACAAGTTTGTTCAAATGATGACCTTTGGTTGACCTTTACCTGTTGTAATTAGCTCACCTGAACCGTAGGCTCATTGGTGAGCTTATAGGGTGGTCATGCTGTCTGTATGTATGTATGTCAACATTTTCAAACATCTTCTCCTCTGGAACCGCTGGGCCGATTGAAGCCAAATTTCATGTGGGGCCTTAGTGGGATGGGGGAACGAAAGTTTCTTCGCGGGGTCCAGGACACATGACCAAGATGGCCGCCATGCCCATATAAGGTAAAAACCCTTCAAAAATCTTCTTCTCCGGAACCAGTGGGCCGATTGGCCTGAAACCTGGTATGTAGCATTTGGGACTTGGGCCCATCATATTTTGTTCAAATGATGACCCTTGGATGACCTTGGCCAATTTTAGGCCAAGGTCAAATTTGGTCGCATAGACTTTTGTATGGGAAAAAGTTAAAACCGTGTACCTTTTGGAAACTACTGCAGCCTGTGATCTGAAAATTAGTAGATGCAGTAAGCTAAATGGGTGGATGAAACCACATGGGTATTCAAGGTCAAGGTCATTCTTTGACCTTTGTTCAAGGTCATTCAGATATGAGAATTAAAACATTTTTCTCAGAAACCACAAAGCGATTTGTACCGAAATTTCATATGAAAGTTTTTAAGAACAAGGAAATGACAATTAATCAATATGAATTTGGTCACATGACCAATATGGCCGCCATGCCTATATAAGGTAAAAACCCTTCAAAAATCTTCTTCTCCGGAACCATTGGGCCGATTGGCCTGAAACTTGGTATGTAGCATTAGAGACTCGGGCCCGTCATATCTTGTTCAGATGATGACCCTTGGATGACTGTGACCAATTTTAGGCTAAGGTCAAATTTGGTCGCATAGACTTTTGTATGGGAAAAGTCAAAACCGTGTATCTACTGCAGCCTGTGATCTGAAAATTAGTAGATGCAGTAAGCTAAATGGGTGAATGAATCTACATGAGTATTCAAGGTCAAGGTCATTCTTTGACCGTTGTTCAAGGTCATTCAGATATCAGAATTAAAACTTATTTTTCTCAGAAATCACAAAGCCATTTGTAACAAAATTTCATAGGAAAGTTTTTAAGAACAAGGAAATGACAATTAATCAATATGAATTTGGTCACATGACAAATATGGCCGTCATGAAATCTTCTTCTCCGGAACCAGTGGGTCGATTATCATGTAACTTGGTATGTAGCATTAGGGACTTGGGTCCAGCATATTTTTTCTCAAATGATGACCCTTGGATGACCTTGACCAATTTTAGGCCAAGTTCAAATTTGGTCGCATAGACTTTTGTATGGGAAGAAGTCAAAATTGTGTATCTTTTGGAAACTATTGCAGCCTGTGATCTGAAAATTAGTAGATGCAGTAAGCTAAATGAGTGGATGAATCTACATGAGTAGTCAAGGTCATTCTTTGACCTTTGTTCAA
The DNA here is from genome assembly GCA_963580285.1 of Lucinisca nassula. NCBI lineage: Eukaryota > Metazoa > Mollusca > Bivalvia > Lucinida > Lucinidae > Lucinisca > Lucinisca nassula. The sequence continues at coordinate 71,067,654 of OY757012.1, read as the reverse complement.
GGTCATTCAGTTATGAGAATTAAAACGTATTTTTCTCAGAAACCTCATAGCCATTTGTAATGAAATTTCATATGAAAGTTTTTAAGAACAAGGAAATGACAATTAATCAATATGAATTTGGTCACATGACCAATATGGCCGTCATGTCCATATAAGGTAAAAACCCTTCAGAAATCTTCTTCTCTGGAACCAGTGGGCTGATTATCATATAACTTTGTATGTGGCATTGGGGACTTGGGCCCATGATGATGACTCCTGAATGACCTTGACCTATTTTAGGCCAAGGTCAAATTTTTTCGCATAGACTTTGGTATGGGGAAAAAGTCAAAACTGTGTATTTTTTGGAAAATATTGCACCTGGTGATCTGAAAATTGGTAGATACAGTAAGGTAAATGAGTGGCTGAAATGACATGAGTATTCAAGGTCAAAGTCATTCTTTGATCTTGATTCAAGGTCATCCAGATATGAGAATTAAAACATATTTTTCTCAGAAACCACTGAGCCGTTTGTAACCAAAATTTCATATGCAGCATTGGGGGCTCGGGCTCATCACAGTTTATTCAAATGATGACTTTCGATACCTATTTTACGCCAAGGTAAAATTTGGTCACATAGATTTTGGGATGGGAAAAAGGTCAAAACCATGATTTTTTTGAAACTATTGCAGTCTCTGATCTGAAAATTGAGAAATGCAGTTAGCTAAATGAGTGGATGAAACTACATGAGTATTCAAGGTCAAGGTCATTCCTTGACCTTGGCCTAAGGCCTTTCAGATATGAAGATAAAAATTTATTTTTAACTAGAACCTCTTTGCCGTTTGTGACCAAATTTTATACAAAGCTCGTTGAAACAAGTAAATGAATATTTAAATACATGCGTTTGGTCAAATGACCAAAATGGCCATCATGGCCATATAAGGTAAAAACACTTCAGAAATCTTCTACTCCAGAACCAGTGGGCCGATTTTCATTAAACTTGGTATGTAGCATTTGAGGTTTGGGCCCACTATAGTTTCTTCAAATGATGACCCCTGGATGGCCTTAACCTGTTTTACGCAAAGGTCAAATTTGGTTGCCTATACATTTGTATTGGAGAAAGTAAAAAAAAAAAAATTGTATTTTTTGGAAACTATTGCAGCCTGTGATATGAAAATTGGTAGATATAATAAGCTAAATGAGTGGATGGAATTAAGGTCATCATTATTCTCTGAAGTTGGCCCAAGGTCATTCAGATGAAATTAAAATTTATTTTTCATAGAAACCACTACTCCATTTGTAGCCAAATTTCACATGAAAACTTTTAGGAACAAACAAATGAAAATTTGTTAATAAGAATTTGGTCACATTACTAAAATGGCCGCCATGTCCATATACATGTATACCTTTCGGATTATCATACCCCCGCAAACGAAGTTTGAAGGGGGTATATAGGAGTCAGCTTGTCGTCTGTCGTCGTCGATCCGTTACAAAAAACTTTAACATTGCTCATAACTTCCTTATTCTTTGACCGATTTCTTTAATATTCACACACCACACACCTTGCCACTAGTACTTAAGATTGATATACACAAACCTGACCTTGACCTTTACGTTGACCTTCCTCAAGGTCAAATACTTGTAAAAATTTGTCTGTCGTCGTCGTCGGTCCGTTACAAAAAACTTTAACATTGCTCATAACTTCCTTATTCTTTGACCGATTTCTTTAATATTCACACACCACACACCTTGCCACTAGTACTTAAGATTGATATACACAAACCTGACCTTGACTTTTACGTTGACCTTCCTTAAGGTCAAATACTTGTAAAAATTTGTCTGACAACGCATGCGGGGGTATAATTGGCGCCCGTTAGGCGGCAGCTCTAGTTTTCTTCGAACCAATGGGCCCATTATCAAGTCATATTGACCGAGATTAATACTTGGTAAAAACCGTATAAAATCGTCTTCTCAGAAATAAAATGGCTCCATAAGCTCTCAGCACTCAGGTGAGCGGCTCAGGACCATTGGTCCTCTGGTTTTTTTATGTCAAGGTCAAATTTGGTCACCTTAACATTTGTTTTGAAAAAAGGCAAAATAGCGGATATTTCTGATTGTCTGGTAGGCTGTGGCATCAGAAATGATATATGAACAGTGCCCCAGCTAGCTACTTACAGAGGTGCCCCTGGTGCTCTCCCCGGCCGCCCCTGGGCCCTCCCGGGCTGCCCCTCGTGCCCCGCCCTCCTGCACCCGTGCCCTCTGCAATCTACCCGCTGCCTTTTTCTTATGACATTCCCTGTTTCTTATGACATTCCCTGTTTCAAATCCATCCATAATTGCCACTTAGCATCCTCTTATGTGTAATTTAAGATGTAAATAAGACACCGCAGGTAGAAGTAATCATGCTGCTAACGATGGGGTACAATATGACTGGATGAGCGGTATTGTCGGTAATTTTATGACACTGCCAGAAATACTGGCTAGAACCTGCTTCTTGTTACTTCCTTACTTCGGCGTCTTTAAATCTTATTGCAAAAATAAAATGTGCAATAAATTCATGCAGATAATTTTCATATGTATCATTATTCAAACGGCCTTGATCGGCAAATCAAAATTATTCTCATCTGACTCATCACTCGTTTCAGTTAAAATGCAGTCAAAGAAGAGAAAGTTAAAAGAGGATGGACGAGATAGAGTTAAGATTAAAAAAAAAAAAAACTAACCATATGATGTCTTCGTGTTTCCTTGGTGCATCAGCGAACACGTAAGAAACAAAAATCATTTCTATGATGGTTTTGAATAATTTTGACTTATTACCGTAACCCCTGCCATTGTCGGGGACAATGCAACAGTCGCTCTCGCTCCAATATTTGGGAGAGAAAAAAACGTGAAATTTTCACAACAGTGCAGTGACCGCATGCACACGGAATTAATGACGTTCATTCTGCGTTCATATTTCTATTGAAGGGGCACTTCTGCTATCAAAGAAACACCAGGGATTGGGGGTGCAACCATATGCGAAAAAGCGTATTGTGATATAACGCGATATGGACAACGCGTATTGTGATACATATTGCGATACATCCAATATCTATATTTCTCTCAATTACTGACCTAAATTCAACTTCATTAACCCATGCAATATAATGCCATATTTAAGAGACATGAAATTGCTGGGCCTAAAATTTTTCACTAGATTAATTGACAAAGGAATCAACAGACAGTCTCCATTTCTGCTTAAAATTCTTTTTTACTGCCCCAAAGTTGAACCCCTCCAAGATTTTATAGCTGTCCACTAGGGCTGCAACGATATGCCAAAAAGCGTATTGTGATATATTGCTATATGGACAACCCGTATTGCGATACGTATTGTGATACATCTAATATCTATATTTCTCTCAATTACTGACCTAAGTTCAACTTCATTAACCCATGCAATATAATGCCATATTTAAGAGACATGAAATTGCTGGGCCTAAAATTTTTAACTCATTGACAAAGGAAACAACAGACAGTCTCCATTTCTGCTTTTTTTAGCTCACCTGTCAAGAAGTGACAAGGTGAGCTTTTGTGATCACATTTTGTCTGTCGTGCGTGCATCCATCTGTGCATGCGTGCGTCCATCTGTAAACAATTCAAATAAGTATATCTCTAATACCCCATGGCCAATCTTGATCAAATATTTTGTGAAGAATTATCAGGTAGGAGGAAAGGCTGCATAAGGTTTTTGAGCTGATCAGATCGGAAATCTGGTTGCCATGGCAACATATAGCTCCCATTGCCTTATAATGGGAAAAATTTAAAACATCTTCTTCTCTGAAACCACAGGGCTTAGATATTTAGCTTGTAACAATGTTAAGTGGTCACCTACATAAATACTGCCAATCATGCCCCTGGGGTCCAAATTGGCCACACCCGGGGCCCTTAGCTCCTATAGACTCATAATGGAAATAAAAAGCTTCAAAAATCTTCTTCTCTGAAACCTCTGGGTCCAGAGCTTAGATATTTAGCTTGTAACAATGTTAAGTAGTCACCTACATAAATCCTGCCAATCATGCCCCTGGGGTCCAAATGGGCCACGCCCCAGGGCCCCTTAGCTCCCATAGACTTATAATGGAAAAAAGCTTCAAAAATCTTTTTCTGTGAAATCACAGGGCCCAGACCTTAGATATTAAGCATGTAGCAAGGGCAAGTGGTCACCTACATTATTCCTGCCAATCATGCCCCTGGGTTCCAAATGGGCCACACCCTGGAGCCCATTTGCTCCCATGGACTCATAATGGAAAAAAGCTTCAAAAATCTTCTTCCCTGAAACCACAGGGCCCAGAGCTTAGATATTTAGCTTGTAACAATGTTAAGTAGTCACCTACATAAATCCTGCCAATCATGCCAGTGGGGTCCAAATTGGCCACACCCCGGGGCCCCTTAGCTCCTATAGACTCATAATGAAAAAAAAAAAGCTTCAAAAATCTTCTTCTCTGAAACCACAGGGCCCAGAGCTTAGATATTTAGCATGTAGCAACGGCAAGTGGTCACCTACATAATTCCTGCCAATCATGCCCCTGGGTTCCAAATGGGCCACGTCCTGTGGCCCCTTCGGTTCTATAGACTCATAATGGAAAAAAAGCTTCAAAAATCTTCTTCTCTGAAAACCACAGGGCCCAGAGCTTACATATTTAGCATGTAGCAACGGCAAGTGGTCATCTACATAATTCCTGCCAATCTACCCCTGGGTTCCAAATGGGCCATCCCCCGGGGCCCCTTTTCTCCCATTGACTCATAATGGAAAAAAGCTTCAAAAATATTCTTCTCTGAAACCACAGGGCCCAGAGCTTAGATATTTAGCATGTAGCAACGGCAAGTGGTCCTACATAATTCCTGCCAACAAGCCCCTGGGGTCCAAACGGGCCACGCCCCGGGGCCCCTTAGCTCCTATAGACATATAATGGAAAAAAGCTTAAAAAATCTTCTCCTCTGAAACCACAGGGCCCTGAGCTGAGATATTTAGCATGTAGAAACGGCAAGTGGTCACTTGGGGTAGGGGGAATGAAATTTGTTTGTACGGACTGGGTCACCTGACCAATGTGGACGCCATGCTCATATATGGTAAAAAAAATTAAGAATTTTCTTCTCAGGAACCAAATAGCCGATGACCTTGAAATTTTGTTTGTAGCATTGGGGACTCAGGCCCTACCAAATTTATTCAACTGATGACCTTTAGCTAACCTTGACCTGTTTTACGTCAAGGTCAAATTTGGTCACTTAGACATTTATATCGAAAAAGAGCAAGACAGTGGATTTTACTGATTGCATGGCAGCCGGATCCATCATACATGTAAATATTATTTACAATCAGATGAATGGAAGTAAATCAATGCCAAAGGTCAAGGTCATTACTGACCTTTGTATTGGATAGCTCAGATTCAGTATTTTTATCTTCTTCTCCAGTAAAAGAGCTGTGATGATTGAAACCAAATTACATTAAAAGCCTCTATTGGGATGAGTCAATTGAACATTATTCGTGGTATTGTTGTCACATGACCAAGGTGGGAACCTTGCCTGTATATTGTGTAACTTCTGGTAAAAGTCCCACAAAATTGGAAGCAACGTCTCCAAAATGACCTTTACAGTGTTGACGGGGACGTTAAACCTCAAATCAAACAAACAAAATCATGACCTCTGGTGAGCGTAGTGGCCCATGGGCCTCTTGTTTCCTTGATCCCACAGAATTCACAGTCCGCAATAAAAAACAATATCCTTTAACAATCCAACACAGAATTCAGAAATAACTTTTCTTATAAACCCAAACTCCAAAGTCTGACTCAAAGAAAAAAATCAAGCTCTTTTATAGACCTAAAGATTTCTCTCGAGCGTTTCAGAGGCCTAGAACGTTCCAGAGGACTGTGGAATAGGTTAGGTAATTTTCTAAAAATAATGCAACCCCAAACTTTCTGGAAGATTCCAAAGTACTTTTCCTTGTAAACAAGTTGTTTACCAAATGAAATTAACCTGTGACTCATTTTTCCAGAAACTTCTTTAAGAAGTATAAACAAGATATTAATTGCATTATTAGGTCACGCAGTGGGGTGAAAGTGGGAATCAGAAAAATAAATTCTTATGCATAACAACAACCTCTCTGCCTTTCCTTCCTATTATGATATAAGCACTCTCTGACATCCTCTCTGTCCTTCCTTCCTACTATGACATAAGCACTCTGACATTCCCTCTATCCTTCCTTCCTACTATGATATAGTCACTCTTGACATCTTCTCTGTCCTTCCATCCTACCATGATATAATCAATCTCTAACATTTAATCATTCTGACATCCACTCTGTCCTTCCTTCCTACTATGATATAATCACTGACATCCTCTCTGTCCTTCCTTCCTACTATGATATAATCACTCCATCTTCTCTGTCCTTCCTTCCTACTATGATTTAAACACTGACAATTACTATGATATAATCACTCCATCCTCTCTGTCCTTCCTTCCTACTATGATATAGTCACTCTTGACATCTTCTCTGTCCTTCCTTCCTACCATGATATAATCAATCTCTAACATTTAATCATTCTGACATCCACTCTGTCCTTCCTTCCTACTATGATATAATCACTGACATCCTCTCTGTCCTTCCTTCCTACTATGATATAATCACTCCATCTTCTCTGTCCTTCCTTCCTACTATGATTTAAACACTGACAATTTCTCTGTCCTTTCTACTATGATATAATCACTCCATCCTCTCTGTCCTTCCTTCCTACTGTTCTGTTCTGTTCTGTTCTGTTAATCTTCTCCGCCAACAATGACGAACCCTGAATCTTCTCAGGTAAAATATCCAGCACCACAATATTTTAAAACTACTGTGTATAATACAGTCCCAGTGATATATACACGATACGTAAGTCAATGTTCATGTGATAAAACGTTTCGTAAAATGTTCGTATACAGTATAAACTTTACTGCTGGCTAAAATACTAAATTTAGACCGCATGCACCTCGTGTAATCAACCAGAAATTGATCTTCTGTAGATTGTCTCCCTTGCCTTGTGTATTTTGTATATCAACCGCCGTGAGTTAAATTCAATGATTTCGCCAACTTCAGATTTTTGTGTGTGAAATGGCAACACACGGGTATAATCAAGGATAATGTTCACTAAATCGCTCTGAGAGGCAGCATACTCTCGAAGACCGTGTTCACAAAGACAGTTCATAATAACTTCCACAATAGGATCTCTTTCGTCTCGCAACGTTGGACAGTTCATAACAAAATGTTCCACGGTTTCTTCTGCACTTCCACAGGATTGACAGGTTGGGTCAACCGCATTCTGATTAAACTTTGCACGATTCGTCTGGAGAATGTAGGTTCCAGTAAGTAGTTTCAATCTGGATGGCATTCTTGATGTCTCGAACACAGATTTACACGGCACCTTCAATACTGGGTGCACTTTTCCAGGTTGGAAAGTACAATTCATATATCTCAATGACGAATACAATTCTGCCTGCGATTCGATAACCTCCTTCCAACTGGATTCGACAATCTTGTTCACCGAAGTCTTCCAGGAACTTTTCTTAACTGGATTCTCAACGTACGTAGTTATATTATCCAAACCATATCGTGCAAGGATAGGTGGAACTTGCATAGCCCAGGAACATGATTTGTCAGATTTAACAACTATTTGTCTCCTTAAAATCCGCTTTTCCAGGCTTTCATCGCTTTGATTACACAAATTATTGAAAAAGCTTAAAACTTTCAGATGAAGTACCGCTCGTATTGGCAGAAGTCCAGACAAGATATAGATTGCAGGATCTGCAGCGTTATCCGGTAGTGATAGAATTTGTTTCAAGGTTTTCTTGTGGAATATTTCAAGTTTGTCAATTAGTTTTTGCGGTGGGATTAATATTTCAAGCCCATATAGTAACACTGGTAGAACATATGCTCTGTATAGTTCAATTGCTGAGACTGGATCTAGTCCATTTTCGCCGTGTAGACCCGCCCCAAATAAGCTGTATAACGTTCTTCTAGCTTTTGCCAAGTTATTATTCACATTAATGTCTGCATTTTCAGCTATAGACGCAGTTCTGGTAATTCCAAGATGTTGTGCAGCTTTAACGCCGTGAAGTTGCTTGCCATCCAACTCGAATGAACTATTCTCACACTGCTTTCTTGAATTTTTTAACGTAAGCGAGACTGTTTTTGATGGTTGCAGAAGATAACGCTCCTCATTCGCAAAGTTACTAGCCATATTTATCAGTAATTGTGTTTCATACAACGAGTTACCCATCAAGCATACGTCGTCTGCACATGCGCAGTTGTTGGTAGTTAAAGTCCCAATTTTCCCGCCAATGCCATTATCCTCCAGCTGGTTCAACAACGGATTTACATAAATCTTGTAGAGATCAGTGGAAAGTATTCCGCCTTGACGGACCCCTTGTGAAATTTGGAAACCGTCACTCATCTGGTTCTTTAATTTTACGACACTTGACGTTTCTTCGTGAAGGGATTTTATGAGTAACCAATGCCTGTCATTCACACCCGAATGATAGAGTCTTCTAAGTAGATGACTATGGCACACGACATCGAAGGCCGCTTTCGCATCAAGTAATATAACGTGAGCGTCCAATTTAGAGTCTGCACAGTCTCTATAAAACTCTTCCAATATGTATGCAGCGTTAAGTGGAGATGACCCCTTTGTGAATCCTCTCTGTGAAACGTTCTGACTTAACAATACTTTGTCCTGTATACGGCCTACTATGATATAGTCACTTTTGACATCTTCTCTGTCCTTCCTTCCTACCATGATATAATCAATCTCTAACATTTAATCATTCTGACATCCACTCTGTCCTTCCTTCCTACTATGATATAATCACTGACATCCTCTCTGTCCTTCCTTCCTACTATGATATAATCACTCCATCCTCTCTGTCCTTCCTTCCTACTATGATATAATCACTCTGACATCTTCTCTGGCCTTCCTTCCTACAATGATACAATCACTCGGACATCCTCTCTGTCCTTCCTTCCTACTATGATATAATTACTCACATCCTCTGTCCTTCCTACTATGATATAATCACTCTGACATCCTCTCTGTCCTTCCTTCCTACTATGATATAATCACTCCATCTTCTCTGTCTTTCCTTCCTACTATGATATAATCACTGACATAATCTCTGTCCTTCCTTCCTTTTATGATATAATCTATGACATCTTCTGTGTCCTTCCTTCCTACTATGATATAATCACTGACATCCTCTCTGTCCTTCCTTCCTACTATGATATAATCAATCTCTAACACTCTGACTCCTGTCTGTCCTTCCTTCATGCTATGATATTATCACTGACATCCTCTCTGTCCTTCCTTCCTACTATGATATAATAACTGACATCCTCTCTGTCCTTCCTTCCTTCTATGATATAAACACTCCATCTTCTCTATCCTTCCTTCCTACTATGATATAATCACTGACATCTTCTCTGTCCTTCCTACTATGATATAATCACTGACATCCTCTCTGTCCTTCCTTCCTACTATGATATAATCACTCTGACATCTTCTCTGTCCTTCTTTCCTACCATGTTACAATCACTCTGACATCCTCTCTGTCCTTCCCCCTACTATGATATAATTACTCACATCCTCTGTCCTTCCTTTATGATATAATATCTCTGACAACCTCTGTCCTTCCTTCCAACTATGGTATTATCACTCTTACATCCTCTCTGTCCTTCCTTCCTACTATGATATAATCACTCTGACATCTCTGTTCTTCCTTCCTACTATGATATAATCACTGACATCCCCTCTGTCTTCCCTTCCTACCATGATATAATCACTCCATCTTCTCTGTCCTTCCTTCCTACTATGAAATAATCACTCTGACATCGTCTCTGTCCTTCCTTCCTACTTGATATAATCACTCGGACATCATATCTTTCATTCCTTTCTACTATGATATAATCACTGGCATCCTCTCTGTCCTTCCTTCCTACTATGATATAATCACTGACATCTTATCTGTGCTTCCTACTCTGATATGATCACTCCATCCTCTCTGTCCTTCCTGCCTACTATGCTATAATCATTCTGCTATTCTCTCTGTCCTTCCTTCCTACTATGATATAATCACTGACATCTTCTCTGTCTTTCCTTCCTACTATGATATAATCACTCTATCTTCTCTGTCCTTTCTCCCTACTATGATGTAATCACTGACATCCTCTCTGTCTTTCCTTCTCACTATGATATAATCACTCTATCTTCTCTGTCCTTTCTCCCTACTTTGATATAATCACCCCATCCTCTCTGTCCTTCCTTCCTACTGTGATATAATCACTCCATCCTCTCTGTCCTTCCTTCCTACTTTGATGCAATCACTTTGACATCCTCTCTGTCCTTCCTTCCTACTATGATGTAATCACTGACATCCTCTCTGTCCTTCCTTCCTACTATGATATAATCACTCTATCTTCTCTGTCCTTTCTCCCTACTAATGATATAATCACTGACAACCTCTCTATCCTTCCTTCCTTCTGTGATACAATCACCCCATCCTCTCTGTTTTTCCTTCCTACTGTGATATAATCACTCCATCCGCTCTGTCCTTCTTGCTAACTATGATATAATCACTCCATCTTCTCTGGCCATCCTTCCCAGTATGATATTATCACTCCATCTTCTCTGTCCTTCCTTCCTACTATGATATAATTACTGACATCCTCTCTGTCCTTCCTGCCTACTATGATATTATCACTCTATCTTCTCTTTCCTTTCTCCCTACTATGATATAATCACTCCATCTTCTCTGGCCTTCCTGACTACTATGATATAATCACTCTATGATATAATCACTCTATCTTCTCTGTCTTCCATTCCTTCTATGATATAATCACTGGCATTTCTGTCCTTCCTATCTACTATGATATAATCACTCCATCTTCTCTGTCCTTCCTTCCTACTATGATATAATCACTGACATCCTCTCTGTCCTTCCTTCCTACTGTGATATAATCACTCCATCCTCTCTGTCCTTCCTGCCTACTGAGATATAATCACTGTCATCCTCTCTGTCCTTCTGGCCTACTATGATATAATCACTCTGACATGTCTGTCCTTCCTTCCTACTATGATATAATCACTCTATCTTCTCTGTCCTTCCCGCCAACTATGATATAATCACTGACATCCTCTCTGTCCTTCTTTCCTACTATGATATAATCACTGACATCTTCTCTGTCCTTCCTGCCTACTATGATATAGTCACTCCATCCTCTCTGTCCTTCCTTCCAACTATGATATAATCAATCAGATGTCAGTTTGAGCATGGACGCTTCCATGATGTCTTGTTGCTAGTTGGCAGGCGGAAGCATGTGTTAGCAAACAACAGTTCATGCACACTTCTTCGTAAGAAGGAGGCCTTGCTATTGCGCTTTCCTCCTCCTACAGTCCCAATCACTCCTTCCCATGGTTTGGGGGTGTTTGATCACTCTAGCATTGAAGTCGTTCAGGAGGATGAGTTGGTGAGTTAGGTGTAGCAGAAATTACAGCATCCAGATCATCATAGAACCTCATCTTGGTTGGTCATTGTGAGTGCATAAGCACTTACAATAGTTGCAAGCATCTTAGCATCATCAGGTGGTCGTTTATGCTTTTGGAAGTCCTGAATGATCCATATATTGGTAAAAACTCTTTGAAAATCTTCTTCTCACGAATTGAATGGTTGATGGCCTTGAAACTTGGTCATAACACCATTCATGTTTTATACACGTAAACTATACTTCTTCCAGGAGATGATTAATATAAGCTTAGCCACTTATTGTCAGATCCTGTGGCTTCTGAACATTCTTCTTGTACATGTTTGCATGTATGTATGTATTGACCATTATCATTAATAAATACTGTTTAAACCAACTTGGTATGCAGCATTAAGGACTCACGTCCTTACCAAGATTTTTAAGTGATGGCTCTTGGTTGACCATGACCTATTTTATGGCAGGGACGAATTGAATCACTTAGGCTTTTGTTTGGAAAAGGCCAAACAGTGGATTTTTATGCCCCCAGAATCAAAGGTTTGAGAGCATATAGTTTTCGGTCTGTCCATCTGTTTGTCTGTTTCTTTGCTTGTCTGTCCGCAAAAACCTTAACATTGGGCATAACTTTTGAATGGTAACTGATTGGGCTTTAATATTTCACATGTGCATTCCTTGTCACAATACCTTTCAAGAGGTACCATAAATTTTTACCTCGTGACCTTGACCCTGACATTTGACCTATGTTTGACCTCCTTTTTAAAAACTTTAACATTGGCCATAACTTTTGATTAGTTAGTGATAGGACTTTCATATTTCACATGTCTTTTCCATGTGTCAAGACCTTTCCAGTGATACCATAATTTTTTACCTCATGGCCTTGACCTTGACATTTGACCTACTTCTTTTTTAAAAACTTTAAAATTCACAAAAACTTTAACATTGGGCATAACCTTTGAATGGTTACTGATATGGCTTTCATATTTCACACTTGCAGTCCTTGTCACAAGACCTTTCCAGTGGTACCATAATTTTTAACCTCGTAACCGTGACCTTGACTTTTCGCCTACTTTTTAAAAACTTTAACATTTGCCATAACTTTCGATTGGTAAGTGATACGGGTTTCATATTTCACATGTTCATTCCTTGTCCCAAGGTCTTTTCAGTGGTACCATAATTTTTGACCTTGAGACATTGACCTTGACATTTAACCTAATTTCTATAATCTTTAACATTGGCCATAACTTTCGATTGATAAGAGGTAGGGCTTTACATTTCACATATGCATTCCTTTTCACAAGACCTTTCTAATGGTACCATAATTTTTGACCTCTTGACCTTGACCTACTCTTTAACATTGGCCATAACTTTCGATTGATAAGTGGTTGGGCTTTCATATTTCAAATGTGTATTCCTTGTCACAAGACCTTTGTAGTGGTACTATAATTTTTGACCTTGTGACCTTTTCCTTGACATTTGACCTACTTTTTAAAAACTTAAAGATAGTCCATAACTTTCGATATGTAAGTGATAGGGCTTTCCAGTGGTACCATAATTTTTTACCTCATGACCTTTACCTTGACATTTGACCTTCTTTTTAAAAACTTAAACATTGGCCATAACGTTCGATTGGTAAGTGATAGGGCTTTCATATTTCACATGTGCATTCCATGTCACAAGACCTTTCCAACAATCCCATAATTTTTGACCGTGTGACCTTGACCTACTTTTTTAAGACTTTAACATTGGCCATACCTTTCGATTGCTTAGTGATACTGCTTTCATATTTAACTTGCGCTGTCCGGGGTTTCACAAACACATCTTGTTCTGTTCTGTTGTAGCCTATGGTATCAAAGTTGATGCACGCGGTCAGCTAAATGAATTACAAAGCGGGTCATGGTCATTTACTGACCTTAATCCTGGGTGCCTCAGATTCAGTAATATTGTAATTATTATCATTCAGTATAGAACTGCCTGGCTGATTGAAATCAAATTACTGGTGGAGCCTCTATGGGATGGAAGAAAGAAAGTTTGTTCATGGGATCTGGCTCACTTGACCAAGAGGGCCACCATGCCCATATATGGTAAAAACCCTTTGAAAATCTTCTTCTTAGGAACGGAATAGATTATGACCTTGAAACTTGGTATGCAGCTTTGGGGACTCAAGCACTAACAAGTGGTTTTCAAATGAGGACCCTTGGTTGACAGTGACCTATTTTACATCAATATCAAATTTGGACACTTAGGATTTTGTATGAGAAAAGGCAAAACAGAGGATTTTTCTGATTCTTTATCAGAGTTGATATAATTTTATGTAAACAGCTAAACCGCAGACTCAATATTTTTGTATCTTCACTAAAACCATTGTACTGAATGAAACCAAATTACATATAAGGCATTAATGGGGTTGAGAAATCAGTTTCGTTTGAGGTGGGTGGTTCCCATACCCATAAATGGCAAAAAGGATTTCAAATTCTTCATCTCAGGGAATCCGGGTCGTTTCGCCCGTGGGTCATTTCGCCCTGATTTTCGGGGTGGGTCGTTTCGCCCTTATTGGGTGAGTTGTTTCGCCGCAATTATATTTTAACGGGTTACAAACTGAAAGGATGGGTACATGGACAGATGGATGAATGAATAAATGGGTAAATGGAGTTGTGCATTGGTAGATGCACAGGCGTATGGCTGAACGGCCATTTGAAAATACGGAGATGGATAAGTGAATGATTGAATGTATGAATGAATGAATGGATGGAGAGTATGGATAGATGGACAAACGGAAACCGATGACCGAATGGATGAATGAATGAAGTGATACGTGGGTAGATGGATGGACGGATGGACTAACGGATCTGAATCTGAACTGTTAATGGTGACACGACAAATGACAGGTGTACATTACATACTCTCCAGGTAATGTGCACTTCTTTTCACACTTAGCCAAAACAAGTGTACATTACCTTGAGTGTATGTAATGTACACATGCAAGTAATGGTCAAATGTGACCGATCACAGTATCAGTAGAAAAGAAAAGACACCTACGGATGGGTAAGTATGGATTCTGATTCTGACAGACTTGTTTCAGAGTTATATAGATCTATTTTTTGGATAGAGAGATATATAGAATGAGAGAGAAAGTGTAGCAGAAATGTAAAAAAATAATGTATACCCAAGTAAACCCCAGATTTCTTTATATAAAGGGGGTTTAAGGAATGTTCATTTCACCGATATGTTCATGAGTTTACAACGTCGTGTCAATGTATTGCTTTGTTATATATTTTTAATGTAAAATATGTGTTTTGTTATGCATAAAATTATGAGAAAAAATGAAAAGAAAGTATAAAACATTATGTTTCTATTCCTGCACAGGTTCAGCTACAGTAGAGTTTGTACAAAAGTTTAACCAACCTTTTTACACATGGTGTGCACTAATGTGTAATATTATTATTACTCTTTAAGTGACATTTTGTAAACTTTTATTCAGACCACACTGTTTAAAAATATTTTGTTTGTTGGATTTGGGGTAAACGTCCCCGTCAACGCAATTTAGGTAATAATGTAAAAAAATTAGGTAATAATGTAACCAGTTATATCACGTCACTATTTGTGCAGAAAGAACAACTGGTAAGTAAATATTCGCCTGTAAAATAACATCATAATAATGTCACTGATGTGTTAATCTTTCTATAATCCGTTTTATCGGGGGGTCACATTCTTCCCATTTCAGATTATTGAACATGTGACTGCATACAAGCCACTGCTGACTACCATCAAGAAAGAATATGAAGATACAATAGAAGCTATTAAGAAAGCTCAGAGAGAGGCAACTTTTCTGCATGGGAAGTTAAAAGCCATGGCATCAGAACCATCAACTATTCGAAACTACAAGAAGAGAGCAGATGAGTTAGAAGAAAGGTAAATTGTTGTATTGGTTAAAATGAGTGTCATATAGCCACTAATATGAAAAATAGCTCGTTTAAGATGTTAAACCCCCAAAAGTGCTTGATTAGGGCCTACAGTATTTGCAAAAAGCTCACCCAAAATGTAAATAAATTCCCAAATGGACTCCTTTTCAGTTCAAATGGTTTAGTTTTGTTTGTTTGAATTGAGGTTTAGTTTCAGGTTGTCAGTGCTAAAGATATTGTCATATCGCTGTCTTGAAGGTTTTTCATATTGCTTATTTGAGCCTAATAGTGGTCATCTACAGTGGAAACTCGATAATTCGAATGCCAATTTTTCGAAACTACCAGATTTTTCTCTATTATTCATTGCAAAAATATTACCGATTTTTCGAACTTATTAGTGTCCTAAAACCCCCTGTTAAATTCGAAATACTGCTTGGCAAATGAAGGTCACGCATGATGATTATATTTTCTTTGTGCGGTGAGTTCGATTGTTACTCATCCGAATGAATTCACGGGTTATCCACTACCAGTGATTGACATCTAATAAACGTTGATGATCCTTAATTGAGTAATAGGTGCCCTTAACGGAGTTAATCTGCACTGGTCATTTTATTAGCTAACCTGGAGCGAGCTCGAGGTAAGCTTATGCCGTGGCCAGTTGTCCGTCGTCTGCCGTTTGACATCCATCCATCCATCCGTCTGTCTTAAGCTTTTCACATTTTCGGCATCTCCTCCCGAACCTGAAGTGAGATGAAGCTGATACCTGGTGGGAGGCATCCTGGTGACATGGAGATTCAGATTTGCTAAAAATGGTTCCGTTCATGGTGGCCATCTTGAAATTCTTCCAAGGACATCTCCTCCCAAACCAATAGTCGAATTGAGCTGAAACTTGATGTGAGGTATTGGGGTGACATGGAGATACAGATTAGGTAAAATCGTTCCATTCCAATATCCAAGATGGCCGACATGGTGGCCATCTTGAAATTCTTCAAACGATATCTCCCGAACCAAAAGTAGAATTCAGCTGAAACTTGATGGGAGGCGTCGGGGTGACATGGAGATTGTGATTTGCTAAAATCGTTCCGTTTCACTCCAATATCCAAGATGGCCGCCATGGTGGTCAGCTTGAAATTCTCCATACAACTTCTCCTCCCCAACCAAAGGTCGAATTGAGCTGAAATTTGATGAGAGGCATTGGAGTGACATGTAGATTCAGTTTTGCTATAATGGTCTGTTCTGCTTTCCAAGATGGCTGCCATGGTGGCCATCTTGAAATTCTTCAAACAACATCTCCTCCCAAACCAAAGATCGAATTGAGCTGAAACTTGATGGGATCATCGGAATGACATGGAGATTTAGATTTGCTAAAATATCCAAGATGACCACCATGGCTGCCATCTTGAAATTCTTCGAAAAACATCTCCCAAACCTGAGGTCTGATCAAGTTGAAACTTGATGGGAGGCATCGGGGTGACAGCGAGATTCAGATTTGCTAAAATCATTCCATTCCGATATCCTAGATGGCCGCCATGGTGACCATCTTGAAATTTTTTTAACGACATCTCCTGCTGAACTGGAGGTTGGATCATGTTGAAACTTTATGCAAGGCATCAGGGTGAAAAGATTTGCTAAAATTGTTTTGTTCCGATATTCAAGATGGCCTCTGTGGTGGCCATCCTGAAAGTCTTCAAATGACATTTTCTTCCTGAACCAAGGGTTGGATTGAGCTGAAACTTGATTGGAGGCATTGGGGCGACATATTGATTCAGATTTCCTAAAATTTTTCTGTTCCAATATCCAAGATGGCTGCACAAGGAGGCAATCATGTATTTCTTCAAAAGACATCTCCTCCCGAACTAGAGGTCAGATCTAGCTGAAACTTGATGGGAGGCATTTGGACGACATGAAAATTCGGATTTGCTAAAATTGTCCCATTCTGATATACAAGATGGCCACCATAGCGGCCATCTGGAAATTCTTCAAACTACAACTCCTGAACCAAAGGTCGGATGGAGCTGAAACTTGATTGGAGGCATTGGGGCAGCAGGGAAATTCAGAATTGCTGAACTTGTTTGTTTGTTTCATTTGAGGTGTAACATCCCCGTCAACACTGTGTAGGTCATTTTGGAGACGTTGCGTCCTCCAATTTTGTGGGACTTTTACCCAACATTGAGATGAAATGACATCTCAAGCCCTGTCCCCCAATGAAACCAATAGGGTTTATACTCGACAGACCGACTCGCACGGCTTTGCCTCAGCAGGCTTAGATCCTCTAAGTGGTTAACCATTACTCGTGTGAGGACGATTTCTAATTGCTGAACTTATTCTGTTCTATTATCTAAAGATGGCTTACTTGTGGGCCAGCTTGAAAATCTTCAAAGTAAATCAAGTTGAATTGAGCAGAAACTTGTTCGAAGGCATCGGGTAGACATGTAGATTCAGACTTCTTAGTACCATTCTGTTCTGATACACATGTACCAGATGGCTGCCAATGTTGGCCATCTTGAAAATCTTCAAACCACATCTGCTATTGAATGGTCTGTTGCATTGAGTTGAAATTGGTGGGAGGCATTTGGATGACATGGAGATTTAGAATTGCTAAAATTTTTGCATTCTGATATCCCAGATTGCAACCATCTTGAAATTCTTCAAAGCACCTGTATAGTAATTGCATATAAGATTTACAGGGAGGGGCAACTCAGGGGTAGTCAGTATATGTCAAACTCGCTGAGTCCACAAGAAGATTTGGTATTGTGGCTTTTTTGCAAGCGGCCATATACTGTAGCTTTGTTTTTGTCACAGTTGTATTTGCAAGATTGGTTGACTTTGTTTAATTTACTGTAGCTTTGTTTTTGTTACAGTTGTACAATGTATTTGCAAGATTGGTTGACTTTGTTTTACTTTTTAGCTCACCTGAGCACAAAGTGCTCAAGGTGAGCTATTGTGATCACCCTGTGTCAGCCGTATGTCTGTCGTGCGTCATACTTCATCCTTTGTCAACATTTACCTTGTGCAACCGCTAGAGGCCACAGTTTTAATGTAATTTTTATGAAACTTTACCAGAATGTTTGTCTTGATGATATCTCAGCCAAGTTCTAATATGGGTCATGTCTGATCAAAAACTGGGTCAATAGGTCAAATTTAGTTAAAACCTAGTGTGCACCCTAGAGACCACAGTTTTGCTTCAAATTCAATCTTCATGAAACTTCACCTGAATGTTTGACTTGATGGTATCTCAGTCAAGTTCAAATATGGGTCATGTCGGATCAAAAACTAGGTCACTCGGTCAGACTTTGTTAAAACTTTGTGTGCACCCTAGAGGCCACAGTTTTGCCTTAATCTTCATGAAACTTCACCTGAATATTTGTCTTGATGATATCTCGGTCATATTTGAATATGGGTCATGTCGGATAAAAAACTAGCTCACTAGGTCAAATTTCCTTAAAACC
Source organism: Lucinisca nassula (assembly GCA_963580285.1). Taxonomy (NCBI): domain Eukaryota; kingdom Metazoa; phylum Mollusca; class Bivalvia; order Lucinida; family Lucinidae; genus Lucinisca; species Lucinisca nassula. Next base: position 71,048,791 of record OY757012.1, on the reverse strand, counting down.
TTGTGTGCCCCCTAGAAACCCCAGTTTTGCTTCGATCTTCATGGAACTTTTTTTTTGATTTGGCATTTAATGTCCCTGTCAACAATGAATAGGTCATTTTGGAGACATTGCTTCCAATTTTGTGGGACTTTTACCCGACATTGAGATGAAATGACATCTTAAGCCCTGCTGCCCAATGAAACCAATAGGGTTTATAAGCATAGACTGGTCAACTCGCACGGCTTTACCTGGGCAGGCTTAGATCCTCTAAGCAGTTTACCAGTACTCGTGTGCGGGTGGGTTTCAGCTGTGCGTGGAAGCATCATGCATCCCATCTATTTCTTCAAGCCCAGATGGGCGGGGGCCGTTCTCGGGAATGTTTGACTTGATGATATCTTGATCAAACTCGAATATGGATCATGTCGGATCAAAAACTAAGTCACTAGGTTAGATTTCGTTAAAACCTTGTGTGTACCCTAGAGGCCACAGCTTTGCTTCAGTCTTCATGAAACTTCACCTGAATGTTTGACTTGATATTATCGGTCATGTCAGATCAATTGTTTGTTTGATTTGAGGTTTAACGTCCCGGTCAACACTGTAAAGGTCATTTTGGGGCCGTTGCTTCCAATTTTGTGGGACTTTACCCGACATTGAGATGAAATGACTTCTAAAAAACCTGCCGTCCAATGAAACCAATAGTGTTTCTAAGCATGGACGGGCCAACTCGCACTGCTTTGTCTGGGCAGGCTTAGATCCTCTAAGCGGTTTACCAGTACTTGTATGCAGGTCGGTTTCAGGTCTGGGTGGAAGCATCATGCAGCCCATCTATTTCTTCAAGCCCCGATGGGTGGGAGCATGTCAGATCAAAACTAGGTCACAAGGTCAATTTTTTTTAAAAACCTTGTGTGCACTTTAGAGGCAACAGTTTTGCTTTCATCTTCATGACAATTAATCTGAATGTTTGACTTGATGATATCTTGTTCAAGTTTGAAAATGGGTCACGTCGGATAAAAAACTAGGTCAGTAGGTCAAATTTCGTAAAAAACAAAACAAAAACATTGTGTACACCCCAGAGACCACAGTTTTGCTTCAGACTTCATGAATCTTCACCTGAATGTTTGACTTGATGATTTCTCGGTCAAGTCCGAATATGGGTCATGTGGGATAAAAAGCTAGGTCACTAGGTTAAAGTTTGTTAAAACATTGTGCGCACCCTAGAGACCATAGATTTGCTTCGATCCTCATGAAACCTCAGAATGTTCGACTTAATGATATTACTAATAAGTTCGAATATGGGTCATGTGAGATAAAAAAATTAGGTCACCAGATCAGATTTTGTTAAAACATTGTGTGCTTCAGCTGTCTAAAAACCTGACATGATGATATCTCAGTCAAGTTTAAATATGGGTCATTTCAGATCAAAAACTAGGTCAGATTTTGTTAAAATCTTGTGTGCACCCTAGACACCACAATATTTTTTCAGTGTTTGTAACCTTTGCAAAATTGTTTGACCTGATTGTCAAGTTAGAATGCAGGTCATGTTGGATCCAAACCAAGGTCAAATTTTGTTAAAACCCTGTCTTAATGATATCTTTGCCAGATTCAAATACTGGTTATATGGGGTCAAAATAAGGTCATAATGTCAGATTTATGTCTCTAGTTTGTATGAAGGTTTGTCTAGCTGACCAAGATTGTTCAGATTATAGCCCTAGGACCATAAATGGCCCTGCCCCGGGACCTACTGGTTTTAAATAGACTTATATAAGGAAACTCTTTAAAAATCTTCTTCACTGAAACCGCAAGGCCCAGGCTTTTGATATTTGGTATGAAGCTTCATCAAGGGCACCTGTAAGATCATTCAAATTATAGCCATGGGGCCCTTGTTTTACATAGTCTAACATAGGGAAAACCTTTAAAAATTTTCTCGCCTGAAGCCAGAAGGCCCAGATCTTTGATAGTTCATCTTGTTTATAAACCAGAAGTCTTTTGATATTTGGTACTAAGCTTTGACTCTGCCAAGATTGCTCAAATTATAGCTTTGGGGCCAAAAGTGGCCACGCCCAGTGGCTCACATATTTTACATGGACTTATATAGGGAAATCTTTTAAAAATAGAAGTGAAGGCAATGATCAGGATTCAACACAATTAACCCACAAGTCCCATCAGATACACCAAAGGGAAGGAAGCACAAACATGAAACAACTAGACCCTAATGGAAACATCAATAGCAGAAAGCCAAAAGAACAGTTACGTTTTCACAAAATGGCCGATTGGCCATCCAAAACAAAATAATATAAGCGATGCACACACAAGTCATAACAAAAATAAACCATGACAGAAAATCGCCTTTGAACGGTCAGTGAAACGAATCCAACAGGGGTCTTAAATCAATTTTATGAGGCCACTGGCATATTTAACCCTTACTATGCCAGTCAACAGTTGTCATCTGCTTTGTCGTCTGCCAGTTATTTTAAAAGTCATTGGTGCAAACAATGTGGGCCCAGATCAGACTGCTTCTCTAGGAGCAGTCTGACCAGGGTCCACACTGTTTGCCTGGATGCAAAAATATGTTTGAACAGTTTCCAGGAAGATTCAGCAGATGACAAAAACACACAGCATTTTAAGAGGGAGTTTTTTCTCGGCAGCTTAAAGGTTAAAAATCATCTTGTATGAAACCAGAAGGCCATGATCATTGATATTTGGTATGTAGCTTCATCTAGTGGACCTCTACCAAGATTGTTCAAATTTTAGCTCTTGAGCCAAAAGATGGTCCCACCAATGGGCCCACTTATTTTACATATATTTATGTTGGGAAAATATTTAAAAATCATTCCGTTTGGCCAATTTTTAGCTCACCTGACCGAAGGTCATGGTGAGCTTTTGTGACAGTAAGATGTCCGGCGTCGTCGTGCGTCGTGCGTCGTCCGTCGTCCGTCGTGCGTCGTCCGTGCGTAAACTTTTTCTTGTGAACACACTAGAGGCCACAGTTTTGGTCCAATTATCATCAAACTTGCTCAGAATGATAATCATGACAATATCTCGGTCAAGTTCGAATTTGGGTCATGTCGGGTAAAAAAGTAGGTCAGTAGGTCAAATCATAGAAAAACCTTGTGAACACTCGAGAGGCCACAATTTTGGTCCAATCATCATCAAACTTGCTCAGAATGATCATTGTGACAATATTTTAGTGAAGTTTGAATATGGATCATGTCGGCTTAAAAAGTAGGTCAGCGGGTCAAATCATAGAAAAACCTTGTGAACACCCTAGAGGCCACAATTTTGGTCCAATCATAATCAAACTTGCTCAGAATGATCATCATGACAATATCTTGGTCAAGTTCGAATATGGGTCATGTCCGGTCAAAAAGTAGGTCAGTAGGTCAAATCATAGAAAAACCTTGTGAACACTCTGAAGGCCACTGTTTTGGTCCAATTATCATGAAACTTGCTCAGAATGACCATTGTGACAATATTTCAGTCCAGTTCGAATATGGGTCATATCGGGTTAAAAAGTAGGTCAGCGGGTCAAATCATATAAAAACCTTGTGAACACCCTAGGGGCCACAATTTTGGTCCAATCATAATCAAACTTGCTCAGAATGATCATCATGACAATATCTCGGTCAAGTTTGAATATGGGTCATGTCCGGTTGAAAAGTAGGTCAGTAGGTCAAATCATAGAAAAACCTTGTGAATACTCAGGAGGCCACAAGTTTGGTTAAATCATTAATCTTGCTCAGAATGGTCATTGTGACAATATCTTGGCTAAGTTTGAATAAAGGTCTTTTCGGGTCAAAAAGTAGGTCAGTAGGTCAAATTAAAGAAAAAACTTGTGAACACTCTAGTTTTACATAGACTTATATAGGGAAAATCTTTAAAAATCCTTTTCTCTGAAACCACAAGGCCTAGGTCTTTTATATTTGGTATGAAGCTTCATCTAAAAGACCCCTAACAAGATTATTCAAATGATAGTGCTGAGGCCAAAAATGTCCCCGCCCCCGGGCCCTTTGGTTTTACATAGGCTTATATAGGGAAAATCTTTAAAAATCTTCTGCTCTGAAGCTGCAAGGCCCAGGACTTTGATATTTGGTATTAAGCTTTATCTAGTGGACCCCTACCAAGATTGTTCAAATTATAGTGCTGGGGCAAAAAATGCCCCCGTTCCGGGGCCCTTTGGTTTTACATGGCCTTATATAGGGAAAATCTTTAAAAATCTTCTTCTCTGAAACCGCAAGGTCCAGGACTTTGATATTTAGAATGAAGCTTCATCCATTGGACCTCTACCAAGATTGTTCAAATTATCGCCCTTGGGCCAAAAATGCCCCCGCTCAGGGGCCCTTTGTTTTTACATAGACTTATATAGGGAAAATCTTTAAAAATCCTTTTCTCTGAAACCACAAGGCCTAGGTCTTTTATATTTGGTATGAAGCTTCATCTAAAAGACCCCTAACAAGATTATTCAAATGATAGTGCTGAGGCCAAAAATGTCCCCACCCCCGGGCCCTTTGGTTTTACATAGGCTTATATAGGGAAAATCTTTAAAAATCTTCTGCTCTGAAACTGCAAGGCCCAGGACTTTGATATTTGGTATTAAGCTTTATCTAGTGGACCCCTACCAAGATTGTTCAAATTATAGTGCTGGGGCAAAAAAAGCCTCCACCTGGGGCCCTTTGGTTTTACATAGGCTTATATAGGGAAAATCTTTAAAAATCTTCTTCTCTGAAACCGCAAGGCCCAGGACTTTGATATTTTGTATGAAGCTTCATCTAGTGGACCCCTACCAAGATTGTTCAAATTATAGCCCTTGGGCCAAAAATCCCCCTGCTCAGGGGCCCTTTGGTTTTACATAGACTTATATAGGGAAAATCTTTAAAAATCTTCTTCTCTGAAACCGCAAGGTCCAGGACTTTGATATTTAGAATGAAGCTTCATCCAATGGACCTCTACCAAGATTGTTCAAACTATCGCCCTTGGGCCAAAAATGCCCCCGCTCAGGGGCCCTTTGTTTTTACATAGACTTATATAGGGAAAATCTTTAAAAATCCTTTTCTCTGAAACCACAAGGCCTAGGTCTTTTATATTTGGTATGAAGCTTCATCTAAAAGACCCCTAACAAGATTATTCAAATGATAGTGCTGAGGCCAAAAATGTCCCCGCCGCCGGGCCCTTTGGTTTTACATAGGCTTATATAGGGAAAATCTTCTGCTCTGAAACTGCAAGGCCCAGGACTTTGATATTTGGAATTAAGCTTTATCTAGTGGACCCCTACCAAGATTGTTCAAATTATAGTGCTGGGGCAAAAAAAGCCTCCGACTGGGACCCTTTGGTTTTACATGGCCTTATATAGGGAAAATCTTTAAAAATCTTCTTCTCTGAAACCGCAAGGCCCAGGACTTTGATATTTTGTATGAAGCTTCATCTAGTGGACCCCTACCAAGATTGTTCAAATTATAGCCCTTGGGCCAAAAATGCCCCCGCTCAGGGGCCCTTTGGTTTTACATAGACTTATATAGGGAAAATCTTTAAAAATCTTCTTCTCTGAAACCACAAGGCCTAGGTCTTTTATATTTGGTATGAAGCTTCTTCTAAAGGACCCCTACCAAGATGATTATAGCCCCGCTTTGAAAAAGTGGGGCTATATTGGATTTGCCATGTCCTTCTGTCATTCCGTGATTCCGTTAATTTGTGTTGGCTCCATAACTTTGTATCTGCTTAACATATTTTCATGAAACTTCACACAAATGTTAAACACCATAAGACAATGTGCAGAGCGAAGGAATTATAACTGTGGATTGCCTACTTTTGAAGTTATTGCCCTTTGAACATTTTCCGTAATTCCGTAATTCCGTAATTCCGTAATTCCGTGATTCCGTTAATTTGTGTTGGCTCCATAACTTTGTATCTGCTTAACATATTTTCATGAAACTTCACACAAATGTTAAACACCATAAGACAATGTGCAGAGCAAAGGAATTATAACTGTGGATTGCCTACTTTTGGAGTTATTGCCCTTTGAACATTGAAAAATGGCAATTTTAATTGTGTCCGCTTCATAACTCGAAAACCGTTTGAGATATTTTTAGGAAACTTCACACAAATGTTAAGCACTATGAGACGATGTGCAGAGCGCAGGAACCATAACTCTGCATTGCTTATTTTTGGAGTTATTGCCCTTTGAACATTGAAAAATGGCAATTTTAACAGTGTCCGCTTCATAACTCGAAAACCGTTTGAGATAATTTCATGAAACTTCACACAAATGTTAAGCACTATGAGACAATGTGCAGAGCGCAAGAACCATAACTCTGGTTTTCGTATTTTCTGTGTGTCTGTCTGTGTGTCTGTCTGTGTCTGTTAACAATTTTCGTGTCCGCTCCATAACTTTAAAACCCATTCACATATTTTCATGAAACTTCACACAAACATTAAACACCATGAGATGGTGTGCAGAGTGCAGGAACCATAACTCTGGATTGCCTAATTTTTGAGTTATTTCCCTTTGAATATTGAAAAATATCAATTTTAGCCGTCTTTGCTCGATAACTCAAAAACCGTTTGAGATAATTTTATGAAACTTCACACAAATGTAAAGCACCATATTACGTGTGCAGAGCGCAGGAACCCAAACTCTGGATTGTCTACTTTTTCAGTTATAGGCTTTTGAATATTAAAAAAATGGCAATTTTAACTATGTCCGCTCCATAACCGTTTCTGATATTTTCATGAAACTTCAAATAAATGAAAAGCACCTTGAGATGATGTGCAGAGTGCAGGAACCATAACTCTGGTTTGCCTACTTTAGGAGTTATTGCCCTTTGAACATTTAAAAAGGCAATTTTGACTGTGTCGGCTCCATAACTCACAAACCATTTGAGATATTTTCATGACACTTCACACAAGTGTAAAGCACCATGAGACAATGTGCAGAGCGCAGGAACCCTGACTCTGATTTGCCTACTTTAGGAGTTATTACCCTTTGAACATTGAAAAATGGAAGATGAAATTTAGTATAAACATGGACATTCTGGTAATGTATCATGCTCATTGAAATGAGGGACAAGGGCTCACAACTCTTAGAGTTTTTCCAGATAATGTAAAATTTTCAACAGTTATTTCTTGTTCATAACTGTTTTCTCTGCAGCTTAAATAACTTTCTTCTCTGACGGCGCTGAAGCGGGGCTATAGTCAGATCCTCTGACAGCTCTAGTTCAAATTATAGTGCTGGGGCCAAAAGTGGCCCCGTCCCGGGGCCCTTTGGTTTTACATAGACTTATATAGGGATAATCTTTAAAAATCTTCTCTGAAACCACAAGGCCCAGGACTTTGAAATTTGGTATGAAGTTGCATCTAATGGACCTCTACCAAGATTGTTAAAATTATAGCCCTGGGGCCAAAAATGCCCCCACTCTGGGGCCCTATGGTTTTACATAGACTTACATGGGGAAAATCTTCAAAAATCTTCTTCTCTGAAACCACAAGGCCTGGGTCTTTGATATTTGGTATGAAGCTGCATCTAGTGGACCTCTATCAAAATTATTCAAATTATAGCCCTGGTACCAAAAATGTCCCCGCTCCGGGGCCCTTTGGTTTTGCATAGACTTATATAGGGAAATCTTTAAAAATCTTCTCTGAAACTGCAAGGCCAAGGCCTTTGATATTTAGTATGGAGCTTTATCTAGTGGACCTCTACCAAGATTGTTCAAATTATAGCCCTGGGGCCACAAATGCCCCCACCCCGGGCCGGGGCCCTTTGTTTTTACATAGATTTATATAGCCCTGGGGCCATTTGGTTTTGCATAGGCTTATGTAGGGAATATCTTTAAAAAAAATCTTCTTCTCTGAAACTGCAAGGCCCAGGTCTTTGAAATTTGATGTGTAGCTTTATCTAGTGGACCTTTGCCAAGATTGTTCTAATTATAGCCTTTGTTGATGTTTGGTATGAAGCTTCACCTTTAAGACCTCCCTCAACATTATGCACATTAAAACCCTGGGGCCAATAATGGCCCTCTCTGGGGCCCACTTGTTACACTATGGATCAGGTGAGCGATCCAGGGCCATCATGGCCCTCTTGTTTCATGAACTAATGTAGAGAATTCCTTGAAAGTCTTCTTGTTTGCAACCAGAATCCCTGGCCAACAGCTTTGTCTGGTGAATGTCTGCCAAGATTGTTCAAAAATAGCCCTGGAACCAAAAATAGCCCCACATGGTTCATGTTTTACATGGACTGACATGGGAAAATCTTTAAAACTCTTTTCAGCTGAAACCAGATGATATTTGATATGTAGCTTCATCTCTTGGACCTCTACAAATATTGTTGGAGCCAAAATGGCCCCACCCAGGGGCCCACTTGTCTTACATAGACTTATATAGGGAAAACCTGCAAAAAGGCTTCTTGTTCGAAACTAGAAGGCTAAAGTCTTTGATATTTGGTAAACAGCTTCGACCTGTGGTACTAGAGACAGCTTCATCTCTTGGACCTCTACAAACATTGTTGGAGCCAAAATGGCCCCACCCAGGGGCCCACTTGTCTTACATAGACTTATATAGGGAAAACCTTCAAAAAGGCTTCTTGTCCGAAACCAGAAGGCTGAAGTCTTTGATATTTGGTAAACAGCTTCGACCTGTGGTACTAGAGACAGTGACGCTCAGGGCCCTCTCGTTTGATTACAGAACATGCCAAAGGCAGGTGCAAATGATAGGAGGATAGCAGGATCAGGTCAGCCTGTGAATCAAACCAACATGGTCAGATTCTTCACTTCCTGCTATTTTAAAATCCCGGAGGCCACATAAGGCATGTACAACCAACGAAGGCTGCTCAGACTTTGCAGGCAGATCTGCACCTTCACCCGTCACTCAGGTTGTGTTTTTCCTCCAAGTTGCATGCAAAAACTTGTGAACATTTTACCAACTGTAACAGCAGCACATGCTAAAATGATGTACTCTTGTGAAATGTGGGAAATTCAATGCAGGTAAAAACTACAAAATCGACTTGTGCAACCAGCAAAGACTTAGATCAGCCTGCGCATCTGTGCAGGCAAATCCGTCTGCCTAAGTCCTCTGCGTTATGGTTGTTGAAGCATGGACATTCAACAATGTACACGTGTCTGTCTACAGCTGCAAGTGTGAAAACTCATTTGGGCTAATTCTTGTTGTCACAATAAACTTCAAAGGAAAGTAATTTGATCACAGTGAGGGGTTGTACAGCAGGAACGCTTGTATTTAAGCCATTGGCTATGTAAGTCCATAGAACTATCAGTTACAGTCATTTCATCATTTTTGAGATTACAATTGTAGACGGACATGTAACCAGAAGTTCCCTACAGCCAGATAAGCAAGCTGGCACAATTTAGTAACTCTTACCTGATGGGTTATGCTGGAAAAATGAGATGAACACTGTTCCATTAAAGCTCCATTTTTGAGGAGCATAGTGGCACTGTCATTTATACTTTTGTTCCTGTATGGCTACTGGCCCCCGCCCATAGGGATTGAAGAAATATATGGGCTGCATGATGCTTCCACGCAGAGCTGAATCCGGCCCGCACACTAGTACTGGTAAACCGCTTAGAGGATCTAAGCCTGTCCAGGAACCGCGGTGCGAGGTGGACCGTCCATGCTAATAAACCCTATTGGTTTCATTGGGCGACAGGGCTTGAGATGTCATTTCATCTCAATGTCTGGTAAAAGTCCCACAAAATTGGAAGCAACGTCTCCAAAATGACCTTTACAGTGTTGACGGGGACGTTAAACCTCAAATCAACCAACCAACCAAAATCCTGTATGGCTAGGTGCGGCAGCCATTGCCAGTGTGAGTTCGAATCCTGGCACCACCCAGTTTGTAATTGGGTATATCTTTACTATTGATTGATTGAGGTTTAACATCCCCATCAACACTAATTAGTTTATTTTGGAGATGTTGCTTCCAGTTTTGTGGGACTTTTACCTGACATTTAGATGAAAGGACATCACAATCTCTGCCGCCCAGTGAAACTAATATGGTTCATTTGCATTTCTTTGATATATATATATATATGTGTGTGTGTGTGTGTGTGTGTGTGTGTGTGCGTGCGTGCGTGCATGCATGTATGTGTGCATGCGTGTGTGCATGTGTGCGTGTGTGTGTGTATACTGTAGGTGTTCTATTTTTTTTTCAGAATAAATGTGGTAAAGACAGACAATGAGAGATTAACTAAGAAGTTATTAGAACTGAAAATGAAGAGGTCAGATCTTGAAAAGAAAGAAAAAGAGGTCACAGAACCACCAAAGAGAGAACTGAAAAAAGATCACAGACTCATTCCAGGTATAGTTTAAAAAATATTTTTTCCAGTTAATTTTTCTACCTTTATTTGGAAGCAAGGAATACACCATTGAACTGGACAATATGGAGTGTACATGTTTTCTGGGCCAGACTAGCTAGTTTTGGCCAATTAGGCCTCATCAGTGACCCTCAAATATTTTCAAAATTCATCAATGGAATCAGTGATCCCAAAGGACAAGAAAATATAAACTACACTATGAAGTAGGGCAGGGAGACTTTTTACGGCCGCCACATATTCCCAGACACCAGCTGTAGTGACGTCAAATCTGTTCAAGAAAGGTTTATCCTTTGGAAGGCTGTCAATGTTGCAACCCCAGAAATGGTCAATAAAGTCCATGATATTGTTATGATTGACAGACTAGTCACACGATATATTCAGTAGAGTTGGTATTTCACAGGAAAAAAGAGTGCATTCTATTCTGACAGAGGATCTTGCAATGAGAAAGCTTTTAGTCTGATGGGTATCAAGACTTCTGACAGTTGATCAGAGGCACACCAGACGCAGATTAAGCTAATCTTAATCGCATGCTAATCTTAATCGTTTTGCCAACTTTCTGCATAGATTTGTCATTATGGATAAAACATGGGTCCAAACAACAATCGAAACATTGGAAGCACCCTGGCTCACCCCAGTCAAAGAAGGCAAAGACTTCCATCAGGTGGGAAGGCTATGGCCTCGGTTTTCTGGGATGCAGATGGTATTCTGCTGATAAATTATCTCCAAAGGGGACAAACGATCAATGGAACATACTATGCTCAACTTCTGAGGCAGTTACAGGAAAATATTAAACTTAAGCACTGCAGAAAGCTCACTAAAGGTGTGTTATTCCATTATGATAATGCTCCTGTTCACAATCTGTCATTGCTATGGCTGCCATTCACGATTGTGGCTTTAAATTGATTGTGCATCTGCCTTATGCACCTGATCTTGCTCCGTCAGACTTTCATCTATTTCCAAAAATGAAAACGGCTATTTCAGGCACCCACTTTCTGTCAGATGATGACATCATATATGCAGTGGATGACTTTCTGAACAGCCAAGAAAGGAGTTCTATAAAAGTGGCATTGAGGCTTTTAAACACTGCTGGCAAAAGTGTATCTGTACTGAAGTGGATTATGTTGAAAAATAATACAATATACCCGACAAAAATTAAAATCCTTCACTATGAGGGTCACAACATATCAATCATTTGTAGATGTGGGGTGACTTGCCATGGCAATCAGACAAGTAGTTGTACTGGTTTACATGCATGTGGGGCTGTCTACTCTTGACTTGCCATCAGACTAGTAGTTATACTAGTTTGCATAGATGTGGGGCTGTCTGCTCACTTGCCATGGCAATCAGACTAGTAGTTGTACTGGTATACATAGACTTGGGGCTGTCTACACTTGAATTGCCATGGGAATCAGACTAGTGGTTTAACTCGTTTACATAGATGTGGGGCTGTCTACTCTTGACTTGCCATGGGAATCTGACTAGTAGTTGTACTGGTTAACATAGATGTGGGGCTGTCTACACTTGACTTGCCATGGGAATCAGACTAGTAGTTGTACTGGTTTACATAGATGAGGGGCTGTCTACTCGCCATGTGAATCAAACTAGTAAATATACTGGTTTACATAGATGTGGGGCTGTCTACTCTTGACTTGCCATGGGAGTCAGACTAGTAGTTATACTGGTTTACATAGATGTGGAGTTGTCTATACTCTTGACTTGCCATGGAAGTCAGAGTAGTAGTTATACTAGTTTACATAGAGGTGGGGCTGTCTACTCGTGTTTGTTTGATTTTTATTTGAGTTGAGGTTTAACATCCCCGTCAACACTGAATAGGTAATTTTGGAGAAGTTGCTTCCAATTTTGTGGGACTTTTACTCGACATTGTGATGAAATGACATCTCAAGCCCTGTCGCCAAATGAAACCAATAGGGTTTATAAGCATGGACGGTCTGACTCGGGCATGCTTAGATCTTCTAAGTGGTTTACCAGTACTCGTGTGCAGTCGGTTTCAGCTCTGCATGGAAGCATCATGCAGCCTATCTATTTCTTCTAGCCCCGATGAGCGGGGGCCAAAATGTATACTCTTGACTTGCCATGGGAATCAGACTAGTATTTTACATAGATGTGGGGCTGTCTTAGTAACTCGTGACTTGCCATGACAATCTGACTAGTGGTTAAACTAGTTAACATAGATGTGGGGCTGTCTACTCTTGACTTGCCATGGCAATCAGACTAGTAGATGTACTGGTTTACGTAGATGACGGGCTGTCTACACTTGACTTGCCATGGGAATCAGACTAGTAGATGTACTGGTTTACATAGATGTGGGGCTGTTTTCTCTTGACTTGCCATGGGAATCAGACTAGTAGTTATACTGGTTTACATAGATGTGGGGCTGTCTACACTTGACTTGCCATGGGAATCAGACTAGCAGTTATCCTGGTTTACATAGAAGTGGGGTGCCTACTCTTGATTTGCCATGGCAATCAGACTAGTAGTTATACTGGCTTACATAGATGTGGGGCTGTGTACACTTGACTTGCCATGGGAATCAGTCAAGTAGTTTTACTGGTTTACATAGATGTGGGTCTGTCTACTCTTGATTTGCCATGGCATTCAGACTAGTAGTTATACTGGTTTACATAGATGTGGGGCTGTCTACCCTTGACTTACCATGGCAATCAGACTAGTAGTTGTACTGGTTTATATAGATATGGGGCTGTCTACTCTTGACTTGCCATGGCAATCAGACTGGTAGTTATACTGGTTTACATAGATGTTGGGCTGTCTGCTCTTGACTTGCAATGGGATTCAGACTAGTAGCTGTGCTGGTTTACATAGATGTGGGGCTGTGTACACTTGACTTGCCATGGGAATCAGACAAGTAGTTTTACTGGTTTACATAGATGTGGGTCTGTCTACTCTTGATTTGCCATGGCATTCAGACTAGTAGTTATACTGGTTTACATAGATGAGGGGCTGTCTACTCTTGACTTGCCATGGCAACAGTCTAGTAGTTGTACTGGTTTATATAGATATGGGGCTGTCTACTCTTGACTTGCCATGGCAATCAGACTAGTAGTTGTACTGGTTTACATAGATGTGGGGCTGTCTACTCTTGACTTGCCATGGGAATCAGACTAGTAGTTATACTGGTTTACATAGATGTGGGGCTGTCTACACTTGACTTGTCATGGGAATCAGACTAGCAGTTATCCTGGTTTACACAGATGTGGGGCTGTCTACTCTTGATTTGACATGGCAATCAGACTAGTAGTTATACTGGTTTACACAGAGGTGGGGTGTTACTCTTGACTTGCCATGGCAATCAGACTAGTAGTTATACTGGTTTACATAGATTTGGGGTGTTACACTTGACTTGGTATGGCAATCAGACTAGTGGTTGTACTGGTTTACATAGATGTGGGGCTGTCTACACTTGACTTGCCATGGGAATCAGACTAGTAGTTATACTGGTTAACATAGATGTGGGGCTGTCTACACTTGACTTGCCATGGGAATCAGACTAGTAGTTATACAGGTTTACATAGATGTGGGGCTGTCTACACTTGACTTGGCATGGCAATCAGACTAGTGGTTGTACTGGTTTACATAGATGTGGGGCTGTCTACACTTGACTTGCCATGGGAATCAGACTAGCAGTTATCCTAGTTACATAGATGTGGGGCTGTCTACTTTTGATTTGCCATGGCATTCAGACTAGTAGTTGTACTGGTTTACATAGATGAGGGGCTGTCTACTCTTGCCTTGCCATGGCAATCAGACTGGTAGTTATACTGGTTTACATAGACGTGGGGCTGTCTGCTCTTGCCTTGCCATCACAATCAGACTAGTAGTTGTACTGGTTTACATAGATGTGGGGCTGTCTACACTTGACTTGCCATGGGAATCAGACTAGTAGATGTACTGGTTTAGATAGATGTGGGGCTGTCTACTCTCGACTTTCCATGGCAATCAGACTAGTAGTTTTACTGGTTTACATAGACATGGGGCTGTCTACTTTTGACTTGCCATGGCAATCAGACTAGTAGTTGTACTGGCTAGCATAGATGTAGGGCTGTCTACTCTTGACTTGCCATGGCAATCAGACTAGTAGTTGTACAGGTTTACATAGATATGGGGCTGTCAACACTTGGCTTGTCATGGGAATCAAATGCATAGTTAACCCATAAAATGCCAATCACAACAATTGTCGTCTGCTTTGTCATCTGTTGGTTACTTTAAAAATCATTTTTGCAAACAGTGTGGACCCAAATCAGACTGCAGTCTAAAGGAGAAGTCTGATTTGGATCTGCACTGTTTGCCTGTAAGCAAAAATATTTTTTGAAACCTTAGCAAAAAATTTAGCAGACGACTTAAGCACACGACATTTTCAGATGTAGTTTTTATGTGCCTGTTTGAAAAACGGGATGTATTAGGTTATACCCCAGGTGTCCGTCCATCCATTCATCCACCCATCCAACCATCCATCTATCTATCTATCTATCTATCTATCTATCTATCTATCTATCTATCTATCTATCTATCTATCTATCTATCTATCTATCTATCTATCTATCTATCTATCTATCTTTCTATCTATCTATCTTATCTATCTATCTATCTATCTTTCTATCTATCTATCTATCTATCTATCTATCTATCTATCTATCTATCTATCTATCTATCTATCTATCTATCCGTCTGTAAACTTTTTGTTTCGTGATAACTCCTCCTCCATGATGTGGGGCAACACATATTGTTTCGACGTTACAGTCCATCAAATGATAATAGAGGTATGCCTCTTTGAAATTTTTTGTAAACTTTTTGTTTCCTACATTTTACATCTGATTAAGCTGAAATTTCATATATAGATAGAACATATTGTGGGGCAGTGCATTTTTCGACGAAGTTACCATCCACTAAATAATAATAGAGTTATGCCCCTTTGAAAAATTCTGTAAACATTTTGCTTCCGGATAACTTCTCCTACGTTTTACATCCGGTGATGCTGAAACTTTACATGCAGCAAGTCCATGGTATGGAGCAGTGCATATTATTTTGAGGTTACGGTCTGCCATAAATTACAAGAATTATACCCCTTTCACAGATTTTTCTAAACATTCCGTTTCTGGATAACTCCTTCATTTTACATCTGATGAAGCTGATTTTGATTTGTTTGATTTGTGGTTTAAAGTCCCCTGTCAACACTGTATATGTCATTATGGAGACGTTGCTTCCAATTTTGTCGGTCTTTTACCTGTCATTGAGATGAAATGACATCTCAAGCCCTGTCGCCCAATGAAACTAATAGGGTTTATAAGCATGGACGGTCTGACTCGCACCGAATTTCCTGGGCTGGATTAGATCCTCTCAATTTTAGCTCTGCGTGGAAGCATCATGCAGCCCATCTATTTCTTCAAGCCTCGATGGGCTGGGGCCGATGATGAAGCTGAAACTTTACATATAGTAAGACCATGATGTGGAAGAGCGCATATTATTTTGAGGTTACAGTCCACCAAATATTACCAGATTTCACAGATTTTTCTTAACATATCTTTTTCCGGATAACGCCTCCTACATTTTACATCTAATGAAGCTGAAACTTTACGTATAGTTAGACTATGATGTAGAGCTAGGCATATTATTTCAAGGTTACAGTCCACCACTTATTGTTAGAGTTATGCCTATATTATTTTGAGGTTATGATCAACCAAATATTACCAACCATGAAAATTTGTTGGAGACAGGTAGTTTGAGCCAGGTTAGAATATATGGAGCACATATTGTTTCTTGGTTACATTCCACAAACCCCAACTTGTACATCGTCAGTATATATATACGCTCCATCTTACTTATTGCTACAGGCGTATAATGCCCTGCTTGCGGAGCTCTTGTTCTCGGTGTCTTAAGTGTTAAAGTTGTTAACAGTGCAAACTGCAAACTGCAGTTTGCCCCCCCCCCCCCCCCCCCCCCCGACTAGCCCTGGGAATATAGTGCTTGATATTACACACTTTTGTAGAGATGTCTGTCCCTGGCTGTATTATATACTTGCATTCAGGTAATAATTAGGTCTTGTTTTATGTCAGGTTTCACGTTAGAAGAGTGCACCAACAAAGATTTGTTACACAGCAAACTGGAACAACTTGATAGGCAATTAAAGGAACTAACTATAAGTTTCAAGACAAGATATGTAACCAAGAAAAAGAAAATTGAGTTAAAAGACAGTTTGGATGATAAAGTTTGCTACCGAGACATGTTGCTTCGACAGGGACATTTCTACAAGGCTAAGAGACAGAGACTGAAGGTAAATATTTGTACACATACTTATCAGAAAGTACCTTTACGCAACTAGTCTTTACTTTTTTGGTCACCTGATGAGCTATTTTGATACTTTTTTGTCTGTCGTATGTCGTTATCGTCCATCATGCCTTGTCCATCAATAATTTACTCAAACAACATCTCCTAAATGGTTGAATGGATTGAAAGTAATTTCGCAGGAATATTCCTATGGTTGCCCTCTACAAAAATTTCTCAAATGGTTCTTCTCTGCTAAACAATATGGCCACAAGTTCGTACAATAGAAATACCTTTAAACAACTCCTCCTAGGTCAATATCACGATTTCAAAATAATTTCAAAGAAATCATGATAAACAACTTTGCTGTCCTCTTTAATCGCATATTGGTGGGTCGGGGTTTAGACTGTATGATAGCCCCAACCTAAAGTTACATATTTGTTTAGGCAGAGCTAGACAAGTGTCTGTTTCTTGGACCACTGAGGTAAGATTGGTGGTCTCCTTTTGCTCTAGTGACTAGTGGTGTTTGGACACCCGAGGGATATACATGTTTATCATATACTTATTCTTATATTGCCCTTGAGACAACAGATTTTGCACCCCCTATCTCACTATGTTAGTGGCAGACATCTTGCCTACACAGTCTAACTAGCTGACTCGAGGGCCGGGACAGACTTTAGAGGGCCGGGACAGATGTCTGTCCCGCCCTTGAGCCAACCTGTCGGCCCTGCAAATATAATACATGAGAAATGACATAAAAATGTTCAAATGACAATAATAAATAGCTGGAGAAGACAAAAACATTGTTTTTCATTCATTTTTTTTTTTTTTTTATTTTTATATAAATTTCAGCTAAATTCTTACCTTCTCTGACTTTCCTAGTTTGAATGGTCGGTTGGAATAATTGCACACTGCTACTGTGGTTGCACCTGAATCTCGAAAATAATTTCTAAAGCTAAAATTAACTATTTATCTGCAGATTTTCATGCAGAATGTAAAGCGCTTAGAAACTTTTATTCGAGCGTCCATGTTTTTTCCTATGTCTCTGTGGCGCGATGACGTCAGAAACTTTGCACTCGTTGACGTCACGTTAAACTACATGTACATGTGTGGGCAATGGCACTGAATGTCGTTTTACATGTCAAACTGTCTGCTGTCTATTTTTGCTTAAATTTGTTAAATTATTGCAAAACCCCTTGATTGTTTTGAACTGCGGTATAAACCAAATACATGTACATGATTAGTGTCTTTAATAATAAAATATAGATCTGCGCTAATTTTATAGGGATCGCTGAAGCGTGCCACTATAAAATTATCTAAGGCTTATTATAAAAGACACTAACCATGTATTTACTATATCTTAGAATTACTATATCTTAGAATATTTTTATGGAAATAAGTATATGATAAAAAGAATATAACATGGTTGTTTTGATATCGGCCCTGGCCTCGGCCTTCGGCCTGTCTCAGCCCTCGCCATTCCGGCTTGGGCTGAGACAGGCAACTCGGGCCGAGACCAGGGCTGATATCAAAATAACCGTGTAATATTCTATATGTCTCAGCGCATTGTAACTGTCAAGTCTTCATCCTTGTTTCCCCACAGTGTTTTCATTGATTTTAACCCATATCCTGCTGAATATTCAGATTAGCCACACCCATTTCTGACTTTGAACCAATCAGATAACTTGATGTAATTTATTCCTACAAATTCATAAAATGAATGTCAAACGGTGTAGATCCTGATCAGTTGGCTTCTTCAAAAGCTATCTGATCTGGATCTACACTGTTTCCAAAGATAGGGTTGTCGTGAACAGCATGATAAGAGTTAACTGTTTTTGTACCAAATGGAATCGTCCTCCTTTATATAACAGAAGTCCATTTCATAATTATACCCCCGCAAACGAAGTTTGAAGGGGGTATATAGGAGTCAGCTTGTCGTCTGTCGTCGGTCCGTTACAAAAAAACTTTAACATTGCGCATAACTTCCTTATTCTTTGACCGATTTCTTTAATATTCACACACCACACACCTTGCCACTAGTACTTAAGATTGATATACACAAACCTGACCTTGACCTTTACGTTGACCTTCCTCAAGGTCAAATACTTGTAAAAATTTGTCGTCTGCCGTCGGTCCGTTACAAAAAACTTTAACATTGCTCATAACTTCCTTATTCTTTGACCGATTTCTTTAATATTCACACACCACACACCTTGCCACTAGTACTTAAGATTGATATACACAAACCTGACCTTGATCTTTACGTTGACCTTCCTCAAGGTCAAATACTTGTAAAAATTTGTCTGACAACGCATGCGGTGGTATAATTGGCGCCCGTTAGGCGGCAGCTCTAGTTTAGGTGTGTCAGGTTGTGTTTTCTTCAAAATTTATTTGGAAATTGGCTGAACTTTTTATGTCCCCGGTAGCAATAGCGGGGACATATTGGTTTTGCCCTGTCTGTTTGTTTGTTGGTTTGTACGTGGACAACTTCAACGTTGGTCATAACGTTTGATCCGTTGGAGGTAGAGTATTCATATTTGGCATGAAGGTTCCTTGTGACAAGAGCTTCACATTCATGCAAAAAAACCTTGACCTTTGACCTACTTAAAAGGAAAAAATAACATTGGTCATAACTTTTGAACCGCTTGAGATACAGCCTTCATATTTGGCATGTATGTTCCTTGTGACAAAAGCTTTACATGCATGCAAACAATTGAGACCTGTGACCTTGACATTTGACCTACTTAAAATAAAAAAATAACATTTGGTCATAACTTTTGAACCATTTGAGATACAGCCTCCATATTTTGCATGTAGGTTCCTTGTGACAAGAGCTTTACACTCACATAAAAAAATTGACCCTTGACCTTTGAGTTCCTTGTAGCAAGAGCTTTACATTCATGCAAATTTTTTTGACCTGTGACCTTGACCTTTGACCTTCTTTAAAGAAAAAAATAACATTTTGGTCATAACTTTCGAACCGTTTTGGATAGGGTCTTCATATTTGGCATGTAGGTTCCTTGTGATAAGAGGTGTACATTCATGCAAAAATTTCTGACCATGACCTTGACCTTTGACCTACTTAAAAGAACAAATAAAAGTGTTTATAACTTTTGAATCATCTAAGATAGAGCCTTCATATTTGGCATGTTGGTTCCTTGTGACAAGAGCTTTACATTCATGCAAAAAGTTTTGACCTGTGACCTTGACCTATGACCTACTTTAAAGAAAAAAATATGATTGTTCATAACTTTCAAATCGTTTAAGATAGAGCCTTCATATTTGGCATGTACGTTCCTTGTGCCAAGAGCTTCCCAATCAAACCAAAAACCTTGACCTGTGACCTTGACTTTGAACTGTGACCAACTTTGAAAAAAAATGACCATGCCCGGGGACATGTTCGTGTTTCACAAACACATCTTGTTGCAAACAGTGTAGGCCCTGATCAGTTGCCACATTATGCGTATCTGATCTGGGCCTGCACTGTTTGCCAACTACCCCTTTTGGGGTTTCCAGTACAAAATGAGTTAATTGTAGCCGGTGATGACACATTGATGAGGCAGGAGAAACCCTTGCGAGCTGAACATCCAACTGTATTGTGTAAACCATGACATGATATGAGTTGGGGCCACATAAAACTGGTTTAAACTGTATGGTAATCATAACTTGAGGTCCCAAGGTGGTACTTTTGTTATGGTTGCTTTTGTTTTATGTACGATGCTGTTCATTTTTTTTTATTTAAACACTTCTGTATGTCCAAATGTTTTAGTTCATCAAAAATATACAACTGTGTTGTCACCTGTTGGGGAAAGAGCTGCTTACTTGGCTTCTCACTTGTGAATTTGTCTTATGTTAACATGTTTTTGTCCGTCTTTCTCCTTGATGTTTGTGTCACAGAGTGAAATTATAGAAACTCGAGGAACCCTTGCGCTTTGGACTTTCTAGTCCTTTCCATAATTTCCACCACTCATAATTATTCTTCATGCTGCATTTTTTTATATTATTTCATCAGAATCAGAATTGTTACTGGTGACACGTAAAATGACATTCATACACCAGGACCTGTGATATGGGAAGTACACTGCTCAAAATAATTAATGGAACACTTACGTTTTGTGCAGAAATAAATACGGAAGTGATACAGACAAACTTTTTATGGTATTTCATGATAGTTTATTACACCCTTCATCAGATAAGCATCATTGGAAAATGACCATTGTACATGTGTCCCTAAAACGTTGGAAAAACAGAAAAATCACTGTTTTCGGCACTATTCAAAATTGCATAAATCCTGTTCAATTTAACAATTTTCTTCAATTTCATCAAGCTAATAATGTGTATGGCCACCACGGGCATTAAGACACTCTCTGCATCGATTTGGCATGCTTTGCACCAAAGTTTGAATCCGTTGCTGGGGTACATTAGCCCAAGACTGCACAACTGCGATTTCCAGTTCTTGGACAGTACCAGGAGGGTTAGCGCTGCCCGAAACCTGTCAATAAACAATGTCCCACATGACCTGGCTGGCCAGTCAATTATCTCTATAGACTCTTGTTCAAGGTAGTCCTGCACCACATAAGCAGTGTGAGGTCTGGCATTATCCTGCACAAGAACCGCATTGTTACCCATGGCACCCAGAAACGGCCTGACAATTAATGGGATCTAAGATCTCATCCCTATACCTCAAAGCCGTCAAACTTCCTCCGCCAACCCTGTACAACTCTGTACGTCCGTCATAACAAATCCCTCCCCAGAACATGACTGAGCCACCACCGAACCGGTCGTGTTTGACAATGTTACAGTCCATGTATCATTCACCATCACGCCTGCATACACGAACAAGTCCATCACAAGTGCAGACATGAAAACTAGAAGTAAAACAAAGATCAGGAATTGATACAATTAACTTACTCCATCCATAAAAGACACCAAAGGGAAAGAAATACAAACATTAAGCGACCAGACCATAATGGAAACCTAAACAAAGGAAGGCCATATGGACAGTTACTTTCCCACAAAATGGCCATATGGCCATCCAAAATTAAAAGACACAAGTGATACACACAGTAAGTAACAAACAACAACATAAATAAATCACCACAGAAGAGCCGCCTTGGAACGGTCAGTGGAAGATTTCCACTGGGGGGCTTAAATCGATTTTACGTGGCCACAATCCTCGCCCTTACTTCCGTCGCAATTTAGACAAATAATTTGTTCAGTCCGCATGAAGGCCTCCTAACTCATCAGTGCAACATCTCCGTGAACACAGAAATCAAAGAACCACAGAGGTGAGACAACGGTGAGGACTCGACAGCAAGAAACCACTGAAATGCTGGAGCTAAAGAAAACCAACAGTTAGACTCCGATGAGCCCGACCAGAGACAGAGCAATCTACTCTCGTCCGAAAACAATAAATGCCACTGATCCAGTTGTCACCTGACGTGATTTTGGGAAAATGTCCTTCTGTTTCTGCGCTGAGCTACGGTCAAAATCGGGCCTGTAGCAGGGCGTCTGGCTTGTAAATCATGATCATGAAGCCTGTTTCTAATTGTCTGATCTGACAGACTGACTCCTGTTGCGTGCTGGAAGTCGTTACTTAGGCCTCTAGCGGTTGACTGATGGTTACGTAAAGCTAAAGTCCGCAAATATCGATCCTGAACGGCAGTTGTTGCCCTTGGCCGACCCTGTCCCGGCCTTCTGCTGTAATCACCAGTCTCCTGGTAGCGAGCCCAAAGTCTGTTCACAACACTGGGGGACACACCAAGGTAACGTGCCACTTGATGTTGCGAGAGTCCATCTTCGATCATTTGCACAACCCTGGCTGTTTCAATTCTGTTCAAATGGTGTCTAACAGTGACTGATAATGCGTAGAAACAGAAAAGAATCCACACAATTCCGAAAACATGCATTTTCAAGCATTAAATTGGAGAAACAGTGACCACGTACATGAACTGACTCTGGCTAAACACGTTGTCCGGTTCAGCGGTTTGCAGGCTTTCCATGATGACAGGTAGACACATGTCGAACTACCTGTATAAACTTGAAGTAATATACTTTGATATTAAGTAAAAGTTGTTCGAAAAAATAAGTAGCAAAATACCGAAATTTTCAAAGAAATAAGTGTTCCTTTAATTATTTTGAGCAGTGTACAATGCCGTCATCTGTCATTAAGCATTATTAAACATTTCATCAGTAGCGCATATCAACTTCGCTTTCTGTCCTAAAGTAAGCTTCGCTCACCTTACACCTTACTGATTAACAATGCATGCTTGCGCACACTCACCTTCTCGCCTTTGTCAGTTTTTCTTGGTCTCTGGCAAGGGTTGGACTCTCGTCCACCTCAAGGACAGATTTTATATGTTTATTCCTTAATGATTACTAAGGATATTTGTATATATTTATTCAGGTATGCGTTTACTTTATTTCATTATCATGTTGAACATTTGTAATTTATCATAATTGTCATTATTTCATGAATATTCATATCTTGCTATTTCTATCACTCGACATCGGGTCAGTTTTTCTTGGTCTCTGGCAAGGGTTGGACTTGCGTCCACCTCAAGGACAGATTTTATCTGTTTATTCCTTATTACTAAGGATATTTCTATATATTTATTCAGATGAATGAGGTCGAGAGAGAAGGTTTTCTAATATAGCGAAAAAAATGGAATCACCCAACTTAGTTGGTGTCCATTAATCCAGAAACCCCTTGAGGAAGAGTGAGAAGACCATCCTAACACCATCACGTGACCACAATCACCTTAAAATCATTCCCGTGACATTTGGGATAGGCTTTTGGTTCTGATTCGATCTGTTCCTGAAGTACCTTTAATTTCATTTTCGGACCCCTTACCGAACTTACTCAAATCATTTTGCCCCACTCATTAAATGACCACCAGAGCTATAAATAGTAAAACCTTTAAATGGTCTGTCAACAATTTACTCAGATGACATCTCCTAAGCCAGTGAGTGGATTTCAGAATGTTTCTTGGGTGATCCTCTGCCAAATTGCTAAAATGGATTGGTCCAGAAAACAAATTGCCCTCCAGAGCTAATAATAGAAAATAAAAAAGGTTAAACATTTTCTCCTAAGCAAATGGCCCGGATTTCAAAATCATTTCATTCATGGCAGCTGGAGCTGAAAATAGGGTAATATTTGACCAAATCTTCTTCTAGGCTAATGGTCCGATTTCAAAATAATTTCACAGAAATATTCCTCTTATGACCCTTAACCAAAATTGCCATAATCATTCAGCTTGGCTGAACAAAATGGTCACCAGAGCCGAAATAGAAAAAACAACAACATCTAAACAGCATATCCTTCTATGCAAATGCCCCAATTTCAAAAACATTACGCAGAAATATCACTCATGACCCTTCACCAAAATTGCTGAAATCCTTCTGCTCAGCTGATTTAAATGTCTACCAAAGCCAAAAATAGAGAACCTTTAAAAGACAAGTCTTTCTAGGCCAATCACCCAATTTAAAAAAAATCATACAAGCATTACTCTTTGAGCCATAAAACAAATTTCCCATATTCATTCTGCTCTGCTGAGTAATGTGGCCACCAGAACCAGGGTGGACAGCCTACGTCATAGTCACGTGACAAAAGTGTTAAGGGAAACCAAATTTTATTGTCAAAATCCTCCACTTCAGGTCAGAAAACTATCTAGTGTGCGGCACATAAGCAATAAAATTAAATGAGAGAAAAAGCAGTTACCCCATATCGGTATCTAGTTTTATTTGCATATTTAATCTTTTACGGAAATTCTCTCTTTTACCTGATTACTCAGGAAAACCTGGACTTTATGGTGTTATGGGAAACGGACCAAACGAGGCTCTCGTAAACACTGGAGTTGGTCTGAATTCAAACTTCAGAGATGACCAAGCCTGAGTTGGTCACGACATTTTATAACAATGCATTTTTATGTAGCAGTGACTGAAAAACGAATATGGAACACACAACAATCTGTTCGGATATGGCAAACACAGATTTGCAATAAGTTAAAATGACAAGAACTCTTATCTACTCACAAATACTGCGATGTTTATTCTTCACATAAATGCCACAACTATCAGATTTACTGAAACCATTCCATTCTAATATCCTAGATGGCGGCCATGATGGCCATCTTGAAATTTTTCGAACGATGTCTGCTGAACCGGAGGTTGGATCCGGTTGAAACTTCATGGAAGGCATCAGGACGAAAGGGGGATTCAGGCTTGCTTAAATTGTTCTGTTCCAATATCCAAGTTGGCCTCCATGGTGGCCATCCTGAAATTCTTCAAATGACATCTCATCCAGAATCAAGGGTTGGATTGAGCTGAAACTTGATGGGAGGCATTGGGGGTATGGAGATTCAGATTTGCTAAAAATGTTCTGTTCTGATATCAAAGATGGCTTTATTGAAGGCATTGGGAAGACATGGAGATTCAAACCTCTTAGTACCATTCTGCTCTGATATTGGACATCTTGAAAATCTTCAAACCACATCAGCTACCCAGTGGTCTGTTGCATTGAGTTGAAATTGGTGGGAGGCATTTTGGTGACATGGAGATTCAGAATTGCTAAAATTGTTGCATTCTGATATCCTAGATGGCAACCATCTTGAAATTCTTCAAAGCACCTGTATAGTGATTGCATATAAGATTTACAGGGAGGGGCAGCTCAGGAGTAGTCAGTATATGTCAAACTCGCTGAGTCCACAAGAAGATTTGGTATGGTGGCTTTTTAGCAAGCAGCCATATGCTGTAGCTTTGTTTTTAGGGCCCCGCACTGAAAGTGTGGGTGCCCTGTAGTAATCACTCTGTCCGTCCGTCTGTCTGTCCGTCTGTCCGTCCACAAATTTTTTTATCCTCCATAACCTTCTTATTCCTGGATGGAT
Organism: Lucinisca nassula; assembly: GCA_963580285.1. NCBI lineage: Eukaryota > Metazoa > Mollusca > Bivalvia > Lucinida > Lucinidae > Lucinisca > Lucinisca nassula. The sequence continues at coordinate 71,023,317 of OY757012.1, read as the reverse complement.
TTAAACATTACTTGGCAGAAATGTTAACCATAATGTGATGGAGTGTTGCACGCAAGACTCAGGTCCGTACCTCAAAGGTCAAGGTCATACTTAGAGGTTAAAGGTCAAAAAAGGGTCTTTCCTGTGGCCAATTAATAACTTTGTTATTATTCCTGGATGGATTTAAATATTACTTGGCAGAAATGTTAACCATAATGTGACGAAGTGTCACACGCAAGACCCACAGCCGTACCTCAAAGGTCAAGGTCATACTTAGAGATAAAAGGTTTTATTGTGTCCAATCTATAACTTTCTTATACCTGGATGGATTTAAATATTACTTAGCCGAAATATTAACCATAATGTGACAGTGTGTCACGCGCAAGACCCAGGTCCGTACCTCAAAGGTCAAGGTCATACTTAGAGGTGAATGGAAAAAAAAAACGTCTTTTTTAACATCAACATTTTCCTACTCCTCTGATAGCGCTGCCGGGGCCCTAGTCAGTTTCACTGACAGCTCTAGTTGTTACAGTTGCATTCACAAGATTGATTGACTTGGTTTACTTTTTTGATTACAGAACATGCCAAAGGCAGGTGGAAATGATAGCTCTGGTCGGCCAAACTATGCACTTCCACTCTGCATCAACATCATCTCTTCCTGAATCCCTAATCAGAAAGCTGTTCAGAAACTTAAGCAGAGCATCAAGATAACATGCAGATTCAGAATTGCTAAAGGCAATGTGATCTGACTGAAAAACTAAGGCCTGCAAAACTATACACTTCCACTCTGCACCAACATCATGTCTTCCTGAATCGTAAGTCAGACAAAGCTATTTAGATTCTGAATTGAAAAAGGCAATGTGATCTGATAAACAAAATGCCCTTCAAGGCACAATGTATTATATGATCAGCCTCATCCAGGTGAGCGATTCTGGCCCACTTGTTTATTACATTTCATATCAAATTTAGGTTGCTTTAGAAGCTGCTCAAGCATACAATCGTGTTAAACCACCACACCAGACAGTAGGGGATGCTGTTATGATGTCACTACATCATGCTTCACAACAGGCCAGAAAACAAAGAGAAAAAGGTTTGTCCTTTTATATCAGTCCTGCTTACAGCAAAAAAGCCCATGTGAGGTTTAATCGTGGGTGTAAAACTAAAAGGTTTGAATATATTTTCTTATGCTGAATTTTATGCAAAATAAAAAAAAAACGTTTTAGTCTTACAAACATCAATTGGTCAATGTCTGTCATGGCTAGAGACTATGGAACATACAAGACGTTAAATTTCCAGGTTTTGAGAAACTGTGAGTATGCCTTCTAACATATTAAAAATGTTAGAAGGCTAGAGACTATGGAACATACAAGACGTTAAATTTCCAGGTTTTGAGAAAATGTGAGTATGCCTTCTAACATATTAAAAATAAAATACTAAAAAGTAAAGTCATGATGTCTATCTAAAAATGTAATCTGAAGTCTTTAAAACATCATATACTTTTTAGGTCACTTGAGCACTAAGTGTTCATGTTGAGCTATTGTGATCAGTCAATGTCTGTCATCTGTCATGCGTCATCCATCCTGTGTTGTGCGGCATCAAAAGTTCGCTTTAAATACCAACTCCTCCTAAACCCTTGTACCAATTTCAAACTTCATAGGAATGTTGCTTAGGTGACCATCATCCAAAATAGCTAAAATCGTTCCATTCCAATCAACAAGTAGCCACCAGAGCTAAAAATAGAAAAATCTTTAAATGACAACTCCTCCTATACCTTTGTGCCAATTTCATTCAAAAGTCACAGGAATACTGCTTAGGTGACCCTCTACCAAAATAGCTGAAACTGTTCTGCTCCATTGAACAAAATTGTCACCAGAGCTAAAAAACAGAAAAACATCAATAAATTGCTTTAAATGCCAACTTCTCTTAAAACCTTGGGTCAATTTCAATCAAACTTCATACAAAGTAGAAGTAAAACCAAGATCAGGAATCAATACAATTAACTTACTCCACCCATCAAAGACACCAAAGGGAAAGAAACACAAACACAAAGCGACCAGACCGTAATGGAAACCTAAACAAAGGAAGGCCATAAGGACAGTTACTTTCCCACAAAATGGCCATATGGCCATCCAAAATAAAAAGACACAAGTGATACACACAGTAAGTAACAAACAACAACATAAATAAACCGCCACAGAAGAACCGGCTTGGAAAGGTCAGTGGAAAGCTCTCTCTCAAAATAGCTTCAAACGGACCGCTTTGACGAACAAGATGGCCATCAGAACTAAAACTAGAAAAATCTTTAACTTACAACTTCTTCTATACCCTTGGGCCAATTTCAATCAAATTTCACAGAAATTTCGCTTAAGTGATCCTCTACCAAAATAGCTATAATGGTTCTGCTCCAGGGCTAAGAATCGAAAGGCATCAATAATTTGCTTAATTGCCAACTCCTCCTAAACCTTTGGGCCAATTTCAATCAAACTTCATAGGAATCTTGCTTATGTGACCCTCTATCAAAATAGCTTAAGTTGTTTCACTCCACCACCAGGGCTAAAAATTGAAAAACATAAATAATTATGCCCCAGGGGCATATTGCTTCTGCCCTGTCCGTCCATCAGTCCGTCTGTCCGTTACGCTTTAAGTACCAAGGTAAACTACAGAATGGCTTGAGCTAGGATCTTGTAATTTCATACATGGCATGAGCATGAAAAATAAACGGACAAGTATTATTTTTCTTTTCCGTCGGACTTGTCCTTGCGGAGTTATGCTCCTTTTTTTACTTATGCATTGTGGCTATAGGGAAACCTTGTGAACAAAATATCTGGAGAACCGCTCGATATTTGGCGTACAGTTTGGGTCTAATGTGTAGATGACCTGATTAACTTTTGACGAAATTCCGAAAATATTTAATTGAGTTATGCCCCTTTTTGGACTTATGCATTGTGGCTATAGGGAAACCTTGTGAACAAAATATCTTGAGAACCGCTTGAGCTAGGCTCATGATTTTTGGTATACAGTGTGGGTCTAATGACCTGATTAACTTTTGACGAAATTCCGAAAATATTTAATGGGAGTTATGCCCTTTTTTGGACTTATAGACTTTGGCTATAGGGAAACTTTGTGAACAAAATAACTGAAAAACCACTTGAGCTTGGCTCATGATATTTGGCAGTCTGTTTGCTACTAAGGCGTAGATGACCTGATTTACTTTTGTTTAAAAACTGTTAATATTTGACAGGTTTATTTTTAATTTGACTTATGCATTGTTGCTATAGGGAAATCTTGTGAACAAAATATCTGGAGAACTGCTTGAGCTAGGCTCTTGATATTTGGCATACAGTTTGGGTCTAATGTGTAGATGATGTGATTAACTTTTGACGAAATTCCGGAAATATTTAACGGAGTAAATTTTTTATGCCCCCAACTTCAAAGAAGTTGATTGGGCATATTGGTTCTGCCCTGTCCCTCCGTCAGTCCGTCCGTCCGTTATGCTTTAAGTACCTAGGTAAATTACAGAATGGCTTGAGCTAGGATCTTGAAATTTCATATATGGCATGAGCATGAAAGATAAGTGGACTCATATTTTTTTTTCTTTTCCGTCGGACTTGTCCTTGCGGAGTTATGCCCCTTTTTTGACTTATGCATTGTGGCTATAGGGAAACCTTGTGAACAAAATATGTGGAGAACCTGTTGAGCTAGGCTCATGATATTTTGCATACAGTTTGGGTCTAATGTGTAGATGACCTGATTAACTTTTGACAAAATTCCGGAAATATTTAACGGAGTTATGCGCCTTTTTTGACTTAAGCATTGTGGCTATGGGTAATCCAAAATATCTGGAGAACCGCTTGAGCTAGGCTCATGATATTTGGCATACAGTTTGAGTCTAATGTGTAGAGGACCTGATTAACTTTTGACGAAATTCCGGAAATAATTAAAGGAGTTATGCCCCTTTTTTGACTTACGCATTGTTATTATAGGGAAACCTTGTGAACAAAATATCTGGTGAACCGTTTGAGCTAGGCTCATGATATTTGGTATACAGTTTGGGTCTAATGTATAGATGACCTGATTTACTTTTGACGAAATTCTGAATATATTTAAGGGAGTTATGTCCCTTTTTTGGACCTATGCATTGTTGCTATAGGGAAACCTTGTGAACAAAATATATGGAGAACCGCTTGAGCTAGGCTCATGATATTTGGTATACAGTTTGGGTCTAATATGTAGATGACCTGATTAACTTTTGACGAAATTCTGAAAATATTTAATGGAGTTATGCCCCTTTTTGGACTTATACATTTTGGCTATAGGAAAAACCTTGTGAACTGGAGAACCACTTGAGCTCGGCTCATGATATTTGGCAGTCTGTTTGCTACTAAGGCATAGATGACCTGAATTGTTTAAAATCTGTAAATATTTGACAGGTTTATTTTTAATGCAAATGATCTTGAGGTACTGTTTACTGTCCCATTTAGAGACAAGCATATGGTTGGGTGCATAGTGTTTCACAAACACAATTTCTAGTTTGCTTTAAATGCCATCTCCGACGAAACCCTTGGGCCAACTTCAATCAAACTTCATAGGCATGTTGCTTAGGTGACCCTCTGCCAAAATAGCTAAAATCGCTCTGTGCCGGTGAACAAGATGGCCTACAGAGCTAAAAATAGAAAAATCTTTAAAATGGCAACTCCTATATATTTTGGCGAATTTCATTCAAACTTCACAGAAATGTTGCTTAGGTGATCCTAAATACCAAAATAGCTAAAACGGTTGTGCTGCATTGAACTAAGTGGCCACCAGGGCTAAAGATTGAAGACAAAAAAAACAACATATAATTTGCTTTAAATGCCAACTCTTCCTAAACCTTTGGGCCAATTTCAATCAAACTTCATAGGAATCTTGCTTATGTGACCCTCTATCAAAATAACTAAAATTGTTTCATTTTGATGAACAAGATGGCTAAGAATAGAAAAATCCTTAAATAACAACTCCTATATCCTTTGGCCAATTTTAATCAAACTTCATAAATGTCTCCTGCCCTGCATCATACTGCAGTTTATATTTTCTTGTCCTTTGGGATCATTGATTCCTGTGTTGACTTATGAAAATATTTGAGGGTCACTGATGAGGCCTAATTGGCTTAAACTAGCTAGTCTGGTCCAGAAAACATGTACACTCCATATATTCCAGTTCTGTGGTGTATTCCTTGCTTCCAAGGGATAACCCTTTCTAGAACATATTCATAGGAATGTTGCTTAGCTGTCCCTCTGCCAAAATAGCAAAAACTGATCCACTCCGATGAACAAGATGGCCACAAGTGCTAAAAATAGAAAAATCTTTAAACAACAACTCATCCCAAACCCTTTGGTCAATTTGATATAAACTTCATAGGGATGTTGTGACCCTCAACCAAAATAGCTAAAATGGTTCTGTTGTAATGAGCAAAGTGCCAGAGCTAAAAATAGAAAAATGTCAACAATTTGCTTTAAATGCTACTTCTCCTAAACCCTTTGGCCAATTTAATCAAACTTCATAGGAATGTTGCTTAGGTGACCCTCTACCAAAATGGCTGAAAAATTTCACTACGATGAGAAAAATGACCACCAGAGCAAAAAATAGAAAAAAACTTTAAATAACAACATCTCCTAAACTCTTGGGCCAGTTTCATTCTCTGGTGAATGAAATGGCCTCCAGAGCTAAAGATATAAAATGTAAACAAATTGCTTTATATGCCAACTCCTCCTCAACCTTTGGGCCAATTTCAATCAATCTGCATAGAAATGTTGCTTAGGTGACCCACCACCAAAACAGCTAAAATTATTCCACTCCAATAAACAAGATGGCTGTTAGAGCTAAAATATAAAAAAAATTTAAACAGCAACACTACTCCTCCTATCCGTTTGGGCCAATTTCATTCAAACTTCAAGGTGACCCTCAACCAAATCAGCTAGAACCGTTCAGCATGGATGAATAAAACTACTGCCAGAGATAAAAAAGAAAATCATCAACAATTTGACTCCTCCTTAACCTTGGTCCAATTTCGTTCAAACTTCAGGGGAATGTTGCTTAGGTGACCCTCTGCCAAAATAGCCAAAATCTTTGACTCAGATGAACAAAATGGCAACCAGAGCTAAAATAGAAAAAGATCAACAATTTGATTTAAATGCCAACTACTGCTAAACCATTGAGCCCATTTGATTCAAACTTCACTCTTTTGTTGTACGTGGTGGGCCGGACTTTGGACTCTTTGATGACGCTCAAACCCTAAATCTTTGAATTCGGGAAGGGTGGAGCCGGATATTTCCTGGGTTTGACCCTCAATGATTTAACTGGTGGTTTTCTTCTGCTTTGACCTCGGATTGTTTTGAGTCCTAAACCCAGAATCATGATAATATTAATCTATACATAACCATTTTACCATATATTTTATCATGACTCACTGTTGAGCTAGAAAGCCTCCATGCGGATCAATTTGTTATTGTTATTTTGTTTGATACTGTACTGGAACTGAGGGCGAGGGTTGAAATTTCATAAACTCCGGAGTTGAAGCCTCCCAGTAATTTTACTAATGACTGTCCCAAGGCGGCCACTCTTTTGCAGTGTCTTATTTGTTATTTGTTCTTTGTGCCGTTGGTTCATGTTTCGTCTGTTTTTAGCTCACCTGTCACGTAGTGACAAGGTGAGCTTTTGTGATCACATTTTGTCCATTGTCCATGCGTGCGTCTGTAAACAATTTCAAATAAGTATATCTCTAATACCCCAGATTGGAATTCTGGTTGCCATGGAAACAAAAAGGTTCCATAGACTTATAATGGGGAAAGCGACGTCTCCACTTTTTGTCAGCTATTTCTGATCCATCTTCATCAAACTTGCAGATAACCAGGAGGGGCTTTCAGTCTACGTCGAGTTCGAATTTGGGCTGCATGGGACAAACAGCTTTGGAGTTACCTGCCCTTGAGCATAAATATAAGTGAAAAATGGTGTGTCCAGCTTTTGTCAGCCGTTTATGATCTGATCTTTTTGTAACTTTTCATAAACCAGGACAAGCAAAAAATCTCAGACGAGTTCAAATTTGGTTTGAATCTGACCAGCGGTTTTCCAGTTACATCCCCTTGAGTGTGAAAATTTTTCCCATAGACTTATAATGGGGAAACCAACGTCTCCACTTTTTCTCAGCCATTTCTAATCAGATCTTCGTCAAACTTGCAGATAACCAGGAGGGGCTTACAGTCTACGTTGAGTTTGAATTTGGGCTGCACGGGATGAACAGCTTTGGAGTTACCTGGCCTTGCGCATAAATATAAGTGAAAAATGGTGTCTCCAGCTTTTCTCAGCCATTTATGATCTGATCTTTTTGTAACTTTTCATTAACGAGAACAAGCATAAAATCTTGGACGAGTTCAAATTTGGCTTGAATCTGACGAGCGTGAAAAATTTTCCCATTGACTTATAATGGGGAAAACGACGTCTCCACTTTTTCTCCGCCATTTCTGATCCGATCTTCATCAAACTTGCAGATAACCAGGAGGGGCTTACAGTCTACCTTGAGTTCAAATTTGGGCTGCTTGGGACAAACAGCTTCTGAGTTACCTGCCCTTGAGCATAAATGTAAGTGAAAAATGGTGTCACCAGCTTTTCTCAGCCGTTCTTGATTGGATCATTTTGTAACTTTTGGTAAAGAGAACAAGCTTAAAATCTCGAGCGAGTTCGAAGTTGACTTGAATCTGACCAGTGGTTTTCCAGTTACATCTCCTTGAGTGTGAAAGATTTTCCCATAGACTAACAATGGAAAAACAACGTCTCCAGCTTTTTTTCCACCATTTCAAATCAGATCTTCATCAAACTTTCTGATAACCAGGAGGGGCATACAGTCTATGCTGAGTTTGAATTTGGGCCACGCAGGTCAAATGACTTCTGAGTTACCTGCCCTTGAGCATAAATATTAGCGAAAAATGGTGTATCCAGCTTTTTGCAACTGTTTTGGATCTGATCTTTTTGTTACATTTGGTAAACGAGGATAAGCATAAAATCTCTAATGAGTTCGATTTTGGCTTGAATCTGACAACCAGATTTCCAGTTACATCCCCTTGAGGGTGAAAAATTTTCCCATAGACTTACAATGGGAAAACGATGTCTCCAACTTTGCTTGGCTATTTCTAACCTGACCTTCATCAAACTTCCAGATAACCAGAAGGAGCTTACAGTCTATGTTTAGTTTGAATTTGGGCGGCATGAGACAAAAGGCTTTCAAATAACCTGCCCTTGAGCATAAATACTAGTGAAAAATAGTGTCTCCACCTTTTCTCAGCCATTTTCAATCTGATCTTTTTGAAACTTTCAGTAAACGAGAACAAGCATAAAACCTCTGTCCATCATCCACACCTTTGAACTTGAATATCTAAATGACTAGCTGGCCAATCCCAATCAAATTTTATGTGCAGCATCGCTAGGTTGGGGGATTGACTGCATTAGGTTTTGGACCAGTTTTGATCAGAACTGTGGTTGCCATGGAAACAAAAACGTCCCATAGACTTACAATGGGGAAAAACGACGTCTCCACTTTTTCTCTGCCATTTCTGATCTGATCTTTATCAAACTTGCAGAGAACCAGGAGGGACATACAGTCTACATAGAGTTCAAATTTCAGCTACATGAGACAAACAACTTTGGAGTGACCTGCCCTTATTTATTGATTTGAGGTTTAACATCCCTGTCAGCACAGTGCAGGTCATTTTGGAGACGTTGCTTCTTGTTTTTTGGGACTTTTGCCCGACATCGAGATGAAATTATATCTTAAGCCCTTTCCACTGAATGAAACCAATATGGACGGTCCAACTGGCACCACTTTTCCTGGGCAGGCTTAGAACCTGTTTACCAGTACTCATGTGTGGTTGGTTCCAGCTCTGCATTGAAGCACCATGTGACCCAGTCTATTTATTCAAGCCCCGATGGCATTATTAAAACATCATTAATGATTTTCTGGTACACAGGTGAGCGATATAGGGCCATTTGGTCCTCTTGTTGTGCCTCTGTATCACTTTCTATAGGTGCCTTGATATGGCTGCCTTCTTAGATTGTGGCCTTTCCTGAGTGACCTTTTCTTACTAGTTTTCACAGGAATGTTGCTTAGGTGACCCTCTACCAAATTAGCTAGAATTGTTCAGATCTGATGAACAAGATGGCTGCCAGAACTTTCAGGAGCTATGTGACATCTTTGAAATCAGGTGAGCAATTCAGGGCCCTTTTGAAAAGTTGTACAACAACACAAAGTCTTGGCAGGCAGTCAATTTCCCTAATACTTTTGAATGTGTGTTAACTGCCAAAATATTATGTAACCATGAAAAGATTCTAACATGTTTTCATGACTGATTCTAAACAGAAATCGTCAACATTTTAATGAAGACTTTTCTTGTGGAATCTGTTAACAAATTCCATATACTGCTAGATTCAGACAGGAAAGCAACGTTTCCTTAATGATTTCTGTTACTTTCCACCACACACTGGTAAAGGCAAGCATGCAGGGTAAGAAACAAACGCACAGGATAAGGAAATTTTTCCACACAGGATAAGGAAGAAAATGGCGGACTCGGGATCACATGTGCAGGTTTGTTGCTGTTCTAGATCACGTGTTATGGTTATTAATCATTACGGCTGCTCACATTAGCTTCACGGAAAGCACATGTTATTCACAAATTTATCTTCGATGGTCCGAATTCGACAGTTAGGGCAGTCAAACGGAGAACCGGACAGTGGAGATACTCAACCACGAAATCTCATTATTTTACATGAACCGCTCTTCTGGGAAAATGGCATGCACTTTTTGGTTGGTTGTAAACATACACATGATAAATCGGACTGATGCAAATACGATTTAAGGAAAATTTGAAATTGGAAGGCCCACAGTAAGAAATCCTATTTTCATTTTCAATACAACGCCCACGGCAAGGAAATGGATACAATGCATATGATAAGACACAAAAATTTCCAGGGAAAATGGTAGTTGTATGGTCGAAGAACTAGTAAATTTCCATCTCAGATTAGGTTTTCTGATATTAATAATTAGTCCTGCATAGTTTAAAGCACCAACTGTGACATTTAAGAAACGTTCAAAGTTTGTGCCTTGTTTTGGCATATGCATTGCTCTAGTTCTAGCAGTATAATCACACCCTGCGTGGAATAGATGGATAGGGTTCCCACCCACTTGCATTATCATTATCATACGAAAATGAAATAAAAAATGAATAAATAAATAACCGGATCAAAATGAAACACATAAAATTATTCTTTTGGTCCTAACTAAGAAAATAATTAACAACAAAACATATAATTTATCTTTACTTTGAGCGGAGTTATGGCAATTTATATCTTAAAATTTCTTAGATAATGACTTAAAATTAGAATATTAAGTTATAAAAGTTACAAATAAACACAGAGCCCACCTTTGTAAATTATTCATAATTTCACCACAAGTTAACATATCAAAACTTTATCTGTATACAAAATATGAAATATGCAAAAGGCTAGGCAGATATATTTTGGAAGCCACAAATGTGACCAAATTTGCCATTTTGGCCAGAATCAGCTATGGTAGGGGTAGAGTCATAGTCTTTGATGTTGTATCTTTTCACCAGAATAAAGTTTTGATATGTTAACCGTGGTGAAAATTTAAAAAAATGCACAAATGTGGGCTCTGTGTTTATCTTTAATTTTTCACAACTTAAATATTTATTCTGGACTTCGAGAAGGCTTTTGACACCCAACCTCATGAACTACTTAAATCCAAATTATTTGGTTATGGAATTGGGGGGTGGGGGGGGAGGGGAAGACTCTCAAATGGATAGATTCCTTCCTTTGCTACAGAAAACAGCATGTTGTTGTTAATGGTGGATCTTCAGTATGGGCGCCAGTTTTATCTGGGGTCCCACAGGGGACTGTTCTTGGTCCGCTGCTATTCTCCCTGTACATTAATGATATTTCCACTGACATTGGCTCAGAAATATGACTGTTCACAGATGACTGTGTTTGATATCGGAAAATAAGAGATACAGAGGACTCAATGAAACTTCAGAAGGCTATAGATAGATTTGGGCACGAAAATGGGGCATTAGATTTCAGCCCGTTAAATGCAATATTATGCAGATAACTAGGAAGAAAACAAATAAAATTGAGGCCTATAGGGAACGGTCCTCGAAAATGTGAAGTCCATTTAATACCTTAGTGTGACAATCACATACGATTTGAGAGGGAATACATATACAGTGTATAAGCAACATGTGTACTAAGGCTAATAGAACACTTGGTTTCCTGGGGTGAAATCTTCATCAGTGTCCTCAGGATGTGAAGGAGACAGCATATAAGGGACTTGTTCGCCCAATCTTGGAATATGGTAGTTGCATCTGGGACCCAAGTGGGGTGGTCCTTAATGAAGAAATTGAAAGAGTTCAGAATAGAGCTGCTAGATTTGTAACACGCACTTACCGCTTTGAAACTGGGAGTATGACTGGAATTCTAGGAAAATTAAGCAAGATTCTCTCAAGAAAAGGAGCAGAGACAGTAGGCTCATACTCTTATACAAAGGGTCTAAAGGGTGCTGCCAGCATTCTAACAGATGACCTTGTTCCCCCAGCTAGGCACTGCAGAGGGCACCATTCAATGTCAGACACCCACTGCAAGAACTGATAAAGGAGCGTTCTTCCCCAGAAACATAAAAGATTGGAATGCCCCTCCTGATTCAATTATTTCGACAATTGAAGGTGCTGAGGAGTGTGAAGCTAAGTTGACCCATTTGGTTAGAGCTATGGACTAACTAGCCATATCACAGGTCCTGGTGTATGAATGTCATTTGATGTGTCAACATAACAAATCTGATTCTGATTCTAATTTTTTGTCATTCTCTCAGAAATTTCAACATAAAAATTACCATAACTCCATTCATAGTAAAGATAAATATATGTTATTGGTACTCATTTTCTTAGATAGGGCTTAAGGAATAATTTTGTTTATGTTTCATTTTGATCCAGTGATTTTTTCTCACCATGATAATGCAAGTGGGTGGAGTAACTAGATACGACACCCTTAGTGAAAAATTGGTTAGCAGTGCTACCTGACATATTAATGGCCAATTGAAACCTATAGGCATTTTCTATTGTCTTTTTCTTTCAAATGGATATACTTTTATCACACTTATCTTACTATTTTCGTCTTCATTTATTCAATCAATTCAGACAAATCAAAATGCAAGTTATTCGGAGAATACATGAAGACGAAACAATTTGTTTCTGTATGTTTCCATTAACTAAGCATGGTAGCAAGTGAAACGACGCACACTGAAGAGGATTTGAGTGGGGGCCAAAACGGGCCAAATCATAGCAGGCCCTTTAATGACCATGCGGTAGGTATGTCTAACGAATTTTGCAGTTAACAATCTTACGTTATTTTCAGCAAAAAGAACAAACATACAGTTTTCTGCCAGAAATACTGCATGGACATAGATATCATTTCTCTAATTCATGATTGCGATGAACCGAATACATCTATTCCCCATAAGGGATGATTATATTGCTAGAACCAGAGCAGTGCACATGCCAAGACAAGGCACAAACTTTGAACGTTTCATAAAGGTCACAATTGGTGGTTTAAACTATGTAGGACTAATTATTAGTATCGGAAAACCTAATATGAGATGGAAATTTATTAGTGCTACCACCATACAACTACCATTTTCCCTGAAAATTTTTGTGTCTTATCATATGCGTTGTACCCATTTCCTTGCCCGTGGGCATTGTATTTTAAATGGAACTAGGATTTCTCACTGTGGGCCTTCCAATTTCAAATTTTCCTTAAATCGTATTTGCAAGAGTCCGATTTATCATGTGTATGTCTACAACCAACAAAAAAGTGCATGCCATCTTCCCAGAAGAGCGTACCACGTAAAATAATGAGATTTCGTGGTTGAGTATCTCCACTGTGTCCGGTTCTCCGTTTGACTGGCTGAAAATGTCGAATTCGGACCATCGAAGATAAATTTGTGAATAACATGTGATTTCCGTGAAGCTAATGTGATCAGCTGTATTGATAAATAACCTTAACACGAGATCTAGAACAGCAACAAACCTGCACATGTGATCCGGAGTCCGCCATTTTCTTCCTTATCCTGTGCGAAAAAAATTCCTTATCCTGTGAGTTTGTTCCTTACCCTGCATGCTTGTCTTTTCCAGTGTGACCATGAACCCATGTGGAATCCTCTCTGAACTTTTTACGGGACTGGGCTGATTAAAGTCATATTTTTTGTGAAGCATCCATAGGATTGGGGAATGAAAGTTTGTTTGCAGGGTCACATGACCAAGATGGCATCCATGCCCATATACGGTAAAACCCTTCGAAAATCTTCTCCAGAACCAGCAGGCCGATTTTCTTGAAACTTGTTATGTAGTATTAGGGACTCGAGCCAATTATAGTTGCTCAAATGATGACCCCTGGATGACCTTGACCTATTTTATGCCAAGGTAAAATTTGGTTGCTGGGAAAAAGTTGAAACCATTTGTTTTTCAGAAAAAGCAGCCTGTGATCTGAAAATTGTTAGATGCAGTGAGCAAAATGATTAAATGATGTTGCACGAGTATTCAAGGCCTTGAAATTAAAACTTTTTGTCCCCTGGCGTTAGTCAAAGGGGACTATGGTAATGCATTCATCCTTTCTGTCCATCTGTCCATCAATCCATCTGTCCATCCTTCAATCTATCTGTCCATTTGTAGACACAATCTTGTCTCCGCAACTCCTGCTGCAGTTTTCAAGGGATTTTGATGAAACTTTCCAGTTATTGTTCCCATGACCTGAAGATGATTATATCATATCAAGGTCATACTCAACTGATTTTTACCAGAGTTATGGCCTTTTGTCACTTTTAGTCATTTTATCAACAGAAGTTCTTTGCAAACAGTGTAGATCCAGATCAGGTGACTTCTGAAGAAGCATTATGCTGCTAAACATGACAACCACTCACTTCGCAAACAGTGTAGATTCTGAGATAATGGTTTCCAAAGAAGCCTTATCCTGATGAACATGACAATCCCTACCTTTGCAAACAGTGTAGATCCAGATCAGACAGCCTCTTAAGAAGCCTTATCCCACTGAACTTTACAACCCCTACCTTTGCAAACAGTGTAGAGCCAGATCAGATGGTTTTAGAAGAATCCATCTGATTAGGATCTACACTGTCATGCAGCTTGTGAATTGATTTGTTTGGTTGATAATCAGGAATGGGTGTGGCTGAATTAATTTATTCGATAGGACAAGGGTTAAGAGAGAATGCACTACTAAAAAGAAAAGGTTACTCAGCAAAAGCAAAAAGTAACAGTGTGGCATTTTAGCTCACCTGAGCTCATGTGGGGTATTAGTATGCCAATGCTCCAGTGTAAGGCATTGTCCAACAACAGTTTCAAGTAAGTATATCTCTGATACCCCATGGCCAATCTTGACTAAATTTCATGTGAACCATTATCAGGTAGGCGAAAGGCTGCATAAGTTTTTTGGGGTTGATCAGTTTGGAATTCTGGTTGCCATGGCAACACATAGCTCCCATACTGGCAACATACAGCTCCCATAGACTAATAATGGGAAAAACTCCAGGGCTTATCAGCTCCCATAGATTTACAGTCAGAAAAACTGCAAATATCTTCTTCTTTGAAACCATAAGGCCTAGAGTTTAGATGTTACAGTTATGTAGCAACCTCAAATGGTCCCCTACATAAATCCTACCAATCATGCCCCTGGTATCCAAACTGACCACACCCCATGGCTTATCAGCTCCAATGGGCTTACAATGGGCAACATTTGAAATTTCTTCTCTGAAACCATCATGCCTAGGGCTTAGATATTTGGTATAAGGCAACATTTATGGGTCAACTACATAACACACACTAATCATGCCCCTGGGGTTCAAATTGGCCACCCGCTTGAGCTTATCAGTTCCCACTTGTAATGGGGAAACTTCTCCTCTGAAACCATAAGGTGCAGAGCTTTGATTTTTAGTATGAAGCAACGCCAAATGGGCCTCTACATGAATCCTGCCAATCATGCCCATAGGGTCCAAAATGGTGATGCCCTGAGGCTTACCATTTCCCACAGACTTATAAAGGGAAAAACTTCAAAAATCTTCTACTCTGAAACCATGAGGTCCAGAGCTTGGATATTTAGTATGAAGCAATGTCAAGTGATTCTCTACATTAATCCTGCCAATCATGCACCTGGAGTCCAAAATGGCCACGCCCCAGGGCTTATTATCTCCAATAGACTTATTATTGGAAAAAAATAAAAAGTCAACTGTGAAGCCATAAGGTCTAGAGCTCAGATATTTAGTATGTAGCAACATCTAGTGGTCCCCTACAAAAATCTGCCAATCATGCCCCTGGGGCCAAAACTGGCCATGCCCTGGGGCTTTTCAGCACCCATGGACTTACAATGGGAGAAAATTTCAAAATTCAAAAGGCCTAGAGTTTAGGTATTTAGTCTGTAACAATGTCTAGTATTCCCCTACATGATTTCTGCCACTCATGCTCCTTATGTTCAAATTGGCCACAACCGTGGCTTATCAGCTCTATTAGACTTTCAATGAGAAACATTTTTCAAACATCGTCTTCTCTAAAACCATCAGACTCAGAGCTTAGATATTTAGTATGTAGCAACATCTAGTTGTCAGCTGCATAAATCTTGCCAATATATTCTTATTCCTTATGATAAGACGCATTTAGTGATACCAACTTGGGCTCCATTGGGCCCATGCCCTACACCCTCTACTTAATAAAAGGCCTAATGTTTTAGATACTGAGTCCAGGTGGATGCTCATTTGGATATAGGGGTTCATTTGGGAGACTTTATAATTGGTAGATTAAACTGATATCATGTTAAAATACATGGCTGTCATTGGGCAGTGCCAACCTGAGCTCTGGTGAGCATAGTGGCCCATTGGCCTCTTGTTAATCTTAGATCACATCAAGTTGATTTGAGCTGATAATTGATGGGAGGCGTTTGGGTGACAGGGAGATTCTGACTTGTTCATCACGTGAACAAGTCAGTGTAATGAAGACACCCTGAACCCCACTTTTTATGGAGAAAACTGGGGTTTACGGGGGTATACATTATTATAGCCCCGCTTTGAAAAAGTGGGGCTATATTGGATTTGCCATGTCCTTCTGTCATTCCGTGATTCCGTTAATTTGTGTTGGCTCCATAACTTTGTATCTGCTTAACATATTTTCATGAAACTTCACACAAATGTTAAACACCATAAGACAATGTGCAGAGCGAAGGAATTATAACTGTGGATTGCCTACTTTTGGAGTTATTGCCCTTTGAACATTTTCCGTAATTCCGTAATTCCGTAATTCCGTGATTCCGTTAATTTGTGTTGGCTCCATAA
This sequence comes from Lucinisca nassula, assembly GCA_963580285.1. Lineage (NCBI taxonomy): Eukaryota > Metazoa > Mollusca > Bivalvia > Lucinida > Lucinidae > Lucinisca > Lucinisca nassula. The sequence goes on along the minus strand of OY757012.1, from coordinate 71,006,915 downwards.
CTTTGTATCTGCTTAACATATTTTCATGAAACTTCACACAAATGTTAAACACCATAAGACAATGTGCAGAGCGAAGGAATTATAACTGTGGATTGCCTACTTTTGGAGTTATTGCCCTTTGAACATTGAAAAATGGCAATTTTAATTGTGTCCGCTTCATAACTCGAAAACCGTTTGAGATATTTTTAGGAAACTTCACACAAATGTTAAGCACTATGAGACGATGTGCAGAGCGCAGGAACCATAACTCTGCATTGCTTTGGAGTTATTGCCCTTTGAACATTGAAAAATGGCAATTTTAACAGTGTCCGCTATGTCCTTCTGTCATTCCGTAATTCCGTGATTCCGTTAATTTGTGTTGGCTCCATAACTTTGTATCTGCTTAACATATTTTCATGAAACTTCACACAAATGTTAAACACCATAAGACAATGTGCAGAGCGAAGGAATTATAACTGTGGATTGCCTACTTTTGGAGTTATTGCCCTTTGAACATTTTCCGTAATTCCGTAATTCCGTGATTCCGTTAATTTGTGTTGGCTCCATAACTTTGTATCTGCTTAACATATTTTCATGAAACTTCACACAAATGTTAAACACCATAAGACAATGTGCAGAGCGAAGGAATTATAACTGTGGATTGCCTACTTTTGGAGTTATTGCCCTTTGAACATTGAAAAATGGCAATTTTAATTGTGTCCGCTTCATAACTCGAAAACCGTTTGAGATATTTTTAGGAAACTTCACACAAATGTTAAGCACTATGAGACGATGTGCAGAGTGCAGGAACCATAACTCTGCATTGCTTATTTTTGGAGTTATTGCCCTTTGAACATTGAAAAATGGCAATTTTAACAGTGTCCGCTTCATAACTCGAAAACCGTTTGAGATAATTTCATGAAACTTCACACAAATGTTAAGCACTATGAGACAATGTGCAGAGCGCAAGAACCATAACTCTGGTTTTCGTATTTTCTGTGTGTCTGTCTGTGTGTCTGTCTGTGTCTGTTAACAATTTTCGTGTCCGCTCCATAACTTTAAAACCCATTCACATATTTTCATGAAACTTCACACAAACATTAAACACCATGAGATGGTGTGCAGAGTGCAGGAACCATAACTCTGGATTGCCTAATTTTTGAGTTATTTCCCTTTGAATATTGAAAAATATAAATTTTAGCCGTCTTTGCTCGATAACTCAAAAACCGTTTGAGATAATTTTATGAAACTTCACACAAATGTAAAGCACCATATTACGTGTGCAGAGCGCAGGAACCCAAACTCTGGATTGTCTACTTTTTCAGTTATAGGCTTTTGAATATTAAAAAATGGCAATTTTAACTATGTCCGCTCCATAACCGTTTCTGATATTTTCATGAAACTTCAAATAAATGAAAAGCACCTTGAGATGATGTGCAGAGTGCAGGAACCATAACTCTGGTTTGCCTACTTTAGGAGTTATTGCCCTTTGAACATTTAAAAAGGCAATTTTGACTGTGTCGGCTCCATAACTCACAAACCATTTGAGATATTTTCATGACACTTCACACAAGTGTAAAGCACCATGAGACAATGTGCAGAGCGCAGGAACCCTGACTCTGATTTGCCTACTTTAGGAGTTATTACCCTTTGAACATTGAAAAATGGAAGATGAAATTTAGTATAAACATGGACATTCTGGTAATGTATCATGCTCATTGAAATGAGGGACAAGGGCTCACAACTCTTAGAGTTTTTCCAGATAATGTAAAATTTTCAACAGTTATTTCTTGTTCATAACTGTTTTCTCTGCAGCTTAAATAACTTTCTTCTCTGACAGCGCTGAAGCGGGGCTATATATAGTCAGATCCTCTGACAGCTCTAGTTTTTCTTATTTCTGCTCCAAGACATAGGTTGTGGGTACTCGTTAGAAAAGCCTCAATGAGGCGGTTCTAACGAGCACCCGCAACCTATTTTTGCAGTATAAAATAAAGAAAATATTACAGATTTTGTTCAGAAAAGTAGCTATTTTGGAGTTATGGAAAAATTCACTATGTCGCACAGGTGTGTTTCCGTAATGTGGAACCATATTGTCCTTTATCCCAGATGGCTTCCACAGTGGCCATCTTGGAAATCTTCAAACCACATTTGCTCCTGAATGGTCAGTCACAAACTGAGTTGAAATTTGGTGAGAACAATTTAGGTGGATTAGGTTGATAGTTGGCTGGAGTGACATGGAGATCATTCCATTCTGATATCCAAGATGGCTGCCTTTTTGGCCATCTTGAAATTCTTCATAAAACACCCACTCCCGAATCGAAGGTCAGATTGAGCTGAAACTTTAAGGGAGGCATTAGGGCGACATGGAGATTTGGATTTGCTAAAATCTTAATGTCGCAATGTCCTAGATCATGGTGGCCATCTTGAAATTCTTCTCCCAAACTGAAGGTCAGATCTAGCTGAAAGTTGATGGGAAGCATTTGGGCAACATGGAGATTCAGAACTGCTAAAATTATTCTGTTCCGTTATCCAAGATGACTGCCATGGTGCCCATCTTGAAACTTTTCAAACCATATCAAGTCGAATTGAGTTGAAACTTGAAGGGAGGCTTTCTGGTGACAGGGAGATTCAGACTTATTACAACTTATTATCAGACTTATTCTGAATCCCACATGGCTGCCATAATGGCCATCTTGAAAATCTTCAAACCACATCTGCTTCCGAATGGCCTATCACATGAGTTGAAATTTGGTGGGTGGCATTTGGGTGACATGGAGATTCAGATTTGCTTAAATTGTTGCAGTCCAATAGCCAGGATCGTGGCCATCTTGAAATTCTTCAAAGCGCATGTATAGTGATTGCAGATAAGATTTGTAGGGAGGCACAGCTCATGTTGTCAGTATATGTAATACCCCGGTCACACCTTTACGTTTCGACCCGCGTAAGCGCTACGTTTCTCAATACGTGGCGAAACGAAAGGTACGCCGCAGGAACGTAGCTCTTACGCCGAGATACGTAGCAGGAACGCCTCTTACGCGAGGCTGCCACGTAAAGAAGTTGAATGCAACTTCTTTACGTCGCACATACGTGGCCGGTTCGAAACGTCGTACATACGTAGCAGAAACGCAGTGCAAACGAAAGGAACGCAGCAGCAGCGTAGCACAAACGCCTCTTACGCCGCACATACGCCACTCAAGACTTACCACGTAAGTGTGGCGCACGACACGTTGTCGCTGCGTAACAGCGACGTTCCTTTCGTATCTACGGCGTATCTGTTACGTTTTAATTTTAAATTAGCCGTTTCCACGGCGTATCATAACGTAAGCATGGCGTAAGTACTACGTAGCTGTCGTATGTGCGACGTTATTGCTGCGTATGTACGACGTAGTAAAAATAGTTGTGGCGTTTCAAGTTTAAACCCCAGTCACACTAGACCAAGTTCCCACTGCGTCAATGTAAACCCGGGCCGACGTAGTACGAACTTGTACGACGTAGAAGTAACACAGTAGAAACCGATAAGGACGTGATGCGATCTTTATGGTCTTGGCTGACGTGGACGATTTTTAAACATGTTAAAAAAAAACGTGGCGAGGACGTGATCAAATAAGGACGCAGTAAGGACTCAGTAAGGACATGGAAACAACGGCATTGACGTAGTACCAACGGAGCATGAACCTAATATGGTCTACACTGACGTAGTACAAACCTGGTATGGACAAAAAAGATTGCAGTGCGTTCATACGACGTTCATACGACGTTCATACCATGTCGATCGCGTACCCACCACGACCGTTCCACGTTTCTGCAAAGGCAAAAGTACGTCCATACCACGTTGTATAAGACAACATTACGTCTGTTACACGTTCGTTCGGTGCTTAACACGTCCGTTTTACGTTTGCAGCAAGTTCTCATAGCGTCCATGTCACGTCAAGCAATTTAGTATAAATACTTCACCGAATTTCTCACATTTTCACTTGTGTTTCAACTTTTATCATGAACACACAGAATCAAAACGTTCTTCTGCAGTGTGCGTTGTTCCAAGGCAACCAAACTCTGCTTGATGCGCAGGCTGCCCTTGTGTTATTAAGGAGGATAAGGCGGAGAAGGAATAGAAGGCAACCTAGATCTTGTTGGGTGCGCCCTTGGCTTTCGGTTTAAAGACGATTTCAATTTGGCCACTATGACAGACTGATGGCAGAGCTAAGAATGGAGGATCAGCAGTCATTCTTTAATTTCCTCAGAATGCAGAACGAATGAGAACGCAGAGGCAGTTGACTGATTTATAACATCTTGAAGGGTGCAGTGAGAACGTGGTAAACGCGCACTAAGCACGTGGTGTTGTCTCAAAGGTCTTGGGAAGAACGTAATAAAAACGTAGTAAAAACGCAAAGGACTTGGTGTAAGCCTGATCAAACGCGCGACAAAACGTAGCTGGTGCGTGTTAGACGCAATGGCATCCTGACATGGGCGTAGTAAGGACGTAGAACCAACTTGAAAACTGCGATTTTTCCTGCATTTCATCCCGTTCTCCCTGCGTAGTTTAAGTTTTAAGAACGCAGTGCGGTCTTTGAGGTCTTACAGCAGCACTTACGTCACGCAAACGCCGCGATACGTGGGTCTTACGCCGCAGCTTCGCAGTAGAAACGTAGCTCATACTCCATGTACACAACAAGACATCTAATTTGCATAAAAAACGCAGCAGGTTGCGACGTTTGACCACGTTTTGGGTTTTTGTCAGAAACGTGGTGACACATAGCAGAAACGTAAAGGTGTGACCGGGCTATAAGATTTGCTGAGTCCATAAGGAGATACAGTACAGCGCATTTTCCATGTTTTTTACAAGCAACCATGTACACCATAGCTTTGTTGGTGTTGTAGTTGAATTCACGTGACCAGGTCACTTGGCTGACCGTTTTGTTAATTTAGTATTTCAAAGGTAGGTGCAAATGATAGCTCCGCCCTGACAAACTAAACAACTCCCACTTTGCATCAACATCATCACTTCCTTAATACTACAACTTAATGAGCTATTCAGAAACTTGATCAGAGGCATCAAGGCAACATGCAGATTCATACGGAACCTGGGAAAGGACATTTCTGTTCCAGTATCTAGCAGAACAGAAATTAAAATAAGAAAATTATAGTGGAAAAGAAAACAAGAAATTATTTAATATGTTGTTTAAACGATATATGACATATTTCTTGTTTTCTTTTCCACTCTGAAAAAGTAGGGTGGAATTTAAAACAATAAAATTAGAATGGAACAGAAAACAAAAATATGTCAATTAAACAACATATTTTTTGTTTTCTGTTCCACTCTGATAGAATAAGGTGAATTTAAAACAATACAGTTAGAATGGAACAGAAAACAAAAAGACATATTTACCTTTTGCCATGACCTGTTGTCTGCTGTTTGTTGTTAACTTTTCACATTTTCGACATCTCCTCCCGAACTGGAAGTCAGATTAAGCTGATACCCGGTGGGAGGCATCCTGGTGACATGGTGATTCAGGTTTGCTACATTGGTTTTGTTCGGATTCCCAAGACGGCCACCATGGTGTCCATCTTGAAATTCTTCAAACTACATACCCTCCCAAACCAAAGGTTATATTGAGCTGAAACTTGATCGGAGGCATTGGGGTGACATGGCGATTCATATTAAATTATGCTAAAATCGTTCCTTTCCGATATCCAAGATGGCCGATGGTGGCCATCTTGAAATTCTTCAAACGACATCTTCTCCCAAACCAAAGTTCAAATTGAGCTGAAACTTAATAGGCATTGGGGTGACATGGAGATTCAGATTTGCAAAAAACTTTCCATTCCGATACCCAAGATGGCCACTATGGCGACCATCTTGAAATCCTTTAAACAACATCTACTCCTGAACCAAAGGTCGAATTGAGCTGAAACCTGATGGGAGGCATTGGGTTGACATGGAGATTCACATTTGCTCAAATCTTTTCGTTCCAATATCCAGAATGGCCGCCATGGTGGCCATCTTGAAATTCTTCAAACAAAATCTCCTCCTGAACCAAAGATCGAATTGTGCTGAAACTTGATTTTAGGCATCGGGGGAGACATGGAGATTCAGATTTGCTAAAATTGTTCCATTCCGGTATCCAAGCTGGCCACCATGGCGTCCATCTTCAAATTCTTCAAACAACATCTCCTCCCGAACAAAAGGTCAAATTGAGCTCAAACTTGAGGGAGCCGTCAGGTTTCATGGATATTTAGATTTGCTAAAATTGTTCCATTCCGATATCCAAGATGGCCGTCATTTTGAAATTAATCACATGACATCTCCACCAAAACCAGAGGTCTGAACAAGCTGAAACTTGATGGGAGGCATTTGGGCGATATGGAGGTTCAGATTTGCTAAAATCATTCCATTCCGATATCCTAGATGGCTGCCATGGTGGTCATCTTGAAATTCTTTCAACGACATCTCCTCCCAAACTAGAGATTGGATCAAGTTGAAACTTTATGGAAGCCATCGGGGCGAAATGGCGATTCAGATTTGCTAAAATTTTTCAGTTCTGATATCCAATATAGCCACTATGGTGGCCATCTTGAAATTCTTCAAATGACATTTCTTCCCGGACCAAGGGTCTGATTGAGCATAAACTTAATGGGAGGCATTGCGGTGACATGGCAATTCAGATTTATCTAAAATTGTTCTGTTCCGATATCCAAGATGGATGCGCTCAGAGGACATCTTGAAATTCTTCAAACGACATCTCCTCCCGAACCAAAGGGCAGATCAAGCTGAAACTTCATGGCAGACAATGGGGCCACATGGAAATTAGGATTTTATAGAATCGTTCCTTTCCGATATACAAAATGGCCACCATGGTGGCCATCATAAAATTCTTCAAACTACGTCTCCTCCTGAATGAAAGGTCAAATGGACATGAAACTTGTTTGGAGGAATCGGGGCAATATGGAGATTCAGAATTCCTGAAATTATTCTGTTCTGTTATCTAAGAAGGCTTCCGTGTTGGCCATCTTGAAAATCTTCAAACCACATCAAGTTGAATTGAGACGATACCTTTGGGAGGCAATGGGGTGACATTGGGATTCAGACTTGTTTCATCTCTGGGGTTGTTTGATTTTTGTGTTCACGGAGATGTTGCACTGATAGTTAGGAGGCCTTCGTGCAGACTGAAAAATTATTCGTCTTAATTGCGACGGAAGTAAGGGCGAGGATTGTGGCCACGTAAAATCGATTTAAGCCCCCCCCCCCCCCCCCAGTGGAATTCGTTTCCGCTCATCGTTCCAAGGCAGTTCTTCTGTCGCGATTTATTAGCTGACCTGTCACGTAGTGACAGGGTGAGCTTTTGTGATCACTTTTTGTCCGTCGTCCATGCGTGCGTGCGTCCGTAAACATCTCCTCCTAAACCACCGATCGGATTTTCACCAAACTTCACAGGAAAGATCCTTAGGTGGTCCCCTTTAAAAGTTGTTCAAATGGTTCCGGTCCATTGCACATCAAGGTCATAGGAGCCAAAGATAGATTTTTTTAATGGAAACTTAAAAAATCTTCTCTTCTGAAACCGCAAGGCCCAGGTCTTTGATATTTGGTGTGAAGCTTCATCTAGTGGACCTCTACCAAGGTTGTTCAAATTATAGCCCTGGGGTAAAAAATGCCCCCGCGCTGGGGTCCACCAATTTTTCATAGACGAATATGGGGAGAATCTTTAAAAATCTTCTTGTCTCAAACCAGAAGGCCCAGGTCTTTGATATTTAGTATGAAGCTTCATCTAGTGGACCTCTACCAAGATTGTTCAAAATATGGTCCTGGGGCCAAAAATGCCTCTGCGCCGGGGCCCACTGGTTTCACTTAGGGGTATATAGGGCAAACCTTTAAAAATCTTCTTGTCTGAAACGAGAAGGCCCAGGTCTTTGATATTTGGCATGAGGCTTCATCAAGTGGACCTCTACCAAGATTGTTCAAAATATAGTCCTGGGTCCAAAAATGCCCCCGCCCTGGGGCCGACTGGTTTCACATAGACGAATATGGGGAGAATCTTTAAAAATCTTCTTGTCTGAAACCAGAAGGCCCAGGTCTTTGATATTTGGCATGAAGCTTCATCTAGTGGACCTCTACCAAGATTGGTCAAAATATAGTCCTGGGGCCAAAAATGCCCGTGCGCCGCGCCCACTGGTTTCACATAGGCGTATATAGGGACAACCTTAAAAAATCTTCTTGTCTGGAACCAGAAGCCCCAGGTCTTTGATATTTTGCATGAAGCTTCATCTAGTGGACCTTTACCAAGATTGTTCAAACTATAGTCCTGAGGCCAAAAATCCCCCCGCGCCGGGGACAACTGGTTTCACATAGGTGTATACAGGGATGACCTTCTTGTCTGAAACCAGAAGGCCCAGGTCTTTGGTATTTGGTTTGAAGCTTCATCTAATGGACCTCTACCAACCTTGGGGCCAAAAATGTCCCTGCGCTAGGATCCACTAGTTTTACATAGGCTTATATAGGAAAAAAACCTTTAAAAATCTTTTTGTCTGAAACCAGAAGGCCCAGGTCTTTGATATTTGGTATGAAGCTTCATCTAAAAGACCTCTACTGAGATTATTTAAATTATAGCCCTGGTGACAAGAATCTCCCCGATCCAGGGCCCACTGGTTTTTCATAAGCTTATATAAGGAAGTCCTTTAAAAATCTTCTTTTCTGAAACCAGAAGACCCGGGTCATTGATATTTGGTATAAAGCTTCATCTAGTGGACCGCTACCAAGTTTGTTCTAATTATAGACCTTGGACCAAGAATGTACTGGAAACACTGATTCTCAGGTGAGCGAGTCAGGGCCCTCTGGGCCCTCTTGTTTTTATTATGGTTTGTCATTGGGTGTTTGTGTCACTTATATGATTTTATTTTGGAAAGCCTATTGGCCATTTTGTGGGAAAGTAACTGTCCTTTTGGCTTTCCGCTATTGATGTTTCCATTAGTGTCTGTTGTTTCATGTTTGTGTTTCTTTCCCTTTGATGTCTCTGATGGGAGCTGTGGGTTAATTGTATCGATTCCTGATCATTGCCTCCACTTCTATTTCTTGTCAACCATTCTGTTCTGAAATCTCCAATGGCCTTGTTGGCCATCTTGAAAATCTTTAAACCACATCTGCTACAGAATGGTTTGTTGCACCAAGTTGAAATTGGTGGTTGGCATTTAGGTAATATGGAGATTCAGAATAACTAAAATTGTTTCATTTTCATATCCCAGATGGCGGCCCTTAAAGTACCTGTATAGTAACTGCATATAAGATTTACAGGGTGTTGTCAGTATATGTATGTCAATAACGCTGCATCCACAAGGAGATTCGCTATTGTGGCTTTTTTGCAAGTTTTGCAAGCGGCCATATACACAATAGCTTTGTGTTGCAGTTGTATTCGCTTGACTGGCTGTCTTTGTTTACTTTTTTGATAACTGAATATTCCTAAGGCAGTTGCAAACGATTAGTCTGGCCTGCAAAACTATACACTTCCACTCTGCACCAACATCATGTCTTCCTAAATCGTAAATCAGACAAAGCTATTCAGAAACTTAATCAAATGCAGATTCTGAATTGAAAAATACAATGTGATCTGATAAACAAAATGGCCTCCAAGGCACAATGTAATATATGATCAGCCTCATCCAGGTTAGCGATTCTGACCCACTTGGGCCTGTAGTTCTTGTTTTCTGTTCCACTCTGAAAAAGAAGCATGGAAAGGAAAACAAGAAATATGTCATTTAAATGACATATTTTTGTTTTCCGTTCGATTCCAATTTTATTGTTTTAAATTACACCCTACTTTTTTCATTCAGAGTGGAAAGGAAACAAGAAATGAAAATTGTTAAGACATTAAAAATTTAGATTAAATGTAGCTATTTACAATTTATTAATAAAAGCACCGCAGACACTGCATAATACCCCGCCACTGCTAAGCAATGTAACTTATTTGAAAATATATCAAGGCTAAATAACTAGAAAGGGGATAGCAGAGATATGATCCGCAAGTGTAATGTCTTAATGTGAGTGGATGAAGTTGTTAGATGTAGGAAGCATATGTAAAAATCCATTTTTCAGACATTTGATGGGAAGGCAACTCAATAAGTTGACATTATTAGAAAATTATGGAGGCAAGTATTTACCTTTAATGGCTGTGGAACATGTATTTTTATGTGGTACATGTAAGAATTTCATGTTTTTCAATGTACTGCCTGTCTGACTATATTCTTTCGTGAAGACTGATCATGAAGTAATTTCAACGGTCATTGTGCTCCTTCCGCTGATTCAAGAAGGGCAGGCATGAAGTATGTGCACTAAGTACTGGTTAACCACTTAGAAGGGCCTTTATTTTAGGCATCTATTTGGTTAGGCTTTTACTGCACATTCCAAGGGTGAGGTTGATTAGGCTTCAATCAAAAAGATTAAGCATAAATGGCAACCAATCATAAATTAAGATGTTTGTGGGTGATCTTTTGGTATTCTCACAGGGACAAAATCCACAAATTAATTCTAGCATGGGTAGATATACTATCTCACCTTTTTCACTATTAGATAGCAGCAGCTTCAGCAAAGAATGTTCAAATTATTGACTGGAAATAAAACACAGATGGCTGGATGGATTTCCATTATGTATGCACTGACCAACAGACACAAATTCCGTTTTGTATGCACCGACCAACAGACACAAATTCCATTTTTCAGACTTATCAAGGGCAGGGACAGCCAGAGTCATGTACCTTTGCCACAATATGTAATATTTAGTCTGCTGTACAGCTATGAAATTTCAGCAAGATATTGCAAATAATAAAGGAACTAGAGTCTAAAATCGATTTTTAATACATCAAGGGCAAATAACTTAAGAACTGGAACAGCCAGAGAAGTGGTCCTTGGCCACAATATGTACCCTTTACTCCTCTATATGGTCCTTGGTCAAAATATGTACCCTTTAGTCCTCTATATATCTGTAAAGTTTAATCCAAATATTTCATATAGTAAGGGAACTAGAGGCCAAAAACTATTTTTCAGATACTGAAAAGGGACAGACAGACAGCTGGACAGACATACAAATGGATGGACAGACAGACAGACAGCAGAGGGTGTAGAAGTTTTATCTATATATTTCAAATAATAAATGAACTATAGGCCAAAGTCCCTTTTTTATATATTTCAAGGGCAGATAACTCAATTGCTGGGAAAGCCAGAGTCATGTTCCTTTGCCACAGTATGTAACATTTAATCTACTACATATCTATGAAGTTTCAGCTAGATATTGTAAATAATAAAGGAACTACAGTCTAAAATGCATTTTAAATACTTCAAGGGCAGATAACTCAAGAACTGGTATAGCCAGAGTAGCGTTCCTTGGCCACGATATGAACCATTAAGTCCTCTATATATCTGTGAAGTTTCGAGATATTCCATATAGTAAGGGAACTAGAGGTCAAAAACCATTTTTCAGATATTTCAAAGGTAGATAACTCAATCGCTGGGAAAACCAGAGTCATGTTCCTTTGCCACAGTATATAACAATTCATCTACTACATATCTATGAAGTTTCAGCAAGATATTGTAAATGATAAACGAACTACAGTCTAAAATGCATTTTTTAAATACGTCAAGGGCAGATAACTCTAGAACTGGAACAGCCAGAGTAGCAGTCCTTGGCCACAATATGAACCGTTTAGTCCTCTATATATCTGTGAAGTTTCATCCAGATATTCCATATAGTAAGGGAATTAGAGGCCAAAAACCATTTTTCAGATACTGAAAAGGGCAATAACTCTGCTAAAAATTAACGGATTTTGCCCATTAACAATCCCAAACCACTCATCCCCGATACCAATATATATGCAAAATTTGAACAAAATCCGTGAAAAAATACTCTAAGTTATCGATCGGAAACGAAGTGCGGACGGACGGGTGGACGGACGGACATACGGACGGACACCGGAGGGTATAACATAATACCCCGCCACTATCGTGTGGCGGGGAATAATATGTCGTTTAAACAACATTAGTTTTCGGATCCATTCTAATTCTACTGTTTTAAATTCTACGCTATGTTTTCAGAGTGGAACAGAAAACAAGAAATATGTTGTTTAAACAGCATATTATATCGTTTTCTGTTCCATTCTAATTTTATGGTTTTAAATTCCACCATACTTTTTCAGAGTGGAACAGAAAACAAGAAAACGGCATATATTGTTTTAATGACATATTTCTGGTTTTGTTTTCCACTCTAATTTTATTGTTTTAATTTCAGTTCTGCTAGATACTGGAACAGAAATGTCCTTTCCCGGGTTCCGTAGATTAAGAATTGTAAAAGGCAAGATGGCCGCCATAGCACAATGTAATAAATCCTGATCAATATCATCCAGGTGAGCGATTTCAGGCCCACTTGGGCCTCTAGTTAATAGTGCCTTTGGTCTTTCACAGCACTTGGGGCAATAGCTTTGACTCTATGCCTCAGCCAGTAACTACAAAATATGCTGCTTTCAGAACTTGCAGCAGCTGAACAACAACAGCAACAGGGTCAGCCAGAAGGGTCTGTTACTCGTGAAGGCTCAGCAAGTCTTGATGGTCCAGGTAGTACATCAACATTTGATGATGATGATCCAAATAAAGAGAAAGAAGCTGAAATGATGTTGGAATATATCGAGAAATTTAATGAATTGTTTGAAGATGGGAAGTATAATGAGGCAGCAGCCCATGCTGCCAACAGTCCTAAAGGCATTCTGAGAACATCGGCAACATTAGCCAAGTTTAGAGGTAGGTACTTATCTATAGCAGTGACCGGACTGAATTACAGTGGTGGCCCTAAGGGATATTTCATCCTTGTTTTACTTTCGGTATAACAGTATTTATTTTACATTTTTATAAAGAAGAATACCCGAACAGCAGGGAGGGTGAATGCACCTTTTTTCAGCCATATAAGGTTCATTTAGCCTTTTAAGCCTCCCACTCAATTTTGGCAAAAACAAACCCTCTTTTTGGCAAATTAAGCCTCCCAGCAGATTTATTGTGTCTCCCCCGAAAATTTTTTCTTCGGAGAGACATATTGTTTTCCCCCCGGGCGTCTGGCTGTCCGTCTGGCTGTCCATCTGTCCGTCTGTCACACTTTCGTGTCTGCTCTATAACTGGAAAACCGTTCGTGCCATCTTCACGAAACTTCATATAAATATTAATCAGCACTAGACGACGTGCAGTGCGCAAGAACTATAACTCTCGCATTTACACTTTTTGAATTATCTCCCTTGGAAGTTTGTCGGTATGTATATATGTATGGGCAAATCGTGTGCGGTCAATAAATTTCTTATTTTCAGATGGATTTTTAAAATTACTAGGCAGAAATATTAACAACCATAAGTCGATGTGTGGTGCGCATAAGGCAGGTCGGTATCTCAAAAGTCAAGGTCATACTTAGAGGTCAAAGGTCAAAAAGGGGCCTTTTTTCGTGTTTGGTCAATAACTTACTTATTTTGAGATGGATTTTAAAATTACTTGGCAGAAATATTAACAATCATGAGACGATGTGTGGTGCGCATGAGGCAGGTCGGTACCTTAAAGGTCAAGGTCATACTTAGAGGTCAAAGGTAAAAAAAAGGGGCCTTTTTGTGTTTGGTCAATAACTTTCTTATTTTGTGATGAATTTTGAAATCACTTGGCAGAAATGTTAACCAATATAAGACAATGTGTTGCGTGCATGACCCAGGTTGGTACCTCAAATGTCAAGGTCATACTTAGAGGTCAAAGGTAAAAAAAGGGGCCTTTTTTCGGGTTTTGTCAATAACTTGCTTATCTTTAGATAGAATTTACTTGGAATTCTGACAAACCATATAGCTTTTGTCCAAGTGTTTGTCACGCCTTTACCAAAAAACTTAACCTCGGTCATTTATTCAAAAGTATTTGCCCTACTGTCATGAAACACCACACACTTACTTACATTCACAAGACCTGCATTCTGACAAAGGGCCATAACTATATTGGTTTATGGTGTGTGTTTGTCAGGCCATAACCAAACAACTTAAACCCGGTCAAAATTTTAAAAGTATTTGTCCTACTCTCATGAAATTTCACACACATACTAATTATCACAAAACCTACATTCTGGCAAAGGGCCATTACTATATTGCTTATTTTCACTAATCTCCCCTTTTTTCAAAAAAATATCTCCTGTTATTTCATAACCATGGGTGATAGGGCTTTCATGTTTCACATGTGTATTCCTTGTGACATTTTCCATTGAAAATCACTTACTAGGGAACACAAAATTGAGTTTCTTAGCCTTATGGTTTAAGATTTACAGGTCCTTGCAAGGAAGGGGCCTTACATTTCTCATTTTTTTTGCATTCTTTGTTGAAAATCACTACATAGTTTCTTTATTTGTACTCCAAACATCAGCTGAGGGTACTCATTAGAACCTCCTCATTCAGACGGTTCTAACGAGAATCCATAACCTTTGTTTTCAAACAAATCTTATCAAACTTCAAAGTGTATAGGATCATTTCACTAAAATAACCCTCCTACTACTGCGCATCTTCAGGGAGCATCCCTTGGTTTGTCTGTATGGTTTTCATTACATTTTCAGACATCATAATTATTTGACGTCATAAGCCTTTACGCCTGTGGTCTGGGAATGACACCTGCAATTTTCTGAAGCCCATTCATCTTCAATTATCTTAAATAAAATTACTGTTATCGTCCCCATAAATTACTGTTATACAGAGAGTAAAACGAACGTGATTTTTAGCCACTTTCTAATTTTGTGGTACTTTTACCCGACATTGAGATGACATCTCAAGCCCTGTCGCCCAATGAAACCAATAGGGTTTATAAGCATGGTCAGTTCGACTCGCACCACTTTGCCTGGGCAGGCTTAGATCCTCTAAGCGGTTTACCAGTACTAGTGTGCAGTCGGTTTCAGCTCTGTGTGGAAGCATCCTATTTCTTCAAGCCCTGAAGGGCGGGGGCATTGGCAATAGCGAAGTAAGTAAAATAGTACTGTTTTGTCTCAGCAACTCTTCCTACTGTATTTGATGCAGGACATTGAAACAGACATGCATTGAACACATGTATAAAGGAAACTGAATTCTGATCCATCCCTTATTGCAGAATTACGTCCCCTTGAATGACTTTAATATTTTTGCAATATAATATTATGTATCATAGGAGGTTAAATAGTACAGTTTGTGTTTCAGCAACTCCTCCTACAGTATTTGATGCCAGACACCGAAACTTGAAACACAGTTCAAACATGCATTGAACATGTGCATAAAGGAAACAGGATTCTGATCCACACCCTTATTGCAGAATTATGTCCCCTTGAATGACAAACATTTTGTCATATGTGTAGAATAGGAATTAATGATACTGTTCATGTCTCCACAACTACCCAGACAGTACTTGCATCACAGTTCAGACATGCATTGAACAGGTGCTTAAAGAAAACAGGATTCTGATCCAGCCCCATATTTCAGATTTATGTCCCCTGGAACGACTATGTCAAACTAATTACTCATGCATTGAGGCATATGGCGGGCCATTCATCACCTTAAGTTATTTTCTAGTATTTTGAATTAATAAGCATTGATATTTTATTTTATAACCTATAAATGATCTTGTTACATGAAGTTATCAAATTTCCCATTCATATAGCCTTACCAGTACAGCATTGAACAACAAAACCTGGTTTTCCAGGGGTTTATATTGTTTTTATTTTTAGCTCACCGGCTCATTGTGAGCTTTTGTGACCCCTCAATGCCCGTCGATATGCATCATCCATCTGTCAACAATTTACTTAAAAGACATCTCTTCCTAAACCAGTGAACGGATTTTGAAATAATTTTGCAGGAACGTTCCCTAAGTGACCCTCTACCAAAATTGCCTAAATGTCTCTGCTGAACAAGCTGGCCACCAGAGCTAAAAATAAAAAAAAAACAAATAGAAAAACCTTGATATGGCATTTCCTCCTAGGCCACTGGCACAATTTTAAAATAATTTCACAGGAATTGTGTGACATGCTACCAAAATTGCCCAAACCGTTCCGCTCGTATAAACAAGATGGCCACCAGAGCTAAAAATAGAAAACATCTTCTTGTCTGTCAACAATATTGTGACCCAGGGTGTCAAGTAACCTATAAATACCTATATTTCAGGAGTATACAAATCAAAAACAATGAATACCTATATCTATAATTACCTAATTTTTTTGCTTTTTTGGGTAAGCAAAGAATACAAACTACAAAGAATTCTTTAAAGAAAATAAAACACCCTTTATTAAATTAATATAGTAAAATTATATTTTGTTCCTTAGGCATTCAAGTTGTTTAGATTCCTTTCAGGTGTAGTTACCCTGCCCAGCCCAGCTTTAGTAAAGCTTAAGCTAATGGCAGTGTACCATCTCATGAAATTCTGGAATAAAGGCAATCTGACCCGTTCAGACAGATATCAGACTTTGCAGAAAGCAGTCTTAAAAAGCAACACATTGGTTCCTTTTTAGCTCGGCTGTTTTCGAAGAAAACGATGAGGTATTGTCATAGCTCTGGCGTCGTCTTCTTGCAAAAACTTGGACATTTTGTCTGCGCCATCGTCTTGCAAAAACTTGGACATTTTGTAATATCATTACTGAACATATTTACTTGAAACTCGGACTAGTTGTTCATTATGAAAAGGGGCTGCAGCCGAGCATTGGCACCCGCATGCGGTGCTCTTGTTCATAGATAACATACGAAAATCTAAATCTTAACTAGTAGCATATGCCCTTTTTGAATTCTTATGGGTGGCTCAAATGTTTATTTTCGAAACTAAAATGATCCATAAGCTTATGCTTGAGATTTATAAAGCAAAGAAAGTATGAACTAGTGTTATGTTTTCAGACTAAACAAGACTGATATGTGATGATTAATCATGCCAGCAAACCAGAGTCGATTCCTAGATACCGTTACAATCCTAAAAATTGGGACACCTTGAGGACTTGCTATAATTATACCCCCGGCATACGCAGTATGCAATGGGGGTATATAGTTTTCGTATTTTCTGTGTGTGTGTGTGTGTGTCTGTTAACATTTTCGTGTCCGCTCCATAACTTTTGAACCGCTTGACTTATTTTTCTGAAACTTCACATAAATGTTAAACACCATGAGACGATGTGCAGAACACATGAACCGTAACTCTTGCTTTTCTACTTTCAGAGTTATTGCCCTTTGTATGTTTTAACTTGCATTTTTGTGTCCGCTCCATAACTTTTCAAGCGCTTGATTTATTTTCATGAAACTTCACATAAATATTAAACACCATGAGACGATGTGCAGAACACATGAACCGTAACCCTTGCTTTTCTACTTTCAGAGTTATTGCCCTTTGAATGTTTTAACTTGCATTTTCGTGTCCGCTCCATAACTTTTCAACCGCTTGATATATTTTCATGAAACTTCACATAAATGTTAAACACCATGAGACGACGTGCAGAACACATGAACCGTAACTCTTGCTTTTCTACTTTCAGAGTTATTGCCCTTTGTATGTTTTAACTTGCATTTTCGTGTCCGCTCCATAACTTTTCAACCGCTTGATATATTTTCATGAAACTTCACATAAATGTTAAACACCATGAGACGACGTGCAGAACACATGAACTGTAACTCTTGCTTTTCTACTTTCAGTGTTATTGCCCTTTTGGATGTTTTAACTTGCATATTCGTGTCCGCTCCATAACTTTTCAACCGCTTGATATATTTTCATGTAACTTCACATAAATGTTAAACACCATGAGACGACGTGCAGAACACATGAACCGTAACTCTTGCTTTTCTACTTTCAGAGTTATTGCCCTTTGTATGTTTTAACTTGCATTTTCGTGTCCGCTCCATAACTTTTCAACCGCTTGATATATTTTCATGAAACTTCACATAAATGTTAAACACCACGAGAGGACGTGCAGAACACATGAACCGTAACTCTTGCTTTTCTACTTTCAGAGTTTTTTCCCTTTGTATGTTTTAACTTGCATTTTCGTGTCCGCTCCATATTTTTTCAACCGCTTGATATATTTTCATGAAATTTCACATAAATGTTAATGTTAGATGTGGGTTTACAGCGTCCCGCAAACCCCCATGCTGACAAGACAACCGAGCGTGATCTCTGACAGGTGTACGGGCAGCTGTGGGGTAAGGCACAAGAAAGATATCAAATGAATGACATGAATTATTTACAGTATCTATATACAACACTTACTAACACAAAACATCACAACCCACGACATCCGCCCCGAAGGCAAAACAATGTTCTGTGCTCGGAACGGGTGACGTGAATGCCTACAGAAGCAAACAACAAAACAATAACAAAAACAAAAAAAAGAAACAACACAAGACGCGACTGGCCAGTTTATAACTAAGGGTGAATCCCCCTCTCGGGTGAATCTCCCTCTCGAGAACTAGTGTAAACTAGTCTGTCGACATTGTTGCGGACCACAGGTTGATATGTACTATTTGACGGTCGCGCACTAGCTTGATTCGCCTGAATCGCCTGCAGGTTATTTATTGGACCTCTTCCATTTGAATGGTCTCACATTCGTTTCATAATGTTACGAGCTGTTTATATTGGTTCGTCCGCCCTTGTTGGACCCTAACCCACAGCGTCGTACCAGTACCTGCTGCTATATGGCAGGGAGCAGCAGGTCACCACACATTGTTGTGCCTGCAAATTACGATAATTGGACTAAGATACAGTTCACAAAACATACATGCTATATCATGATCCCCCTCCCGGAGAAGTAAGAATATGTTCATGCAAATACCGTTATTGCGCATGCGCCGACCAGACATACAGGCTGATTAGTGCATGTGACAAACAACCGTAAAGCAGAACTCAACTTGACTGTGCATCAAATTATCAGCACCCAGCGCTTGACACAATGATACTCAAAGTTCATGTTTCCTTACTGAGCACTACAGAAATCAATTAATGCTCACAACTACTGAGCATAATACTCATCAAATTTGTGCTCTCTACATTATCACAAGTAAGAGGCAATTGAACAGACCACGCCTTTGCGCTACCTGGTCAGCCGCCAATTACAGGAAACATAACAAACTCTATTTCATATCCTTCTCCGCAACACGGCTCACAAATATAGCTATTCACAAATTCATTACATTAACAACACATAGAAACTACAAACAGAAGATTTTCATCTATAATCCACAACATTTGTTAGTGTCTCATAAGGGCCAACACTGTTTGCCATAAATTCTCTCTGTATTTGGTAGGCACCCCGTCACAACCGTCCTCGCGACGCCGATGACGCAGCTGACGTCATCCCCGCCGCTCAGGCCGCTATGACGTGTGGCGACCAAATACTCCCACTTATCATCATCACGTTCTTTATATGTACATACATGCACAAACTGAGTTATCAGACAAAAACGGCATCATTACAAAATGAACTTAAAATTCTTCTTGAACAAAATTATTTCTACTCAACATGAACACGCTTGTAAAATAAAATTCATTACGGTTCATCAACACGGATAACCCAACAGGCTCTTGTATGAGTTTGCCCTGATGATGAAGATATGGTTAAACCCGTCTTAAGTTTACATCCCCTCTACACCTAATATCATATAGAGACGGGACCACGGTTTTCTAACCACTGCTAGTCAAAAGTCATGGATCAAACAAGTGACCCGGCGTTTATTAATTACATTCTACAAAAGGAGTCTAAAAGCCTAAATGAATCTAGAATGAGCGGGTGTCCAAACTTTACGTCTCACCAACATCTAGAGTCAGAATGAGACAGGACCTCACTTAGAAAGACTCATTCAACTACTGGAGAAGCCTGGGATCGATCCTGCGACCTCTAGCTGGCAAAGCTAGTAGCCTAATCACTACAGGCTTCAACAGTGAATTCAGAATAGGCTTCAGAAAGTTGGGGGTATACTAGAAGTAAACCCCTCCAAAACCTACAAGCATGTTCATACAAAAATAATACTAAACATAGATTTAACATACCTTTCAATATATTTTCACTTTACCGACACAATGTTGTGGATATTCGTTACAACTTGACCTGCTGCTAAAGTGTTCGTTTTTCTCAGGGTTTTTATATCTATGAATACTACCGGAAAATCATGCATACTCATATTAGCTTGCTAAAATTGTGGCGAGGTGGAGATACCGTCCACAATTGAAGCTAGATAGCAAAAATGGAGTAGATAATGGATTTGCGTTCAAATAGTATATTTCCCATAGGAAAAAATGATAAAACGACCCTATAAATCAATGCCATAATAATAATTTAGATGTGCATAAGCACCAGAGAAGTTTCCTATTCCATCTCGTAACAGTTAAACACCATGAGATGACGTGCAGAACACATGAACGGTATCTCTTGCTTTCCTACTTTCAAAGTTATTGCCCTTTGAATGTTATAACTTGCTTTTTCGTGTCCGCTCCATAACTTTTAAACTGCTTGACATATTTTCATGAAACTTCACATAAATGTTAAACACCATGAGACGACGTGCAGAACACATGAACCGTAACTCTTGCTTTCCTACTTTCAGAGTTATTGCCCTTTGAATATTACGAGTTTTACCATACACTTGTGTCCTCTCTGTAACTTTAAAACAGTTTGAGATAATTTCATGAAACTTCAAACAAATGTAAAGCAAGATAATAGGATGGGCAGAACACAAGAACCATAACTCTTGTTTGCATACATTACAAATTATTTCCCTTTGAAGATTGTAAATTATGTGTCTGCTAACATCTTTATGTCTTCTCCATTACTTTTAAACGGCTTGACATATTTTTATGAAACTCCACATGAATGTTGAACACCATGAGACGACGTGCAGAACACATGAACCATAACTCTTGCTTTCCTACTTTCAGAGTTATTGCCCTTTGAATCTTGAAAATGGCCATTGTATGGAATATGGCCTGTATATGCAAAGAAGCTTTTGACATTGCTATTTTCAGCTGAGGTGATGGCACTGGCCGGGGGTATACGTGCCCCACTGGGCACTTTTGTCTAGTTCTCCTAAAATTTTAACCAATTTGTTTTGTGATCCAGCAAGGAGTCCAGCCATTTTGTACAGAGGAGCAGAATCAATTAAGCACTTTTGGTAGAGGGGTCACCATAGGAACATTCTATAGGGGCTTTGAGAAATAGACTGGGCTGCATGATGCTTCCATGCCGAGTTGAAACCCACCGCACATGAGTACTGGTAAATTGCTTAAAAGGTCTATGTTCTATAAAAGGGTCATCCTTTGGAAGCAAGGAATACACCACAGAACTGAAAAATATGGAGTGTGCATGTTTTCTGGGCCAGACTAGCTATTTTCGGCCAATTAGGCTTCATCAGTGACCCTAAAATATTTTCGAAATTCCACAATGGAATCAATGATCCCAAAGGACAAGAAACTATAAACTACACTATAATGTAGGGCAGGGAGACTTTTTAAGGCCACACACATTCCCAGATACCAGCTGTAGTGACGTTAAATATGTTCTAGAAAGGGTTATCCTTTGGAAGCAGTGAATACACCACAGAACTGAAAAATATGGAATGTGCATGTTTTCTGGGCCAGACTAGCTAGTTTCGGCCAAATTCCACAATGGAATCGATGATCCCAAAGGACCAGAATATATAAACTACACTAAGCCTGCCCAGGCCAAGTGGTGTGAATCAGCCTGTCCATGCATTTTAACCTTATTGGTTTCATGGGGTGGCAGGGATTGAGATGTCATGTCATCTCATTGTAGGGTAAAAGTCCCACAAAATTGGAAGCAGTATCTCCTAAATGACCTAAATAATGTTGACAGGGACATTAAGCCTCAAATCAAACAAACAATATGGAATTATGGAGATGTTAAACTTATTCTCTGGCACTCCAGAATGAGTTTGAATTAACCAATCATTGTAAACTAGCCATCTGTGTTTGGACAACTGAAGTTTCACTGTATGCCTTAACATCCTAAAATTTCAGATATCTTGAGAACTTGCTGTAATTCTCAAAATTTTTAATAAATTTGTTTCACAATCCAACAAAGAGTCCAAAAGGTGTAGACAGAATGGCAAATAGTTTTGACCCTAATCAGAGCAGTCTGATCTGGGTCTGCACTGTTTGCTTAGGCCTATCTGTCCCAATACTTAGGATTATTACGGTAGTGTATTCTGACATCTCTTCAACATTTATATGTGGTCCTTTATATGATTCAGTACATATTGTGTTCTGTATTTTTGCAGACGTGAAAGTTCGAGTGAATGGAAAAACTCCTCTTCTGATGTTCTGTGACTCATTAATGGCATCAGTTAGCTCAGAACAGACAAAACCTGATGAAAGGCTGTCCATGGAGTGTGTGGAATGTGTGCTGAAAGAGAATAGGCTTGATCTCCTGGCACACTGGGTTGCTCAGCACAGGTAGAAAATATTACATGATACTCACTTTGTGAAGTGGTATAAGACTTACTGTATATGATAATTAAGGAAACACATGTTAATAAGTATAGCTTAAAGCAAAAAAATCTTACGCGCTTTTAATGAAGGGATAGATGAATAATTTAAATACAGAAGTGATCTCAAACCAGCTCGAAGAACAGTAATATTTGTGGAGCTATTTACACCTAAATCCCCATATCGTCTACTTTTGTTGTAAAAAGGGATGTGTTATTTGGTAAGTAACTTTTGTTCCACAATTTCAAAGACTTGACAGAGCAAATCGTTTTTAGCTCCCAAAAGCCTCCAGCGTCCATGTGTCCGTTGTACGTCAACCACTTTTAGCTCACCTGAAGGAAGGTCATGGTGAGCTTTTGTGACTGTGAGATATCTATGGTCTAATCATCATCAAATGTGGTCCGAATGATCATCATGACAATATCTGGGGCGAGTTGGAATATGGGTCATGTCGAGTCAAAATGTAGGTCAGTAGGTCAAATCATAGAAAAACTTTGTGAACATTCTAGTTGTCACAGGTTTGGTCCAATCATCATTAAACTTGCTCAGAATGATCATCTTGACAATATCTGGGTCAAGATCGAATATGATTCGTTTCTGATCAGAAAGTAGGCCAGTTGATCAAATGATAGAAAAAAACTTGTGAACACATAATTTAGAGGCAACAGTTTCAGTCCAATCATCATAAAACTTGGTCAGGCCCATCATCTTGACAATATATCGGTTAGGGTTTGAATATGGGTCATGTCAGGTCAATAAGTAGATCAGTAGGTCAAACCCTAGAAAAACCTTGTGAACACTCTAGAGGTCTATTCATCATCAAACTTGCTCAGAATGATAATCTTACGAGGACTGTTCAAATATGAATGCAACTAAGCACATAAAAATGATTCTGTGATAGATTTCGATGTAAAAAGGGATGAAAAATTTATTTTGTCCCCTCAAAGTATTCCCCTTTAACAGATATACAAACTTCCAGTCTTCTGATCCAATCATTTAATGCATTTTGTAGTCTTTTCGAGGTATACTATGAAGGCACTGGAATATTGCAGAACCGAGGTGTTTGCGCTGTACAAATTTTCGACCAGAAAGGTATTTTTCAGCTGCGGGCACAAAAAAAAGTCACACAGGGCAAGGTCAGGGGAATACGGGGGGTGAGGGAGTTCAACAACCTTTTCCTGCTTCAGATAGTCTTGCACAATGAACGCCTTGTGCGATGACGCATTGTCATGTAGCAATCTGACATTGGACAAACCAGTTGCGGGTCTTAGTTCTTTGAAATATTTCTTCAATTTTCGAAGAACTTTTTTCTTGTAAAACTTCTCATTTACAGATTTGCCTTTAGGCACAGCAATCTGAATAGCAGGGCCCTGATTTGAAAAGAATATGGAATACATTACATTCTTGACGCTCATGGTCCGCTTTGCAATGCATGGTCTTTTGCAATACTTTGTTGCCCATTTTTTGTTCTGAATCTTTCGTTTTGGCTCAAAAAAGTGAACCCAAGTCTCGTCACCTCTGACGACATTAGCAAAATACCGTGCATTGTAATTTGGAAACTTTTTAAGCAACTTCTTGGTGCACTGAACGCGTGTCTTTTTCCGCTCATCTGTAAACAGATCGGGAATCTATCTAGCACAGATCTTTCTCATTTTCAAATCCCGTTTCAGAATTGTATGAGCTGCTCCTAATGAGATGCCAACCATACTAGCTATTTGCCTAGTGGTGTATCGTGCATCGGTAGCAACTATTTCTTTCACTCTAGCAACCATCTTGGCAGATGTTGCTCTTTTCGGCCGACGATCATGTGGTGCATCTTCTGTTGAGCCTAGCCCACAGCTGAATTTCTTACACCAACGAAAAACTGTTGGAAAAGACATTTCATTATGCCCATAAACCAAACATATTTCATCAAACATGTCTTTGCACCGTATACAAAGAATACAAAGATTCTTAATATAGGAACGTATTTCAATGGGGTACTCTGACCTTCTTCAAACCATGTTTTGTATTAGTATACAAGAGAAGACAGTTTTTATCGAACGATATACATGGCTAAAGTGGACGGATTTTAACAGGTTTGGTATCCATGTATAGGTAAAATGTTTTTCTACGCTGTTATATTTATTTCCAGGTGATTTTCGCATTAGTTCATGAGAAAACGTTCTACTTGCATTCATATTTGAACAGTCCTCGTAACAATATCTGGGTCACATGTGAGACGCCAAGTTCTGCAACAGTAGGTCAGGTGGTTTTTCTCTGGGTACTCCAGTTTTCGCCTACCTCTGATTAACGATCGGCTCGATATGAGTGAAATAATCTTGAAAAGCCGAAAAACCTAAACCAAAAATATCTGGATCAGGTTCTAATATGGGTCGTATTGTGTCTGTATAGCTTAGATTCCAACCCATCCCTACCCACACATACACACTTGATCAGAAAGTAGGTATCGCCACCGGGGATATAAAAAGGTTTACATGACTTCTCGTCTTAAACAAGTGAATTCTTCCATAAATGATTTCACAGGAATGTTTTTGGCTGACCATCTGTCAAAATTGATCTTTTCTACTAAATAAGATGGTCACAAGAACTTGAAAAAGAAAAACCTTTAATCCTTTACCACTCAGATACGTGTTTTTATGTGTCTGCAGCCCCCCCCCCCCCATTTTAAGCCCCAGAAGCACCTAAAATCTGCATTTCTCCCCCTAATATTTGCTTTAGGGTTTCTTGGGCAAAAAAGTGACCTGTTTTTTTGTGTGCTTCCCCACTAAAAATATTCTGGGGGGATTGGTTGCCCACCCCCCCCCCCCCCCCCCTCACATCCCGAAAATTTTTGGGTGTATGGCCCAACCAGTCGCTAAAATTTATATCTGAGAGTGTCTGGGGTCAAAAATGCCTGAAAATTGATGCTGATAAAACATGCTGCAAACAGTGAAAATGGCCAGTGCCAAACACCTTAATTGTTGCCTTGACAGCTGTGTGAAGATTAAATTGTCAAAAATTCATGTGAAAACACACTTTTTGCCAACTTTGAGATGCCCCCTCTTTACCATGACAACAATGATCAAGTCAGGAAAGGTTGCATTCGAAAGGCTACTGCCCAATGAACATTCATACCGTGTTTGGTGTAAAACAGACCATCCATTATGAAACAATGGCTAGTTGAAGTTGCTGTCAGGTGCAAACTGTGAAAATCAGCAAAATTCACAAAATCCCTGAGTGGTAAAGGGTTAATGAAGAAATTCCCAACTGACCAAAATAATGTTTTTTCATCATTTTATTGCAAGAAACAATATTTCAGATATAATTAATGCATTTTAGGCTAAAATTCAGTATGTTCGAAGATTTCAGTTAACCCTTTACCACTCAGATACGTTTTTTACGTGTCTGCACCCCCCCCCCCCCCCATTTTAAGGCCAAGAAGCACCTAAAATCTGCATTTCTCCCCCTGGATAGTTATGTTTGCTTTAGGGTTTGTTGGGCAAAAAAGTGACCTGTTTTTTCGCGCGCCTCCCCACTAAAAATATTCTGGGGGGATTGAAGGGGGGGGGAGCTACCCCCCTCACCTCCCGAAAAATTGTGGGTGTATGGCCCAACCGGTCGCTAAAATTTATATCTGAGGGTGTCTGGGGTCAAAAATGCCTGGAAATTGATGCTGATAAAACATGCTGCAAACAGTGAAAATGGCCAGTGCCAAACACCTTAATTGTTGCCTTGACAGCTGTGTGAAGATTAAAATGTGGTCAAAAATTCATGTGAAAACACACTTTTTGCCAACTTTGATATGCCCCCTCTTTACCATGACAACAATGATCAAGTCAGGAAAGGGTGCATTTGAAAGGCTACTGCCCAATGAACATTCATACCGAGTTTGGTGTAAAACAGACCATCCATTATGAAACAATGGCTAGTTGAAGTTGCTGTCAGGTGCAACACTGTGAAAATCAGCAAAATTCACAAAATCCCTGAGTGGTAAAGGGTTAAAAAGACTTCTTTCTCTAAACGGAAACAATTTTATAGAACTGTTCTATTTGTGGCCCTCTAACAAAATTGCTCAAAAATCCATTTGCTCTTCTGAACATGAAAACCACCAGAGCTGAAAATATACAAACCTTTAAATATGACTTCTTCTCCTAAACAGCTAGACTGATTTTGAAATAATTTCACAGAAATGTTTCTTTGGTTACAGTCAAGCAAAGTGCTCAAACCCTTCACTCCACCTTACATTACCTACCCCTTCATTTGTACAAAATGGATCAGATGAGCGATCCAGGGCTATCATGGCCATCATGTTTATTCTCCTTTATAGAAACTAAATACTCAATTAAGAACATGAGTAAAATTTGGATTATTTATACCCTGGCATTCATGCCGAGGGGTATAATATAATTTCCTCCTTTCTGTTCGTTCATATGTACATCATTGGTTCATTCGTTCTTCTTTCCATTGTGTTCTATGTTTTTGCAATAAAGTTTATAAGACCATAAAATTTAAAGACCCTTTGATTGATTTTTTTATATTTTGCATGATGGTAGATATAGGTCTAAAGTTTTAATTACCGCCATCCATGTCCTAGGCATGACCTCAAGATCAAGGTCACGAACACAGAACATTGTCACAGGGTCAAAGTTTTGTGCTAAAGTTTATAAGATCTTACAATTTAAAAACTGTTTTGACAGATTTCATTTATATTTGGCAAGTTGGTAGATATAGGTTTTAAGTTTTAATTGCCACCATCCCCGTCAGATACATCATAGCATGGCCTTGAGGTTAAGGTCACCGACATAAAATTTTATAATTTCTTTAGATTTAATTTTACATTTTTTCTATAATCACATCTGTTATGGACCTTTAAATTTTACTTTATATTTCTGCTTGACTTGCTGACTCAGTATACATCTTTACTCAATGACCTTGACCTTTATTTTCCACTCCATTGACTTTGCTAGATTTCACGGTCCAGTGATTTTAACATATATTGAAGACTATTTGTTGGAGAAATGTCATACCTGGGATATTAGTTCCATGTGACACTATGATTGACCTAAACATATATATAGGTTAGTGTGACCTATATTCCATGGTCCAGTGATTTTATCTTATACCTTTTATCTTATATCTATGGCCCCCATCTGGGCTTGAAGAAATATATGGGCTGCATGATGCTTCCACGCAGAACTGAAATAGACCCGCACACGAGTACTGGTAAAACGCTTAGAGGATCTAAGCCTGCCCTGGCAAAGCAGTGCCAGTCGACCCAACCATGCTAATAAACCATATTGGCTTCATTGGGCGGCAGGGCTTGAGATGTCATTTCATCTCAATGTTAGGTAAAAGTCCCACAAAATTGGAAGCAACGTCTCCAAAATGACATTTACAGTGTTGATGGGGACGTTAAACCTCAAACCAAACAAACATTTATCTTATATCTAGAATACCCTTTGATGAAGAAACTTCATACTTGGATTTTATTTGTTCCATGTGACCCTATGATTTACATAAGGGTATATCTAGGGCCCTGTGACCGATAATTTATGGTTCAATGATTTTGCCTTTGCAACTTGAACATTTTTTGATGGAGAAAGGTCATAATTGGGATATCAGTTCCATGCACCCAGACGATTGATTTTAAGATAAATCTCGGTCAGTATGACCTACATTTCATCTTGTATCTTGAATACTATTTGAAGTAGAAACTTAAAACATTGATTATAAATTTCATGTGACCTGCTGATTGACATAAAAACGTATGTTGGTCAATGTGACCATTGGTCAGTGTGACCATTATTTCATGGTTTAATGATTTTGCCTTATTACTTTGATAGGGAAATGTCATACTTTGGATATTAGTTCCATTTTACCCAATGATTAACTTAAAACGCATCAGCCTGTTCGATCCCCGCAAGCTTCAAGTGTTGTTTCCTTGAGCAAGAGACTTTATCCAGATTGCTTAGTACTGGTTCCTACCCAGGAAAAGAGGGCCACATGGAAGATTATTACAAGTGCTAAATGTATTACCCTCTATAAATTAGGTCGATTATTATTATTATTATTGTGTCATGATGGCATATATTTCATGGTTTGCTGACTTTTCCTTATATTTTGAATTCTATTTGATGGTGAAACTTAATACATTGATTATAACTTCCATGTTGCCCGATTATTTACATAAAACTATATCTAGGCGAGTGAGGCCTATATTTCACAGTCCATTGATTTTGCCTCATAATTCGGACACTTTTTGATGGAGAAATGTCATACCTAGATGTACCAGATGGTTGACCCTTAAAATAGATCTAGGTCAGGGTGACCTATGTTTCATGGTTCAGTGGTTTTGCTATATATCTTTAATACTATTTGATGGAGATCATTAATTACTTTATCATAAATTCATTGCGACCCATTGATCAACATGAAATAGAAGTGGAGGCAATCTAGGCGAGTGTTGCCTGTATTTCAGGGTTCATTGATTTTGCCTTATAACTTGAAGCCTATTTGATGGAGAATCTCATGTTTGGGATTTCTTAAATCATTTTTGCTGGAATAATGCCATTAATGGAATTTATTTGATTTTGGAATAAAAACCTATAAAAAATACTTCATGTAAGAGCTGTTCTTATGCTGGCATAAAGTTTGGAAATGTTTGTTTGTTTGATTTGAGGTTTAACACTGTAAAGGTCATTTTGGAGACGTTGCTTCCAATTTTGTGGGACTTTTACCCAATGGTTTAGTTTTATTGATTATTCTCCTTTTTCAGACTGACCCTAAATGCAGATATCGGCCACACTATGCGTGATCACTGTAGCTGTCGAATCCCTTGTCACTGTACTTGTCAGACTATTGCTCAGAATGTTTATACAGCACTACGGATGTACGATGAGGCTGTTGTCTGTCTGCTTAGTCAAGGTCGTATCAAAGCTGGACTAGATTTGGCTAGAAACAAGGCTCCATTCACGAGGGAGGATTATGTGAGAGTATTGCGGCAGTGTCCGTCAGTAAAGCTTGTTACTGCTCTGGTGGAGGGGGACAGTCCTAGCACTAGATTATTGCCAGTTGGTCTTGTAATTATCACGTTGGTTCAGGAGGATAAGTTCGAGCTTGCTCTATCTTTCATACAAAGTTTACAGAATACCCCATCAGCAGGTAACACAGTGTATTTGATAGGCATGTTCACTGCATTTTTCATTTCAATAAAATATATCTACAATAGTATAAGAACTTTTTCATGGGTATGGGTTGAAAAAGCTAACCCTGTAGAATCCATACAAATAAAAGATTCTTCAGCTTGCATACTTACATGGGAGCTGTTACATCGTATCGATTGCCCTTCTATTTTTTAAAGTATTTTTTTCAGATTCTACACATCCTGGACATCTATTTCTATAATTTTAGAGTCTAGAATAAGATCACCACATATACCTACAAGTTATTCCACTGGCTATGGGCAATTGATAACGTGCAGCATGTCTATGAAAATAAGGTAAAAGCCAAAAGAGGAAATTGATCATGAACAGGCAACAGAGACCCATTCTGTTAAGTTGTCAGTGCTTTGAATATACATGTATTTGTTTAGGGATTGTTTATGATTTTAGCTCACCATATGAAAGTAGATGGAGCATGCCAATACCCTGGCTTCTGTCAATATTTGCTTTAAAGATGACTTCTATCGTGTGAGAGACAGTGGGCATTCTAGACTTATTTCATATTGTTCTTTTATTCTTCTTTCTCTCCATATATGCCAATGTTTAATTTTCGTCAAAGATTTCTCAGAAATTCCAAAAGCTAGAAGCCTCAAACTTTGTATGCAAAGCAATAATGATGGCTTGTATTATATATGAGACAATAGGCTTTCTTAGCTTATTTGTTCATTTGTTCTTTCATTCTTATTTCTCTCCCTATAGAACAACTTTAATTTTTTCTTCAAAGATTTCTCAGGAACTTTAAAAGCCTCAAACTTGGTATGCAATGCAATAATGATGACATATACTGTAAGAGACAATGAGCTCATTTTTGATTTTTATTTGCCTTCACTGCAGCTGGTGTTGTGCCGTGTGGCGGCCGTAAAACGTCTCCCCGTACATCAACCATAGTGCAGTTTATATCTTACATTTGGTCCTTTCAGATCAGCGTGAATATTCTGAGGAATCAGAAATAAATTATTGGTTTAGACTCATATTCTAGACAGGTTTTTAATTATTTGGACCCCATTTTGATTTACATCAGTCTTTGAATCGACTGCCTATTCGAAATTCGCAAAATTGCAGTATGTTTCCTCTGTCTTTCGTTGCCGGATCATTACAGGGTCACTGACGAGGCTTCATTAGCCGAAACTACGTAGTATGACCCATCTTCTTTCTTATGAATGTTTTCATTGCTCTTAAAGGAACTCATTTTTGATTTTTATTTGTCAGCTTATTTTTATATGTGTTCTTTCATTCGTCTTTCTCTCCATGTAGGCCAGTATTTCAATGATGTTGACTTATATATTGTATAACAGACAATGGGCTTCCTTGGCTTATCTGTTCCTCTGTTCTTCCATTCTTCTTCAGTCTCTCCATCATGACCAATGCTAAGAATTTCATCAAAGATTTCTCATGGACTATAAAAGCTAGAAGCCTCAAACATAGTATGCAAGGCAATGATGATTTATATAGTGTAACAGACAATGGGCTTTCTCAGCTTATATGTTCATTTGTTACTTCTTTTTTCTTTGTCTCCATAAGGCCAATGTTAATTTTTTTGTCAAGGATTTCTCATGAACAATAAAAGATAGAAAAGCCTGACTCTTGGTATGCAGTGCAATAATAATGACATATTGTGTGGGCTTTCTGGGCTTATTTTTTCCTCTTTCTTCTGCTTTTTCCCATATAGGCCAATTTTAAATTTTTTGTCAAAGATTTCTCAGGAATTATAATTAGTTAATATATAGTATAAGAAACAATGGATTGATTGCATTAGGTTTTGGACTGGCTTGAACAGAACTGTGGTTGCCATGGAAATAAATATGCTTCTGGGAAAAACGATGTCTCCAACTTTTCTCAGCCATTTCTGATCCGATCTTCATCAAACTTGCAGATAATCAGGAGAGGTATACAGCCTACGTCCAGTTCGAATTTGAGCATACAGGACCAACCGCTTTCGAGTTAACTGCCCTTGAGTGTAAAAATAAGTGAAAAATGGTGTCTCCACTTTTTCTCAGCTGTTATTGGTCTGATCTTTTTCTCAGAACAGTTCGAATTTGGCTCGAATCTGACAACAGGTTTCACATTTACGTTCCCTTGAGCGTGAAAAAGTTTACCATATGCTTACAATGGAAAAACGAGGTCTCCAACTTTTCTCAGCCATTTCTGGTCGGATCTTTATCAAACTTGCAGATAACCAGGAGAGGCATACAATCCATGTCCAGTTCGAATTTGGAGCTACTTGCCATTGAGCATAAAAATAAGCGAAAAATGGCGTCTCCTCTTTTTTCAGCTGTTATTGGTCTGAACTTTTTAAAACTTTTAATAAACAAGGACAAGCATAATATAGCCAGTCAGAAAAGTAACTATACCAACTTCCGGGTAAATTCCAGTAGCTATCCGGCAGCCATTCAGCTAAGCGTGGTTGTAAACATCGAATCGGACGTTTAGCTACAAAATGCATACATTTACATTTGCCCATACTATTCTGCTCAAGAGTTGTCTTGCAATATGTGCCTAGAAAGGTTTTGCAAGGAATTTGGCATTGCGAATGCGCAGAGGATCATTTTTTGTCCGAGATGAAAGATCATGACCACACTTATCATCGAAACTCACTTTACATTTCCAATATCTCATGAGCTTGTCCTACAATCAAAGCTTTAATTTGTGAAACTCTCAGATTATCTCCCTTTCAGTTAAAAAATATAGCAATTTTCAAACTTTTGCTATTTCTATACCTGTCATTCAATTTTTGCAGTTTCTTTAAAAAGCGCTTTGTTGCCACCATTGCTGTTAATCATGATGGAAAATAATGTAGAAAATTTATGTAGCAAGTAGCACTACCAATTGCAATTGTCTATGGAGTTTAATTGAAATCAGCATTTTGCACACAACTTCAAAGAATGGGAGGCCTATACACGACCGTCTGTTTCTATTAGCAAATGGAACTAAAGTTACAAACCTTTTATAAATAGACACACAGGGCATCTAATAAAAGATTACATGTATCAAAGTTTAGAAATCTTGCGCTAAGTGTAATTTTTATTGGTGTTAAATTTTGGCCTTTGTAATGATTTATTCTGCGAAATTGTCACAGTGACCCCCCCTGGTTGTTTAAAACAATAGCCCAGGCTGGCGAGTACACATGAACAAAACCAGTTTTGACTTTTACATGGTAAAATGAGTCCTCTAAGTAAAACAAAACATATTTTGTGTGTTTTTCATTTGTAGTAACTATGGTAACAGAAGCAATTTTATGTATAGGATCTTTTTTGACTCAGTATATATCTGACTAGTTTGAATTTGGCTCGAATCTGACAACCAGTTTTGCAGTTACATTCCCTTGAGCGTCTCCAACTTTTCTCAGCCATTTCTGATCTGATCTTTATCAAACTTGCAGATAACCAGGAGGGGCATACAGTCCACATCCAGATCGAATTTGGGCCTCACAGGAGTTAACTGTCC
Organism: Lucinisca nassula; assembly: GCA_963580285.1. Lineage (NCBI taxonomy): Eukaryota > Metazoa > Mollusca > Bivalvia > Lucinida > Lucinidae > Lucinisca > Lucinisca nassula. Next base: position 70,973,828 of record OY757012.1, on the reverse strand, counting down.
TTGAGTATAAAAATAAGCGAATAATGGTTCTCCATTTTTTATTCCCCAGCATACGATAGTGGTGGGGTATTATGATATACCGTAGAGTGTCCGTCCATCCGTCCACACCATTTCTGATCAATAACTTGAGGAATTTTTCACAGATTTTTTCTCAAATTTTGTGTACATGTTTATACCAGAAATGAATGGTATGGTATTGTTAATGGGCAAAATCCGTTAACATTTGACAGAGTTGCGGCCCTTTTCAGTTCAAAATAAGTGGTTTGGGGGCATTTCTGATCAATAACTTGAACATTTTTTCATGGATTTTCTTCAAATTTTGTATATACATTGGTATAGAGTATGAGTGGTTCGGGTTAGTTAATGGGCAAAATACCTTTACATTTAGTTATGGCCATTAGCAATTCCAATTAAATAGTTTTTTAGCTCACCTGTCACGTAATGACGAGGTGAGCTTTTGGGATCACCTTTTGTCCGTCGTGCGTCCGTCCGTGCGTAAACTTTTCTTGTGAACACACTAGAGGTCACAGTTTTGGGGCCACTCATCATCAGACTTGGTTAGAATGATCATCATGACAATATCTCGGTTAAGTTCGAATATGGGTCATGTCGGGTCAAAAAGTAGGTCAAATCATAGAAAAACTTTGTGAACACACTAAAGGCCACAGTTTTGATCCGATCATCATTAAACTCGCTCAGAATGATGGTCTTGATAATATATTGGTCAAGTTTGAATATGGGTTATGTCGGGTCAAAAAGTAGGTCAGTGGGTCAAATCATAGAAAATCCTTGTGAACGCACTAGAGGTCACAGTTTTGGTACAATCATCATTAAACTTGCTCAGAATGATCATCTTGACAATATCTCGGTCAAGATCGAATATGGGTCATACCGGTTGAAAAAGTAGGTCAGTAGGTCAAATCATAGAAAAACCTTGTGAACAGACCAGAGGCCACAGTTTTGGTCCAATCATCATCAAACTTGCCCAGAATGATCATCTTGACAATATCTCGGTCAAATTCGAATAAGGGTCATGTCGGGTCAAAAAGTAGGTCTTTAGGTCAAAGCATAGAAAACCCTCGTGAACAGACCAGAGGCCACAGTTTTGGTCCGATCATCATCAAACTTGCTCAGAATGATCCTCTTATCAATATCTCGGTCAATTACGAATATAGGTAATGTCGGTTGAAAAAGTAGGTCAGTAGGTCAAATCATAGAAAAACCTTGTGAACAGACCAGAGGCCACAGTTATGGTCCAATCATCATCAAACTTGCCCAGAATGATCATCTTGACAAAATCTCGGTCAAGTTTGAATATGGGTCATGTCGGGTCAAAAAGTAGGTCAGGAGGTAAAATCATAGAAAAACCTTGTGAACACTGCAGAGGCCTTAGTTTTGGTCCGATCGTCATCAAACTAGCTCAGAATGATCACCTTGACAATATCTCGATTAAATTCGAATATGGGTTATGTCCGATCAAAAAGTAGGTTGGTAGGTCAAATCATAGAATAACCTTGTGAACGCAGTAGAGGCCACAGTTTTGGTCCAATCATCAATAAACTTGCTCAGAATGATCATCTTGACAATATCTCGGTCAAGTTGGAATATGAGTCATATCGGTTGAAAAATTTGGTCAGTAGGTCAAATCATAGAACAACCTTGTGAACAGACCAGAGGCCACAGTTTTGGTCCAATCATCATCCAACTTGCCCAGAATGATCATCTTTACAATATCTTGGTCAAGTTTGAAAATGGGTCAGGTCGGGTCAAAAAGTAGGTCAAAATGTCAATCATAGAAAAATCTTGTGAACACTCTAGAGGCCACAGGTTTGGTCTGATCATCATCAGACTTGCTCAGAATGATCATCTTGACAAAATCTCGGTCAAGTTCGAATATGGGTCATGTCGGGTCAAAAAGTAGGTCAGGAGGTAAAATCATAGAAAAACCTTGTGAACACTGTAGAGGCCTTAGTTTTGGTCCGATCGTCATCAAACTAGCTCAGAATGATCACCTTGACAATATCTCGGTCAAATTCGAATATGGGTTATGTCCGATCAAAAGGTAGGTTGGTAGGTCAAATCATAGAATAACCTTGTGAACGCACTAGAGGTCACAGTTTTGGTCCAATCATCAATAAACTTGCTCAGAATGATCATCTTGACAATATCTCGGTCAAGTTCGAATATGTCATATCTGTTGAAAAAGTTGGTCAGAAGGTCAAATCATAGAAAAACCTCGTGAACAGACCAGAGGCCACAGTTTTGGTCCAATCATCATCCAACTTGCCCAGAATGATCATATTGACAATATCTTGGTCAAGTTTGAATATGGGTCAGGTCGGGTCAAAAAGTAGGTCAAAATGTCAAATCATAGAAAAATCTTGTGAACGCACTAGAGGCCACAGTTTTGGTCCAATCATCAATAAACTTGCTCAGAATGATCATCTTGACAATATCTCGGTCAAGTTCGAATATGTCATATCTGTTGAAAAAGTTGGTCAGAAGGTCAAATCATAGAAAAACCTCGTGAACAGACCAGAGGCCACAGTTTTGGTCCAATCATCATCCAACTTGCCCAGAATGATCATATTGACAATATCTTGGTCAAGTTTGAATATGGGTCAGGTCGGGTCAAAAAGTAGGTCAAAATGTCAAATCATAGAAAAATCTTGTGACCACTCTAGAGGCCACAGGTTTGGTCCGATCATCATCAAACTTGCTCAGAATGATCATCTTGACAATTCTTTCTCATAACTTTTATACCATTTAAGATAGAGCCTTCATATTTGGCATGTAGGTACCTTGTGACAAGGGCTTCCCAACCATGCAAAAATTTTGACCTGTGACCAGTCATTGACCTTTGACGGTTTTTGTCATAACTTTTGAACCATTTAAGGTAGAGCCTTCATATTTGGCATGTATGTTCCTTGTGACAAGGTCTTCCAAATCATGCAAACATTTTTGACCTGTGACCTTGACGTTGATCTGTGACCTACTTAATCATAACTTGAGAACCATTTGATGAGTAAGGAGGCCTGCAAGCTGCTGAAAAAATTATTTGTCTTAATCGAGACAGAAGTAAGGGATTGTGGCCTCGTAAAATCGCTTTAAGTCCACTGACCATTCCAAGGCGGTTCTTCTGTTGCCGTTTATTATGCCCCCGGAATCTAAGATTCTGGGGGGCATATACTTTTTGGTCTGTCCGTCTGTTTGTCCGTTTGTCTGTTTGTCCGTTTGTCCGTCTGCAAAAACTTTAACATTGGGCATAACTTTTGAATGGTAAGTGGTACAGCTTTCATACTTCACATGTGCATTCCTTGTCACAAGACCTTTCAAGAGGTACCATAAATTTTGACCTCGTGACCTTCACCTTGCGCTGTCCGGGGGCATTTGTGTTTCACAAACACATCTTGTTTTTGTTATGGTTTGTCTTTGGGTGTTTGTGTCGCTTATATTATTTTATTTTGGATAGCCTATTGGCCATTTTGCGGGAAAGTAACTGTCCTTTTGGCTTTCTGCTACTGGTGTTTCCATTAGGGTCTGTTGTTTCATGTTTGTGTTTCTTTCCCTTTGGTGTCTCTGATGGGAGCTGTGGTTTAATTGTATCGAGTCCTGATTATTGCCTCCACTTCTATTTTATTGGCGTTAACAATTTCCATTTAATGGTTTTTGGACTCTTATTTGTTTATTTTATGGAATAATTGGATGAAATTTTGTAGATATATTGGTATTGGGAATGTGTGGTTTGGGAATTGCTCATGGCATAAATACGTTATTATTTGACAGAGTAAAACTTGTTAACATTTTCCGTTAAATGGTTTTTGAACACTTATTCCAATACTAAATGAAATATATGGATGAAACTTCACAAATATATAGACCACTATAGGAAGAATGTTTGGTGTTGTTAATTGGCAAATTACGTTAACATTTCAACAGTGTGCTTGAAATCGGGTTTAAAGTCGCTTTCAACAATTTTTCAGTCATATCACGACGGTGTCTGGTTCCGACAGGGAGCTCAATGCTCACTTTTATAGTGCTGCCTCACTGAAGTATCATGTCCCAGACACATTACATGATACCACACCCAGTCACATTATCCTGACACTGGGTCGACCAGTCCTATCTCTACCCCGTAAATCTGAGTGCCAAGCGAGGAGCAGCTAGTACCATTTTTAACGACTTTGGTATGTCGCGGCCCGGGATCGAACCCGTGACCTCCTGTTCCCCGGAGCGGACACTCTACCAACTGAGCTATGGGGGCCGGTAACATATTCAACAGTTATGGCTGTGTACAAGTCCAATTACATGCCTTTTTGGCTCTTATTCCTTAACCTAGTGGAATATATGGATGGAACTTTACATATAAGTACTATTAAAGGAAGCATGTTTGGGATTGTTAATTGGAAAAATACGTTAACATCTTTGTCAGACTTATGGCCGTTAACAATAGACCATTTATAGAAGCATGGTTGGGATGGTTAGTGAGCAAAATGATGTAACATTTGGCAGACTTATGGTTTTTAACAATTTCCATTAAATAGATTTTGGACTTTTATTCACATATTTATTTTCTGTGTAAGAAATGTTTTTGACCTATAGCTGATTCACTATATCGAATACCTTGGTAAAATTTTACAGATATATAGAACCCTTAAGGAAGCCTATTGTGGTAATAGATGGACCATATTGGCCTGCATTGGTGGGGTATCATGCAGTGTTAGCGAAGCTTTTATTCTCAGCTGATATTGGTCTGATCGTTCTGAAACTTTTAGTAAACAAGGACTAGCATAATATCTCAGGCCTTCGAATTTGGCTCGTATCTGACAACCGGTTTCACAGTTACATTCCCTTGAGCGTGAAAAATTTCACCATAGGCTTACAAGGGAAAAATGACATATCAAACTTTTCTTAGCCATTTCTGATCCGATCTTTATCAAACTTGCAGTTAACCAGGAGATTCATACAGTCTACGTCCAGTTCGAATTTGGGCTGCTTTGGAGTTACCTGCCCATGAGCATAAAAATATGCGAAAAATGATGTCTCCACTTTTTCTTAGCTGTTTTCGATCTGATCTTTTTTAAACTTTTAGTAAACAAGGATAAGCCTAATATCTCAGACAAGTAAGAATTAAGCTCAAGTATGACAACCGGTTTCGCATTTACGTTCCCTTGAGAGTGAAAAATTTTACCATAGGCATACAAAGGAAAATGGATGTCTCCCAAGTTTTCTCAGCCATTTCTGATCTGATCTTTATCAATTTATCAAACTTGCAGATAACAAGGAGGGGCATACAGTTTACGTAGAGTTCAAATTTTGGCCTCGCAGGACCAAGGGCTTTGGAGTTACCTGTCCTTGAGTATAAATATGAGCGAGAAATGGGGACTGCACTTTTTCTCAGCTGTTTTTGATCTGAACTTTCTGAAAATTTAAGTAAACTAGGACAAGAATAATACCTCAGACGAGTTTGAATTTAGCTCGAATCTGACAATCAGTTTCGCAGTTACCTTCCCTTGAGCATGAAAAATTTTGGCATAGGCTTACACTGGAAAAACGGAAAAACAACATCTCCAACTTTACTGAGCCATTTCTGATCTGATCTCTATCAAACTTGCAGATGACCAGGAAAGGCATACAGTCTTCATTGAGTTTGAATTTGGGCCTCGCAGGACCAAGGGCTTTGGAGTTACCTGCCCTTGAGCATAAAAATAAGCGAAAAAGCTGTTTATGATAGGATCTTTTTGAAACATTTAGAAAACAAGGACAAGCATAATATCTCAGACGAGTTCGAATTTGGCTCGTATCTGACAACCGGTTTCGCATTTAGGTTCCCTTAAGGGTGAACAATTTTACCATAGGCTTACAATGGAAAAACGACATCTCCAAATTTTCTCCACAATTTCTGATCTGATCTTCAGCAACTTGCAGAAAACCAGGATAGGCATACAGTCTATGTTAAGTTCCAATTTAGGCCTCGCAGGACCAACAGCTTTAGCTGCCATGGTTCATGCCGGCCTCAGTAGCCCAGTGGGATGTGCTTCTGACTGGTGACCAAGGGGGTTAAATACCTGCGGTGTTCTGCAACATTCTTTCGTGGGAATTGATCATGAAATCTTTTCTGTGGTCAATCTCTCCCTTCTGCTGATTCAAGAAGGGCAGTTGTCAGTTTCTGGCGAAAGAATGTGCACTGTTCTGGTTTGCCACTGACGTATAAGCCTGCCCAGGAAAAGTGTAGATGGGTAAACTGACCGGCTCAAAAATGACCTAAATAGTGTTGATTGGGCCGTTAAACTCCATCACAAACAAACTGCCATGGTTCATTAAAACATGTCTGCCAGTGGGCAGTACCAACTTGAAGCTCTGCCGAGCATAGTGGCCCATGGGCCTCATGTTTCTGTATTTATTTACATTGTCGATATTTTTTCTTCAGATGACTCCAAAACAAGTGCCTTTCATGCTGCAGTTCTTGATGACTATGAAACATCGATGGAAGAATGGAATGAGCTGATTCTACTGTTACAAGACCAAGGTTATGATGAGACAGCTATGAACTTACTGGCCTCAGTTACAGTTCTTGTAGCAATGCAAAATGCTTTGAAAACTAGCCAGGAGCTGGACCAAAAACATGGTCCAGATTGTCAGTCTGACAATGAAGAGAAGGAAAATAACAGTAAAAAAGAATGATGGACAAGGAATGAGTCGAAGTTTTTTTGTCAAGAGAACTGGATACACTAAGGAGTTTTTGAGCCAGAAGTTCTATCCAGCCTCCCACTTTTTAGCTTGCCTTACTAAAGTAAGGCAGAGCTGTTGCCATAACCCCGGCATCGGCATCAGCGTCTGCATTGGTTAAAGATTACCTGCGAAGTCTTATTTGAAATTTTACTTGTTTATTTTCAAATTAACTTTTCAACAGGAAAAAGGCAGTATTTTACATAATCATTTTTACTCCATTTTTTGGCTTAAATTTTTAGAAGTTTATTATTTCCACTGTATTTCCACTCCCTTTGTTAAAGTGCACCTGCTGCATTAACAAGACGTTTCACCCCCAAGACGTTTCCTCCCTGGTTGTTTCACCCCTAGTCATTTTGCCCCCCCCCTTTTCGGTCCCTAGTCGTTTTGTCCCCAAACCCTAGTCGTTTCACCCCCAAACCATTTCCCCTAGTCGTTTTGTATAAAAAGATTTATGAACAGAGAGAGAGAGAGAGAGAATATGTAGTTTGAATGGAAATGGTAATTAGGATTTTTGATGAGTATTACCTGTTTTGCTCAATACCATCAATAACATGTTTATTTGGTTTGACTCAACTGACTCATTAATCACGCAGTTAATGTGCTTAATGATGAGGTGTGAAAACACGTGCTCTTTGCAAAGTTAAACATCTTTAATGATCTCTTTAGTACCTTAGTCAGTTTTGTTTTAAACTGGTCGTTAACAGTGTTGGCGGGCAACGATTAATGGCCCGGACGCAATATACGCGGACTAGTCACTACACTGTAAGTGACACTATTTATCGGAAAAATGTTGTCCTGGCTGAGCCTTTAAATGTTTTGCAAGATACAGTTTCATTGCTGCATATAACTCTTATTTTAATAAATTTGAATTATTTTATTTTAAAAAGCAAAACTTGAATGTATTGCTTGTAGAAATGTAACATTATTTTAATGAAAAGTTTTTTTAAATTTCAACGAGAAACCTAGGCACCTAATACAGGCATTTTCTGCACTTTTGGCATAAATTCGTCAAATTTAGAGGCTTTAAGCTGCATTCAATTCAATTTTCATCGATACACTATTAAACTTTTTCAACCACACTGTGTCAAAATTGTCAACTAACATTTAATTATTGATAAAAATAATTTTCATTAATTTTCTTTGACTATTATTAATTAAAATAGCTGTTAAATCAAGACACGACAACATATTTTCGCAACTCAGTCAGTTACTAGTCCGTGCATATTGGGTCCGAGTTAATGGTGAGGTTGAAAATGCGTGCTCTATGCAAAAACTTGCTGTCTTTTAACTCTTTATATTTATTTCTTTTTCACATATAAATTTATTTATTTATTGTTCATTGTATAGCATTTTAGGCATTCCATGTTTTCTGATCACACAAATTACCCATGACCCTAACGCTAGACTTTCTTAATTATTTATTTATGTGTTTGTTTATTACCAGTACTGATTTATGTTGAAGCTTTCCTTCTTTCTTTTTTTCTTTCTTTTTTTTTGTTAATAGTACCCTGTTTTTGTTATTACATTGTTTTTCAGACCAGACAGTACCCTTGAAGCTTTATATTGCAAACATAGTTTGTGGGTGCTCATTACAGCTGCCATATTGATGCAGTTCGAACGACCAAGTAACTTTGTCTTTGAATGTAAATAACAAAAAAATAATAATGGACTCCTGCAAACCCCAAAATTGAATAAAACAATGATTCCAGCAACAGACGAGACAGTGACAATTTTTCCTTGAACTTAAATGTAATTGTCGAAACACTTCCTTACGTTAACATGTCTATACAATGTAATGTGATTTTTTTACAATGATGAAAATTGTTTGAAGAAAACAACTTCAATAATTATAGTCACAGCTCTCTCAGTGGCCATTTTTAAGGCACGGTGCCGGCCGGTAACTAAGGATTTGTTATCCTTAGGCTGATGTGACAGGGTGATGATGCTGCTAAAATGTTTTCCTCTTCCAAACTCTGTCCTGTTAAAGATGAGTTAAAGTTCTACAGTTGAAATTAGTTTTGCCTTGGAAAGTGGGCGAAACGACTAGGAGGGAAACGACCAGGGAGGAAACTTCTTGGGGGCGAAACGACTAGGGCAGAAAATGGTTTGGGCGAAACAATTCCGATTCCCTGCTGCAAGCTCTGTAGTGCAGTGGACAGAGTGTTGGACTCTGAACCAGAGGGATGGGGGAACGAAAGTTTTGTTTTGCGGGGTCCAGGTCACATTTATATGAGAATAAGTTAAAACTAAGTATTTTTCGAAAATTATTGCAGCCTGTGATCAGAAAATGAGTACATCCAATTAACAAAATGAGTAAATGAAAGTACATGAGTATATGAAAATTTAAACTTGTTTTTGTCAGAAACCAGTGGGCCATATGTAACCAAAATTCATAAGAAAGCTTTCAGAAACAAAAAAAAAAAATGAAAATTCAATAATATCAATTGGTTACATGGCCAATATGGTCTCCATGCCCATAATAAGATAAAAATTAACCCTTCAAAAATCTTCTCCAAAACCTGTGGGCCGATTTTGTGAAACTAGGTATGTAGCATGTGGGACTCGAGCCAATCATAGTTCATTCAAATGATGACCCCTGGTTGACCTTGACCTATTTTATGCCAAGGTCAAATTTGGTCACATAGACCTTTGTATGGGAAAAGGTCAAAACAACGTATTTGTCATAAATTATCACAGCCTGTGATCTGATAGTGGGTTGATTGATTGATTGATTGGTTATTTGGGGTTTAAGCAGGTGTCAACCTTTTTGGTCATTTTGTGTCATCTCCCAGAAAGATAGAAGAGATAGTAGAGGAGATCAAAGTGGAGAAAGTGGAAAATGAATGGGATGTAGAAACAGAAGAATAACAACACCCCCTCTACCCTTTCCTGCTGCAAGGACAACAGGCCTTGCCCAACTGTGAGCCAATATAAGTTGGACGCCCCAGTAAGGCATGATACACGACACCTTTGCCTCATCCAATCTCCCCCAAAAATGGCTAGATGCTGTAAGCTAAATGAGTAAATGAAACTGTATGAGTATTCAAGATCAATGTCATTTCTCAGACCCCGTCTCAAGATATGCCATGAATATTGGCAGAATTCCATGGATTTAGTTCCATGGAGTATTTGGAGGGAATAATTTAGTAAATCCATGGAATTCCATGAAAACTGACAGCAAAACAGTGGATATGAAATGATGTTAAAGCCAATGGCATTCTACTGAAATGTGCCACCAAATCTCATCAACTTCCATGGAATCCAGGGATTCCTTGGAACTGATAGAATCCCACAAATTTATGCAGATTCCGTAGAATCTCATGGCATTTCTATAGATTCTGTGGAGTATTCGGATGGAATCTGTAGAAACATTTTATTTCGGTTCTGGTCAAGGTCAAACTTGCGCCATCATTTGAACAAACTATGATTGGCTTGAGTCCCCAATGCTACATACCGAGTTTTTAGCTCACCTGTCACGTAGTGACAAGGTGAGCTTTTGGGATCACTTTTTGTCCGTCGTCCGTCGTGCGTCCGTGCGTCCGTGCGTGCGTGCGTGCGTGCGTCCGTGCGTGCGTCCGTAAACTTTTCTTCAAACGACATCTCCTCCTAAACCACTGATCGGATTTTGACCAAACTTCACAGGAATGATCCTTAGGTGGTCCCCTTTCAAAGTTGTTCAAATGGTTCCAGTCCATTGCACATATAGGTCACAGTAGCTAAAAATAGATTTTTTTCACCGAAAACTTAAAAAATCTTCTTCTCTGAAACCGCAAGGCCCAGGTCTTTGATATTTGGTATGAAGCTTCATCTAGTGGACCCCTACCAAGATTGTTCAAATTATAGTGCTGGGGCCAAAAATGCCCCCGCACGGGGGCCCTTTGGTTTTACATGGGCTTATATAGGGAAAAATCTTTAAAAATCTTCTTCTCTGAAACCGCAAGGCCCAGATCTTTGAGATTTGGTATGAAGCTTCATCTAGTGGACCCCTACCAAGATTGTTCAAATTATAGTGCTGGAGCTAAAAATGCCCCCGCACGGGGGCCCTTTGGTTTTACATGGGCTTATATAGGGAAAATCTTGAAAAATCTTCTTCTCTGAAACCGCAAGGCCCAGGTCTTTGATATTTGGTATGAAGCTTCATCTAGTGGCCCCTACCAAGATTGTTCAAATTATAGTGCTGGGGCCAAAAATGCCCCCGCACAGGGGCCCTTTGGTTTTACATGGGCTTATATAGGGAAAATCTTTAAAAATCTTCTTCTCTGAAACTGCAAGGCCCAGATCTTTGATATTTCGTATGAAGCTTCATCTAGTGGACCCCTACCAAGATTGTTCAAATTATAGTGCTGGGGCCAAAAATACCCCCGCACGGGGGCCCTTTGGTTTTACATGGGCTTATATAGGGAAAATCTTTTAAAATCTTCTCTGAAACCGCAAGGCCCAGGTCTTTGATATTAGGTATTAAGCTTTATCTAGTGGACCCCTACCAAGATTGTTCAAATTATAGTGCTGAAGCTAAAAATGCCCCCGCACGGGGGCCCTTTGGTTTTACAAGGGCTTATGTAGGGAAAATCTTTAAAAATCTTCTTCTCTGAAACCGCTAGGCCCAGGTCTTTGATATTTGGTATGAAGCTTCATCTAGTGGACCCCTACCAAGATTGTTCAAATTGTAGTGCTGCAGCTAAAAATGCCCCCTGCACGGGGGCCCTTTGTTTTTACAATGGGCTTATATAGGGAAAATCTTGAAAAATCTTCTTCTCTGAAACCGCAAGGCCCAGGTCTTTGATATTTGGTATGAAGCTTCATCTAATAGACCCCTACCAAGATTGTTCAAATTATAGTGCTGGGGCCAAAAATGCCCCCGCACCAGGGCCCTTTTGTTTTACATAGGCTTATTTAGGGAAAATCTTGAAAAATCTTCTTCTCTGAAACTGCAAGGCCCAGGTCTTTGATATTTGGTATGAAGCTTCATCTTGTGGACCTCTACCAAGATTGATCAAATTATAGCCCTGGGGCCAAAAATGCCCCCGCTCCGGGGCCCTTTGGTTTTACATAGACTTATATAGGGGTAATCTTGAAAAATCTTCTTCTCTGAAACCACAAGGCTTAGGTCTTCGATATTTGTTATGACGCTTCAGCTAGTGGACCTCTATAAAGATTATTCAAATTATAGCCCTGAGACCAAAAATGCCCCGCCATGTGGCCCTTTGGTTTTACATAGACTTATATAGGGAAAATCTTTAAAAATCATCTTCTCTGAAACACAAGGCTTAGGTCTTTGATATTTGTTATGAAGCTTCAGCTAGTGGACCTCTACCAAGATTGTTCAAATTATAGCCCTGGGGCCAAAAATGCCCTCGCTCCGGGGCCCTTTGGTTTAACATAGACTTATATAGGGAAAATCTTGTTTTACATAGACTTCTATATGCAGGGTAAACCTTTAAAATCTTCTTCTCTGAAACCAGAAAGCCCAGGTCTTTCATATTAGATATGAAGCTTCATCTTGTGGACCTCTACCAAGATTGTTCAAATTTTAGCCCTGCCTGGGGCCCACTTGTTATGCTTTGGATCAGGTGAGCGAACCAGGGCCCTCTGGGCCCTCTTGTATAATAATCTACCCAAGATTCTAAAAATATTTCTGAAGGGTTTTTACCTTATATGGGCATTGTTGCCATATTTGTCATGTGACCAAACCCATATTAATTCATTTGCATTTCTCTGTTTATATTAAATTGTGATACAAATGACTCAAAAGTTTCTGAGGAAAGAAGTTTACAGTTTTCATATCAGAATGACATTGTGCTAAGGTCATGTTGACCTTAAATACTCATGTACATGTTGCATGTACGCATTTAGCTACAGTCCAACTTCAATGGCTCGAACACCTTTGGGACCTCTAAAATCTGTTCGAGACTGGGGTAGTTCGAGCCACTGAGGTTACTGTCAGAAGGCATAACGAGATACTTTTAGACATCTTTTCGGTGTTCTATAATGAAAATGTATCCTGTGTGTATTCATTGAGCATTGAGCTCCCTGTCGCAACCAGACACCGTCGTGATATGACTGAAAAATTGTTGAAAGCGACGTTAAACCTGAATTCACACACACACACACTCTGTCCAAAAACTAAGAATCTTTACAATAGTATATGTTATTCAACTTTACAATTTACTTATAATCTACTGAAATAGTGAAAGTGACTATCAACCTTATGTTCAAACAACTAATTAAGATATGTCATGACTTTTTCATGCACTGCATACATGTCTTTAAGAATATTCAATTCACATGTAAAACACAAAAACTAGCACATGCATGTCTGTTCCATAATTATGTCTTATACTGATGTCTGCTTCTTTAGAGATGCTATAAAGGACTAAACAATTTTGGCTCCAAAGCAATCGTTGCCAATGAAGAGACTCCAGATATAACTGATACCATCTGGTATCCATGGCAACAAATTATGTTGGGAGTTGGTTACAAAAATCTCTCTAAACACTCCAAATTTTATGAAAGGTTAGCAAGCAAAAATTGGCTAAGTTACATTATCTATGTTGTCATCTCATCTTAAAATTTCCAAGTGCAGCCATTTTCCATCCCTGCAATTTATCCATCATTTTTCTGTCTTCAGAATAGGCTAAGTTATACTTTACAGGTCCAGGGTGTTAAACGCCAGGAAAACTTCTTAGAAGTAGCAACACACTTTATTTACAACAATGGTGGACATACAATAACTCTATGACGTGAGGTCGTTTCCATGAAGTTCATGGCGTCACAGTTAAGAATAATCAGTAACAGTAACTCTAGCATTGAAGAGTAGCATTGAGGAGTATTTTAACAACAGATATAGAAGAGTTACCTAGCCTGATAGTAATTAACATTAATTATAATTTGCTGAAACTACTGTTGTAAACAGATTTAAATTCAAATAGAATTTAAAGTTGAGGAAAATAAAAAAGATGCTAATTATTAAAATGTTTCAAAAGGAAAAGTTACAAGTACAATTTTAAACTGATCAAATGGCCCTATTAAGCTAAAAAGATAAAAAAAAAATCTTCATAAAAAGCATTATGATTAGTTCACAGCAACACAGTTCATTTAACATCTGTCCAGACTGCAACACCTTCAGTAGATTAAACCCTGATGCACCTTGTTTGGTCATCGGGTTTGCCAACTGCAAATGTCCTGGTATCCACTGTATCTTGTTTACATCATGCAGCTGCAGTGATTCCTTGATAGGTGCTACATCCACTCGAAGCCGTTTGTCATCAACCAGCCTCGTAGACCGTATAGCTTCAATGATGCTCTTATTGTCAAGGTAGGCCTCAATCATAATGGTTCTCGGCTTAACCCCTAGTAAACTCTCCAGCATCTCTCTGTAGTAGTAACTGGCTTTAAGTCCCTCCTGCAAACTCAAGGTTTCAGCTGCTAATGTAGACCTTACTAAACGCTTGATTTTATGTGCATTCCAGGCAAATGGACAACACTGCCCTCTATTGTCCTTCAACCAGATAATGAATGCACCAGTACTGCCAGTTCCTTCATTGATATTTCCCAGTGACGCATCAGTGAAAACAGCAATTTTCAATTCAGCAGTTTTGCTCAACCTTGGAAATGTCATATAGGAATGAAAGTCTTTCAGCCTACTTATTTTCTTGATGACTCGTACCAGATCCTCTACTGTACCTTGTTTTAACTTCGTGCTCATCTTTATCATTTCAAATCCCATATCAGGCCTTGATCCCTGTACCGCCCAATTCAACTGACCTACTAACTGCCTGTATGTATTTTGTTCTTGTGCTGTCAATTGCTCTAGTTTGTCAGAGGCTCTCTTTGGGTCCACAGTTTTATTCTTCATTTTGTCTATATATTCAGAATGTTCAATTATTATCCTATTTTCAAGCTGCTTGACTTTGAACCCTATATATCTGAACTCTTTCTCCTCCACTTTTCCGGCAGAAAATCTTCCCCTCAGTTTTTTCATCAAAGTTTCAAAAACATCATCACCAGCATGTAGAAAATTATCTACATGACAGCAGAGAATTCCCCTCAACCTGTTTTCTTTATGAACATAAAATACTGCTGGATCCAGTTTACATGGAGTGAAGCCAAATAAAAATAAAAAATGAGTTCCTTTAAGAGCAATGAAAACATTCATAAGAAAGAAGATGGGTCATTAGTTCTTCTCTGACACTTTCATAGAACTGCCTAGCCCCGTCTTTTAACCCATACAGACCATGATTAAGCTTCCAGATTATGCTATGTGGTGTTTGACTCTCCTTTGGTGGTCTCATGTATATCTCCCTCTCTAATTCTTTGCCTTGTAGAAAAGCTGATTTTGTCAACATTCCAAGGCGGATTGATTGGACAACATTGCCCTCTATTGTCCTTCAACCAGATACTTTTTTTTCCAATGCACACCGTTCCAAGGCGGTTCTTCTGTGGCGGCTTAATTATGTTGTTGTTTGTTACTTACTGTGTGTATCATTTGTGTCTTTTTATTTTGGATGGCCATATGGCCATTTTGTGGGAAAGTAACTGTCCTTATGGCCTTCCTTTGTTTAGGTTTCCATTATGGTCTGGTCGCTTAATGTTTGTGATTCTTTCCCTTTTGTGTCTTTGATGGGTGGAGTAAGTTAATTGAATCGATTCCTGATCTTTGTTTTACTTCTACTTTATGTCAGTGGTTTTTATTTTCCAGTTTTCAAGTGCTGCAACTGAAATCAATAGCCTCATAGCTCCTTTTCCTACTGTTGGACTGTCTCGTGGTATTTCAAGATCTCTTTCTTCAAATCCTCTCACAACTAATCTGGCTTTGGTTTTTCCATCCTTATTTGATATTACCCATCGTGCTGACAAAACTTTTTGTCCACAGTTTGATACTTCCTCATATGTTTCAAACTGTTTTCCAGTTCATTTTCTTTGGCAATGTCTGTTCCTTTACTACCTAAGCTCTCACTCTTGGAAACCTCAGTAATACTGATTTCTGTTTCAGGTATTTTCTGCCATTGAATGCTTCCGAGATCAATGCTTCTTTCCTCATTGTTTTCATTCCTAATATTGTACCAGTTTTTGTACTTTCCAGTGGCTTTTCCTGCTCTACTAAGAACTATGCCAGTTGCCCATTCATCATTAAAAGTAGAAGTAAAACAAAGATCAGGAATTGATACAATTAACTTACTCCACCCATAAAAGACACCAAAGGGAAAGAAATACAAACATTAAGCGACAAGACCATAATGGAAACCTAAACAAAGGAAGGCCATAAGGACAGTTACTTTCCCACAAAATGGCCATATGGCCATCCATAATAAAAAGACAAAAGTGATACACACAGTAAGTAACAAACAACAACATAATAAATCGCCACAGAGGAGCCGCCTTGGAACGGTCAGTGGAAGAGTTCCACTGGGGGGCTTAAATCGGTTTTACGTGGCCACAATCCTCGCCCTTACTTCCGTCGCGATTTAGACAAATATTTTGTTCAGTCTGCATGAAGGCCTCCTTACTCATCAGTGCAACATCTCCATGAACACAAAAATCAAAGAACCACAGAGGTGAGACAACGGTGAGGACTCGACAGCATGAAACCACTGAAATGCTGGAGCAAAAGAAAACCAACAGTTAGACTCCGATAAGCTTGTATCTGATAATGTCATTTGCTTTCACACTGCTAGATCTTTCCGTTTCTCTATCATTCTCAACACCCCCTGTAGCTGTCTCTGAGTTGATTGCTGACAGTTCTCTGTCTTTAACTGACAACTGATTTTCTGCATTTCTGTCTGGTTCAACAGAGTTTTGTCCATCAGCTGGACCCAGTCCTGACAAAACCTCTGACACAGATGACTCCTCCCTTGCCTCCTCCTCATTTATTTCATCTCCGTTGTCAACTGGTACAGTTTGGGCCTTGTCACCGCTTTCATTTCTGTCTAAAGCTTGATCCATTCTTTTCAGTCTATTCGGTGATACCCTGACAAAGATTCCATCATGGCGCACAAACACCACCTTACCATCTTGAAAAACAACTGTAGCTGGCCCAAGCCATCATTCTTTCCCCTCTCTCTTGTAGAACACCATGTCTCCATTTTCAAAAATGTCCTCAGCTGCCCTGATCTTCCCACGTAAAGCTCGCCTTATCCTTTCATTTGCCTCTGTTTGGATGTAGGCTCTGCTTGAAGAATGTAACGCATTCAGATGCTGTGCAAACGTGTCGCTACTGGTTGACCCTTCAAGTCCTGGCAGTCCATCCGTCATTACACCGTGCAAATTTGGATTCTTACCAAAGATAAGCTGATGGCTACTTTATCCATTCCACATCTTTTATGTATTCCGTGCCATATTTGCCCAACATAGCAGAGTCTGGCTATCAGTGTTTCTGTTTTCCTTTTCAAGTTTCAGCAGCATCATATCTGTCACAGCATGTACCCGCTCACATAGCCCATTTTGAAATGGGCTTTCAGCTGCAGTAGTCAGTACTCTCACGTTTAAGATGGACATCACTTCACGCATTTCATCAGCATTGAATTCTCCCCCATTGTCTGTCATCATTGATCCCATTACTCCGAACACTCTTGGTCTTTTCCTGTTTATGAATACTGATATGGTATATCTTGACCACATGTCTATGATATGTAGAATCCAGCGTCCATTCCATTGCTTTAAGTCCATAGCCACTTTCTCATTGAACTGAGTGGCTATAGGCATGCCAACTACAGAACGGGCAGGTGTGTTTGCATACCTCTTGCATAGGTCACACTTTCTATCTATTTCTTCAAGCAAGTCCTTATAGTCATCTCTCCAGATATTTGCATTTTGTAGCAGTGACTTAAGCTTTCTTGAATGTGGATGAGCTTACTGCCTGTGCAGCTTCAGCAAAGTTTTCAATTTGTCTTGTCTCCCCATTTCTTCAGGCTTTGCAGATAACACCTCTTCAACTGCTATATTTTCTGTTCTGTCAATAGGGATGCAGTAATGACCTGATGTAGTGAGGTTCAGGGCAATATTTTCCCCAAATATTTTTTGCTGAGTCATTCTCCAGATCCATCTTCACACCTGCCTTTTTCATCGCACTTCTTGATAAGAGTAATGGGATATCTGATCTAACTAGATCTGTTTTAATTGATACTTCTTTTCCAGCAATTACTGCTGGAAGACAGTATTCAGCTTGAGATTTCAGACGTGTTCCTCCTCCAAATTTAAAAGTTCTCTCACCTACTGTCTGCCGTACCTTCTTCCTGTCACCCTCATTCAATGAGTTGATGTAGCTATCTATCCAGTTCTGCCCACACACCGTGCTGCTACAAGCACTGTCCAGTATTTCGCAGTTGCGTGCATCCAAGCCTCGCTGATATATCTCCTCTTTGTTGTATCCTGTAAACAACACTACATTCTCATCTTCGACCATATGTACCTTCTTAATGTTCTCCCAACTATCAGGGCAGTCTTTCATAAGATGCCCGTATGATCCACAAACTCTGCAGGTTAATACCTTGCCATCTGGTCCTGTAGGATTCATTCTTCTTCTCACTTCTGGTCCCTGGGCCCGCTGTCTCCCACCCTGAGTGTTACCCCATCTTCCTGTCGTGACTGACCTTTTTCCTTGACCTTGTTTGACATAACCAGCAGCTAATAAAGCTTCTTCATTTTCAGCTAAAATGTAGGCTCCAATTTTATACTGGGTCCTGGGCTTACACTCACTTCTGTAACACCCCTTTGAATTTTTTCAACGACTGTTTAGCCTCTTCATATAATGTCTCTTTGTTTGCATAGTTCATCCCTGTGAGAACAAGCATTTTTTCTTCTTTGCTGATATTTGCCTTTCTTAGAAGTTTGAATGCTAAGATCTCTGTTGGTAATTTTAATTTGTATTTTTCTAGTTTTCAATAGTGAGAGTCAAAGGTTGCTATGTATTCTGTAATGCTCTGTCCATTAACCCTTTGAAATAAAAATAAAAAATAAGTTCCTTTGAGAGCAATGAAAGCATTCATAAGAAAGAAGATGGGTCATACTACGTAGTTTCGGCTAATAAAGCCTCATCAGTGATCCTGTAATGATCCGGCAAAGAAAGCCAGAGGAAACATACTGCAATTTTGCGAATTTCGAATAGGCAGTCGATTCAAAGACTGATATAAATCAAAATGGGGTCCAAATAATTAAAAACCTGTCTAGAATATGAGTCTAAACCAATAATTTAATTCCGATTTCTCAGAATATTCACGCTGATCTCAAAGGACAAAAAGCAAAATATAAACTGCACTATGGTTGATGTACGGGGAGACGTTTTACGGCCGCCACACGGCACAACACCAGCTGCAACGAAGGCAAATAAAAATCAAAAATAAGTTCCTTTGAGAGCAATGAAAGCATTCATAAGAAAGAAGATGGGTCATACTACGTAGTTTCGGCTAATAAAGCCTCATCAGTGATCCTGTAATGATCCGGCAAAGAAAGCCAGAGGAAACATACTGCAATTTTGCGAATTTCGAATAGGCAGTCGATTCAAAGACTGATATAAATCAAAATGGGGTCCAAATAATTAAAAACCTGTCTAGAATATGAGTCTAAACCGATAATTTAATTCCGATTTCTCAGAATATTCACGCTGATCTCAAAGGACCAAAAGCAAAATATAAACTGCACTATGGTTGGTGTACGGGGAGGCGTTTTACGGCCGCCACACGGCACAACACCAGCTGCAGCGAAGGCAAATAAAAATTGTCATAGAAAGTCTTCAAATTGTTCAAATTTTTCTAAACTGTCACTCAGCTCATTTTTCATTAATTGACTGTCCAAAAAATTTATGAGAGTGTCAAGACCATTTACTTGCTATAGATTTTCACGACCAATTTGATTGAAAACTTTTTCTTGTATTTTATTCTTGTCATCATCTGGAAGTGTTAGTGCAATAACAATTCCCTGCTTTTCTGTAGGAAGGTCAGTCACATCACGCCATGCTAACAGCTTCTCTTTATACAGTTCATACCTCTCTGAAGCCAAATTGGGTGGATTGATTTTTGTTCCCATTTTTTTTTTCTTTATAATTTCCACAAAAATACCTCTACAAGTCTCTGTATATTTAGATCTCCTCTAATTCCAATACTTCCAATTGGATCCGCTCTGCTACCATTGTTAAACGCCAGGAAAACTTCTTAGAAGTAGCAACACACTTTATTTACAACAATGGTGGACATTCAATAACTCTATGACGTTACGTCGTTTCCATGACGTTCATGGCGTCACAGTTAAGAATAATCAGTAACAGTAACTCTAGCATTAAAAAGTAGCATTGAGGAGTATTTTAACAACAGATATAGAAGAGTTACCTAACCTGATAGTAATTAACACAGGGCACCTTCTTCATAAATCCGTTGAAAGTTGTCTCTGATTTTCTTGTTTTCATAGAAAATTATTGGATTCCACGGTCATCCATAGCTAAGAAAAAGATGTAATAAGTGTTTTGTTATTTGTTTGTATTGGAGTTTAACAACCCAATCAGCGCTGTTTAGGTCATTTTGAGCTGATCAGTTTACCTATCCACAGTATTCCGGGACATGCTTCATCGCCAGTACAGTGCACATTCTTTGGAAACGAATATAAAGGTAAACTTAACAACATTGGATACTAATAAACAATAAGGATTGCAGTGTTGTGCAGTCTTGTCACACTACTTAGATAGTATAATATAGTTTCTATCTGCAAAATTCAAGATTTTAGCTAGGCTCTGTAGCTGAGCAGGCTAGTTTGGTTTTTGAGAAAGATATCGAGGAAAATTAATAGATGTGTAGGAAATGAAAAAATAAAAAAAAATCCCCCTTCTGCCCTTACCTGCTGCCAAGACAACAGCCTTGCCTAACTGTTAGCAAATATGACGTGGATGCCCCAGTGACATTCAGGCTGGGTTGCGTCTCTCCAAGTAGGTAACTCTGAAGACAGGCTCATATACGAATGTCATTTCATCTCAATGTCGGGTAAAAGTTCCACAAAATTAGAAGCAACGTCTCCAAAATGACCTTTACAGTGTTGACGGGGACGTTAACCTTTAGCATGCTGAAGTATTTTCAAAACTCGCCATTTGGAGGGGGTACCCTTATTGCGGCAGCCATAATTTTCTTAAACCTGAACCGATTCTGCTCATACTTTGACACATTATAGGCAAGACATCTTCCGCCATTTCTACCGGAAGTATTATGGGTCACGTGATCTGACCGGGAACTGTTTAAGACACTTATAGCAAAAAAACTACAAGGCAATAGCGCTCAGTGCGTGCTTTGAATGATAAAATTGATAGCTTGAGCTACCTTATTATGGCTACATATTTATCACCAGTTGTTGCTTAGATTGATTGGGTCTAGTATGCATAGAATTGTGATAGAACGGATGAAAACTGGTACTTGAGAAATCATTGATTTTTAACGTCATTTCCGGGTGTAAAATCTAACAGCCGGTAATGTTGGTAAACCCTATGCCCGTCTAAGAAAGATTGCATTGGACAACCTCATCGGATGGGGTGTACTTGCTTTCTTATAAGCGTGATAAGCTGCTCAGTTTGGACCACCCCCTTGGACGTATGAAGTCGCCTCCAGAGCGCTGAAGGTTAAACCTCAAATCAATTTTGTTTCATTTAAGGTTTAACGTCCCAGTCAACACTGTTAAGGTCATTTTGGAGATGTTGCTTCCAATTTTGTGGGACTTTTACCCGACATTGAGATAAAATGACATCTCAAGCCCTGTCGCCCAATGAAACCAATAAGGTTTATAAGCATGGACGGTCCAACTCGCACCGCTTTGCCTGGGTAGGCTAAGATCCTCTAAATGGTTTACCAGTTCTCGTGTGCGGTTGGTTTCAGCTCTGCGTGGAAGCATCATGCAGCCCATCTATTTCTTCAAGACTTAAGAGCACGGTTTCTTAATGATCAGGTTGCGAGAAAATTTGTAATGCTCATAACTATTAGAATACAAACAAATCAGGCAATTTTCCTGCTCAGATCAGCAGAGAATGGAACCCTCATCTGATTGTTTATGATAGATGAGGGGCATTATTTAAACAATCCGGAGGGGAACATATATGACATAGCAATCAGTCTTGCACGATCGAATTCGGCGCTCTTTCAAGTATCAAGGTCAAGAATATAAACCGGATATTTCACGTGGAGAAACTCATAATTTAAAGATCAGCATTTTGTTGAGAAAACTCCTTATCCGGAGGGTAAAAAGGCATGGGAGGGTTCATGCATGCTCGCCTGCGGCTTGCTCAAATAATGCCTCTAATCCATCATAAACACTCAAATGAGGCTTCCATTATTTTTTGCAAGCCTTTAGGTTCGCATGTATGACATAGCATCTTTATAGATCAGAAAAATGGGGTATAACCAAAATACATAACTTTATTAATAATTATGATAGCACAGCATGAGCAAAATTATTTACTCCATGAATGTCAGGTTCTTCACGTAAATAATATTTTTTCAAAATTCCTCACCGAAGACCAATCCCCTGTCTTTAATATTTCATTTAACGAGCAACCACGACTAAAAGCGGCTGAGGCTGCTGATAGAGTGAGCTTTAAAAACTGCTCCTCTGAAAGAGTGAGCTTTAAAAACTGCAATGTCTATTCCAGAGTTCTCTTTAAACGTCTTTTAGCCATCTGGCAACAGTCTAAGTTGACGCTGATTTATAAGATACATAAGACACTAAAAGTTGACGACATTTACGCAGACCTTTAGCTCTGTCAATATCGTGTAATAGTGTATGCATAGCACACAATTCTTCTTTCTCAAAATGACAAAAACTAACACTGCAGGGTTTATCTGGTTTGGAAGTATTAAGCAGTTCACTGAAAAAATTATACTATCATCAAAAATCAAAACATTTTCATATCATCTGAGCTTAAAGCAACTAGTGTTTGAGCACGCTGTGCAATAGATAACGAAATTAATGCCACACATTTCAGAGTCAAACTTTTTAAATCAGGAGCCTGCAAAGGATATGAAGTAGGCAAATATTCAACTACCACTGATACGTCCCAGCAAGAAGAGTATCCGTGAATTAAACAGCCCTTTCATAAATCTTGAAACACACAGGATTATCACACCAGGAATTCCCAAGTAACTTCAGAGTTTGCAACAACATGGACTTATGAGTATTAACGTACCTAGTCTCTTTAAATACTCAAGATAGTTTAGTACACTCACTTCATCAATATGAACCGGATTTATCTCCCTTTGTAAAGCTCTAAAACAACATTTCCGCCAGGCCAAAGAATACTGTTTCTCGGTACTGGCTCTCCGTGATTGTTTGATAGTGTTAACAGCATCTGATGAAAATCCTTGCATCTGCATACATCTCCTGAGACTAAGACTCCAACTAGTAAGAGTGAACGCCCCAGATGGTGAGGCTGGCCACTGTGAGGCAATTTTAATGCATCCTTGTGTCTGGGTATCCTAACAGGTAAAGATATCATTAAGGATAACAAAACTGGAAACCAAGACTGGGATGTCCAGTGTGGAACACCAACAATGCTTTTTCCACCTTATCCTCCACAATTTTAAATATTATTTAAGACTCTACTGATAAGAGAAAAAGGAGCAAATATGTATGGTTTGGACATTTCCAGGAAACAGAAAAAGCATCATAATATAATGCGCCTTGCTGTGGAAACCAGCATACAAATTTTTCAATCTGATGATTGTTTCTGGATGCTAAAAGGTCAGCATCAGGTTGAAAAAAGTCTGGATGCAAAAAGGTCAACATCGGGATGAAAAAAGTGAACACAGAGTCTTTCAAAAGCTCCTTTTAAGCATCCCTTCAGTAGAATCGGAAACGTTACTTGAGGAAAAATCAGCGTTAACGTTGAAACTACCTGGGATGAATAGGGCAGATATATAGATCTCCCTCTCAAGACACAACTGCCACAGTTCCAAGGCTAACTCGTCCAATGAATTGAAAGTTATTCCACCCACATTGTTATCCCTACGCTTTACGAAGAAAAAGTGGGGATATTGTTAATGGTCTTCGTTGTCCGTCCGTACATACATCCGTCCGTCTTACCGGATAACTTCTCCTAGACGGTTATAGATAGACACTTGAAACTTTGGGAACTGATAGATCTTTGGTCTGGGGAGTGCATGGCACTTTCAGAATTTTGATCACACCCCTAGGGGTTGGGCCCGCGGGGGGTCAAAAATCAAAATTTCCAGAACATGGTCGTGTAACAGATCAAAGCGAACGGCATGATGAGTAGAAAACATTACAACCAAACTTTGACCCCTGGTGTCAATTTTGAGGTAACCAGAGGTTCAAAAACTGATTTTGACCCCTTTACCCCCATACATTACTGTTACCCGATAACTCCTAGACTGTTATAGATAGAAACTTGAAACTTTGGGAACTGATACATCTTTGGTCTGGGAGTGCATGACACTTTCTGAATTTTGATCACACCCCTAGGGGTGGGGCCTCTGGGAAACGTGGGGATATGCGATGGCGTGCCATCGACTGCGCGATTCTAGTTAACATATGCAATGCTATTTGTGAAAAGTAGAAGTAAAACAAAGATCAGGAATTGATACAATTAACTTACTCCATCCATAAAAGACACCAAAGGGAAAGAAATACAAACATTAAGCGACCAGACCATAATGGAAACCTAAACAAAGGAAGGCCATATGGACAGTTACTTTCCCACAAAATGGCCATATGGCCATCCAAAATTAAAAGACACAAGTGATACACACAGTAAGTAACAAACAACAACATAAATAAATCACCACGGAAGAGCCGCCTTGGAACGGTCAGTGGAAGATTTCCACTGGGGGGCTTAAATCGATTTTACGTGGCCACAATCCTCGCCCTTACTTCCGTCGCGATTTAGACAAATAATTTGTTCAGTCCGCATGAAGGCCTCCTAACTCATCAGTGCAACATCTCCGTGAACACAGAAATCAAAGAACCACAGAGGTGAGACAACGGTGAGGACTCGACAGCAAGAAACCACTGAAATGCTGGAGCAAAAGAAAACCAACAGTTGAAGTCTGACTGGATTGTTCATGTCTGAGCGAAAAGCACAAACAGAATGGAAAATGGCTAAAAGCTCAAGATAATTTTATGGGAAAATTATCTTCATTTTCATTTCACCTTCCATGAATGGAAACACCAGACATAGTGTTGAAAGAGCCCCAATCCACGAGAGAGGCATCAGTCTGCACGAAAACTGAAGGCTTTTGTGGTTTACCATTTCTAGTTTCAACATTTTCAATCCACCACCTCAGCTGAAACTTGCTATTCTCAGAAATGTTCTATAAAAGGGTTATCATTTGGGAGCAAGGAATACACCACAGAACTGAAAAATATGGAGTGTGCATGTTTTCTGGGTCAGACTAGCTAGTTTCGGCCAATTAGGCCTCATCAGTGACCCTCAGATATTTTCAAAATTCCACAATGGAATCTATGATCCCAAAGGACAAGAAAATATAATGTACACTATGATGTAGGGCAGGGAGACGTTTTACCGCCGCCACACATTCCCACACACCAGCTGTAGTGAAGTCAAATATGTTCTATAAAAGGGTTATCCTTTGGGAGCAAGGAATACACCACAAAAGTGAAAAATATGGAGTGTGCATGTTTTCTGGGTCAGACTAGCTAGTTGTGGCCAATTAGGCCTCATCAGTGACCCTCAGATATTTTCAAAATTCCACAATGGAATCTATGATCCCAAAGAACAAGAAAATATAATCTACACTATGATGTAGGGCAGGGAGACGTTTTACCGCCGCCACACATTCCCACACACCAGCTGTAGTGAAGTCAAATATGTTCTATAAAAGGGTTATCCTTTGGGAGCAAGGAATACACCACAGAACTGAAAAATATGGAGTGTGCATGTTTTCTGGGTCAGACTAGCTAGTTTCGGCCAATTAGGCCTCATCAGTGACCCTCAGATATTTTCAAAATTCCACAATGGAATCTATGATCCCAAAGGACAAGAAAATATAATCTACACTATGATGTAGGGCAGGGGGGGACGTTTTACCGCCGTCACACATTCCCACACACCAGCTGTAGTGAAGTCAAATATGTTCTATAAAAGGGTTATCCTTATTTTCTGTTCAAAATCTTTCAATGACCCCAAGCGAAATTTTTTTCTCTCTCTAAAATTCTATAATATAAAGGGGCTTCAAGAATTGATTGCACGAAACACATTTATAATCATGCCAATAAAAGAAGCTAAAGACCTTTAAGTGACCATTTCTGCTGACAGCAAAACTGTTGCAAGATTTATATTTTATTTTATTTTTTTTATTTTTTTTTTTTTTTTTTGTATTTTCTTATCAGGAAGAAACACTTTGAACAATACAGAATCTAAGATATAACCAAAATATGTAATTCTTTGGGTTGGTTCTAATACTGACTTTTCTTTATTTAAAATAAATCCAAGGGACACCATTGTTTCTGCCATTGTTAATGTATTTTGATGACACATGTTTCTATCATGGTCCATGTTCTGGGAATCGTCAATATAGTAAGTACAACAAGCTTTGTGAACAACCTTGGTGCCATTGAATAGTCAAATGGGACGCAAATAAATTAGTATAACTTTCCCTGCCAAGAAAATTTGAGGAACGCTGAAAATTATCGTTAACAAAAATTGAAAAATAAGCATCACATAAATCCAATTGTGTGAAACAATCTTTTTTTCTGTATAAGATCTAATTCAACAATAAAAGTTTCTTGCTTGAAATGTTCATAATATACAAACTGATTTAAATGTTTCAAATTAATGGCTGGCCTAAATTGGTTTTGGCACAATAAAAATAGTGGAGATCAACTCTCCTAGTTCATCGTCAGATGGCTCGATGGCTGCTTTAAACAACACATTTTTGATTTCCTCAGTAATAATGTTTTGTTCTTCTGAATTGAATGGAAATTCATTTGGAACACGGACTTGTTTAGGTTCAGACTCGAATACCAGATGATACCCTTCAAGAGCAGATAATATATAAGGGTCATTTGTAAAAGACTTCACGATGTCAATAAAAAATCTAAGTCTTCTTCTGCTTACCTTTGCGAACTCTATGCTGCTTTGTTTGGGGAATTCACGGTCACAGATTTTACTCCCCTCATAGGTGCAGAGCCTGTCTATACTGAGACTGTTGTCTGCTATATGGATGGAACCGAGAATAACCACGTCCCCTATACTGATATCCAGGATACTGACTATAGCTCTGATTAACGTTACTGTAACCTCTATATGAAAAACCTCTACCACGGGCTTGGCCCACTATACCCACTCTACTTTGCCCACTATATCCAGTAAATGAGCCATAATGTTCTCTGGCAACAGAAACACTTGTATCTCACCTCTTAATTTCTTCGTTCAATTAAGCCGTAACTTTACCAAAGGAGCAGTCTCTATAAGGCTATTTTCATGGCCACAACTGATTTCCTTTAAACTTTGTAGCTTCAAATTGGTACATATTGGCTGTCTAATGGTGAATTTGTAGACTCTTTGGTCCACTGGTTTTTGCTGTATACACTATTAAAGTGGGTGGGGTAATGTCACCCCATCAAGAGTATACCAACAAAAATGCTATTATTTTTGTTCAAAGTGCATGACTGGAGGCGATGTTTGCCATATGCTTACTACCCTTTTAGGCATAACAGCCGGTGATAACAGTCTTATAAATATCAAACAAGAGAAGAGTTTGTACGCGCTTGTAAGTTGTACCCAAATATTAGTAATTTTTATTCCCCAACTTTACGAAAAACCACAACACCTTTACAGTTTTCAACTTATTTCAAAGATCTTTCATAAATATAATGTTCATGTAATATTCATTCTAGGTATATGTCAGAATTATTGTTAGTTCCTAAAACTTAAAGAGTTACCTGCCCCTGAAATTGGAATCTTCCACTGACCGTTCCAAGGCGGCTCTTCTGTGGCGATTTATTTATGTTGTTGTTTGTTACTTACTGTGTGTATCACTTGTGTCTTTTAATTTTGGATGGCCATATGGCCATTTTGTGGGAAAGTAACTGTCCTTATGGCCTTCCTTTGTTTAGGTTTCCATTATGGTCTGGTCGCTTAATGTTTGTATTTCTTTCCCTTTGGTGTCTTTTATGGGTGGAGTAAGTTAATTGTATCAATTCCTGATCTTTGTTTTACTTCTACTTTACCCATTTTTTAAAACCAGAGTGCATTTATCCGTTTGTAGTACTCACAACTTCATTTGGAAGTGAATAAACCGATTCCATGCAAATATAATTAAATAGATGTGGACAAAGAAGTCATTTGATTTAATAGTGCATGCTAGTAAGCACATGAGCACAACATCCCATGTTACGAGCACCACTTCTTCACCAACAGTACCATCCAGTGATTGGGTTCAGTCCTAGTGGTCTAATTACATTGCAAAACGAACAAACAATTCTTACGTAGTCGCCAACATATGGTATTTTACTATTGGATATTTTGTTGCTAAGGCCTTCCACTTTGTAATTCTCCCATTAGCTGGTTCGACAACCTATCTCACTTTGTACCTAGCCTTGAATCATTCGCCTCTTCAGTGGTATATTGCTTTTGAGATTTTGGTTAGGAAGTGAAGCATATGAGAATTGATTTCATAACCCTTTAGTATTTCTCTAACATCCCTGAATCATACATCAACTTTTGCAAATGTCCTATTTAGGGATTCAAATTCTGATGTTGCAATCATATATATTGATGGAACATACATATATATTGAGAAGAGTGGAAACTACTCATTTCAGAGAAGATCTTATTCCGTCTTCATAAAGGACAGCCTTTGCTGAAACCTATGATGCTTGTGACCACTGATGGTTACATTTTGACTGTGATGGGACCATATCTTGCAGATGGGAAAAACACAGATGCTAAGATTACGGAACACATGTTAAAGACTAATGCAGAAAATATTACTGACTGATTTGAAGAAGATGATGTTCTCGTTGTAGACCGTGGCTTCAGGGATGCCATAGATATACTAAAGGATTTTGGAATCAATTCTCATATGCCTCACTTCCTGAAGAAATCTCAGAAGCAACATACGACTGAAGTGTTAAATGAGTCAAGGCTAGTTACAAAGGTGAGATGGGTTGTCGAATCAGCTAATGAGAGAATTAAAAAGTGGAAAGCCCTAAGCAACACAATGCCCAATAGTCAAATACCATATGTTGGCGACTATGTAAGGATTGTTTGATCATATTGTGCAATGCATTTAGACCACCTTTGGTAACAAGCAAAGATTCAGGCAAAGTAATTGCTAGAAGAATGATGGCTCTAGCAAAAACTCCAAATAAGCTGCGGAACAAGAATTCCGCCGAAGGCTATGTCGCGCCTGTGGGGGCGCAAAGTCATCGAACCATGATATGTAGGCAAAGGTCAAACATAGATGCTTGCTCAAAAGATCCCATCCACAAATGCAAGATTGTACTAAGTATCATTAATGAAGCTCTAATAATTCTTGAGAAATGAACTTAACCATTAGGGTGAATGCTAGGGTGGTCACAATATTTTACAAAGTCAGTGAACCATGAAATTTAGGTCAAGGTCAAATATGGATGCTTGCATTTAAGTTGCCATCCCCAGATTCAAGTTTGCACCAAATATCATTAATGAAGCTCTTATAAATCTTGAGAAAAAACTTGACCATTAGGGTGAATGCTAGGGTGGTCGCAATATTTTACAAAGTCAGTGAACCATGAAATATAGGTCAAGGTTAAATATGGATGCTTGCATTTCAGTTACCATCCCCAGATACAATTTGTACTAAGTATCATTAATAAAGCTCTTATAGTTTGACCATTAGGGTGAACGCTAGGGTGGTCGCAATATTTTACAAAATCAGTGAACCATGAAATGTAGGTCAAGGTCAAATATGGATGCTTGCATTCAAGTTGCCATCCACAAATACAAGTTTGTACCACATATCATTAATGAAGCTCTTATAGTTCTTGAGAAATAAACGTGACCATTAGGGTGGACGCTAGGTTGGTCGCAGTATTTTACAAAGTCAGTGAACCATGAAATGTAGGTCAAGGTCACATATTGATGTCATCCCCAGATAAAAGTTTGTACCAAGTATCATTAATGAAGCTCTTATAGTTCTTGAGAAATAAACTTGACCATTAGGGTGAACGCTAGGGTGGTCGCAAATGATGACGCCTTGACGAACGGACGAACGAATGTACGAACGAACGGACGGAAAACCGGGCGCCTATATCGCGCCATGCTAATAGCAGGCGCGACAAAAAATGGCTGGGATAAAAAACGGGTTATTTGGAAAAAGATCGATGATGAGAAACGTGAGAATTTCCCAGAGATGACTGAGGATGAACTCAGGGATTTGAAACTGGGTATTTACCAGCTGAGACAAGCCAAATCATACACAGATGAACATTTGACGACAATGGATCATATGAGATAATGGCACACAAAGAAGCAGATGGTGTTCTCAAAGCACAGATACGTTCTCGCCACACGTCTAATAAAACATATAACATGTGGGTTGAATATACACAAGGACTGAACCCAATCACTGGATTGTATTGTGGGTGCAGAAGTGGAGCTCGTACCGTAGGATGTTGCGCACATGTGGCTTCTGTTCTCTGTTATTTGGGATATTACCGGAACAAAACAGAAAATAGTGAAGCAAAACCAAGCCGGGAACATATTCATTTTGTTTATGGTGCTACTGTTGACACATGGAGTACATCAAGCGATTCAGAGGAAGATCAGTAAATAAACAAATTCTTAAACATGTTGTGAGACCATACAGGCTTATATTTAAGCACAGTATCAGTCTAAAATGAGGTTCCACAACATGAGAAAAGTCTGCTTTGGTGGTCAAAAATGTTTGACGGATGACAAATGTTCCATTTGCACCTGGAAATTAAGAGTTCATAAATAACCAAACAAAATAAAGGAAATACTAGCATGCACTATTAAATCAAATGGCTTCCTTGCCCACATCTATTTAATAATATTTGCATGGAATCGGTTTATTCAATTTCAAATGAAGTTGTGAGTACTACAAACGGATAAATGCACTCAGATTTAAAAAAATTGGGTAAAATCCAATTTCAGGGGCAGGTAACTCTTTAAGTTTTAGGAACTAACAATAATTCTGACATATACCTAGAATGACTATTACATCAACATTATATTTATGAAAGATCTTTGAAATAAGTTGAAAACTGTAAAGGTGTTGTGGTTTTCCGTAAAGTTGGGGTATAAAAATTACTAATATTTGGGTACAACTTACAAGCGCGTATAAACTCTTCTCTTGTTTGATATTTATAAGACTGTTATCACCGGCTGTTATGCCTTAAAGGGTAGTAAGCATACGGCAAACATCGCCTCCAGTCATGCACTTTGAACAAAAATAATAGCTTTTTTGTTGGTGTACCCTTGATGGGGTGACATTACCCCACCCACTTTAATAGTGTATACAGCAAAACCCAGTGGACCAAAGAGTCTACAAATTCACCATTAGACAGCCAATATGTACCAATTTGAAGCTACAAAGTTTAAAGTAAATCGGTTGTGGCCATGAAAACAGCCTTATAGAGACTGCTCCTTTAGTGACACAGAGGCATTCCATTCAAATCATCTCCAAACAACTGACTTGTGATTGGGGTTTGCAGGTTACACAAAGCCAAATATTTTTTCTTTAAAAAGGTCTGATCATATATCTTCTTCTAATCGACATATAAAATTGAGCCTGGATCAGAAATGCTAGTTTGTGCTTCCTCTGACATATGGGATTTCACCTTTTGTTTAGGTTTCCATTATGGTCTGGTCGCTTAATGTTTGTGTTTCTTTCCCTTTGGTGGGTGGAGTAAGTTAATTGTATCGATTCCTGATCTTTGTTTTACTTCTACTTAGAATAGGGACCATGCCTATGGAAATCAATGTCTGGATATCCTGAAAAGCTTTATCATTGGTCTGCGCTTTTCTGACAATATCTGACCAAATTTCGAGATTCACAGAAGGGGCTCACATTTTTTCGCAGTTCGAGGGGATCAGTAGACGTACCACGTAGTCAGATGTGAGCGCTTCAACCGCAAGAACGAATATGAGTTTCTCCACGTGAAATATCCGGTTTATATACGCATGTGTGAGGACAGGAACTGCTGATATTTCTTTACCTTGACCTTGATGCTTGAAAGCGCGCCGAATTCGATCGTGCGAGACTGATTGCTATGTCACACATGCCAAGCTAGAGGCTTGCGAAAAATAATGTCATTTATCCTGCTCATAAATTTTAAAATGCCAATGTCAATGTTGGCATTTTAAAATTTCATGAGCAGGATTCAATTCATTCTCAAGTGAGTTGAGCATGAGAAAATTTTTAATAACCTCGGGGTCAGGTCTCCCAGCACTATGGTTCATGCCTCGCTGGGGTCACATGTGGGAAAGACTTGATTTGCTTATGATTGACCAGTTAGTTTTTTCAGGTTCTCCATTTTCGCCCTTCTTTGATGAAGCACCGGCTCGATATAAACGAAATTCTTGAAAGGGCCGTAAAACCCAAATAAGAAATCGAGGCTAAAGCCTTTTTCAAAATTAACTTTGACCAAATCTTTATTTGTAAACAGATTTTCAAAATTTTTGAAGCTAACATGACAATGACAATGATTTATATGCATTTTACACATTCACAATGAATGGAAATGGCAAACATGTAATTAATAAAAACGAGTACATTTATCATGAAAAAGTGATTTAAAATGACCTGATTATTTGAAGCAATGATTCACCAGTGACAACAAAGCAAACCCCCATCAATTGCCAGAAGAACCATGTCATAGGTACCAATTCGAATCCCTTCACAACACAGGACCATAGGGAGAAATATGAAAAACCGTTCTCCAAACATCACCAATCAGTATCCGGCCACAACCGAACTATGCCTCCGACGTTCCCTACAAAAGTACAGTACCCATTTGAACGGTCGCATTGAGGCAGCCAAATTGACCACACACAACACAAGCCCATACAGAGAAAAATGAAAAAATAAACATCCCCCAAACCTATTCGAACGGTTTGAAATATCTGACAAAATTCTGGCAAGGTTCATAAGTACATACAAACCTGATGCAGAGCAAACAGCCTAATTAACTACATTGACTCTCAACAATAAGGCAATGCATGAGTAGCATCCCTTCGCAACTGAATACGAGGACTGTTCAAATATGAATGCAAGTAGAACGTTTTCTCATGCACTAATGCGAAAATCACCTGGAAATTAATATCACAGCGTAGAAAACATTTTACCTACACATTGATACCAAACCTGTTAAAATCCGTCCACTTTAGCCATGTATATCGTTCGATAAACACTGTCTACTCTTGTATACTAATACAAAACATGGTTGGAAGGTCAGAGTACGCCGTTGAAATACGGTCCTATATTAAGAATCGTTTTATTCTTGGTATACGGTGCAAAGACATTTTTGGTGAAATATGTTCGGTTTATTGGCATAATGAAATGTCTTTTCCGACAGTTTTTCGTTGGTGTAAGAAATTCAGCTGCGGGCTCGGCTCAACAGAAGATGCACCACACAATCGTCGGCAGAAAAGAGCAACATCTGCCAAGATGGTTGCTAGAGTGAAAGAAATAGTTGGTACCGATGCACAATACACCACTAGGCAAATAGCTAGTATGGTTTGCATCTCATTAGGAGCAGCTCATACAATTCTGAAACGGGTTTTGAAAATGAGAAAGATCTGTGCTAGATGGATTCCTCATCTGTTGACAGATGAGCAGAAAAAGACACGCGTTCAGTGCGCCAAGAAGTTGCTTAAAAAGTTTCCAAATTACAATGCACGGTCTTTCGCTAATGTCGTCACAGGCAACGAGACATGGGTTCACTTTTTTTAGCCAAAGTGAAAGATTCAGAACAAAATATGGGCAACAAAGTATTGCAAAAGACCAGGCAAAAGACAAAGCGGACCATGAGCGTCAAGAAGGTAATGTATGTCATATTCTTTTCAAATCAGGGCCCTGCTATTCAGTTTGCTGTGCCTAAAGGCAAATCTGTAAATGCGAAGTTATACAAGAATAAAGTTCTTCGAAAATTGAAGAAATATTTCAAAGAACAAAGACCCGCAATTGGTTTGGCCAATGTCAGATTGCTACATGACAATGCGTCATCACACAAGGCGTTCATTGTGCAAGACTATCTGAAGCAGGAAAAGGTTGTTGAACGATCTCACCCCCGTATTCCCCTGACCTTGCCCCGTGTGACTTTTTTTGTTCCCGCGGCTTAAAGAATACCTTTCTGGTCGAAAATTTGTACAGCGCAAACACCTCGGTTCTGCAATATTCCAGTGCCTTCATAGTATACCTCGAAAAGACTACCAAAATGCATTCAATGATTGGATCAGAAGACTGAAAGTTTGTATATCTGTTAAAGGGGACTACTTTGAGGGGACAAAATAAATTTTTCATCGAAATCTATTACGGAATCATTTTTATGTGCTTAGTTGCATTCATATTTGAACAGTCCTCGTACAACTGCTCAACATCTAAATCCAATCTGAATATGTTAGATCTATTAAGCATTATAGATAACATTTGATGCTTCTATGCTGACCACTTTATCAACTGTCCTGTTCACAAGGCTTTTAATGGTAAGTCCATTGTGACATTGTCCTTTGACCTTGACCTTGAAAATCAATAGGGTGCATCCTCTCTACATGGTTAACATTTGTAGAAGGTTTCATGATTCAAACCTTATCGCTCTTTCTTCTGTCCTGTTCACAAGGTTTGTAATGTTAAGACTTAAAACAATAGCCGTGTTTCCCCTATCCCAACCGATACTGCTTCAGACCCCAGGACTCTACTATTTTTATCAATAAAAGAACACAATAAAAATTAAAACACCGACCCTACCATTTTCAATTTCTCACCCTACCCAGTCTTTGCATTTTCCCATAGTAATCACACGTTTTAAGTACATTTTTGTAGTTTTTGGCATTTAGTACCTTCCAAAATACAGAGCTGACTTTTTTGAGCATCCTAAATGAATTATTATATACAGTGCAAGTTTCAGCATGACAATTTTATTAACAAAAACATGTACAAAAACACAGGCTGGATAATATAATAAAAAAAAGTTTCCCCTACCTACCATCACGAAAACACGCCTATATATTTTTATACCCCTTGAACCCGTCTTTTATATAGTAAAACTGGGGTTCACGGGGGTCAACTTTATTTTTTCTTATTCCTGCTCATAAATACAATCTATATTTTGAGCAGAAATAAGGAAAATATCACTATTTTTCATCTTAAAATGTTCTTTTTTCCGGCGGTAAAATTTGCAATGTATTTGTGTAGGCATGTTTTCGTAATGCTGACCAAATTTTTTTTAGCTTGTTAGTAAAAGTATTTTTTTTTACTCCTAAGTCCATTGTGAAGTTGAAAATCAATAAGGTTCAACCTGTGTCCATGGGAAATATTTGTGGAAGGTTTGATGCTTCATTGATGATAGCTTTGTCTTCTATCCTGTTCACTTAAGTCCATTGTGAACTTGACCTTAAACCCTTGTTTGTCTGTTTGATTTGAGGTTAAACATCCCCGTCAAAACTATTTAGGTCAGTTTGGAGACATTGCTTCCAAATTTGTGACATTGAGATGAAATGACATCTCAAACCATTCTACCAAATGAAACCAATAGGGTTTTTATGCATGGATGGTCAGACTTTGACCACTTTGCCTGGATAGGCAAAGCGGACAAGTACTCATGTGCTGTCGGTTTCAGCTCTGCGTGGAAGCATCATGCCGCCCAATCTATTTTTCCAAGCCCCAATTGGTGGGGGCAAAACCCTTGACCCTTTTCATTGAAAATAGGTCCATTCTCTCTCCATGAGGAACATTTGTTGAAGGTTTGATGCTTCTGTGATGACAGCTTTGTCTTCTATCATGTTCACAAGGTTTTTAATGTTAAGTCCATTGTGACCTTGACCTTTGACTCCCGACCTTGAAAATCAATAGGGTTCACTTTGCTGAAGTTCCTCAAAACTCAACGATGAAGGAAAACGCAAACCAATAAGCAAAACCCAGTGACTCAATACGATAATCTTAGTTTATCCAACAAAATACTAAAAAGAATACTGCCAAAACGCTAAATTCATATTCCTCAAAGGCAAATTTCATAAGTGGAGCGGCTTAAGCGTATGTAAATTTCTTAAAATAATTTCACACCTAAAATGTTTTGATCCACATAGGAACACAGGACCCAAATATTAGTCCTACGAGACATTTAGTAACAACTTATGGTATACAAATTACCTTTGTCTAAATTTACTACACCACCGAAATAGCATTTTCAGAGGATAAAACGGACTTAATTGTAATAAATGACGTGTTTTTGAATGCAGATTTTGTTCCAATATAGACAAAATTTGATAAATTGCCTATCATAATAATCGCCTAAGATCCGGTGTCAGGTGATCACATTACAACCTGTGCCACAGAAAAGTCTATTTGCGGTCAATAAAACAGGATCTGTTCCAGCAGGAATTCTGCAACAGGGTCATAAATTGCATTATACATGATAAATATTCGAAAAAGGAATGTAATTTTTGAAAGAATACAGAATAAGCAAGCAGGAAATGACTGGCAATTTGTCTTGAATAGGTTTAAACAGTACAAATTTCGCTGTAAATGTTGCATGAATTTCTAGAAAAATAGACACACACATAAAGCATTAAATAACAATTGCTGAGTACTAATACATTACCTGCTACCTATAAGGTTCCGAACAATGCCTGTTACACCTTTTTTCCAGACAAATCACCCGGAAATTGGGCACCCATCCTTGACTTTACATAAACAAGAGGGCCCACAGGGCCCTGGTTCGCTCACCTGTGTGTCATTGTCTCGAGTACATTGTGTTTTAGCTATGGTGGCCATCTTGTTCATCAGCAAAGTGATTTTAGCATATTTGGTAGGGAGTAACCTAGGCAACATTCCTGTTTTTCTATGATTTTATCTACTGACCTACTTTTTGGACCGACATGACCCATATTCGAACTTGACTCAGATATTGTCAAGATGATCATTCTGGGCATGTTTGATGATGATCGGACCTAATCTTTGGCCTCTAGTGTGTTCACAAGGTTTTTTCTATGATTTGACCTACTGACCTACTTTTTGACCTGAATTGACCCATATTCGAACTTGACCGAGATATTGTCAAGACTATCATTCTGAGCAGTTTGATGATGATTGGACCAAAAATGTGGCCTCTAGTGTGTTCACAAGGTTTTACTCTTATTTGATCTTCTGACCTACTTTTTGACCTGCCATGACCCATATTCGAACGTGACCAAGATATTATCAAGATGATCATTCTGAGCAAGTTTGATGATGATCGGACCAGAACTGTGGCCTCTAGTGTGTTCACAATGTTTTTCTCTGATTTGAACTACTGACCTACTTTTTGAACCGACATGACCCATATTCGAAATTGACTCAGATATTGCCATGATGATTATTCTGGGCAAGTCTGATGATGATTGGACCAAAACTGTGGCCTCTAGTGTGTTCACACAGTTTTTCTATGATTTGACCTACTGACCTACTTTTTGAACCGACATGACCCATATTTTCGAATGTGACCAAGATATTATCAAGATGATCATTCTGAGCAAGTTTGATGATGATTAGACATAAATTGTGGCCTCTAGTGTGTCCAGGTTTTTTTATGATTTGACCTACTGAACTACTTTTTGACCCGACAACACCCATATTCGAACTTGACTGAGATATTGCCAAGATTATCATTCTGGGCTAGATGATCGGACCAAAACTGTGGCCTCTAGTATCTTCACAAGTTTTTTTTTCTGATTTGACCTACTGACCTACTTTTTGACCCAACATGACCCATATTCGAACTTGACCGATATATTTTGTGGTGTAATGTGTGCAAGTTTAAATAAAATCAAATCATAAATGAAACAGCTATCATGCAGACAAGACCAAAATAGGCAATTTTTGCCCTTTCAGGGGCCGTAACTCCGTAACACATGATGGGATATAGCTGGTTCAAGTAAGGAACCCAGATCTCATGGTGGTACAAGTTGTGTTCAAGTCTGGTAAAAATCAAATCATAAATGAAGATGCTATCGTGCGGACAAGACCAAAATAGGCAATTTTTGCCCTTTCACGGGCCGTAACTCCGTAACACATGATGGGATATGGCTGGTTCAAGAAAGGAACCTAGATCTCATGGTGGTACAAGTTGTGTGCAAGTCTGGTTAAAATCAAATCATAAATAAAGATGCTATCGTGCGGACAAGGAAATTGTTTACGCACGCACGGACGCACGCACGGACGACGGACAAAATGTGATCACAAAAGCTCACCTTGTCACTACGTGACAGGTGAGCTAAAAACACTCGGGCGTCGATGTTTGATCCCAAAGGCCCAGTTAAACAAGTTCTGAAGTCAGTTCTGAAGTCTAAAAGCGTTTTTATCACTCGGGACCTGTTATGGCTACCAACCATGTAGTGAGATGGTTCTAACGAGCACAATGAGGCGGTTCTAACAAGCACCTATAACCTTTGTTTGTGGTTTTGTTTGTTTGATTTGAGGTTTAACGTCCCCGTCAACACTGTAAAGGTCATTTTTGAGACATTGCTTCCAGTTTTGTGGGACTTTTACCCGACATTGAGATGAAATGACATCTCAAGCCCTGTCGCCCAATGAAACCAATAGGGTTTATTAGCATGGACGGTCCGCCTCGCACCGCGGTTCCTGGACAGGCTTAGATCCTCTAAGCGGTTTACCAGTACTAGTGTGAGGGCCGGATTCAGCTCTGCGTGGAAGCATCGTGCAGCCCATATATTTCTTCAAGCCCCTATGGGCGGGGGCGTTGTTTGTGGTATAAATATGGAAATAATCACATATTTACATCAGAAAAGTAGCCATTTTTGAGATATTAAAGAATCCACTTTGTCACGCAGGTGTGTTATTAAAATGAAATTTGACTTTCAGGGTCCTGGGTTGAAGGTCAAGGTCACTGTGGCTATTTTTAGAAAAACCATTTTAATATAACTTCATACAAATGTTGGGTTGGATAATAGTTCGTGCATGTTTGACTGCAGGGTCCTGGGCTCAATGTCAAGGACACTGTGATTATTTTTAGAAAAACTTTGTCATCACTCTAGTGCCTGCATTTATTGAAGGAATTCAATGTAATTTCAACTTATGTCGGATGTGAAATTATTTGGAGGAATTTTGACTTAAGGGTTCTGGGCTTAAGGTCAAGGTCAGTGTGGCAATTTTTAGAAAAACTTGGTCATGGCTTTAGTGCCTATATATTTATAAGCTCCATTGGCCAAAGGCCAGCGGGGCTTATGTTATGGCCCTGTGTCTGTCGTGTGTCCATGGGTAAACTTTTTTCTTTAAACATCTTCTCCTAAACTACATGGCTGTTTGTAACCGTAGATTATATTTTCTTGTCCTTTGGGATCATTGATTCCATTGTTGAATTTTGTAAATATCTGAGGGTCACTGATGAGGCCTAATTGGCCGAAACTAGCTAGTCTGGCCCAGAAAACATGTACACTCCATATTTTGTAGTTCTGTGGTGTAGTCCTTGCTTCCAAAGGATAACCCTTTTATAGAACATATTCACAGGAATGTTCCTTACATAGTCTTCTTCTTCTCGTGTGAGGTCGGTTTCAGCTCTGCGTGGAAGCATCATGCAGCCCATCTATTTCTTCAAGCCCCGATGGGTGGGGGCTTCGGAAACTTTAAGGTAGATCTACCAGGTGTCCATAAGCCGACATTCCCTGTTGGTTGGGCTAGGTACCCACTCTCCGATAACGTTTGGGTACACAGTCGCTGAACTTATGGGTACCAGGTACCCCACACATACCTAGCCTAGTCAAGCTAAGATAAATGGGTGACAAGTAACCCATGTGGACCCGTATACTAACCATATACTGAGTACCCCTAAAAAAAGTCATAAGTAAGGAAACAAAGAAGAATCTCAGGCATGATAAGCCGTGCACCATTCCTATGCATGAACATGATTGAAGATGAAAATAATTGGTTTGTTACCTGAAAATATTACGTCAAATGTTTTTTGACGCCATTATGATTTCATCAATGAAACAATACATACACATTTTATTTAGTACATTTACCACTTCATGATATTTGTGGACGATACTTTAAACAAATCGACGATTTTGATGAAAATTGTGATATTTTGGAGATATGAAATGATGTTGTGCATACAACAGACACGAGTTCAATCTGTTGAAATGTGCTTCCAGATTAACGGCAAGGATTTTTGTTGTCTAGGGCACAGGAGCTTGACGTAATACAATTTAAAGGACTTGACCCTACGTTTCTATATATATTACAAAGAAACGTAGCGATGAACCCTTTAATATTGTAATACGTCAAGCTCCTGTGGTCTAGAGTGTCATTTTACAAAATTTACTGAAACTGCCATCTTGAATCTTTCTGTACTTTTTTGACCGGTAGTCGTCAGAAAAAAATGGCACAACAAATGCTCCCCTCCCGATTTTGGCAAAAATTTCCATGTAGATGGATGAATTTATGCCTGCCATGATGATAAAGGTGAGAACTTGTGCGAGGAACCATAAAACTGTTTATTTTTCATTTTGCCAAAGGCACTAACGTGATAGAAAAATAGCCATTTTCAAACCGCTGCTGCTCCATCTCGGAACAGATAATGCAGTTTTTACACATTGTGTGATGTAAAACCATGTATATATTTTTCAGTTTTAATATTGCCAAAGCCCTAGAATAAATGGCAGATAAGGAATTAAATGTCAAAATAGCTAGTCGACTGGAAGCCTCAAAATTGGATGTAGTCCCACCGAATCGGCGTACGAGAATTTTGTTCGCAGGCCACTTTGATGCCCAACTGGAAATGTTATGAAAACAGGTAATCGCATGTGATACAGTCAGTTTTAATGGCGGAATAACTTCACACAACGTTGGAAGGTAGGGAGAATCTGAAGGAATCAATAGCATTCTCATCGACTTTTAGTGTGTTAGAATCGAAATAGATTAGCACTAGTGAAGTGATTTATTTAGTGATATATCACAGCTTGTTGGTCGGTTGTAAGTAGACAAATCACTCGCGCTACGCGCTCGTGATTTGATCTACATTACAACTGACCTCCAAGCAGTGATATATCACTCAATAAATCACTGCTAAAGCTGATCTATTTCTTAAATTTAGACATTTTTGCATCAGCATATTGCATTTTTTTTATCAATTTCAACCCGTTTCATTCGGGGGGGGGGGGGGGGGGGGAGGTAATAAATTGACAACAAAGTAAAGTAAAAATATCCAATAATCTTTCCAAGGTCAATTATTAACATATAACAAACATTATTTGCCCATTTGCAACAATGTTAATAGCTTTTTATACTTTAAACATGAACAAAATTAATGGCAATATATTATAATATCAGAAAATGCATTTTTTGACAAAAAAAAAATCAAATTTGTACACCAATAATCTTATAAATGAATGTGTGTTTCACTTCAAATAAAAGAGTTTGATTCATATCACATTAAGGAAGCAAACGTATGTGCAATAATGAAGATATGATCCTTGTTATTGTCATTTAAACTATATCTTAGTGTTTTTTTTTTTTTTTGTGTGTGTGTGTGTGTTTTTTCAGTCATTTTTATTGGGGGTTGGGTAACTTATTCTGAATTACTTAAACCAGATGCATGGTAACAGGGGAAAATTTCATGCCTATTTCGAATATCTATTATGGTTATATAATATACATGTATGTGAAAACAAGAAAAATCTAAAGACGACGAATGCGTTCTTTTATCAAATATAGAGAAAATTGCATATCAAAATAGCAAAAAAATGCAGAAAAGGCCGTATTAAAATAAGCGTTTTGACAAAAATCTGTGACAGAGTTTGTTTTTCATAGCTAAGTACGCAAACACGACATTAACCTGCATTGTGTTTTCTTTAAACAAACTGGGAAATATTGTTTAGCACACTCGCTATCGATACATTGTCAATGGACGGGATAATTCTTTAAACATTTGATAATTTCGAAAACAGTATCCCTCTATAAGGCTAAAAAGATAGAAAAGAAGCACGGTATGCCTATATTTTTATACCGGCAAACGAAAGCAGAGACTTTAAGCTACAAAATGTAAGCAAATAAAAAATTCTATAGACAAATGAATTACTCCCCACCCTCATTAAGGTCAGGTGTTTATAATTTCGATTATCGTTTTAATAATCGATTATAACTGAGCACAATCTATCAGTAGAATCAACCGACTTTTTGACTGATCATCGATTACAACCGATCATCGTAGAACACGAAATGGAGGTGACCACGATCTGCCACAATCACAGAACGCATCCAGTGGCACCAAGAGGAGTCGCGAACAAAATGATGAACATAAAAAATCTTGCGTTGGCAAATGACGACCATGGTAACATCGGGTCGCTCACCGTATGTAATGACTTTGGATCGCTCATCGTGTGTAATAATTGCTTGTGGAAGTAATGTGGCTTACTGACTTCACAAATTTCATATTTTACTCTGCCAGACAACTTGCTCAGTGGGACAGACCATTTAATTATGTCCCGGGCGAAGGAGGCGGGCATATAGATTTGACCCTGTGTGTGTGTGTTTGTGTGTGTGTCGGCGTGTCAGCGTGCATACATATGATAAGAACTACAGCCTTCCAACCCTGCTATAACCATGTTTATAAAGCACTGAAACATGGCTGGAGAGCTTTTCATTCCAAATGACATGACTTTATAGTTAAAAAAATATGTCTGGTGTAGTAAATACTGAAACCCCCTTTTTTACCTTTCTGTGAGAGAAATTTGCCTAGATCTTTTGGAATTCCCGATGTTATCAATACAGTCATACATTCTTGGAATTGAAAAGCTGTCTGTTTTACTCACAGAATTTACTTTTCTAGAGTCTGTATACATACGATACGTTCAATCAGGTTTTGGTAAAGAATACGTGGAGAGTCCATTTCTTTTGGCTTGAGTCTACATAACAGAAGTGAAGGCAATGGTCAGTATTCGATACAATTAACCCACAGCTCCCATCAGAGGAAAAGAAACACGAACATGAAACAACAAGACAATAATTGAAACATCAATAGCGGAAAGCCAAGAGGACAGTTGCTTTCCCACAAAATGGCCAATTGGCTATCCAAAACAAAATAATATAAGCGATACACACTCAAAGACAAGCCATGACAAAAATAAACCGCGACAGAAGGACCGCCTTGTAATGGTTAGTGAAAAGAATTCCCCTGCGGGAGGGGGATGTAAATCTATTTTAAGTGGCCACAAGCCTCGTCCTTACTGCCGTCGCAATTTAGATAAATAATTTGTTCAGTCCGCATGAAGGCCTTCTAACTCATCAGTACAACATCTCCGTGAACACGAAATCAAACAACCACAGAGAGAACTTGACAGCAAGAAACAACTGAAATGCTGGAGCAAAAGAAAACCAACAGTTAGACTCCGATGGGCCCGACAAGATACACAGCATCAGGCACCAACCAACATTACATAAAAATTCTCAGTAAGTCTTTACGCAGGAACCGCCATAGAATCTGAGGCCTGACCCACCGGCGTGCAATTAAAGGGCGGAAGCAAAGTTGTGAACCCTGATTGGGTTAACTACCATGCATGCAGTCTTTCGTATAACATTTATGTTGTACCCAATCTTTTTATATCGAAGAATGATTTTACGAAATTGGATGCTGAAGTCATTTTTCTGTTTTTTGAAAGTTGATTTATAAAATCAAGTTTCTTTGTCATTACATTTCTACTTCCGGTAATGGACCGCGTTATTCCACTTCCGCTGTTCGTTCGCTGCATAAAATAGTCCAAAGGAACTCTTGAAAACTAATTTTGCAGGCATGGCACGTCTTTCGAAATATTTCATTTTTCAAGACTTTATACGGATTGAATATAATTCGCACAAAAAGACATATTCTAAACAGAAAACAATACTCTAGGACCATTTTCCTACGCGCTTTCCGATGATATTTATGTTTTACTCTTTCACCCCTGAGTTTCTGAACAGGACCCTTCTCGGTTTAATAATATTCTTATTGAAAGGAATTTCTGATTAGTTCACTGACATGATGGCAATTAAACAGTGTGCATGTATATTCTGGCGAGACCTGCTAGCTACGTGCCGTCTTATCAGGATCTACAAGGTTTGCATAGATACAATGTATTTTTACCTCGGCTGCTGCACCGGTCTACAGGGTTAAAAGGGTTAGCTCGCTTCTCCGTGATTATCATTGACCTACTAAACAACCCATAACTGACCGACATCAAAAACAGTTTCGAGAGCTCTAATTACAAAACATGTGTTGTAAGCTGTGAGTTTTACATCAAGTTCCGTACTTTTAGCAAATAGTGAAGACACCTATCAGACGCTACATTCTGTGGTCTCTAATCTGTCTTAACTGTTTCCGAATGTCCCAGTATTGAATCAATTGGCATTTTTGGGTTAATGTATTTATTTGGAATAAACATATTTCAATTCGCCTTGGGTAGTCGAAGTTCGCTAAACGCGGCGTCTGATCAGGGTTATATTGTCTTAATCAAATGGTTTAAAAATGATCTTTTTGTCCAAGTTATTCTTCTTTTTATGTCCCGACGCCCGAAGGAACATAGCTCCAAGCGGCTGCACAACGTATGTGCATCGTCGTATCAACGCAACGTTGATGCGACGTTGTTAAGACGTAATGTGCCCGCTTGGAGAACTTGTCTGTAAGATTATTAGCAGATGGGACAAGCACATTATGTACTGAGCTAATTTAGAAACCATGAAGAAATTAGCAGACACGTTTATCTTTCTTTCTACTTTTTTTTCTTCGTGGGGGTAGTTGGGTGAGGCACAGGTGATGTGTATCTTGTATAACTGGGGAGTCCAGCTGATACTGACTTACATTTGGGCAAAGCCTCTGATGTCCTTGCTGCAGGCAAGATGGGGTGTGTTGATATTTCTTCAGTTTCAACACTTCCATTCACTCTGTCCCTCACTTTCATCTCATCTGCTATCTCTTCTATCTCTTCCCCCCGCCCCCACCCCTTTCTCTTGGAGAGACAAAATGATCCACAAGGGTTGACCTCTCGTTAAACTCAAAACAATCGA
Organism: Lucinisca nassula; assembly: GCA_963580285.1. Classification (NCBI taxonomy): domain Eukaryota; kingdom Metazoa; phylum Mollusca; class Bivalvia; order Lucinida; family Lucinidae; genus Lucinisca; species Lucinisca nassula. The sequence goes on along the minus strand of OY757012.1, from coordinate 70,928,898 downwards.
TGAATCATTTTTATTTTCTTCGTCCAATTTTTTAACCCGGACAAAATGTCTAGATAACTGCTTGATCTGCGACTGGCATTGTTATCATAATAATTATTCCTCATAAATCAACTTTCCTCAGTACTTTCAGTACTTTGATATATAACAAGTCACCATAAAATTCAGGTTCCGATAGACCTTGTTGCAGAAGAGATTTGTTTGTTTGATTTGAGGATGAACGTCAACGTCAACACTGTATAGGTCATTTTGGAGACGTTGCTTCCAACTGTGTGTGACTTTTACCCGACATTGAGATGAAATGACAACTAAAGACCTTTCGCCCAATGAAACCATTAGGGTTAATAGGCATGGACGGTCCGACTCGTACCGCTTTTCCTTGGATGGCTTAGATACTCTAAGCGGTATACCAGTACTCGTGTGCGGTCCGATTCAGCTCTGCGTGGAAGCATCACGCAGACCATTTATTTCTTCAAGCCCCGATGGGCGGGGGGCCTAAAGCAGAAGAGATTTAAGTCATACATTGAATTTTTAGATTAAATTGGAATGACGTCTATAAAATTGTGAAAAGGTTTGTGTAGTTTATGATACCGATAACCGTGATTAAGAAGTAAAGCAGTTAACAATTTATTACGAGTGTTGAAGTCAGTTTCATGACTAGACACTCTGGCAAATAGAATTGCGAAATATAAACGCCATAGGATGCCGCACGGGGAACATCACCATCCAAGAAAGGAAAATTTACAATCTTAAAATCAAAATCATCGAGTTTATTATAAATTTTGCAAGAAACAAATTCAGCTCTGCGTAGAAACATCACGCAGCCCATTTATTTCTTCAAGCCCCGATGGGCGGGGGCCTAAAGCAGAAGGGACTAAGTCAAACATTGAATTTTGAAATTAAATTGGAATGACGTCTATAAAATTGTGAAAAGGCTTTGTGTAGTTTATGATACCGATAACCGTGATTAAGAAGTTAAGCAGTTAACAATTCATTACGAGTGTTGAAGTCAGTTTCATGACTATACACTCTTACAAATAGAATTGCGAAATATAAACGCCATAGGATGCCGCACGGGGAACATCACCATCCAAGAAAGGAAAATTTACAATCTTAAAATCAAAATCATCGAGTTTATTATAAATTTTGCAAGAAACAAATCCATCTAGATAGATGTAAATCCAAAAACCGGGTCTCGGTATCAGAAGAATTTGCTTTATTTAACTGAAGTTCTAAACCATCGAAAAAGGTACTGTCAATGTTCAATAAATCATCAAAATATCAAGGCATTGTCCTAAAAAAACTTATTTTTATTATTTTATATGATTCACGCTGTATGGATGTTGTTTTACAGGTTTAGAACCATCAATGTCCACATCGTGAATATTTTGTCTGTCCGAGTCGGACTATTGAAAAAGTGCCAAATGGATTACCAGGATTGAGTCTTGGACCTGTCTGTAGGTTTAAAGGTTTTCTAGGATACGGCATGTTCACAAACGAAACTTAATGAGTCAAAGCATAAACATCTGCTAAACGAAAAGCTTCCTCCAAAGTTTCAACCTGTTTTTCATCGAGAAAAAACTTAATGTCTGAATTTATGCACCGTTTGAACTCTTCAATACGGACAAGCTTTCCACAATCTGATCCTACTGTTTAGAAGAACACCACCTATCAAATAGCTGTTCTTTGATTCGAGCAATTCTTAGACTACATGTTCATGAGTCTGGAAAATTTCTCTTTAAATTAACAATTCCTAATTTTTTCATGTATGCCTCAGGGACCAACTGATATGCCTTAACAAAAAGTTCTTTTACCAAATTATAGTCTGAGCTTTGACCTACAGTCAGCTGAGTGTAAATGTCTCTAGCTGTGATCATCTATGCATACTCTATGAATACATTGGAGAATGCTAATCAATTGCTTGCACCATAGAAATTATTTCAACACAAACCACTGCGATTTTTAAATAATATGCATTCAATTAACGAAATTGTTTCGGATGTTCGGCTTTGATACATAAAAGTGAACAATTTGTTAGTCGCGTAATGTATTTTTATTTCCATGATCAGTTTGTCAGTACTGTTGAAAAAGTATTTTTAATCCAAAAAACTCTAAATTTTGTAGTTATTTTTCAACCGTCAACCTTATTCGCAAACCAAACCCTGCCAAAACAGCCGAAGGTTGAGGATTGTGGCCACGTAAAATTGATTTAAGCCACCCCCCCCCCCTCCCCACCGGAAGATTTCGTTTCACTGACCGTTCCAAGGCGATTCTTCTGTCGCGGTTTATTTTATGGTTTGTTTTGGGGTGCCTGTGTCGCTTATATTATTTTGTTTTGGATAGCCAATTGGCCATTATGTGGGATAGCTTTCCGCTATTGATGTTTCCATTAGGGTCTGCAGTTTAATGTTTCTGTTTCTTTCACTTTAGTATCTCTGATGGGAGCTATGGGTTTATTGTATCGATTCCTGATCATTGCCTTCACTTCTATTTTTATATTCAGTGCCACTGAAAAGCATGCACAATTTTTCAGTGTTTAAAGCGAAAAACGGAGGATTGTGGCCACGTAAAATCGATTTAAGCCCCACCCCCCTCAGTGGAAATCTTTCCACTGACCGTTCCAAGGCGGTTCTTCTGTGGCGATTTATTTATGTTGTTGTTTGTTACTTACTGTGTGTATCACTTGTGTCTTTTTATTTTGGATGGCCATATGGCCATTTTGTGGGAAAGTAACTGTCCTTATGGCCTTCCTTTGTTTAGGTTTCCATTATGGTCTGGTCGCTTAATGTTTGTGTTTCTTTCCCTTTGGAGTCTTTGATGGGTGGAGTAAGTTAATTGTATCGATTCCTGATCTTTGTTTTACTTCTACTTTGAGGGCCAATGGTGATGCCTACTTGGCCGAAACTAACTACTCTGGCCCCGGAAAACTTGTACACTCCATATTTTTTTAGTTCTGTGGTGCATTTCATGCTTACAAAGGATAACTGTTTCGTTGAATATAAGCTATAGATTTTTTCCGGGACTTTGATTACAAAGTAGTAGTATAAAATAAACCTCTATATACAGTGTACTGCGGTGCCGGATAGCCTTATATGCGCTATATGAGCATTCTTTTTTTCGGAATGCCTCTGTAGCGCAGTAGGTAAGGACGTCGGCCACTGCAGAAAAAGTATAGATTTATTATTCTATAACTTGAAGAGAAATTAGAAAAAAAGATAATCTTGACAGTACAGTAGGTGTAGATCAGCACTTACTTACCAGACATACTTAGCAGACATACTTACCAGACATAATTAAGCGTATGAAACACCATTGCATCATGTATTAGCATCCATGACGCATCAGTGATGTGGATCAACAGTTTAGTCCTCGAAATCGATAATCTCTGTCTACATTATCTGTTATTTTCTTGGTTAATGAATAAACATTACAGATGTCTTCGCCCTTTTTTCAAAAACCAGTGGTAACTCTGGCTAAGAATAACATGGGGAAAAATATCTCATTCAGCCAAAACTTGTGAGAAGTCATGAATATTGAGTGAGAAATTTTAGCAAAATCATCACCTAAGCCATATTTTGCTTAACCAACTGGGATTTACAGGTGTATACATCATTCTTATTATTTCTCCTCAAAAACATACATTACTCATTAGATCCACAATCTATGTTTCGATCAGAAATATGAAAGATGTAATAAAAGTTATCTTAAAATTTGCATTTTTTTTTTTTGATAAAATTTTCAAATCTCCCCAGAAAATTTTCCCTAAAAAGGAGACAAGTTTTATGAATTCTTATGTGCTATCCTGCAAACTGAGCCCCATGGAAAACTTCAGAAAAAAAACTGTGCTCCTCAGCAGAAGGCCTTATCCTAATCTTTCCTTTAAATATAGTCACTGATAATAAGGAAGGTAATTTGGCCAAAATTGTCTCCAATGATGATGTCATTCTGTTGTGTTGTAATCTCTTTAAGTAAATTTGTTTTTGTTTTTTTTTTCTTTTCAGGTGGAAAGGTCACCCTGTGGTTCTGGTTGTGCTGCACATGTTGCACAGTTATATTACAAAGGCAAACTACAGCAAGGGCAAAACCGTAAAATCAGGTCCGGCAGGACTATTTTATCTCCAATGCCCTTTGTGAAAAGAATGACCCTTACAAAGGCCTAGTTGTTGAAATATCTGGACACAGTTTCTATACTGGATTTACGTCGTTGATTTTGGAAGAAGGGGATGCAATAGGCAAAGGATTTTTGTGGAAGTTGGCTATTGTGCTGTTGATGGTTCTTCACGTGTTTTCAGACAAAGTAACATCCAAGGAAGTTATATGATCAAGGCTGTTTGACCAGCGTTATCTGTGATTTTCATAGGAATTATCAGGAAATGCTGAGCCTATTAATTTTCTTTTCACTTTCATTTTAGAATATTAACCAGTCAAATAAACTGAAACAGACTGTTGCGCAATATATGTATCATCTAGTTTGAGTGAAATAATTGACAGATTATATGTTGACCTGTTGAAACCGAAGTCTACGGTGCACCGGTTCAAATAACAGTGTATCATACGATTTCTTTTTTCTCGCCGGTTTTAAATTTCCCAGTATTTTGACTACTCTTGAATTTACATGTATATAAAATCACAGTCTAGTAGTAGTGAGAAAAAACAACTAAGGGGCTGTTGCGAGTGATCTAGTTTGAACATCAACAGAAGTCAAATGCACAGCAACAAGTACCAACACGACCGTCATGACAGGATACATAAATGTTGGCTTTTACGTTTGGAATTTCTGGTCTGTTGTTTTTCTTGGTCAAACACAACTATTGCCGTTTCAAACACTCTTTTTACTCCAACGTCATTAATCGATGAACATTCAACATATTCTTTAGCACCAAATGATTTTGCAGACTTAATCCCCTGTAGCATCGATATAGGCTGCAGACCTACGTCTTTCAATTTCGTAAGAGCTTCTGTATCATCTCGGAGATCTGTTTTCATTCCAACCAGTATAAACGGAGTTTTGGGTGTTAATATTCTAATTTCCGTCAGCCATTTCTGACGCACATTTTCAAGTGTTTCCGGTTCCGTTACACTGAAACAGACGAGGAAGATATCTGTTTTGGCACAGAAAGTTTCTCGAAAACGGCGATACTCATCCTGAAATATAAAAAAAAGGATTCTGTAATAAGATGCAAATATCGCATACTTATTAAAAATTGAAAACAAAATGTTGAGATTAGCACATATTCCTTGTTCTTAATGTTTGCGTTTGCGTTGGTTCCTGATAAGCACAACACTGAGCAACCAGGACATTCATGCTGTCATTGTAAACATTAAATAGCCAAGAAATACAATACGAATGTTCTGGTAAAACGTATGTCATGCATAGTATGATGATTGTTATGCATACTATGCTATTTCAGTTTTAGCTCACCCGAGTCAAAGGCTCACAAGATGGCTTTCGAGGTTGGCTTGGCTCGATTAATATAGTAACACTATACATCGTTTGTAACATTTTGAATAAGAATATCTCCAGGAATAGAAAGCTTATTTTAGTCACATTTTGCCAGTAGCGTCTCTTGGGATGATTGAAAAATAGAAGTGGAGGCAATGATCAGGAATCGATACAATTATCCCACAGCTCCCATCAGAGACACCAAAGGGAAAGAAACAGAGACATGAAACAACAGACCCTAATGAAAACATCAACAGCTGAAAGCCTAATGGACAGTTACTTTCTCACAAAATGGCCAATTGGATATCCAAAATAAAATAATATAAGCGACACAAACACCCCAAAACAAACCATAACAAAAGATACACCACGACAGAAGAACCGCCTTGGAACGCTCAGCGAAACGAATTCCACTGGGGTGTGTGTGTATGTTGGGGGGGGGGGGGGGGGGGGGTCTGCAGCAGGCAGATGGGTACAAAAATGTAACATCCATGGTTGCAGAAAGTGAGGACAAGAGTAAGATCACAGATAAGTTCGAATTCCTAACAAGACATTATTTTTCTTTTAACTATTGCCCATTAACAGTGACAAAAGTGTCTTCAGCTTTTTCGCCACTTTTCACCATATCTGTATAAATAAAATGCAGGTAATGGGGGCAGACACCAACATGACTGAGTTTGAATTTCAGGCAGCTCAGATCAGTTACTTTGTAGTGAATCACCCCTGAGTACACCCATTGGCTTTGAATAGTAGAAATATTGTCTCCATTTTAGCTTACCTGAGCCGAAGGCTCAGTGGGGGAGCTACTGTGATTAGAATCATGTCATGTTAAAATACAAGATTGCCAGTGGGCACTGCCCACCTGAGCTCTGGCGAGCGTAGTGGCTCATGTGCCTCTTGCCTCTTGTCTGGCGGTCATTTCACTCATCGGCGCGGAACCGTTTTACCTTTTTAGCTCATCAGAGCTTATAGAATAGGCAGTTGTCCGTCGTCGTCCGTCGTCGTCTGTCAACACTTTCAAACGACATCTCCTCTGAAGCCACTGGTCCGATTGGGTCAAGGTTTCATCTGTAGCATCCTTTGGCTGGGGGATTGAAAGTGTATGTTTATGAAATTTGGCACATAAGTTTTGTTGCTATTGCAACTTATGGTGTCCTTTGATTTATAATGGGGAAAATTTAAAATGGCAATAACTGCCAAGCCTTTGCAGTTATTTTGACAAAACTTGCATAGAAGTGTTCCTTATGCAATCTACTATCTGCCATATGTTTTTTGGTTGCCATGGAAACCAAAATAAAAAAAAAAACTTGACAAAATCATCTCCTCAGAAAGCATATGCTCTATGAAGCTGAGACTTAATTTCACCGTATTCACCTTTTTTTTTTTTTTTTTTTTTTATGAAAATCGCTCTCTAGTTTAGTTGCTATGGCAACTTAGAGTTTCAATTGACTTTTAAAGGGGAAAATAGAAAAATGGCATCTACTGCCAAGCCTTTGCAGATATTTCGATAAAATTTCCATAGACATGTTTCTTAAGCAATCTACTATCTGCAATATGATTTTAGGCCTACTGCTCAGTTTTGTTGGTTGCCATGGAAACCAAAATGCAAAAGCGATCTACTATCTGCCATATGATTTTATACCAACTGCTCATTTTTATTAGTTGCCATGGAAAAAAACTTTAAAAATCATCCTCTCTAAGAGGCTGAGACTTTATGAAAATATTTACCATATTTGCCTCAACAGGTTTTGTGTGTTTTTTTTTTTTTTTTTTTTTTGTTTTTTTTTTATACAATTCAGCTCTCCTGTTTGGTTGCTATGGCAACATTGACTTATAAAAGGGAAAATTGAAATATCGCATTTTCTGCCAAGTAGATGTAAAACAAAGATCAGGAATCGATACAATTAACTTACTACACCCATCAAAGACACCAAAGGGAAAGAAACACAAACATGAAGCGACCAGACCATAATGGAAACCTAAACAAAGGAAGGCCATAAGGGCAGTTACTTTCCCACAAAATGGCCAAATGGCCATCCAAAATAAAAAGACACAAGTGATACACACAGAAAGTAACAAACAACAACATTAATAAACCGCCACAGAAGAACCGCCTTGGAACGGTCAGTGGAAAGAATTCCCCTGGGGGGCTTAAATCGATTTTACATGGCCATAATCCTGCCCCTAACCTCTGTCGCGGTATACATTAATTTTGTTTAGTCCGCATGAAGGCTTCCTAACTTATCAGTGTAACATCTCCGAGAACATACAAATCAAAAAACTACAGAGATGAAACAAGGTTGAGGACGCGACAGAATACAACAACAGAATTGCTGGAGCAAAATAAAACCAACAGATAGACTCCGAGGGGCCCGACCAAAGACGGAGCATCAGGCGCCAACCAACATAAAGTATACTAAAATAAAATTCCATTTATGTTTTTACGCTGGAACCGTCATATAATCTTAGGCCCGACCCACCGGTGTGCAATCAAAGAGGGAAGCAAAGTTGCCAACCGTGATTGGATTAACCACCATGTATGCAGTCTGTTTTATAACATTTATGTTGTACCCAATCTTTATATATCGACGAACGATTTTACGAAATTGGGTACTTAAGTCTTTAAAGGCATGTATTTTTCTAAATTTATATACTAAGTCACCATAGAATTCGGGTTCCGATAGGCCTTGATGCAGAAGTGTTATAAGTCCAACATTGAATTTTAAAACCAAATCAGAATGACGTCTAAAAAACTTAGAAAAGGCTTTACGTAGTTTATGATACCGATACCCCTGATTAAGTAGTTTATCGGTTAATAATTTATTACGCGTGTTGAAGTCGGATACATGACTAGACACTCTAGCGAATCGAATTAACTGCGAAATATAAACCCAGTACTATGTCGCACGAGGAACATCACCATCCAAAAAAGGAAAATTTACAATCATAATCATCACGTTTATCATAAATTTTGCAAGAAATAAATCCATCTACAATAGATAAATGTAAATCCAAAAAGGGGGCCTCGGTATCAGAGGAATTTGCCTTGTTTAACTGAAGTTCTAGGGGATAAATATGACTCATCAAACCATCAAAGTAAGTCTTGTCAATATTTAATAAATCATCTAAATATCTAGAAGTAGAGCTAAAAGCTTCAATAATTTCAAATTGGTTATCAATGGAAAGCGACAACATGAAGTCTCTTTCATAACAATACAAGAACAGATCAGCCACAAGAGGTGCGCAATTCTTACCCATCGGAATACCCACAATTTGTCTAAATAAGTTAGCACCGAATCTAATATTAATATTGTCAAGTAGAAAGGTGAGGGCATCACACACTTTCTGACATGACCAAAGTGTATAATTCTTATGCTCTTTAGAAGTGAAAAATGAATTTCTGACATTACATGCAAGATAGAGAGAATCTTCTCTGTGAAAAGCCTATTCAATTAAATCATTAAGCTTTTCTTTTATAAGTTTATGAGGAAGTGTAGTGTAAAGAGTGGAAAAAAGTAGACAGACTTGAATGTCGGTTGAATGTCGGTTGGTGCCTGATGCTCTGTCTCTGGTCGGGCTCATCGGAGTCTAACTGTTGGTTTTCTTTTGCTCCAGCATTTCAGTGGTTTCTTGCTGTCGAGTCCTCACCGTTGTCTCACCTCTGGGGTTCTTTGATTTTTGTGTTCACGGAGATGTTGCACTGATGAGTTAGGAGGCCTTCATGCGGACTGAACAAATTATTTGTCTAAATCGCGGCGGAAGTAAGGGCGAGGATTGTGGCCACGTAAAATCGATTTAAGCCCCCCAGTGGAAATCTTCCACTGACCGTTCCAAGGCGGCTCTTCTGTGGCGATTTATTTGTGTTGTTGTTTGTTACTTGCTGTGTGTATCACTTGTGTCTTTTGGTTTTGGATGACCATATGGCCATTTTGTGGGAAAGTAACTGTCCTTATGGCCTTCCTTTGTTTAGGTTTCCATTATGGTCTGGTCGCTTAATGTTTGTATTTCTTTCCCTTTAGTGTCTTTTATGGGTGGAGTAAGTTAATTGTATCAATTCCTGATCTTTGTTTTACTTCTACTTTGAAGCACGAAAACGTCTGGATTTCAATTCATTTAAAACCTCATTCAAATTTTTATAGACCAAAACAGATTTCTTCCTGATCTTTCAAAGACTTTATCACAATAATTAATCACAAGCCTTTGAAGATATTTTGAAAAAAAAAAAAACTTATATAAGAAATATTCTTTAAGCAATCATCAATCTGCTATATGAATTTAGACCAACTGTTCACTTTTATTGGTTGCCATGTGAACCAACCTCCACCCAAAAATAGATAAACAACACTTAAAATCATCGTCTCAGAAACCATATGTTTTATGAGGCTGACACTTTACGGAAATATTCACCACATTTACCTAAACATTTTTTTTTTTTATGAAATTTGGCTCTTTTTGTTTGTTTGTTTCATTTAAGGTTAAACGTTCCCGTCAACACTGTACAGGTCATTTTGGAGACGTTGCTTCCAATTTTGTGGGACTTTTACCCGACATTGAGATGAAATGACTTCTCAAGCCCTGTCGCACAATGAAACAAATAGGGTTTATAAGCATGGGCCGTCCGACTCGCACCGCCCCGCCTGGGCAGGTTTAGATCCTCTAAGCTGTTTACTAGTACTCGTGTGCGGTCGGATTCAACTCTGCGTGGAAGCATCATGAAGCCCTTCTCTTTTTTCAAGCCCCGATGGGCGGGGCCGTTTGACTCTTTAGTTTGGTTACTATGGCAACATAGAGATTTCATTGACTTATCACGGGGAATATTTAAAAATGGAATTAACTGCACTGTCAAATAAAAATCAAAGATGAGTTCCTTTAAGAGCAATGAAAATATTCTTAAGAAAGAAGATGGGTCATACTACGTAGTTTCGGCTAATAAAGCCTCATCAGTGACCCTGTAATGATCCGGCAACGAAAGCCAGAGGAAGCATACTGCAATTACTTCAAGCCTTTTGAAGATATTTTGATAAAACTTCCATAGAAATGTTCCTTAAGCAAACTACTATCTGCCATATGTTTTTGGCCTACTGCTCCTTTCATTAGTTGCCATGGAAACTAAATGCCCCCCAAAAAAGAAAAAAAAGTACTTAAAATCATCGTCTCAGAAACCATATTTTTTATTGTAAGGCTGAGACTTTATGGAAATATTCACCATGTTTGTATCAACAGGCTTTGTGTTTTTAAAATGCAATTCGGCTCTTCAGTTTGGTTGCTATGGCAAATTAAGAGTTTCCAGAGATTTTGCGCATCCCTTGTGGCTGACTTGTTCTTGTTTTGTTATGAAAGAGACTTCAAGATGTCCCGTTCCGCTGAAAACCAATCTGAAATCATTGGAACCTTTAGCTCTACTTCTAGATATTTGGATGATTTATTAAATATTGACAATACCTATTTCTATGGTTTGAACAGTCAAATTTACCCCCCCCCCCCCCCAGAACTTCAGTTAAATAAAGCAAATTCGTCTAATACCGAGGCCCCGTTTTTGGATTTATGATAAACGCGATGATTTTGAGATTGTAAATTTTCCTTTCTTGGATGGTAATGTTCCTCGTGCGACATCCTATGGCGTTTATATTTCGTAGTTAATTTCTCTCAGTGTCTAGTCATGTAACTGACTTCAACACTCGCCCATCGGGGCTTGAAGAAATATATGGGCTGCACGATACTTTCACACAGAGCTAAATCCGACCCGCACACGAGTACTGGTAAACCGCTTACAGGATCTAAGCCTGTCCAGGCAAAGCGGTGCGAGTCGGAGCGTCCATGCTTATAAACCCTATTGGTTTCATTGGGCGACAGGGTTTGAGAATTCATTTCATCTCAACGTCGGGTAAAAGTCCCACAACATTGGAAGCAACGTCTCCAAAATGACATTTACAGTGTTGACGGGGACGTTAAACCTCAAATCAATCAATCAAAAAAAAAAAAAAAACAACACTCGTAATAAATTGTTAACTGCTTAACTTCTTAATCAGGCTTATCGGCGACATAAATTACGCAAAGCCTTTTCACAATTTTATAGACGTCATTCCGATTTAATTTCAAAATTCAATGTTGGACTTAAATCTCTTCTGCATCAAGGTCTATCGGAGCCCGAATGCTCCGGGAAGGTACTTCATACTTCGTGTCCTGAAATCTAACTTGGGCAACTGTGCAGGTAAAATTAGTGCTTTAAAAATTGATGCTTGCAAATGTTTCTTTCTAAATTTATAGGTCTAAGATTTCAGGACACGGAGTATGAAGTACATAGTACAAGGGCTTTCATATAAACGCCCTGATAGAGATCAGATTCAGGACACGTTACACAGAATGAAATTCAGGCTAACATAGGTTCCTGGGTGTCCTGGAGTCTCTGATTTCTCTGTTAATTGAATTATACTCATTTTACTTACGTTACTGATCTTCACATCAACACTATAAGTAAAATAAGCAAGTTTACAGTATTCTACTTAGGTTACTCAGTTTACTTACCTGGCACTACAGCAGTATAAGTAAACTAAGTAGATGTCAAAAAATCCATGCCCCTCGATTAAAAAAACATGTTGAATTATACTCATTTTACTTACGTTACTGATCTTCACATCAACACTATAAGTAAAATAAGCAAGTTTACAGTATTCTACTTAGGTTACTCAGTTTACTTACCTGGCACTACAGCAGTATAAGTAAACTAAGTAGATGTCAAAAAATCCATGCCCCTCGATTAAAAAAACATGTTACATAAATTTAAGTGCAATAAGCTAATTAGACAAAAAAGAACGATTTTACAAAGTTTTAAGAGAAATATCTCAAATTTGCTGACCAGAACACTGAAGCATGATACTATAATAAATGAGCTTAGTAGGATAAGTAACATAAGTAGGCATATAGCTAGCCAAGGATGGTACATGTATCAACCTCACTCTTAAGATAAGCTAAGTAACGTAAGTAATGTAAGTTGACTAATCAAACCACCGAAAGTCAATTAGAATTCTACTCAGATTACTTAGTTCACTTATTCTACTTACCCTACTCATCCTCGTTGGGACAGACTTCGCCGCTTACTTAGTTTACTTAGCTTACTTAACTTACCCAGGTATGAGCAGCTTAGCTGGTGGAGTAGTTGCTTACTTATGTTACTTAGAATTCTACTTAGGTTACTTGGTTTACTTATCCTACTTACCTTACTTACCTTACTCATTGTTGTTCAAAGGGACCATGTAACCTACTTAGTCTACTTAGCTTACTTACATTGTTCGCGGAATTGCAGTATGTTTCCTCTGGCTTTCTTTGCCGGATCATTTCAGGGTCACTGATGAGGCTTTATTAGCCGAAACTACGTAGTATGACCCATCTTCTTTCTTATGAATTTTTTCATTGCTCTTAAAGGAACTCATTTTTTGATTTTTATTTGCCTTCACTGCGGCTGGTGTTGTGCCGTGTGGCGGCCGTAAAACGTCTCCCCGTACATCAACCATAGTGCAGTTTATATTTTACTTTTGGTCCTTTGAGATCAGCGTGAATATTCTGAGAAATCAAAATTAATTATTGGTTTAGACTCATATTCTAGACAGGTTTTTAATTATTTGGACCCCATTTTGGTTTGTGTCGGTCTTTGAGTCGACTGCCTGTTCGGGGTTCGCGGAATTGCAGTATGTTTCCTCTGGCTTTCTTTGCCGGATCATTTCAGGGTCACTGATGAGGCTTTATTAGCCGAAACTACGTAGTATGACCCATCTTCTTTCTTATGAATTTTTTCATTGCTCTTAAAGGAACTCATTTTTGATTTTTATTAACTTACATTATTATTGGTAATGTAGCTGTTAGATCTGTTACTTACCTTTACTTATGTTACAAGACATTCTACTTAGTTTACTTATCCTACTTAACCCACTTATTCCCATTCGATAAGCGTTCGATTATTTACTTAGTTTACTTAGCTTACTTAGCTTACCCGGGTAAGGAATATATTGATTGTATGGTAGATACTTACTTCACCTAGTTAATTCATCTTAGTTTACTTATCCAACTTACCCAACTCATCGTCATTGGTAATACTACCACACCTACTTATCTCACTTATCTTACTTAACTTACTTTGGCTCTCACTGAGGCAGTTGATCCTGTTTCGAGTTATTTGAGTCTACTTAAGTTACTTATCGTACTTAGCTTATTTACGCTGACCAACACTGACGGTCTGACCTGTCTGTTGTAACTTAGGTCAATACACTGGCAGCTATGACTACTTAGTTTACTTATTTGGCCTGTGAGTGCTTATACATGTATTATAATTGCCTGTTCTTTGATATTTTGGTTTATAACATTATTATAAGCTCAGGTCACTCAAAATAATGTGTATCTTGTCGTTTCGGTGGGTGGAACTGGAATGTTTACCTCAACTCAGTTTACTTACGTAACTTATCTAAAAGTATTGATGGGTAAGTAATCTAAGTAAAGTAAGTAAACTACCGCAAGACGGCTTTATTAGCTCATTTCTGGCGAAACATGACAAGATATATAAGTAAACGACACAGAATGCAATGCTAGTGATTATGGAGGCTGAGCTTAACCTCAGCTCACCTTACTTACTTTACTCACCTGACAATGATGACTGATAAGTAATCTAAGTAAAGTAAATAAATACCGCAAGACTGCTTATTTGGCTTATTCCTGGACAAAAATGGAATGAGTTGTGTAAGTAAACAACATAGAAGGCATGAATAGCGCTTTTAGATGAATTTCAGGACCCGGAGTATGAAGTATAAGCCCGAATTTTATGGTGACTTAGCATATAAGATCAGAAAAATATATAATTGTAATGACTTCAGTACCCAATTTCGTAAAATTATTCTTCGATATAAATCTTACACGACAGACTGCATGCATGGTAGTTAACCCAATCACGGTTGACAACTTTGCTTCCCTCATTAATTGCACGCCGGTGGGTCAGGCCTCAGATTCTATGACGGTTCGATCCAGCGTAATGGCTTACTGAGAATTACAGTGAATCTAATTGTATGCTATGTTGGTTGGTGTCTGATGCTCTGTCTCTGGTTGGGCCCATCGGAGTCTAAATGTTGGTTTTCTTTTGCTCCAGCATTTCAGTGGTGTCTTGCTGTCGAGTACTTACCATTGTTTAATCTCTGTTGTTGATTGATTTTTGTGTTCACGGAGATGATGCACTGATGAGTTTGGAGGCCTTCATGCGGACTGAACAAATTATTTGTCTAAATGCGATGGAAGTAAGGGCGAGGATTGTGGCCACGTAAAATCGATTTAAGTGGAATTCGTTACACTGACCGTTCCAAGGCGGTTCTTCTGTTGTGGTTTATTTTTGTTATGGCTTGTCTTTTAGTGTGTGCATCGCTTATATTATTTTGCGTTGTATAGCCAATTGGCCATTTTGTGGGAAAGTAACTGTCCTTTTGGTTTTCCGCTAGCGATGTTTCCATTAGGGTCTAGTTATTTCATGTTTGTGTTTCTTTCCATTGGTGTCTCTGATTGGAGCTGTGGGTTAATTGTATCGATTCCTGATTATTGCCTTCACTTCTATTTTGCCAATCCGACCAGTATGATCTTTCTTCGCTCTGCACTATAAGCGCAGACAAGGGCCCCAGGTTTCAGCATGTTAGCAGTGAAGCCCGTCGCCTGATTGGGGAGATACGGTGGCCATGATCTTGTATAATAATAATAATGATAATGATAATAATGTTATTATTTTTGGAGGATAATATATTTCGAAATGCATACTACTCTGACATATAGGCTCCTACAAACACATAGAAATTAAATACATATATATACAAGCATATATAAATATTTTCGAATTAAAAACCTTAAAAAATAACCTTGACTGAAAATGATAGAATATTTATGAGATTACACAGTCATTCAAATGCGTTGTACTGCGCAGTTATAATA
Source organism: Lucinisca nassula (assembly GCA_963580285.1). Taxonomy (NCBI): domain Eukaryota; kingdom Metazoa; phylum Mollusca; class Bivalvia; order Lucinida; family Lucinidae; genus Lucinisca; species Lucinisca nassula. The sequence continues at coordinate 70,913,504 of OY757012.1, read as the reverse complement.
ATACACTGTCTATATAAGTTGTGCTTAAAATTACAATAAAGTGTACTTATAAAGTTTTATCTTAAATCTAGAAAATGTTCTTTGACATACTAATAAATAAAATATCAACAAAGACCAACGAGGGCGTGTATAAACAGTGCAAGCAGTGTAAATAAATGTTGTTTCTTTTCTTTTTTTCTTGCAGTCATTTAATGCTTTTTATGTCCCCCGAGATTATGAGTCGGCAAACTGTCTTATTTGGAAGTTTTCTACCTAGGTCGTTACCGACGGCACCGTCAGAAAACCTTGATAACATTTACCTGGGTCGAGTCAGGATACGTGGCAGAAGCCAATGTCCAAACAACTTGCCCAATGATACCAGGGATTACGTACGTCGATGTACAAATGAGAAATTGAACACATGCATTTCTTAATTGTTGTCTTTAACATCAATACAGAACATCTTTATATACTTTTTTCACAATAAATACATTGTATCATCTAAAAACTGCTATTCTTACAGAATTAGTTTGTAATTTACTGAATTAGTTTTTAATTTATTCTGCTGCAAACATGTAGATTACTAAGAATGTTAACTTTTAATAACTTCTGTACTCGGATATTGATTTAGATCATCACTAATTTGCTACAGTGTTTATATGTTCTCCTTTGTGAAATTATTGGTGACAATATAACACCATCTGAAAAAGTTGATGACATTAACCTTTTGTTTAACAGGGATACATAAGACATCTACAGATTACAAACACAAATATGTTCTATACAAGGGTTATCCTTTGGAAGCAAGGACAATACCACAGAACTGGAAAATATTTGGAGCGTAGCTCTTGCAGCGTAGCTCCAGTGAAATGAGAAGTGATTTCGGCACTACTTTTAGCGTTACTGCTTATGACCTAATCACCAGTGAGAAAATAGAGCCCCGTGTTAACATAGTAGATTATTACGCCATGCGGTATCTTCTTATAGACTGCTTCACAGACCACCTATTTCAAAGGAATAGATGGATATTTTTAATAGGTGAACTGTGTGGCAATCTAATCTTTTTATAGTTCAGTTCATATAACCCGGTTTACAGTCCATTTTGTACCGTAAAATACCAAACCTGGCAACTGGCAAACAGGACAATCCAAGATCAGATACCACAAAACGCGGAGTCTCATTATGACCTACACTGCATACTTACAGAAGGTTCAGCCAGTTTTGCCAAATATTTCGTGGAAGCCACAACCTGACATCCCTGATTTTAAAATGAACTTTAATATTCCGTTGAGGTTTCCATTCGTTTTAAATTGGTTAAAAGTACGCAGTGTGGGTCGATAATATAATTCTTTGTTTCAGACATTTGGAATCATCAAGTCAATGAGTTTGGACAGGTGCACGTCAAGTGTTAAGGAGCAAGGCTTAAATTTTGCAGTTTAGACACAGATGAGACGCCACTTGTTGTAGCGTCTGATCTGGGTCTGCTATGTTTGTCCCCTTAAAAGGCTGCTAGACATATACTCAGCGTACGGGTTATGGGGGATGGGGAAACAATGTTACTTTGTTTAAAGCGACTTGTCTGCGTCCTAGGCATGTGACCATAAAGAAAGCAAATTATCAGTTCCTTGCAAAGCGGTGCGAGTCGGTCCGTCCATGCTTATAAACCCTATTGGTTTCATTTGGCGACAGGGCTTGATATGTCATTTCATCTCAATGTCGGGTAAAAGTCCCAGAATGTTGAGAGCAACGTTTCCAAGATGACCTTTACAGTGTTGACGGGGACATTAAACCTCAAATCAAACAAACTAACATATTACCTCCTAAACCTTAGACGCCTTTACGTCACCTTAAACTAAGTTCGTTTTTGGCTCCAGCAGACAAATAATTTCTGAAGTTACAACCGTTGGAAGCCGAAATACACCAAATAAACGAAAATAACAGACTCGGTTTTATTGAGTTTGTTCATGACCAGTACCGATGTGGTCATGTGTGTGTGTGTGTGTGTGTGTGTGTGTGTGTGTGTCAATAGGATGATGCAAGGTTGTGACGTCAGGGAAACCCCCGTTAAGCTGACAATCCGGCTAGGCTATTTGAAGCAATGGCGTCGTGGAAATTCATCTAATTAGAGCTATGAGTCAGCGTCATCCCGACCATCCATTTATAGCGTCAAATCCACGCCATGACGTTATCGCGTCAATGCGGCAATGCAAAGGACAGATAATCTGGCCATCATATACTACTATTGGGTACAACATAAATGTATTTACGACCTCTTTAATTGCACGCCGATGGGTCAGGCCTCAGATTCTTTGACTGTTTACTCAGAATTAAAAGTTAATTTTTATGTTATGTTGGTTGGCACCTGATGCTGTCTCTGGTCTCGGGCCCTTCATACGGACTGGACAAAGTACATGTATATCTTTTTTATGAAGTGGATGGGTGGGCCATGGCCCTGGCGCACCCTTGGAGACCCCTAGGTTGGAATCACTGAATGTGTCATCATAAGGAACAAGAATATATATGGTTTAGGCGGGGATCTGAAAGGTTTCTTAGATATTGGACCTTTTACGAAGTGGGTGTGTGTGGGGCATGGCCCGGGCACATCCCAGGGGACCCCCAGGTTGGCATCTCTGAACGCGTTTTATCATAAGAAACAAGAATATATATGGTTTTGGGGTGGGGATCTGAATGGTTTCTGAGATATATCGTCTTTTATGAAGTGGACGGATGGGGCATGGTCCCGGCGCACCCCGGAAGACCCCTAGGTTGGGATCACTGAATGCGTCTTATCATAAGGAACAAGAATATATATGGTTTAGGGGTGGAGATCCGAATGATTTCATATATATTGGGTCTTTTATGGAGTGGATGGGGTGGGACATGGCCCAGGCACATCCCAGGGGACCCCAGGTTGGTGTCACTGAATGCGTCATATCATAAGGAACAAGAATATACAGTCCAAGCTGCGTTCAGCAAGCACCTCAGGGATAATAAAATGTGCTTGCTTAAGACAGGTGCTTGCTTAATACAGGTGAATTTTAATGCATTTGCCTTTTGGGGGAACTAAATGCCCGCTTGCTTAAGACAGGTTGCTTGCTTAATAGAGGTTGCCACTAAGACAGGTTTGACTATATATACTTATGGGGTGGGGATCTGAATGGTTTCTGAGATATATGACCTTTTATGCACTGGGGGGGGCATGGCCCTGACACACCCTGTGGGACCCCCAGGTTGGCATTAAAGCATGTGGCGAAAAGAAGTTCACTCAAGGAATATTTCTATAAAAATTTTGTCAAAATATCTGCAAAGGTTTGGCAGTAAATGCCATTTTCTATTTTCCCGATTATAAGTCTATGGAAAGTCTAAGTTGCCATAGCAACCAAACTAATGAGCCGATTTTCATTAAAAACACAAAATTTCAATCCCCCAGCCCGAGGATGCTACATATGAAATTTGGGTTGAATCGGCCCAGTGGTTTCAGAGGAGATGTCGTTTGAAAGTGTTGACGCCAGACGCCGGCGACGCAGACGCAGACGACGATGGACAACTGCCTATCCTTTAAGCGAAGGCTCTGGTGAGCTAAAAAAGAACAAAAAATGTACAACCGAAATTTGATACTGCACATTCAATGTTCATGTAATTCTAGTTTATAAGTTTATAACTAAACGGCTTTACTAATCAGATACCATTGCCTATTTCTTTCCGAAATGGTTCAATGTAATCACAATCGAGTCACTTGATATGGTCCGCCCCCGCCCATCGGGGCTTGAAGAAATAGATGGGCTGCATTAAGCTTCCACGCAGAGCTGAATCTGACCGCACACGAATACTGGTAAACCGCTTAGAGGATCTAAGCCTGTCCAGGCAAAGCTGTGCGAGTCGGACCGTCCATGCGTATAAACCATATTGGTTTCATTGGGTGACGGGGCTTGAGATGTCATTTCAGCTCAGTGTCGGGTAAAAGTCCCACAAAATTGGAAGCAACGTCTCCAAAATGACCTATACAGTGTTGACGGGGACGTTAAACTGCAAATCAAACAAACAAACATTTGATATGGCACAAATCTTTTCTTGTTTCTATTTGTTTTCTAGACAACATAATTTGCATGGGATCTATATCCCTACTTTAAATAAAGGTTCCTATTAAAAGGAAAGGCTTGCCTGGTTTTAAGGGTACTGTTCCTGGTGTAAATGCCACATGGATGTACGAGTTGATGTAGATAAAAGTACTGGTGAGGAAGCAAATTGCACTGTTCTTGTTAATGGGACATAGACTTTTGATGCAGTGTATTCAAAGGCAATATATGGTTTATCTACACATTGGAATGGACAAACCAATGAGGTGTCAATTTTCTATGTGGCACTACCCTGACATTTATTGGAAGAAATATTTCAATGTTAAGGTAACCAAGGCATTGACATGTGACCCAATGATCACATTCTCACTTTTGACCAACTATGATAGTAAGGGATCATTGTGATAACCCTGTTTTATTGAAATTTGCTCAGTAGTATCTGATTAGTAGTTTGAAGAAGACATTGTTAACAGACAGACAGGAGGAATAATGGACTTATGGAGCACGGACGATATGCGGTTTGGCAAGTAGAAATGGACAAACAAAACAAAATAAATGTCCCTAACAGATTTATGAGAGACAATAATGTGGTAGAACACATCATACATACTGTTTGTTTTGCTAGGTTTTACGCCCGTTCAACAATCTTTCAGTCATATACAGGCAGGTAGTTTCCTTATCATCGTTCCTGGAAAGTACCAGTACTAGACTCCGATCCTCCGACACAAACTACCAAATATTCTCACATAAACGATCATGGCCGGTAGCGGGGCTCGAACCCATGACCCTCCAGTGATTACAAGTCAGCGACGTTAATCACTGGAACACGGAGGCGGTCTTCCATACATACTGAGTAGATATTATACATACTGAGTAAACATGTAATTGTTAGGTGACGACTCAAATATACATACGCGGGAGTATAAGACGGAGGAAGAGACATTAAATGTTAACATCTTTGATTAGCAAAGTATAACAATAATATAAACAAGAGACAACCAAAGTAAACAATGTTACCAATGTTTACAGTTTTTATCTGAAAGTCTAAAAAGAAATAAACAGTATAAAGCTATTTAAGGTGAATCTTAATCATGATAAAAACTGGACCAATCGACTGTCAGTACGCCGTAAACTTTGTTCATTTATTGTTGGCAGTACCTTCAATATAACTAGAGCTGTCAGTGAAACTGACTAGCGCCCCGGCAGCTCTATCAGAGGAGTAGGAAAATGTTGATGTTAAAAAACTATAAAGAACAAGGAAATGAAAGAACATAGCTCATTTTGAACATGATAACTCGGTTTTAGAAACCAACCTGGGTTTTGCGCACAACGCATCCTCTCATGATGATTAACATTACTGTCAAGTTATTCTGAAATCAATCCAGGAATAAGAAAGATATTGATCGGACACGATAAAAAAGACGTTTATTTTTACCTTTCACCTCTAAGTATGACCTTGACCTTTGAGGTACGGACCTGGGTCTTGCGCGTGACACACTGTCACATTATGGTTAATATTTCTGCTAAGTAATATTTAAATCCATCCAGGTATAAGAAAGTTATCGATTGGACACAATAAAAAGACGCTTATTGACCTTTTATCTCTAAGTATGACCTTGACCTTTGAGGTACGGCTGTGGGTCTTGTGCAAGACACTCCGTCACATTATGGTTAATATTTCTGCTAAGTAATATTTAAATCCATCCAGGTATAAGAAAGTTATCGATTGGACACAATAAAAAGACGCTTTTTGACCTTTTATCTCTAAGTATGACCTTGACCTTTGAGGTACGGCTGTGGGTCTTGTGCAAGACACTCCGTCACATTATGGTTAACATCTCTGCCAAGTAATATTTTAATCCATCCAGGAATAACAAAGTTATTGATTGGACACGACAAAGTCCCTTTTTTGACCTTTAACCTCTAAGTATGCCTCGATAGCGCAGTGGTTAACGCGTTCCACTTATGATCGAGAGGTTGTGCGTTCGAACCGGCCACCGGTATCGAGGTGTGTCCTTGGGCAAGACACGTAATGACACTGCTCAACTCCACCCAGGTATAAATGGGTAGCAGTGGTGTAAAAGCCACTGCCTCTCTCTCGTGCTCGTGAAAACAACCGGAATGAGTGTTCGAGAGCGATTCAATAAGCGTGAAGCTTTCATCGCAATCGAACTAAAATAAATTAGTATAAACTAAGTATGACCTTGACCTTTGAGGTACGGACCTGAGTCTTGCGCGCAACACTCCATCACATTATGGTTAACATTTCTGCCAAGTATATATTTTAATCCATCCAGGAATAAGAAAGTTATGGAGGATAAAAAAAATGTGGACGGACAGACAGACGAACGGACAGAGTGATTACTATAGAGCACCCATACTTTCAGTTCGGGGCCCTAATAAGTTTGTACATATACATTATGATTCAATGGAGGTTTCAGGCACGTAAATCATAATTTTCAGTAAATGCTTTTATTCTAATTTCTCACTTGAATTTATTCAATTTCATTCGTGCAGGTAATTGAATAAGTGGAAAGTATAATTTCACCTTTATGTCCAATATGTACTCGCACATGTAATTGAAGGTTTCCATAGTTCAAATATTTCCGAACTCTGTGTGTCCACAATGTATCCATTTTAGAATGCATTCATCTGTTCGGAAATTTTTGAAACATGGAGTGAGTGAGTGAGTTTTAGTTTAACGTCCCACCAACAGCTAAGGTCATATGGAGACGCGTCCTCGGTTTAAAGACTCATCCGAAAGTCTGGAGAAGCCCGGGATCAAACCTGCGATCCCTGGTTTACAAGGCAAGTAGCATAACCACTGCACCACAGGGGCTTCTAATTTGAAACATGAAACCGTCAATAACATGTGTGAGTACATATTGGACATAGTGGTGAATATTATACGTTTCACCATATGCAATAGCTGGACGAATGAAATTGGGTAATTTCATGAGTAAAATTAGAATAGTAGCATTAAATGAAAATTGTAGATTGCCTGCTTGAAATTGTAGACTGCTACACAGATGATTTATGAATGTGGTCAGGTAAACTGTATTGACGGTAGTGCTGAGTAGACCGTGGCCTAGTGGATAAATTCGCTTCGGTGTTTAGTTAAACTTTCGCACAGAAACGATAGCTCTGTCACTAGACCATCTCTCACTAAACTGGTACCCTGTATTCTATTAAAATATGCAAAAGCTATTGCGCTGTAGGGTGAGGGAACCAGAACACCGGAAAAAGCTGACTGTATCTCTGATTTTTGTTTTAAAAAACACCTGAGGATCCAAAATAACATAGAAAGAGAAATCTAAAACCGGAACCACTTTTCCAACCTAACTGGCTTGCAGCCGTCGCTGCAAGCCAAAAATAAGAACAGTATCATCAGTTTGTCGCCTGATAAATTAGCCTACAGAGTGGTTTTGTTTGTTTCTTTGTTTGTATTGGAGTTGTACGACCCAGTCAACACTTTTAAGTCGTTTTCGAGCCGGTCAGTTTACCTATACACAGTTTTCATGGGCAGGCTTATACGTAAGCGGTTAAGCAGTACAGTGCACATTCTTTCGCCAGGAACTGATAACTGCCCTTCTTGAATTTGAGAGAATGACCGTAGAAATGATTTCATTATTAATCTCGACGAAAGAATGTTGCCGACCCCTGATCACCAGTCAGAACCAGGGTGGTTTTGTTTGTTTGATTTGAGGTTTAACGTCCCCGTCAACACAGTATAGGTCATTTTGGAGACGTTGCTTCCAATTTTACGGGACATTTACCCGACATTGAGATGAAATGACATCTCAAGCCCTGTCGCCCAATGAAACAAATAGGGTTTATAAGCATGGACGGTCCGACTCGCACCGTGTTTCATGTACAGGCTTAGATCCTCTAAGCGGTTTACCAGTACTAGTGTGCGGTCGGTTTCAGTCTACAGGGTAGTAAAGGTTAATAAGAAATTAAGGGCTGTATAGTCTTTAACCCTGTATAACCCTTAACCAAGTTCATGAGGACATTTTTCTATCAGCAACGCATGCAAAGTTCTTCTCAAGAAACGTGCATGCTTAAAATTTAAGAAGATAATATCTCTGGTATTATGTAACATGTACTTTCCAATAGCAGGGGTATTCCCTGATCTCATTAAGTCGTGTTCATAAAAATCTTTGTTTTAAATTCTTTCAGATATTGGTCTCCACTTCAATATGTCGTGTGGCAATATTGCCAGAATTCTGGGCGTTTTGCCAGAAATTTAACAGCCAGTTCATTCCGGGACAGTTTTGGCTGTATAGCCACAATATTGCCAGAAAGGGTTATTGCGGCAATATTGCCAGATACCTAATTTGCGTACGAAATCCAATATTGCCGCAATATCGCTGCAATATGTTTCTAAAAGTCCTTATTTTTGTAATTATAGCGACGCGGTAGAGTGTTTGCTTATCACTTCGGCGAGTCGGGTGAGTGAGGCTCAATTCCTTCCTGCTGATATGGTGCCTTGCTGCTGATACGGTGCCTTCCTGCTGATATGGTGCCAGCAGTTACAGTTATAAATATTTTGATAAGAGTTGCCTAAAATCGTACTTCACGGTGTCTAACCGTGCATGTTTCTCGGATTACGACCGACTTAGTTGCATAAGAGGATTTGTTTGTTTGATTTGAGGCGTTTTTTTTTGGGGGGGGGGGTGGGGGGGGGGTTACGGCCCTTTCAAGATTATTTCCCTCATATCGAGCCGATCGTTAATCATAGGTGGGCGAAACCCGGAGTACCCGGAGAAAGACCACCTGACCCTCCGTTGCAGAATTTGGCGTCTCGCATGTGACCCGAGCCAGGCTCGAACCACACCGGTGAGAGACCTAATAATTAAGAGTTGGCCCTCTTACCCATTAGGCCGCGGAGGCACGTGTTTGATTTGAGGTTTATCGTCCCCGTCAACACTGCAAAGGGCGTTTTTGAGACTTTGCTTAAAATTTTGTTGGACTTTTACTCGACATTGAGATCAAATGACATATCAAGCCCTGTCGCCCATGAAACCAATAAGGGTTTATAAGCATGGACGGGTCCGACTCGCACCGCTTTGCCTGGGCAGGCTTAGATCCTCTAAGCGGTTTACCAGTACTCGTGTGCGGGTCAGTTTCAACTCTGCGTGGAAGCATCATACAGCCCATCTATTTCTTCAAGCCCCGATGGGCGGGGGCCGCTTATCAAGAGGAGGTAAAACTGTTAACAAACGTGTCATAACAGAAACATTCTTTATTACATTCAGTAATCCTTACATGACTAGACTGATTTATTTACTCGAAAGTCCTTTTCGGACCAAGTCTTTTCAATGTTAAATACTGGCCCCAGTTACATTTTAAATTTGCATTCTGGCCTGCAACTGGGGCCTTTTGCTGATAATTGCTTTTATAACTAAGTATGTCTTCTTTGTTTGTTTGTTTGATTGTGGTTTAAAGCCCCCGTCAAAACTATTTAGTACATTTTGGAGATGTTGCTTCCAATTTGGTGGGACTTTTATCTGGAATTGAGATGAAATGACATCTCCAGCCGTGCTGCCCAATGAAACCAATAGAGCTTATCCAAACGGTCTGACTCTCATTACTTTGCATGGGCAGGCTTAATCAGTCTAAGCGGTTAACCAGATCTCATATGCGGTCAATTTCTATGGGGTGCCGTTTTACTATTTAATCCGTATTTATAGATATCCATGATTATTTATGGATATCCATAATTCGAATTATGGATATCGATAATTCGAATAATGGATATCCATTATTATTTATGGTTATCCATAATTTATGGATATCCATAGTTCGAATTATGAAAATCCATTATTCGAATTATGGATATCCATAAATCGAACTGAATTAATGATATCCATAAATCCAATAATGGATATCCATTATTCGATTAATTGATATTCATTAATTGAATTATGGATATCCATTATTCTGCTGATTTATGGAAATCCATAAATCAAATTATGGATATCCATAATTCGATTTATGGAAATGGATATCACTAATTTAGAGCGAAATATGGATATCCATTAATCGCATTATGGATATCTTTAATTCGAATTATGGATATCCATTATTCGGCTGATTTATGGATATCCATAAATCGAATTATGGATATCCATAATTCTCCTTTGCAAATAAACCTAATGAATAATGACTGCTCCCTTTGCAAAAAAAAAAAAAAAAAACTCTACTATTCCCGTTAGGTCCGATTTAGGTGTTTAATAAAAGCCGGGATAGAGGTGGAGGTAATGTAGGGTAGGCTTAGTGGTGGTCTTTGGTGTGGGAGAGATATGTTTTGTTTGATTTGATGGTTAACGTCCCCTTCAATATAATCTAGGTCATTTTGGAGACGTTGCTTCCAATTATATTGGGCATTAAGCCTTCATTGAGATGAAATGACATCATGACATCTCAATACCGCCGGCCTCGGTAGCTCTGTCGGATGCGCGTCTGACTGGTGATCAGGAGGATGCGGGTTCGATACCTGCCAGGGTCGGCAACATTCTTTCGTGGAGATTGATCATGCAATATTTTCTACGGCCATTCTCTCCCTTCCGCTGATTCTAGTAGGGCAGTTTTATTTTGGAGTCATCAAAAAAATTTACACATCACTTTCACAAGTCTGTGAAATAATACCCATTTACACCTAGCCTAGCCACTAGGCGTTAAAATGGATTATATGAAATTAAAATCATCTTTTGCATTAAATGAATAGTGTATAAACGTTTAGCTAGTCTAGTCTCTCTGGCTTAATTTTGAGATTACTAAGTTTGTAGATTCTACCAAATAGACTTGCCATTACCACCAAGGTGATAAATTTTTAATATAATAAAAATACTAAAATTGATCAGACTTTAATTATCAGACTAGACGAGATAGATCATGAAACCTTTTCTACAGTCATTTTCTCCCTTCCGCTGATTGTAAGTTTCTGGCGAAAGAATGTGAACTGTGCGTATAAGCCTGCCCAGGAAAAGTGTAGATAGGTAAAATGACCGGCTCAAAAATGACCTAAATTAGTGTTGACTGGGCCGTTAAACTCAAATACAAACAAACAAACAAACCTCTCAATCCCTGTCGTCCGTTGACTCGCACGACTTTGTTTGGACAGGCCTAGACCTTCTAAACGGTTTACCAGTACTCTCAGCTCATGCAGCCAAATCTATTTCTCCAAGCCCTATGGGGCGGGGGCTAGGAGATATATAGGTACTCCATACATTATATGGATATATGTTAAGACTATATATAACGACCATTTGCATTTTTCTTCAGAAAGTATGCAAGGATTGCCTGTTTGAATAATTATACTCTTACATCCGACTTTCAGTGTCCTTAGGTGCGCAGTCCTCATAGAGGTGATTCCAGAGGGACCGGATGCGTTGGCCGGAATTTCCAGATCTTACGGCTGGTTCCGATATTTAATTGCACACATGGCGGGCGTTCAGCGTATGGCGTCCGTTGCTTTGGACGCCTAACGGACTGAAAAGGCTGCATGGCAGAGAGGTCCCTTTGACTAGCCATCATCTTCCAGCGATTATGAAGACCTTGAAAATTTTGAAGATTTGTACAATAAACAATCTCGTGCCTTAGGGAGAAATCATTAAACCAAAAGTTTGGCGGTGATGTATGGATATCCATAATTTCGAATTATGGATATCCATAAATCGATCTGAATTATGGATATCCATAAATTTATCTGAATTAATGATATCCATTAATCGAATTATGGATATCCATAATTCAATTTATGGATATCCATAATTCGAATTATAATTATCCATTATTCGGCTGATTTATGGATATCCATAAATAGAATTATGGATATCTATAATTCGATTTATGGGATTTATGGATATCTATTAATACGGATTAAATAATAAAACGGCGACCCATGAATTTCAGCTCTGCGGGGACGCACCATGAAACCTAATCTATTCCCCCCAGATAGGCCGGGGCTCTTGGTTTGACTCCTGTGCAACGAAGCATCAAAGCCAAGTTACATGAGCTAAGAGTCTGAGAAAATAATTGTTCAAGTGATACTTAATTTGTACTAACACGCCAGTTTCTGTAACTGACTGATCAAACCATCGAAATAGGTATTGTCAATATTGAATACATAATCCAAATATCTAGAAGTCGAGCTTAAGGCTTTGGTTTTCAACGGAAAGGAACATCATGAAGCCTCTTTCATAACAAAACAAGAACAGATCAGTCACAAGGGGAGCGCAGGCAAAGTGGTGTGACTCAGACCTCGCAATGCATATACTCATTTTGGTTTCATTGAGCGACAGGGCCTGGGATGTCATTTCATCTCAGTGTCGGTTAAAAGTCCCACAAAATTGGAAGCAATGTCTCCAAAATGACCTTAATAGCATTGACGCGGATGTTAAACATCAATTCAAACAAAGTGCAACTGGATAGGACTTGCTGTTATGGTCCTTGTAGGTATGTAACTGGATAGAGCTTGCTGTGATGGTCCCTCCAGGGATGCAAATAGATAGGACTCGCTGAACGTATGTAGCAGGATTTGCTATTATTCTGCCTGCATGTATGTACTGAAAAGGACCTGCTGTTACGGTCCCTGTAGATATGTAACTGGATATGACCAGCTGTTATGGTCCCTGTGGGTTGTAACCTGAGCGGAGCTGCTGTTATTGGCCCTATACGTATGTAACTGGATAGCATCCGCCGTTATTCTCCCTGCAGGTATGTAATCTGAGCGGACCTCTTGTTTCAGTAACTGTGGGAATGTTATCTTAGCGCACCTGCTGTTATGGTCCCTGTAGCAGTGTAAATTGATCGGAACTGCTGTTATCGTCACTGGTGATATATAACTCGAGTGGGCCTGCTGTTATGATCCCTGTAGGTATGTAACTCGATAGGACGTGCTGTTAAGGTAACTGCTGGTATGTAACCGGATAGGAATTGCTACTATGGTCCCTGTAGATATGTGTGTAATAGGATAGGGCTTGCTGTTATTCTCCTATAGGTAAGTAACCTGAGCGAACTGTTGTTACAGTCTATGTAGGTATGTAACTTAATTGGACCGGCAGTTATTCTCCCTGTAAGTATGTAACCGGAGTGGACCTGCTGTTATGGTCCCTGTAGGTATGTAACTGGATATGACTTGCTGTTACGGTCCCTGTAGGTATGTAACCTGAGCGTACCGACTGGTATGGTCCGTGTATGTATGTAGCTGGATAAGACCGGTATGCATGGTTCCTGAAGTTATGTAACTGAATAGGACCTGCTGTTATGGTCCCTATAGGTATGTAACCTGTTCGGACCGCCTGTTATGGTCCCTTTAAGTATGGTACTGGAAAGGACCTGCTGTTTATTTGTTTGATTTGAGGTTTAATGCCCCAGTTTTGGGGTCATTTTGGAGACGTTGCTTTCAATTTTGTGAGACTTTTACCCGACATTGAGATGAAATGAAATCCCAAGACCTGCCACCCAAGGAAACCCAAAGGGTTTATAAGAATGAACGGTCCGACTTGCAGCACTTTGCCTGGGCAGGCTTACATGTACACTCCATATTTTTCAGTTCTGTGATGTATTCTTTGCTTCCAAAGGATAACCATGAATATATTTAATGTCACTACAGTTCGTGTCTGGGAATGTGTGGGGCCGTTAAAAGTCCCCCTGCCCTACACCATAGTGTAGTTTATATTTTCTTGTCGCTTGGGATCATTGATTCCATTTCTGAATTTCGAAAATATTTGAGTGTCACTGATAAGGCCTAAGTGTCCGAAACTAGTCTGGTCAAGAAAACATTATATACATATATGTGTGTGAATTCGGGTTTAACGTCGCTTTCAACATTTTTTCAGTCATATCACGACGGTGTCTGGTTGCGACAGGGAGCTCAATGCTCACTTTTATAGTGCTGCCTCACTGAAGTATCATGTCCCAGACACATTACATGATACCACATCCAGTCACATTATCCTGATACTGGGTCGACCAGTCCTAGCTCTACCCCGTAAATCTAAGTGCCAAGCGAGGAGCAGCTAGTACCATTTTCAACGACTTTGGTATGTCGCGGCCCGGGATCGAACCCGTGACCTCCCGTTCCCCGGAGCGGACACTCTACCAACTGAGCTATCGTGGCCGGTCACATATACATATATACCTTTAGGTACGTTACTGGATAGGACCTGCAGAAATTGTCCCTGTAGGTTACCCCGGCGAACCTGCTGTTATGATCCCTGTATGTATGTAACGGGAAAGAACATTCTGTTGTGATCCCTGTACTTATATAACTAAATACAACCTGCTGTTATTCTCCCTGCAGGTATGTAACCTATGGAGACCTGCTGTTAAGGCCCTCTAGTAATGTTACCTTTGCAAACCTGCTGTTAATGTCCCTGTAGCATTTTAACTGGATTGGCCCTGCTGTTATGTTCCCTGTGTAAGACTTTTTATTGCCCCTGTAGGTATGTATCCTGGACAGACCTGCTGTCATGGTCCCTATAGGTAGATAGACCCTGACGTTATGGTCCCCACAGGTATGTAACTGGATAGGACCAGCTGTTATGGTCCCTGTTGGTATGTAACTGGATAGTATCTACTGTTATGGTCCCTGTAGGTAATTAAGTGGATAGGACCTGTTATTATGGTCCCTGTAAGTATGTAATCTGAGCGGACCTGCTTTTTTGTCCCTGGAGGTATGCAAAAGGATAAAACTTGATGTCATGTTGCCTGTGGGTATGTAGCCTGAGCAGTATAGCTGTTATGGTACCTGTAGGTATGTAAGTGGATAGAACATGTTGTTTTAGTCCCGTAGGTACATGTATCTGACTGGATAAGACATTCTGATATGTTCCCTGCTATATATGACTGGAAAAGACCTGCTGTTATGATCCCTGTACGTATATTACTGGATAGGGCTTGCTGTTTTTGTCCCGGTTGGTATGTAACTTGATAGGACCTGCTGGTATGGTCCCTGCAGGTATTTAACTGGATAGGACTTGCTGTTAATGTCCCTGTAGGTATGTTACCTGACATGACCTGCTGTGTACCTGTAAATATGTAACTGGATAGGACCCGCTGTTATGGTACCTGTAATTATGTAAGCTGAACGGAACCGCTTTTTCTGTCCCTGTAAGTATGTATCCTGAGTGGACATGCTGTTATGTCCCTGTAGGTATATAACCTGAGTGGACCAGCTGTTATGGCCTTGTTGAAATTTAACCAGAGTGGACCTGCTGTAATGGCCCCTGAAGGTATGTAACTGGATAGGACTTGTTGTCATGGTGCAGAAATGTAACTGGATAGGACTTAATGTTATGGTCCCGAAGGTATGTAACAGACTAGTACTTGCTGTTATTGTTCTTTTAGGTATGTAAGTCAATAGGACCTGCTGTAATTGTCGCTGTAGGTATGTTACAGTATAGGACCAGATGTTATGGTCCCCGTAGGTATGCAACCTGAGCGGACCTGCTGTTATGATCCCGGTAGATATTAAACTTGATAGGATCTGTTGATAATTATATAACTGGGCGGACTTGCTGGTTTGGTCCCTGAAGATATGTAACCTGAGGGGACATGCTGTTATGGTACCTGTAGGTATGCACCATGAGCGGATCTAAAGTTTTCAGGTCACTGTGGGTATGTAACTGCATAGACCCTGCTATTATGGTTCCTACCATTATGTAAGCTGGCCGGACATACTGTTACGCTCCCTGTAGGTATTAACATGTTCGCACCTCCTGTTACGGTCCCTTAAGGTATGTTACTGGATCGGACCTACGGTAATTGTCACTGTAGGTATGTATCATGGGCGGACCTGCTGTTATGATCCCTGTAGGTATTAACTGATTAGGACTTGCTGTAATGGTCGCTGTAGGTATGTAAATGGATAGGACCTGCTGTTATTATCCCTGTACGTATGTAACCGAATAGAAGCTGCTGTTATTCTCCCTGTAGGTATGTTACCTTAGCGGACCTGCTGTTACAGACCCTCTTGTAATGTTACCTTTGCACACCTAATGTTATAGACCCCGTAGCAATGTAACTGGATTGGACCTGCTGTTATGTTCCCTGTACGTTTGTAACCTGGATGGATATGCTGTTATGGTCCTTGTAGGTAGATATGACCTGCCGTCATGGTCCCTGTAGCTATTAACATGTTCGGACCGCCTGTTACGGTCCCTTTCGGTACGTTACTGGATAGGACCTGCTGTAATTGTCCCTGTAGGTATGTAACCCCGGCGAACCTGCTGTTATTGTCCTTGTATGTATGTAACGGGAAAGGACATTCTGTTGTAATCCCAGTACTTATGTAACTGAATAAAACCTGCTGTTATTCTCCCTACAGGTATGTAACCTATGGAGACCTACTGTTACAGTCCCTCTAGTAATGTTACCTTTGCAAACCTGCTGTTAATGTCCCTGTAGCATTTTAACTGGATTGGCCCTGCTGTTATGTTCCCTGTGGGAATGTATCAGAATAAGAGTTTTTATTGTCCATGTAGGTATGTATCCTGGACATACCTGCTGTCATGGTCCCTATAGGTAGATAGACCCTGATGTTATGGTCTCTATAGATATGTAACTGGATAGGACCTGCTGTTATGGTCCCTGTTGGTATGTAACTGGAAAGGATCTGCTGTTATGGTCCTTGTAGGTAACTAAAGGGATAGGACCTGTTATTATGGTCCATTTAAGTATGTAATCTGAGCGGACCTGTTTTATTTGTCCCTGTAGGTATGCAAAAGGATAGAACTTGCAGTCATGTTGCCTGTGGGTATGTAGCCTGAGCGGTCTTGCTGTTATGGTACCTGTAGGTATGTCAGTGGATAGAACCTGTTGTTATAGTCCCGTAGGTACATGTATCTGACTGGATAAGACATTTTGATATGTTCCCTGCTATATATGACTGGTAAAGACCGGTTGTTATGCTCCCTGTATGTATGTTACTGGATAGGGCTTGCTGTTGTTCTCCCCGTATGTATGTTACTGGATACGACCTGCTGGTATGGTCCCTGGAGGTATTTAACTGGATAGGACTTGCTGCCAATGTTCCTGTAGGTACGTTGCCTGAGCGGACCTGCTGTTCTTGTACCCGTATGTATGTAACTGGATAGGACCTGCTGTTATGGTACCTGAAATTATGTAACTAAACGGACCCGCTTTTTCTGTTCCTGTAAGTATGTATCCTGAGTGGACATAATTTTATGTCCCTGTAGGTATATAACATGAGCGGGCCAGCTGTTATGGCCTTGTTGAAACTTAACCAGAGCAGACCTGGTGTTATGGCCCCTGAAGGTATGTTACTGGATAGGACTTGTTGTTATGATGCAGAAACGTAACTGGATAGGACTTTATGTTATGGTCCCGAAGGTATGTTACAGAATAGGACTTGCTGTTATTGTTCTTATCGGTATGTAAGTCAATAAGACCTGCTGTAATTGTCGCTGTAGGTATGTTACAGTATAGGACCAGCTGTTATGGTCCCCGTAGGTAGGTAACCTGAGCGGACCTGCTGTTATGATCCCGGTAGATATTAAACTGGATAGGATCTGTTGATAACTATATAAGCTGGTTGAACTTGCTGGTTTGGTCCCTGAAGATATGTAACCTGACGGGGCATGCTGTTATGGTACCTGTAGGTATGCAACATGAGCGGATCTAAAGTTTTCAGGTCACTGTGGGTATGTAATTGCATAGACCCTGCTATTATGGTTCCTACCATTATGTAAGCTGGCCGGTCATACTGTTATGCGCCCTGTAGGTATTAACATATTCGGACCGCCTGATACGTTCCCTTTAGGTACGTTACTAGACAGGACCTACGGTAATTGTCTCCGTAGGTATGTATCCTGAGCGAACCTGCTGTTATGATCCCTGTAGGTATGTAACTGGATAGGACTTGCTGTAATGGTCGCTATAGGTATGTAAATGGATAGGACCTGCTGTTATTATCCCTGTACGTATGTAACTGAATAGAACCTGCTGTTATTCTCCCTGTAGGTATGTTACCTTAGCCGACCTGCTGTTACAGACCCCCTGGTAATGTTACCTTTGCACACCTGCTGATATGGACCCTGTAGCAATGTAACTGGATTGGACCTGCTGTTATGTTCCCTGTAGGTATGTAACCTGGATGGATCTGCTGTTATGGTCCTTGTAGGTAGATAGGACCTGCCGTTATGGTTCATGTAGCTATTAACATGTCCGGATCGCCTGTTACGGTCCCTTTAGTTACTGGATAGGACCTGCTGTAATTGTTCCTGTAGGTATGTGACCCCAGCGAACCTGCTGTTATGGTACCACTATGTACCAGGGTAGGCTGAAAAGTTCTGAGCCTGACCAAGATACAATGTTTGTCCATGCTGAAAGTGCCTTATTTTTCAAGATAGTCTCCCTTCTTGTCCACACACTTGCTCCAGCGATGCTGGATCCCAGTGGTATAGAATGTCTCATCTTGGTCCCTGAAAAACTCCTCCACAGCAGCTATCACCTCCTCGTCTGACCGAAAATGCTGCCCAGCCAAGTGCTTTTTCATGTTTGGAAACAGGAAATAATCAGATGGAGCTAGATCAGGTGAATACGGAGGGTGATCGACAAGTGTGAAGCCACAGTCACGCACAGCAGCCATTGCGACAACCGATTTATGAGCAGGCGCATTGTCCTGATGGAACAAGACCCATTTTGTCAATGTTCCGGGTCGTTTAACCTTAATTGCTTTTCGCAATTGTTTTAGCAGATCTGCATAATACTCCCCATTAATTGTTCTGCCCTTTTGAAGGTAATCTATGAATATTATACCCTTGGCAACCCAGAACACTGATGCCATCACCTTCCCTGCAGAGGAGACGACCTTTGCCTTCTTTGGAGGGGGTGAGCCAGGGTGCTTCCATTGCATGGATTGTCTTTTGGTCTCTGGCTCAAAGTGATGAACCCAACACTCATCCTGAGTGACAAAACGGTCAAGAGAACCATCTTGGTCTGCTTCAAAAATAGCCAAGTTGGCTTGTGACAGGTTCAGTCTGGTCAACTTTTGGTCAGGCACCAAAAGCCATGGCACCCATCTGGCGGAAACCTTCGACATTCCTAATTCACTGTGTAGAATGTTCTCTACTCGTTCACGGGAGATGCCAACAGTGTTAGTTAACTGATTCACAGTTAAACGTCTGTCATCCATCACGGCCCTGTGCACTTGGCTGATGGTTTCCTCAGTTGTTGCCGTTGTGGGTCGTCCACACCGGTCATCATGTTCAAGGCTGTCCTTGCCCACCTTACAATTTGCTGCCCGACTTTTCACGGTAGCATACGAAGGAGCATCATCCCCTAATGTAGCAACCATATCGGCATGAATGTATTTAGGAGCTATCCCCTTTTTATGGAGGTACTTGATGACACCACGATGCCAGATTTTGTCCATTTTCTCAAAAACGTGCTAGTATTAATTTTCAAAGTCCAAAGAATTTCTACGTTATTGCAGGTAAACTTGAACTCATTTGAGTCAAATCAAGTAATAAAGGTTTGGATTTAATGAATACAAAATTTCATGGCTGTTCGATGCCTGCTTCTTGGTCAGGCTCAGGACTTTTCAGCCTACCCTCGTATGTAACGGGAAAGGACATTCTGTTATGACCCCTGTACTTATGTAACTGAATAGAACCTGCTGGTATTCTCCCTGCAGGTATGTAACCTATGGAGGCCTGCTGCTACAGACCCTCTAGTAATGTTACCTTTGCAAACCTGCTGTTAATGTCCCTTTAGCATTTTAACTGGATTGGCATGTTGTTATGTTCCCTGTGGAAATATATCTGAATAAGACTTTTTTTGTCCCTGTAGGTATGCATCCTGGACAGACCTGCTGTCATGGTCCCTATAGGTAAATAGAACCTGACGTTATGGTCCCTATAGGTATGTAACTGGATAGGACCTGCTGTTATGGTCCCTGTTGGTATGTAACTGGATAGGACCTGCTGTTATGGTCCTTGTAGGTAATTAAGTGGATAGGACCCACTATTATGGTCCATGTGCGTATGTAATCTGAGCAGACGTGCTTTATTTGCCCCTGTAGGTATGTAACTGGATGGAACTTGCTGTCATGTTGCTTGTGGGTATGTAGCCTGAGCGGTCTTGCTGTTATGGTACCTGTAGGTATGCAAGTGGATAGAACCTGTTGTTATAATCCCGTAGGTACATGTATATGACTGGATAAGACATTATGTTTTGTTCCCTGCTATATATGACTGGAAAAGACCTGTTGTTATGCTCCCTGTACGTATGTTACTGGATCGGGCTTGCTGTTGTTGTCCCCGTGCGTATGTGACTGGATAGGACCTGATGGTATGCTCCCTGAAGGTATTTAACTGGATAGGACTTGCTGTTAATATCCCTGTAGATTTGTTACCTGAGCGGACCTGCTGTTCTTGTACAAGTAGGTATGTAACTGGATAGGACCTGCTGTTATGGTACCTGAAATTATGTAAGCTGAACGGATCCGCTTTTTCTGCCTTGTAAGTATGTATCCCGAGAGGACATGCTGTTATGGTCCTTGTAGGTATATAATCTGAGCGGACCAGCTGTTTTGGCCTTGTTTTTTATATTACAAGAGCAGACCTGGTGTTATGTTCTCTGTTGGTATGTAACTGGATATGACCTGCTGTTATGGTCCTTGTAGGTAATTAAGTGGATAGGACCCACCCTTATGGTCCCTGTACGTATGTAATCTGAGCAGACCTGTAGCTTTGTTACCTGAGCGGACCTGCTGTTCTTGTACATGTAGGTATGTAACTGGATAGGACCTGCTGTTATGGTACCTGAAATTATGTAAGCTGAACGGATCCGCTTTTTCTGTCCCTGTGAGTATGTATCCTGAGAGGACATGCTGTTATGGTCCTTGTAGGTTATATTCTGAGCGGACCAGTTGTTATGGCTTTGTTGGTATAAAACAAGAGCAGACCTGGTTTTATGGCCCCTGTAGGTATGTAACTGGATAGGACTTGCTATTATGGTGCAGAAATGTAACTGGATAGGACTTGCTGTTATGGTCCTGAAGGTATGAAATAGGATAGGACTTGCTCTTATTGTCATTTACGGTATGTAAGTCAATATGACCTGCTGTAATTGTCGCTGTAGATATGTTACAATATAGGACCAGATGTTATGGTCCATGCAAGTATGTAACCTGAGCGGACCTGCTGTTTTGATCCCGGTTGATATCTAACTGGATAGGACATGTGGATAATTATATAAGCTGATCGAACATGCTGGTTTTGTCCCTGTCGGTACGTAACCTGATATGACATGCTGTTATGCAACCTGCGCGGATCTAAAATTTCCAGGTACCTGTGGGTATGTAACTGCATAGACCCTGCTATTATGGTCCCTGCCATTATGTAAGCTGGCCGGAAATGCTGTTATGGTCCCTGTAGGTATTAAAATGTTCGGACCGCCTATTACGGTCCCTTTAGGTGCGTTACTGGATAGGACCTACGGTAATTGTCTCTGTAGGTATGTATCCTGGGCGGACCTGCTGTTATAATTCCTGTTGGCATGTAGCTGGATAGGACTTGCTGTAATGGTTACTGTAGGTTTGATAATTGATAGGACCTGCTGTTTTGAATGTTACGTATGTTACTGAATAGAACCTGCTGTTATTGTCCCTGTATGTAGGTTACCTGTTGCTAGACCCTCTAGTATTGTTGCCTTGCACACCTGCTTTTATGTTCCCTGTAGCAATGTAACTGGATTGGACCCGCTGTTATGTTCCCTGTAGGTATGTAGCCTGGATGGATCTGCTGTAATGATCCTTATAGGTATATAGGACCTGCCGTTATGGTCCCTGTAGGTATGTTACTGGATAGGACCTTCTGTTATGGTCCCTGTTTGTATATAACTGGATAGGAAATGCTGTTATGGTCCTTGTAGGTATGTAACTGGATAGAACCTGCAATTATTGTCTCTGTACGTATGTAACATGAGCGGACCTGCTGCATTGGCCCCTGTAGGTATGTAACTCGATAGAACTTGCTATCATGTTCCCTGTAGGTATTTAGCCCAAGCGGCTTTGCTTTTATGGTACCTGTATGTATGTAATTGGATAGGACCTGTTGTTATAGTCCCATAGCTATATAACTGGACATTCTTATAGGTTCCTTGCTATATGTGACTGAAAAAACTGCTGTTATGCTCCCTGTACGTATGTACCTTGATATGTCTTGCTGTTGTTGTCCCCGTAGGTATCAAACTGGATAGGACCCACTGTTATGGTTCCTTCCTTTATGTTAGCTGAGCGGACCAATATTATGCTCCCTGTACGTATGTCACCTATTCAGAACACCTGTTATGGTCCATGTTGGTATGTAATTGGATAGGTTCTGCTGTTATGATCCCTGTAGGTAATTAGGTGGGTAAGACCTGCTATAATGGTCCCTGCAATCTGAGCGGACCTGCATTATTGGTCCCTGTAGGTGTGAAATTGGATAGAACTTGCTGTCATGTTGCCTGTGGGTATGTAGCCTAAGCCGCCTTGCTGTTATGGTACCTGTAGGCATGTAAGTGGATAGTACCTGTTGGTATAGTCCGGTAGGTACATGTATCTGGCCGGATAAGACATTCTGATATGTTCCCTGCTGTATATGACTGGACAAGACCTGCTGTTATGCTCCCTGTACGTATGTTACTGGATCGGGCTTGATCGATTCCTGATCTTTGTTTTACTTCTACTTTGCTGTTGTTGTCCCCGTAGGTATGTAACTGGATAGGGCCTTCTGGTATGGTCCCTGTAGGTATTTAACTGGACAGGACTTGCTGTTAATGTCCCTGTAGGCATGTTATCTGAGCGGACCTGCTGTTCTGGTACCCGTAGGTATGTAACTGGATAGGACCTGCTGTTATGGTACCTGAAATTATATAAGCTGAACGGACCCGCTTTGTCTCTGTAAGTACATAACCTGAGCGGACATGCTGTTATGGTCCCTGTAGGTATATAACCTGAGCGGACCAGTTGTTATTGTTGGTTTTAACCAGAGCGGACCTGGTGTTATGGCCCCTGTAGGTATGTACATGTTACTGAATAGGACTTGCTGTTATGGTGCAGAAATGAAACTGGATAGGACTTGCTGTTATGGTCCTGAAGGTATGTAATATGATAGGAATGCTGTTATTGTCCTTCTGGGTATGTAAGTCAATATGATCCGCTGTAATTGTCGCTGTAGGTATGTTACAGTAAAGGACCAGATGTTATGGTCCCTGTAGGTATGTAAACTGAGCGGACGAGCTGCTATGATCCCGGTGATATTTAACTGGATAGGACCTTTGGATATTTAAATAAGCTGATCGAACTTGCTGGTTTGGTCCCTGTATGTATGTAACCTGAGGGGGCATGCTGTTATGGTACCTGTAGGTGTGCAACCTGAGCAGATATAAAGTTTTCAGGTCCCTGTGGGTATGAAACTGCATAGACCCTGCTATTATGATCCCTGTCATTATGTTAGCTTTAGGTACTTTAGGTATGCAACCTGAGCAGATCTAAAGTTTTCAGGTCCCTGTGGGTAGGTAACTGCATAGACCCTGCTATTACGGTTCCTGCCATTATGTTCGCTGGCCGGACATGCGGTTATGGTCCCGGTTGGTATTAACATGTTCGGACCGCCTGTTACGGTCCCTTTAGGTACGTAACTGGATAGGAGTATCATAGGACCTACGGTAATTGTCTCCGTAGGTATGTATCTTGGGCGGACCTGCGTTTATGGTCCCTGTAGGCACGTTACTGGATAGGACTTGCTGTAATGGTCGCTGTAGGTATGTAAATGAATAGGACATGCTGTTATGATCCCTGTACGTATGTAACTGAATAGAACCTGCTGTTATTCTCCCTGTAGGTATTTTACCTTAGCGGACCTGCTGTAACAGGCCCTCTAGTAATGTTACCTTTGCACACCTGCTGTTATGGTCCCTGTAGGTATGTAACCTGGATTGATCTGCTGTTATTGTCCTTGTAGGTAGATAGGACCTGCCGTTATGGTCCCTGCAGGTATGTAACTGGTAGGACCTGCTGGTATGGTCCCTGTTCGTATGTAACTGGATAGGACTTGCAATTATGGTCTCTGTACGTATGTAACATGAGTGGACCTGCTGCATTGGCCCCTGTAGGTATGTAGCTGGATAGAACTCGCTGTCATATTCCCTGGAGGTGTTGAGCCTACGCGGTTTTGCTTTTATGGTACCTGTAGGTATGCAATTGGATAGGACCCGTTGTTATAGTCCCATAGCTATCTAACTGGACATTCTGATATGATCCCTGCTATATATGGCTGAAAAAAAAAACTGCTATTATGTTCCCTGTATGTATGTAACTGGATAGGTCTTGCTGTTGTTGTCCCGGTAGGTATGAAACTGGATAGGACCCACAGTTATGGTTCATTCCTTTATGTTAGCTGAGCGGACCAATATTATGCTCCCTGTAGGTATATCACCTGTTCGGACCACCTGTTATGGTCCTTTAGGAATGTTTATAGATAGGACCTGCTGTAATTGTCCCTGTAGGTATGTAACCGGAGCGGATCTGCTATTATGGTCCCTGTGTGCAGTCTAAATTCAGAAAAATATATAAGACTGGGTACAACATAAATGTTATACGACAGACTGCATGCATGGTAGTTTACCAAATCACGGTTGGCAACTTTGCTTCCCTCTTTAATTGTACGCCGGTGGGTCAGGCCTCAGATTCTATGACGGTTCAAACGTAAAGCCTTATTTAGAATTAGAGAGATCTAATTCAAGGTAATGTTGGTTGGTGCCTGATGCTCTATCTTTGGTCGGGCCCATCAGTCTAACTGTTGGTTTTATTTTGCTCCAGCATTTCAGTGGTTTCTTGCTGTCGACTCCTCACCGTTGTTTCATCTCTGTGGTTGTTTGATTATTTGTGTTCACGGAGATGTTGCACTGATGAGCTAGGAGGCCTTTATGCGGACTGAACAAATGATTTGTCTAAATCGCGACGGAAGTTAGGGCGAGGATTGTGGCCACGTAAAATCGATTTAAGCCCCCCCCCACCCCTCCCCCAGTGGAATTCGTTTCCGCTGACCGTCCCAAGGCGATTTTTCTGTCGCGGTTTATTTTTGTTATTGTTTGTCTTTTGGTGTTTGTGTCGCTTATATTATTTCATTTTGGATAGCCTACTGGCCATTTTGTGGGAAAGTAACTGTCGTTTTGGCTTTCCGCTATCGATGTTTCCATAAGGTCTGTTGTTTCACGTTTGTGTTTCTTTCCCTTTAGTGTCTCTGATATGGGAGCTGTGGGTTGATTGTATCGATTCCTGATCATTGCCTCCACTTCTATTGTCCCTGTTATTGTTGCTGTAGGTATGTAACATGAGCGTACATGCCATTTTGGTACTTGTAGGTATGTAATCTGAGCGGACATGCTGTTATAGACTCTGTAGGGACGTTACATTAGCGTACCTGCTTTTATGGTCCCTGTATGTATGTGACTATATAGGACCTGATGTTACGGTCCCTGTAATGATGTTTGGCTCAGCGGACCTGCTGTGGTCCCTGTAGGTATGTAACATGAGCGGACATGCTTTTATTGTACCTGTAGGTATGTAACCTGAGCGGACCTTCTGTTGTAGTCCCTGTAGGTATGTAACTGGATAGGACTTGCTGTTTTGTTCCCGGCAGGTATGTTACTGGATAGGACTGTAGGTATGTAACTTTGGAGGACCCGCTATTAGGGTCCCTGTGTGTATGTGGTTGGATTGGACTTGGTATAATGGTCACTGTGGTTATGCAACTTGATATGACCTGCTGTTATGTTCCCTGTTCGTATGTGACTGGATATGACCTACTATTATTATCCCTGCAGGTATGTAATCTTAGCGGACCTGCTGTTACAGTCCCTCTAGTAATGGTACCTTAGCGGACCTGCAGTTATGGCCCCTGTAGCAGTGTGACTATGCAAAGCCTTTTCAAAATTTTATAGAAGTCATTGAAAATTCAATGTTGGACTTAAATCTCGTCTGCAACAAGGTCTATTGGAATCCAAATTTTATGGTGTCTTAGTATATAAATTCAGAAAAATATATGTATGCAATGACTTCACCCAATTTTGTAAAATCATTCTTCGATATAAAAAGATAGGGTACAACATAAATGTTACACGACAGACTGCATGCATGATAGTTAACCCAATCAAGGTTGAAAACTTTGCTTTCCTCTTTAATTGCATGCCGGTGGGTCAGGCCTCAGATTCTTTGACGTTTCCAGCGTTATGGCTTACTAAGAATTAGAGAGTATCTAATTTAATGCAACGTTGGTTGGTGCCTGATGCTCTGTCTCTTGTTTGGTCTATCGTAGTCTAACCGTTGGTTTTCTTTTGCTCCAGCAATTCTGTTGTTGTATGCTGTCGACTCCGAGGGACCTGCTGTTATGGTCACTGTAGGTCTATTACTGTATAGGACTTGCTGCCATGGTCGCTGTAGGTATGTAGCCGGAGCTGTCTTGCTGGTGTGGTCCCTTTATGTATCTTACTGGATAGGACCTGCTGTTATAGTACCCGTAGATTTGTAACCTGGGCGGATATGTTGTTATGGTCCGGGTAGGTATGTGACCTGAACGAATCTGCTGTTATGGTCCCTGTATGTATGTACTTGATAGGACCAGCTGTTATGGTTCTTTTCATTATGTAAGCTGAGCAGACCTGCTGTTATGCTCCCTGTAGGTATGTAAACTGTTCGGACCGCCTTTATGGTCCCTTTAGGAATGTTACTGATAAGGACCTGCTGTAGTTGTCCCTGTAGGTATGTTACCTGGACTGGCTGTCATTGCGGCCGTATGTAAGTAACAAAAGCGGACCTGCTATTTGGGTCCCTGTAGGTATGTAATCTGAACCGAAATGCTGTTATAGTCCCTGCAGGGAGTGATTGAGTGTTTGAGTTTTACGTCCTACCAACAGCCAAGGTCATACGGAGGCGGGACCTCGGTTTAAAGACTCATCCGAAAGTCTGGAGAAGCCCGGGATCGATTCTGTGATCCCCGGTTTACAAGGCGAGTAGCGTAACCGCTACACCACGGAGGCGTCTAGTCCCTGCAGGGACGTAGCCTTAGCGTACCCGTTGTTGTGGTCACTATTGGTATGTAACTGGATAGCTTGTTTGTTTGATTGGGGTTTAACGTCCCCGTCAAAACTGTATAGGTCATTTTGGAGACGTTGATTCCAATTTTATGGGACGTTTACCCGGCATTGAGATGAAATGACATATCAAGCCCTGTCGCCAATGAAACCAATGTGGTTTATAAGCATGAGCGGTCCGACTTACGCTGCTTTGCCTGGGCGAGCTTAGATCCTCTAAGCGTATTACCAGTACTCGTGTGCGGTCGAATTCAGGTGTAGCTGGACAGCATCTGCTGTTATGGTCCCGGTATTGATGTAAACTCAGCGGACCTTCTGTTGTTCTCCCTGCAGGTATGTAACCTGAGCGGCCTAGTTGTTATTGTCCCTCTACGTATGTAACTTTTGCGGACCTGTTGTTATGGTCCCTGTAGGTATTTAACCTGAGGGGACCTGGGGTATGGTCACTGTAGGCATCTAACTGGATAGGGCTGCCTGTTATGTTCTCTGTATGTGTGTCCCTGCAGGTATGAAACAGGACAGAACTTGCTGTTATTGTCCCTGTAGGTAATTAATTGAATAGGATCTGCTGTTAAGGCAGCCCCCGCCCATAGGGGCTTGAAGAAATATATGGGCTGCATGATGCTTCCACGCAGAGCTGAATCCGGCCCGCACACTAGTACTGGTAAACAGCTTAGAGGATCTAAGCCTGTCCAGGAACCGCGGTGCGAGGTGGACCGTCCATGCTAATAAACCCAATTGGTTTCATTGGGCGACAGGGCTTGAGATGTCATTTCATCTCAATGTCGGGTAAAAGTCCCACAAAATTGGAAGCAACGTCTCCAAAATGACCTTTACAGTGTTGACGGGGACGTTAAACCTCAAATCAAACAAACAAATCTGCTGTTAAGGTCCCTGTAGATATGTAACTGAATAGGACCGGCTGTTATGATCCCTGTAGGTATGCAATCTGATCTGACATGCTGTTATTGTCCGTGTACATATGTAACTGGATAACACCTGCTGTTATTCTACGTGCAGGTATGTAACCTGAGCTGACCTCAAAGGGATAGGACTTGTTGTAATTGTCCTATAGTTAGGTAACTTGAGCGGAACTGTTGTTACGGTCCCTTTAGGTATGTAACCGAATACGACCTGCTGTTATTTTTACTGTAGGCATGTAACATGAGTAGACCTGCTGTTATGGCCACTGTAGGTATGTAACTAGGATTGGCTTGCTGTTTTGGTCCCTGTCGGTATGTAACCAGAGCGGACCTGCTGTAATGGTCCCTGTATGTATGTATGTATGTATGTATGTAGCTGAATAGGACAGGCTGTTATGGTCCCTGTTGGTATGTAACTGGATAGGACCTGCATTTATGGTCCCTATAGGCATGTAGCCTGCTCGGACCGCTAGTCATGGTCCCTTTAAGTGTGTTACTGGAAAGGACCTGCTGTTTGTTTGTTGATTTCAGGTTTAACGTCCTCGACAACACTTTATAGGTATTTGGAGACATTGCTTCCAATTTTGTGGGACGTATACCCGACATTGAGATGAAATGACATTTCAAGCCCTGCCGCCTAATGAAACCAATAGGGTTTATAAGGATGTATGTCCGACTTGCTCCACTTTGCTTTTGCCGGCTAACACCATCTAAGCGGTTACTTTTACTCATCTGCGGTGGATTCCAGCTCTGGGTGGAAGTAGTATGTAGTCTAATCGATTTCTTCAAGCCTCGATTGGCGGGGCGGTAGGAACTGCTGTAATTATCCATGTAGGTATGTAACCTGGGCGGACCTGCTGTTATGGTTACTGTAGTCTCTTACTGGATAGGACCTGCCGTTATGGTCCCTGTAGGTACGTAAATGGACCTACAGGGATGCTGTTGTGGTCCCTGTACTTATGTACCCTAAGCGGACCTGCTGTTATGGTCCCTTAAAGTATGTAACTGGAACTTGCTAGGTACGTAAATGGATAGGACTTGCTGTTATGGTCCCGGTAGGTATGTACCCTGAGCGGTCCTGCTGTTCTGGTACCTGTAGATATGTAAGTGTATAGGACCTGCAGTTATGGTACCTGTACTTATGTAAGCCGAGCGGACCTGCTTTTTCCGTCTCTGTAGGCATGTAACCTAAGCGCACATGTTGTTATAGTCCCTGTAGGTATATATCCTGAGCGGACCAGCTGTTATGGTCCCTGTAGGTTTTTAACCAGAGCGGACCTGGTGTTATGGACCCTGTAGGTACGTAAATGGACAGGCCATGCTGTTATGGTCCCTGTACTTATGTACCCTAAGCGGGCCTTCTGTTATGGCACCTGAAGGTATCTAACTGGAACTTGCTACCATGGTCCAAGAAGGTATCTAGCCTGATTGTCCTTGTTCGTACCGCCTGTTACAGTCCCTGTAAGAATGTAACTGGATTGGACCTGCTATAATTGTCCCTGCATGTTACCTGGACGGACCTGCGGTTATGGTCCCTGTATGTAGATAGGACCTGTCTTTATGGCCCCTGTAGGT
Organism: Lucinisca nassula; assembly: GCA_963580285.1. Lineage (NCBI taxonomy): Eukaryota > Metazoa > Mollusca > Bivalvia > Lucinida > Lucinidae > Lucinisca > Lucinisca nassula. The sequence continues at coordinate 70,883,842 of OY757012.1, read as the reverse complement.
ATGTAGCTGGATAGGGCCTGCTATTATGGTCCCTGTTGGTATGAAACTGGATAGGACTTGCTGTTATGGTCCCTGTAGGTATGTTACCTGGGCGGACCTGCTGTATTGGTCCCTGTAGGTATGTTACTGGATAGAACTTACTGTCATGTTCCCTGTAGGTATATAGCATGAGCGGTCTTGCCGTTATGGTACTATCCAGAGCGGACCTGGTGTTACGGTCCATGTAGGTATGTAACTGGATAGGACTTGCTGTTATTGTGCGGAAATATAAACGGATAGGACTTGCTGTTATTGGTCCTGAAGGTATTAAACCGGATAGGACTCGTTGTTATTGTCATTTTAGGTATGTAACAGAATATGTAGGACCAGCTTTTATGGTCCATGTAGGTATGTAACCTGAGCGGATCTGCTGTTATGGTCCCTTTAGGTATGTAACTACAAAGACCCTTCTGTCATGATCCCTGTCACTATGTAAGCTGGCCGGATCTGCTATTATGTTACCTGTAGGTGTGTTACATGGTCAGTGTGCCTGTTACAGTCCCTTTAGGAACGTTACTGGCTAGAACCTCTGTAATTGTCCCTAGGAATATAACCTGGGCGGACCTGCTGTTATGATCCCTGTTGTTATGTAACTGGACAGGACTTGCTGTATTCGTCGCTGCAGGTATTAACTGAATAGGATCTGCTGTTATTCTCCCAGCAGGTATGTAACCTTAGCGGAACTTCTGTTACAGTCCCTCTAGTAGTATAACCTTAACAACTCTGCTGGTTTGGTCCCTATAACAGTGTATCTGGATTGGACCTGCTGTTATGCTCTTTTTAGGTATGTTCTCTTTAGGTGATGATCCATGTAGGTATGTTACTGGCTAGGACTTGCCGTTATGGTCCCTGTAGGTATGTAAACGGAGCGGACCTGTTGTGATAGTACCGTATGATTGTAGCAGGACAGAACCGGCTGTTATTGTCCCTGTAGGTATGTTACTGGACAGGACCTGCTTAAATGATCCCTGTAGGTATTTAACCTGTTCGAGCTGCCTGTTAAAATCCTTTAAGGTTTGTTACTGGGTAGGACCTGTTGTCATTGTCCCTGTAGGTATGTCACCTCGGCGGACCTGCTGTTAGGATCCTTATAGGTATGTAACTGGATAGGACTTGTCGTAATGGTAATTGTATGTATACAACTGGATATGAACTGTTGTAATGGTCCCTGTGAATTTGTAACTGGATAGGTGCTGCTGGTGTGGTACCTGTTCGTTTCTAACCAAAGCGGACATACCGTTATGGTCCATGTAGGTCTGTAACTGGATAGGACTTGCTGTAAGTGTGTAGCTTGAGCTGCCCTGCTGTTGTGGTTCCTGTTAGTATGTAACTGGATAGGACCTGCTCTTATGGTCTCTATAATAAGTAAGCTGAGCGGATCTGCTGGTTTGGTCCCTGGAGGTATGTTAACTGAACGCAGGTCCTGCTGTTATGGTCCGGGTAGGTATGTAACTGGTATGGTTCATTTCTTTATGTAAGCTGATCGGAACTGCTGTTAAACTCTCTGTAGGTATGTAACCTCTTCGGACCACCTGTTATGATCCCTATAGGTATGTTTCTGGATAGTACCTGCTGTAATTGTCTCTAAGGGTGTGTAACCTGAGCGGACCTGCTGTTATGCTCCCTGTATATAGACTTGCTGTCATTGTCGCTGCCGTATGTATTACCTGCTGTTTTGGTCCCTGTAGGTATGTAATCTGAGCCTGAGCGGACATGCTGTTATAGTCTGTATAGGGACGTTACCTTAGCGTACCTGCTTTTATTGTCCCTGAAGGTATATGGCCAGATAGGACCTACTGCTACGGTTCCTGTAATGATTTAAGCGGACCTGTTGTTGTGGACCTTGAAGGTACATAACATGAGCGGACATGCTTTTTACGGTCCCTGTAGGTATGTAACCTGAGCGGACCTGCTGTTATAGTCCCTGTAGGTATATAACTGGCTAGGACTGCTGTTTTTTCCTTGCAGGTATGTAACTGGATAGGACTTGCTGTTATGTTCCTGTAGGTATGTAATCTCCGCGGACCTGCTGTTAGGGTCCATGTAGGTATGTAATTGGATAGGACTTGCTATAATGGTCACTGTGGGTATGTAACGGGATATGCCCTGTGTTATGTTCCCTGTACGTATGTTACTGGATACGACCTGCTGTTATTGTAACCTTAGCGGACCTGCTGTTACAGTTCCTCTGGTAATGGTACCTAAGCGGACCTGCTGTTATGGTCCCTGTAGCAGTGTAACTGGATCGGACCTGCTATTATCGTCCCTGTAGGTATGTCACGGGATATGAATTGCTGTCATATGTAACAGGATAGAACTTGTTGTTATGGTCCCTGTAGCTAGATAACACGATAGGACTTGCTGTTATGGTCCTTGTAGGTAGATAACCAGAGTGAACCTGCTGTTACTGTCCCCTCAGGGTTGTAACTGGACCTGCTGTTATGGCCCGTGTAGGTATGTTACTGGTTAGGACTTGCTGCTATGGTCCCTTTAAGTATGTAACCGGAGCCTACCTGCTGTTACAGTCATTGTAGGTATGTAACTGGAAAGGACTTACTCTAATGGTAATTGTAGGTATGTAACTGGATAGGACCTGGTCCCTGTTCGTTTATTACCCGAGCGGACCTGCTGTTATGGTCCCTGTGGGTCTATTACTGTATAGGACTTGCTGTCATGGTCGCTGTAGGTATTTAGCCGAGGCTGTCCTGCTTTTGTGGTCTATGTAGGTATGTCACTGGATAGGACCTGTTGGTATTGTACCCGCAGGTTTGTAACCTGGGCGGACATGCTGTTAAGGTCCGGCTGGGTATGTTACCTGAACGGACCTGCTGTTATTGTCCCTGTAGTTATATAACTTGATAGGACCAGCTGTTATTGTTCCTTTCATTATGAAAGCTGAGCGGACCTGCTGTGATGCTTCCTGTAGGTATGCAACCTGTTCGGACCGCCTGTTTGGCCCCTTTAGGAATGTTACGGGATAGGACCTACTGTAATTATCCCTGAAGGAACGTAACCTGGGCGAACCTGTTGTTATGGCCCCTGTAGGAAGACTGGCTGTCATTGCCGCTGTATGTATGTAACATAAGCGGACCTTCTGTTTTGGTCCCTGTAGGCATGTAATCTTAACCGAAATGCTGTTATAGTCCCTGCAGAGACGTAACATTAGCGTACCTGCTCTTATGTTCCCTATACGTATGTAACTGGAAAGGACCTGCTGTTATGGTCCCGGTAATGATGTCAGTTCAGTGGACCTGTTGTTGTTGTCCCAGTAGGTATGTAACCTGTGCGGTCATGCTGTTATGGTCCCTGTAGATATGTAACCTTCACGGACCTGCTATTATGGTCCCTGGAGGTATTTAACCTGAGCGGACCTGGGGTATGGTTCTTGTAACAATGTAACTGGATAGGACTTGTTGTTATGTTCTTAGCCTATTGGCCATTTTGTGGGAAAGTAACTGTCTTTTTGGCTTTCTGCTGTTGACGTTTCAATTGGGGTCTGTTGTTTCGTGTTTGTGTTTCTTTCCCTTTGGTGTCTCTGATGGGAACTGTGGGTTAATTGTATCATTGCCTCCACTTCTATGTTGTATGTATGTTACTGGATATAACATGCTGTTATGTTCCTGTAGGTATATAACTGGATAGGATTTGCTGTTATGTTCCCTGTAGGTATGAAACAGCACAGGACTTGCTGTTATGTTCTATGTGTGAATATAAATGAAAACTGTTGTATTCCTGTAGGTATGTACTTAATAGGACTTGCTGTTATTGTCCCGGAAGATATGTAAGTGAATAGGACCTGCTGTTAAGGTCCCTGTAAGTATGTAACTGAATAGGAACGGATGTAATGGGCCCTGTAGGTATGTAACCTTAGCAGACCGGCTGTAACAGTCCCCGTAGGAAGGTTACCTTAGCGGACCTGCTGTTATGGTCCCTGTAGTAGTGTAACTGGATAGGACCTGCTTTTATCGTCCCTGTAGATATGAAATTAGATTGGACTGCTCGTATGGTCCCTGTAGCTATTTAACTGGATAAGAGTTGCTGTTGTGGTATCTGAAATATGTAACTGGATAGGAATTGCTGTTATGGTCCCTGTAGAAAGTTAACCGTAGCGGACATGTTGCGGTTCCTGTAGGTATGTTACTGGATGAGACCTACTGTAATCCTCGCTGTAACCTGAGCGAACCTGCTGTTACAGTCCATGTAGGGATATTTCTAAGGGGACCTGCTGTTGCGGTCCCGGACCTGCTGTTGCGGTCCCTGTAGATATGTAACTGGATAAGACCTACTGTTATGGCCCATGTAATAATGTTAGCTCAGCGAACCTGCTGTTGTTTTCTCTGTAGATATGTAACCGGAGCTGACCTGCTGTTAAGGTCCCTGAAGGTATTTATTGTCCCTGTAGGTAGACCTGGGGTATTCTACCTGTAGACATGTAACTGGATAGGACTTGCTGTTATGTTCCCTGTAGGTATGTAACTGGATAGGACTTGCTGTAATGTTCCTGTAAGTATGTAATTGGATAGGACTTGCTGTTATTGTCCCTGCAGGTATGTAACTGGATAGAACTTGCTGTTATTGTCCCGGTAGGAATGTAAGTGAATAGGACCAGCTGTTAAGGTCCCTGTAGGTATGTAACTGAATAGGACCGGCTGTTATGGTCCCTGTAGGTATGTAATCTTTGCAGACCCGCTTTGATCCCTAAACGCATGTAACTGGATGGGACTTGCTGTTATTCGCCCTGTAGGTATGTAACCTAAGCGGACCGGCTGTTACAGTCCCTGTAAGAATGTAGCCTTAGCGGGCCTGCTGTTATGGTCCCTGTAGCAGTGTACCTGGATAGGAACTGCTGTTATAGGCCCTGCAGGTATGAAACCGGATTGGACCTGCTCGCATGGTCCCGGTAGCTATTTTAATGTATGGTAATTACTGTTATGGCGTCTGTAGTATGTAACTGGATAGGCTGCTAAGGTCCCTGTTGTTATGTAACAGGAAAGGACTTGCTGTTATGTTCCCTGTAGGCAGGAAACCTGAGAGGACCTGCTGTTACGCTTCCTGTAGGTATATGACTGGATAGGACCTACAGTTATCCTCGCTTTAGATATGTAACCTGAGCGAACCTGCTGTTACAGTCCTGGCAGGGATATTCCTTAGAGGACCTGCTGCTATGGTCCCTGTAGGTATGTAACAGGATATGATTTGCTGTAATGGTCCCTGTAGGAAAGAAGCCTGAGAGGACCTGCTGTTACTGTCTCTGTAGGTATTAGCTTGATATGACCTACTGTTATCCTCGCTGTAGATATGTAACCTGAGCCAACCTGCTGTTAAGTCCCTGTGGGGATTTTCCTTAGAGGACCTGCTGTTATGGTCCCTGTAGGTATGTTACCTGAAAGGAACTGCTTTTATGGACCGTGTATATATGTAACGGGATATGTACCTGGACGAGACCTACTGTTTTTCTCGCTGTAGATATATAACCTGAGCGAACCTGCTGTTACAGTCCCTGTAGGGATATGTCTTAGAGGGCTTGCTGGTGTGGTACTTGTAGGTATTTTCCTGGATAGAACTCGCTGTTATTTTCCCAGTTGATATGTGAATGGATAGGACCGGCTTTTATGGTACCTGTAGGTATTTTACTGTATAGGACTTGCTGTTATTGTCCCTGTAGGTATTTACCTGGGCGGACCTGCAGTTATGGTCCCTGTAGGTATGTAACTTGATATGGCCTGCTGTTATGGTTCTTGTGATTATATAAGCTGAGCGGACCTGCACCTTTTATCCCTGTTGGTGTGGAACCTGACGGACATTCTGTTATTGTCGCTGAAGGTATGTAACCTGGCCGGACCTCCCGTTTTGGTCCATGTACGTGTGTAACTTGATTGGACCTGCTGTTATAGTCCCTGTAGGTATGCAAATGGATAGGACTTGCTGTTATTGTCCCCATGGGTATGCAACTGGATAGGACCTGCTGGCTGGTTCCTGTAAGTAAATACTTGATTGCTCATGCTGGTATGGTCCCGGTAGGTATGTAACCTGAGGGGACATGCTGTCTTAGTCCCTGTAGTTATGTGACTGGATAGGAATTGCTGTTATGATGACTGTAATTATGTACGCTGTTTTTGTCCCATTAGGTATGTAACCTGAACGGATATGCTGTTATGATCCCGGTATTTATATAACCTGAGCGGACCTGCTTTTATGGTCCCTCTAGATATGAAACTGGATAGGACTTGGTGTTGTGGTGCAGGTATTGAACTGAATAGGACTTACTGTTGTGGTCCCTGAAGGTACGTTACAGGATAGGACTTGCTGTTATTGTCCCTGTAGGCATGTTAGCTGAGCGGATCGTTTGTTTGGATCCCCGTAGGCTGCAAACTGGATAGGACCTTTTGTTAAGTATATTCTGAGCGGACTTGCTGGTTTGGTCCCTGTAGATATGTATCCTAAGCGGACGTTGTGTTATGGCCTTTGTAGGTTTGAAACTGGACAAGACTTGCTATTGTGGTGCATTATTGAACTTAATAGGATTTGTTGTTGTGGTCCCTGAAGGTACGTAACATGATAGCACTTGCTGTTATTGTCACTTTAGGTATGTCGGTTAATAGGACCTGCTGATATAGTCCCTCTAGGTATGTTAATGAATAGGACAGGCTGTTATGGTCCCTGTAGGCATGTTACCTGAGCGGACCGTCTGTTTTGATCCCCGTAGGCTTTAAACTGGATAGGGCCTGCTGTTAAGTATATTTTGAGCGGACTTACTGGTTTGGTCCCTGGAGATATGTATCCTATGCGGACATGCTGTTATGGTCCCTGTAGGCATGTAACCTGAGAAGATCTGCTGTTATGGTCCCTGTTTTATGTAACTAAATAAGAATTGCTGTAATGGTCCCTGTGGGTATGTTACTGGAGAAGACATGCTGTTGTGGTCCCTGTGTGTATGTAACTGGATAGGAACTGCTGTTATGCTCCCTGCAGGTATTTAAGCCTACCGGAACTGATATACAGTTCTTCTAGTAATGTTACCTAAGCGGACATGCTGTTATGGTCCCTGTGACAGTGTAGCTGGATCGGATATGCTGTTATCGTCCCTGTAGTTAAAGAAGAGGATTTGACCTGCTGTTATGTTACCTGTAGGTTTGTATCTGGATAGGACTTGCTGTTATGGTCCTTGTAAGTATATAACGGGAGTGGACCTGCTGTTATGGTTCTTATAGGTATGTAGCTGGACAGGACTTGCTGTAATTGTCATTGTAGCTATGAAACTGGATAGGAACTACTGTTATGGTCCCTGTAGATATGTAACTTGATAGGATCTGCTGTTATAGTCCCGGTTTTTTAAACCTGAGCGGACGTGTGGGTCTTTAACTAGATGGCACTGTCATAGTCGCTGGAGGTATGTAGCCTGAGCTGGCCAGGTGTTGTGGTCCCTGTAGGCATGTTACTGGATAGGACCTTTTGTCATGGTCCCTGTAATTATGTAAGCTGAGTGGACCTGCTTATTTGGTCCCAGCTTTAATGTTACCTGAGCGGACATGCTGTTATGGTTCGGGTAGGTATGTTTCCTGAGCGGATCTGTTCCTTGTAGGTATGTTACTTGATAGGACCCGATGTTATTGTTCCTTTCATTATGTAACCTGTTCGGCCCCTTTAGGAATCTGACTGTACAGGTTTGGTTTAGTTTGATTTCAGGTTTAACATCCTCGTCAACACTGTATATGCCATTTTGGAGGCGTTGCTTCGAATTTTGTGGGACTTTGAACCGACACTGAGATGAAATGACATCTCAAGCCCTGTCGCCCAATGAAACCAATAGGGTTTATAAACATGGGCGGTCCAACTCAAACCGCTATGCCTGGGCAGGCTTAGATCCTCTAAGCGGTTTATCAGTACTCGTGCTTGGTCTGTTTCAGCTCTGCGAGGAAGCACCATGCAGCCAATCTATTTCTTCAAGTCTCGATGGGCGGGACTTGCTCTAATATAAACTGTAGGTATGTATCCTGGGCGGACCTGCTGTTATGGTTTCTGTAAGTAGACTTGCTGTAATTATTGCTGCAGGTATATAACATGAGCGGACCTGCTGTTTTGGTCCCTGTATGTATGGAATCTGAGCGGACATGCTGTTATTGTATCCATAGGGACGTTACATTAACGCACCTGCTGTTATGGTCCCTTTAGGTATGAAACTGGATAGGACCTGATGTTATGGTCCCTGTAATGATGTAAGCTCAGCGGATCTGCTGTTGTCCCTGTGGGTATGTTACATGAGTGGACATGCTGTCATTGTCCCTTAAGGTATGTAACCTAAGCGGACCAGCTGTTATGGTCAATGTAGGTATGTTACCTGAGCGGAAATGGGTTAAAGTCCCTGCAGGTATGTTATTAGATAGGACTTGCTGTTATGTTTCCTGTATGAATATACCTGGATAGGACTTGATGCTATGTCCCTGCAGGTATATAACTGGATATGACTTGCTGTTATGTTCCCTGTGGGTATGAAACTGGATAGAACTTGCTTTTATTCTCCCTGTAGGTATGTAAGTGGAAATGACCTGCTTTTATGGTCCCTATAGGTATGTAATTGAATATGACCAGCTGTTATGAAGCCTGTAGGTATATAACCTGAGCGTACCTGAATTTATTGTCCCTGTTTGTATGTAACTGGACAGGACCTGCTGTTATTCTCCCTGTAGGTATGTAACCTGAGCGGGGCGGCGGTTACTGTCGCTGTAGGAATGTTACCTTAGCGGACTTGCTGTTATAGTCCCTGTAGCAGTGTAACAGGATAGTATATGCTGTTATCGTCCCTGTAGGTAGGCATCTGGATTGGATCTGCTCGTTTGGTCCCATTAGCTATTTAACTGGATCGGATTTGCTGTTATTGTATCCGAAGTTATATAACTCGATAGGAACTGCTGTTATGGTCCCTGTAGGTAGGAAATCTGAGCGGACTTGTTGTTACCTGTTGTTATGGTCCCTGTAGGTATGTTATTCGATAGTACTGTTATTCTCCTTGTAGATATGTAAACTGTGCGGACCGCCTGTTATGTTTCTTTAGGAATATTACTGGATAGTCCTGCTATAATTGTCCCTGTATGACTCCTGGGCGGACCTGCTGTTATGGTCTCTTATATATGTAACTGGATAAGATCTGCTGTTATGGTCCCTGTAATAATATAAGCTGAGCGGACCTGTCCCATTTTGTCCCTGTTTGTATGTAACCGGAGTGGACATGGTGTTAAGATCACTGTATATATGTAACCTGGGTAGACCTGCCGTTAGGGTCCAGTAGTGAAACTGGATTGAACCTGCTGTTACAGTCCCTGTAGGTATGAAACTGGATAAGACCTGCTTTTATGGTCCCTGTAGGTATGTTACTGGACAGGACTTGTTGTTATTGTTCCCCTTGCTGTTATCGTCCTGTAGGTATGTAACCAGAGAGGATCTGCTGTTACGTTCCCTGTAGGTATTTAACTGGATGTGACCTGCTATATAAGCTGGGCGGACTTGCTAGTTTGTTACCTGTAGGTATGTAACCTGAACGGCAATGCTGTTATGGCCCCTGTAGAATGTCACATGGGCGTATCTGCTGTTATAGTCCCTGTAGGTATGTGACCTTGAGGAATGAAATTGGATAGGACTTACTGCTATTGGACATGTAAGTATTTAAATGAATAGGACTGAGCGGACCTTCTGTAATAGTCCCTGTAGGTATGTAACTGGATAGGACCGGCTGTTGTGGTCCCTGTAGGTATGTAAACTTAGCGGACTGTGTTATGGTCCCTGTACGGAGGTAACTGGATAGGACCTTCTGTTATGCTCCCTGTTTTTTATGTAACCTGAGCCGACAAGCTGTTAGAGACCCTGTTTGTTATTCTTCCTCTAGGTATGTTACTAGATTGGACCTGCTGTAATGGTCCCTGTAAGTGTGTGACTGGATAGGAATTGCTGTCATTGTCCCTGTAGGTATGCAACAGGATAGGACTTGCTGTTATGGTTCCTGTAAGTATGTAACTGGATAGGAATTGCTGTTATTTTCCCTGTAGATATCTAATTGGATAGGACCTACTGTTATACTCCCTCCAGATATGTAACTTTAGCGGACCTGCTGTCAAAGTCCCTGTAGGGATGTTACTTCAGTGGACCTGCTGTTATTGTACCTGTAGGAATGTAACCTGAGTGGACCTGCTGTTTTGGTCCATGTATGTATGTAACTTGATAGGACTTGGCTGCTATGGTCCCTTTGCGTATGTAACCTGGGCGGTAATGCTGTTGTAGCCCCTGTATGTATGCAGCTGCAGAGGACCGGCTGTTATGTGTCCCTGTAGGTATATGTTAATGGATAGGACCTGTTGTAATTGTCCATGAGGTATGTAACCTTGGTGGACCTGCTGTTATGGTTCCTGTAGGTATGTTACTAGATAGGACTTGCTGTAATGGTCCCTGTACGAATGTAACTGGGTAGAACCTGCTGTTATGGTTCCTGTAGGTATTTAACTGAATAGGATTTCCTGTTATAGTCCCTATTGGTATGTAACTTGAGCAGATCCGCTGTTTAGGTCCCTTCAGGTATGTAACTGGACAGGGTCTGCTGTTATTGAAATTGTATAAGCTGAGGGGACTTGATGCTTAGATCCGTGTTGGTATGTAACCAAAGCGGATATGCTGTTATGGTCCCTGTAGATTTATAACTTGAGCGGACCTGCTGTTAAGTTCGCTAAAGGTATGTAACTGGATTTGTCCTGCTGTTATGGTCCCTGTCATTGTGTTAGCTGAGCTGACCTTCTGTTATTGTCCCGGTAGGAAGATAAACTGTTCGGACCGCCTGTTCTGGTCCTTTAGGAATATTACTGGATAGGACCTGCTTTAATTGTCCCTTTAGGTATGTAACCTGGACGGACGTGCTGTTATAGTCCTTGAATGTAGAATAGCTGTTATTGTCCCTGCATGTACATGAGCGGACCTGCTATTATAGTCCATGTAGGGACGTTACCTTAATGTTCTTGTGGCGTTGTGTTCAGCGTCAGATGACTCAGCGCGTTTCACTGTCGAATCCTCATCCTTGTGTCAACTTGGCTTTAATTGTGATTTCTTTGTTTACAGAGTTGATTCACTGATGAGATAGAAAACCTTCACGCGAAACAAATACTTTGTTGAACCACAGAGAAAGTGAGGGTGAGGGCTGGGATCCCATTAAGTTAACTTAAACCCACTAGTAATTTTGCTGACCGTTCCAATATGTTCTGTAAAAGGTTTATCCAGTGGAAGCAAGGAATACACCAAAGAACTGGAAAATATGAAGTGTACATGAACACCCCTTATTCCTCTTCGATCCCAGACACTGCCACGTAGTCAGTCAAATGCTGCTGGTGTTCTGACAATCCTGGCATTGACTTCATCATCAATGTGCAGGGCTCTTGACATTGTGCTCCCGAGGTTGGTGAACTTGTCTACCAATTGCAATATTTGACCTTCACTGTGATGGTGGGCTCTGTAAGGTTTGCCAGGTGCTGGCTGATAGACTGCTTCAGTCTTTTTGATTGTGAGAACATAGCTGTCACAGGAGTCGGGTACTTGATCTATACATTTTTTCATCTTCTCGTCTGTTTGAGCACCTTTTGCTTTGTCATCAGCAAAGAGGAACTCATCTAGCACCTCTGTCTGCACCTTGGTTTTGGCTTGCAACCACCTTCTGAGATTGAAAAGCTTCCCATCAAAGCGATACCTAATAGGTATGTTATTGTCCACATCCTGGAAAGCATCTCTGTGCATGGCAGAAAACATCATGCTGAACAGTGTTGGGGCTAAGATACATCATTGCTGGACACCGTTTGTAATCGTACGTTATGCAAGGACAACAATAATCAGTGGTTATTTCATAGCATTAATATTTGCCGGATCCCTCGTAAGATATTTGAACATTCGACCTGGCGGCCTCAAAGAGCTTCCTCTGGACCCGCTGTAACGGTCAGTTTCTTCCCCCGGTCCGGTTCTTCCCCGGGGAAGAACTGGGCCGGCCCGTTTCTTCCCCGGGGAAGAAACTGACTAGTCAGTTTCTTCCCCACCTGAATTTTTTTCAGAACAATTGTCAACGAATAATTTTCAGCTCACAATTTGTTATAAATGAGAAAAGAGACCATTCTGAATAAGGTCTGAGTTCTTTTAGCTTGAATGACAAAATTTGCTCTATGCTCCACCATTCATGGAGATGCAATAAAATATGCATCCCAATTCAAGCATCTTTGATGAATTTTCTTTGCTTTTTAAGACATAAATAAGTATTAACTAAACAGATATAATAAGCCACAAATGTTTGACGCTCAAATCTAAATAGAATTTGGAGACTGGGGGTGGGGAAGAACTTGGCCACCCCAGAATTTTCTGTCTACTAATAATTCTTGTGATAAATTTCCTTTGATTTTTAAGACAAAAACTGGTATAAACTAATAAGATATAATAAGCAACAAATGTTCTTTGCATTTTAAGACAAAAGTTGGTATAAACTAAACAGATATTGTAATGTTTGGCGCTTAAATTTAAATAGGATTTGGAGACTGGGGCGGGGAAGAACTGGGCCGGCCTAGTTCTTCCCTACCACAGACAACCCATCGGAGTCTAACTGTTGGTTTTCTTTTGCGCCAGCATTTCAGTGGTTTCTTGCTGTCGAGTCCTCACCGTTGTCTCAACTCTGGGTTCTTTGTTTCCATTATGGTCTGGTCGCTTAATGTTTGTGTTTCTTTCCCTTTGGTGTCTTTGGTGGGTGATGTAAGTTAATTGTATCGATTCCTGATCTTTGTTTTACTTTTACCTTTCAACATCATAACTAATTTAATTGTACATCACTACACAAGGGTGGAGAGAAGCGGGTCGTCCCAGTTCTTTCCTGTCTCAGACATCCACTAATATAACTGACATAACTGTACAACACTAGCCAAGGGTGGAGAAGACACGGGCAGACTCAGTTCTTCCCCACCCCAGACACCTTCAACGTCATAATTGACTTAACAGTACAACACTTACCAAGGGTGGGGAAGCAACGGGCGGCCAAGTCCTTCCCAACCCGTTTCCTCACAGGACTGGGCCGCCCGTTTCTTCCCCACCTAAGACATCTTCAGCAATATAACTGAAATAACTGAAATAAGTGTACAACACAACCAAAGGTGGGGATGAAACAGGCCGGCCCAGTGCTTCCCCATCCCCCGAGTTTCCGAATTCTATTGAAATTTAAGTGCCAAACATTTGTTGCTTATTATATCTGTTTAGTTAATACCAATTTATGTCTTTAAATGTCTTTAAAAGTGAAGAAAATTTATCACAAGAATTTTTAGTAAACAGAAACATCTGGGGTGGGGACGAAACGGGCCCAGTTCTTCCCCGCCCCCAGTCTCCAAATTATATAAAGATTTGAGTTCCAAACATTTGTTGCTTATTATATCTGTTTAGTTTATACTAATTTATGTCTTAAAAAGCAAAGGAAATTTATCACCAGAATTATTAGTAAGCAGAAACATTTGGGGATGGGAACAACTGAGCCGGCCCAGTTCTTCCCCACCCCAGCCTCCAAATATTCTTGATAATAAAGCTCCAAACATTTTTTGCTTATTATATATTTTTAGTTTATACCAATTTTTGTCCTTAAAAGCAAAGGAAATTTATCACAAGAATAATTAGTAAACAGAAACATCTGGGGTGGGGAAGAACTGGGCCGGCCCAGTTCTTCCCCACCTCTCCCCCCCCCCCAGTCTCCGAATTCTATTGAAATCTAAGGGCCAAACATTTGTTGCTTATTTTAGCTCTGTAGTTAATACCAATTTATGTCTTTAAAAGTGAAGAACATTTATTACAAGAACTTGTAGTAAACAGAAAAACCTGGGGTGGGAAAGAAATGGGCCGGCCCAGTTCTTCCCCACCCCCACTTTCCGAATTATATTTAGATTGGAGCGCTAAAGGGTTGTTGCTTATTATATCTGTTTAGTTAATACCAATTAATGTCATAAAAAGCTAAGAAAATTAACCATAGATGCTGGAATTGGGTTGAAAATGTCCTTGGATCTCCATTTTTGAATGGCATAGAGAAAAGTTTGCCATTCACGCTGTAAATACTCAAAACTAATTTAGAATGTTTTTTTTTAATTTTTAACAATTTGTGAGGCATAAATTACTCGTTCTCTATGGTTCTAAAAATTTCAGGTGGGGAATAAACTGACTGGGTGGGGAAGAAACTGACTAGTCAGTGGGGAAGAAACTGACTAGTCAGTTTCTTCCCCGGGGAAGAAACGGACCGGCCCAGTTCTTCCCCGGGGAAGAAACTGACTTGGGGGAAGAACCGGCCTGTTACACCGGCAAATGTAAAAGAGCAAGTAGAAAGAAATTTAAGAATCATTTAGTATGAAGCACGGTGAAAGTATATGCAAAGAGGGTCGTTTTATTGAAAACCCCATGAAAGATTCCCATTCGTTCTTAAGTTATGCTGATTTATATATGATACAGACCTATTTTCCTCTAAGAGTAACCTCACTTGAATTTTCTTTTCATTATGAAAAGGAGAAGTAAAACAAAGATCAGGAATCGATACAATTAACTTTCTCCACCCATCAAAGACACCAAAGGGAAAGAAACACAAACATTAAGCGACCAGACCATAATGGAAACCTCAACAAAGGAAGGCCATAAGGACAGTTACTTTCCCACAAAATGGCCATATGGCCATCAAAAATAAAAAGACACAAGTGATAAACATAGTAAGTAACAAACAACAACATAAATAAATCGCCACAGAAGAACCGCCTTGGAACGGTCAGTGGAAATATTTCCACCTTGGGGGGGGGGGGGGGGGGTTACGTGGCCACAATCCTCGCCCTTACTTCCGTCGCGATTTAGACAAATAATTTGTTCAGTCCGCATAAAGGCCTCCTAACTCATCAGTGCAACATCTCCATGAACACAAATAATCTGGAGCAAAAGAAAACCAACAGTTAGACTCCGATGGGCCCGACCAGAGACAGAGTATCAGGCACCAACCAAGCTGAACGAACCTTTTTGTGGCCCATGTAGGTATATGGCATGTTAGGACCGCCTGTTATAGTCGCTTTAGGAATGCAACTGGATAGGACATGCTGTAATTGTCCCTGTTGTTATGTTACCTGAGTGGACATGCTGTCATTGTCCTTGTAGGTATTTAATATGAGCGGTCTTTAGCGTTCCTGTTGATATGGTTCCTGCAGTAATGTCAATAGATAGAGCCTACTGTTATGGTCCCTGTAATTATGTAAGCTGAGTTGACATGCTGTTATGGTACCTGTAGTTAGGAAATATGAGCGGTTCTGCTGTTATGGTCCATGTACGTATTTAAATGGAGAGAACTTGCTGTTATGGACCCTGTAGGTATGCAACTGGATAGGACTTGCTGTTATGGTGAGTAGGTATGTAACTGGCTATGACTTTAGCGGGCCTTTGATGGTCGATGTACGTATATGACTGGATAGGTTCTGCTGTTATTCCCCCTGTAGGTATGCAACCTATGCCGAACGGCTGTTACAGTCTATGTAGGAATGATACCTTATCGGAGCTGCTGTAATAGTCAATGTAGGTATATACCTGGAGTGGACCTGCTGTTACGGTGCCTGTAGGTTATTACTGGCATGGAATTGCTCTTACGGCCGCTGTAGGTATGTAAATGGATAGCGCTGTGGTCAACGCTTTCGACTCATGATCGAGAAGTTGTGCGTTCGAATCCGGCACCCATTAACAAGGTGTGTTCTTGGGCAAGACACGTAATGACACTGCCTCACTCCACCCTGGTGTAAATGGGTAGCAGTGGTGTAATAGTCACTGCCTCTCTCTCGCGCGCGTGAAAACATCCGGAACGAGTGTTCGTGAGCGATTAAATAAGCGTGAGGCTTCCATCGCAATCGAACTAAAATAAATTAGTATAAACTAAATGGAATTGCTGATTTGGTCAATGTAGTTATTGAAAGAATATGCCTAGCTGTTATTTGCCCTATAGAAGGGTAACCTGAGCTGACCCGCCTTAACGGTCCCTGTAGGTAAATAACTGAATAGGACCTGCTGTTAGTCTCCATGTAGGTATGTAAACTGAGCTGGCCTGCTGTTATAGTCACTGTAGGCTGACCTGCTGTAATGTTCCCTGTAGGTATGTAACCTGAGCGGACATGCTGTTATGGTCCCTGTGAGTATATAACTGAATAGAACTTGCTGTCGAGTCCACTACCGGTATGTAGACTGTGTGTAGCTGGATTGAACCGTCTGTTATGGTCCCTGTAGGTATGTAACTGGATAGGACCTGCTGTTATAGTTCCTTTCGATATATAAAATAGCAGTGAAGGCGATGATCAGGAATCGATACAATTAACCCACGGCTCCAATCAGAGACACTACGGGAAAGAAACACAAACATGAAACAACTAGACCCTAATGGAAACATCACTAGCGGAAAGCGAAAAGGACAGTTACTCCCACAAAATGGCCAATTGGCTATCCAAAGCAAAATAATATAAGCAATACACACACTCAAAGACAAGCCATAACAAAAATAAACCACGACAGAAGAATCGCCTTGGAACGGTCATTGAAACGAATTCCACTAGGGGGTTTAAATCGAGACCTTGCTTCAAATTTTGTGGAACTTTTACCCGACATTGAGATCCCTGCCACCCAATGACACCAATAGGGTTTATAAGCATGGATGGGCCGACACGCACCGCTTTGCCTGGTCAGGCTTAGATCCTCTAAGCGGTTTACCAGTACTCGTGCGCGGGTCGGTTTCAGCTCTACGTTGAAGCAGCCCATCTATTTCTTCAAACTTCTATGGGCAGGGGCCACCTACGGCTCAGTAATCGAATCAGCAGGTATGCCTGAGGCTGCGGCTTCGAACCAGCAGGCGCGTCTGGGGTTTAGGCTCCCAATCAGCAGTTTTGTTTGAGGCAGTCGCTCCGAGCAAGCAGGCATGTCCGAGGCAGTGATGTTGAGCAAACAGACATGTCTAATGCCTTCGCGACGAGCAATAAAGTATTTGTGTGTCAGTGGCAATAAGTCATGAGACATGACAATTGCAGTGGCATCGAGCAACCAAGTACGTATGAGGCAGTGGCACTGACCTATCAGTTATGACTGAGGCGTGGTACTGAACTAACGAACATGGCTGAGCCATTTTGGCAACAACACTGCAGACATGTCTGAGTCAGTAGAACCGTACGAGAAGGCATGCCTTAGGTAGTGGCATCTAATGAGCGACCATGCATGTCTGTGGCTTAGTCGCCGAATCAGTAGTTATGTGTCAAACAGTTGCTCCAAGGCAGCAGGCCTGTTAACGACAGTCAGTTTGAGCCAGCAGGCATGTCCGATGCTTTGGCACCGAGCCATTAAGTATGTTTGGTTGCAGTGGCCCTACGCCTATTGACATGTCAGTGGCAGTGACATCGAACAACCGGGTACGCTTGAGGCAGAAGCACTGATCCAAAAGTTATGTCTGAGGCAGTGGCACTGAGCTAGCGGGAATGTCGGAGCCATTTGCAATGATCCTGCAGGTATGTCTGAGGTAGTGGAACCGAGCCAGCAGACATACCTGAGGCAGTGGCACCAAGGCAGCAGGCACGACTTTAGCTTAGGCACCGAATCATCAGTTATGTCTGAGGCAGTGGAACTGACCAAGTGTGCATGTTTTAGCCAGTGTGATGCAGCAGTATCAAACCAGCAGGGACGTCTGTGGCTTTGGCACCGAATCAGCCTTTTCGTCTGAGGCAGTGGGCACGTGTGAGCAGGCATGTCCGAGACACTGACTTATAGCCATCAGAGATGTCTGATGCCTTTTCAGCGATCCATAAAATATTTTTTGTGGCAATGACACTGAGTCATTAGGCATGACATTCACAGTGGCATCGAACAACCCGGTACATGTTAGGCAGTGGCGCTGGTTCGTTTGTTTAGCATCAGGAAGTGGCACTGAGTCAGTGAGAATGTCTCAGCCAGTGACGACGATCCTGCAGGTATCTCTGATGCAATGGAACCGAGCCAGCCCAGCAGAGATGTGGAACCGAACCAGGGGCACGTCTGAGATGTAGGCAGTCATGTTTCAGGCAGAGGCACCGAGTCAGCAGGCAAGTGTATGTCTTAGGCACCGAATCAGCGGTTATATCTGAAGAGCGGGACCAAGCCAGCAGGCGTATCTGTGGTTGAGGTGCGGAATTACAAGTGATGACTGAGGCAGCGGTTCCGAGCCAGCAGGAGCGTGGCTTAGACGCCGGATCATCAGTCATGTCTGAAGCAGTGTCGCCAGCCAGCAGGCAGCGAATCAGCAGACTTGTCTGATGCCCTGCCGCCGATTCATAACGTGTTTGTGTGACAGCCATTGACAGTCACAGTGGCATCGAGCAACCAGGAACGTTTGAAGCAGTGGCACAAATCCATCAGTTTAGCCTGAGTCAATGGCACTGAGCCAGTGTGCTTGTGTCAGCCAGTGACAAGGGACCCTGCAGGCATCTCGGAGGCAGTGGAACTGAGCCTGCAGGCATGCCTGTGAAAATGACACCGAGCAAACAGGTACTTTGGGGCTTGAACACCGAATCAGCAGTTATGTCTTGGGCAGCAGCAACGACCCAACAGGTACGTCTATGGCAAAGGCACCGAATCAACAGTTATATCTGAGGCAGCGGGGCCGAGCCAGCA
Organism: Lucinisca nassula; assembly: GCA_963580285.1. NCBI lineage: Eukaryota > Metazoa > Mollusca > Bivalvia > Lucinida > Lucinidae > Lucinisca > Lucinisca nassula. The sequence continues at coordinate 70,865,125 of OY757012.1, read as the reverse complement.
GGCAGACCTATGTCTTAGACACCGAATCAGTAGTTTTGTCTCAGGAAGCGGGACCGAGCACGCAGGCGCGTCTGTAGTTTAGGCTAGGAATCAGCAGTTATGTCTGAGGCAGCGGGACAGAGGCATCAGGAGCGTCTGTGGTTTAGGCAAGGAATCAACAGTTATGAATGAGGCAGCGGGACCGAGGAAGCTGGCGCGTCTGTGGTTTAGGCACCGTATCAGCAGTTATGTATGAGGCAGTGGCACAGAGGCATGTCCGAGATAGAGACTTTTTATTTTGGATGTTCATTTGGCCATTTTGTGGGAAAGTAACTGTCCTTATGGCTTTCTTTTGTTTAGGTTTCCATTATGGTCTGGTCGCTTCATGTTTGTGTTTCTTTCCCTTTGGTGTCTTTGATGGGTGGAGTAAGTTAATTGTATCTATGCCTGATCTTTGTTTTACTTCTATTGTGATGCAACAGACATACCTGATGCCTTGACACCGAGCCTTAAAGTCAAAAGGCGTGACAGACACAGTGACATCGAACAACTTCTGAGGCATTGGAACGGATCTATCAGTTATGTCTGAGGCAGTGGCACTGAGCAAGTGTGCATGTCTGAGCGAGTGGCAAAGACCCTACAGGTATGCCTGAGGCAGTGGAACTTAGCCAGCAGGCATGCCTGGGGCAGTGTCACCGAGCCAGCAGTCACGTCTGTGGCATAGGCACCGAATCAGCAACAGTCAAGTCTCGGGCAGCGGTACCGAGCCAGCAGTCATGTCTGTGGCTTAGGCACCGAATCAGCAGTTATGTCTGAGGCATTGACACCGAGCCACCAGGCCTCTCTGAGGCAGTAACTTTTAGCCAGCAGACATGTCTATTGCCCTTCCACCGATCTATTAAGTATCTGTGCGGCAGTGATTCAAAACAATGGCTGAGGCAACAAGCGGCCAGGTACGTCTGAGGCAGTGGCACAGATACAACAGTTTAGTCAAAGGCAGTGGCACGGAGCCAGCGAGAATGTCTCAGCCAGTCAGCAATGGAACCGAGCTACCAGACATGGCCGAGGCAATGGCATCGAGCCAGCAGGCAATTGGGATATGCACCGAATTAGCAGTTATGTCAGAGACATCGGTATCCAGCCAGCAGACACTTCTGTGGTTAAGGCACCGAATCAGTAGGTATGTCTAAGGCAATGGAACAGTACCGACTGGTACCGAATCAGTAGCTGTGCCAAAGGCAGCGACATCGACCGAGCAGGCGCGTCTGTGGTTTAGGCTCTGAATGAGCAGTTCTGTCTGAGGCAGCGGCACCGAATTATAGACGCGCCTAAGCCTCAGATGGGCCAACTGGACAAGGCATTAGACATGTTTACTTGCACAAAGTCGCTGCTACAAACTTGCCTGCTGGCTCGGAGCCCCTGCCACAGACAAAACAGCGGATTTGGTGCCTAAGGCACAGACACGCCTGCTTGGCAAGACGTTATACATATCTGCTTGCTCAACGTCACTGCCTCGGAAATGCCTGCCTCAGACAAAACAGCTGATTTGGAACTTTGGTGCCAAAGTCATAGACATGCCTGATAGTTAGGCGCCACTGCTTCAGACCTTCCTTTGGAAGTGGTACTGAGCCAGCAGGCAGGTCTGTGGCTCAGGCAACGAATCAGCAGTTTTGTCGGAGGCAGCGGCACCGAGCCAGCATGAACGCCTATGGCTTAGGCAACGAATCAGCAGATATATCTGAGTCAGCGGAACCGAGCCAGCAGGCATGTCTATTGCTTCGGCACTGGAGGAAGCGGGACCGAGCCAACAGTCGCGTATATGGTTTAGGCAAGGAAATAGCAGTTATGACTGAGATAACGGTACAGAGGCAACAGGCGCGTGTGTGGTTTAGGCACCGCCTTAGCAGTAATTGCACCAAACCATTGATTATTTATGTGACATGACAAACGCAATTGCATCGAGGAGCCAGGTACCTCTGAGGCATTGGCACTGATCCGTCAGTTATATCCTGAAGCTGTCACACTGAGACAGCGCCCATGACTGAGCCAGTAGCAACGAGTCGGCAGGTATGCCTAAGGCAACGGAACCGTGCGGAAAGGCATGTCTGTGGCAGTGGCTCCTAATAAGCATGCATCTCTTTAGCTTAGGCTCCGGATCAGTGTGTGTGTGTGTGTGTGTGTGTGTGTGTGTGTGTGTGTGTGTGTGTGTGAATTTGGGGTTTACGTCGCTTTCAACAATTTTTCAGTCATATCACGACGGTGTCTGGTTGCGACAGGGAGCTCAATGCTCACTTTTATAGTGCTGCCTCACCGAAGTATCATGTCCCAGACACATTACATGATAACAAACCTAGTCACATTATCCTGACACTGGGTCGACCAGTCCTAGCTCTACCCGTAAATCTGATAGCCAAGCGAGGAGCAGCTAGTACCATTTTAACGACTTTGGTATGTCGCGGCCCGGGATCGAACCCGTGACCTCCCGTTCCCCGGAGCGGAACTCTACCAGCTGAGCTATTGGGGCCGGTAGGCACCGGATCAGCAGCTGTGCCAAAGGCAGTGGCACCGACCGAGCAGGCGCGTCTGTGGTTTAGGCTCTGAATAAGCAGTTCTGTCTGAGGCAGCGGCACCGAATTTTAGACGCCCCTAAGCCTCAAATTGGCCGACTGGACAAGGCGGCATTAGACATGTTTGTTTGCTCAAAGACACTGCCTCAAACATGCCTGCTGACTCGGAGCCACTGTCACAGACAAAACAACTGATTCGGTGCCTAAGCCACAGACACGCCTGCTGGGCAAGACGTTTTACATGTCTGCTTGCTCAACGTCACTGCCTCGGAAATGCCTGCCTCAGACAAAACAACTGATTTTGAACTTAAACCACAGATGCGCCTGGTGGATCGGAGCCGCTGCCGCAGGCATATCGGTTGACTTGGTGCCTTAGCCATAGACATGCCAGCTAGCTAGGCGCAACTGCTCCAGACATTCCTTTGCAAGTGGCACGGAGCCGGCGGGCAGGTCAGTGACTTAGGCACCGAATCAGCCGTTATGTCGGAGGCAGCGGCACCGAGCTAGTATGCACATCTATGGCTTAGGCACCGAATAAGCTGTTATAAATGAGGCAACGGAGCCGAGCCAGAAGGATTGTCTATTGTTTAGGCACTGGAGGAAGCGGGACCGAGCCAGCAGACGCGTCTATGGTTTAGGCAAGGAATTAGCAGTTATGACTGAGACAGCGGTACAGAGACGGCCGGCACGTCTGTATCAGCAGAAATGGCACCAAACCATTGATTATTTATGTGACATGACAAACGCAATGGCATCGAGCAGCCAGGTACCTCTGAGGCATTGGTACTGATCCATCAGCTATATGTGAAGCTGTCGCACTGAGCCAGCTCGCATGCCTGAGCCAGTAGCAACGAGTCTCCAGGTATATCTAAGGCAATGGAACCGTGTCGACAGGCATGTGTGCGGCAGTGGCACCTAACTAGCATACATATTTAGCTTAGGCACCGAATCAGCAGCTGTGCCAAAGGCAACGACACCGACCGAGCAGGCGCGTCTGGCACCGAATCAGCAGTTATGCTGGAGGCAGCGGCACCGAGCCAGCATGCTCGTCTATGGCTTAGGCACCGAATCAGCAGTTATATCTGAGGCAGCGGAACCGAGCCAGCAGGCATGTCTATTGCTTAGGCACTGGAGGAAGCGGGACCGAGCCAGCAGTTATGACTGAGACAACGTTACAGAGGCAGCAGGCGCGTCTGTGGTTAAGGCACCGAATCAGCAGTAATGGAACCAAACCATTGATTATTTATGTGACATGACAAACGCAATAGCATCGAGCAGCCAGGTACCTTTGAGGCATTGGCACTGATCCATCAGTTATATCTGAAGCTGTCACACTGAGCCAGCGCGCATGCCTGAGCCAGTAGCAACGAGCCTGCATGTATGTCTAAGGCAATGGAACCGTGCCGACAGGCATGTCTGTGGCAGTGGCACCTAATTAGCATGCATCTCTTTAGCTTAGGCACCGGATCAGCAGCTGTGCCAAAGGCAGCGGCACCGACCGAAGAGGCGCGTCCGTGGTTTAGGCTCTGAATAAGCAGTTCTGTCTGAGGAAGCGGTGCCGAATTATAGACGCGCCTTAGACTCAGATGGGCCGACTGGACAAGGCATTAGACATTTTTGCTTGCTCAAAGTCACTGCCTCACACATGCCCGCTGGCTCGGAGCAACTGCCACAGACAAAACAGCTGAACCGGTACCTAAGCCACAGACACGCCTGCTGGGCAAGATGTTATACATGTCTGCTTGCTCAACGTAACTGCCTCGGAAATGCCAGACTCATATAAAACAGCTGATTTGGAACTAAAACCACAGCTGCGCCTGTTGGATCGGTGTCGCTGCCGCAGACATATCTGTTGATTTGGTGCCTAAGCCATAGAGATGCCTGCTAGCTAGGCGCCACTGCTTCGGACATTCCTTTGGAAGTGACACAGAGCCAGCAGGCAGGTCTATGGCTTAGGCACGGAATCAGCAGTTATGTCGGAGGCAGCGGCACCGAGGCAGCATGCACGTCTATGGCTTAGGCACCGAATCAGCAGTTATATCTGAGGCAGCGGAACCGAGCCAGCAGGCGCGTCTATTGTTTAGGCAAGGAATTGGCAGTTATGACTGAGACAACGGTACAGAGGCAGCAGGCGCGTCTGTGGTTTAGGTACCGAATCAGCAGTAATGGCACCAAACCATTGATTATTTATGTGACATGACAAACGCAATGGAATCGAGCAGCCAGGTACCTTTGAGGCATTGACACTCTTCCATCAGTTATAGCTGAAGCAGTCGCACTAAGCCAGCGCGCATGCCTGAGCAAGTAGCAAGGAGCCTGCAGGTATGTCAAAAAAATGGAACCGTCCCGACAGTCATGTTGGTGGCAGTTGCACCTAACTGGCGTGCATTTCTTTAGCTTCGGCACCGAATCAGCAGCTGTGCCAAAGGCAGCGGCACCGACCGAACAGGCGCGTCTGTTGTTTAGGCTCTGAATAGGCAGTTCTGTTTGAGGCAGCGGCGCCGAATTATAGACGAGCGTAAGCCTCAGAAGGGCCGACTGGACAAGGCATTAGACATGTTTCTTGTTCAAAGTCACTGCCTCAAACAAGCCTGCTGTCTCGGAGACACTGCCACAGACAAAACAGCTGATTTGTTGCCTAAGCCACAGACACGCCTGCTTGGCAAGACGTTGCACATGTCTGCTTGATCAACGTCACTGCCTCGGAAATGCCTGCCTCATACAAAACAGCCGATTTAGAATTTAAACCACAGATGCACCTGCTGAATCGTTCCCACTGCCGCAGGCATATCTGTTGAATTGGTGCCTAAGTCATAGACATGCCTGCTAGCTAGGCGCTTCTGCTTAAGACATTCCATTGGAAGTGGCATAGAGCCAGCAGGCAGGCCTGTGGCTTAGGCACCGAATCAGCAGTTATGCCGGAGGCAGCGGCACCGAGCCAGCATGTACGTGTATGCCTTAGGCACCGAACCAGTAATTATATCTGAGGGAGAGAAACCGTGCCAGCAGGCATGCCTTTTGTTTGGGCACTGCAGGAAGCGGGACCGAGCCAGCAGCCGCGTCTATGGTTTAGGCAGGGAATTAGAAGTTATGACTGAAACAAGGGTACAGAGGCAGCAGGCGCATCCCTTTAGCTTAGGCACTGAATCAGCAGCTGTGCTAAAGGCAGCGGCACTGACCGAACAGGCGCGTCTGTTGTTTAGGCTCTGAATAAGCAGTTCTGTCTGAGGCAGCGGCACCGAATTATAGACGCTACTAAGTCTCAGATGGGCCGACTGGACAGGGCATTAGACACTGGTGCCGCTGCCGCAGGCATATCTTTTGTTTTGGTGTCTAAGCCATAGACTTGCTGCTAGCTAGGCGCCACTGCTTCAGACCTTCCTTTGGAAGTGGAACAGAGCCAGCAGGCAGGTCTGTGGCTTAGGCACCGAATCAGCAGTTATGTCGGAGGCAGCGGCACCGAACCAACATGCGCGTCTATGGCTTAGGCGCCGAATCAGCAGTTATATCTGAGACAGCGGAACCCGACCAGCAGGCATGTCTATTGCTTAGGCACTGGAGGAAGCGGGACCGATCCAGTAGGCGCGTCTATGGTTTAGGCAAGGAATTAGTAGTTAAGACTGAGACAACGGTACAGAGGCAGCAGGCGTGTCTGTGGTTTAGGCAACGAATTAGCAGTAATGGCACCAAACCATTGATAATTTATGTGACATGACAAAAGCAATGGCATCGAGCAGCCAGTTACTTCTGAGGCATTGGCACTGATCCATCAGTTATATCTGAAGCTGTCGCACTGAGCCAGTGCGCATGCATGAGCCAGTAACAACGAGCCTGCAGGTATGTCTAAGGCAATTGAACCGTGCCGACAGGCATGTCTATGGCAGTGGCACCTAACTAGCATGCATCTCTTTAGCTTAGGCACCAAATCAACAGCTGTGCGAATCGCAGCGGCTCCGACCGAGCAGGCGCGTCTTTGTTTTAGGCTCTGATTAAGCAGTTCTGTCTGAGGCAGCGGCACCGAATTATAGACGCGCATAAGCCACAGATGGGCCGATTGGACAAGGCATTAGACATGTTTTCTTGCTCAAAGTCACTGCCTCAAACATGGCTGCTGGATCGGAGCCACTGCAACACACAAAACAGCTGATTCGGTGCCCAATCCCCTGACACGCCTGCTAGGTAACACGTTATACATGTCTGATTGCTCAACGTCACTGCCTCGGAAATGCCTGCCTCAGACAAAACAGCTGATTTGGAACTTAAACCACAGCTGCGCCTGCAGGATCGGTGCCGCTGCCGCAGGCATATCTGTTGATTTGGTGCCTAAGTTATAGACTTGCCTGTTAGCTAGGCGCCACTGCTTCAGACATTCCGTTTGAAGTGGCACATAGCCAGCAGGCAGGTCTGTGGCTTAGGCACGGAATCAGCAGTTATGTCGGAGGCAGCGGCACCGAGGCAACATGCACGTCTATGGCTTAGGCACCGAATCAGCAGTTATATCTGAGGCAGCGGAACCGTGCCAGCAGGCATGTCTTTTGTTTAGGCACTGCAGGAATCGAGACCGAGCCAGCAGTTGTGACTTGGACAACGGGACAGAGGAAGCAGGCGCGTCTGTGGTTTAGGCACCGAATGAGCAGTAATGGCACCAAACCATTGATTATTTATGTGACATGGCAAACACAATGGCATCGAGCAGCCAGGTACCTCTGGGGTACTGATCAATCAGTTATATCTGAAGCTGTCATAGTGAGCCAGCGCGCATGCCTGAGCCAGTAGCAACGAGCCTGCATGTACATGTATGTCTAAGGCAATGGAACCGTGCCGAAAGGCATGTCTGTGGCAGTGGCACCTAATTAGCATTCATCTCTTTAGCTTAGGCACCGGATCAGCAGCTGTGCCAAAGGCAGCGGCACCCATCGAAGAGGCGCGACTGTGGTTTAGGCTCTGAATAAGCAGTTCTGTCTGAGGAAGCGGCGCCGAATTATAGACCCGCCCAAGCCTCAAATGGGCCGACTGGACAAGGCAATAGACATGTTTGCTTGCTCAAAGTCACTGCCTCAAACATGTCTGCTGGCTAGGAGCCACTGCCACAGACAAAACAGCTGATTCGGTGCCTATGCCACAGACACGCCTGCTGGGCACGATGTTGGACATGTCTGCTTGCTCATGGTCACTGCCTCGGAAATGCCTGCCTCATATCAAACAGCTGATTTGGAACTTAAACCACAGATGCGCCTGCTGGATCGGTGCCGCTCTGATTAAGCAGTTCTGTCTGAGGCAGCGGGCCGATTGGACAAGGCATTAGACATGTCTGCTTGCTCAAAAACACTGCCTCAACCATGCCTGCTGGCTCGGAGCCACGCAACAGACAAAACAGCTGATTCGGTGCCTAATCCACAGACACGCCTGCTAGGCAAAACATTGTACATGTATGCTTGCTCAACGTCACTGCCTCGGAAATGCCTGCCTCAGACAAAACAGCTGACTTGGAACTTAAACCACAGCTGCGCCTGCTGGATCGGTGCGCTGCCGCAGGCATATCTGTTGATTTGGTGCCTAGGTCATTGACATGCCTGTTAGCTAGGCGCCACTGCTTCAGACATTCCTTTTGAAGTGGCACATAGCCAGCAGACAGGTCTGTGGCTTAGGCACGGAATCAGCAGTTATGTCGGGGCAGCGGCACCGAGGCAGCATGCACGTCTATGGCTTAGGCACCGAATCAGCAGTTATATCTGAGGTAGCGGAACCGTGCCAGCAAGCATGTCTTTTGTTTAGGCACTGCAGGAATCGGGACCGAGCCAGCAGGCGCGTCTTTGGTTTAGGCAAGGAATTAGCAGTTATGACTTAGACAACGGTACAGAGGAAGCAGGCGCGTCTGTGGTTTAGGCACCGAATCAGCAGTAATGGCACCAAACCATTGATTAATTATGTGACATGACAAACGCATCGAACAGCCAGGTACCTCTAGGGCATTGGCACTGATCCATCAGTAATATCTGAAGCTGTCACACTGAGCCAGCGCGCATGTCTGAGCCAGTAACAACGAGCCTGCAGGTATATCTAAGGCAATTGGAACCGTGCCGACAGGCATGTTTGTGGCAGTGGCACTGAAATAGCATGCAAAGGCAGCGGCACCGACCGAAGAGGCGCGTCCGTGGTTTAGGCTCTGAATAAGCAGTTCTGTCTGAGGCAGCGGCACCGAATTATAGACGCCCCTAAGCCTCAAATGGGCCGACTGGAAAAGGCATTAGACATTTTTGCTTGCTCAAAGTCACTGCCTCAAACATGCCTGCTGGCTCGGAGTCACTGCCACAGACAAAACAGCTCGCGTAAACTAAACAGACTTAATCATCCAATAATCATGATGCAAAATCTTCAAATAACCGAAGAAGAGTTTCACAAGCATCTTAGGATCTATTTATCGAACGATTGCAAATGGCAGTATCATATAAAATATATTTCAGAGAAAGCCTGGAGTAGAGTCAATGTAATGAGAAAGCTTAAATGTAAATTAGATCGTAAATCGTTTGAAACAATCTATACTGCTTTCATCCGACCCCTTTTGGAATACGGGGATGTATTATGGGACAATTGTTCACAATACGAAAAACAAGAGTTAGAAAAGATCCAACTAAAAGCAGCTCGCATAGCCACTGGGACAACAAAGCTTATTTATGTTGTTGCTTTGTACAAGGAACCTAGATGGGAGCCACTTGACCAGAGAAGACAAACACACAAATTAACTCTATTTTACAAAATGTTTTCTGAGGAACTCTAACTCCCAGGAACTTAGCTTCTCTTATTCCTCCATCTGTCAGTGATATATCACGGTATATTCTTCGCAATTCTGATCACTTAAAGACTATTGATTCACGAACAAATCTATACTATAATTCTTTTCTACATACGACTGTTAGAGCCTGGAATAATATACCCACTGAGGTCAAGCAGTCCCATATGGCTTAGGCACCGAATCAACAGTTATGTCGGAGGCAGCGGCACCGAGCCAGCATGCACGTATATGGCTTAGGCACCGAATCAGCAGTTATATCTGAGGCAGCGGAACCGAGCCAGCAGGCATGTCTATTGCTTAGGCACTGGAGGAATCAGGACCGAGCCAGCAGGCGCGTCTATGGTTTATGCAAGGAATGAGCAGTTATGACTGAAACAACGGTACAGAGGCAGCAGGCGCGTCTGTGGTTTAGGCACCGAATCAGCAGTAATGGCACCAAACCATTGATTATTTATGTGAAATGACAAACGCAATGGTACAGTGCTCAACTTCACTGCCTCGGAAATGCCTGCCTCATGCAAAACAGCTGATTTGGAACTTAAACCACAGATGCGCTTGCTGGATCGTTGCCACGGCCGCGGGCATATCTGTTGATTTGGTGCCTTAGCCATAGACATGCCTGCTAGCTAGGCGCCATTGCTTCAGACATTCCTTTGGAAGTGGCACAGAGCCAGCAGGCAGGTCTGTTGCTTAGGCACTGAATCACCAGTTATGTCGGAGGCAGCGGCACCGAGCCAGCATGTACGTCTATGCCTTAGGCACCGAATCAGGAGTTATTTCTGAGGCAGCGGAACCGTGCCAGCAGGCATGCGATCCATCAGTTATATCTGAAGCTGTCGCACTGAGCCAGCGCGCATGCCTGCATGAGCCAGTAGCAACGAGCCTGCAGGTATGTCTAAGGCAATGGAACCGTTCCGACAGGCTTGTCTGTGGCAGTGGCACCTAACTAGCATGCATCTTGTTAGCTTAGGCACCGGATCAGCAGCTGTGCCAAAGGCAGCGTCTGTGGTTTAGGCTCTGAATAACCAGTTCTGTCTGAGGCATCGGTACCGAATTATAGACGCGCCTAAGCCTCGGATGGGCCGACAGGACAAGGCATTAGACATGTGTGCTTGCTCAAGGTCAATGCCTCAAACATGCATGCTGGCTCGGAGCAACTGCCACAGACAAAATAGCTGATATGGAACTTAAACCACATATGCGCCTACTGGATCGGTGCCGCTGCCGCTGCCGCAGGCATATCTGTTGATTTGGTGCCTAAGCCATAGACATGCCTGCTAGCTAGGCGTCACTGCTTCAGACATTCCTTTAGGAGTGGCGCAGAGCCAGCAGGCAGGTCTGGGGCTTAGGCACCAAATCAGCTGTTATGTCGGAGGCAGCGGCATCGAGCCAGCATGCACGTCTATGGCTTAGGCACCAAATCAGAAGTTATATCTGAGGCAGCCAAACCGTGCAAACAGGTATGTCTATTGCTTAGGCACTGGAGGAAGCGGGACCGAGCCGGCAGGCGCGTCTATGGTTTAAACAAGGACATAGCAGTTATGACTGAGACAACGGTACAGAGGCAGCAGGCGCGTCTGTGGTTTAGGCACCGAATCAGCAGTAATGGCACCAAACCATTAATTATTTATGTGACAATACAAACGCAATGACATCGAGAAGCCAGGTACCTCTGGGGCATTGGCACTAATCCAAGCTGTGTCACTGAGCCAGCGTGCATGCCTGAGCCAGTAGCAACGAGCCCGCAGGTATGTCTTAGGATATGGAACCGTGCCCACAGGCATGTCTGTGGCATAGGCTCCTATATAGCATGTATCTCCTTAGCTTAGGCACCGAATCGGCAGCTGTGCTAAAGGCAGCGGCACCGACCGAGCAGGCGCGTCTGTAGTTTAGGCTCTGAATAAGCAGTTCTGTCTGAGGCAGGGGCACCGAATTATAGACGCGCCTAAGCCTCAGATGGGCCGACTGGACAAGGCATTAGACATTTGTGCTTGCTCAAAGTCACTGCCTCAAACATGCCTGCTGGCTCGGAGCCACTGCCACAGACAAACGGCTGAACCGGTGCCTAAGCCACAGACTAGCCTGCTGGGCAAGACGTTATACATGTCTGCTTGCTCAATGTCACTGCCTTGGAAATGCCTGCCTCAGACAAAACAGCTGATTTGGAACTTAAACCACAGATGCGCCTGCTGAATCGGTGCCGCTGCCACAGGCATATCTGTTGATTTGGTGCCTAAGCCATAGACATGCCTGCTAGCTAGGCGCCCCTAGTTCAGACCTTCCTTTGGAAGAAGCACAGAGCCAGCAGGCAGGTCTGTGGCTTAGGCACCGAATCAGAAGTTTTGTCGAAGGCAGCGGCACCGAGCCAGCATGCACGTCTATGGCTTAGGCACCGAACCAGCAGTTATATGTGAGGCCGCGGAATCGAGCCAGCAAGTATGTCTATTGCTTAGGCACTTGAGGAAGCGGGACCGAGCCAGCAGGTGCGTCTAGGGTTTAGGCAATGAATTAGTAGTTATGACAAAGGCAGCTGCACCGACTGAGCAGGCGCGTCTATGGTTTAGGCTCTGAATAAGCAGTTATGTCTGAGGCAGTGACTCCGAGCCAGCAGGCATGCCCGAGGCAGCGACTTATGTGGCAGTGGCGCTGATCCATCAGTTATGTCTGACGCAGTACAGGCATATCTGAGCCATTGGCAACGACACTGGAGGTATGCCTGAACTGAGCCAGCAGGTATGCCTTAGGCCGTTGCACCTTACCAGGAGGCACGTCTGTGGCGTACGCCGCGTAGGCACCGAATCTGCATTTATGTCTTAGGCTGTGGCACCAGCATGCGTGTCTGATGCTTTTGCACCGATCCATAAAGTATTTTGGTGACAGTGGCACTAAGTCTATTTGCATGTCTGTCGCAGTGGCATCAAGCAACCAGGTACGTCTGAAGCAGAAGCATTGAACAATCGGTTTTTGTCCGAGGCAGTGGCACTGAGCCAGCGGGATTTCCTGAGCCATTGGCAAGGATCCTACAGGTATGTCTGAGGCAACTGAACCGAGCCAGCAGGCATGCCGGAGTCAGTGGCGGCGAGGCAGCCGGCATGACTGTGGCACCGAATCAGCATTTATGCCTGAGACAGTGAAATCGAGCCAGCGGGCATGTCCTAACGAGTAGTTAAGACCCTGCAGTTATGCGTGTGGCGGCAGCATCGAGCAAGCAGGCACTTCGGTAGCGACGGCACCGAAACAGCAGTTATTTCGAAGGTGGTGGCAACGAGCTAGCAGGCTTGGCCAAGGCAGTCACTTTCCTTCAGCAGACTTGCCTGATGCCTTGCCACCGATCCATAAAGTATTTGGGTGGCAGTGCAACCAGATACGTTTGAGGCAGCTGCACATATCAGTCAGTTTAGAATCAGACAGTGGCACTGAGTCAGTGACAACGACCCTGCATGTATCTCTGAGGCAGTGGAACCGAGCAAGCAGGCATGCGTGTGGATGTGGCACCGAGCCGGCAGGCAGGTCTGTGGCTTAGGCTCTGATTCTGCAGTTATATCTGAGGCAGCGGGACCGAGCCAGCAAGTTTGGCAAGGAATAAGCAGTTATTACTGAGGCAGCTGGTCCGAGCCAGCAGGCGTGTCTGTAAGCACCGAATCAGCAGTCACGAGGCAATTACTGTGAGCCAGCAGTCATGCCTGATGCCCTGCCATCGATCGATTAATTATTTGTGTGGCAGTGACACTCAGTCGTTAGGCATGGCAGTCACAATGACATCGAGCAAACACATACGTTTGAGGCCGTGGCATAGATCCATTAGTTTAGCCAGGAGCAGTGGGCTGGGCTTGTCTCAGCGAGGGTCAACGACCCTACAGGTATCTCGGAGGCAGTGGAACGGAGCCTGTAGGCATGCTTGAGCAGTGACACCCAACCAGCAGACACATCTGTGGCTTAGGCACCCATTCAACAGTTATGTCTGAGGCAGCAGGCACGTCTATGGCTTAATCTGAGGCAGCGACACCGAGCCAGTAGGCACGTCTATGGCTTAGGCATCGAATCAGTAGTTATATCTAAGGAAGGGGAACCGATCCAGCCTGCGTGTCTGTGGTGTAGACAGTGAATCATCGGTTATGACTGAGGCAGCGGGACAGAGGCATCAGGCGCGTCTGTGATTTCGGTACTGAATCAGCAGTTATGTCAGAGGCAGCGGCACCGAGCAATCATGCACCTCTGTGGCTTCGGCATGGAACCAGCGATTATGTCTGAGGCAGCGGGACTGAGCCACTAGGTGTGCCTGTGATTTACGTAAGTTATCTCTCATACAGTGACGCCGAGTCAGCAGGCATGACCGAGGACAAGACTTTGAGGCAGGAGATATGTCAGATGTCTTCGCATCGAGCCGGTGACAACTACCCTGCAGATATGTCTGAGGCAGTGAAACCGAGCCAGCAGACCTAGCTGAGGCAGTGGCATCCAGCCAGCAGGCATGTATGTGGCTAAGGCACCCAATCAGCAGTCAAGGGCAGCTGGACGGAGTCAGCAGGCATGTCCGAGTCAGTGACTTTGAGGCAGCAGATGCCTTGTCTGATGCCTTGGCACCGATAATAAAGTAATAAATTTTGTGTGGCATGACAAACGAAATAGTATTGAGCAGCCAGGTACGTCTGAGGCATTGACACTGATCCAACGGGAATGTCTGAGCAAGTGGCAACGGCCCTGCCTTAGACATTTCTGTTAACATGTCTTGCCTTGTCACCGATTCATAAAGGCTTAGGTACCGAATCAGCAGTTATGTAGAATGTAAAACTATACAATTGTGGTTAAAGCCCACTTTAAGGCGCGGGTTACGTCATAAAAACGCAATGGCGTCGAGCAGCCAGATACGTCTGAGGCATTGGCAATGGTCCATCAGTTAGTCTGAGACTGTCGCGCTGCGCTGTGCGTCATGAACCAGTGGCAAAGACACTGCAAGTATGTCTGAGGCAGTGGAACCGAGCCGGCAGGTATGCCTACAGCAGTGGCACTAAGCTAACAGGCTTGACTTTGGCTTTCGCACCTAATCAGCAGTTAAACCCGAGGCAGCGGTACCTAGCCAGCAGGCGCGCAGGCATGTCTTTGGCTTTTGTACTGACTCAGCAGCTATGCCTGAGGCAGTGGCACTGAGCCAGCAGGTACGTTTGTGGTTTAAGCTCCGAATCAGCAGTTTTGTCTGAGGCAGTGTTTCCGAGCCAGCAGGCATGTCCGAAGCAGTTACGTTCAGCAAGTAGACATGCCTGATGCCTTGGTACTGAGCAATAAAGTACTCTTGTGTTGTAGTGGCAATAAGTAATTTGGCATGACAGGCGAGCAATTAAGTACGTCTGGGCACTCATCCATCAGTTATGTCTGAAGCAGTGGCACTGAGCCAACAGGCATGTCTGAGCCATTGGCAAAAACACAGCAGGTATATCTGAGGCAGCTGAACCGAGCCAGCAGGCATGCCTGAGGCAGTTGCACCTAGCCAACAGGCCCGTCTGTGGCATGGCTTAGGCACCAAATCAGTACTTTGCCTTAGACTGTGGCACCGAGCCAGCAGGCCTGTTTGAGGAAGTGACTGTCTGCAGCCAGCAGCTATGTCTGCTGCTTTGGCACCGAACCATTAAGTAGTTTTGGTGGCAGTTTCATTAAGTATATTAGTCGCAGAGGCATCGAGCAACCTGTGGAAGAAGCACTGAGTTAAAGGTTATATCTGAGGCAGTGACACTTAGTCAGCGGTCCATCGATCCTGCTGATATGCCTGAGGCAATGGAACCGAGCCAGCAGGCATGCCTGAGGCAGCAGCACCGATGCAGCAGGCATGAATTTGGCTTAGGCACTGAATCAGCAGTTAACTCTAAGGCAGTGGAACCGAGCCAGCGGGCATATCTTAGCCAGTGTCAACGACCATGTAGTAATGTGTGTGGCAGCAGCATCTAGCCAGCATGCACCGATTCAGCTGTTATGTCGGAGACAGTAGCACCGAGCTAGCAGGCATGTCCTAGGCAGTGACATTCCGCCTTCAGGCATGTTTGATGCTTTGCCACCGATCCATAAAGTACTTGTGTGGCAGTGGTACTTAGGCATTTGCCATGACGGCCGTAGTGGCATCGAGCAACCAGGTACGTCTAGGGGAGTGGCACTGATCCGTCAGTTTAGCATTAGTCTGTGGCACTGAGCCAGGGAGAATGTCTCAACAAGTGACAACAACCCTGCAGGTATCTCTGAGGCAGTGGAACCGAGCCAACAGGCTTGCATGTGGAAGTGGCACCGAGCCAGCAGGCACGTCTGTGGCTTAGGCACTCAATCAGCAGTTATCTCCCAGGCAGAGCCAACGAGCCAGCAGGCAAATCTACATCTTAGGCACCGAATCAGCAGTTATATCTGAAGCAGTGTGGTCGTGTCAGCAGCCGCATTTGTGGTTTAGACACGGAATTAGCAGTTATGACTGAGGTAGCGGGTCCGAGCCGAACGGCGCGTCTGTGGCTTATGCACCGATTCAGCAGCCGTGTATGAGGCAGCAGCACCGAGCCAGCAGACACGTCTATGGCTTAGGCACCGAATCAGCAGTTATGTCTGAGGCAGTGGTACACAGCCATCAGGCCTTCTGAGGCAGTGACTATGTGCCAGCTGACATGCCTGATGCCCTGTTGCCGATCAATAAAGTATGTGTGTGTCAGTGACACTAAATAATTAGGCATGACAGTCACAGTAGCATCGAGCAACAAGATACATTTGAGGCTGTGACACAGATCCATCAGTTTAGCCTGTGGCAGTGCATGGCACTGGGACAGCGGGCTTGTCGCTGCGAGTGACAACGACGCTGCAGCTATCTCTGAGGCAGTGGAATCGAGCATGCAGGCATACCTATGGATGTGGCAACGAGCCAGCAGGTACATCTGTGGCTTGGGCACCGAATCTGCAGTTATGTCTGACGTAGCGGCACCGAGCCAGTAGGTACGTCTATGGCTTAGGCAACGAATCAGCAGTTATATCTGAGACAGCGGCACCGAGCCAGCAGGCAAATCTATGGCTTAGGCACCGAATCATAGTTTCATCTGAGGCATCGTGTTCGAGCCAGCAGGCGCGCCTGTGGTTTAGGAAAGGATTCGGTCATGTCTGAGCCAGCGGGCATGTCTGAGAAAGAGGCAACGACCCTGCCTCACACATGACTGCTGACATATCTTGCCTTGCCACCGATTCATAGAGTATCTATGTTACAGTGACACTTAGTCATTAGGCATAGCAGTCGCAGTCGCACTGATCCTTCAAGCCAGTGGCAAAGACCCTGCATTTATCTATAAAACAGTAGGACTAGGCCAGCAGACATGCATGTGGAGCTGTTACCGAGTCAATAGGCACGTCTGTGGCTTAGGCACTGAATCGGCAGTTATGTCTCAGGCAGAGGCACCGAGCCAACATGCAAGTCTATGGCTTAGGCAACGAATCAGCAGTTATATCTGAGGCAGCGGGTCCGAGCCAGCAAGCGCGTCTGTGGCTTAGGCACTGAATCACCAGCCATGTCTGAGCAGCGGCACCGAGCCAGCAGGAACGTCTGTGGCTTAGACACTGAATCAGTAATGTCCGAGGCAGAGGCACGCGGCCAGCAGGAATTCTGAGGCAGTGACTGTGATCCAGCAGACATGTCTGATGCCCTGCCACAGATCCATAATGTATTTGTGTAACTCAAATTCATTAGGCATGACAGCCACAGTGGCATCGAGCAACCAGATATGTTTGAGGCAGTGGCACAGATCCTTCGGTATAGCCTGAGGCAGCGGCACTGGGACAGCGATTGACACCGACCCTGCAGGTATCTCTGAGTCAGTGGAACCGAGCCTGCAGACATGCCTGTGGAAGTGGCACCGAGCCAGCAGGCACGTCTGTGGTATAGCACCGCATCAGCAGTTATGTCTGAGGCAGCGACACTGAGCCAGCAGCCACGTCTATGGCTTAGGCACCGAATCAGTAATTATATCTTAGCAGACGGGACCGAGCCAGCAGGCGCGTCTATGGCTTAGACAATGAATCAGCAGTTATGATAGAGGCAGCGGGACAGATGCAGCACGCACGTATTTGGTTTAGGCACGGAATCAGCAGTTGTGTCAGAGGCAGTGGCATCGAGCCTGCAGGCACGTCTGTGATTTAGGCAAGGAATCAGAAGTTATGTCTGATGCAGTGGCATCGAGTCAGCTGGTATGCCCGAGACAGTGACTTTGAGGCAGCAGATATGTCTGATGCCTTGGCACCGAGGCAGTGACAACGACCCCGCAGGTATGTCTGAGGCAGTGGAACTGAGCCAGCAGGCATGCATGTGGAAGTGGCACCGAGCCAGCAGGTACGTCTGTGGCTTAAGAACGGGATCAGCAGCTATGTCTGAAGCAGCTGGACCAAGCAAACAGGCGCGTCTGTGATTTGGGCAAGGACTCAGAAGTTAAGTCTGATGCAGTGGCACGAGTCAGCAGGCATATCCGAGGTAGTGACTTTTGCGACAGCATATATGTCTGAAGCCTTGGCAACGATCCATACAGTATTTTGGTGGCAGTGGCACTAAGTCTATTTACAAGTCAGTCGCAGTGGCATCAAGCAACCAGGTACCCCTGAGGCAGAAGCACTGATCCATCGGTTTTGTCTGAGGCAGTGACATTGAGCCAACGGGAATGTCTGAGCCAATGGCAAAGATCTTGCAGGTATGTCTGAAGTAGTGGAATCGAGTCAGCAGGCATGCCTGAGGCATTGGCACCGAGGCAGCAGGCACGACTGTGGCTTAGGCACCAAATCAGCAGTTATGTCTGAGCCAGTTGAACCGAGCCAGCGTCATGACTTAGCAAATGGCAGCGACCCTGCAGTTATGTGTGAGGCAGCAGCATCGAGCCACCAGGCACGTCTGTGGCTTAGGCCCCGAATCAGTTGTTATGTCTGAGGCAGTGCCACCGAGCCAACAGATATGTAGAATGCTCCGGCACCGACATATAAAGTATTTGTGTGGCAGTTGCCATGGCAGTCGCAGTTGCATCGAGGAACCAGGTACGTCTGGGTTAGTTGAACTTATCCATCAGTTATGCCTGAGGCAGTGAGCCAGGGGTGAGGTCTGAATGTGTAATGTATAACTTATCAGTTTTTATACGTCTTCAGCAGTTTCATCTCCTCGATGCGGCCCCGCCCATTGGGGCTTGAAGAAAACAATTGGCTGCATGATGCTTCCACGCAGAGCTGAATCCGACCGCACACGAGTACTGGTAAACCGCTCAGCGGATCTAAGCCTGCCCTGGCAAAGTGGTGCGAGTCGGGCCGTCCATGCTTATAAACCCTATTGGTTTCATTGGGCGACAGGGCTTGAGATGTTATTTCATCTCAAAGTCGGGTAAAAGTCCCACAAAATTGGAAGCAACGTCTCCAAATTATGATCTTTATAGTGTTGACGGGGACGTTAAGCATCAAATCAAACGGGGACTCCGGTTATCATCCAATTCTGATATGAGTGAAATAATCTAAAGAGCCGTAAAACCAAAACCAAACAAAGGAAAAAAAAACATCCGACACTATCTGCATGGTTAGACACCATGAAGTACGATTTTAGGCAACTCTTAACAAAATATCTATAATTGCAACTGCTGGCACCATATCAGCAGGAAAGCACCGTATTAGCAGCAAGGCACCATATCAGCAGGAAGGAATTGAGTCTTACTGAGTCGGGTTTGATTCCTGCCAGAGTCGCCTGACTGTTTCTGCACGTTACATTTGTCACCCAACACGGGTGCATTAGAACTGACTGAGTCTCATTTCATATGATTCTCGGACTCCTAGAAATTTGAAGACCTGGCCTTGCGGTAAAAGCCGGTTTTTATAGCGACGTGGTAGAGTGTTTGCTTATCACTCCGGCGTCGGGTTTGATTCCAGCCAGAGTCGTCGAACTTATTCTGAACCTGCTACATTTTATTGTAAGCGTATTAAATTGTTGAAGGTGAAAACTTTAATATAAGATGTCAAAGTATGTACAGTCGAACTTCAATGGCTCGAACACCGATGGCTCGTTTACCATGGTTGAGTCCCTAGGGAATTCCTCTGCATAAGAAAAAGTGTGTGATAATTAAGAAGATTTTTGACTTTCATCTTGCAAACGTATGCTGTGTGTACTGATTAGAATCCCCTCAATGAGGCGATTCTAATGAGTACACACAGCATACATTTACATTACAGAACACCGAAAAGATGTCCAAAAGTACCCCCGTTATGTTTTCAGGTAGTATGCAACATTGGCTCGAACTACCGCTTCCGGGAACAAATTGCCATGGTCCCAAAGGGGTTCGAGCCACCGAAGTTCTACTGTATGTATGAAAAGGATTGAGAAAAACTAGTTTGTACAATTAAAAGCAAATGCATTAAATAATACTTTTATGGTATATTCCACCTTCAAAGTAATGTCACTTACGACGTCGTTACCTTTGAACAGCAGGCTTTGTTTGAATTGAGGTTTTACGTCCTCGTCAACACTAAGTAGGTCATTGTGGAAACGTTGCTGCTTCCAGTTTTGTGGGACTTTTTACCCAACATTGAGATTAAATGACATCTCAAGCCCTACTGCCCAAACAAACCAATAGGGTTTATATGCCGGGACGGTCCGACTCGCACCACTTTGCCTGGGCAGGCTATGGTGTATTCTTTGCTTTCAAAGGATAACCCTTTTTAGAACATATTTAATGTCACTACATCTGGTGTCTGGGAATGTGTGGCGGCCGTAAAAAGTATCCCTGTCCTACATCATAGTGTAGTTTATATTTTCTTGTCCTTTGGGATCATTGATTCCATTGTGGAATTTTGAAAATATCTGAGGGTCACTGATGAGGCCTAATTGGCCGAAACTAGCTAGTCTGGCCCAAAAAAATGCACACTCCGTATTTTTCAGTTCTATGGTGTATCCCTTGCTTTCAAAGGATAACCCTTTTATAGAACATATTTAACTTTACTACAGTTGGTGTCTGGAAATGTGTGGCGGCCTTAGAAAGTCTCCCTGCCCTACAGCATAGTGTAGTTAATATTTTCTTGTCCTTTGGGACCATTGATTCCATTGTGGAATTTTTAAAATATCTGAGGGTCACTGATGAGGCCTAATTGGCCGAAACTAGCTAGTCTGGCACAGAAAAATACACACTCCATATTTGTCAGTTCTATGGTGTATTCCTTGCTTTCAAAGGATAACCCTTTTATAGAACATATTAGACCTTCTAAGCGGTTTACCGGTACTCATGTGCGGCCGGTTTTAACTCTGAGTGGAAGCACCATGCAGCCCAATCTATTTCTCTAAGCCCTGATGGGCGGGGCCCCGGAGCCTGGAATAATGCAGAAAATGGCTGTATACATAACAGTCGAACTTAAAGGAACTGTGCTTTAAACATATAAATCTTACAACTGTCAACAATTAAAGCAACAATCGAAATGAAACAGACTACATCCTAATATATTCGTAAAAAAAAAAATAAGAAAATTTGACATTTTATTAATAAACTTCTAGGCAAACGACCCACAGTCTGACAGATGTTGGGCTTTATGTTCTTTGAAAAAGAAGCATTTAAAATATCGTTTGATGTGGTTATGTTTTGCTATTCTGTAGTACTCACTGTTCCTATCGTGTCTGTTAGTCCTAGTTCAACACTACAACCCCCTACCTCAATAGTTACTGGAACTTCAAAAGAAGCGGCTCTGCTCCCTGCAGGAGAAGAAACGTATTAATATGTATGTGTTATGTTTTGTCTGTTTGGGAGGGTGTTTGGCAGATGAGGGTCAATGTGGCCACGTATCATTCGACGATAGTGTCACGCAGATTAAGTATGACTACACATTATACCAGCAAACACTGGACCCGATTAAATCAGTCAAACACCTTGGAATCACCATCACTGTCGATCTCGCTTAATGCCAGCATATTTCAGAGATCATTTGCAATTACCATCACTGACGATCTCGTTTGGTGCCAGCATATTTAAGAGATCACTAGTAATCACCATCACTGACGATCTCGTTTGG
Source organism: Lucinisca nassula (assembly GCA_963580285.1). Classification (NCBI taxonomy): domain Eukaryota; kingdom Metazoa; phylum Mollusca; class Bivalvia; order Lucinida; family Lucinidae; genus Lucinisca; species Lucinisca nassula. Next base: position 70,843,762 of record OY757012.1, on the reverse strand, counting down.
TGCCAGCATATTTCAGAGATCACTAGTAATCACCATCACTGACGATCTCGTTTGGTGCCAGCATATTTCGGAGATCACTAGTAATCACCATCACTGACGATCTCGTTTGGTGTCAACATAGCCATAGCAACTATAGAATATTTTATAATCGAGTTTGCTGTCAAACCTCCTCCGCTAGGAAATGCATCGATGGTTTGGCATCCTTGTGTTAACACTCAGCAGTGAAGCGCCGCTTAGTGTTCACTCGACGCTTAGTGTTCACTATAGACACTAAGCGTTGATGGTGAACACTAAGCGTTGTCACTGTCAACGCTTAGTGTTCATTTTGCCAAATGAACACTAAGCGTCGATCATGTAGATCGGAATGCAGTATCAACCGCTAGTGTTCATTTTCTGGTATGAAAAAAAGTAATTTTGCCTTATAACACGAATACTTCTTGATGTATGAACATCAAACTTCTTTATTACGAGACAGTATGAGCCGACATTTGACCAGAGAAATGAATGTCAACATGGCCTATATTTCATGGTCCAGTGGTTTTGCCTTATAACACGAAGACCATTTGGTATATGAACATCATAACTTAGTATTATGAGTCAATATGACACTGACCTAGATTTATTTGGAGGTCAGTCATTGTGTCACATGGAACTAATGATCCAGGTATGATGTTTCTCTGTCAAGTAATGCAAAATCACTGAACCATGAAATATATGTCACACTGACCTAGATATATTTGAGATCAATCATGGGGTCCTATGAAACAAATAATCCCAGGTATGACACGTCTCCATCAAATAGTATTGAAGATATAAGGCAAAATCACTGGACCGTAAAATGTAGGTCACCATGATTTTCACCCTTTCACACTTGAAACAATGTCGCATAGTTGGCTGTTGTATTATCAATTGAGTTTGTAACTTGTTAGCACAATGGAAATGTATTTAACAAATTTCTAAGGTGTCCTAGATTTTGACCCCCTAACCCCACCAAAGGCATGAAACCAGGGGTGTGTTCTTTTGGAATCTCAGAAGACACTCACAGGTATTCTCAGAAGACACCCCCGGGTATCAAAGTTGTAAATATGAATGCTTTGTGATGAGTGATTGTTGAGATATAAGCATTTCAAAAACTTAAACACAATTTTACAGAGATGTTCTAGATTATGACCCTAGCCCCACCCCGGGACATGCACCCAGGGTCTGTTCTCTTGGAACATAAGAAGACTCTCCCAGGTACTAAAGTCCAAAATATGAGTACTCTGCGATTCGTGACTGTTGAAATCGCAAACGCAAAAGCGGACGACCGATGTGACAACAATAGCTTTCATTGTACTTCATTGTATTTGGCGAGCTAATGCCATGGTGAACAATAAGCGTTGGGATCGCACACAGTATCAACAGTCGCGAGGCTTAGTGTCCATGGTGAACACTAAGCGTTGATGGTGAACACTAAGCGTTGCTACTGCAACGCTTAGTGTTCACCATGTACACTAAGTGGCAACGCTTAGTGTTCGCCATCAACGCTTAGTGTCCATGGTGAACACTAAGCGTCGAGTGAACACTAAGCGTTGTTACACAGCAGGTTGTGAAGGTCCAGAAGACAGGTGCTCGATTGACCTGCCAGCGACAGCGGAACACAAGTAGCGCCAGTGACATGCTAGTGTTTTCCCCATACTTTGAATTGGGCAAGGTGCTGGTTTAGAAAAATGGCAATTTTAACGCGTGAAAGCTGTCTAAAAGGGCACTTTGTTGCCATCATGTTTTCAAGAGAGCCTTAATAAAGGCTTTACATGCTGTATGACCAATACTTAAGAGCATACTGTAGCCTACTATGTAGATGCCAAGCCTGTATGATACAATTTTGTGACGTAACATGGCCAAAGACTGCCAAAAAGTTTCAAAAGTGATGGGTTTTCAACACTAAAAGGAATGAAATAGACTGAGCTAGGAAACAATATCCCTTTTGGCAATTGGAATGTTTTAGATTTAATCTCCATTTCTTTGGGAAATTCTACTGTATATGCGAACCAAAAGCCTTGATTAGTCCCCTTTCCTTGTTTGATGTCTCCGCTAGGTGGCTGCTATTAACACAACCAAAGGCTACCTGAGTTCGAAAGCGAAAGGTGGGTTTCAGCAGTACACATGACTGAAAGAGCAACACAATTTGACAATTGGAACATTGTAGATTTCTTCGCTACTTCTTTTGGAAATTCCTAACATATAATGGACTTGTCCTCCATATAGCAATTTTTGGAAGCGTCTGATCAGGGCCTGCACTATTTGCTAACAGAATTTTCTGTCAAAAAAGGAATAAAAACGAAAAAATAAACCTGTCACCTCTTATATGACAAATGGACTTGTCCTACATAAAGCAATGGAAGAGTCCACTAGTATACAATGTTTTATGAGTGGGCCGAAACAATTAGAATCTTAGGACAGACCCATTTCCTAGTTAGGACTGGCAAGTTTTGTTTAATTTGTAATTTTTTTTTAGCTCAACAGAGTCGAAGGCTCCTGGGGAGCTTAAGGATAGGCAGTTGTCGTCGTCGTCTGGTGTCTGGTGTCTGGCGTCTTGCATCGTCGACACTTTCAAACGACATCTCCTTTGAAGCCACTGGGCCAATTGGGTTCAAATTTTATCTGTAGTATCCCTGGGCTGATGTGGTTGATACTATATGGGTTTGTTTTTTTTATGAAAATCGGCTGTTAGTTTGTTTGCTATGGCAGATTCCATAGACGTATAATGGGGAAAAATTAAAAAAATGCCATTTTCTGCCAACCCTTTGCAGATATTTTAACAAAACACTAACAGAAATGTTCCCTTGGCAGTCTCCTTTCTGCCATATGCTATTATTCCTACTGCTCTTATTTATTGGTTACTATGGAAACCAAAATACCAAAAAAAAAAAAAAAAATAATAATAATAATAATAATAATAATAATAGAATAAAATAATAAAAATATATATATATATAAAAAAATCATCTTCTCAGAAACCATATATTTTACGAGGCTGAGACTTTATTGAAATATTTACCATATTATCTTTTATAGATTTTGTGTTTTTCATGAAAATCGGTTCTATAGTTTGGTTGTTATGGCAACTTACAATGTTTGTAGACTTATAATGGGAAAAACTGAAAATCGGCGTATACTGCCAAGTCATTGCAGATGATTAGACCAAACTTTTACAGAAATTATCCTTTTTTTTTTTGTTTGTTTGATTTGAGGTTTACGTCCCCGTCAACACTGTAAAGGTCATTTTGGGGACGTTGCTTCCAATTTTTTGGGACTTTTACCCGACATTGAGATGAAATGACATCTCAAGCCCTGTCGCCCAATGAAACCAATAGGGTTTATTAACATGGACGGTCCGCCTCGCACCGCGGTTCCTGGACAGGCTTAGATCCTCTAAGCGGTTTACCAGTACTAGTGTGCGGGCCGGATTCAGCTCTGCGTGGAAGCATCATGCAGCCAATATATTTCTTCAAGCCCCCATGGGTGAGAGCCGAAATGTTCCTGGAGTAGTCTTCTATCAGCCATATTATTTTAATGTCCACTGCTCATTTTATTGGTTGCTATGAAAACCGACATTCGAAAAAAGAAAAAAAAAAGCTTGTAAAAATTATTTTCTCAGAAGCCATATGCATGCTCTATGAGGCTTAGACTTTTCAGAAATATTCATCCTGGTAGCCTCAATAGATTTTATGCTTTTCATGAAAATCGATTCTTTAGTTTGGTTGTTATAGCAACGTGGAGTGTCCATAGACTTACTAGTATAATGGGGGAAATTGAAAAATGGCTTTTTCTGCCAAGCCATTGCAGATGTTTTGACAAAACTTTTACAGAAAGTTTCCTTGAGTAGTCCTCTATTAGGCATATGGTTTTATGCCCACTTTTATTTTTAGCTCTCCAGAGCCGACGGAAGCTTATAGGATATGAAGTTGTCCGTCATCTTCTTATGTCGTCCGTCGTATGTTGTATGTCTGGCGTCAACACTTTTAAACGACTTCTCCTCTAATGCCATGGCGACTTAGACGTATAGTGGGGAGAATTGAAAAATGGCTTTTTAATTGCTAAGTCATTGAAGATATTTTGGCAAAACTTTTATAGAAATGTTTCTTGAGTATATTTCTCTCAGCCAAACGCTTTTATGCCAACCTGAGGGTCCTCCAGGTTGTGTCGGGGTCATGCCCCCCCCCCAAACTTCATAAAAAAGCCATATATTTCAGAAACCATTCAGATCAACACCCCCAAACCACATATATTCTTATTCCTTATGATATAATGCATTCAGTTGCACCAACCTATGGGTCCCCCCAGGTTGCGCCGGGGCATTGCCCCTATTCCTCCACTTCATAAAAGGCCCGATATCTCGGAAACAATACAGTTCCCCGCCCCTAAACTATATGTATTCTTATGCTATGATAAGCAACATTCAGTGACACCAACCCAGCGGTCTGCCGGGATGTGCCGGGGCCATGCCTCACCCCTCCACTTCATAAAAAAACTATATACCCCAGAAACCGTTCTGATACCCACCCCTAAACCATATATATTCTTGGTCCTCATGATGGGACACATTCAGTGACAACCACCTTGGGCTTTCCTGGGATATGCTGTGGTCATGCCCAACCCACTCAACTGCTTAATAGGCATTATAACTCAGGAACCATGCAGACCCACACCCCTAAATATATATATATATTCTTGATCCTTATGATATTACACATTCAGTGATAGCAACCAGGGCTCCGTTGGGTCCATGCTCCAACACCTCCACTTCATAAAATGCCTAATATTTCAGATACAGGGTCCACATATTGCTCATGATAAGACACATTCAGTGACATCAACCTAGGGGTCTGCCGGGAATGGGGGTTCATTGAGAAGACTTCCCAGCAGGCACATGACGTAATTGTGACGTCACATCAACGTCGGTGCGAGGCTATGACGGTCATGCAACGTCTGTTCTACGTCGATGCAACGTCACGGTGCAACGTCGTGACGTTGCACCGACGTTGATGTGTCGTTGCCCTAGCGACGTCTGCCTGCTGGGTTGGCTCTCCTGTCGCGGTTTATTTTTGTTACGGCTTGAATCGCTTATAGTATTTCGTTTTGGATAGCCAATTGGCCATTTTGTGGGAAATTCTAACACAGCGCGCCTATATGCGGCAATCGGGAAAATAACTGTGTTTTATTCAACAACAAATCACGGCAAGCAAGAGCGTGACGAGTGACTATGGGGCGCCGTTTTACTATCTAATCCGTATTTATAGATATCCATAATTATTTATGGATATCCATAATTCGAATTATGGATATCCATAATTCGAATTATCGATATCCATTATTATTTATTATTAAATAATTTATTAATATTTATTATTTATTTATTATTAATTCGAAATATGGATATCCATAAATCGAATAATGGATATCCATTATTCGATTTATTGATATCCATTAATCGAATTATGGATATCCATTATTCGGCTGATTTATGGATATCCATAAATCAAATTATGGATATCCATAAATCGAATTATGGATATCCATTATTCGATTTTTGGAAAGACAGGCAGACAATAGGTTGATGTCACTGATGGATATCATTAATTAAGATCGAAATATGGATATCCATAAATCGAATTATGGATATCCTTAGTTCGAATTATGGATATCCATTATTCGGCTGATTTATGGATATCCATAAATCGAATTATGGATATCCATAATTCTTCCCTGCAAATAAACTTAATGAATAATGACTGCTCCATTGCAAAAAAATCTACTATTCCCGTCAGGGTTCCGATTTAGGTGTGTAATAAAAGCCGGGATGGAGATGGAGGTAATGCAGGGTAGGCTTAGTGGTGGCCTATGGTGTTGGAGAGATATGTTTTGTTTGATTTGGGGTTTAACGTCCCCTTCAATACTTTTTAGGTCATGTTGGAGACATTGCTTCCAATTATTTTGGCCGTTAAGACTTCATTGAGATGAAATTTTTGGGCGTTAAGACTTCATTGAGATGAAATGACATCTCAATATCGCCGGCCTCGGTAGCTCAAACGGTACGCGTCTGACTGGTGATCAGGAGGACGCGGGTTCGATACCTGCCAGATTCTTTCGTGGGGATTGATCATGCATGCGTTAAAATGGATAATATGAAATTAAAATCTTTTTTTTTTTTTTTTTTTTGCATTAAAATGAATAGTGTATAAACGTTTAGCTAGTCTAGTCTCTCTGGCTTAATTTTGAGATTACTAAGTTTGGATAGAAGCCTCCGTGGTGTAGTGGTCCCGCTACTCGCATTGTACCAGGGATCGCAGGATCAATCCCGGGCTTCTCCAGACTTTCGGATGAGTCTTTAAACCGAGGTCCCGTCTCCGTATGACCTTAGCTGTTGGTAGGACATAAAACTCAAACACTCACTAAGTTTGGAGATTCTACCAAATAGACTTGCCATTACCAACAAGGTGATAATTTTAATATAATAAAAATACTAAAATTGATCAGACTTTAATTATCAGACTAGTAGAGATTGGTCATGAAAGCTTTTCTACGGTCATTCTCTCCCTTCCGCTGATTCAAGAAGGGTAGTTGTCAGTTTCTGGCGAAAGAATGTGCACCCTACTGGTTAACTGCTTACGTATAAGCCTGCCCAGGAAAAGTGTGGATAGGTAAACTGACCGGCTCAAAAATGACCTAAATTAGTGTTGACTGGGCCGTTAAACTCAAATACAAACAAACACCCCAATCCCTGTCGCCCATTGACTAGCACGACTTTGTTTGGACAGACTTAGACCTTCTAAACGGTTAACCAGTACTCTCAGCTCATGCAGCCATATCTATTTCTCCAAGCCCTAGTGGGCGGGGGCCAGGAGATATATCTGAATTCGCCTGGTACTCCATACATCTCAAGTAGAGTATTATATGGATATATGTTAAGACTATATATAACGACCATGTGCAATTTTCTCCAGAAAGCATGCACGGGTTGCCTGTTTGGATCATTATGACCTTACGTCCGACTTTCAGTGTCCTTCGGTGCGCAGTCCTCAGAGGCGATTCCAGAGGGACCGGTTGCGTTGGCCGGAATTTCTAGATCTTACGACTGGTTCCGATATTTAACTGCACACATGGCGGGCGTTCAGAGTATGGCGTCCGTTGCTTTGGGGGCCTTAAGGGCTGAAAAGTCTGGACGGCAGAGAGGTCCCTTTGACTGGCCGTCATCATCTAGCGATGATGAAGACCTTGAAGATTTTTACAATAAACAATTACGTGCCTTAGGGAGAAATCATTAAACCAAAAGCTTTGGCGGTGATTTATGGATATCCGTAATTCGAATTATGGATATCCATAAATCGATCTGAATTATGGATATCCATAAATCGAATTATGGATATCCATAATTCGAATTATGGATATCCATAAATCAGAGGAATAATGGATATCCATAAATCGAATTATGGATATCCATAATTCGATTAATGGATATCCATAAATCGAATTATGGATATCCATAAATCGATCTGAATTAATGATATCCATTAATCGAATTATGGATATCCATAATTCGATTTATGGATATCCATAATTCGATTTATGAATCCATTATTCGGCTGATTTATGGATATCCATAAATCAAATTATGGATATCCATAATTCGATTTATGGATATCTATAAATAAGTATTAAATAGTAAAACGGCGCCCCATAAGTGACATCATTATAAATTGCCAATTTATGACGTCACTAGTCTATTTCCTTGACGTTAGACGGTGTAACGTCATATTCTCGCATCGAAAACGTTAGAAAAGGATACAAATGCATGTGTTTCAGTCGATAATTTTAGCGGGATTTCTTTTAACAATGGCGAAGAGTTGTGAGATTTTGAAGGAAACAACAGCATTATTGCCGATTTTCAGCGTGTTTGAATCGAAAAAGATCTGCTCTAGTCTGTGATTTGTTGAGTAATAAATCACAGTTTGTCGGTCAGTTGTAAATACACAAATCACGTGCGCTACGCGCTCGTGATTTGTCTACTTTACAACTGGCCTCCAAACTGTGATTTATTACTCAACAAATCACAGTTAGAGCTGATGTATTTCTTAAGTAACTGTCCCTTTGGCTTTTCGCTACTGATGTTTCCATTAGGGTCTAGTTGTTTCATGTTTGTATTTCTTTCCCTTTGGTGTCTCTGGTGGGAGCTGTGGGTTAATTGTATCGATTCTTGATCAATGTCTGCACTTCTGTTTTATTTATAATCGGTAGGTTAAAATCATATGTTAAAATGCATTGCTGCCAGTGGGCAGTGCCCACCTCCCAGTAAGCATTCTACATAAATCTACAGCGGGCCGTTAGCGGCCCGTCAGGGTAGCTGATCAGGGTAGCTGACGGGCCGCTAACGGCCCGCTGTAGATATATGTAGAATGCTAGCAGGGCTGTGCTGTAGTGAGCATACTTTAAGCCAAAAGCGAAGACCCTTTTCAGACTCCGCTCTGTGACGTTTGACATTTTAGGACTAGGACACTAGGCAACATTTTGCACATCTTTTTTTTACGTTTTACACGGTATAAACTAGAAAGAAAGGAAAACGAAAACGTTTATATTACCATGTATGGTTCCATTGGTATTTTCGAACAAGCTTTGTCTATTTATCCGTTCTTCTTCATCAGGGTATCTCTTGTTGACAAACGTCATTAGCATGCATGTTTTTCCAACTCCGCTATCCCCAACCACGCTGACTTTGACGCTGTCCTTGTCTTCCGCTCCAACATCATGACTATTGTCTTTAGGTACATCACCATCCATCTTTATTATCGCAGTCTAAAAGTTTTTGAAACAAGAGGACCAAGATGGGTGATGGGTCTTATATCGCTCATCTGAGGTAACAGATTTGAAGTTTCATACAACTACAGTAGATCTAACGGTCATCCCCGATGAGAGATCACCTTTCATTAATGAACATTTCATCCCCCCTTCTCCTCCCCACCCCCAGGTATTTTTCTATATATTTTACCTCTGATAACCGGTCACGAGCCATAACAGTTTATATTTTGCGGCAAAGTTCCTTTTGTTAAAAAGTAAAAATGACAGAGGACTGGAAGAAAATTCCATCGACAAAGAAATCGAAAGTAGGAAATTAAAAAATCCTGGAATTTAAAAAAAAAAAAAAATAGAAAGTTGAAATTTTTAAAATATCTGAACCTAGTGACCTAGTTTTGAACTGACATTCGTACCAATATTCAAACTTAACGTAGATAGCATCATTACATATCTGGCAAAGTTTTGTGAAGGTTGAAGCAAAGTTGTGGCCTCCAGAAAGAATAAAGTTCAAATGAAATTTTACCTAGTGGCCTAGTTTTTGACCCAATAAGACCAATATTAATGTAGATTACAGTATTATCAAGAAAAACATTCTCGTAAAGTTTCATAAAGATGGAAGCCAAGCCTCTGGAGGGTAAAGAAGGTTATAAACTAATTTGACCATGTTGACCAAGTGACCTAGTTTTTACCCGATGTAACCCATATTCAGCTGCAATTGAGATGGCATGAAGACAAACATTCTGGTATTTCATGAAGATTAAAACAAATCTGTGGCTTCTAAACGGGGTGAACAAGGTGTTAAAATTGATTTAGTGACCTAGTTTTTAACACGGCATAACCCATATTTGACCTCTATCGCCATAGCATCAATACAAACATTATGGTATAATTTCACGAAGATTAAAACAAAACTGTGGCTAAGATTTTAAACAAATTTTACCTTGTGACCCAGTTTTTCATGCGATATAACCCATATTTGAACTCGACCAAGACATCATCAAGACAAACATTACGATATAGTTTCATGAAAGTAAAAACAAAACTGTGACATTTAGCGGGTGGTCACGGTTTTAAAGCAATCTAACCTAGCGGCATAGTTTTCGATCCAACATGACCAATATTCAAACCTGACTAGTTTCATGAAGTCTGAAGCAAAACTGTGGCCTCTAGCGGGTGAACATGGTTTTAAGGCAATTTGACCTAGTGATCCAGTTTTGATCCGACATTATCCATTTTCAAATCTATCCAAGATATCATCAAGACAAACATCCTGGTTTAGTTTCATGAAGATTGAAGCAAATTTGTGACCTCTAGAGAATGAACAAGGTTTTAAAGCAATTTGACCTAATGACCTAGTTTTCCATCCGACATGACCCATATTCGAACTTGTCCTACATGTCATTAAGACAAATGTTCTTGTTTAGCTTCATGAAGAATGAAGCAAAACTGTGGTGACCTAAGTTTTTCATTTGACTTAACCCATATTGAGACTTGATCATGATATGATCTAGACAACCATTCCTGCATACTTTCATGAAGATTGAAGCCGCTAGTGGGTGAACAAGGCCTCAAACTAATTTGACCTAGTGACCTAGTTTCTGATCCGACATGACCCACATTCGAACTTGAGCTAAATAACATCAAGACAAACATTCTGCTAAAGTTTCATGATTGAAACAAAACTAGTCTACAAAGGGTAAACAAGGCTTTTAACCAATTTGATCTGGTGCCTGGTGACCTTGTTCTTGGTTCGAACTTGACCAAGATAGTAACAAGACAGTCATTCGGGTAAAGTTTAATAAAAATTGAGACAGAGATTTAGCCTCTTGGGGAGGCGCGGGGTGGGGATGTTTGAGGTTTTCGTCCTACCAGCAACTAAGGTCATACGGAGATGGGAGATCGGTATAAATATTCATGCGAAAGTCTAGATTATTATTATTATTTTATCATATGATCTCACGTCTGAGAGTGTAATGACGCCAAATAATATTTTCGATAATCCACTAGTGGACTAAATATGCAAATTGGCTAGATACGTCCCGTAACCTTACATGTACGGCGTCCTTAACGACGTCGCGTTTACTAATGGCGGAATATTGACATTTTTTGTAAACAATCGTGAATAAAATGCCTTTTAAATGCCATATGATAAATAGAATCTTGCATTCGTGCTCATGTTTTATTGAATTTATTAAACGAGTTGAAGAAAAGGGATAAAATGCTCGGCAAAGCCACGCATTTTATCCCTTTTCCTCAACTCGTTTAATAAATTCAATAAAACATGACCACTCATGTAAGATCCTCTATATAACCCACGGTCCCCGCTTTGCGAGTCGATTAGCTTAACCACTACACCACAGAGGCTTCTATGGCTGGACACGGCTAATGTTGAAGACGAAGGACTAAGCACATCGACAGACATAGGGTGCTCACAATAGCCTACTAGAGCACTTCGTTCCCACTGAGATAACAATAGAAATGAATACACTTTTGTTCATTAACAAATATTTACATTTCCAGTGTAAAGTCTAATGTAAACCTATAGAAAACAATTGCGTTCATACTTCCATGAACGCATCGAATCACATGATTTTCAGTGACGTCAAGTGACGTCATTCTAAACCATGGTTCTCTACGGGCGTTGTTGACGTCAACATTGTTCCGCTCTTTGTAGAAAAGCAGTGTGTTAATGTTTTTCTTCTTTAAAAGTTTGCCCTATAGGCATTTTGTCGCCCAGTGATGAGGGGCAAATAATGTAAAAATAAAAAAATAAACTTAATTTTTCTGCTTTTCATGAAAGTATGAATGACAGCGAGTCGCTAGCAAAGTTTACATGAACGCCTTCGGGGTTCATTTACTTTGCATGCGACCCACTATGTTCATACTTACAAGAAGATGAGACAAATGAATTTCATTTCTTAATTGACAAGGTCAGTAATAGGGATTTTCAGCAACCAAGGGGACATAACTAATGACTAATAGGCCAACCTTGCCAGTTTTCAAACTGATCCTAGCTTTCATTCCCAAATATATGTTTGTTTCAGGAAGTTACGATCGTAACCAAAGGACTGATGGTAATTGCAAGGTAAAAAAAACTGGCATTTTCAGCAACCAAGAGGACGTAACTCTTTGACAGATAGGCCAACGTCACCAGTTTTTTTTAACTCATATGAGCTTTCATTCCCAACCTACTCTAATGTTGGTTTCAGGAAGATTGGTCAAAACTAATTGACTTATGGTGATGCCAAGGTCCAAAATAGGCATTTTAGCAAGAAGAGGACATAACTCTATGAGTTATTGCCAACAGTGTTAGTTTTCGAACTCATTCGAACTTTTATCCCTAACTTACTTATATGTAAGGAATATGATCAGGAATTGTAAAAACACGCCTATCCACATATCTTGTAACCTTTACCACCGAAAAAAGAAAATTTTAAGATGAAAAACTATGATATTTTTCTTATTTCAGCTCAAAAATAAGAAAAATAAGGTTCACCCCTGTAAACCCCAGATTTACTATATATAAGTGGGGTTCAAGGGGGTCAAAATTATATAGGCGTGTTTTCGTGATGATAACTCTATGACAGACAGGCAACCTCGCCAGTTTTCGAACTCATCAAAGCTGTTATCCCACACCTACGTGTGTATTAGTTTCAGGAAAATCCGATTAATGCTTATGGCGGTGACAAGGTCCGAAATAGGCATTTTCAGCAAAGACGGGGACATAACTCGAGTAATTGGTGTACAGCGCTAGTTTTCAAACTCATCCGACCTTTTATCTCTGACTTTCTTATATAGGTTTCAAGAAGATCTGACCAACACTGAAAGGGATAAAATGATAACAAGGTCGAAAACAGGTAATTTCAGCAATCAATGGAGTGCAACCCTATTGAATAATGGGAGACATCGCCAGTTTTTGATCTCATTGGAATGTAATTTTCAGAGAGATCCAAACAAAAATGAAGGCGCTACGATGATGACAAGTATTTTCCCATTTTAAGTCTATGGAACTTTATTGTTGCTTCATTCATTGGATTTAGATAAAAAGCTTACGCCAACCCCCCCCCCCCCCCCCCGAGGCATGCTGCAGATGACATCACGTGAACAAGCCCGTGAAATAAAGACCCCTTTAAACCCCACTTTATATAGAGAAACAGGGGTTTACGGGGGTAAACATTATTTTCCTTATTTCTGCTCCAAGACATATGTTGTGGGTACTCGTTAGAACCGCCTCATCGAGGCGGTTCTAACGAGCATCCACAACCTATGTTAGCGGTATAAATAAGAAAAGTATCAGCGATTTTCATCAGAAAAGTAGCCATTTTGGAGATGTGAAAAAAAATGCGCCTTGTCGGACGGGCGTGTTATCGTAATGAGAAATGATTGAGATCAGCCTGCAGGCTGAAGAGATATAACTTGTCAAAAGTGCTGACGGACGGATGGACGGACGACGGACAAAGCTCCTAGACAAATTATCACACACACTCTAAAACAGTTATAGTACCTCATCGTTATTCAGCACAAAATATTACCTCATTTTTTCGGATACTTCATAATAATATGCTTGGCATCTACCCATTCTTCTGCGACTGGTTTTTCTGCGCTCTTTAGATCACTTTTAAAATTTTCTTTGTAAAGAAATGAAGACTAAAACTGTGAAGTAACACAGACATACTTTTTTTTTACTTCAGTCAAGTTCAGCAGTAACCGGATTTCATAGTGTTTTAAAGCTTTATTTGCGACTCATAATCATTATGTCTCTCTCAGCTGTGGTTTGAGGCTCGCTCCGCTGTGGTTTGAGGCTCGCTCCGCTGTGGTTTGAGGCTCGCCCGGCTGTGGTTTGAGGCTCGTCACATGTTAGACGCCAAGTTTTACAACGGAAGGTCAGGTGGTTTTTCTTCTGGTACTCCGGTTTTCGCCGACCGCTGATTAACGATCGGATCGAAATAAGTGAAAGAATCTTAAAAGGGCCGTAAAACCAAAAGCTTTATTTTTGCTGCACGTGTGATGTATGATAAACAGTGACGTGTGATGTATGATTAAGGGTCCGGACCTCCGCCCGTCGGGGCTTTGAGAAATAGGCTGGACTGCATTTTGCTTCCACACAGAGCTGAAACCGACTGTGGCCTGCCCTGGCAAAAGTGCGAGTCGGATCGTCCCTACATATAAATCCTTTTGGTTTGGCCTTGTGATGTCATTTTATCTCAGTGTTTGGTTTAAGTCCCACAAAATTGGAAGCAACTCTCCAAAATGATCTAAAAGTGTTGATGGGGAAATTAAACCTCAGACAAAAAACTTAGTTGTGCACAAAACGGCGTCCTCAGCTACAGTAGAAACAAGAGGTATTTACCGTATCCCCACAAGCAGCGAACGCAGAGTTTAGTTGCGCCGGCTGATCTGCCCCGTTGCTGATATAACAATTAGAGCTTTTCTAATGACGTCACTCAAACGTGGTGAAGGACGTTGGATCTGTTCAGGTTTTGTTTAAGCAGGGCATGATAAAACATACACTAATACCACGGCAACAAGCAGACTTAGATATAAGCTTACGGTAAGATTTTTTTTCTCTTTTTTTGATACCCCGGTGGAGCTGTAGAAGGGACTGCGCGGATGCGCAGCTTGATCTCAGCCTTCGCTTAAGTCTTACTGTATGTGGCCCGTCTGTCGTCCATTTCAGCTGCACATGGCAATGCAACCTATCAGTTATCGGTACGTCATCCAGATGCACCATATATTTTCTTTTGGCGGGGGACTGGGACGGGACTTTCATGGAGATTGCTGAGAGAGAGAGAGAGAGAGAGAGAGAGAGAGAGAGAGAGAGAGAGAGAGAGAGAGAGAGAGAGAGAGAGAGAGAGAGTTCCTTTAGCTTTAAAGATGTGCAAGAGTGAGTGAGTGTTTAAGTTTTCCGTCCCACTAACAGCTAAGGTCATACGGAGACAGGACCTCGGTTTAAAGACGCATCCGAAAGTCTGGAGAGGCCCGGGATCGATCCCGCGACAACTGGTTTACAAGGCGAGTAGCGTGGAGGCTTCTAATATAGATGTGCAAGAAGAAAGTCGTTTGGTTAAAAAGATCTTAACCCTTATCTTGCTGAATATTCATTTAAGCCACACCCATTTCTGTCTGTCAACCAATCAAATTACTTGATGTAATTTATTGCTACAAATTCATAAACTGAATGCCAAACAGTGTAGATCCTGATCAGATGGCTTCTTCAGAAGCCATATGACCTGGATCTACACTGTTTCCAAAGATATGGGTTGTCATGAACAGCATGATAAGAGTTATTAAAGAGTTCGCGATGTCGTTGGAGCAGATATGACTTTAATCCTGTCGCAGTTATGTTGAAAGATGGCGGAAAATGTCATTTAACGGATGTAAATACTTTGAGTCTCTTCATTTTGTTTAAAACGGTATATGAGCCAGCTTCTGAGAAAAGGGTACTTATCGTATAGGCTGCTGGTAAGCCTGAGCATAAGTGCAGTCTCGTCAGAGCCTATGCTGCTCGCAGGCATGGCCTAGGAGAAATTCAAGACGCCATGCGTCTAGTCCTATACCCAGCAGGCAATGACGTAATTGTGACGTCACATCAACGTCGGTACGACGTCACGACATTTATGCAACGTCACATCTACGTCGGTGCATGAGGTTGCTCTTAGTGACGTTTGCCTGCTGGGAGTATTTGGCTTCACACGCAAATTTGAAGATATAATCTAAGGGCGCTTTTCTCATGGGTCGTGCAATATGATTTTGCCTAACTTCCTCATAGCTAGGAGAAATAGAGATCGGGATGCATGAGCTGAAACCAACCGAATAGGGGTGAGCTTGTCTAGGCAAAGTGATGCGAGTCTAACCGTCCCTGTATCTAAACCCTAGTGGTTTCTTTTGATTTCATCTCAATTAAGTGTTGAAGGGGACGTAAAACCTCAAATGGACGGGCCTCCGTGGCCTAGTGTTTAAGAGCGCTGACTCTTAGTCATAAGGTCTCTCACCGCCGTAGGTTCGAGCCTCGCTCGGGCCACGTGTGAGACGCCAAGTTCTGCAACGGAAGGCCAGGTGGTTTTTCTCCGGGTACTCCGGTTTTCGCCCACCTCTGATTAACGATCGGCTCGATATGAGTGAAATAATCTTGAAAGGGCCGTAAAACCCCAACCCCCCCCCCCCCCCCCCCAAAAAAAAAACCCTCAAAACAAACAAAGTTTGATAACATCGTTACTATTGGGATGACGACATCACATTAATCACGTACAGACCCAGTGGGCACACAACGCGTATGCAACGTCGTATCAACGTCGATGCAACCATTTTTTTGATTGATTGATTTGAGGTTTAACGTCCCCGTCAACACTGTAAAGGTCATTTTGGAGACGTTGCTTTCAATTTTGTGGGACTTTTACCCGACATTGAGATGAAATGACTTCTCAAGACCTGTCGCCCAATGAAACCAATAGGGTTTATTAGCATGGACGGTCCGCCTCGCACCGCGGTTCCTGGACAGGCTTAGATCCTTTAAGCGGTTTACCAGTACTAGTGTGCGTGCCGGATTCAGCTCTGCGTGGAAACATCATGCAGCCCATATATTTCTTCAAGCCCCTATGGACGGGGGCGTGGCTGCAACCAAATAACTTAGTATCGACCTTGATGCGCGCCGTTAAGACGTAACGTGTTCGCAGGGGAATGTGTCCCATTTTACAGTGGGGTTTACTTACTGCTGCAGTAAAACATAGGTTGCAGGTGCTCAGTAACGGGGTGGTGTGTAAAGAGAGTACACAATATAATATGTTCCGAGAATAACAACAAAACTAACTGACATCGAAATAACAATAATGATAATAATAATAATAATAATAATAATAATAATAATAATAATAATAAAAAAAAATCCTAGAGCCATTAAAAACAGCATTATCTCACACCGGGATTATTTGTTGAATACGTACTGGATCATATCACCCGTAAGCAGAAATCTGTTTCTCTCAAGTTTTCCTGTTTACCTCGAAACTAATAAATTCGTCCAAATTATAGTTTAAAGCATGAAAGAAACAGAAAATTTGATTTTTCAGTATAAGATCAATTTTTGAAAGTTGATTTTTACAATAAAGTTTCTATGTCAACACATTTCTACTTCCGGTACTGGACCGCGTTACTCCACTTTTGCTTGTCGTTCGCTGCATAAAATAGTCCAAAGGAACTCTTGAAAATTAATTTTGCAGGCATGGAACGTCTTTCAAAATATTTCATTTTTCGATACTTTATACGGATTGAATATGAATTGGTACAGAAAGACGAATTCTGAATAGAAAACAATACTCTGGGACTATTTTCCTACGCGCTTTCCGATGATATTTATGTAACAGGTTTGAGATTTTACTCGTTCATCCCTGGGTTTCTGAACAGGACTCTTCTCGCTATAAATATATTCTTGTAGAAAGGGATTTCTAATTAGTTCACTGACATGATGACAAACAGTATTCATGTAGATTCTGGCGAGACGTGCTAGCTACGTGCCGTCTTATCAGGATCTACAAGGTTTGCATAGCTACAGTGTATTTCTACCTCGGCGTCTGCACCGGTCTACAGGGTTAGCTTATCAGTGACCAACTGAACAACCCTTTACTGACCGACACCGAACACAGTTATTCACCTGCTTTCGAGAGCTCTAATTACAAAACATGTGTTGTAAGCTGTAAGTTTTAAATCAAGTTCCGTACTTTTAGCAAATAGTGAAGACACCGATCAGACGCTACATTCTGTGGCCTCTAATCTGTCTAAACTGTTTCCGAACGTCCCAGTATTGAAACAATTGGCATTTATGGGTTAATGTTTTATTGGAATAAACGTAGGGTAGTCGAAGTTCACTAAACGCGGCGTCTGATCTGGTTTATAATGTCTAAATCAAATGGTTGAAAAATGATCTTTTTATTTTTCGTCAAGTTATTCTCCTTTTTATGTCCAAACGCCCGAAGGAACATAGCTCCAAGCGGCTGGACAATCAAACAAATGCAGGTAATAAATGTATGCTGTACACCAGCCTACATACGCCCAACAAAGGCATACCTTTCCCTACATGAGTCTATCCCGCCCACCACATCCCCCACCATCACCAACGCATTTTCAAACTACAGCTATACCCTTCACTGCACTGCCCTGAGGTAGAATTAACCTACCAAACACACACATAGCATGGCTTATGCGATATAACATTGGCCTGGTGCGCTGTTCTCCCATAGATCCGTCCAGATCCGAGATAGAACCATGCACAAACATAACTTTCTCTTACAAATGAATATATGTGTCATTCACGGATTTAAAGGCAAAATATGGCATCTACACTACATGATAACATTTCGGTTGGTGGGGTCGATAATTAAAGAGTATCGCGACCTTTGCTCTGCTATTATCGAACCCACGTGATATCGCTGCTGCTGCATTTTAGCACTTAAAATACTTGTAAAATTATAGGCAGTCGTCGTTAACCTATTAAAAACCTCAAATGGCGATCAAAATACCGGAATTTATCCAACAGTAGAGGAATGCAGTATACTGTCCTCCTTATCGGTGCTCGTAAAACCACGATTTTGGGCCAATGGAACTCTGGGCACCCGAGATATTTTGCCCAGCAATCACAATACCCTATCCGATGGAGAACGTTCATTTGGCTATTCGTGACGTTATTGTGAAGAAATATGAATACTAGGTACTACTTCTTCCAGGAGTCAATTAGTTTTCTCATAAAACCATTTCAGCCAGATAGGCGGCCGATAATGCACATGGGTCGACATTACGAGGACCATTCTCATGGCTACGCCACTCGTGAAAATACTTCTTTTGGTGTTCATTCGGTGAAATAAAGATCGATCTTACACTGAATAAATCAAATATCCTCTATATCACTCGCAATCAGTCGTTGTTTAGTTGTATTTGTCAAAGTTAATAAGAATTACATTTCGATCTCTTTTTTTTTCAAAGCGTTACGGAAACCAGGTGCAAGTTGGCACGTGCGGTCAGCGAAGAGTCTGATCATCATGTGAATCAACGTCGTCTGATCCATCATGTGAATAATTCGGTGAAATCAACACACCCTAAACCCCACTTTATATGGAGAAAACGAGTTTACAGGGGTATATATTATGTTTCTTATTTCTGCTTCAAGACAATAGGTTGTGGGTACACGTTCGAAATGAGGCGGTTCTAACGAGCACCCACAACCTATGTTTGCAGTACGACTTGCGTACCTAAGCATTTTTAAAATAATAAAAACTTCACACAAAAACAAAAAAACTTTCTTACTATTTAGGTTAATATCTTATGTAGAATATTACGCTGAAAGCATGAGAAAAACATGCAAAATCATCAGAGATACTACGAATAAGTCACTTACCACCATGTTTTCTCCAAGAAGTCAAAGGTGTTCGATCTTGCGCTGTAGCCAATTAAAACGGTAACCGTTTTCCAGTTTGCAATTATGTTCAAGCGAAAACACAAATGTTTGGAACAGATTGATAATTAAATCCATAAACAAACTGTAAATTAAAACTCATCTAGGCGTACATGGTTTGAAACTATAACTGCTTATTGTTCATTTTCACACCTGGGACACCTGAACTCCTCTTCATCAGATAACTCTCGAACAGAACTAAAATTACATATAGTTTGTACAGAAATATAAACGAGTATAGAAAACGAAAAATAAAACATATGGTTAACTCAAATTCAGCAATAACCGTGGCGGTTAAGCAGCACCGAGCATATGTCGCCGCTTGGTTTTTCTGGTTCAGGGGTTCTCTATATGCCTCGGCGATAAACCAAGAAGCGTCTACTAGCTGTGAATAGCAAGCGGAGAAGAACGATTATATACAGAAGTAGTTCGATCACGTACCTTGGTTAACCATGGTTAACCAGTGGTTAACCAAAGTGTGATCAAACACAGTCTGGTAGTAGTCTGGTAGCATGGCGGGAAAGTATGACGTCACTCTGGTCAAACCAGACTAAAGCGTGGGTTACTCTTGTAGATACATCACACCATACGTAACAAAGATGGCGGCGAAAGGGCGAACACTAATGTCCGGGAATAGTTCCGGAAATTGCCGGGAATTATCCGGGAAATGGGGGGTAGTGGTGCGGTATTCCTAATATCTCCACTTCGGGTGGTCAGAAATGAATAAATGTAGTATCAAATAAAATTTTAAGCTCCATGCTAAAATATTATTAAAATATATTTTCATTCTTAACATTTTAAGGGTCCATTTCTGAAGTTAATATGTCCGGGAAATTCACAGACAAATTAACTTAAAAAATTGACCATAAACTGTTATTTTGATGCTTGTCTCTATTCTATACTAGGGGTGAGGGTGGATTATCAGATTTTTCTTTTAAAATAATGCCTGTTTTGAAAAGAAAAGAAAAACATATCGTGTTAATAATATATATTTAGGGTCAAAGGTACGTTACTAACATAGAAGCCTCCGTTCAAGCCAGCCCTGGCACACACTTACTCAGTTCTTCAAGAAAGTCATTTGCGAAACATAAAGGAAGGGAGACAACACACCACCCTGTCGAGTACCTTGCAATATATCAAACCTTTTGGACAACTCATCATATCTCTATGCAGCTCAATGACTATTTTTAGAACATCTGGACTTAAGCCCATTTCATAGAGCTTCAGGAAGAGGCCAGAATGCCACAGCTTGTCCAATGCCGTCTGTACATCAAGATAGCAGACATAGATCTAACTGCGATTCTCTTGCGTAGAGAATGCATTCACGCAGCATAATAGCAGATGTCATGTTGCAGCCAATGTTTGGTCTGAAGCCTCCCTGGAGCCAATTTAGGGGTTTATTAATACTAGTTTCTACCTTTTCCAGCAGTATGTATTCTTTCAAACAATTCTAGAATAGCAGATGGCAAAGTAATTGCGCGGCAGTTGTTAGATGAGCCACCTTTACGGAGGGCAATACTAATACCCTTCTTTGAGGATTTAGGAATGTACCCACGACTATAAACTTGCTAACTGGTCATACAGAACAAATGCTCATTGCAAACTCGGTCATATCCAAACTTTTTTTTTTTTGCAGTGTGCGGTCCTATGCATACCGTCTCCCTCCCCGAGCAGGATGAAACCGTATCGGCATCGGCCTGGATGGTCACACTGTACACCTGAATACAGTTCGCGAAATTATAGGTCACGGGTCACGACAAACAATGTCACGAAATTCTATTTCACCACCAGCGCTAATATGAGATGTTTTATATGGGGCGCCGTTTTACTATTTAATCCGTATTTATATATATCCATAATTATTTATGGATATCCATAATTCGATTTATGGATATCCATAATTCGATTTATGGATATCCATTATTATTTATGGATATCCATAATTATTTATGGATATCCATAATTCGAATTATGGATATCCATAATGAATTATGGATATCCATAAATCGATCTGAAATAATGATATCCATAAGTCGAATAATGGATATCCATTATTCGATTTATTGATATCAATGATATCCATAAATCGAATTATGGATAACCATTATTCGGCTGATTTATGGATATCCATAAATCAAATTAATCAATGGATATCTATAAATCGATTTATGGATATCCATAAATCGATTTATGGATATAATTAATTTAGATGGAAATATGGATATCCATAAATCGAATTATGGATATCATTAATTCGAATTATGGATATCCATTATTCGGCTGATTTATGGATATCCATAAATCGAATTATGGATATCCATAATTCTCCTCTGAAAATAAACCTAACGAATAATGACTGCTCCCTATACAAAAATCACACACACACACACACACACACACACACACACACACACACACACACACACACACAAAACTCGACTATTCCCGCCAGGTTTCCGATTTAGGTGTGTAATAAAAGCCGGGATGGAGGTGGAGGTAATGTGGGATAGGCTTAGTTGCGGCCTATGGTGTGGGAGAGATATGCTTTATTTGATTTGAGGCTTAACGTCCCCTTCAATACTATTAAGGTCATTTTGGAGACGTTGCTTCCAATTATGTGGGGCATTAAGCCTTCGTTGAGATGAAATGACATCTCAATCCCTGTCGCCCATTGAATCGCACCCCTTTGTTTGGACAGGCTGGGACCTTCTAAACGGTTTACCAGTACTCTCAGCTCATGCAGCAACGCCGCCGCCCATCGGGGCTTGAAGAAATAGATGGGCTGCATGATGCTTCCACGCAGAGCTGAAACCGACCCGCGAACTAGTAGTGGTAAACCGTTTAGAGGATCTAAGCCTGCCCAGGCAAAGCGGTGCGAGTCGGCCCGTCCATGCTTATAAATCCTGTTGGTTTCATTGAGCGGCAGGGCTTGAGATGCCATTTCATGTCAATGGCGGGTAAAAGTCGCCCAAAATTGGAAGCAACGTCTCCAAAATGACCTTTACAGTGTTGACAGGGACGTTAAACCTCAAATCAATCAAACAAACAAAGCTCACGCAGCCAAATCTATTCCTCCAAGCCCCAATGGGCGGTGGCCAGGAGATATATCTCAGTCTGCCTGGTACTCCATACACCCAAGTAGGGTATTATATGGATATTGTTTGTTTGTTTGTTTTGGAGTTTAACGGCCCAGTCATCACTATTGAGGTTATTTTTGAGCCGGTCAGTTTACCTATCCACACTTTTCCTGGGCAGGCTTATACGTAAGCGGTTAGCCAGTACAGTGCGCATTCTTTCGTCAGAAACTGACAACTGCCCTTCTTGAATCAGCGGAAGGGATAGAATGACCGTAGAAAAGATTTCATGATCAATCTCCACGAATGAATGTTGCCGACCCCGGTAGGAATCACCAGTCAGACGTGCATCCGACCGAGCTACCGAGGCCGGCTATTATATAGATATATGTTAATACTATTTAACGACAATGTTTTTTTTTCTCCAGAAAGCATGCACGGATTGTCTGTTTGGAGTATTATAATCTTACGTCCGACTTTCAGTGTCCTTAGGTGCGCAGTCCTCGTAGAGGTGATTCCAGAGGGACCGGATCCGTTGGCCGGAATTTCCATATCTTACGGCTGGTTCCGATATTTACACGGGCGGTAATCAGGGGAACTAGCTCGAAAATGAGTCAATGGAAATTTGTTCCCTCGACACATCCGGGAACTCTCGAGCTAGCTCCATCACCAGGAAACATGTAAATAAAGGTAGGTCTCGAAGATTTTTATCACCATTATTTTCTTTGTAAGCTATTTATAAAAAATCCGGCAATGCAGTGCCACATAGAAATGATTTAACTTTGTACCCCGCTAGAATTTGCCATTAAAATTTGCAACGCTGGAGCATGAATGAAAGGAAACTTTTTATCAAGGACCTTAAAAAAATGTCATTTTATGTAAACACGGAGAGTTTGGCCGACGATTTTTCATTTTCCGTCAAAAGTACGCCCTTCACACCCACAGAAGCACCATCCCTAGTGAAATGAAACATGGAACGTTTGAAATAAGCAAAATATTTTGGCCGTGATTACGTTACTTGCGACTTATGACGAAATTACTGCCCGAGCTAGTCTTCTCGACAAGGAGTTAGTTCACTCAATATGGAGATATAGCCCTCTAAAAACGAAAATGAAACATTCATCAGATGACTGAGGCCTGATTCGATGTCTTTCTATGGTCCCACCCAGTTTATCCGACTGGTCTCGTTACCCCTGGCTAGTTGGGTAACGAGATACTATGCCGCCAAGACGTCCCCCACCCAGTCGTTTCGCCCCCATTTTGCATCCCTAGTTGTTTCGCCCCCAAAGCCTGGTCTTTTCGCCCCCTCCCCATTTAGAACGGATCAATGGATGGATGGATGGAATAATGGATGGATGGATAGGTACACTACAGAGAGAGATAAGTGAATGGGTATTTGGATGGATGGGTCCATTGGAGGACGGGTGAACGAACGGACGCTCGTACGGACGGACAGACGGACGGATGGATGGATGGGTCGGTGGGTGGATGAATGGATGGATGGAAGGAAGGATGGATGGAAAAAGAAAGAAAATTTATATGCACACAAATGCCAGTGTTGTGTTAAAGGCTTGATTAACTAAATGAAGTATTTGAGTCCTTTGATGATTTTTCTATTACTCAATAATCACATATTGTTCCCGCAGGTGATCTGATTATTTGTGATAAACCTAGAGTCATCATTTAAACAAATTATGTTGAGCTGCAGTCCGAGGTACTACATACCCAAGTTTCTTGAAAATCAGCCCACTGGGTCTAGAGAAGATTTTTAATGGTTTTACCATATATGGGCGTGGTAGCCATCTTGGTCATGTGTCCCAGTTGCCGCGAACAACCTATCGTTTCTCCATACAGATTTCGACTAAGTTGTTGAAAGATAAGAAATAGTTTCGTGCTGGTAGTGATTAGTTGCTTAATAGATCACAGGCTGGAAGTCAGTCGTTGAAGTGAATAGATCACGAGCGCGTAGCGCGAGTGATCACGGGCGCGTAGCGCGAGTGATCTATGCAGTTATGACTGACCGACAGACAGTGATCTATTAAGCAACTAATCACGTAACAACACGAATCTATTTCGATTAGGTATCCGGCCGCTGTGGTTCGAGCCTCTCTTATGTCATATCTGAATGTCCAAGTTCTGCAATGGAAAGTCACATTCATAAACAGAGTCTAACAAATTTCGAAGTTTACGTGTGCGTTTCTCTTGGAGCCCATAACTTCCACTTATGTTATGCTACAATGTTGAAATTTGCTATGACACTTACTCAGACCGAGACCTTTCAGTTAACGATACAATTGTCCCAGGGCCAAGCCCCTGGACGGGCCCGGTGTCAGACACCATTGCCACAGAGTCCTAACCAGATTCTAACAGAAGTCAGAGTTTACGTCTGCATTTCTCTTGGAGCCCATAACCTCCACTTATGTTATGCTACAATGTTGAATTTGCTATGACACTTACTCAGAAAGAGACCTTTCAGTTAACGATACCATTGTCCCAGGGCCAAGCCCCTGGGCGGGCCCGGTGTCAGACACCATTGCCTCAGAGTCCTAACCAGATTCTAACAAAAGTCAAAGTTTACGTCCGCGTTTCACTTGGAGCCCATAACTTCCGTTTCTGTTGTGCTACAAAGTTGAAATTTTGCATGACACTTACTCAGCCCAAGACCTTTCAGATCATGATACAAGTGTCCCAGGGTCATACCCCTGGGTGGAACCGGGGGTAAAATACATAAAATGGGGACATAATATCTTGTTACCCCATTAGCCAGAGGTAAAGAAACCAGTTGGGTCAACCAGGTGGAACCATAGAAAGACATCGAGACAGGCCCCAGTCATCTGATGAATGTTTTATCTTCGTTGTTTGAGGGCAATATTTCCATGTCGAGTGAACTAGCTCCTTGTCAAGAAGACTAGCTCAGACAGTAATTTCGTCATAAGTCGCAAGTAACATAATCACGGCCAACATTTTTTGCTTATTTCAAACTTTCCATGTTTCATTTCACTAGGGATGTGGCTTCTTGGGGTGTGCAGGGTTTGACGGAAAATGAAAAATCATCGGCCAAAATATCCGTGTTTACATAAATCGACAATTTTTCAGGTCCGTGATAAAAAAGTTTCCTTTTATTCATACCCCAGTGTCGCAAATTGCCATGGCAAATTCTAGCGGGGTACAAAGTTAAATCATTTCTATGTGGCACTGCATTGCCGGATTTTTACTATAAGTAGCTTACAAAGAAAAAATGGTGATAAAACCCTTCGAGACCAACCTTTGTTAACAAGTTTCTTGGCAATGGAGCAAGCTCGAGAATTCCCGGTTGTGTCGAGAGAACAAATTTCCATTGACTCATTTTCGAGCTAGTTCCCCTGATTTCACCCGTGTATTTAACTGCACACATGGCAACTTGAAAACAATCACGTGTCTTAGGGAGAAATCATTAAACCAAAAGCTTTGGTGGTGATTTATGGATATCCATAATTCGAATTATGGATATCCATAAATCGATCTGAATTATGGATGTCCATAAATCGAATTATGGATATCCATAATTCGAATTATGGATATCCATAAATCAGAGGAATATTGGATATCCATAAATCGATTTATGGATATCCATAATTCGAATTATAGATATCCATAAATCCGATAATGGATATCCATAATTGTTTGATTTGAGGTTTAACGTCCCCGTCAACACTGTAAAGGTCATTTTGGAGACGTTGCTTCCAATTTTGTGGGACTTTTACCTGGCATTGAGATGAAATGACATCTCAAGCCCTGTCGCCCAATGAAACCAATAGGGTTTATTAGCATGGACGGTCCGCCTCGCACCGCGGTTCTTGGACTGGCTTAGATCCTCCAAGCGGTTTACCAGTACTAGTGTGCGGAACGGATTCAGCTCTGCGTGGAAGCATCATGCAGCCCATATATTTCTTCAAGCCCCTATAAGCGGGGGCGGTAAAATATCCATAAATCGATCTGAATTAATGATATCCATTAATCAAATTATCGATATCCATAATTCGATTTATGGATATCCATAATTCGAATTATGGATATCCATTATTCGGCTGATTTGTGGATATCCATAAATCGAATTATGGATATCCATAATTCGATTTATGGATATCTATAAATACGGATTAAATAGTAAAACGGCGCCCCATAGTTTTACGCCTATAATTAATCCTTTTCCAGAATACTGCACCGTCAAATTCAGCAGCTTGATCAGTTTCTGAACGTAATTCAATGAGATAATTCAATGTGATGTGCACCCATTTCTTACAAGTGTTACATTGGATAGCATCAACTTTGCACCTGACGCAAGGAAATTCATCACTTTGATCTAACAATTTCCGAGACATTTTTGGCGGCCCCTACGGGTGAAAGCTCAATATTTTTTTTAATGTTTTACAAGTTTGCAGAAAATTTTCAAGACACAAATAACTCAATCCGCACAAAAACATGACATTACGAAAACACGCCTATACAAATACACCGCAAATTTAACCGCCAAAAATCGAAAATTTTAAGATGAAAAAAATGTGACATTTTTCTTATTTCTGCTCAAAATATATTTTAAATCAGAAATAAGAAAAATAAGGTTTCCCCCGTAAACCCCAGTTTTACTATATAAAAGTGGGGTTCAAGGAGGTCAAAGCTATATTGACGTGTTTTCGTGATGGCTATAAGAAACACATAGATCTCGAGATATTGATGAAGTGAAGATTTTTATTTCATGTTTATAATATATACTAAAGAATATATACTAAAGCCTTGTCGGCAAATTATTTACTTTATTTTGTTTGGTTTTATATAATTTTTTGCAGCTGAGAGACCAGAAATTAGCCAATCATCACGAAAACACGCCTATATAATTTTGACCCCCCTCGAACCCCACTTTTATATAGTAAAACTTGGGTTTGAAGGGGTAAACCTTATTTTTTCTTATTTCTGCTCTAAAATATAGATTGTGGGTACTCGTTAGAACCGCCTCGATGGGGCGGTTCTAACGAGTACCCACAATCTATATGCAGAGATGTGGAAAATTTCATATGTATATATATATATTTTTTATCGGAAATTTTCACTTTTCGGTGGTAAATTTTTCCAATATGTTTGAAGTGGCGTGTTTCCGTAATGTACCCGACATTGAGATGAAATGACTTCTCAAGCCCTTCCGCCCAATGAAACCAATAGGGTTTATATTGTTATGCATAAGAATTTATTTTTCTGATTCCCACTTTCACCCCACTGGGTAACCTAATAACATCATGTTTATTCTTCTTAAAGAATTTTCTGGAAAGAAATGAGTCACAGATTAATTTTATTTGGTAAACAGCTTGTTTACAAGGAAAAGTACTTTGGAATCTTTCAGAAAGTTCGGGGTGGCATTATTTTTAGAAAAATTACCTAATCTTATTCCACAGCCCTCTGGAATGTTCTAGAGAAATCTTGGGGTCTATAAAAGAGCTTGATTTTTCTCTTGGAGTCAGACTTTGGAGTTTGATGTTTGGGTTTTTAAGAAAAGTTATTTCTAAATTCTGTGTTGGATTAGGTTATTTTTATTTCGGACCGTGGATTCTGTGGGATCAAGGAAAATATATTCATTCAATGATATTTCATAACAGAGCTAAGTACATTATATTGTCTTAACTTCTACAGGTTAAAGATACTTTGTAATAAATTCTGTTAAATTTTTCCAAAAGGCTTGTTTGCTTTTTCTTTCTGCTACGCCTGGCTCGTAACAGAAATTGGGGGCTCGTCCGTATTAAAACAACTTGAGCATTTTAGGACTGACATTTCATTTGTAGGCAAGTAATTTTCATTTCTTATCAAATAAAGATTTGGCAATCGCTTCAAAAGATTGGCATAACCCCTTAGGCATATAGGGTCTTGTCATTTCATGTGAAAAAGTACTTGTCATTTCATGTGAATTAGTACTTGGCATTTCGGGTGAAATAGTACTTGTCGTTTCATGTAAAATTTCTAGTTGGGCTTGTCATTTAAAAAAACTTTCTCAGATTAACCTCAATCTGTATTACCATAATTACTTTATAAAATAAACAAAAAGCAAACATGTCGTTTGAATTGAGAAGCGTTTTGGCTCAGCCTACTCAGGAGTTGTTTAATCTGACCAAAAGGACAGATTTGCTACATAATGCTTCCCATTATGGGGTCACTGCTGTCAAAACAAGCATGAAGAAGCATGAAATAAAGAATATTTTGGTACAGTTTTTGGTTGATGAAGAACTTTTCGATCCATTTGCTTTGTCTCTCATTATGGTTTCACACACTGAAGTTCAAAATGAGACAAATTGAAATAGGGAAGTCAAATTGAATTAGAAAAAATAAGATTAGAAATGGAAGAACGTGTTCGAAAAGAAAAATTAGAACAGGAAGAAAAACAAAGAGAAATGGAAGAAAGAGAGAGGGAAAAACAAAGAGAAATGGAAGAAAGAGAGAGGGAAAAACAAAGAGAAATGGAGGAACGGATTGAGTTAGAAAAGGAAAAAAATGGGATATAGTATTGAAGAAAAAGAAATGGAAAGGCAATTTCAATTAAGATTGAAGGAAATGGAACTCCAGGGTCAAGATAGGGTGAAATATACCCCTGTTTTTGACTCTGATAGTTACTTTGATGCCACAAATCACATAAGGTCAGTTCCGCCATTTCAGGAAAAAAAGAGGTAGATAAGTATTTTTTGCATTTTGAAAAAGTTGCAGAAAATTTAAAATGGCCAATGGAGCATTGGACCATACTTTTGCAAAGCGTTGTTGTCGGAAAGGCTCGAGATATTTACACCCAGCTGACTGTTGGGGAAAGCTCAGACTATGATTTGGTTAAGGAGCTTATTCTTAAGGCATATGAGTTGGTCCCTGGGGCTTACAGGCAGAAATTTAGGAATTGTAAAAAAGAAATGTCACAGACCCATGTAGAATTTGCTCCAACCAAAGAACAGTTATTTGATAGGCGGTGTTCTTCTAAAAAAGTAAGCTCTAATCATGAAAAACTGAGACAGCTTGTCCTTGTTGAAGAGTTTAAACGGTGCATTTATTCAGATATCAAGCCTTTTCTCGATGAAAGACAGGTTGAAACATTGGAGGAAGCTTCTCGTTTGGCAGATGATTATGCTTTGACTCTTAAATATATATGTTCTATAAAAGGGTTATCCTTTGGAAGCAAGGAATACACCACAGAACTGAAAAATATGGAGTGTACTAGTTTTCTGGGCCAGACTAGCTAGCTTCGGCCAATTAGGCCTCATCAGTGACCCCCAGATATCTTCAAAATTCCACAATGGAATCAGTGATCCCAAAGGACAATAAAATATAATCTACACTATGAACAGGACAGGCCTTATCCTAGAAAACCTTATAATCCACAGACAGGTCCAAGATTCTATCCCAGTAATCCCTCTGGCAGTTATAGCCATACATCTAGTGTTATGCCCAAACTTTCTGGTGAAAATAAAACCCAGAATCCTTCCAAACCTTCTGGTGAAAATAGAAGCCAGAATTTTTCCAAACCTTCTGGTGAAAACAAAGACCAGGATCCCTTATCTCACTCTCAAGTAGTTTGTAACTATTGCAAAAATACAGGTCATTTGATCTCTGAATGTTTAAATATTAAAGCGAAGAAAAGAAAGATAATGACAAGAGGAACTTAAGCTCGACTTCTATGAGGCCAAAACCACAGTTTTGTGTAAGGGAGGAAACTCTTTCTGATACCAAAATATCTGAGACTGATTCAGTTATGGAGATTTATGAACCATTCTTATCAGATGGTTTTGTGTCACTAAATGGTGACAGTTATGCCCACCCAACCCCTATTAAAATCTTACGAGATACTGGAGCTTCTCAATCTCTTATTCTAGCAGATACTCTGCCTTTTTCTGAGAAGACTTCTTTGGGCCAAAGTGTCCTTATTCAGGGTGTGGAATGTGGAGTTGTTAATTTTCCGCTTCATAACGTTTATTTGTCATCAGACTTGGTATCCGGTTCAGTGGCTGTTGGGTTAGACCTTCTTTACCTTTTAAAGGTGTTCATTTATTGCTATGCAATGACTTAGCTGGAGATAAGGTTGTGGTAGACCCACTTTTGACTTCTAATCCTGGCACTGATCAACCAACTGGTCCCATTGAGCAGGAAATTCCTGAACTTTATCCGTCCTGTGCAGTCACAAGGGCTATGGCACGTAAGGCCAAGCAAAGTGATGGGAAACAGGATTTTGATTTGACTGATACATTTTTGGGTCAGTCTTTTAATGATGAGATAACAAGGTCTCTGTCTTCAAGCCTACCTGATAAGCAGACAGATTTTCATGAGAATAACTCATCTTTCGATCTAGGCCATGACAAAATGTCCGGGTCTCAACTAGCTATACAACAGCACAAGGATCCTGAAATTTCGACTTTGTTTGAAAGAGCTTTAGATGAGCAGGAAGTATCTCAGGTCCCAGTCTGTTATGTCAAAAATGACATTCTTATGTGAAAATGGCGTCCACCAGACGTCTCAGCAGAAGACGAGTGGACTGTCAACCACCAGACTGCCAACTTAAGAGACATTGCTTGGCACGACAGGCTCAGCAAACAAGGCACAATGCTGAGTCAGTCGAAAGGACAAATATTAATCGACATTATGAACGATCATGGTCTTGAACAAATTGTTAACTTCCCCACTCGTGATAAGAACACATTGGATCTGATCCTTACGACTCTGCCAGGACAATTCGAAAACATTCATTCCCCAGATAAACTAAATGACCACGATGTTGTCTCCGGATATTTAAAAATTCACATCCCACCGATAAAGAAACCTCGGAGGAAGATGTACTCATATCAGAAAGGTGACTATGAAACTATGAGGAAGGATGCACTCAGATTTGCAAAGGAGAATTACTTAAATGGTCATTCAGATGCTCGGTCTGTACAGAAAAAATTTTGATTTTATAACTTCTTTCATTCATACTTCGGCCGAAAATCATATCCCCTCAAAAACTAGTAGGTCTGTATCTTCTATTCTCTGGATCACTCCAGAGATAAGAAGGAAATTTCGCAGAAGGAATAAGATTCATGCAAAGGCAAAAAAGACGGGAAGTGGTAAACTCCGGACAAAATTTGAAAACTTGAGACGTAAAATCAAGACTGATATAAAAAAAATCAGCATGATTTGTATGTGAATAACTTGGTAGGTGATGTAAAGGCAAATGCCAGAGACTTCTACAGATATATTAATAGCCAGAAGAAAGACAGGCAAGGTATCCCGCCCCTTAATAAACGAGGAGGGGACTGGGTTGCTGAATCAGACTCTGAAAGGGCAGAGGAACTAGTTGGTTAATTCAATGATGCGTTTAATAAAACTGAGTTCACGGAGGTTCCATTGACTGGAAGATCGGCCCCATTCATGAATAATATTGTTGTGACAGCTGCAGGAGTGATCAAATTACTTCAAGGCTTAAACCCCAGCAAGGCCTTAGGACCTGATGAGCTTCATCCTAGAGTCCTGAAGGAACTAGCAAATGAATTCGGTCCAGTTTTTGCACACTTGTTTCAACAATCTCTTGATACGGGTGAAATACCCAAAGAATGGCTCTTAGCAATCATCTGTCCACTCTTCAAAAAAGGATATAGGGCTCTTGCCCGTAATTATCGCCCTGTGTGTCTGACTTGTGTTCTGTGTAAATTGCTGGAACATATAGTCTGCTCGAACATCATGGTCCACTTGGACGAACATAAACTTTTGTCAGACAGACAACATGCATTTAGGAAAAGGCACAGTTGTGAAACTCAGCTAAGCACAGTTATTAATGACTGGGCAAAAATCTTGGACAAAGGGGGACAGGTGGACACATTTATTCTGGACTTCGAGAAGGCTTTTGACACCCCTCCTCACGAACTACTTAAATCTAAGTTATTTGGTTATGGAATTGGGGGAAAGACCCTCAAATGGATAGATTCCTTTCTTTGCTACAGAAAACAGCGGGTTGTTGTTAATGGCGAATCTTCGGAGTGGGCTCCAGTTTTGTCTGGAGTCCCGCAAGGGACCGTTCTTGGTCCACTTTTGTTCTCCCTGTACATCAATGATATTTCCACTGACATTGACTCAGAAATAAGACTGTTCGCAGATGACTGTATTTGTTACCGGGAAATTAGAGATACAGATGACTCATTGAAACTTCAGGCTGACATAGATAGATTAGGATGTTGGGCACGTAAATGGGGCATGAGATTTCAGCCAGTTAAATGCAATATTATGCAGATAACTAGGAAGAGATCTAATAAAGTTGAGGCTTCTTACACCTTAGAGGGAACGGTCCTCGAGAATGTGGACTCCATTAAATACATTGGAGTGACAATCTCACACAACTTGAGATGGAATACTCATATGAGCAACATGTGTACTAAGGCAAATAGAACGCTTGGTTTCCTGGGGCGAAATCTTCATCAGTGCCCTCAGGATGTAAAAGAGGCAGCATATAAAGGTCTTGTTCGCCCAATCTTGGAATATGGTAGTTGTATCTGGGACCCCAGTGGAGTGGCCCTGTACGATGAAATTGAGAAAGTTCAGAATAGAGCTGCTAGATTTGTATCAAGCAATTACTGCTTTGAAACTGGGAGCATGACTGGAATACTTGGAAAATTAAAATGGGAGTCTCTCAAGAAAAGGAGAAAAGACAGTAGGCTAATCCTTTTATATAAAGGTCTAAAGGGTGCTGCCAGCATTCCAACAGATGACCTTGTTCCCCCAGCTAGACACTGTAGAAATCACCATTCGTTGGCGTTTCAGACTCTTAGCGCAAGAACTGACATTTATAAAGAGTCGTTCTTCCCCAGAACCATTAGAGATTGGAATGTCCTTCCCGATTCGATTATTTCGACAGCTGAAGGTGCTGATGATTGTGTAGCTAAATTTACCTCTTTGGTTAGAGCTAGGGACAAACTTCCCACATCACAGGTCCTGGTGTATGAATGACATTTGACGTGCCACCAGTAACAATTCTGATTCTGATTCTGATTCAGATAGTGGTTCCACGGGTTTACCGTCCCGAAGTATTAAACTTGGCACATGAAACTCCCATGTCAGGACATTTAGGTGTAAATAAAATCTATCACAAGATTATTAATCATTTTTACTGGCCTGGGTTAAAATCAGATGTTTCTCAGCATTGTAGGTCCTGCCATACATGCCAAATGGTAAGAAAACCCAATCAGACTATACCTAAAGCTCATTTGCCGCCTATACCTGCTTTTGATTAACCTTTCAGTAGAATAATTATAGACTGGTCGGGTCCCTCGCCCAGAACTAAGTCTGGCTGTGAATATCTTTTGACTATTATGTGTGCTTCCACACGTTTTCCTGAAGCTATTCCACTAAGAAATATCAAAACTAAGACAATCGTCAAGGCCTTAGTGAAGTTTTTCACCTCTGTTGGTCTTCCCATATCTATTCAGTCAGACCAGGGTTCGAATTTCATGTCGGGAATTTTTCAACAAGTAATGCATGAACTAGGCATTGTACAGTATAAGTCATCGGCCTATGATCCTGAAAGTCAAGGTGCCCTTGAAAGATTCCATCAAACATTGAAAAACATGATAAGATCATATTGCTTTGACACAGAGAACGATTGGGATGAAGGCATCCATCTGCTTTTATTAGAATCTGTGCAAGAATCTCTTGGCTTCAGTCCATTTGAATTAGTATTTGGCCATTCTGTTCGTGATCCTTTGAAACTTCTGAAAGAGAAATTTCTCTCTAATGAGGACACTTCCTTGAATTTGCTTCAGTATGTGTCGGATTTCAAAACTAGACTTTCAAAAGCTTGTGAGGCTGCTCGAACCAATCTTCAGACAGCCCAAAGAAAAATGAAACAGCTATATGACATAGGGACAAAAGAAAGGAATTTTAAACCAGGTGATAAGGTATTAGCTCTTTTGCCTACTCCTGGAAAATCTTTGCAAGCCAGGTATTATGGTCCATACACTGTAGACATAAAGATCAGTGACGTAAATTACATAATAAACACTCCTGGGAGGCACAAGCTAAAGCAGCTGTGTCGTGTTAACATGCTTAAGGAATACATAGATAGGGAAATAAATCTTTATCATCAGTCAATCTAGTTAGCTCTGTTCCACTTAATTCATGTGACAATGACTGTGAGGATATCAAATCAGTGAAATCTGATCCCACATCATCAAAACTTCAGAATTCTGACATTCTGGGGAATCTCGACCAGAAACTGTCACATCTAGAGCCAAATCAGCGGAATGAACTGAAACAGCTGGTTTTTGAATATGAACACTTATTTCCTGACATTCCAACACGGACAGACCAAATATTTCACGATGTGGACATAAATGGTTCTAAACCTGTGAAACAACACCTATAGAGGATAAATCCAATGGAACAGAAAAATATTAAAGAAGAAATTCAGTTTTTGCTGGACAATGACTGGGATGGAGTTCTCCTAGTATTCTTATACCAGAACATGAAAGGACAAAAATGTTTACAGACTCTTAGAAGGATTAATTCTATAACATAGACAGATGCTGAGCAAGAATCAGTCTGCAACATTTCGAAGTTTATCTCATTCCTACTACTGCACCGATTGTTGTTTTCAGTGATCACAATCCACTGACTTTCATACATAAGATGACAAAATAAAAAATCAGCGGTTGCTCAGGTGGAGTCTTGTGCTACAAGAGTATAATTTAGACATAAGGCATATCAGAGGGAGAGGTAACATTATCCCTGATGCCCTTTCAAGAGCTTGAGCAATGTCAGGAATGTGTTTGTCTTTCATACTGAAGTGGATTGTATATTTACACACGCCTTCTGATTAGGTGTTTGATCATGTTATCGATCCATGGTACACTATACTTTGTTTTGGTCATTTTTATTGGTATGTACGTTTCCATGGCCGTCGTAAGTTCGGTCTTAAAACTGACCCACAAGTCATTTACTGACATGCGAGAGAGGTCAGAGGAAAGGAAGGAATCCTTAAATCGCGCCATATGGTCTCGCAGACCATCCATATCCGCACGCTTATATAAATATATTTTACGCGGGACCTGTCGGATTCGCTTTGCTTTTATGTCATACTCAATATAAACTATATCATGATCGGCCTTGCCTTTGATACGACTAACGGGGGATGGAGAATTTGTAAATAGCAAATCTAGGTTTTTTCTTGCCGGGTGGGTATATTTACAACTTGAGAGAGGCAATGTTCTTTTACTATATCCAAAAGTTGTTGTTGTGTTTGCCTTTTCGATACCCCATGGGGTACCTGCTGGTTGCTCCATTCAATATCACCACAATTGAAGTCCCCTCCTACCAATATGTGGGCATTTCCATTTGACATTATCCTGGCCTAGGATATATTGAAAGCCTCAAGATAATCTGGGTCAATCTGATCTGGTGGACGATAAAAAGATCCAAGGTACAGAGTCCTACACCCAATAATGTTCAACTTACACCAAACTAATTCACAATCGGTGTCCAACTCCGGAGTTTCTGTGCAGAGCAGGTCTCTTTTAAATGCCACGAAGATACCACCATGGGCATTTCCAACTCTTTCTTTCCGGATGGCCTCAAATGAATTTGGGAAACTCTCCGAGTTTTTGTATATCCGGGGTTAACCAAGACTCATTCCCCAAAATGATGTCTGGTTTAGCCGAGTCGATAATTGTGTGAATTTCAGGCCTTTTCATCACGAAAACACGCCTATATAATTTTGACCCCCTGGAACCCCATTTTTATATGGTAAAACTGGGGTATATAGGGGTAAACCTTATTTTTATTATTTCTACTCTAAAATATAGATTGTGGGTACTCGTTAGAACCGCCTCATCGAGGCGGTTCTAACGAGTACCCACAATCTATTTTTTGAGCAGAAATAGGAAAAATATCACAATTTTATCATCTTAAAATTCTCACTTTTCGGCGGTAAATACTACAATGTATTTGTATAGGCGTGTTTTCGTAATGTATTCTTAATTGACTGACAATTCAAAATCAAAATTCTGAGGGGGTGGTTGAGGACCGCTTTTTTGATCCTCGGTTTAGCTCCTCTTGGTTGCTGCACAATGGGCGAAGAAGCTGCAGTAGGTGGGCCAATATTGTCTGGTATCGGACTATCAGGCTCGGACAGGGATGATAATGGATCAAATCTATTATGAGTATCTAAATTTGCTGAATCACCAAATAGCGATGTGGAAAAGTTAGGCATTCCACATTTCAAGCAATCCCATGTCATGCTTGTACTCAGTGGACTTGTATAAATGCTATACATAGTTGAAGACATGCCTTGACAGCCTATATATGATACCAGACATTACAAGTATCACAACAGTTTCCTCGGTCATCCCAACCAACACGTTCAGTACATCGGAAATGTGTACTGTTATTCCGGGAATCTGGACCAGGATTAGTTTGAACATCCCAAGCATTTCCTATCATCACTGTAAATATGTATAAAAAACAAAGTTTATTTGAGCCAGGAAATTCCTTAAACCTAAAAGATTTCTTTAGAATTGATACCGTGCACAACTCAGAATCAGAATCAGAATTGTTACTGGTGACACGTCAAATGACATTCATACACCAGGTACATGAAACGAAAGGTTATGCTGATTAGCTGTTGTACCTCTAGAGTCAGTGTAAACAGGGTAGAAGTCACCTGGAATTTCTTGTACGTCTTGTCCACTGCTGTTAAAAAAGTGAAACAAAACGCGTTGCCAACAGCAAGCAACACACTCCAAATAGGAATCAGAATGTCAAATACAAAATGACACTTCATGGATGGTTTGAGTATTGACTTCATGGGGTATGAAGGGCATGTGTCCGGAATCGAGACAATTCATCGACAAGACAACTCATCGACATGATTTTTGGAGACGATTCATCGACACAATTGAAGACAACTCATCGACACCTTTTGAAGACAATTCATCGACACATTTGTTTGAAAGTAATTGGCAATCATAGGTAATTAAGGGAAAATAATGGATAAGCGGTACGTTGTATTTGATTGATCTGTGAGGGGTAAAAATACAAATACACATGTAGGATAAAAAAATGAGTAATTTGATAATCGTTATGTTTGTAACTTTATGGCACACACCGATTAACAAAATAGTTCGAGTAATGATGTAATTGATTGTTTGTCCACGTTTTATATTAACTGGCACGTGCCATCAAAATAAATAAATAAATAATAAGATAATGTATCAGAATGAACGAAAGAAACAAGACACATATTGTCTAAGAATGAATGAAAGAAAGAAAAATAGATTGACAGACAGACCAACAGTTTAAAAACGCATATAAAGACTCAACAGTATTGCATACATACGGGCGGACGAGCGGGCGGGCAGACAGAGACAGACAGACAGAGACAGACAGACAGTTTAAAAACTCATATAAAAGCTTACCAGTACAAGCTCATTGTGATTAACAGTCAACTTCCCTATTATTATAAAAATTCGAACAACAAACATTTAGGGGAAAAGTGAAAACATACATGCAACTCACATAAACGAATATCTAGCTTCACTTTCCATCTGTTTTATTTTAATTATATAAGTTTTGAATAATATTTGACCAAGTTCCCTATATATTTTCTTTTATATCACGTATTTAAAATAGAAGTTAATTTACGCCAGCCATCCTATGCGGTTAAAATGGTCTCTTAATTGTCATCAATAAGCCAAAATATTGAATTAATATATTCTAATTTCGTTATGTTGATCATTAACCTGATGATAGATCATTTTATTTTCAAAATAATGTCTTCATTTCATCAGCCTGTGTATAATTTTAACATAATAATGTGTCGATGAGTTGTCTTCAAAAAGTGTCGATGAGTTGTCTTCAATTGTGTCGATGAATTGTCTCCAAAAACCGTGTCGATGAGTTGTCTTGTCGATGAATTGTCTTGTTCCCATGTGTCCACCCTGGGCAGCTTTTATCCCGCTCCCCCCCCCCCCCCCCCATGAAACCCCGTCCCCATTAAGGAATAGGCCGTTTTCTTTGGCATGTTTGTTTACCAAAGATCTACCAGAGATCGAACACACCGGTGAAAGAACATGCGCAGTTTGACTTCCTGTACCATAGTACGGTCGATGATCGAACTGGCTCTACCCGGAAGTTTGCTTGACAACTGACTTTCACTTCATACGTGGGAAATGGTCTGATTTATCAAGTTGTATCGGTGTGCTGTGCACCAGAATTGAATGATGCATGAAAGTTCACTGTCATTTTTTATTACTTTTCTCATATTTTTCTGCGATTCTTACGTTTCTGGGCTTCACTTGACTGGCAAATGGAAGACCCAAGACTTCTATCTCTTCCTCGCAAAGTTTGGATTCCAAAAGACAGACCCTGGGAAGTTGGATGATACTCAAGGGTTCATTTACGGAAACATAACATCTAGCAGCCCGCCAGACAGTTACTATAGCCTTGTTCTTGCTGACAGCGAATATTTCAGTGAACTCCATGGTAACAGCACTCTGTCCAAAGCAAATGCTTGTAGCCGAATGTTCAATAAGATTGACACTATTGCTTTTGATTCAACATGTAACAAAGTTGGTCTTGAAGATTTTATCAGGCATGTCCCTTGTCCCAAAAATCAGCTATGCATAGATGAAGACACCCCAGTTAATGTTCTGCCAATGTCTCAATTTACATACAAGATTCAAGATAAAGCTCAACCAAGGTATGTATAAATGGATCCAATGTTTTGACACCTGACTTTGTTTACATATCATTGCGCATGTGCCAGTTACTTCCTCTGTTGTGTATCCCTTTTATCTGGTTGGTAAAATATGCCTGTATAGGGTCAATGGGATTTTCGAATAGGAAGTGGCTAGACGACCGGACCCGGTCTTTTAGTCTCCGAGTCTAGAATGGCGGACCCGGCATTCTAGATGGTCTCGGGTCGTTTCGCCCGTGAGTCGTTTCGCCCATGGGTCGTTTCGCCCCGAGTCGTTTCGCCCGTTGGTCGTTTTGCCCTGATTAGGTGGGTCGTTTCGCCCTTATTTTTTCCAAACCCTATTGATTGAGGTTATGTTTGTTTTGATATGTAAAGGGATTGGTGGGGGTATTGGGAGTTCAGGAAAACATGGTTTTACCCTCGTTTGGTGCAGCTGGACGACCTACTGACGGCTTCGTCTTCAGGTTTGAGCATTTGCGCTACCACCTTTTTGAGAAAGATATTCGAGCTCACATAAGGTTATCAAGTCTTTGCAATAAAATGAGATTTATGGCTGTGAAAATAACTGTTTATATTTAAAAATGTGACATATTTTTCTTTCTGTTCAAAACATAGGTTTTGGATTAAAACCGTCTAATTGTCTATGTTCTAGAATCAGAAATAAGAGAAAAAAAGTATATGCGAAAACCCAATTTTCTCTGTATAAAGTTTGGTTTAGAGGGAACGTTATTGCATAGACTTGCTAACATGATGTTTTATTTACTTATCAGTTGTTCATTCTGCACAAATACTGACGTGATATAACTGGTTACATTATTACGTTAATTGTGTTGACGGGGACGTTAAACCTCAATTCCAACAAACAAAATATTTTTAAACAGTGGTGTCTGAATAAAAGTTTACAAAAATGTCACTTAAAGAGTACTAATCAATATTATGATATTTTGATGGGTGGAGTAAGTTAATTGTATTGATTCCTGATCTTTGTTTTACTTCTACTTTACACATTTAGTGCCATGTGTAAAAAGTTAGTTTAACTTTTATACAGACTCTACTGTAGCTCAACCTGGGTAGGAATAGAAGCATAAAGTTTTATACTTTCTTATCGTACTGGTCTGTTGAATAGTTTACATTACGAAAACTTGCTTATTCAGTGTACCGGTACTCTGCATCTCTCTATCCGAACTCTGAAATGAGCCCGTCCATACATCACCCATCCGTAGGTGTCATTTGACGTGTTACCATGAACAGTTCAGATTCAGATCCGTCCGTCCGTCTGTCCATCAACACAAGCATCACTTCATTCATTCATTCATTTCCGATTGTTCATCTACCAATACTCTCCATTCATTCATTAACTTATCTACATGTATCTCTGTATATTCAAAATGCCGCCCGTTCATCCGTACGTCCGTCCATCTACCAACGCACAACTCCATTCACCCGTTTATTAATTTATTTATTCATCCATCTGTCCATTTACTCATCCATGCCGTTTGTCACTTCCTTAAAATATAATTGTGGCGAAAAGACTCACGGGCGAAACGACTCACCAGGTAAGGGCGAAAAGACCCACCCCCAAAATAAGGGCGAAACGACTCAGGGCGAAACGACCCACGGACGAAACGACCCGGAACCTTCTAGACTCTGAGACTAAAAGACCGGGTCAGGTATTCTTCTAGACAAGTCCATTACGGAAGGCTAGATTGCCGGGAATATAATATTTGGCAGTTATAATCGACTGAAAACAGAAAACAAATACATATGAAGAACTGGACAAACCTTGTCGTGTTTGTCGCAGTTGTAAAATATAATTATGGTGTGTTGCAAACAACCTTTAACCTGATTGAGCGGTCAAACGACCTCAAAGAATTCATAACGCTTTAAGTCGATTATAACTGCCAATTACTATATTCCCGGCATTCTAGCCTTCCGTAATGGACTTGTCTAGAATACCAGACCCGGTCTTTTAGTCTCAGCGTCTAGAATGCCGGGTCCGGCGTTCTAGACTCAGAGACTAAAAGACCGAGTTCGGTCGTCTAGCCACTTACTTTCGAATATTCATCTTATGATCAAAGTTCAAATGCATTTCTTCTTCTTAACAAGTTATGTTTTTGAAGTATTTAATGATATAGAACCAGTCTCTTCTGAAATTTTATTGCACATTTTCTTGCCTAGGCTAAAAAGTGTTATAAAACTACCTGCCCTTATGACGAATTGTAGTTGATGACGAACGGAAAAAGAATAAAGCAGATATTTTCCACCTGAATTTATATGAAAAAGAAGCAACTGAATGTCCAAAATTAATCATGGTATAGTTTTGATAGGATGACACTAAAACAATAGTTTTTGTTTGATTTGAGCTTTAACGTCCCCGTCAACACTGTATAGGTCACTTTGGAGACATTGTTTCCAATTTTGTAGGACTTTTACCCGACATTGAATTGAAATGACATCTCAAGCCGAGTCACCAAATGAAACCAATAGGGTTTATAAGCAGGGACAGTCTGACTTGCACCGCTTTGCCTGGGCAGACTTAGATCCTCTAAGTGGTTTAACAGTACTCGTGTGCGGCTGGTTTCAGCTCTGCATGGAAGCATCATGCAGCCCATCTATTTCTTCAAGCCCCGATGGACGGGGACTGCTTAAAGAATAGTAACTACAGAAAAACATTACTCCACATTAATTAAATGTTGAGTATGGAACCAGATGTGTTTTTTGCCCACCAGAGAAAATTTTTCCTTACATGACATAGACTTTGGATGTGTCTAAAGATACATTCATCTTTGGGTCACCTATCGAAATCACCCTAGAAATCACCCTAGGAATAACAGAAATCATCATTGTCGTAAAGGACAGGGTTGGGTAAGACATGGTAGGGTATGGTTGGGTTTGGTCAGGTTGGGTTTGGTTTGGTACGGTCAAGTAAATTGACTATTAGGGAGGAGAATTCTGGAAAGTCTGGAGAAGCCCTGGATCGATCCTGTCACCC
This sequence comes from Lucinisca nassula, assembly GCA_963580285.1. Classification (NCBI taxonomy): domain Eukaryota; kingdom Metazoa; phylum Mollusca; class Bivalvia; order Lucinida; family Lucinidae; genus Lucinisca; species Lucinisca nassula. Next base: position 70,801,715 of record OY757012.1, on the reverse strand, counting down.
CTGATTTACAAGGCAAGTAGCGTAACCGCTACACTACGGAGGCTTCTAGTCTGTTTAATTAGGGTAGAGTCATGTCTATTTAACAAATTTCTTATTCCTTTGATTATTACAGCCCTGCTTTGAAAAAGTGGGGGCTATATTGGATTTGCCTTGTCCTTCTGTGATTCCGTTATTCATCGTAACTCAAAAACCGTTTTAGGTATTTTCATGAAACTTCACACAAATCGAGGCTTTAGTGCGAAACTATTCTAAGTGTCATTTTTGGTGAAAAACACTTTTTAGCTCACCATAGCCGAAGGCGCCGGGGGAGCTTATAGGATAGGCTGTCGTCTGGGTCAACACTTTATAACATCTTCTCCTCTGAAGCCACTCAGCCGATTGGGCCCAAATTTTATCTGTAGCATCCTTGGGCTGGGGGATTGAAAGTTTGTGTTTTTTATGAAAATCGGCTCATTAGTTTGGTTGCTATGGCAACTTAGAGTTTCCTTAGACTTATAATGGAGAAAATTGAAAAATGGCATTTACTGCCAAGTCATTGCAGATATTTTGACAAAACTTTTATAGAAATGTTTCTTGAGTAAACTTCTCTCAGTCATATGCTTTTATGCCAACCTGAGGATCTCCCAGGTTGTGCCGGGGCCATGCCCCACCCCCTCCACTTCATAAAAGGCCATATATCACAGAAACCATTCAGATCCCGACCCCTAAACCATATATATTCTTGTTCCTATTGATAAGACGCCTTCAGTGACACCAACCTGGGGGTCTTCAGGGATGTGCCGGGGCCATGCCCCACCCCCTCCACTTAATAAAAGGCCCAATATCTTGGAAACCATTCAGATCCCCACCCCTAAACCATATATATTCTTGTTCCTTATGATAAGACCCATTCAGTGACATCAACCTGGGAGTGCCCGGGATGCACCGGGGCTGTGCCCGACCCCTTCCATTTCATAAAAGGCCCAATATCTCGGAAACCTTACAGATCCCCGCCCCTAAACCATATATATTCTTGATCCTTATGATAAGACACATTCATTGACACCAACCTGGGGGTTCTCAGGGATGCGTTGGGGCCTTGCCCCACCCATTCACTTCACAAAAGGCGATAATTATATCTCAGAAACTGTTCAGATCCTCACCCCTAAACCATATCTATTCTTGTTCATTATGAAAAGACGCATTCAGTGACACCAACCTGGGGGTCCCCAGGGATGTGCTGGGGCCATGCCCCACCCCCTCCATTTCATAATCTCACAATATCTCGGAAACCCTACAGATGGCTACCCCTAAACCATATTATATTCTTGTTCCTTATGATAAGACACATTCATTGACACCAACCTGGGAGTCTCCCGGGGCCTTGCTTGCCCCACCCCTCCACTGAACAAAAGGCCTTATATCTCAGAAACTGTTCTTAGCCCCACCCTAAACCATATATATTCATCTTCCTTATTATAAGACGCATTCAGTGACACCAGCTTGGGAGTCCCCGGGGCATGCCCAGGCCATGCCCCATCGCTTTACTTCATTAAAAGCCATATATCTCAGAAATAGTTCAGATCCCCACCCCTAAACCATATACTTGTTCCTTATGATAAGACTCGTTCAATCACACCAACCTGGGGGTCTTTTTGTGCTGAGGCAATGTGCCCCGCCCTTACACTTCATAAAAGGCTTTATATTTCAGAAACCATTCAAATCCCCACCCCATAATCAAATATGTTCTTGTTCCTTATTATTAGCACACCTACTGTAGGGGGTCCGCAGGGGCCATTCCTATCCTTTCCACTTCATAAAAGGGCCTCAAATCTCAGAAACGGTTCAGATTACTACCCCTAAACCATATATATACTTGGTCCTTATGATAAGACACATTTAGGGACAACAATCTTGGGCTTTCCTGGGATCAACAGGGCATGCCCTAACCCTCCACCACTTAAGAGGCCTTACAGATCCCCACTGCTAAACCATATATATTCTTGTTCCTTATGATAAGACACATTCATTGACACCAACCTGGGAGTCTCCCGGGGCCTTGCTTGCCCCACCCCTCCACTTCACAAAAGGCCTAATATCTCAGAAACTGTTCTTAGCCCCACCCTAAACCATATATATTCATCTTTCTTATTATAAGACGCATTCAGTGACACTAGCTTGGGAGTCCCCGGGGCATGCCCAGGCCATGCCCCATCGCTTTACTTCATTAAAAGCCATATATCTCAGAAATAGTTCAGATCCCCACCCCATAACCATATACTTGTTCCTTATGATAAGACTCGTTCAATCACACCAACCTGGGGGTCTTTTTGTGCTGAGACAATGTGCCCCGCCCTTACACTTCATAAAAGGCTTTATATTTCAGAAACCATTCAAATCCCCACCCCATAATCAAATATGTTCTTGTTCCTTATTATTAGCACACCTACTGTAGGGGGTCCGCAGGGGCCATTCCAATCCTTTCCACTTCATAAAAGGGCCTCAAATCTCATAAACGGTTCAGATTACTACCCCTAAACCATATATATACTTGGTCCTTATGATAAGACACATTTAGGGACAACAATCTTGGGCTTTCCTGGGATCAACAGGGCATTCCCCAACCCTCCACCACTTAAGAGGCTTTACAGATCCCCACTGCTAAACCATATATATTCTTGTTCCTTATGATAAGACGCATTTAGTGATACCAACCAGGGCTCCATTGGGTCCATGCCCCACCCCCTCTACTTCATAAAAGGCCTAATGTTTCAGATACATGGGTGCTCATTTGGACATGGGGGTTCATTTGGTAGATTAAAATGGTATCATGTTAAAATACATGGCTGCCATTGGGCAGTGCCCACCTGAGCTCTGGTGAACATAGTGGCCCATGGGCCTCTTGTTTTCATAGTTTGATGGTATTTTACATTTTGTTTGTTTGTTTGGTTTGATGTTTAATGTCCCCGTCAATACTGTAAAGGTCATTTTGGAGACGTTGCTTCCAATTTTGTGGGACTTTTACCCGACATTGAGATGAAATGACATCTCAAACCCTGCCGTTTATAAGCATGGACGGTCCGACTCACAGCGCTTTGCCTGGGAAGTCTTAGATCCTCTAAGCGGTTTACCAATACTCATGTGCGGGTCAGTTTCAGCTCTGCGTGGAAGCATCATGCAGCCCATCTATTTCTTCAAGCCCCGATGGACGAGGGGCCGTTATTTTTCATTTTACAACATGATTGTGAAAAAATTTCTGAGAAAAACACATGTATGTATTTGTCCAATTAATTTATCTGCATTTTATGTTTTCAGTCAGTGCGAAAACTAGTGCATCTGTTCGTTTAATCCTAAAATTCCATTATTTTAAGCAAGCAGTGTAGACCTGATCAGACGCCACACAATGCGGCATTATGTGGCGTCTGATTAGGTATCCACTGTTTGCCAATGCCCCTGTACATGAGCCAAGTCCAGGTTTTACTTTTTAAACATCGCTCTGATGTCACAAGGAGAAGACTTACACTTGCACTGCTATAAATTACCAGTACCTGGATTTTGTCAGTTGCAGTCACATGGACAATAGCAGGTGGGAAGCTTCTGTAGTTAGTAACATTGGGTCGATTGATAAGCCAATGCCCTAGTACACTAGCCCAGTTCAGATTTTAATTTTTACACAGCGCCCTGGCATCACATGGAGAAGACTAGCACTGCTATAAATAACTGGTAGTTTTGTACATGGTCAGTGATAGTCATGTGGACAATAGCAGGCAGTTAGTAACTCTGCTCTATAACGTAGACTGTGGTACTTGTTAAAATGCCTCATTATAAAAATCAAAGCACTGAGAGTACTGGTGGGTCAATTGTCTCTGAGCATAGGTTTGGAAAATAGTCCTCAACTGAGAATCTAACTGTTCGTTTAACCCTTAAATTTCAGTATTTTAAGCAAGCACAGTAGCCCTGATCAGACAGTTATGCGGCGTCTGATACATGTAGGTATACACTGTTTGCCAATGCCCAAGTGCATAAGCACAGTCCTACGCAGCACTCTGACGTCTTAGTGAGGCGACTATTGACACTATAAACTAGATTTTGTTCAGGGCCGGCGGCAGTCAGATGGTCAGCGATAGTCCCACAGACAATAGCAAGCTTTATAACGTAGACTGTGGGTACTTGTTAAAACGCTTCATTTAATATAAGACAAGTATTCAGTACAATTTTTGTCTGAAAAAAATTATGGTCAAAGTTTTCCAAATTATTTACTTGTCACTTGATAATGTGTTTAATTACATGTATTTCCTTTCTGTATACACGTAACCAGCATAACAGATTCGTCTTTTTGAATTTACAATATTTCAATGATAATGCTTAACCTGCAACACAATCTGTGCTGGAAAAGTTATTACATGTGTAGCATTTTATCCAGCTGCAAACGGTGTAGATCCATTGGCTTCTCATCAGAACCTACAATGTTTGTCATAGGTTCAACTCTTTCTCTTTTGCTCATTCCCACCACTGCATCCCAGCTCCTGAATAACAGTGATCAGAAACAGAGCCTCTTCAGCAATATGTTTAAAAAAAGCTCATTCTACCTGTTGATGCAGGCCCGCACACAGGGTGGGGAGGGGTAGAGACGAACCCACCCCCCAACCTTATCAAACTCAGGCAGTTTTTCACCTTCTGCATATTGCCTGCAATTCCCACCCCTCCACACTTTTTCACAGTCTGCGTTTGGCCTGAATCATGTTCAAAACGTATATAAATGGTGAACAGTGCCGACCCTGATCAGAAGGAATGTACTGTCTATCCGATGTGGGTCTACGCTGTGTGTCTAATAACGATACCACCTTACAAAGTCTGGGCTGCTCTTCATGCTCTAAAACAAATTTGAGTTCTTTGCATAAGTGCAAAAAGTTGTACAATCGACTCTATCTAACAGTTCAATGAATGGAGTGTTCTGAAAGTCGTCACGTGATAGCGTGGCCAAGATTAAGATATTGTTATTGTTTTCCTTTCATTACATGAGCAACCTGGCATTCTTATGCTATCTCATTTAACCCTTAAATGCCATTATTTAAGCAAACAGTGTAGTCGCTGTGCATCTGGCAGAGCAGACTGGACCACATTCCGTGGCGTCTGATCTGGGTATTCAGTGTTTTCTAAACCCAACACACAAGTCCTGTCCGGACTCCTTAAAAAGCTCTGACATGCATGAAACATCGATTGAAATAGCGAGACTTTTTCTATTAATAACCGTAATATTGGTTTTTCCAAATCAGTGATGGTCACATGAACAACACCAGGATTTCGGATTTTGCCATTAAGTAAATTAGGGTCGAATGTGTAAACAATTGACCCAAAAACTATTTAAAAAATGATGAAATGGTGTTGCACTGGTAGCATTTTCTGGCAAGGTTTTCCAGTTTGTTTATTTATTATTTGTTAATGTATTTATTTATTTTCCTCCGCTAGCTAACAATCTTTTCAGCTTCATCCTAGGCCCTTCTGTTTACCTGTATATAGTAGATAGGACCAGCACAACAGATTCATCTTTGTGTATTTACAATATTTCATTGATAATGATGAAGCGCATATTCATATTTGTCTGTTTGGGTAGAAGTCCCACAAAATTGGAAGCAGTTAACATCTCCAAAATGACTTAAATAGTGTTGACAGGGACATAAACCCTCAATTAAAACAAACAAACTTCTGTGTGTGCACTTAAGTGCAACAAAAATCATAGGCAGAGGTTTTGTGTGTATTGTAATGAAACACAACCTGTTAAAACAAAATGTTTCACTAATGTCTTGGTGATTAATTACAGTAGAACTTCGATGGCTCGAACACTGATGGCTCGTTTACCATGGATATGTTGAACCCATTCTTAAGCCTCTAGCGAAATCCTCTACATAAGAAATAGTGGGGGATAATTTAGGAGTTTTTAGTCTTTTATATTGCAAATGTATGCTGTGTGTACTCATTAGAATCGCCTCATAGAGAATAACACACAGCATACATTTTCATTATAGAACACCGAAAAGATGTCTAAAAGTATCTCATTATGCCTCCTGACAGTAACCTCAGTGGCTCGAACTATCCCTGTCTCGAACAGATTTTCAAGGTCCCAAAGGTGTTAGAGGAATTGCAGTTCGACTGTATAGTGTAGTTAATAAATAACTGCTTCATTTAATTAGCATTGGGCCAGTGAAATTCATGCAGCTTGTATTAGAAGTGGGGACCAAACTATGGATTCTCCAGTCTAATAAATACAGTTCACAAGTTTTTGTTCTATAATGTCTGTTAGTTGCCCGGTAAGGTCTGTGAATGGACTTTGGTTTATTTCGGCTGCATCCGGTAAATGGTGATTCCAGAGAACACACAACTTTAACCCTATAGATGACATTCAAAATAATTGTTGTCTGCTGGATACTTTAAAAGTTATTGTTGCAAACAATGTGGACCAAGAACAGACAGCTACTCTAGGAGCAGTTTGATCAGGACCCACTATGTTTGCCTACATGCAAAAGATAGGTGTGAAAAGTTGGCAAGAATATGAAGCAGATGACATAAACAGACAACATTTTCAGGTGCAGTTTTTTCTTGACATCTTAAGGGTTAATTAGACAGCACAGATTGGCTGGAGGACCTGAACTGAGACTAAATACTGTTTCCTCTAACCCTTAAATACCTGGCCCCAGTTGTTCAAAACTAACGGCGCCGTTAGTTAACGTATCGTTAAAACTTTGATCATTAAATATGGCAAATATGCTAATATTTTTGCTGAAAAAACGTGAGCAGCTTTTGCGGAAAAGCTGCTCACATTTTTTCAGCAAAAATACCAAAAATTTCAATATTAACCTTGCTAGAACGGTTAACAATATGACCACTAACGAGCTTGTTAAGCTAACGATGCTTTGAACAACTGGCCCCAGTACTTTAAAGACAAATGCTACTAATTCGCCATTTTTGTATGATCATCGAAAATGAAAGTTATGCCAGAGCCAACATTTTACCGTTCTTGGGTAAGGAAATGGTTGAAATTTGTGGAACAGATATTGTTTTGGGTTCATTTCATTATTAAACATGTTCAGCTTGGCTATAAACTTCTCAAAAACAGTAACATTGCAATTTTTGAAAATTTACATTTTTCGGCATTTACTCAAGATCAGATCAACCTAAATGGTTACAGACTTGCTTAATGCATATTATGGCCAGCTACTATTTCAAGGAAAATCCAAGTTATCTGTCAGTGATTCACCATCTTTTCATAGAATTTATATGTACTTTTACCATGTATTTCACCTAGGGGTAGGGGAACGTTTTGTTTAATAAAACAGAAATTTGCACAGTGTTTTCTTTCAATTTTCTATTCTCTGAAAACATCCCCTAGAGAAAAAACCTTGTTTTATGAAAATTTCAATGTAGCATTTTTCTGTATGGTCCAAAATATTGCAGACAATGAATTATTAGCTCACCTGAGCCGAAGGCTCTGGGGGAGCTATTGTGATCGGTCACTGTTCGTCGTCCGTCCGTGTGTCCATCTTTCCATCCATCGGTCTGTCCGTCCGTTAACATTTTGGTTAAAGTTTTGTGTCAAAGTGTCTAAGAGATTATATCTTCTGAACCCTTCGATAGATATATTTGATACTTACACTGAAGTTACATACTGGTCTAAAGATTTCATTAATGCATATCCCACCCCCTACAGTGACCTTGAGGTCAAGGTAACAGGCTTAGAAATTTTACATTTGGTTAAAGTTTTATGACAAGTTTATAAATGCCTGTATGTTCTAAACTCTAAGTCAAATTCAGTTGATACTTGCACCAGTATTGCAGACCAGTCCAAAGATTTCATTATGTATGTCCCTTCCCCACCTAAGGTGATTTTGACCTCAAGGTCAAGGACTTAGAGATATTTTACATTTGGTTAAAGTTTTATGACAAAGTTTATAGATGTCTGTATGTTCTAAACTCTAAGACAAATTCTATTGATACTTGCATCAAGTTTGCATACCAGTCCAAAGATTTCATTGATGCATACCCCACCGTGCTGCTTCAGTAACACTGATGCCCCCACCCCTTCAGTAACTTTGATGCCCTCACTCCCTTGGTCCATTTAGAAATTTACTGTTTGGTTTAGCTTTTACAAGCACATTTATAGATTCTTATAGCTTCTTGACTTCTTCATTCATATTACATACAAGCTCAAAAGATATATCAGAGGGTGGCACTGGCCGGGGGTATACGTGACCCACTGGTCGCTTTCTCTAGTTAGTCTTCTTCTCCCCTAAAACTGCTGGGCTGATTGAATCCAAATTACATGTGGAGCCTCCATGGGATGAGGCAATGAAAATTTATTAGTAAGATTGATACTGTAAAAACCTTAAAAAAATCTTCTTCTCAGGAACCAAACAGCCAATGACCTTCAGACTTGGTGTATAGTATAAGGGACTTGGGTCTTACCAAGTTTATTGGAATGATGATTTTTGGTTGACCTTGACATGTTTTATGTCAAGGTCTAGTTTGGTCATTTCGACATTTGTATGGTAAAAAGGCAAAAAAGTGGATTTTTCCAATTCTCTTGTAGCGTGTGTCATCAGAATTGATATTAATTTTGCAATCAGCTGAATGGAAATTTATTCACTCCTGAGGTCAAGGTCATTTACTGACCTTTGTTCTGGATGGCTTAGATTCAGTATTAATTTTTAGCTCGCCTTACGAAAGTAAGGGGGAGCTATTGACATACACTGGCATCTGTCGCCATTGACGTTCACATTCGGTTCAGGTTTACCAGCAAGCTCTTATTTGTGACATTTTACCAATTATTTATGATATTTTACAAATTTATTTTCAAATAAAATTAACAACTGGTAAAAACAAATATTTTACATATTCTTTTTTTAGGCGTAGCCGTTATGTTTTGTTTTTTTTTCCTACATTTTTTCTTTATTCCATTGGTCAATAAAACCACATGTTCGAGGAGATGACCATTTCATTGGACAATAATTTGCATATTAAATAGTTCCATTCAACAATTACGACAGTTTACCTGGCCCCCGCCCGTAGGGGCTTGAAGAAATATATGGTCTGCATGATGCTTCCACGCAGAGCTGAATCCGGCCCGCACACTAGTACTGGTAAACCGCTTAGAGGATCTAAGCCTGTCCAGGAACCGCGGTGCGAGGCGGACCGTCCATGCTAATAAACACTATTGGTTTCATTGGGCGACAAGGCTTGAGATGTCATTTCATCTCAATGTAGGGTAAAAGTCCCACAAAATTGGAAGCAACGTCTCCAAAATGACCTTTACAGTGTTGACGGGGACGTTAAACCTCAAATCAAACAAACAAACGACAGTTTACCGAAGTGTCCATTCTTTTCATTTTAAAAGAGGAAATCTTTCATTTTTTTATGTGTTTTAATCTACCTTTATTTAAATGAAGAAGTGGAAACAATTATGGATTTATTATGGTGAAAAGACAATCAATGTTTTTACTTTCGGTTTCCATACATATTTGAACGCATTGCAAGCTCCTAGTGACATTAACTTATTTAAATCTTTTGTTGTTTCCCTTGCCAACATTTTAATTGATAACACCATTCCATTATAATATTTAATTTGATACAGTGGACCTTCGAAACAGCATTAGTAGAGCAGTTTGATCAGGGTCTTCACTTTTTGCCATTCCATCTAAATGCTTTGGACATAATTATTGATGTATTGTAAATACATTTTTGGGGGTGGGGGATTAATTACTGTAACATTTTTAGGTGTGGCAAAATTTAGGGGTTCTAAATTTTTGCACAACATTATTGTAAATTGTTAACACATTGACAGATGTTTAATTTGTATTATAAATATACAGTATATGCCCTTAGAATGGGGTGGTTGAGAGAGGCAAAGGTAATGTGTATCTTGCAACAGTGGGGCATCCAAATGATATTGCTGACAGTTGGGTAAGACCTGCTGTCCTTCAAGCAGGTAAGGGTAGAGGGGGACTGTTGTTATTTCTTCCGGTTCTACACTTCCATTAACTTTCCTCTGTCTCCTCTGTCCCTTACTTTCATCTCATCTATTATTTCTTCTCCCTCTTTTCTCCATTTCTATGGGTGATGACCCAAAATGACCCACAATGGTTGAAGTGTCATTAACCCAAAACAATCAATAGTTGCTAAATCACTCTTGTAGCTGATATTTCATTTTTCAAAACAACCTTCCAATTAAATCTACGTCACATATCTTTTTATGTCCCCGGTAGCGATATAGCGGGGACATATTGTTTTTGTCCTGTCTGTTTGTTGGTTTGTTTGTTGGTTTGTACGTCATGTACATGGACAACTTTAATGTTGGTCATAACTTTTGAACCTTTGGAGATAGAGTATTCATATTTTATATGAAGGTTCTTTGTGACAAGAGCTTCACATTCATGCAAAAATTTGACCTGTGACCTTGACCTTTGACCTACTTAAAATAAAAAAATATCATTTTGGTCATAACTTATGAACCATTTGAAAAATTTTGACCTGTGACCTTGAACTTTCACCTACTTAAAATAAAAAAATAACATTTTGGTCATAACTTTTGAACCATTTGAGATACAGCCTTCATATTTTGCATTTAGGTTCCTTGTGACAAGAGCTTTACATACACACAAAACATTTTGACCTTTGACCTACATAACAGAAAAAGTTAACATTGGTCATAACTTTTGAACCGTTTGAGATACAGCCTTCATATTTTGCATGTAGGTTACTTGTAACAAGAGTTTTACATTCATGCAAAAATATTTTACCTGTGACCTTGACCTTTGATCTACTTAAAAGAAAAAATTAACATTTTGGTCATAACTTTCGAACCGTTTGGGATAGAGCCTTCATATTTGGCATGTAGGTTCCTTGTGATGAGAACTTTACATTCATTCAAATTTTTTTTTACCTATGACCTACTTTAAAGAAAAAAATATTATTGTTCATAACTTTCGAACCGTTTAAGATAGAACCTTCATATTTGGCATGTAAGTTCCTTGTATAAAGGGCTTCCCACTCAAAACCACAAACAAATCTTGATCTGTGACCTTGACTTTGAACTGTGACCAACTTGGAAAAAAAATGACCATGCCCGGGGACATGTTCGTGTTTCACAAACACATCTTGTGTAAAGATATTTCTTGTTACTCCATTTCCGAGTTTTTTTTGGCTTAAATTGGTCTTTTTGGGAAGTAAATCATTGCCTCTGTTTTACATCCCTTAGCTCCCTTGTGTAAAGTTTACCTGCAAGCTATATGGTGCAATGGATAGGGGGTTTGGACCTTGAATCAAAGGGTCTTGAGTTCAACTCCTGGTAGAGGATTTTTTTTAGCTCCCCTGGATCGAAGACTCCAAAGGAGCTCAATATAGTATAGTGGGTCGTCCGTCCGTCTGTCCCTCCACACCTTTGACCAGTTATATCTCTGCAGCCTGCATGCTGATCTCAACCTTTTCTCATCTGTTGCATGCCTCTGGTGGGGCATTGATGACATTACCTTTTTTAGCTCACCTAGGCGGAAGGCTCCAGGGGAGCTTATAGTATATCGTCCCTCCATTGTCCGTCCGTCCACACCTTTGACAAGTTATATCTCTGCAACCTGCCGGCTGATCTCAACCATTTCTTATCTGTAGCATGCTGATGACATTGCATGCTGATGACATTAGCTTTTTATGCCCTGACATTAAAAAAATCTCGGGTAATTATGTTATACCCTCTGAAGTTTTGAGTGTCCGGCCATCAGCGCCCCATAGTTCAGTGTCCGCTCCATAACTTTAATACCGTTTGAGATATTTTCACGAAACTTCACAGATATGTAAAGCACTTGCAGACAAGGTGCAGAACATATAAACCGGTACTCCATAATTCTGATACCATTTGAGATATTGTCACCAAACTTTTCAGATATGTAGGGCACTATCAGACAACGTGCAGAACATATAACCTTAACTCTGATTTTCCTGCTTTTGGAGTTATTGCCCTTTGAACATTGAACATAGCCATTTCTATCAAAGTTTCGTGTCCCCTCCATAACTTCAATACTATTTGAGATATTTCCATGAAACTCCTCAGATATGTAGAACACCATGAGACAATGTGCAGAACATATGAACTATAACTCAGCTTTTCCTACTTTTGGAGTTATTGCCCTTTGAACTTTGAATATAGCAGTTGCTATCAGTTTGGAGTCCGCTCCACAACTCTGATACCCTTTGAGATATTTTCACGAAACTTCACAGATATGTAGAGCAGCCTGAGACGACATGCAGAACATATGAACCATAACTCTGATTTTCCTAATTTTGGAGTTATTGCCCTTGAACATTGTCATTTCTGTCATGTAGTCTCTTTGAAGCACTATAGCTCCTGAACTTAATGACTGATTCTGACCAAACTTGCATGGTTACATCACTAGGATGGGGAAAAATAGCCATTAGGTTTTGTTTCACTGTGATATGGCACTTGCTTGATGTAATTGTAGTGGTGGAGTATCATGCAGTGCTTGCAGTTTTATTTCGAAATCATATGAAATCTTTGGTTGCTATGGCAACCACAAGGTCCGGGAAAATGCTTGTCATCACCACAGGGTCTTCAGTTTTGATCAGATCTTTCTGAAACTTATATGTAAGGTGGCTGGGGATGAAAACTCAAAAACTCGGATGAGTTTGAAAACAGGCTAAGTCAGCCCATTAATCATAGAGTCTCTTTGATCGCCGAAAATGTCTAAATTTGATCTTGTCATCACAGTAGCCCCTTCAGTTTTGATCGGATCTTCCTGAAATTTACATTCAAGTTAGTCTGGGTTAAAAGCTTGGATGAATTCAAAAACAAGCGATGTCGGTGGATTACTAATGGAGTTATGTCCCCTACATTGCAGAAAATGCTTGTCACATTTTGTCTGTTGTTGAAAATGCCTGTCACATTTTGTCTGTTGTCATTGCGTGCTTGCATAAACAATTTCTTCAAACGACATCTAAATCACTGATTGGATTTTGACCAAGGAATGATCCTTAGTTGGTCGTCTTTCAAAGTTGTTCAAATGGTTCCGGTCCATTTCACATCAAGGTCACAGAAGCTAAAATAAGTTTTTTTTTACTGAAAACTTAAAAAATCTTCTCTGAAACTGCAAGACCCGGGTCTTTGATATTTGGTATGAAATTTCATCTAGTTGGACCTCTATTAAGATTGGTCAAATTATAGCCTTGGGGCCAAAATGGCCAAGCTACTGGGCCCACATGTTTTACATATGTAGGGAAAACCTTAAAAATCTTCTCTGAGACCTCAAGGTCCAGGTCTTTGATATTTCGTATGTCAAGCTTTATCTAGTGGATCTCTATCAAGATTGTTCAAATTAAAGCCTTGGGGCCAAGAAGGCCCCACCCTGGGGCCCACATGTTTTACATAGTCTTTTACATGGAAAACCTTTAAAAATCTTTATGTCTGAAATTAGAAGGCCCAGGTCTTTGATATATGTATTTGGTATGAAGCTTCACCTAGTGGATCTCTACCAAGATTGTTCAAATTATAACCTTGGGACCAAAAATGGCCCCGCCCAGGGGCCCACATACAGTGAAATTCTGCTATTAAGACCACCTAAAATTAAGACAAATTATGCTTTTAAAAGCATATCTAGAGGATTTCAGATGCAGTTTCTTTTTATTTTCTACCTCCAGTTCGCTCTTGTGAAAGACCACCTTTGGGACTGTTCAAAAGTGGTCTTAAAACCACTTTTGAACAGTCCCAAAGGTGGTCTCAATACAGGAATTTTACTGTATTTTACTTAGACTAATATAATTTAAAAATCTTCTTGTTTGAAACCAGAAGCCCATGTCTTTGATATTTGTTATGAAGCTTGATCTAGTGGACCACTAGATTGTTCAAATTATAGTCTGAGGACTAAAAATGGTCCCAACCCTGGGCCCACATGTTTTACATTGACTTATGTAGGGAAAACCTCTTAACATCTTATCTGAAACCAAAAGGTCCAGATCTTTGATATTTGATATGAAGCTTTGTCTAGTGGACCTGCACTATGATTGTTCAAATTATAGCCTTTATTGGGCCCCAAAACATGGAGATTGTCCACAAACATTGGTCAATCATAGACACATCTGAGCATTTGAGTCAAACCCATTATGACCTACAGAAGACCAAAGAGTCGCTGTATCATCTTTTAATGAAGAAAAATCCAAACTGACGAAATAATGTTTTTTTCATCATTTTATTGCAAGAAACAATATTTCAGATATAATTAATGCATTTTAGACTAAAATTTAGTATGTTCCCAGATTTCAGTTAACCTTTTCCCATTCAGATACGTGTTTTTACGTGTCTGCACCCCCTAATTTTAAGCCCAAGAAGCACCTAAAATCTGCATTTCCTGCCCCTGGATAGATATGTTTGCGTTACGATTTATTGGCCTAAAAAGTGTCCTGTTTTTTCGTGCGCCTTCCCACTATTGAAGGGTTGCCCCCGCCCCCCCCTCACATCCGAAAAATTTTGGGTGTATGGCAAAATTTATATCTGAGGGTGTATGTGGTCAAAAATGCCTGAAAATTGATGCGGATAAAACATGCTGCAAACAGTGAAAATGGCCAGTGCCAAACCCCTTAATTGTTGCCTTGACAGCTGTGTGAAGAAATTCACAAAAAGGGTTAAAGAGCCAATCTCAAACCCCATATGAGTTATGATGGTCCTCGGGATAAGTCAAGTCCTTGTAGCCTGGCAAGATGCATGTGCTGTAAAATGATAATGTAGACGGAGGTTGTTAAATATGTATCTGGTTTGCCGGTGAAACTAAGACAAGATGATGATGATTTCGTGTTTAAAACGTGTCAACCCTCTCTGTGGGTCATAAGCGTCAAGTGGTTAATGTTCAAAAGGTATTAACAATGACCAGACGCTACCTGTAAAACAACTAACATAGTCTACCTCCTTTCTTGTGGTTTATGGGGCAAATAATATGTAGGAGAAACAAGACACACTAAGTTGTAGAATGATCGGACATCGTGTCGACTGGAGACGCAACAGATTCCAATGGTCTCCTGTCACAGAGCATTTCTGTTCAGCAGACCTTGGCTTTCTGGCCCATGCTTTGGTATGCTGCAGAGACCATAACCCAGGCTGGACTGACTAAATGCGAAAGTCACGAGAGAGCTATTGGATCTGATGCATTTATACCCTGAGGCCACATGGTATAAATAAAGGTGACTAAGTGGCCCAGAAAGGTCAGTCGGGCCCAACAGAGGGACAGTAAGATTTACAGTAAATGAGGCAACTGTATATATAAATACATATTTTATCATAAATTTTTAAATCAGGAAACTATTGTTTTGTCTGGCATCAGCTTGAATAAACACAAATGACACATTTTGGTTAGGCTCTTTTGTTAAATATATACATGTACATACAAGAGAGTCCTCCCCCCCCCCCCCCACACACACACACACACACACACATCAGGGCTTGAAGAAATATATGGGCTGCATGATGCTTCCACGCAGAGCTGAAACCGACGCGCACACGAGTACTGGTAAACCGCTTAGAGGATCTAAGCCTGCTCAGGCAAAGCAGTGTGAGTCAGCCCGTCTTTGCTTATAAACCCTATTGGTTTCATTGAGATGTCATTTCATCTCGATGTCGGGTAAAAGTCCCACAAAATTGGAAGCAACTTCTCCAAAATAACCTATACAGTGTTGACGGGGATGTTAAACCTCCAATCAAATAAACAAAACAATGACAAAGCTTTTCTAAAGATAGAAACAGTGACCTTGACCTTGCACCTTGGACCCTAAAAGTTGAACTCGCTTGAGATATCATTATACCCAACCTTTGCGTGAAGTTAAATTAAAAACAGCAATACATGTAAGCGCTAGAGGATGACAAGATTTTCTAAAAATAACCAATGACCTTGACCTTGAGCCCTGGACCCTGAAAGTCAATGTCACTTCTACCCGACGTTGAGATGAAATGAAAAAAAATAATAAAAAACAGCGATACATGTTTAAAATTGCAATGAAAGAAAAAACATTGATGAGGCAGTTCCAGTGCCCCTATTCTACAATTCAAAAAGAAGTTCTGTTTGTTTGATTTGTATGACTTGAGTTTTAACGTCTCCATCAACACTGTATAGATCATTTTGGAGAGTTTGCTTCCGATTTTGTGGGACTTCTACCCGACATTGAGATGAAATGACACCAAGCCCTGTCACCCAATGAAACCAATAGAGTTTATAACCATGGACGGTCCGACTCGCATTCCTTTACCTGGGCAGGCTTAGATCCTCTAAGCGGTTTTACCAGTACTCGTGTGCGGTCGGATTTCAGCTCTAAGTGGAAGCATCATGCAGTCCATCTATTTCTTCAAGCCGCGATGGGCACTTTGTCATTGCTCTAGTGCTTACATGTATTGATGGATTTTAATATAACTTCACACAAATGTTGGATAAGATGATATCACAAGCGAGATAAAGTTTTAGGATCTGAGGCTCTAGGTCAAGGTCACTATGTCTATTTTTAGAAAAAATTTTGTCATTGCTTACTCATATTGATGGATTTTAATATAACTTCACACAAATGTTTGGTATCTCGAGTGATTTCAACTTTCAGGGTCTGGGGCTCAAGGTCTAGGTCACTGTGGCTTTTTTAGAGAAACTTTGTCATGGCTCTAGTGCCTACATTTATTGACGGATTTTAAAATAACTTCACACAAATTTTGGGTATGATGATATGTCGAGCGAGTTAGACTTTCAGGGACCGGGGCTGAAGGTCAAGGTCACTGTGACTATTTTTTGAAAAATTTGTCATTGCTCTAGCCCCTTCATTTATTGATGGATTTTAATATAACTTCACACAGGTATTGGGTATGAAGATATCTGTTGATTTGGATTTTCAGGGTCCGGGGCTTAAGGTCAAGGTCACTGTGGCTATTTTAAGGAAAGCTTTGTCATAGCTCTAAAATTTATTGATGGATTTTAATATGACTTTACTCAAATGTTGCATATGATAATATCTCGAGCTTCGACTTTCAGGATCCTGGCCTCAAGGTCAAGATCACTGAAGCTATTATCAGAAAACTTTGTCATCGCATTTATTTATGTATTTTTAAGTCACACAAATGTTGCATTTGATAATATCTCAAGCAAGTTCGACCTTCAGGGTCCTAGGCTCAGTGTCACTGTGGCTTTTGCATTACAGGCTGTACTTTTTGGCTCTCTTTCATTTGCTGCGCTCTGTTTAGCTCTTTTACATAAGAAAATGGCATTTTTTGGGCAAAACCTGCAAAATTGAATTTTTTTTTTAAATAAGAAGGCTTTAAACAAAATTTCTTCTTCAGTGGTTCTTAGTGGTGATGGTTCTATTTTAGTTGCTGCAGTATTTTAGTTGGGCTGTTGGTTGGTTTGAGGTTTAACGTCCCTGTCAACACTGTAATAGTCATTTTGGAGACGTTGCTTCCAATTTGTTGGGACTTTTACCAGAAATTGAGATGAAATGACATCTCAAGCCCTGTCACCCAATGAAACCAATAGGGTTTATTAGCATGGACGGTCCGCATCCCACCGCGGTTCCTGGAAGGCTTAGATCCTCTAAGCAGTTTACCAGTACTAGTGTGCGGGCCGGATTCAGCTCTGCGTGGAAGCATCACGCAGCCCATATATTTCTCCAAGCCCCTATGGGCAGGGGCCACTAGTTGGGCTGTTTTACAGAAAAAAAAAAATTATGTTTTAGCTCACCGGAACGAAGTTCCAGTAAACTATTCTACTACCCCTGGCGTTGGTGTCCAAAAATGTTAAAGTTGCTCATAACTTCTTTATGTGAACATGGATTAAGTTCATATTTGGTATTGTGATAGATATTGGGCTAAAGTTTTTATTATCAGTATCAGCACCCATGACCGTGACCTTAAGGTCAAGGTCACAGACTTAGAATTTTAATGTTAAAGTTTTTGTGTTAAAGTTTTTAGGAGCTCATTACTTCTGTATCTTTGGATGCATTTAGTTTATACTCAGTATGGTTATAGATACTTGTCTCCGATTTTTAGCAGCAGCATCAGCACTCATGACCATAACCTTGGGGTCAAGGTCACTGACTTGGATTTCTAATGTTAAAATTTTGAGGAGCTCAATACTTATTTACCTTTGGATAGATTTATTTCATACTTGGGCTGGTGATAGGTACTAGTCAAAAGTTTTTATCAGCGGCATCATCATACATGACCGTGACCTTTGGGTCAAGGTCACAGACTAAGGACTTTTATGTTTTTGCACTGAAGATTTAAGATCAGTACTTGGTTGCCTTCAGATGAATTTACTTGAGACTTGGAATGGTGATAGATACTGCTTTAAATTTCTCGAGTTCGACTTTCAAGGTCATGACCTCAAGGTCAAGGTCACTGGCTATCATAAGGTAAACTTTGTCATCGCTCTAGCGCCTACATTTATTAACAGATTTAATATAACTTCCACAAATGTTGCTTATGATAATATCTCCAGCAAGTTTGATTTTCAAGGTCAAGGTCACTATGGCTATTTTTAGAAAAACTTTGTCATCACTCCAGGGCCTACATTTATTGACGGATTTTTATATAAATTCACACAAATGTTGCATATGATAATATCACAAGCGAGTTCAACTTTCAAGGTCATGACCTCAAGGTCAAGGTCACTGTGGCTATTTTTAGAAAAAAACTTTGTCATCACTCTAGCACCTATATTTATTGATAGATTTTAATAGAACTTCACACAAATGTTGGGTATGATAGTATCTTGAGCGGGTTTGTCTTTCAGGGTCCTGCGGTAGAGGTCACGGTCAATGGCTATTTTCAGAATAAATTTGTCATGGCTGTATGGGCTACATTTGTTGATGAATTTTGCCATAACTTTACACAAATGTTGCTTATGATAATATCTCGAGCGAGTTCGACTTTCAAGGTCATGACCTCAAGGTTAAGGGCAGTGTGGCTCTGTTTAGAAAAACTTTGTCATCACTATAACTTCATACAAATGTTGGGTCAAGGGAGTTTGACTTTCAGGGTCCTCAGGTCAAGGTCAAGGTCACTGTGGCTATTTTTAGAAAAACTTTGTCTTTGCTCTAGCGGCTAGATTTATTGATAGATTTTAATATAACTATATTGATATAGCACTGGATTCTTTCTTTGTGACTTTGTTTCTGTTATGGGTCTGAAAATTTGCCTTTGCACAACTGAGTCAAAGCACGACTTCCGGTGAGCTATCCTGTCCGGCGACAGGTCTTATTGATCCCTTGCCCTCGTCCAACTTAGGCATTATAGCCCTAGGGCCAAAAATGGCCACGTCCAGAGACCCACCAGTTTTACATAGACTAACATAGGGAAAACTTTAAAAAACTTCTTGTCTGAAACAGAAGGCCCAGATCTTTGAAATTTGGTATGAAGCTTCATTTAGTGGACCGCTACCAAGATTGTTCAAATTATAGCCCTGGGGCCAAAAATGCCCCCTGCCATGGGGCCCACCGGTTTACCATGGGCTTGTATAGGGAAATCCTTTAATAATTTTCTCCTGATACCACAGGGCCCAGATCTTTGATATTTGGTATTACCACACCCAGGGGTCCACTGGTTTTACATAGACTTATATAGGGAAAACCTTTAAAAAGCTTCTTTTCTGAAACTGCATGGCCCAGGTCTTTGATATTTGGCATGATGCTTTGTCTATGAGACCTCTACGAAGATTTTTCAAATTATTGCCTCGGGGCCAAAAGTGGCCCTGTGCCAGGGCCCACTGGTTTTAAATGGACATGTATAGGGAAATCCTTTAAAAATCTTCTTATCTGAAACCACATGGCCCAGGTCTTTGATATTTGGTATGTAGCATTGTAGCTTCATCTATGAGACTTCTACCAAGATTGTTCAAATTATCTCCTGGGTCTAGAAATGGCCCCGCCCCAGAGGCCCACCAGTTTTCAATAGACTTATACAGGGAAACTCTTTAAAAGTCTTCTTGGAAACCACAAAGCCCAGATCTTTGATATTTGGTATGAAGCTTCATCTAGGGGACTACCAAGATTGTTCAAACCATAGCCCTCGGGCCAGAAATGGCTAAACTTGCTTAACATGGACTTTTAAAAGTCTTCTTCTCTGAAACTAGAAGGCCCAGGTCTTTGATATTTGGTATGTTCGTTTGTTTGATTTGTGGTTTAACGTCCCCGTCAACACTGTATAGGTCATTTTGGAGACGTTGCTTCCAATTTTGTGGGACTTTTACCGAGCATTGAGATGAAATGACATCTCAAGCCCGTCGCCCAATGAAACCAATATGGTTTATAAGCATGGACGGTCGGACTCGCACTGCTTTGCTAATGGATTAGAATTTAATCCATTACTAGGGTACTTGAAAAGCAGTTATGTAAACATTTGCCAACTCTTTTATGCATCTCAAGTCAAACGATATTGACGCTCCCTTAAAACTTCAAGGGCTAATTAATTTGTGTTGTTTTGGAAGGAAAGCTGTTAAATGGGGCTTTCTTCTCTATTGACCGGCCCCGATAGCTCAGTTGGTAGAGTGTCCGCTCCGGGGAACGGGAGGTCATGGGTCGATCCCGGGCCGTGACATACCAAAGTCGTTAAAAATGGTACTAGCTGCTCCTCGCTTGGCACTCAGATTTACTGGGTAGAGCTAGGACTGGTCGACCCAGTGTCAGGATAATGTGACTGGGTGTGGTATCATGTAATGTGTCTGGGACATGATACTTCAGTGAGGCAGCACTATAAAAGTGAGCATTGAGCTCCCTGTCGCAACCAGACACCGTTGTGATATGACTGAAAAATTGTTGAAAGCGACGTTAAACCCGAATTCACACACACACACACATTCTTCTCTATTGAGAATCCTAGAAATATATTTTATAACTAAATGTAGCTAAAATTTAATTCGTTACTACAGTTATTGAAAATCAGTTATGTAAACATTGGCCACTATGCACTAACAAAATTGACGTTCCCTTAAGACTTAAAGGGCTAATTAATTAATTTCTATATTATTAGTGTAAGGGTGTAGGATTATACAAGGTTTGCTTTCAAAGTATTTTTTCTACAATTAACATGTAACATTTCTCTAAGATTCCTAATAAGTCGCAAAACTTGGATGACATTTAATCCCTTTAAGCAGATTAAGAAGTATTTCTATAGTGACCATTCAATTCAACTTTTAATCTGAGCTCAAATCATCGACCTAACAATAACAATATCCAACATGGCTGCTGTGCCATGATGTCATTCCTGCGCATGGGCAGTCCATGGTGCCAAAGAGGCCCCTATACTACTTATATTCTCATTCCTTATGTTATGACACATTCAGTGATAGAAACCAGGGCTACATTGGGGCCATGCTCTACCTCCTCCACTTTATAAAATGACTAATATTTTATATACAGAGTCCTCATTGGTGCTTATTTGGGGATGGGGATTCGTTGGGGGAGACTTCGATATATTAAAGTCATATGTTAAAATAAATGGCTGCCAGTGGGCAGTGACCACCTGAATGCCCACCTGAGCTCTGGTGAGCATAGTGGCCCTTGGGCTGCAATGGTTTGTTCAAGCTGCAATGGTTTGTTAAAATACATGGCTTCCAGTGAGCAGGGCCCACCTGAGCTCTGGTGAGCAAAGTGGCGCATGGGCCTCTTGTATTCAAGCTGCCATGGTTTGTTAAAATACATGGCTTCCAGCGGGCCGAGCCCATATGAGCTCTGGTGAGCATAGTGACCCACGGGCCTCTTATTGAGGGCCTTATGGAAGAATAGCTGTATTGCTTAATGCGTTACCCACATTTATTTTCAGGTTCTGGTATCTAAGTCTGGTTGCCTGTCACAGAAACACAACTGCGATGAACTGTAGCTGGTACCACAACTCCTCTGTAGATACAGAGCTTGACTATGATATCTGGCTGGTGAATGGGGATCCAGATTCGAAACATTTAAACCCGTTTGAACATCAGTTTTCTTTTGAAATGCATGATGTTTTTGAAATGTATCTCATATTTACTATACTTTATGGCATAATTTTAGCAGTATGGATATATGCATTTAAACAACAAGTGCATCCTATAACCAAACTACTGACAGTTTGTATAGCAACAGAATTCACTGGAGTAGTGTTTAATTTAATACATGTGCTTATTTTTGCCTTCAATGGATTTGGAACTGACTGGTTGAAAGTAACAGGAAATCTGTTAGGAATGTTTGCAGAATGTTTGTTTGTCTTGTTGCTTTTACTCATAGCAAAAGGATGGACAATTACAAGCATGAAATTGACATCAAGAACAGCATTCTTTGTTGTGTGGGGAGTTTATACCTTTTTAAATGTCTTGTTTTTTATCTGGAATTTGGTGAGTGTTCCCTGTTTTGTTTTGCCATTTTGATGTTTAAAGGCCCAGTCAACACTATGAAGGTCATATTGAGCTGGATAGTTGACCTAGCCACTTTTTTCAAGGGCAGTTTAACCCATTGTATGTGGTAAACCCCTAAAAGGGTACCTTGGCAAACAGTGCAGGCCCAGATCAGACACTGCAGAATGTGGCGTATGATCAGGGCCTGCACTATTTGCTAACAGAATTTTCCATCAAAAATAGAATAAAATGAAGAAATAGGCCTGGCACCCCTTATATGATAAATGGACTTGCCCAACATATAGCAGTGGAAGAGTCTACTTAAATAGTACAGTTCAAATTTTTCTACAAGGAACTGACAAAGTTTCATTTCATGAATCGGCAGAAGGGAGAGAATGACCATAAAATACATGTTTTCTGTGAACCCTACCAAACGTCTGGTCAACAGTCTTGTTTGTTTGTTTTTTTTGTTTTTTTTAGCTCACCTGTCACGTAGTGACAAGGTGAGCTTTTGGGATCACTTTTTGTCCGTCGTCCGTGTGTGCGTGCGTGCGTGTGTGCGTGTGTGCGTAAACTTTTTCTTCAAACGACATCTCCTCCTAAACCACTGATCAGATTCTAACCAAACTTCACAGGAATGATCCTTAGGTGGTCCTCTTTCAAAGTTGTTCAAATGGTTCCGGTCCATTGCACATCTAGGTCACAGGAGCTAAAAATAGATTTTTCAAAATGAAAACTTTAAAAATCTTCTTCTCTGAAACCGAAAGGCCCAGATCTTCGATATTTGGTATGAAGCTTCATCTAGTGGACCTGTACCAAGAATGTTCAAATTATGGCCCTTGGGCCAGAAATGCCCCCGTCCCGGGGGCCTTTGGGTTTACATAGGCTTATATAGGGAAAATCTTGAAAAATCTTCTTCTCTGAAACCACAAGACCCAGGTCTTTGATATTTGGTGTGAAGCTTCACCTAGTGGACCTCTACCAAGATTGTTCAAATTATGGCCCTTGGGATAGAAATACCCCCGCCCCGGGGGCCTTTGGGTTTACAAAGGCTTATATAGGGAAAATCTTGAAAAATCTTCTTCTCTGAAACCGAAAGGCCCAGGTCTTCGATATTTGGTATGAAGCTTCATCTAGTGGACCTGTACCAAGATTGTTCAAATAATGGCCCTTGGGCCAGAAATGCCCCCGCCCTGGGGGCCTTTGGGTTTACATAGGCTTATATAGGGAAAATCTTTAAAAATCTTCTTCTCTGAAACCACAAGACCCAGGTCTTTGATATTTGGTGTGAAGCTTCACCTAGTGGACCTTTACCAAGATTGTTCAAATTATGGCCCTTGGGCCAGAAATAATCCCGCCCCGGGGGCCTTTGGGTTTACAAAGGCTTATATAGGGAAAATCTTGAAAAATCTTCTTCTCTGAAACCAAAAGGCCCAGGTCTTCGATATTTGGTATGAAGCTTCATCTAGTGGACCTGTACCAAGATTGTTCAAATTATGGCCCTTGGGCCAGAAATGCCCCCGCCCCGGGGGCCTTTGGGTTTACATAGGCTTATATAGGGAAAATCTTTAAAAATCTTCTTCTCTGAAACCACAAGACCCAGGTCTTTGATATTTGTTGTGAAGCTTCACCTAGTGGACCTCTACCAAGATTGTTCAAATTATAGCCCTGGGGCCAAAAATGCCCCCGCCCCGGGGGCCTTTGGGTTTAAATAGGCTTATATAGGGAAAATCTTTAAAAAATCTGCTTCTATGACACCACAAGGACCAGGTCTTTTGTATTTGGTGTGAAGCCTTACGTAGTAGACCTCTACCAAGATTGTTCAAATTATAGCCGTAGGGCCAAAAATGCCCCCGCCCCGGGGGCCTTTGGTTTTACATAGGCTTTTACAGGGAAAATCTTTAAAAATCTTCTTCTCTGAAACCGCAAGGCCCAGGTCTTTGCTGTTTGGTATGAAGCTTCATCTAGTGGACCTCTACCAAGATTGTTCAAATTATAGCCCTAGGGCCAAAATTGCCCCCGCCCCGGGGGCCTTTGGTTTTACATAGGCTTATACAGGGAAAATCGTTAAAAATCTTCCTTCTCTGAAACCGTAAGGCTCAGATCTGTGATATTTGGTGTGGAGCTTCATTTAGTGGACCCCTACCAAGATTGTTCAAATTATAGTGCTGGGGCCAAAGATGCCCCCGCTATGGGGCCCTTTGGTTCTATATGGGCTTATATAGGGAAAATCTTGAAAAATTTTCTTCTCTGAAACCACAAGGCCCAGGTCTTTGATATTTGGTATGATGCTTCATCTAGTGGACCCCTACCAAGATTGTTCAAATTATAGCCCTGGGGCTAAAAATGCCCCCGCTCCGGAGGCCTTTGGTTTCACATAGGCTTATACAGGGAAAATCTTTAAAAATCTTCTTCTCTGAAACCACAAGGCTCAGATCTTTGATATTTGGTGTGAAGCTTCATCTAATGAACCTCTACCAAGATTGTTCAAATTATAGCCCTTGGGCCAAAAATGCCCCCATCCCCGGGGGCCTTTGGTTTTTCATGAGGTCTAATTGGCCTAAACTAGCTAGTCTGGCCCAGAAAACATGTACACTCCATATGTTTCACTTCTGTGGTGTATTCCTTGCTTCCAAAGGATAACCCTTTTATAGAACATATTTAACTTCACTACAGCTGGTGTGTGGGAATGTGTGGCGGCGGTAAAACGTCTCCCTGCCCTACATCATAGTGTAGATTATATTTTCTTGTCCTTTGGGATCATTGATTCCATTGTGGAATTTTGAAAATATCTGAGGGTCACTTATGAGGCCTAATTGGCCGAAACTAGCTAGTCTGGCCCAGAAAACATGTACACTCCATATGTTTCACTTCTGTGGTGTATTCCTTGCTTCCAAAGGATAACCCTTTTATAGAACAAATTATATAGGGAAAATATTTAAAAATCTTCATCTCTGAAACCACAAGGCTCAGGTCTTTGATATTTGGTATGAAGCTTCACCTAGTATAGCCCTTGGGCCAAGAATGTCATAGAGACACTGATTCTCAGGTGAGCGATTCAGGGCCCTCTGGGCCCTCTTGTTTTGGTTTTGGTTTTATGGCCCTTTCAAGATTATTTCACTCATATCGAGCTGATCGTTAATCAGAGGAAGGCGAAAACCGGAGTACCCGGAGAAAAACCACCTGACCTTCCGTTGCAGAACTTGGCGTCTCACATATGACCCGAGTGAGGCTAGAACCACAGCGATGAGAGACCTAACGATCAAGAGTCAGCACTCTTAACCACTAGGCCACGGAGGCCCGTATTGTTTGTGTGTTTGATTTGAGGTTACACATTCCCGTCAACACTGTAAAGGTCATTTTGGAGACGTTGCTTCCAATTTTGTGGGACTTATACCCGAAGTTGAGATGAAATGACATCTCAAGCCCTTTTGCCCAATGAAACCAATAGGGTTAATAAGCATGGATGGTTGGACTCAAACCGCTTTGCCTTGGCAGGCTTAGATCCTCTAAGCGGTTTACCAGGACTCGTGTGTGGGTCGGACTTAGCTCTGGGTGGAAGCATCGTGCAGTCCATATATTTCTTCAAGCCCTGATGAGCGGGGGCTATCTGGTCACCAGTCAGATGTGCATTTATGTTGAGCCACCAAGTCCTACTTAAAGAAACTGTTTAACTATTTTTAGCTCACCTGTCACATAGTGACAAGGTGAGCTTTTGTGATCACTTTTTGTCCGTCGTCCGTCGTGCGTCCGTCCGTCCGTGTGTCTGGAGGAACAGATGTATACTTGTGTGTTTAAAAAGTTTGGACACTTCCATTGAACTCAATGCGATTTATTCCGTCAGTGTCTTGTGTGTCTAAAAATAGTTACTTGTGTGTCTTTTTTTCCAAGAAATTCCAAGAAATTTCCTGGAAATATGACACACAAGGGTACTTTGTAGGGATGAAGACACACAAGTATACATCCGTAAAGACGTGCGTGCGTCCGTAAACAATTTCAAATAAGTATATCTCTAATACCCCATGGTTAATCTTGATCAAATTTCATGAGAAGCATCATCAGGTAGGGGGAAAGGCTGCATAAGGTTTTTGGGCTGATCAGATTGGAATTCTGGTTGCCATGGCAACATATAGCTCCCATAGACTTACAATGGGAAAAAATTAAAATATCTTCTTCTCTGAAACCACAGGGCCCAGAGCTAAGATATTTAGCATGTATTAAAGGCCAGTGGTCACCTACATAATTTCTGCCAATCATGCCACTGGGTTCCAAATTGGGGACGCCCCAGGGCCCCTTCGCTCCCATAGACTCATAATGGAACAAAAAGCTTCAAAAATCTTCTTCTCGGAAACCACAGGGCCCAGAGCTTAGATATTTAGCATGTAGCAAGGGCAAGTGGTCACCTACATAATTCCTGCCAATCATGCCCCTGGGTTCCAAATTGGCCACACCCCGGGGCCCCTTAGCTCCCATAGACTCATAATGGAAGAAAAAGCTTCAAAAATCTTCTTCTCTGAAACCACAGGGCCCAGAGCTTAGATATTTAGCATGTAGCAACAGCCAGTGGTCACCTACATAATTCCTGCCAATCTTGCCCCTGGGTTCCAAATGGGCTACGCCCCGGGGCCCCTTCGCTCCCATAGACTCATAATGGAACAAAAAGCTTCAAAAATCTTCTTCTCGGAAACCACAGGGCCCAGAGCTTAGATATTTAGCATGTAGCAACGGCAAGTGGTCACCTACATAATTACTGCCAATCATACCCCTGGGGTCCAAACGGGCCACGCCCCGGGGCCCTTTAGCTCCTATAGACTCATTATGGAAAAAAGCTTCAAAAATCTTCTTCTCTGAAACCACAGGGCCCAGAGCTAAGATATTTGGCATGTAGCAACGACAAGTGGTCACCTACATAATTCCTGCCAATCATGCCCCTGGGGTCCAAATTGGCCACACCCTGGATCCCTTTAGCTCCCATAGACTCATAATGGAAAAAAAAGCTTCAGAAATCTTCTTCTCTGAAACCACAGGGCCCAGAGCTTAGATATTCAGCATGTAGCAACGGCCAGTGGTCACCTACATAATTCCTGCCAATCATGCCCCTGGGTTCAAAATTGGGGAAGCCCCAGTGCCCCTTCGCTCCCATAGACTCATAATGGAACAAAAAGCTTCAAAAATCTTCTTCTCGGAAACCACAGGGCCCAGAGCTTAGATATTTAGCATGTAGCAATGGCAAGTGGTCACCTACATAATTCCTGCCAATCATGCCCCTAGGGTCCAAACGGGCCACGCCCCAGGCCCTTTAGCTCCTATAGATTTATAATGGAAAAAAGCTTCAAAACTCTTCTTCTCTGAAACCACAGGGCCCACAGCTGAGGTATTTGGCATGTAGCAACGGCAAGTGGTCACCTACATAAATCCTGCCAATCATGCCCCTAGGGTCCAAAAGGGCCACGCCCCTGGGCCCCTTAGCTCCCAAAGACTTATAATGGAAAAAAAAGCTTCAAAAATCTTCTCCTCTGAAACCACAGGGCCCAGAGCTGAGGTATTTGGCATGTAGCAACAGCAAGTGGTCACCTACATAAATCCTGCCAATCATGCCCCTAGTGTCCAAATGGGCCACGCCCTGGGGCCCCTTAGCTCCCAAAGACTCATAATGGAAAAAAAGCTTCAAAAATCTTCTTCTCTGAAACCACAGGGCCCAGAGCTTAGATATTTAGCATGTTGCAACGGCAAGTGGTCACCTACATAATTCCTACCAATCATGCCCCTGGGGTCCAAAAGGGCCACGCCCCGGGGCCCCTTAGCTCCTATAGCCTCATAATGAAAAAAAAAAAACTTCAAAAATCTTCTTCTCTGAAACCACAGGGCCCAGAGCTTAGATATTTAGCATGTAGCAATGGCAAGTGGTCACCTACATAAATCCTGCCAATCATGCCCGTGGGGTCCAAATGGGCCACCCCCGGGCCCCTTAGCTCCCATAGACTCATAATGGAAAAAAGCTTCAAAAATTTTCTTCTCTGAAACCACAGGGCCCAGAGCTTAGATATTTAGCATGTAGCAATGACAAGTGGTCACCTACTTAAATCTTGACAATCATGCCCCTGGGGTCCAAATGGGCCACACCCTGGGACCCCCTTAGCTCCCATAGACTCATAGTCATAATGGAAAAAAACTTCAAAAATCTTTTTCTCTGAAACCACAGCGCCCAGAGCTTAGATATTTAGCATGTAGCAACGGCAAGTGGTCACCTTCATATTTCCTGCTAATCATGCCCCTGGGGTCCAAATGGGCCACGCCCCGGGGCCCCTTAGCTCCCATAGACTCATAATGGAAAAAAGCTTCAAAAATCTTCTTCTCAGAAACTGTGAAGCACAGAACTTAGATATTTAGTATCTAGCAACATAATAATAGCCAGCTACATAAATCCTGCTAACCCTGCCCCTGGGGTCAAAATTGGCCTCGCCCGAGCTCATCACCTCAAATAGACTTATAATGGAAAAAAACTTAAAAACTCTTCTTCTATGAAACCATAAGGCCCAGAGCTTAGATTTTGAGTATGTAGCAACGTCAAGTGGCCACCTACATAAATCCTGCCAGTTATGCCCCTGGGATCCAAATTGGCCCCACCCCAGGGCTCTTTAGCTTCCATAGACTAACAATTGGGGAAACTTCAAAAAATTTCTTTTCTGAAAACACAGGGCCCTTATAATGAAAAAACAAAAAACAACTTAAAATGGGGAAAAAAGTCTTCAAAAATCTTCTTCTCTGAAACCATAAGTCCCAGAGCTTAGGTATTTAGCATGTAGCAATGTCGAGTGGTCGCCTACATGAATCCTGCCAATCATGCCCCTGGGGTCCAAATCCTGTGGCCCCTTAACTCCAACAAACTTATAATGGAAAAAGCTTCAAACATCTTCTTTGAAACCATGAAGTACAGACCTTAGATATTTAGTATATAGCAACACAAAATGCTCGCCTACATAAATCCTGCCAACCGTGCCCTTTGGGTCAACATTGGCCAAGCCCCAGGGCTCATTAGCTCCTATAGACTTATACTGGAAAAAAACTTAAAAAAACCTTTTTCTCCAAAACCATAAGGCACAGATGTTGTTTGATTTGAGGTTTTACATCCCCGTCAACACTATATATGTCATTTTGGAGATGTCTCTTCCAATTTAGTGGGACTTTTACCAGACATTGAGATGAAATTACATCTCAAGCCCTGTCGCCCAATGAAACCAGTAGGGTTTATAAGCATGGACACCACTTTGCTTGAGCTTAGATATTTAGTATCTAGCAATGTCAAGTGGTCTCCTACACTAATGATTTTCTGGTACACAGGTGAGCGATATAGGGCCATTGGGCCTTCTTGTTGAAGAACTTAACAATTCTACTGGAAAAAAACCCCAAAAACATGCCATTTTTATCCCCCGACCGAATAGATTTGGGAGATATAGCGATCAGCCTGGCATCTGTCCATCCATCCATCCTTCAGCAGACGAGCGCTGTAGGTTCGAGCCTTGCTCGGGTCACGTGAGACGCAAAGTTCTGCAACGGAAGGTCAGGTGGTTTTTCTACGGGTACTCCAGTTTTCGCCCACCTGATTAACGATCGGCTCGATATGAGTGAAATAATCTTGAAAGGGCAGTAAAACCAACACCCACCCCAAAAAACGTCCGTAGAATAAACCTTGTGATGGCCATAACTCCTATACCCTTTGAGATTCATTAATGGGACTTGGCACAATTGTTCACAAGGCTTAGATGGTGTGTCATGTGCAAGAACCACAACCCTGGGTGCCATAGTTTTTTAGTTATCTCTCCTTCCAACAAAATAGAATGACTACATTGTGATTGGTATAACTCCAATACCCTTCGATACATATTGATGGAACCTGGCACAATTGTTCACAAGGCTGAGACGGCATGTCATGCACAAGAACCACAACTCTGGTTGCCATGGTTTTTATACCCCCGCAAACGAAGTTTGAAGGGGGTATATAGGAGTCAGCTTGTCGTCTGTCGTCGTCGGTCCGTTACAAAAACTTTAACATTGCTCATTTTTTTTTTTTTTTTTTTTTTTTGGTTTGCGTTTTACGGCCCTTTCAAGATTATTTCACTCATATCGAGCCGATCGTTAATCATAGGTGGGCGAAAACCGGAGTACCCGGAGAAAAACCACCTGACCTTCCGTTGCAGAACTTGGCGTCTCACACGTGACCCGAGCGAGGCTCGAACCCACGGCGGTGAGAGACCTAATGACTAAGAGTTTTAACATTGCTCATAACTTCCTTATTCTTTGACCGATTTCTTTAATATTCACACACCACACACCTTGCCACTAGTACTTAAGATTGATATACACAAACCTGACCTTGACCTTTACGTTGACCTTCCTCAAGGTCAAATACTTGTAAAAATTTGTCGGTACAAAAAAACTTTAACATTGCACATAACTTCCTCATTCTTTGACCGATTTCTTTAATATTCACACACCACACACCTTGCTACTAGTACTTAAGATTGATATACACAGACCTGACCTTGACCTTCACGTTGACCTTCCTCAAGGTCAAATACTTGTAAAAATTTGTGGGTACAAAAAAACTTTAACATTGCACATAACTTCCTCATTCTTTGACTGATTTCTTTAATATTCACACACCACACCCCTTGCCACTAGTACTTTAGATTGATATACACAAACCTGACCTTGACCTTCACGTTGACCTTCCTCAAGGTCAAATACTTGTAAAAATTTGTAAAAACTTATATCTCTGTGACTCTTACTTGGAGTTACTATCTGACAACGCATGCGGGGGTATAATTGGCGCCCGTTAGTCGGCAGCTCTAGTTGAGTTATCACCCCTTCCAATAAAATAGAATGACTACTTTGTGATGGCCATAACTTCAATACCCTTCCAGATATATTGATGGTACCTGGCACAATTGTTCACAAGGCTAAGACAGCGTGTCATGTGCAAGAACTACAACTCTGGGTGCGATGGTTTTTGAGTTATCTCCCTTTCCAATAAAATTGAATCACTACCTTGTGATTGCCATATCTGCAGTACTCTTTGAGATATATTGATGATACTTGGTGCAGTTGTACATCAGGTTAAGCAGGTCATGCCCAAGAACCACGTGCCCTGGTTTTTATTAAGTTATTTCCCCTGACAATATAACCTTGTGATGGCCATAACTCCAATACCCTTTGAGGTATATTGATATATTTTCCACAACTGATTACAAGGTGGGTACAATGGTATTTGAGTTATCTCCCCTTCAAATATACCACCAGACCACCTTGTGATCACCATATCTCCAATACCCTTTGAGACATGGATGATACATGGTACAGATTTACAAGAGATTAAGCAAGCTTGTCATGCGCAAGAGTAATCATAACTCTGGTTGATCTGGTTGTTTTTGTTATCACCTCTGACAATAAAACCTTGCGTTGGCCATATCTTCAATATTTATGGAACTTGGCACAATTGTATACAAGGTATAGAAGGCATGTCTTGCACAACAACCACAACTCTTGGTGCTGTGGTATTTTAGTTATCTCCCACCTATGAGACATATTGATGGTACTTGGTACAAATGTACATGAGGTTAAGCAGGCATGTCATACGCAAGAACTACACTTCTGAGGGCCCTGTTTTTTTAGCTCACCTGTCACGAAGTGCCAAGGTGAGCTTTTGTGATCATTTTTTGTCAATCATGCATATGTAAACAATTTCAAATAAGTATATCTTTAATATGCCGCTGCCAATGTTGATCAAATTTCATGAGAAGCATCATCATGTAGGGGGAAAGGCTGAATAAGGTTTTTGGGCTGATCGCATTGAAATTCTGGTTGCCATGGCAACACATAGCTCCCATAGACTTACAATGGGAAAAATTTAAAAAATCTTCTCTGAAACCACAGGGCCCAAAGCTTAGATATTAAGCTTATAGCAATGTCAAGTGGTCACCTTCATGAATCCAGCCAATCATGCCCCTGGGGTCCAAATTGGCCACACCCCTGGGCCCCTTAGCTCCCATAGACTTATAATGGAAAAAAAGCTTCAAAAACCCTCTTCTCTGAAGTCATGAAACACAGTGCTTAGATATTTAGTATGTTGCAACATAAAATAGTCACCTACATAAATCCTGCTAACCATACCCCTGGGGCAAAAATTGGCCACACCCCGGGGCTCATCAGTTCCCATAGACATATAAGGGGAAAAACTCCAAAAATCTTCACTGAAACCACAGGACCCAGAGCTTAGATATTTAGCATGTAGCAAGGGCAAGTGGTCACCTACATAAAACCTGCCAATCGTGTCCCTGGGGTCCAAATTGGCCACGCCCCGGGGCCACTTAGCTTCCATTGTCTCAGTATGGCGAAAAACTTCTGATACCTTAGATATTTAGTATCTAGCAACATAAAATAGTCACCTACATAAATCATGCCAACCCTGCCCCTGGGGTCAAAATTGGCCACGCCCAAGCTCATCAGCTCCCATTAGCTCCCATAGACTTACAATGGAAAAGCTTCAAAAATCTTCTTCTCTGAAACCATAACGCCCAGAGCTTAGCTATTTAGTATGTAGCAACGTCAAGTGGCCACCTACATAAATTCTGCCAATTATGCCCCTGGGATCCAAATTGGCCACACCACAGGGCTCTTTAGCTCCCATAGACTTACAATTGGAAAAAAAAGCTCCAAAATTCTTCTTCTCTGAAACCAAAGGGCCCAGACTTAAATATATTGCATGTAGCAACGTCAAGTGGTCACCTACATAAATCCTGCCAACCATGCCCCTGGGGTCAAAATTGGCCACGCCCATGGGCCCATTAGCTCCCATAGACTTATAATGGAAAAAAAAATCAAAAATCTTCTCCTCTGAAAATCTTCTCCTCTGAAACCATAAGTCCCAGAGCTTAGATATTTAGTATGTAGCAACATGAAATAGTCACCTTAAATCCTGCCAACCATGCCCCTTGGGCCAAAATTGGCAACGCCCATGGGCCCATTAGCAACCATAAGCTTAAAATGGAAAAAAAAAAATCTTCTTCTCTGAAACCATAAGGCCCAGAGCTTAGCTATTTAGCATGTAGCAACGACGAGTGGTGGCCTACATGAATTCTGCCAATCATGCCCCTGGGGTGCAAATTGGCCAAATCCTGAGGCCCCTTAACTCCAATAAACTTATAATGGAAAAAAGCTTAAGAATTCTCTCAGAACCCATGAAGTACAGACCTTAGCAAATTTAAATGGCCGCCTACATAAATCCTGCCAACCATGCTCTTTGGGTCAAAATTGGCCACACCTCAGGGCTCATTAGCTCCTATAGACTTATACTGGAAAAACTTCAAAAATCTTCTTAGTCCCAGAGCTTAGATATTTAGTATGTAGCAATGTCAAGTGGTCTCCTACACTAATGATTTTCTGGTACACAGGTGAGCGATATAGGGCCATGGGGCCCTCTTGTTAGTTATCTCCTCTGACAATATAATCTTACGATGTCCATAACTCCGTTACCCTTTGAGATATATTGCTGGTATTGGCCAGCATTGTATACAAGGTTGAAGAGGAATTTCATGTGCAAGAACTTCAACTCAATATACCAGTACTTTGTGCATTGGAAATCTTGTTGAGAAGCGATTCTTAGAACCCTTAGTATCAATCAATATGAGGCAAAAAAATCAGTGAAGCTGAGAAGAAACGCGCACAGTGCAAAGCCAGAGCTAAGGCATCACTAACAGAGCTGTCTTCCTCTAGCCTGTGTTGTTCTATCTGCAACAAACAGTTCAGAGCTACAATCGGTCTCCTCAGCCATCTTAGAACACAGTAACATTTCTCAAATATGATTAAGACAGGTCAGTTGTCAGTAATGACAGACAAACTATTTTTATTAGTAGCATTAAGTGAAGATAGTCTCAATAAACATTACACATATAAAATCCTGCAGATGCTGCAGCAATATATTGTGGGCTAACTAGTGTACTTAAGTTCTAGTGCACTTTCTATTTGTGAACCATATTGGCTTTTGGTTGGGGGATTTGATATTAGATCTCTTCTGATGGCTATTTTTTTTTAGTTCACTGTATTTGAACATTTCTGACAATTGCTATCGGTACTAGTTTTACACAGTTGCAAAGGAAAAACTAAGTGACTTCAATTAACTTAATTGTATGGATAACCACTGTTGTTTCTTATCAGCCTGCTTATAAGTTCATCCTGATCAGAGCCTTCATTTTGGGTTGTGAGCTTTTATTTTAGGCTCTTTTTTTTTTCTGCAAGCAAGGAGATAGTGTATCAAAATGCTGAGATACACAGGACTGATTCAACTGAGCATACTACAGTAAAATTCCGCTATTAAGACCACCTAAAATTAAGACTAAATATTTTCTGATAAGATTTATTTTCGCAATAATTCTTCACTATCTCCGACGTTTCGGCTTTTTACAGCCTTTTTGACGGATTGTTCTTTCAAGCTATCACATATTTTTCCTTTTCATCTTTCATAACAAAAACATTCAATATGGTGGAAAGATGAACAGGAAAAATATGTGATAGCTTGAAAGAACAATCCGTGAAAAAGGCTGTAAAAAGCCGAAATGTCGGAGATAGTGAAGAATTATTGCGAAAATAAATGTTATAAAACTGTTTGTGCGTCAAAGGTATTTTTTGAAAAGGTTCTAGTCATCCTTTCTTTCTGTATTCTACACTTAATGTCTCCTGTTAAAAGACCGCCTTTGGGACTGTTCAAACGTGGTCCCAAAGGTGGTCTTAATATAGGAATTTTACTGTAATTCCAAATGTAAGAAATGCACCAAGTCTTGAATTTTTTATATTTAATTTCTTTTTGAAAAATTACTTGCCTTTTGATAATTTCCACTAAAGTAGCACATGCCCGTCTGTTTCAGACTGAAATCGACATAATAACCAATAGAGATGAGTGGAATTCCTGGCCTGGCTATGTACTACTGAGTGTGAGGATGGTCATCATGATCTGGTTTATTGTTGAGCTTCGACGAACATTCCAACAAAGCCAGCATCCCGACAGACTTGATTTTTTCCAGCAGTTTGGTGCTTATTATCTTGTCTGGTTTATATATTTACCTATACTAGTCCTAGTGGCCACACAGATCTCTTTCTTATGGAGATACAAAACTATAGTCAGTAAGTATAAGTATCCATTACATATCAGTGTATTCTCTGACATTTGTAAACAACCTCCTCTGCAATTGAAAACTAATTACATGTGAAACCGCCATTCGGTTGGGGATTAAAAGTTTGTTCATGAGATCTTGGTCATTGACCAAGATGGCCACCATGCCCATATATGGTACATATCTTTAATAAAAATCTTCTCCTCAGGAACTGAATGGCCTTGAAACTTGGTATGCAGCATCGGGTACTCGGGTCCTTTAAAAATCTTCTCAGGAACCGAATGGCCTTAAATCTTGGTATGTAGAATAATGAATTTTGTCTGCGCAACTCCTCATACAGTTTTCAAGCGATTTCAATGAAACTTTCCAGTCATTGTTCTGAAGTTGATAATATTTTATCAAGGTCATGCTTGACTGATCTTTACCACAGTTATGACCCTTTGTCATTTTTTGTCATTTTTTCAATAGAACTTCTGGTCTCTGCAACTCCTACATTTCTGAAGGGATTTTGATGAAGCTTCCCATTTATTGTTCCCATGACCTGAAGATGATCATATTTTATCGAGGTCATTCTTCATTAATTTTTACTAGAGTCTTTTGTCAGTTTTTGCTATTCTATCAATAGAAGTTCTTGTCTCTGCAACTCCTACATTCTGAAGGGATTTTGTTGAAACTTTCTAGTTAATGTTCCCATGACCTGAAGATCATCATATTTTATCGAGGTTATGCTCCACTGATTTATGCCAGAGTTATGGCCCTTTGTCAGTCATTTTATCAACAGTTTGTCTTGTCTCTGCAACTCCTCTTGTGGTTTTCAGTTGATATTAGTGAAACCTTCCTGTCATTGTTCCCATGATATGAAGAGGATCATATTATAACAAGGTCATGCTTGATTTCTTTTGTTCCACTTTGTCAGTTTAAGCCTCTTACAGCTCCTCTTACGTTTCATTTGGGATTTTAATGGCTGAATGCAGTTATCATTTCCAAAGATCAAGGTCACCTACCTTTGTCCTGGATGGCTCAGATTTAGTATTTTTAGCTCACTGTCACGTAGTGACGAGGTGAGCTTTTGGGATCACTTTTTGTCCGTCGTGCGTCCGTGAGTGCGTGTGTCCGTGCGTAAACAATTTCTTCAAAGACATCTCCTCCTAAACCACTGATCGGATTTTGACCAAACTTCACAGGAATGATCCTTAGATGGTCCCCTTTCAAAGTTGTTCAAATGGTTCTGGTCTGTTGCACATCTAGGTCACAGGAGCCAAAAATACCTTTTTTTCACCGAAAACTTAAAAAATCTTCTTCTCTGAAACCACAAGGCCCAGGTCTTTGATATTTGGTATGAAGCTTCATCTAGTGGACCCCTACCAAGATTGTTAAAATTATAGTGCTGGGGCCAAAAATATCCCCGCCCCGGGGCCCTTTGGTTTTATATGGGCTTATATAGGGAAATCCTTTAAAAATCTTCTTCTCTGAAACCACAAGGCCCAGGTCTTTGCTATTTGGTATGAAGCTTCATCTAGTCGACCCCTACCAAGGTTGTTCAAATTATAGTGCTGGGGCCAAAAATGCCCCCGCCCCGGGGCCCTTTGGTTTTACATAGGATTATATAGGGAAAATCTTCTTCTCTGAAACCGCAAGGCCCAGGTCTTTGATATTTGGTATGAAGCTTCATCTAATGGACCCCTACCAAGGTTGTTCAAATTTTAGTGCTTGGGCCAAAAATGCTCCCGCTCCAGGCCCCTTTGGTTTTACATGGGCTTATATAGGGGAAATCTTTAAAAATCTTCTTCTCTGAAACCACAAGGCCCAGGTCTTTGCTATTTGGTATGAAGCTTCATCTAGTGGACCCCTACCAAAAAATGATCAAATTATAGTGCTGGGGCCAAAAATGCCCCCGCCCTGGGGTCCTTTGGTTTTACATGGGCTTATACAGGGAAAATCTTTAAACATCTTCTTCTCTGAAACCGCAAGGCCCAGGTCTTTGCTATTTGGTATGAAGCTTCATCTATTGGACCCCTACCCAGATTGTTTAAATTATTGTGCTGGGGCCAAAAATTCCCCCGCCCCAGGGCCCTTTGGTTTTACATAGGCTTATATAGGGAAAATCTTTAAAAATCTTCTCATCTGAAACCGCAAGGCCCAGGTCTTTGATATTTGGTATGAAGCTTCATCTTGTGGATCTCTACCAAAATTGTTCAAATTACAGCCCTGGGGCCAAAAATCCCCAAATTACAGCCCCAGGGCCCTTTGGTTTTACATAGGCTTATATAGGGAAAATCTTTAAAAATCTTCTCATCTGAAACCGCAAGGCCCAGGTCTTTGATATTTGGTATGAAGCTTCATCTTGTGGATCTCTACCAAAATTGTTCAAATTACAGCCCCCCCTCCCCCCCCCCCCCCCCCCCACACACACACACACACACTGGGGTCCTTTGGTTTTACATAGACTTATATGGGGAAAATCTTCTTCTCTGAAACCACAAGGCCTAGGTCTTTGATATTTGGTATGAAGCTTCATCTAGTGGACCTCTACCAAGATCAAATTATAGCCCTGAGACCAGAAATGCCCCCGCCTCGGAGCCCTTTGGTTTTACATAGACGTATATAGAGAAAATCTTTAAAAATCTTCTTCTGTGAAACCACAAGGTCTCGGTCTTTGATATTTGATTAGAAATTTCATCTTGTGGACCTCTATCAAGATTGTTCAAATTATAGCCCTGGGGCCAAAAATGCCCCCGCCCGAGACCCTTTGGTTTTACATAGACTTATATTTGGAAATCTTTAAAAATCATCTTATCTGAAACTGCAAGGCCCATGTCTTTGATATTCGGTATGGAGCTTCATCTAGTGGACCTCCACCAAGATTATTCAAATTATAGCCCTCGGGCCACAAATGCCTCCGCCCCGGGGCCCTTTGGTTTTACATAGCCTTATATAGAGATAATCTTTGAAAATCTTCTTCTCTGAAACAGCAAGGCCCAGGCCTTTGATATTTGGTGTGAAGCTTCATCTAGTGGACCTCTATCAAGATTGTTTAAATTATAGCCCTGAAGTCAAAAATGCCCCCGGGCCATTTGGTTTTACATAGGCTTATGTAGGGGATATCTTAAAAAAAAACACCTTCTTCTCTGAAACAGCAAGGCCCAGGTTTTTGATATTTGGTGTCTAGCTTCATCTAGTAGACCTTTGCCAAGATTGTTCAAATTATAGCCTTTGTTATACCCCCACAACTGAAATTTGGGGGGTGGTATATAGGAGTGAGCTTGTAGGTCGGTCGGTTGGTCGGTCTGTTGACTTGGTTTCCAGACGATAACTCAAAAAGCGCTTCACCGATTTTTATAATTTTGGTACACTGATGTAACATCATAAAATACAGGTCAAGTTCGATTTCCACTACAATTCGTCAATTTTCGACATAGTTATGGCCCCTTTCAAGTGAAAAAATTGCAAAATGCCGCTGTTGTACTATCAAGGCAGGTTTTGGGGGGGGGGTATTCATCACCTTTAGTGATAGCTCTAGTTGATATTTGGTATGAAGCTTCACCTTTTTTGGCCTCCCTCAACATTATGCACATTATAACCCTGGGGTCAATAATGGCCCTTCCCTGGGCCCACTTGTTACTCTATGGATCAGGTGAGCGATCCAGGGCCATCATGGCCCTCTTGTTATCTTCCTCTCCACTAAAACTGTTGGACTGATTGAAATAAAGTAAAATGTTGAGCCTCTGATGAGGCAATGAAAATGCATGGTAAGCTTTGGCATCGGAAATGATATTTGCAATCAGCTGAATGAAAGTTTATCAATTCTCAAGGTCAAGGTCATTTACTGACCTTTGTCCTGGATGACTCAGATTCAGTATTTTTAGCTCACCTGTCACATAATGACAAGGTGAGCTTTAGTGATCACTTTTCATCAGTGCATGCGTGCGTGTGTCCGTAAACAATTTCTTCAAACCACATCTTCCCCTAAACCACTGATCGGATTTTGACCAAACTTCACAGGAATGATCCTTAGGTGGTCCCCTTTCAAAGTTGTTCAAATGGTTCTGGTCTGTTGCACATCTAGGCCACATGAGCTAAAAATAGATTTTTAATGAAAACTTAGAAAAATCTTCTTCTCTGAAACCTCAAGGCCCAGGCCTTTGATATTTGGTATGAAGCTTCATCTAGTGGACCTCTACCAAAATTGTTCAAAATATAGCCCTGGGGCCAAAAATGCTGTCGCGCCGGGACACACCAGTTTTACATAGACTTATATAGGGAAAACCTTTAAAAATCTTCTTGTCTGAAACCAGATGGCCCAGGTGTTTGATATTTGGTATGAAGTTGTATCTACTTGACCTCTACCAAGATTGTTCAAATTATAGCCCTGGGGCCAAAAATGCCCCCGCACCAGGGCCCACCTGTTTTTCATAGACTTATATGAGGAAAACCTTTGAAATATGTTTTAGAAAGGGTTATCCTTTGGAAGCAAGGAATACACCACAGAATTGGAAAATATGGAGTGTACATGTTTTCTGGGCCAGACTAGCTAGTTTCCGCCATTTAGGCCTCATCAGTGACGCTCAGATATTTTCAAAATTTCAGAATGGAATCAATCATCCCAAAGGAAAAGAAAATATAAACTACACTATGATGTAGGGCAGGGATACTTTTTACAGCTATAAACTACACTATGATGTAGGGCAGGGATACTTTTTACAGCTATAAACTACACTATGATGTAGGGCAGGGACACTTTTTACGGCTTCTTCTTCTCTAGAAGTCTTCTTCTCTGAAACTGCAAGGCCCCAGGTCTTTGATATTTGTGATGAAGCTTCATCTAGCGGACCTCTACCAAGATTGTTCAAATTATAGCCCTGGGGCCAAAAATGCCCCCGCGCCAGGGCCCACTGGTTTTACATAGTCTTATATCGGAAAAAACCTGACGGCCCAGTTGTTTGATATTTGGTATGAAGTTATATCTAGTGGACCTCTACCAAGATTGTTTAAATTAAAGCCCTGGGGCCAAATATGCCCCCGCACCAGGACCCACCGGTTTTACATAGGGAAAACCTTTAGAAGGCTTCTTCTTTGAAACCACAAGGCCCGGGTCTTTGGTAT
Organism: Lucinisca nassula; assembly: GCA_963580285.1. Taxonomy (NCBI): domain Eukaryota; kingdom Metazoa; phylum Mollusca; class Bivalvia; order Lucinida; family Lucinidae; genus Lucinisca; species Lucinisca nassula. Next base: position 70,761,088 of record OY757012.1, on the reverse strand, counting down.
TTAAATGAAGCTTCATCTAGTGGACCTCTACCAAGACTGTTCAAATTATAGCCCTGGGACCAAAAATGCCCCCGTGCCAGGGCCCACCAGTTTTACATAGACTTATATTGGGAAAACCTTCTTCTGTGAAACCACAAGTCCTAGGTCTTGGATATTTCGTGTGAAATTTCATCTAGTGGACCTCTACCAAGATTGTTCAAATTATAGCTCTGGGACCAAAAATGCCCCCGCGCCAGGGCCCAACGGTTTTACATAGTCTTATATAGGGAAAACCTTTAAAATTCTTCTCGTCTGAAACCAGACGGCCCAGGTGTTTGGTATTTGGTATGAAGTTATATCTAGTGGACCTCTACCAAGATTGTTTAAATTAAAGCCCTGGGGCCAAATATGCCCCCACACCAGGGCCCACCGGTTTTACATAGACTCTTATAGGGAAATCCTTTAGAAATCTTCTTGTTTGAAACCAGATGGCCCAGGTGTTTGATATTTGGTATGAAGTTGTATCTAGTAGACCTCAACCTTGACTGTTCAAATTATAGCTCTGGGGCAAAAAAATGCCCCATGCCAGGGCCTACCGGTTTTACATAGACTTATATAGGGAAAACCTTTGAAAGTCTTTTTGTCTGAAACCACAAGGCCCAGGTCTTTGATATTTGTAATGAAGCTTCATCTAGTGGACCTCTGCCAAGATTGTTTTGTTCAAATTATAGCCCTGGGGCCAAAAATGTCCCCGCACCAGGGCACACCAGTTTGTCTGAAACCAGATGGCCCATTTTTTATTAGCTCGCCTTTCGAAAGTAAGGGGGAGCTATTGCCATACCCACGGCGTCCGTCGTCGGCGTCTGCATCCGCATTTGGTTAAAGTTTACCTGCAAGCTCTTATATGTGATGTTTGACAAGTTTATTTTGAATATAGAATTAACAATTGGTAAAAAACAATATTTAACATTATCATTGTACTTCATTTTACAGGTTTTTTGGCTTAAATTGGACTTTTTGACAAGTTAATATTTTTTCCTCTGTATTACCTCCCTTATTTCCCCGTGTTAAAGTTTACCTGCAAGCTGCATGAGTTCAAATCCCGGAGGAGGCATGTTTTTCTTTCTTTTTTCTTTTTCTTTTTTTCTTTTCAAAAACATAACGGTCTGGGGCTCAAGGTCAATGTCACTGGCTATTTTTAGAAAAACATTGTCATCGCTCTAGCGCCTTCATTTATTGATGGATTTTAAAATAACTTCACACAAATATTGGGTATAATGATATCTCGAGTGACTTTGACTTTCTGGATCCGGGGGTTAAGGTCACTACTTTCAGGGTCACGGGGTCAAGGTCACTGGGGCTATTTTTAGAAAAACATTGTCATCGCTCTTGCACCTTAATTTATTGATGGATTTTAATATAACTTCACACAAATGTTGGGTATGATGATATCTCTAGCAGGTTCGACTTTCAGGTTCCGGGGCTGAAGGTCAAGGTCACTGTGGCTATTTTTCAAAAAAACTGTGATAGCTTTAGTGCTTTCATTTATGGATGGATTTTAATATAACTTCACACAAATGTTAGATATGATGATATCGCGAGCATGTTCGCTTTCAGGGTCTGGGGCTGAAGGTCAAGGTCATTATGGCTATTTTTAGAAAAACTTTTTCATCGCTCTTGCGCCTTTATTTATAGATGGATTTTTATGGTACTTCACACAAATGTTGGGTATGATGATATCTCGAGTGACTTTCATTTATGGATGGATTTTAATAAAACTTCACACAAATGTTAGATATGATGATATCTCGAGCATGTTCGCTTTCAGGTTCCGGGGCTGAAGGTCAAGGTCACTGTGGCTATTTTTAGAAAAACTTTGTGATTGCTCTAGTGCCTACATTTATGGATGGATTTTAATATAGCTTTACACAAATGTTGGGTATGATGATATCTCGAGCAGGTTCGACTTTCATGGTCCAGGGCTAAAGATAAAGGTCACTGTGGCCAATTTTATGAAAACTTTGTCATTGCTCTTGCACCTTCATTTATTAATGGATTTTAATATAACTTCATACAAATGTTGGGTATTGTGATATCTCGAGTGACTGACTTTCATGGTCAGGGCTGAAGGTCAAGGTCACTGTGGCTATTTTTAGAAAAACTTGGTCATTGCTCTGGTGTCCACATTTATAAATGGATTTAAAGATAACTTCATACAAATGTTGGATATGATGATATCACGAGTGAGTTCAACTTTCAGGGTCTGGGGTCAAGGTCACTGGCGATTTTCAGAAAAAAAATCAGTGATTGCTCCAGTGCCTACATTCATGGATAGATTTTAATTGAACTTCATACAAATGTTGGCAATGATGAAACCTTGAGCGAGTTCAACTTCCAGTGTCTGGGGCTGAAGGTCAAGGTCACTGTGGCTATGAAGGTCAAGGTCACTGTGGCTATTTTTAGAAAAACTTTGTCATCGCTCTTGCACCTTCATTTATTGATGGATTTTAATATAACTTGACATGAATGTTTGGTATGATGATATCTTGAGTGAATTTGACTTTCCGGGTCAGGGGCTGAAGGTCAAGGTCACTGTGGCTATTTTTTAGAAAAACTTGATCATTGCTCTAGTGTCCCCATTTATTGATGGATTTTATGATAACTTCATACAAATGTTGGGTATGATAATATCTCGAGTCAGTTCAACTTTCAGTGTCTGGGGCTCAAAGTCAAGGTCACTGTTGCTATTTTTAGAAAAACTTTGTCATCACTCTTAAGTACCTACATTTATTGATGGATATTATGAAATTTTTCCACAAATGCTAGGCTAGGCTTTTTTTAATTTGTCTTGCACGAGGGGATTTGTATCGTCTGTGATGCCTTGATAAACAGGATGATTAGGGGTACTTTTTGGTTCTCTTTCATTTGCTGCAGTCTGTTGGGCTTTTTTTTTACAGAAGAAAAAATTTTGCCCTCATCCATCTTAGGCCCCCAAAGGTGAGCTATGTTGTCTTCTGACAACTCTTGTTTGAAATTTGGTATGAAGTTGTATCTAGAGGGCCTCTACTAAGATTGTTCAAATTATAGCCCCGGGGCCAAAACTGCCCTGGCGACAAGGCCCACCACTTACATATGGAAAACCTTTAAAAATCTCCCTGCCTGAAACCAGAAGGCCCAGGTCTTTGATGTTTGGTATGAAGCCTGGTCTAGTGGACCTCTAACAAGTTTTTTCAAATTATAGTCCTGTGAACAAAAATGGCCCTGAACCCCTGCGGTTTTACCTAGACTTATATAGGGAATTTTTTTTGTCTGAAACCAGAAGGCCCAGGTCTTTGATATTTAGTAGGAAGTTGCAGAAGGCCCAGATCTTTGGTATTTGGTATGAAGCTTCATCTAGCTGAGCTTTACCAAGATTGTCCAAATTTTAGCCCTGGAGCCACAAAATTCTCCCCAGCAGGGGCCCACTGGTTTTAAATAGACTTTTATATGGAAAACCTTTAAAAATCTTCTCATCTGAAACCAGAAGGCCCAGGTATTTTATTGTTAGTCAGACTGACTACAGGTGCACTAGGACCTAACTATCAGTGTCCAAATAGTGACATACAAGTCAGCTCGCTGTATGTGTCGCTTATATTATTTTGGATAGCCTATTGGCCATTTTGTGGGAAAGTAACTGTCTTTTTGGCTTTCCGCTATTGATATTTCCATTAGGGTCTGTTGTTTCATGTTTGTGGGGAGCTGTGGGTTAATTGTATCAATTCCTGATCATTGCCTCCACTTCTTCTTGTCACAGGGAACCACTGACTCATATATCTACTCTTATTTTCTATTAAACATTTATGATCATCTGGTGACAGGTGAGTGATAAAGGGCCATCTTGCCCTCTTCTCCATTTAAACTGCTAGGATGATTGAAACCAAATTACATATGGAGCCTCTTTGGGAAGGGGATACAAAAGTTTGTTTGTGAGGACTGGGCCACATGACCAATGTGGCGGCCATGCCAATATATGGTAAAAACATTTCAAAAATTTTCTTCTCCGGAACCAAATGGCTGATGACCTTGAAATTTGGTATGCAGCATCAAGGACTCTGGCCCTACCAAATTTGTTCAAATGATCACCTTTGGTTGACCTTGACCTGTTAACATCAAGCTCACATTTGGTCCCATAGACATTTTTATGGTAAAAAAAGAGCAAAACAGTGGATTTTAATGATTGCCTGGCAGCCTGTCACATCAGAAATACTATTTGCCGTCAGTTGAATGGAAGTTAATCAGTTCCAAAGGTCATCATTATTGACCTTTGTCTTGGATGGCTCAGATGCAGTTTTTTTATCTTCTCCACTTAAACTGCTGGGTTGATTGAGACCAAATGAGACAAAGAAAAATTATTCATTGGATTGTAGTCACATGACCAAGATGAGCACCCAACGTGTAAATGGTGCCTCTGGTGAGTGTTGTGACCCATGGGCCTCTTGTTTCTTTTTAGCTCACCGTCAGGTAGTGACGAGGTGAGCTTTTGGGATCACTTTTCGTCCGTCGTGCGTCCGTCCGTCCGTGCGTCCGTAAACAATTTTTTTAAACGACATCTCCTCCTAAACCACTGATCGGATTTTGACCAAATTTCACATGAATGAGCCTTAGGTGATCCCCTGTTAAAATTGTTCAAATGGTTCCGGTCCGTCGCACATTTAGGTCATAGGTGCCAAAAATAGATTTTTTTCACAAAAAAATTAAAAAATCTTCTTCTCTGAAACCACAAGGCCCAGATCTTTGATATTTGGTATGAAGCTTCATCTAGTGGACCCCTACCAAGATTGTTCAAATTATTGTGCTGGGGCCAAAAATGCCCCCGCTCCGGAGCCCTTTGGTTTTGCATGGGGTTTTATAGGGAAAGTCTTTAAAAATCTTCTTCTCTGACCTCGTAAGGCCCAGGTCTTTAATATTTGGTATGAAGCTTCATCTTGTGGACCCCTACCAAGATTGTTCAAATTATAGTGCTGGGGCCAAAAATGCCCCCGCCCCGGGGCCCTTTGGTTTTACGTGGGCTTATATAGGGAAAATCTTTAAAAATCTTCTTCTCTGAAACCGCAAGGCCCAGGTCTTTGATATTTGGTATGAAGCTTCATCTAGTGGACCCCTACCAAGATTGTTCAAATTATAGTGCTGGGGCCAAAAATGCCCCCGCTCCGGGGGCCCTTTGCTTTTACATGGGCTTATATAGGGAAGATCTTTAAAAATCTTCTTAACCGAAACCGTAAGGCCCAGGTCTTTGATATTTGGTATAAAGCTTCATCTAGTCGACCCCTACCAAGATTGTTCAAATTATAGTGCTGGGGCCAAAAATGCCCCCGCTCCGGGGCCCTTTGGTTTTACATTGGCTTATATAGGGAAACTCTTGAAAAATCTTCTTCTCTGAAACCGTAAGGCCCATGTCTTTGATATTTGGTATGAAGCTTCCCCCCACAAGGCCCATATGTCGTGTGACTTCAACACTTTCAAACCACATCTCCTCTGAAGCCACTGGGCCGATTGGGCCTTAATTTCATCTGTAGCATCCTTGGGTTGGGGGATTGAAAGAGGGACCTCTACCAAGATTGTTCAAATTAAAGCCCTGGGACCGAAAATGGCCTCGCCCCGGGGTTCACCAGTTTTGCATAGTCTTATATAGGAAAAACCTTTAAAAATTTTTCTTGTCTGAAACCAGAAGGTCCAGGCCTTTGATATTTGGTATGAAGCTTCATGCAGGGGAACCCTACCAAGATTATTCAAATTAAAGCCCTTGGCCCACCAGTTTTACATTGACCAAGATTGTTCAAATTATAGCCCTTGGGCATACATGTGATAACTTTGCGATGATCATGCTGGAGATTGGGTTTTCATTTCCTGGAGATTGGGTTCTCCTTCCTGGAGACTATTCGACGACAAGTTTGACAGATCAATTTGATGCTTTTTATAGGTAAAATTGAAAAAAAAAAGTAAAAATAATCAAAGAACAAAAGTACAGCTCATTTCAGTTTTGTCTTTTTTACTCTTAAATAGAACAAAATTTAAACAAAAGTATATATAGTAAAACTCTTATATTAAGACCACCTTTGGGACTTTCAGGTCCTGACGTCACCGGGCGTCATTACACCTTCATTTATTCGCAATTTAAGATACGGTTATATAAACTCATTTAGCTTGACACGCATAATTATCACGAGCTGCAGTCGATATACATGTAAGTGTCAGGGCAGCGAGATAAGAGATTAAAAAAATGCAGTTTAGTTTACAATTTAATTATCCACCCACAAGACGAGGACATCCTCCATCCAAAACGAGCCCAAACTTTCACACCCGCCCTACAAGCAAGTTCAATGCTAACATAAAAGTTTTCTGCCATCCAAATCGCCGTCCACAAACCACCGCTACAATTTTTTTGACCCGCGATCGGTAAATGACGTCATCCGACCCCAGCAGCCTCACACGTGTTTAATGTCATTGTTTTCTTTTAATGGGGCGTTTCTCTTTCATAAAATTTGTTTGGAACCAGTCAAACATATTTTCCCGAAAGCTAGAGATGGATAGAAAACAGCGCTCGCTTTGCACATCCCCGGAATTTCCGTATCATTAACCAACATCAACATACAGATGCGTTTACACAAATTAAAGCTGTAACAGGTACCTTTATTAATGCGTGAATCACTTTCACACCTCAGTGCATCTTATCAGTGAATATACCGTTAATTTCCGCAGACTGACAGCGCCGATAATTGTACCCTGCTGTGAAGTTACCCATTTAAGTTAATCTCTTGTCGAGTCGGTACCCTTAAATTTTATGATTGGGGATAAACGCAAATTGGAGAGATAACTTGACCATATTTTCACACCTTGTCATGCGGGACCTTGTAGCGCCGGAGGTACACACTACACCAGAAATGAAAGACACGCGCCGCAGATTAGCAATTATATGACAGGAATTAAAAATAGTGTCATAATTGAACCGTTATAAGTACACAGATTGTTTGTCTCTTAATTGCCGGCACAGCAGGACAGTGCCGCAATGATTGTGATTTACTTACTGGTCTAGTTTTACCGTATTTAAGTACTCAAAAGGCTGACAGTTGTAAACACAATTCCCGACCGGGCATCGTTAGGTCAAAGCGCACCTGCCCGGCGCAATTTCGGACTTCCGGGCGACCGCGTAATGGATTTTTCAGTCCCTGGACTGTGTCATATTAATCACCCATACCCTTAAAAAGATACCTATTCCAGGTATAATGATTGCTGTAACAGGTACCTTTATTAATGCGTGAATCACTTTCACACCTCAGTGCATCTTATCAGTGAATATACCGTTAATTTCCGCAGACTGACAGCGCCGATAATTGTACCCTGCTGTGAAGTTACCCATTTAAGTTAATCTCTTGTCGAGTCGGTACCCTTACATCCCGACGGATAAAAAATGGACGGTTCAGAAAAAAAAGTGATAGAAAAATTCAGTTTCCGGGAGTTTTTGAGTTCTGTCCGGGAGCCCGGGAGATCGTGTCCATTTCCGGGAGCCTCCCGGATGATCCGGGAGATATCACATGTATGCTTGGGCCAAAAATTGCCCCGCCCTGGGGCCCACCAGTTTTACATAGACTTTTATAGAGAAAACCTTGTCTGAAACCAAAAGGCCCAGGTCTTTGATATTTCATAGGAGGCTTTATCTAGTGGACCTCTTCCAAGATTTTCAAATTATAGTCCTGGGGCCCACAAATGGCCCCACCCCCGCGCCCACCAGTTTAACGTAGACTTATCTTCTCTTCTGAAACCAGAAGGCCGAGGTCTTTGATGTTTGGTATGAAGCTTCATCTAGGCTACCTCTATTAAGATTGTTCAAAGTATAGCCCTTGAGCCGGAAATGGCACTACCTAGGGGCCCACTGGTATTACATAGACACACTTGGAAGCAACGTCTCCAAAATGACCTATACTGTGTTGATGGGGACATTAAACCTCAAATCAAACAAACAATATATTTTATATTTGGTATGAAGCTTCATATAGTGGCTACCAAGATTGTTCAAATTATAGCCCTGGGTTCAAAATTGGCCCCACCATTGCTTGTTTGTTTGTTTGATTTTAAGTTTAATGTCCCCGTCAACACTGAATAGGTCATTTTGAAGATGTTTGTGGGACTTTTACCTGACATTTAGATGAAATGACATCCCAAGCCCTGTCTCCCAATGAAACCAATAGGGTTTATAAGCTTGGGCAAAGGATAACCCTTTCATAGAACATATTTATCGTCACTACAGCTGGTGTCTGGGAATGTGTGGCGGCCGTAAAAAGTCTCTCTGCCCTACATCATAGTTTTGTTTATATTTTCTTGTCCTTTGGGATCATTAATTCCATTGTTGAATTATGAAAATATTTGAGGGTCACTGATGAGGCCTAATTGGCCGAAACTAGCTAGTCTGGCCCAGAAAACATGTACACTTCATATTTTCCAGTTCTGTGGTGTATTCCTTGCTTCCAAAGGATAACCCTTTTATAGAACATATTTAGATCCTCTAAGCAGTTTAGCAGTACTCATGTGCTGTCCGTTTCAGCTCTGCGTGGAAGCATCATGCAGCCCATCTACTTCTTCAAGCCCCAATGGCGGGGTCCAATGGCCTCGCCATGGGGCCCACTTTTATATTTGGTATGAAGCTTCTCGTCTGAAACTAGAAGGCCCAAGTGTTTGATATTTGGTATTGAGCTTCATCTAGTGGACCTTTACTAAAATTGTTCAAATTTTAGCCCTGGAGTGAAAAATGGCACTGCCCCTGGGGCCCTACGGTTTTACATAGACTTATGCAGGGAAACCCTTAAAAAAGTCTTCTTGTCTGATACCAGAAGGCCCAGGTGTTTGATGTTTGGTACGGAGCTTTATCTAGTGGACCTCTATCAGGATTGATTAAATTATAGCCCGGGGTCAAAAATGGCCCCACCCCTGGGCCCACTGGTTCTACCTCATTTCATATAAGGAAAACTTTTAAAAATCTTCTTGTCTGAAAGCATATCTTTGATATTTGGTATGAAACTTCATCTGGTAGACCTCTGCTAAGATTGTTATCCCCCGCCGAAGGCGGAGGGATATAGTTTTGGCGTTGTCCGTCTGTCCGTCCGTCCGTCCTTCCTTCCTTCCGTCCGTCCGTCCGTCCATCCGTCCTTCCGTCCGTCTGTCACACTTTTTTGTCCGGAACCGTTTCTCAGCAACTATTGCATGGAATTAAATGAAACTTGAAATAAATATGTATTATTATGCTGTGGTGATGCACGCGCAATTTTTTTTCGGATTGACTTTTTAAATCCAGAGTTATGGCCCCTTGAATGATTGAAATTCTGGATTTTTCGTCGTCTCACTTTGTCCGGAACCGTTTCTCAGCAACTATTGCATGGAATTAAATGAAAATTGAAATAAATATGTATTATTATGCTGCAGTGATGCACGCGCAATTTTTTTTCGGATTGACTTTTTACATCCAGAGTTATGGCCCCTTAAATGATTGAAATTCTGGATTTTTTCGTCATCTCACTTTGTCCGGAACTGTTTCTCAGCAACTATTGCATGGAATTAAATGAAACGTGAAATAAATATGTATTATTATGCTGCGGTGATGCACGCGCAATTTTTTTCTGGATTGACTTTTTACATCCAGAGTTATGGCCCCTTAAATGATCGAAATTCTGGATTTTTCGTCGTCTCACTTTGTCCGGAACCGTTTCTCAGCAACTATTGCATGGAATTAAATGAAACTTGAAATAAATATGTATTATTATGCTGTGGTGATGCACGCGCATTTTTTTTTCGGATTTACTTTTTACATCCAGAGTTATGGCCCCTTAACTGATTGTAATCCTGGATTTTTCGTCGTCTCACTTTTTTGTCGGGAACTGTTTCTCAGCAACTATTGCATGGAATTATATGAAACTTGAAATAAATATGTATTATTATGCTGTGGTGATGCACGCACAAATTTTTTTCGGATTGACTTTTTACACCCAGAGTTATGGCCCCTTAAATGATTAAAATTCTGGATTTTTCGTCGTCTCACTTTGTCTGGAACCGCTTCTCAGCAACTATTGCATGGAATAAAATGAAACTTGAAATAAATATGTATTATTATGCTGCCGTGATGCACGCGCAATTTTTTTTCGGATTTACCTGGATTGACTTTTTTATCCAGAGTTATTTCCCCTTAAATGATTGAAATTGAGGAATTTTGTCTATTCGGTGATTATATCGGGTTTTTTTAATATTCGCGAATTTTATTTTGGTATCCTTGAAACCACATAACAGGTAAATAAACCTCAACTTTGACAGACAAGTTAATCTCTACTGATAATTAGGTCAGTAGGTCAGGGTACAGCCTCTCATCCAGGGAGTAAATGTTCAGCGGGGCCCTTCCTCATTGTCTCTAGTTTGCTTCTTAGAACCATCCTCAATTTTGGCCAGATATATTTTCTTGCCATTCTACACGAAAAACTCATTCGGCGGGGGATATCAATTCAACGAATTTGCTTGTTCATTTATTGCACTGGGGCCAAAGATGGGCCTGGGCAGGGGCCCTATGGTTTTACATAGGTTTATATATCGGAAACCTTTAAAAATATTCTTCTCTGAAACCACACGGCCTTGGTCTTTGATATTTGGCATGAAGCTTCATGTAGGGAACCTCTACCAAGATTGTTCAAATTATAGCCTTGTGTCCATATCACAACCCTTTATTGCACCCCTTAGCCTTTACCTAATCTCTGACGTCACCCTATTTGGAACACGTGGCGTTTTTCCTTTTGCGGCATTTCGCATTTGTTGTTTAGGATGCCATTTGCAATTTGCAATATTTAGCTCACCAGAGCCGAAGCCTCCGGGGGAGCTTATAGGATAGGCAGTTGTCCGTCGTTGTTGTCGTCGCCGTGTTGTCGTCGCCGTTGTCGTCGCCGTTGTCGTCGTCTGTCCTATGACGTCAACATTTTCAAAGGACATCTCCTCTGAAGACACTGGGCCGGTTGGGCCGAAATTTTATCTTTAGCATCCTTGGGCTGGGGGACTGAAAGTTTGTGTTTTTTATGAAAATCGGCTCATTAGTTTGGTTGCTATGGCAACTTTTAGTTTCCATAGACTTATAATGGGGAAAATAGAAAGATGGCATTTACTGCCAAGCCTCTGCAGATATTTTGACAAACCTTGCATAGAAATGTTCCATAGGCAATCTACTACCTGCCGTATGATTTTAGGCCTTCTGCTCATTTTTATACCCCACCACACGATAGTGGCGGGATATTATGTTATACCCTCCGGTGTCTGTCCGTCCGTCCGTCCGTCCGTCCGTCCGTCTGCACCATTTCCGATCGATAACTTGAGTAATTTTTAACGAATTTTTTTCAAATTTTGCATACATGTATATATCGGGAATGAGTGGTATGGGATTGTTAATGGGCAAAATCCGTTAACATTTGACAGAGTTATGGCCCTTTTTAGTTCAAAATAAGGGGATTTGGGGCGTTTCCGATCAATAACTTGAATATTTTTTCACGGATTTTCTTCAAATTTTGTATACACATTGGCATTGGGTATGAGTGGTTTGGGATTGTAAATGGGCAAAATACATTAACATATAACGGAATTATGGTCATTAAAAATTCCGATTAAATGGTTTTTGGGGACTTATTCCTTTACTATATGGAATATTTGGATGAAACTGCACTGATGTATAAACGACCATAATAAGCAGGTTTTGTGTTGTGAATACACAAAATGCGTTAACATTTAACGAAAAATTGGTCGTTAACAATTCCCATTAAATAGTTTCTGCGCATTTATTCCTTTAATTTATGAAATATATTGATTATCACTGCCAGTGTAGTGGTTAGAGTGCTGGACTACAAATCCTATTGTTGACTATGAATCTGAGGGGCGTGAGTTCAAATCTCCGTTGAGGAATGGAAATTTTTTTTTTTTTTTTTTTCGTTTTTTCTTTTTTTTGTGTGTGTGTTCTTTTTTCTTTTTTCTTTTTCTTTCTTTTTCATTTTGGCAATGAATTTATTTATTTTTTTTAATTTTCCTCATTTTTGGTTTTTCATTCCTTTTTTTTCCCTTTTTTTTTCACCCTTTTCTTCTTTTTGTTATACCCCATCACATGATAGTGCTGGGATATTACAATATACCCTCCGGTGTCTGTCCGTCCGTCCGTCCCCACCATTTCCGACCAATAACTGGATTAATTTGTGCTATGAATCTGAGGGGCGTGAGTTCAAACTCCCGTGGAGGAATGGAATTTTCTTTTTTTTTTTCCTTTTTTTCTCGTTTTTTCTTTTCTTTTTTTTCCGTTTATTTTTCTTTTCTTTCTTTTTGCAATGAATTTTTTTTTTTTTTTTTTCTCATTTTTTGTTTTTCATTCCTTTTTCTTACCTTTTTTTTTTCCTTTTCTTCTTTTTGTTATACCCCATTACACGATAGTGCTGGGATATTATAATATACCCTCCGGTGTCTGTCCGTCCGTCCGTCCGTCTGTCCGTCCGTCCATCCCCACCATTTCCGACCGATAACTTGATTAATTTTTCACATTTTTTTTTTCAAATTGTGCCTACATGTTTATATCGGGAATGACTTTTTTTTCTTTTCTTCTTTTTGTTATACCCCATCACACGATAGTGCTGGGGTATTATAATATACCCTCCGGTGTCTGTCTGTTCGTCCGTCCATCCACACCATTTCCGACCGATAACTTGATTAATTTCTCACAATTTTTTTTTTGAGTTTGCGATCAATAACTTCATGGATTTTCTTCAAATTTTAAAACACTAAAGGACACATATTATTGCCAAGGACAGTCACTCTGCTTTTCTGGTTATTGTATTATCTGCCCTTTTGATATACATGAATGTAGTTCCTTTACTATATTGAATGCCTTAGTGAAGTTTTACAGATAACTATAACACTTAAAAGTACCACTATTATGGGCAAGGCTATAACCATATTATCTTGCAGTGGTGGGGTATCATGCAGTGTCAGCGCGCTTTTATTATTGGTTGCCATGGAAACCAAAATGCAAAAACTAGAAAAAAAAGTACTTAAAAAATCATCTCCTCAGAAACCATATTATGCTCTAGGAGGCTGAGACTTTATGAAAATATTCACCATATTTGGCTTTACAGGTTTTGTGTTTTTTATGAAATTTGGCCTTTTAGTTTTGTTGCTATGGCAACTTAGAGTTTCCATTGACTTATAATGGGGAAAACTGAAAAATGGCATTTACTGCCAAGTCATTGCAGATATTTTGACAAAACTTACATAGACATGTTCCTTGAGTAAACTTCTCTTAGCCATATGCTTTTATTTCAACCTGGGGGTCGCCTAGGTTGTGCCGGGGCTGTGCCCCGCCCCCTTCACTTCATAAAATGCCTTATATCTCAGAAACCTTACAAATCCCAACCCCTAAACCATATATATTCTTGTTCCTTATGATAAGATGCATTAAGTGACACCAACCTGGGGGTCCCCCGGGATGTGCCGGGGACATTCCCTGCCCCCTCTATTTCATAAAAGCCATTTATCTCAGAAACCATTCAGATCCACACCCCTAAACTATATATATTCTTGTTCCTTATGCTAAGATGCATTAAGTGACACCAACCTGGGGGTCCTTGGGACGTGTCGGGGACATGCCCCACCCCCTCAACTTCATAAAATGCCATTTATCTCAGAAACCATTGAGATCCCCACCCCTTAACCATATATACTTTTGTTCTTTATGATAAGATGAACTCAGTGACTCCAACCTGGGGGTCCCCTAGGTTGTGCCGGGGCCAGGCCCTACCCCTCCACTTCATAAAAAGCCTTATATCTCAGAAACCTTACAGATCCCAATCCCTAAACCTATATATTCTTGTTCCTCATGATAAGATGCATTAAGTGACACTAACCTGGGGGTCCCCCGGGATGTGCCGGGGACATGCCCTGCCCCCTTAATTTCATAAAATGCCATTTATCTCAGAAACCATTCAGATCCCCACCCCTAAATATATATATTCTTGTTCCTTATGCTAAGATGCATTAAGTGACACCAACCTGGAGGTCCCCCGGGATGTGCCGGGGACATGCCCAAGCCCCTCCACTTCATAAAATGCCATTTATCTCAGAAACCATTGAGATCCCTACCCCTAAACCATACTTTTGTTCCTTATGATAAGATGAACTCAGTGACTCCAACCTGGGGGTCCCCCGAGATGTGCCGGGGCCATGCCCCACCCCCTCCACTTCATAAAAGGCCCAATATCCCAGTTACCTTACAGATCCCCACCCCTAAACCATATATATTCTCTTTCCTTATGATAAGTTGCATTCAGTGACACCAACGGGGGTCCCCCGGGATGTGCGGGGGCCATGCCCAACCCCCTCCACTTCATATAAGGCTAAATATTCCAGAAACCTTACAGATCCCCACCCCAAAACCATAAAAATTCTTGTTCCTTATGATAAGACACATTCAGTGACACCAACCTAGGGGTCACCCAGGGTGTGCCCGGGCCACACTCAACCCCTCGACTTCACAAAAGACCATATATCTGAGAAACTGTTCAGAGCCTACCCCTAAACCATATATATTCTTGTTCCTTATGATAAGACACAAACAGTGACACCAGCATGGGGGTCCCCCCGGGGTGCCACGGCCATGCCCCACCCCTTTACTTCATTAAAATCCATATATCTCAGAAACCCTTCAGATCCCCACCCCCTAAACCATATATTTTCTTGTTCCTGATGATAAGACTCCACTTAATAATAGGCCATATATCTCAGAAACCATTCAAATCAGCATCCTATAATCACATATATTCTTGTTCATTGTTATTAGAAACTTTCAGTCAACTCTGTCTTTGGGGGTCAGCAGGGGCCATTTCTCTCTCTTCCACTTCATAAAAGGGCCTCATATCTCAGAAACCGTTCAAATCCCCACCATTTAACCATATATATTCTTGATCTTTATGATAAAACATATTCAGTGACAACAATCTTTGGCTTTTCTGGGATCTGCCATGTCGAATCCCTCCATTGCTTAAAAGGCCTTACGTCTCAGGAACCATACATACAATTTACATGTATCCCCACCAATAAACCATATATGTCTCTGTTCCATTTTATAAGACCCATTTAGTGACACTAATCAGGGCTTCATTGGGCAGTGCCCACCTGAGCTTTGGTTTATGAAATTTGGCTCTTTGGTTTGTTTGCTATGGCAAGTTAAGAGTTTCCATTGACTTATAATGGGGAAAGTTGAAAAATGGCATTAATGCCTCTCAAGATATTTTGTCAAACTTTCATGTTCCTTTAATAATGTTCTTTTTTGGCCTATTGCCACAGATGGGAAATTGTCAATTGTCATCTGTTGTCTTTAAGCGCCATCAGACCTCTGAAGCCACTAGTCTGATTGGGTCGAAATTTTATCTGTAGCAGCCTTTGCAGCAGGGCTTCCATGGTTAATTAAAATACATTGCTGCCAGTGGGCATTGGCCTCCTGAGCTCTGGTGAGCATTGTGGCCCATGGGCCTCTTGTTTCGTCTGTTCGAACTGTTTGGCAAAAAAAAAAAAAAAACATGGCACGGCGCCGAGAGGAAAATGGGCGAAAGAACGATGCAGGGG
The DNA here is from genome assembly GCA_963580285.1 of Lucinisca nassula. Lineage (NCBI taxonomy): Eukaryota > Metazoa > Mollusca > Bivalvia > Lucinida > Lucinidae > Lucinisca > Lucinisca nassula. Next base: position 70,745,455 of record OY757012.1, on the reverse strand, counting down.
ATTGCTGACAATTTTTTTTAAAGTTAAATGTATGATAAATACAGACCAGCTACCGGTAATAACCCAAATTATTTTTTTCTCCGCGGTAATAGGCTTTTTTTTCTCGGAGAACAAGCGATAAATTTCTCCGAGAAGAATTTTTTTTTCATATTTCTGCTCAAGATTTTGGGTACACTTTAAAACGACAGGGCGAGGCGGTTTTAACGAGTACCCACAATCTATGTGAGCAGAAATTAGATAAATAATGTATACCCCTGTAAACCCCAGTTAAACGTGGGGTAAAAGCGGGTTACAAATAAATAGGCGTATTTTCGTGATGTGAATAAAAGTTGTCATGAGACTTTTAAAAAGGGATTATACAAAGGAGAAATAAATTACAAAAATGAAATTGTGTAACATGAAAGAATATTTGATTATGATTTAACAATGTAGAAATATATGGGTTGCATGATGCTTCCACGCAGAGCTGAATCCGGCCCGCACACTAGTACTGGTAAACCGCTTAGAGGATCTAAGCCTGTCCAGGAACCGCGGTGCGAGGCGGACCGTCCATGCTAATAAACCCTATTGGTTTCATTGGGCGACAGGACTTGAGATGTCATTTCATCTCAATGTCGGGTAAAAGTCCCACGAAATTGGAAGCAACGTCTCCAAAATGACCTTTACAGTGTTGACGGGGACTTAAACCTCAAATCAAACAAACAAAACCATTTGCTTTCGTTTACAAAAACAACGCCAAACAAACGAAGAAATAATAATGAGCCGAAAATTTCACGTAAGCACAGTTGTATTTTTTTCTCTGTGAAACGCGGGTAATTTCATTTTCAATGAAAGCAATCAGTCAAATTTTCGCCGAGAATCTCAGAGAATTTTCTCCGGGAAACCGGGAGAAATTTCAGTGAGAAATTTCTCGCTCATTTTATCTTTTCTCGCTGTTTTGCAGAGAAAATAGCCGATTTCGCGTTAGGCGGTTTCTCCGCGAAACAAAAAAAATGGGTTATTACCGGTAGCTGGTCTGTAGATTATGATATGACATTTTTCATATCATACCCCATATCAGCCCGAGACTCCCATATCAGCCCGAGGGCCGAAGGCCCTCGGGCTGATATGGGGTATGATATGAAGGCCCTCGGGCTGATATGGGAGTCTCGGGCTGATATGGGGTATGATATGAAATATGGCATATGATAATCTCAGTCTATGTATCACTCTTCAGTAACATATCAAGGACTTAGTTGGACATAAAGAATAGTTTATCCCCAAATCCAGATGGGGGCAAGATATCCAGGCTGGTATAGCTTGCCCTCCCAGAAGCAAGATATCCCAGCCTGTTTGGCTTAACCAGATGGGGGGGATATCTTATAAGATCTTGCTTGGGATCTTGCAAACCCCCCCCCCCCCCCCCCCCCCACACACACACCTGGATATCTTATAAGCTAAACAGGCTGGGATATCTTGCTTCTGGGAGAGCAAGCTATACCATACCAGCCTGGATATCTTGCCCCCATCTGGATTTGGGGATAAACTATTTTTTTATGCCCAACTAAGTCCTTGATTCCCCCCCACCACCACCAAAAAAAAAAAAAAAATGTTTGAACTGTGTGTTACAGGTATAACATATGCTGCAGATGTTCTGTCATATATAGTTCTCATTCACCTGCTGTGGCCAAGCAGATCAGTGTTATATCTCATCAAAGGAGATGTTCCTCTTCCACAATACGACCTCGAGGCTGCTGGTAAGAACTTGATATTGTACTAGAATTATGTCTGCTCATTAGATAAGTGAGGACAAGCTGCCTTGTGCAGGAGATTAGTGAGGACAGGCTGCCTTGTGTGTGGATCTCATTGGAGATTAGTGAGGACAGGCTGCTTTGTGTGAGGATCTCATTGGAGATTAGTGAGGACAGGCTGCCTTGTGTAGGGATCTCATTGGAGATTAGTGAGGACTGGCTGCCTTGTGTAGGGATCTCATTGGAGATTAGTGAGGACAGGCTGCCTTGTGTAGGGATCTCATTGGAGATTAGTGAGGACAGGCTGCCTAGTGTAGGGATCTCATTGGAGATTAGTGAGGACAGGCTGCCTTGTGTGGGGATCTCATTGGAGATTAATGAGGATAGGCTGCCTTGTCATGGGATCTTGTTAGAGATTAGTGAGGACAGGCTGCCTTGTGTGGGGATCACATTGAGGATAAATGAGGACAGGCTGCCTTGTGTGGGGATCTCATTGGTGTAATCAATTTCAAGACATTTTCTTGTTTCTTCAGTGGTGATTGTGGCAGCACTTTATGGCACTTTCAATTTTATTTCACATATCAAGTAAATCGCAGTGGGCATTTGTGTATCACTGCCTGTTTATTATTATACCCCCGGCATACGCAGTATGCCATGGGGGTATATAGTTTTCGTATTTTCTGTGTGTTTGTGTGTGTGTTTGTGTGTCTGTTAACATTTTCGTGTCCGCTCCATAACTTTTAAACTGCTTAACATATTTTCATCAAACTTCACATAAATGTTAAACACCATGAGACGACGTGCAGAACACATGAACCGCAACTCTTGCTTTTCTACTTTCAGAGTGCAACAGGGCTTGAGATGTAATTTCATCTCAATGTCGGGTAAAAGTCCCACAAAATTGGAAGCAACGTCTCCAAAATGACCTTTACAGTGTTGACGGGGACGTTAAATCTCAAATCAAACAAACAAAACTTTCAGAGTTATTGCCCTTTGTATGTTTTAACTTGCATTTTTGTGTCCGCTCCATAACTTTTCAACCGCTTGATATATTTTCATGAAACTTCACATAAATGTTAAACACCATGAGATGATGTGCAGAACTCATGAACCATAACTCTTGCTTTTCGACTTTCAGAGTTATTGCCCTTTGTATGTTTCAACTTGCATTTTCGTGTCCGCTCTATAACTTTTCAACCGCTTGATATAGTTTCATGAAACTTCACATAAATGTTAAACACCATGAGACGACATGCAGAACACATGAACCGTAACTCTTGCTTTTCTACTTTCAGATTTATTACCCTTTGTATGTTTTAACTTGCATTTTCGTGCCCGCTCCATAACTTTTAAACCGCTTGACATATTTTCATGAAACTTCACATAAATGTTAAACACCATGACACGACGTGCAGAACACAGGAACCTTAACTCTTGCTTTTCTACTTTCAGAGTTATTGCCCTTTGTATGTTTAACTTGCATTTTTGTCTCCGCTCCATAACTTTTCAACCGCTTGATATATTTTCATGAAACTTCACATAAATGTTAAACACCATGAGTTGACCTGCAGAACACATGAACCGTAACTTTTGCTTTTCTACTTTCAGAGTTATTGCCCTTTGTATGTTTTAACTTGCATTTTTGTGTCCGCTCCATAACTTTTCAACCGCTTGATATATTTTCATGTAACTTCACATAAATGTTAAACACCATGAGACGAAGTGCAGAACACATGAACCGTAACTCTTGCTTTTCTACTTTCAGAGTTATTGCCCTTTGTATGTTTTAACTTGCATTTTTGTGTCCACACCATAACTTTTCAACCGCTCGATATAGTTTCATGAAACTTCACATAAATGTTAAACACCATGAGACGACATGCAGAACACATGAACCGTAACTCTTGCTTTTCTACTTTCAGATTTATTACCCTTCGTATGTTTTAACTTGCATTTTCGTGTCCGCTCCATAACTTTTAAACCTCTTGACATATTTTCATGAAACTTCCCATAAATGTTAAACACCATGAGACGACGTCAGAACACATGAACCCTAACTCTTGCTTTTCTACTTTCAGAGTTATTGCCCTTTGTATGTTTTAACATCACGTGAACAAGTCCGTGAAATGAAGACCCCCCTAAACCCCACTCTATAGAGAGAAAACTGGGGTTTAGGGGGTATTCATTATTTTTCTTATTTCTGCTCCCAGACATAGGTTGTGGGTACTCGTTAGAACCGCCTCATTGAGGCGGTTCTAACGAGCACACACAACCTATGTTTTGAATGAGGCGGTTCTAACGAGTACCCACAACCTATGTTTTGAGCATTTATAGGAAAAATATCAAGGATTTTTATCAGAAAAGTAGCCATTTTGGAGATGTGAGAAATGCATTATGCCGTACGGGTGTGTTATCGTAATGCTTGCATTTTCGTGTCCGCTCCATAACTTTTCAAACACTTGATATAGTTTCATGAAACTTCACATAAATGTTAAACACCATGAGACGACATGCAGAACACATGAACCGTAACTCTTGCTTTTCTACTTTCAGATTTATTACCCTTTGTATGTTTTAACTTGCATTTTCGTGTCCGCTCCATAACTTTTAAACCGCTTGACATATTTTCATGAAACTTCACATAAATGTTAAACACCATGAGACGACGTGCAGAACACATGAACCGTAACTCTTGCTTCACTTTCAGAGTTATTGCCCTTTGTATGTTTTAACTTGCATTTTCGTGTCCGCTCCATAACTTTTCAACTGCTTTATATATTTTTATGAAACTTCACATAAATGTTAAACACCATGAGACGACGTGCAGAACATATGAACCGTAACTCTTGCTTTTCTACTTTCAGAGTTATTGCCCTTTGAATATTACAAGTTTTACTATACACTTGTGTCCGCTCTGTAAATTTAAAACGGTTTGAGATAATTTCATGAAACTTCAAACAAATGTAAAGCAAAATAATAGGAGTGGCAGAACACAAGAACCATAACTCTTGTTTGCATACATTACAAATTATTTCCCTTTGAAGATTGTAAATTATGTGTCTACTAACATCTTCGTGTCATCTCCATTACTTTTAAACGGCTTGACATATTTTCATGAAACTCCACACAAATGATGAACACCATGAGATGACGTGCAGAACACATGAACCATAACTCTTGCTTTTGGACTTTCAGAGTTATTGGCCTTTGAATCTTGAAAATGGCCATTCTATGGAATATGGCCTGTATATGCAAAGAAGCTTTTGACATTGCTATTTTCAGCTGAGGTGATGGCACTGGCCGGGGGTATACGTGCCCCACTGGGCACTTTTGTCTAGTGTTTTGGTAGCTCTTGACATCTTTTCCCAAGTCAGCATATCATTTGGAAAGTCTATCAAAGTTTAGTCAAAAAAGAAACTCAAAGCACTGCTGGGTCAATTGTCTTAGAAAGTATGCTAGGAAAATTGTCCTGAACTAGACTATTTTATTGACCCTGCTGTTCCTTTTTTTTAAGCAAACAGTGTAGACCCAGATTGGATGTCACTTTTTCTGGCATCTGATCTGGGTCTACACTGTTTGCCTAACAGCATGTGTCCAGTCTAGGTGTTAAATGACCCTCTTTATACCAGCACTCATAGCCACAGCCACACGAGGATTTGGTACAGATGCTATTTGCAGTACAACTTTATTGGTCAGTGATAGTCATATGGACAACAGCAGCATAACTTGCATTCTTCTTTTTGAGAAACAACACAATTATTGCACTATGAAAAAACACAATATCTGATGAGGTTTGGATTGTGTTCAGCTCATTTCAAGGCCAGAGCAGCCTTAGCCCATTTAGTACCAGAAACCCCAAAATGGGTATCCTGGCAAACAGTGCAGGCCCAGATCAGAATGCGGCATCTGATCAGGGCCGCCACTGTTTCCTAAAAGTTCAGTCATTGTCCAGCTGGCCTCGGTAGCTGAGTCGGATGCGTGTCTGACTGGTGATCAGGAGGACGTGGGTTCGATACCTGTCGAGACCGGCAACATTCTTTTGTGGAAATTGATCATGAAATCTTTTCTACAGTCATTCTCTCCCTTCTGCTGATTCAAGAAGGGCAGTTGTCAGTTTCTGGCGAAAGAATGTGCACTGTACTGGTTAACGGCTTACGTATATGCCTGCCCAGGAAAAGTGTGGATATGTAAACTGACCGGCTCAAAAATGACCTAAAATAGTATTGACTGGGCCATTAAACACCAATACAAACAAAATCAGTCATTTTCCAAATAAATTTTGATGAAAACATTACCTCACACCCCTAAATTTTGAAATGAACTCCTGCTATATATAAGGAGGAAGATGCCATTTGGTACAAAAAGAGTTAGAAGAGAAAAATATATCCATTCAGTCTGTTATTTCCCTGTGAAATATCTTTGTGGATATTATATCCCCATACCCCTCCCTGTGAGTTTAGTTTCACTTATATCTACTCAAAGCTAGCTAGTGACATTAAATTTGGGTTGTGCAAAAAAACTTATATCAGATAAAACACTTGGGTCCAGTTGTTCAAAGCATTGTTAGCTTAACGAACTCGTTAGTGGTCATATTGTTAACTATTCTAGCAAGTTTAATATCTAAAATTTTGTTATTTTTGCTGAAAATATGTGAGCAGCTTTTGCATATGCAAAAGCTGCTCACATTTTTTTTCAGCAAAAGTATTAGTATATTTGCCATATTAAATGATCAAAGTTTTAACGACTCGTTAACTAACGGCATCGTTAGTTTTGAACAAACTAACCCCTGATGTACCAAAGCAGAACTTGAATGCTTTTTTCTGAACCAAATCCGGTGTAAACACAGCAGTGAGAGACCTAGAAATTTAGCAGCAGACCACAGAGAGCCATACTTTGTTGAAAACTAGTGCAGTGTCATTTAGAAAAACATGTTAACCTCCTTATAACACTCACCATTGTAAAACTGTTTTGGATAACAGTTTAACCCGTTTTGTACCAAATAGATTCTTCCTCCTTATATATAGCAGGAGTTAGGGGTGTCAGGTTGTGTTTTCTTCAAAATTTGTTTGGAAAATGACTGGACTTTAAGCAAACAGTGGAGGCCCTGATCAGACGCCGCGTTCTGCGGCGTCTGATCTGGGCCTGCACTGTTTGCCAGGGTACCCGTTTTGGGGTTTCTGGTACTAATTGGGTTAATGATGGGCTCCATAAGTACATATAGTATATAAGAATGACAATAAATGGTCTTTTTTTTTTCTATAAAATCTATATATTTTTGTTTATATATAACAGGTTTGTTTAGCTATTATGGTTCTGCTTTGGACCCCAGCAAGTGTTATAATGTGGTTGTAGTGGAATGATAAACTTATTGCAACTGTTCCATTGCCATTCACCTGTATGCAAATACTTACTATACAGTCACATGCCATTGACATTTGTTGCAGGGTTGATAGAGCCAGACAGTGTGATGGAAACAGTATTTGAAGCCCCAAGGAAAAGCACAGGGAGAAATATAAGGAATTACACTGATAATACAGCCCACCTACTAAATGATGCAGACAGTGGATTAGATAGATACATAGAGAATACTTCATCAACAGCTGATGGTTATGTCAATGTTAACCTAGATGATGAAAAGGAATCTGAATTTGAGCTCCTCTGATCAAAGACAATTAACTGTTGGTAAACAAACACCATGCTAGACGTCATTATTATTATTGCTAATGTCACATTATTAGAAGCTGAAATGAGTTTTTCATTGCTTCTGTCATTGTCTATTTAGCTCACCTGAGCCGAAGGCTCCTGGGGAGCTATTGTGATCGGTCACCGTCCATCCTCCTCATTTGTCCGTCCATCCATCCATCCTTATGTCCAGCCACAATTTCTTCAAATGACATCTCCTCCTTAACCACTGAACAGATTCTGACCAAACTTGGCAGAAATGATCCTCTTTAAAAGTTGTTCAAAGAATCCCATGCCATGCAGAATACTGGTTGCCATGGCAACAAATGGGGGAAAATTGATAAAAATCTTTAAAAATCTTCTTGTCTGAAACTAGAAGGCCCAGTCCTTTAATATTTGGTATGACGCTTCAGGTTTTAGCTGCTTCTGGAAGGTAAATGGTGTTTCTGTCTAATTATATGCCTTATTATAGTAACTTTAGACTTGTTCAAATGTGACAGAATATGGAATATGCCCCAATTTACATTATGAGTTAGGGGATTTTTTTTACTGCAGTGCCACCTAAGCCGAAAGTAGAAAAATCAGCTCCACTGTCCTGTTTTCATTCATTACATAATATTTTCACAGGATTGTAGATTCCCTCCAATCCAGTATCTAATCAAAGTGCCAAAAGGCACTGAAATGACAGATTCTATGAGAAATTCGTGAATATTAAGGCCTTTATATAAGAAAGGGTTTCAAATTTACTCTTTTAACCTTCACCACTCTCTGGGCTAATTCAGCAGACGACAAACTGTTGACTTGACATCTCATGATAATTTCATCCATAGGAGACAATTTGCATGTAATGTCAAATCATGTTTTCTGAAAAAAAAAAAAATCAGAAAATATTTCAAAATGTCATCTGTTGAAAATTTATCACGATGTATGTACATATACTATATGACATGAATAAAAACTAAGAGTGACGTAACTGAAGAAAAGAAGTTCTTCTGGTAATTAATGTTAATGCATCGATTCCAATTTTGATGGAAGAAAGGAAAAACAGCATTCAGTGTGTTGGATTCTACATTTCCTTATCGATGTTCTAAAAACAATAAGACTCACTGTCACCAGGCATGCGTCACAGGGGAAACGTCACATCAAAGTTGGTAATGAGGTTGCACCGACATTAACCCATTTAGCACCGGAAACCCCAAAACGGGTACCCTGGCAAATGCGATTTTCGAGTGCTGCAAGAACACTCGCAGATTTAATCAACAACGAGCACTACGGCAGCATTGTTATTCAACAGAACTTTTCGGTTTTTGAGACATGTGCAGTGGGATGGGTCGGATTCTTTACCTCAATTCAATATATACTCGCTGTGCTCCAAAGGGGAGTTAATGATTAAGGGACATCCGTCAAAATTATCAGCAATCCGTAGGACTGAGTGATGACCTCGTGTCTGTAACTGTTGTGTGCAGGTCAGGACAGACAAAGCGGCTTAGCCGATAATCAAAAGTCAAATACAGCTTATTATACACTCTATTTTTTTTTATTTTTCAAAGTATATCTAGGTACTTAAATGGTGTGCACTGATTGTAGCTCTATACATATTTTTTTTTCTTTTCTAAAAATAGACAAAGGTACTTTAATGGCGTATTGATACAAATATAATTAATCATAATTTGTACTGAATGTAATAATATCACTTATCCGACGAAGATTTATTTAGAAATCCCGGTTCAAAATTAAGGGGCGTCAGTTAGAAATATAGGAATTAATTAAGGAAAAATCTTTCGACAACAGTGAAGCCCGCAGTGAAGGCCGTGGTTAGACGCCGCCTCCAAGGTTCGCCAATGACCCATTATGCTGTCGCCTGTATAAAATGAGAATATTCAATTAACTTTTCCCGTTTTGTTTGTAATTTAAGAAAGATCATTTTCGTATTTTGAATACAAATGAAACAAAACTGTTATCAAAATGCAGAAATAATGCCATGAGAAATTGGTTTTGAGACAGCGAGTATGAAAAGTCAACAAACAACAGACTATCCGTGTTTGTGCGGAGTCATATTTCAAAAGTAGTGGAAGCTGAAAGTTCGGACGTTAAAATTGTAAACATGCAGGACGACGAATAATGACAGAAAGAATCTGTCATTAAAAATTGATCTTTCTGGCATGTATTTTGTCACAGAACATGTAAAATTGTAAGTTTTTTGTGCTAATTTATGACTAACTGGGTGTATTTGATCAGTTTTTGCCTCTGTTCCATGTAATGTGTGTGTGGGTGGGTGTGTGTGTGTGAAGGGGGTGGGGGGGGGGGGGGGTGGTGTTATTAGAAAGCCATGTAAATCAGTTGTCATTGGTCTGTTTGGAAAACAGACTTGCAGTAAGTGTATAAACAGGAAGAGAAGAAAAAGAATATACTCCATCTTGAATATAACACTGAGGTTACTTAACATTAGGCAAGGGTGTGAAGCCAAAGCATTAGGCAAAGGTCTGAACTCAAAGCATTAGGCAAGGGTCTGAAGCCAAAGCAAAATTTTAAAATTGTCTCTCCGAAACAGCCCAATGCAATATCGCAATATGTTTTCTCTTCCATTGTAAGTTCTTATTGGTTGGATTCATGTTATAGGAACTGAGCAGATATATTCAGCCATTTCTAATGGCATTAAGGCATTTATAATCATTTTCATCAAAGTTTTGTCTTCAAAGTATCCTCGAAATGCCATTTTTCACTGAAATTCGGGGGTGTAGGCGTGTTAACAGCCAAATTTTCTTGTTTGTTTGTTTGTATTGGAGTTTAACGGCCGAGTCAACACTGTTTTAGGTCATTTTTGAGCCCAGTGCACATTCTTTTGCCAGAAACTGACAACAGCCCTTCTTGTTATAGCGGAAGCCAAAAATTTCTAGCATGGGTGCTGATTGGGCATAATTTAGTGCATTTTAGGATTGAAGACATCTGAGAAGAAGCACTGATGCAAGCCGTTTTCTGGGTTCCATTCTGGAAAGACGAAAAACTTTGCGCTTTTTCACAAAATATGGTTTGTTCGGCTTTCATCGTAGAATCCGGGAGCAATAACTTTTTCCCTAAGTTAAAAGATTCTTTGTCACTGAACATTATTATGCATGACTATATTATTAGATATGGTCTAAACTTCTGTTTGGCAATTCTTTTGATGGATCATAAAGACAAGAGGGTCATAATGGGCCTGGATCGCTCACCTGATCCATAGAGTAACAAGTGGGCCCCAGGGAGGGCCATTATTGGCCCCAGGGCTATAATGTGCATAATGTTGAGGGAGGTCTAAAAAGGTGAATATATGGGCTGCATGGTGCTTCCACGCAGAGCTGATTCCCACCCGCACACTAGTACTGGTAAACCGCTTAGAGGATCTAAGCCTGTCCAGGAACCGCTGTGTGAGGCGGACCGTCCATGCTAATAAACCCTATTTGTTTCATTGGGCGACAGGGCTTGAGATGTCATTTCATCTCAATGTCGGGTAAAAGTCCCACAAAATTGGAAGCAACGTCTCCAAAATGACCTTTACAGTGTTGACGGGGACGTTAAACCTCAAATCAAACAAATTCATACCAAATATCAACAAAGGCTATGAAATTTGAACAATCTTGGCCAAGGTCCACTAGATGAAGCTACACACCAAATATCAAAGACCTGGGCCTTGTGGTTTCAGAGAAGAAGATTTTTTTAAAGATATTCCCTACATAAGCCTATGTAAAACCAAATGGCCCCGGGCATTTTTGGCCCCAGGGCTATAATTTAAACACTCTTGAAAAAGGTCCACTAGATGAAACTTCACACCAAATATCAAAGACCTGGGCCTTGCTGTTTCAGAGAAGAAGATTTTCAAAGATTATCTCTATATAAGTCTTTGTAAAAGCAAAGGGCCCCAGGGCAGGGTATTTGTGGCCCGAGGGCTATAATTTGAGCAATCTTGGTAGAGATCCACTAGATGAAGCCCCAAACCAAATATCAAAGACCTGGGTCTTGCAGTTTCAGAGAAGAAGATTTTTAAAGATTTCCCTATACAAGTCCATGTAAAACCAAAGGGTCTCGGGCGGGGGCATTTTTGGCCCCAGGGCTATAATTTGCACAATCTTGATAGAGGTCCACTAGATGAAATTTCACACCAAATTTTAAAGACCTAGGCCTTGTGGTTTCACATAAGAAAAATTTAAAGATTTTCCCGATATAAGCCTATGTAAAACAAAAGGGCCCCGGAGTGGGGGCATTTTTGTTCTCAGGGCTATAATTTGAACAATCTTGGTAGAGGTTCATTAGATGAAGCTTCATACCAAATATCAAAGACCTAGGCCTTGTGGTTTCAGAGAAGATTTTTAAAGATTTTCCCTATATAATCCTATGTAAAACCAAAGGACTTGGGCCCTGTGGTTTCAGAGAAGATTTTTAAAGATATGAAAATTAAAAATTTGTTTTTCACTGAAACCACTAGGCCATTTGCAACCGAATTTTGTCTGAAAACTCTTTAGAACAAGGAAATGAAATTTAATTCATTTGAGTTTGGTCACTTGACCAAGATGGCCGCTATGCCCATATAAGGTGAAAACCCTTAAAAAATCTTCTCCTCCTGAACCATTGGGCCGATTATGATGAAACTTGGTATGTGGCATTGGGGACTCGGGGGCCATCATAGTTCGCTAAATTGATGTCCCTCCGACGACTTTGACCCAATTTACGGCAAGGTCAAATTTGGTCACAGAGAATTTTATATCGGAAAAAGTCAAAATAGCATATAGTTAGCTCACCAGAGTTGAAGGCTCCGGGGGAGCTTATAGTATAGGCATTGGTCCGTCGTCGTCGTCATCGTCTGTGTCTGCGGCGTCAACATTTTCAAACAACTTCTCCTCTAAAACAACTTGGCCAATTGAAAGCAAATTACATGTGGATCCTCTATGGGAAGGGGGAACGAAAGTTTGTTCGGGAGCCCATATATGGTAAAAAACCTTTAAAAATCTTCTTCTCAAGAACGGAATAGCTTGTGATCTTGAAACATGGTATGCAGTATCGGGCACTCGGGGGCCCTACCAAGTTTGTTCAAATGATGACAAAATAGTGGATTTTTCTGATTGTATGTTAGCTAGTGGTATCAGAAATGGTATTTGCACTCAGCTGAATAAAAGTTTGAAAGGTCAAGGTCATTTACCGACCGTTGTCCAGGACGGCTCAGACTCAGTATTTTTGTCTTCTTCTTCACTTAAACTACTTGGCCAATTGAAACCAATTACATGTGGAGCCTCTATGGAATGAGGGAACAAAAGTTTGTTCGTGAGGACTGGGTCACACGACCAATATGGCCACCATGCCCATATATGGTAAAAACCTTTAAAAATCTTCTTCTCAAGAACCGAATGGCCAATGATCTTGAAACTTGGTATGCATGCAGCATCAGGGACTCTGGTCCTACCAAGTTTGTTCAAATGATGACCTTTGGTTGACCTTGACCTGGTTTACATCAAGGTCCAATTTGGTCACTTAGACATTTGTATGGAAAAATGGCAAAACAGTGGATTTTTAGCTCACCAGAGCCGAAGGCTCTAGGGGAGCTTATAGTATAGGCAGTGATCCGCCGTCCATCCTCTGTCTTCTGCGTCCGTGTCTGCGTCCGCGTCAACATTTTCAAATGACTTCTCATGCAAAACTGCTGGGCCGATTGAAGTTGAATTTCATGTGGAGCATCCATGCGATGGGAGAACAAAAGTTTGCTCGCAGGGTCCAAGTCACATGACCAAGCTGGCATCCATGCCCATATAAGGTAAAAACCCATAAGAAATCTTCTCCTGAACCAGTGGGCAGATTGATGAAACTTGGTATGTAGCATAGGGGACTTGGGCCAATCATAGTTTGCTAAAATGATGACTCTCGGATGACCTTGACCCATTTTGCGCCAAGGTCAAATTTGGTTACATAGACTTTTGTATGGGAAATAGTCAAACAGCATCATTTTTTAGCTCACCTGAGCTGAAAGCTCCGGTGGAGCTCTAGTGATTGGTCCGTCCGTCCGTATGTCTGTCCGTCTGTTCACAATTTCTTTAAACAACATCTCCTCCTAAACCACTGAACAGATTCTAACCAAACTTGGCAGAAATGATCCTTAGGTGGTCCTCTCTCAAAGTTATTCAAAGAATTCCATTCCATGCAGAACTCTGGTTGCCATGGCAACAAAAGGGGGAAAATAAGAAAAAAACTTTAAAAATCTTCTTCTCTGAATTCAGAAGGCCTAGGTCTTTGATATTTGGTATGAAGCTTCATCTAGTGGACCTCTACCAAGAGTGTTCATATTATAGCCTGGGGCCAAAAACGACCCCGCTGCGGGGCCAAAAACGACCCCGCCCCGGGGCCCACTGGTTTTAAATAGGCTTATATAAGGAAAACCTTTAAAAATCTTCTTGTCTGAAACCAGAAGGCCTAGGTCTTTGATATTTGGTATGAAGATTCATCTAGTGGACCTCTACCAAGAGTGTTCAAATTATAGCCCTGGGGCCAAAAAGGGCCCCGCCCCGGGCCCTCTGGTTTTATATAGGCTTATATAGGGTAAACATATAAAAATCTTCTTCTCTGAAACTAGAAGGCCTAGGTCATTGATATTTGGTATGAAGCTTCATCTAGTGGACCTCTACCATGATTGTTCAAATTATAGCCCTGGGGCCAAAAACGACCTCGCCCCGGGGCCCACTGGTTTTACATAGGCTAATATAGGGAAAACATTTAAAAATCTTCTTTTCTGAAACCAGAAGGCCGAGGTCTTTGATATTTGGAATGAAGCTTCATCTAGTGGACCTCTACCAAGATTGCTCAAATTATAGCCCTTGGGCCAAAAACGGCCCACCCCGGGGCCCACAGATTTTATATAGGCTTATATAGGGAAAACATATAAAAATCTTCTTCTCTGAAACTAGAAGGCCTAGGTCATTGATATTTGGTATGAAGCTTCATCTAGTGGACCTCTACCAAGATTGTTCAAATTATAGCCCTGGGGCCAAAAACGACCTCGCCCCGGGGCCCACTGGTTTTACATAGGCTTATATAGGGAAAACATTTAAAAATCTTCTTTTCTGAAACCAGAAGGCCGAGGTCTTTGATAATTGGAATTAAGCTTCATCTAGTGGACATCTCCCAAGATTGCTCAAATTATAGCCCTGGGGCCAAAAACGGCCCACCCCCGGGGCCCACTGGTTTTATATAGGCTTATATAGGGAAAACATATGAAAATCTTCTTCTCTGAAACTAAAAGGCCTAGGTCATTGATATTTGGTATGAAGCTTCATCTAGTGGACCTCTACCAATAGTGTTCAAATTATAGCCTTGGGGCCAAAAACGACCCGGCCCCGGGGCCCACTGGTTTTACATAGGCTTATATAGGGAAAACATTTAAAAATCTTCTTTTCTGAAACCAGAAGGCTGAGGTCTTTGATATTTGGTATGAAGCTTCATCTTGTTGACCCCTACCAAGATTGCTCAAATTATAGCCCTGGGGCCAAAAACGGCCCTGCCCCGGGGCCCTCTGGTTTTATTAGCTCACCTGTCATGTAGTGATGAGGTGAGCTTTTGGGATCACTTTTTGTCCGTCGTCCATCGTGTGTGTGTGCGTCCGTGCGTGCGTCCGTCCGTAAACAATTTCAAATAAGTATATCTCTAATACCCCATGGCCAATCTTGATGAAATTTCATGTGAAGCATCATCAGGTAGGGGGAAAGGCTGCATTAGGTTTTTTGGCTGATCAGATTGGAATTCTGGTTGCAATGGCAACATATAGCTCCCATAGACTTATAAAGGGAAATATTTTAAAAATCTTCTTCTCTGAAACCACAGGCCCCAGAGCTTAGATACTTAGCTTGTAACATTGTAAAGTGGTCACCTACATAAATCCTGCCAATCATGCCCCTGGGGTCCAAATTGGCCACACCCCGGGGCCCCTTAGCTCCTATAGACTTATAATGGAAAAAAAAGCTTCAAAAATCTTCTTCTCTAAAATCACAGGGACCAGAGCTTAGATATTTAGCATGTAGTAACGGCAAGTGGTCACCTACATAATTCCTGCCAATCATAGCCCTGGGGTCCAAACGGACCACACCCCGGGGCCCCTTAGCTCCTATAGACTCATAATGGAAAAAAGCTTCAAAAATCTTCTTCTCTGAAACCACACGGCCCAGAGCTTAGATATTTAGCATGTAGCAAGGGCAAGTGGTCACCTACATAATTCCTGCCAATAATGCCCCTGGGTTCCAAATGGGCCAGGCCCCAGGCCCCGATCGCTCCCATAGACTCATAATGGAAAAAACTTCCAAAATCTTTTTCTCTGAAACCACAGGGCCCAGAGCTTAGATATTTAGCATGTAGCAATGGCAAGTGGTCACCTACATAATTCCTGCCAATCATGCCCCTGGGGTCCAAATTGGCCACACCCCGGGGCCCCTTAGCTCCTATAGACTCATAATGGAAAAAAGCTTCAAAAATCTTCATCTCTGAAACCACAGGGCCCAGAGCTTAGATATTTAGCATGTAGCAAGGGCAAGTGGTCAACAACATAATTCATCCCAAAATATTCATATTTTTGAAGAATTACCATTTATTCAAGAACAATTTTAAGCAATTTAAGCACAAAAGTCATTTAGATTTATGAAACAATAAAAAGTTTGAGGATGTATCGGAATTTTTCCGATGTTTTGTCCTAGCTCCGCTTGAGGCTTAGTAATATTTATGTGATAAAGCCATGACTTCCTCATGCTCAACAACAAATGTTTCCAATCAGCTGTTATGATTAAAAAATGACAATAAAATTGAGCTGATGGATGGTTTATCGTAAGTTTGTAAAATACTTCAACTTGCACAAAATATGCAGGAATGGTTCCTGTTTCAAGGCGCATAGTTGTCATTTACATCGTCAAGCCGATTTGGCGATAAGCGTTTCCAAATAAGTGTTGATAATTTGTTTACAAATCCCATGAATGAAAAATGGCGACCAAAGAACTTATGAAAAATATTTCGTGATGTGACAAATGGTTCTTAGACAGGAGACAATTTTGGTTATTGCTACTCTAAGACATTGTAGTTAACCCTTACAAGAACAGTACACTGTACATTTTAGGTCTTGAAAAATTAGGTAAATATGACTTTGAGCGCAAATGCTGTCACCCTCAGTTTTGGCATCGGCTTTGTAAACGTACAAGCTGTTTGATAATTGCTTATTAGATAATGTTATGTTTGAAGACGTGTTACTTTCCAGTATATTAAAAAAAATTCTCAGACTCGGTGTTTTGGCTGAAAAGAAAAGTCATGTTGAGGGATACCCCACCCACTTTTTGTACTTTCGGTAAACCCTTAAAACCGTTACATTGAGGTGGTTTTAAAGAGTACCAACAAACTGTGTCTTGGATCATAACTAATAAAAACAGTGTATACATGTCCAGTTTTCTCGATATAAAGTGGTGTTTTGGGGTTTTTCATTTCACAAGACTTGTTCACGCGATGAAGTGGTTTTTCTCCTGGCATTCCGGTTTTTGTCCACCTCTGATTAACAATATGCTCTAACTAAGTGAAATAATATTAACAAAAAAGGTTGATTTCATGTCTCCAGAACAAACATTTTTCAGATGAAAACACATTGATTGCGGGTTCAAAGGAGTACACACATTTTATGTTCATCAGCAATAGATAATCTACCGTGTACAGACATAAAATCTAAAGTTGGATTTACCAAGTTTCATTTCCCAGACTTATTAATGTAATGCCATTTCCACCCATCAAGTACAAGAGTCTGGTTCTGGAGATGTGAAAATTTGACAAGCTACTGACACACAGTTGGACAACGCCCATCATGGCTTGAAGAAATAGATGGGCTGCATGATGCTTCCACGCCGAGCTAAAACCGACCGCACACGAGTACTGGTAAACCGCTTACAGGATCTAAGCCTGCCCAGGCAAAGCGGTGCGAGTCAGATGTCATTTCATCTCAATGTCGGGTAAAAGTCCCACAGAATTGGAAGCAACGTCTCCAAAATGACTATACAGTATTGACGGGAACGTTAAACATCAAATCAAACAAACAAAACTGACACACAGACGACAGACTGGTAATGCCATTACTTGGGCATATAAGATGACCCGGAGCTTTTGAGCTAATCAGGTAGAAGAAAGTTGTTATATTTAAAGACTGTCTATAAATTTAAGACTGTCTGTAAGTTTAAAGACTTTTTAGTCTGTAGATTTAAAGACTAACCAAAGGAATTTACCAAGGAAATCATGAAAATAATGAAACATGGAAAAATCGCATTCTCATACGTTGCCTTCGTCTTTGTCCCATTTAAAAACGTGCGTTGCTAAAGTCTACATGTATTGTATTGTCTGTAAATATCGGTTTAATGATAAAAATAATTAAAAAATAAAACAACACAGTTCCTTCCCTTAGACCACAAATGCCGTGAAACTCCGCAGAAAGGGAGGGAATATCTGTCAAAGGTCGAACATAAGATGACTTTTGCACTGACGTCATTTCGTTTTCGGACATTGTAGTGTTGTAGTCAGTTTGAAACTTTCATCAATTTTAGTCGTCAGAAAAGCTGTCTGTCGAAGCGAGTGGTCGTTATGTTGACAAAATGATAAAAGCTTTATACACATTCATTCCTTAGCTCATTTTACATATGAATCTTATCAAAAATATGTTTTTCTGAGAAATCTTCAATTATGGTTGAAGGAATTAAATTAAATAAAGACAACTATATAATTAGCAGTTACACATTATTAAATATTCCACAGATAACGGCTAAATTATCAAAATAGCAAAAATGCGATTTTTCCGTTTTACACAACATTATGATAAGTCTTCCAACCTCCCCAGCTTTCGAAACTCGTCTAAGCTGTTATCCCTGACTTACTTGTTTGTAAGTTTCACGAAGATTCGATCAAAATTGAAGGGGCAGCGGTGATGACAAGGTCAAAATAGGCGTTTCTCCAATTAAAGGGACGTAACTCAATGATGAATAGTCTGACCTCATCAGTTTTGAGAAAAATGGTTGAGATCAGCCTGCAAGTTGCAGAGATATGGTCAAAGGTTTGGTCGGACTGACGACGGATGTACGACGGACGACCAACTATACTATAAGCTCCCCTGGATCCTTCGGCCCAGGTGAGCAAAAAACTGAAGAGACTATGGTGAGGCAAGATCAATAACAAGAGCTCTGTAAGCGGGGCATTTTACGTCCGTGGCAATTAGTAATATGGAGCATTTATATTTTGACTGCTGTACAAGTTGAGGTTTGTGTAATGTAACAATGGAATAATATGTGCTCCATATATTCTTATCTGGCACTATTAATAACCCTCAATGGCTCAAACTGCCTGTCTCCAATAAATTTTCATGGTCGGTAATATACCCAGTTAAAAAAAGTAACTATACCAAGTTCCGGGTAAATTTTAGTAGCTATCCGGTAGCCATTCAGCTAAAGATGGCTGTTAACATACAAATCGGACGTTTAGCTCATACTATTCTCCTCAAGAGTTGTCTTCCAATATGTGCCTAGAACGGTTTTGCAAGGAATTTGACATTGCGCATGCACAGATGATCATTTTATGTCTGAGATGAAAGATCATATCCATTGAACATCGAAACACACTTTACCTTTACAAAATCTCATGATATTGCACTACAATCAAGACTTTAATTTGATAAATTGTGATATTTTCCTTCTTTCTGCTCAAAATATATTTTAGAGCAGAAATAAAAAAATAAAGTTTACCCCTGTAAACCCCAGTTGTACTGTATAAAAGTGGGGTTCAAGGGGGTCAGAATTATATAGGCGTGTTTTCGTGATGATAGAACATATTTATAAGTCTTACTGTACACATGTTCAGTAGAACATCAGAGGTTTTGTTTTTACATTTAATGTTGCGACATATCTTAAAGCACTGGCAGCACTAGCAGGAGGATTGTCTCTGAGTGTAGGCTTGGAGAGATGTCTCCGGTCAGTGTAGCTCGCCTGTTTCTAACCTAGTATTCCTGTTATCATATTAAAGTATGTGTAAATTTGTATGGGGCGCCGTTTTACCATTTCATCCGTATTTATGGATATCCATAATTATTTATGGATATCCATAATTCTAATTATGGATATCCATACTTGTTTATGGATATCCATAATTATACCCCCACAAATGAAATTCGGGGGGGGGGGGGGGGGTATATAGGAGTGAGCTTGTCTGTCGGTCGGTCGGTCTGTTGACTTGGTTTCCAGACGATAACTCAAAAAGCGCTTCACCGATTTTTATAATTTTTGGTACACTGATGTAACATCATAAAATACAGGTCAAGTTCGATTTCCACTACAATTCGTCAATTTTCGACATAGTTATGGCCCCTTTCAAGTGAAAAAATTGCAAAATGCCGCTGTTGTACTATCAAGGCAGTTTTTGTGGGGGTATTCATCACCTTTAGTGATAGCTCTAGTTATTTATGGATATCCATAATTCGAATTATGGATATCCATAATTCGATTTATGGATATCCATAAATAGAACTGAATTATTGATATCCATAAATCAAATAACGGATATCCATTACTCGATTTATTGATATCCATAAATCGAATTATGGATATCCATTATTCGGCTGATTTATGGATATCCTTAAATCAAATTATGGATATCCATAAATCGAATTATGGATTTCCATAAATTGATTTATGGATATCATTAATTTAGATCGAAATATGGATATCCATAAATCGAATTATGGATATCCTCAATTCGAATTATGGATATCCATTATTCGGCTGATTTATGGATATCGATAAATCGAATTATGGATATCCATAATTCTCCTCTGCAAATAAACCTAATGAATAATGACTGCTCCTTTTGCAAAAAAAAAAAATCGAATATTCCCGTCAGGTTTCCGATTTAGGTGTGTAATAAAAGCCGGGATGGAGGTGGAGGTAATGTAGGGTAGGCTTAATGGTGGCCTATGGTGTGGGAGAGATATGCTTTGTTTGATTTGATGTTTAACGTCCCCTTCAATACTATTTAAGATATTTTGGAGACGTTGCTTCCAATTATGTTGGGCATTAAGCCTTCATTGAGATGAAAAGACATCTCAATACCGCCGGCCTCGGTTGCTCAGTTGGATGCGCGTCTGACTGGTGATCATGAGGACGCGGGTTCGATACCTGCCAGGGTAGGCAACATTCTTCCGTGAAGATTGATCATGCAATCTTTTCTACGGTCATTCTCGCCCTTCCGCTGATTCAAGAAGGGCAGTTTTGTTTCGGAGTCATCAAAAAAATTTACACAACGAATACCCACTTAAACATAGCCTAGCAACTAGGCGTTAAAATGGATAATATGAAATTAAAATCATCTTTTGGATTAAAATGAATAATGCATGAACGTTTAGCTAGTCCAGTCTCTCTGGCTTAATTTTGAGATTACTAAGTTTGGAGATTCTACCAAAAAGACTTGCCATTATCAACAAGGTGATAAATTTTTAATATATAATAAAAATACTAAAATTGATCAGACTTTAATTATCAAGACTAGCAGAGATTGATCATGAAATCTTTTCTACGGTCATTCTCTCCCTACGCTGATTCAAGAAGGGCAGCAGTCCACATAGAGGTGATTCCAGAGGGACCGGACGCATTGGCTGGAATTTGCAGATCTTACGGCTGGTTCCGATATTTAACTGCACACATGGCGGGCGTTCAGCCTCTGGCGTCCGTTGCTTTGGAAGCTTTACGAGCTGAAAAGGCTGCACAGCAGAGAGGTCCCTTTGACTGGCCGTCATCTTCCAGCGATTATGAAGACCATGAAGATTTTGGAGATTTTTACAATAAACAATCACCAAAAGCTTTGGCGGTGATTTATGGATATCCATAATTCGAATTATTGATATCCACAAATCGATCTGAATTATGGATATCCATAAATCGAATTATTGATATCCATAATTAGAATTATGGATATCCATAAATCAGAGGAATAATGGATATCCATAAATCAAATTATGGACATTCATAAATCGAATTATGGATATCCGTAAATCGAATTATGGATATCCATAAATCGATTTGAATTATTGATATCCATTATTCGAATTATGGATATCCATAATTCGGTTTATGGATATCCATAATTCGATTTATGGATATCCATTATTCGGCTGATTTATGGATATCCATAAATCGAATTAAGGATATCCATAAACCGAATTATGGATATCTATAAATACGGATTAAATAGTAAAACGGCACCCCATAATTTTGATTCCAGACAATAGGACAAATAAGCTTTATGTACACACATCTCTCAAAATGGTGCTTTCATTTGTAAATTCATTCATGTGAGATAATGATGATATTTCGGTTGTTATACCACCCATGTGAGATAATGATGCGCTTTCAGTTGTTATGCCATCCATGTGAGCGACATTTGGCAAATTTGAAAACCGGAGTACGCGTGCAACAACCACCTGGATTTTATTTGACGCCCGGCGTCTCACATGTGACCACAGCAAGTCTTGAAACACAGCTGTTTGAGACCTAATGATCTGGATACAACGTCAAGGTCACTTTGGCTATTTTTAGAAAAATAGAAAATAAAACTTTGTCATCACTAGCGCATACATTTATCTATAAAATACACCAATACTGTGTATGATAATATCTCGATCAAGGCTGACTTTTAGGTTGCAAGGCACAAGGTCAAGGTCACTAGCTATTTTTAGAAAAAAAAAAATCGCTATGGCTCATTGATTGATGGATTTTAATAAACTTCACACAAATATTCAGTATGATGATTTCTCAATCAAATCAGACTTTTAGGGTGTTGGGATCAAAGTCAAGGAGGTTCTTGGTTTACCACGAATGTAACTTTGAACCAATTTTTATTATGTTTTAGAAATAGATCAGCTCTAACTGTGGTTTGTTGAGTAATAAATCACAGTTTGTTGGCCATTTGTAAAGTAGATCAAATCCCGAGCGCGTAGCGCGCGTGATTTGTCTACTTACAACTGACCGACAAACTACGATTTATTACTCAATAAATCACAGACTAGGGCTGATCTATTTCGATTCTAACACGCTGAAAATCGGCAATGATGTTGTTGTTTCCTTCAAAATCCCATAACTTTTCGCCATTGTTAGAAGAAATCCCGCTGAAATTATCGAATGAAACACATGCATTAATATCCTTTTCTAACTTTTTAGATGCGACAAATTAAGTTACACCGTCTAACGTCAAGTAAATCGACTAGTGACGTAATAAATTGGGAGTTTTTAATGATGCCACCTCTCACGCTCTTCCAATCTGTGTTTTTTGCAGAACAAAACACAGTTACTTTCCATTGCCTATATAGGCGCGCTGTGTTAGAATTAATATTTTCGCATTATGTATTGTTGTTATCATCAATTACTTAACAATTTAATTGATGTTAACATCATATATCACTGACGTCGTCAGGGTGATTGAATGTCAGAGTTACACAAGAACAGCCAACAGGTACAGAAGGAAATGGGACAAAACAAAGAAACAGAGGAATTTGGGAACGAAGTAAAGTCAGGAAACGGAATTCAAACAGGAAAGTTAGGCAGTATTATAATACAAGAACCGATAGATATTTCCGACAGACAACAGTAACAGATTTATAACTAGATCGCGCAGTCGATGGTATACCATCGCAAATACCCGCTTTTCATTAATATCACTAATGACAATGCATTAGCTAGCTAAAACTACATGTAAGTTAAAAAAACTTGCAAAAAACATTCTAACTGATAAGCAACGTTTCAGAAATGTAACTCCTATACTTAAGATAAGGTAAAGTCATACTTTTTGACCTTTGGGTTATGTTGAAGTCCACCAAAACTATCCCAATTTATTCTATATTCCAAAGGCCATCCAATAACCAAGTTTCAGAATTGTAACTTCAGTAGTTTAGAAGATATGGCAAAGTCATACTTTTTGACCTTTGACCTTGGGGTCATGTTGAGGTCACGGTCACACCAAAAGTAGCCCAATGTATTCTATATTTCAACCAAATTTTCAGAAGTGTAACTCCAATTGTTTAGAAGATATAGCAAGTTCATACATTTTGACCCTTGACTTTGGGGTCATGTTGAGGTCGAGATCACACCAAAAGTAGTCCAATATATTATATATTCCAAGTGCCATCCATTTAGCAAATGTTCAGAAATGTAACTCCAATTGTTAAGAAGATATGGCAAAATCATACTTTTTGACTTTTGACCTTGGGGTAATGTTGAGGTCATGGTCACACCAAAGGTAGCCCAATATTTTCTATATTCGAAGGGTAATCCAATAAGCAAAGTTTCGGAAGTGTATCTCCAATAGTTTAGGAGATATGGCAAAGTCATACTTTTTTACCTTTGACCTTGGGGTCATGTTGAGGTCAAGGTCACGCCAAAAGTAGCCCAATTTATTCTTGATGCCAAGGGCCATCCAATAACCAAAGTTTCAGAAGTGTAACTCCAATACTTCATAAGATATGGCAAAGTCATACTTTTTGACCTTTGACATTGGGATCATGTTGAGGTCAAGGTCACACCGAAAATTGACCAGTTTATTCTATATTCCAAGAGCCATCCAATAACCAAAGTTTCAGAAGTGTAACTCCAACAGTTTAGAAGATATTGCAAAATCATACTTTTTGATCTTTGACCTTGGGGTCATGTAGAGGTCGAGGTCACACCAAAAGTAGCCCAATATATTTTATATTCAAGGGTCATCCAACAAGCAAAGTTTCAGAAGTGTAACTCCAATAGTTTAGGAGATATGGCAAAGTCATACTTTATTACCTTTGACCTTGGAGTCATGTTGAGGTCGAGGTCACGCCAAAAGTAGCTTAGTGCCATCTAAATTATTGCTTAAGGTTTTCACTACCAGGTTAGTGATCCGGGGCCATCATGGACCTCTTGTTTTCAGTAAGTTTTGGGCCGGACAAACTGTATATAGAAAACCCGTCCATAATGCCGTTGGGCATTTGTTCTCATCTGTTACAAATTTAAGTATTTTAGACCCTGTCCCACAGAGCTTGCGACCGCGACGCGACCTCTCCACGACTTAAAAAATGGTAAACGTTGAGCGGTTGCAGAAGTCGCAGAAAGGTTTTATAAAGGTTGTAGCAAGGTCGCTGGTAGGTCGCCGATCAAATTTAGTTGCCGATCGTCTTTTGTGCATGCACAAAAGACTGACTGCGACTGATTTTGATCGCAGACTAGTTGCAATGGTTTTCTAGACGTCGCAGACCAATCTACGATCGATCGCCGAACAGTCACCGATCGATCCCCGACCGAATTTATGCAAATTTGCCTGTAAATTCTAGCAACCTTATTGCAACTTATCGGAGACTGGTCGCAGACCGATCGCCGACTGATCCGTGATCGATCCACGACCTATCGGCGATCGGTCGGCAACTGTTCGGCGATGGGTCGGCGATCGATCGGAGAATGATCCCTCATAAGTCGGCGATTGATCTGCGATTGATCTGCAACTGGTCGCCGACAAGCTGTAAAAAGGTGCCCCTGACTTTCTCTCCCCAACTCCACCATTAAATTTTCGAAATCTCCAAACTGAGGCCTTCTGGCAATTCAAGGCGTTATCAAATAACGTCTTCGTCGTTTCTGCCTTATACGTCTGTAGAGCACAAAGCCATATATACTGTTCACAAAAATAAGGGGATATTCGGGTTCCATCGAGCCCATGAGCCTAAACATTAGGAATAATCAAATGTCGGGTATACCATGTCAATTACGGGCATCCGTGGCCTAGTGGTTAAGAGCGCTGACTCTTGATCATTAGGTCTCTCACCGCTGTGGTTCGAGCCTCGCTCGGGTCATATGTGAGACGCCAAGTTCTGCAACGGAAGGTCAGGTGGTTTTTCTCCGGGTACTCCGGTTTTCGCCCGCCTCTGATTAACGATCGGCTCGATATGAGTGAAATAATCTTGAAAGGGCCGTAAAACCAAAACCAAAAAAAAAAAAAAATACCATGTCAATTGACTATCATGTGTGCATATTCTACCCTTGAGCAGTAGGATATTTAAGCTCGAGTGGCGTAGCACGAGGGCATAAATTGTACATGGGGTAGCACGTGAATTTTAACATTAGTGAAAACCGGTTTAAATGATGCGAAATTTCGATAAAACTTTCTACATCGACTGTTGAAGTGTTCATAAACACATTCGTTATTAGAACCATGATTCGGCTAACGGAGGCTCAACGTTGGAGAGCCGTTGGCTCCAGACCGGAAGTACGCGGTTGCAGAGCCAAATGCTATGAAAACGTCACAGTCGGTTGTCAGTCGACTATGGGCACGCTATTATAGGACAGGAGCAGAGTGGACGCCCGACGAGTACTAACGTACACGATGGCCGACTTGTTGTCAGTCAAGCGTTACGCAACCGGAGACTAACGTCAATAGATCTCTAGCAATATCTGCGCCGAGTAAGAGGGGTTCATGTCTCTAGGCAGACGATCCGTTATCTCCGATAATTTCATGAAAAGCAGAAAAAAATGTTTATGTTATATATTTACATTCTATGCCCCTCATCACTGGGTGAAAAAAATGCTTATAAAGCAAACTTTTAAAGCTGAAAAACATTTACATGCTGTTTTTTCTACAAAGAGCGGAAGAGCATTGACGTCACCAGCGCCCGTAGAGAACCATGGTTTAGAATAACGTCACGGAAAAGTATGACTCGATGCGTTCATGGAAGTATGAAATACATTGTGTTATATAGGTTTACATTATACTTTATACTTGAAATGTAAATATTAATCACTGGTCTCGCATTATGTTCAGTGATGAATCTGGGTTTAACTTGGACTTTCGTGGTGGTCGTAGAAGAGTCTGTTGTCGTACATGTGAACGTTATACAGACCCGGCTAATGTTGTTCATGACCGATATGCTGGCCCCGCCCATCGGGGCTTGAAGAAATAGATGGGCTGCATGATGCTTCCACGCAGAACTGAAACCGACTCTCACACGAGTACTGGTAAACCGCTTAGAGGATATAAGCTTGCCCAGGCAAAGCGGTGCGAGTCGGATCGTCCATGCTTATAAACCAATTTGGCAGGGCTTGAGATGTCATTTCATCTCAATGTCGGGTAAAAGTCCCAAAAAATTGGAAGCAACGTCTCCAAAATGACATTTACAGTGTTGACGGGGACGCTAAACCTCAAATCAAACAAAACATGACCGATATGGTGCAGGGTCTGTGATGGTATCACCATGACTGAAAAAAAAAAAAAAAAAAACAGACTTACATGTGGGCCAAGGCAGATGTTGGTTTACGCCACGGTCGTGGATTCATCTTTCAGGACGATAACACTAGGGCTCGTCGGACACGCGTCGTCAATGAGTACCTTCAACGGCAAAATATTCGGACAATACCATGGCCTTACCTCCCATCGAACACGTATGGGACATCCTCGTGAAATGAGTTTGAAGCCGCGATCCTCATCCAAGGACCCTGTGGGAGCTTGGTGCACCACTTCAAGAAGAATGGCAAAGGATCTTTCAGTTCACGATTCGAAGACTAATTAGAAGTATGCGACGTCGATGTATTGCCTGCTGTGACAATCGAGGCGGTCCAACACTTATTTAGGCCTTGTGAAAAATGGCGTTGACACTTACATGTAGAAGATTGGTCGCGGTGTCGCTACATTTAGAATAAATACGCTACATTTAGACTAAATGTGTGGTTCAATATATGGGTATTTGATAATGCATCTTGGCCAGGTTATGTTTTATATATTTCCAAATATTCAGCATGAAAGTAAAATATCCCCTATTTTTGAGAACGGTATATCTCAGAAACCGTTCAGATCCCCGCCCCTTAACCATATATATTCTTGTTCCTTATGATAAGACTCATTCATTGACACCAGCATGGGGTCCCCTGTTGCTGGGGCAATGTGCTGGGGCCATTCCCAGCATGGGGGTCCCTTTTTGCTGGGGCAATGTGCTGAGGTCATGCTCCGCCCCTCCACCTCATAAAAGGCAATATATCATAGAAACCATTCAAAATCCCACTCCATAATCACATATATTCTTGTTCATTGTTATTTGACACAATAAGTCACACCGACTTGGGGGCCCGCAGGGGCCGTTTCTCTCTCACCCACTTCATAAAAGGGCCTCATATCTCTGAAACCGGTCAGATCCCCACCCTTTAACCATATACATTCTTGGTCCTTGTGATAAGACGCATTCATTGACAACAATCTTGGGGGTGGGGGTATCCACTATGCCCCAATTTGCAAAAGCTGCTCACATTTTTTCTGCAAAAATACTGGCATATTTGCCAAATTAAATGATCAAAGTTTTAACGGTACGTTAACTAACGACGTCGTTAGTTTTGAACAACTGGACCCAGGTCCCGTCGTCTCGTGGCAGGCACCAACTGATTCATTATGTCCCCAACGTCGAAGAAGTTGGAGGGCATACTGCTTTTGTGGCGTTATCCGTCGGTCCGTCCGGTAGCTTTTAGCTCACCAGAGCCGAAGGTTGCGGGGGAGCTCATAGTATAGGCAGTGGTCCGCCGTCGTCGTCTGCGTCAACATTTTCAAATGGCATCTCTTCAACTACTTGGCCAATTGAAACACAATTACATGTCAAGCCTCTATTGGTAGGGAGAACGAAAGTTTGTTCTAGGGACTGAGTCACATGACCAATATGGCCGTTATGACCATATATGGTAAAAACCTTTAAAATTCTTCTTCTCGGGAACCGAACGGCCGATGACCTTGCAACTTTGTATGCAGCACTTGGGGCTCGGGACCTACCAAGTTTGTTCAAATGATAACCTTTGGCTGACCTTGACCTATTTTACGTCAAGGTCAAATTTGGTCATTTGTGCGGAAAAAGACAAAACAGGATTTTTCAGATTGCTTGATAGCCTTTGGCATTAGAAATGATATTTGCAATTAGCGGAATGGAAGTTTATCAATTCCAAAGGTCAAGGTCATTTACTGACCTTTGTTCTTGATGGCTCAGGATCAGTATTTTAGCTCACCTAAGCAAGAAGTGCTCAAGGTGAGCCATTGTGATCGGTCTCTGTCCGCCGTGCGTGTGTCCGTCAGTCCGTCGTCAACTTTTGCTTTAAAAGACTTCTTCTCCAAAACTGCTGGACATATTTTGAAATAATTTCACGGGGAATGTTCCTTGGGAGACTGTCTACCAAAGTTGCTCAATTGGTTCCGCTCGGGTGAACAAGGTGGCCCGCCAGAGCTAAAAATAAAAAAACACCTTTAAATCACTTCTCCTCTTTAATCAGTGGATGAATTTTGAAATTATTTCACAGAAATGTTCTTCGTGTGACCCTTTTCTAAAATTGCTCAAATTGCTGCGCTAGGATGATCAAGATGACCGCCAGAGCTAAAAATTGAAAAAAAAAAAAAACAACAAACTTTAAACGACTTCTCCTCCTTAATCAGTGGATAAATTTTTTTAAATAATTTTTACAGGAATATTCATTCGGTGACCCCCTGCCAAAAAAAACAACAACAAAAAAAAACGATAAAATCTTGTCAACAAAATACATGTATATCGACTATCTGAAAAATTCGTGCATTGCTACTGATGAGTAGATGGCCTGATTAACTTCGGAAGAAATTCGGAAAAAATATAAGAAGCCTCCATGGTGTAGCGGTTATGCTACTCGCCTTGTAAACCATGGGTCGCAGGAACGATTCCGGGCTTCTCCAGACTTTCGGATGAGTCTATAAACCGAGGTTCCGTATCCGTATGACATTAGCAGTTGGTGCGACGTAAAGTCTATTGAGCGCCGTTTTACTATTTAATCCGTATTTAAGAAATAATCTCCACGTACCGTGTGTTATCGTGATTAACACACATAGTTGGAGGGCAGATTGCGAAATATTAATTCACGACGGCGAAGCCGGAGTGAATTAATATTCGCATCTGCCCGACAACACCGTGTGTTAATCACGATAACACACCGGGTGCGTGGAAATTATTTCGATTCTAACATGATGCTAAACTGAAATACAGTAGTAACAAAGCGTTATCTTGGGGACTATTTTGCAGCGGATGTCGACAGAAGGAAATGTTTACATGCAACGTCACGATGACGCCAAATTGCACGCACCACGTTGACGACGTGAATTATCGCATATTTGCAAACGCTGACGTTTCCACTGGGTTCAATGGGAAAAACGTTAACGTCATGTTAGAATTATAGATATCCACAAATCAAATTATGGATATCCATAATTTGATTTATGGATATCCATAATACGATTTATGGATATCCATAAATCATCCAAATAATGGATATCCATAATTCGAATTATGGATATCCATAAATCGAAATATAGATATCCATAATTCGATTAATGGATATCATTAATTCAGATCGATTTATGGATATCCTTAATTCGATTTATGGATATCAATAAATCATCCGAATAATGGATATCCATAATTCGAATAATGGATATCCATAATTCGATTTATGGATATCCATAATTCAGATCGATTTATTGATATCCATAAATCACCGCCAAAGCTTTTGGTTTAATGATTTCTCCCTAAGACTTGTGATGGTTTATTGTAAAAATCTTAAAAATCTTCAAGGTCTTTATCATTGCTGGAAACTGATGGCCAGTCAAAGGGACATCTCTGCCGTGCAGCCTTTTCAGCCCGTAAGGCTTCCAAAGCAACGGACGCCATAAGCTGGACGCCGCCATGTGTGCAGTTAAATATCGGAACCAGTCGTAAGATCTGGAAATTCCGACCAACGCATCCTGTTCCTCATGAGGACTGCGCACCTAAGGACACCGAAAGTCGACCGTAAGATTATAATGATCCAAACAGGCAATCCGTGTATGCTTTCTGGTGAAAAATGCACATGGTCGTTATATATAGTATTAACATATATCCATATAAAACACTACTTGAGGTGTATGGAGTAGCAGGCAGATTCAGATATATCTCCTGGCCCCCGCCCATTGGGGCTTGGAGAAATAGACTTGGCTGCGCCGGCCTCGGTAACTCCGTCGGATGCGCGTCTGACTGGTGATCAAGAGAACGCTGGTTCGATACCTGCCAGAGCCGGCAACTTTCATTCATGGAGATTGATCATGAAATATTTTCTACGGTCATTCTCTCCTTTCTGCTGATTCAAGTGGGCAGTTGTCAGTTTCTGGCGAAAGAAACAAAGGCGTACGAGTCAATGGGCGACAGGGATATAGATGTCATTTCATCTCTATGAAGGCTATTGGAAGCAACGTCTCCAAAATGAAATAGTATTGAAGGGGACGTTAAACCTCAAATCAAGCAAAACATATCTCTCCCACACCATAGGCCACCACTAAGCCTACCGCAATACCCCCACCTCCATCCCGGCTTTCATTACATACCTAAATCGGAAGCCTGACGGGAATAGTCGATTTTTATGCCCCCAACTTTAAAAAAGTTGGAGGGGCATATTGGTTCTGGTTCGTTCGTCAGATCGTCCGTTCGTCCGTCCATCCGTTACGCTTTTGATGCATAGCATAACTAAAGAACCGTGTATGCTAGGGTTTTGAAATTTCATATATGGATTCCTCATGGAAAATTAGCTGACACGTATTTTTTTCTTGTCCGGATTATGCCCCCTTCAAGAGTTATTGCCCTTTGAAATTATTTTAATAAAATCTTGTCAGCAAGATCTCTCTATTTGAGCTAGAGCCTTGAAAGTTGGCAAATATATTGGTGGTGATGAGTAGATGAACTGATTAACTTTTGACAAAATTCCGAAAAATACTTTGTGAGTTATGGCCCTTTGTCATTTTGGTAATTTGTGCCCATTGTAATGTATGCTAAAAGTGATGCATAGCATAACTTTAGAACCGTGTTTCTATAGTTTTGAAATTTCATATATGCATTCCTGATGGAAAAAAAGCTGACGCGAATTTCCTCGTCCGGATTATGCCCCTTTCAAGAGTAATTGCCCTTTGATTTAAAAAAAAAAAAATCTTGTCTGGAAGATATCTCAAAAAGTATTGGAGCTAGAGCCTTGAAAGTTGGTGAATATATTGGTGGTGATGAGTAAATGAACTGATTAACTTTTGACAAAATTCTGAAAAATTCTTTGTGAGTTATGGCCCTTTGTCATTTTGGTAATTTGTGCCAATTGTAATGTATGCTTAAAGTGATGCATAGCATAACTTTAGAACCGTGTATGCTAGGGTTTTGAAATTTCATATATGGATTCCTCATTGAAAATTAGCTGACGCGAATTTTGTTTCTCGTCCGGATTATGCCCCTTTCAAGAATTATTGCCCTTTGAAATTTTTTTAATGAAATCTTGTCAGCAAAATATCTCAAACACTATTGGAGCTAGAGCCTTGAAAGTTGTTGAGTATATTGGTGGTGATGATTATATGAACTGATTAACTTTTGACAAAATTCCGAAAAACACTTTGTGAGTTATGGCCCTTTGTCATTTTGGTAATTTGTGCCCATTGTAATATATGCTAAAAGTGATGCATAGCATAACTTTAGAACTGTGTATGCTATGGTTTTGAAATTTCATATATGCACTCCTAATGGAAAATAAGCTGACGGGTATTTTTTTCTCATCCGGATTATGCCCCTTTCAAGAGTTATTGCCGTTTGAAATTGTTTAAATAAAATCTTGTCAGCAAGATATCTCAAAAACTATTGGAGCTAGAGCCTTGAAAGTTGGTGAACATATTGATGGTGATGAGTAGATGGATTGATTAACTTTTGACAAAATTCCGAAAAACACTTTGTGAGTTGTGGCCCTTTGTCATTTTGGTAATTTGTGCCCATTGCAATATATGCTAAAAGTGATGCATAGCATAACTTTAGAACTGTGTATGCTATGGTTTTGAAATTTCATATATGCATTCCTGATGGAAAATTAGCTGACACGCATTTTTTCTCATCCAGGTTATGCCCCTTTCAAGAGTTATTGCCCTTTGAAGTTTTTTTGAAACAATCTTGTCAGTAAAATATCTCAAAAACCATTATAGCTAGAGCCTTGAATGTTGGTGAATACACGTAGATTGGTGTTGATGAGTAGATGACCTGCTTAACTTTTGTCAAAATTCCGAAAAATACTTTGTGAGTTATGGCCCTTTGTCATTTTGGTAATTTTTGCCCATTATAATGTATGCTAAAAGTGATGCATAGCATAACTTTAGATCCGTATATGCTATTGTTTAGAAATTTCATATATGCATTCCTGATGGAAAATAAGCTGGTTCGTATTTTTTTTCTCATCCGGATTATGCCTCTTTCAAGAGTTATTGCCCTTTGAAGTTTTTTTAATAAAATCTTGTCAGCAAGATATCTCAAAAACTATTATAGCTAGAGCCTTGAAAGTTGATGAAAAGATTGGTGGTGATGAGTAGATGACCTGATTAACTTCGACAAACTTTGAGTTATGGCCCTTTGTCATTTTGGTAATTTGTGTCTATTGTAATGTATGCTAAAAGTGATGCATTCCATAACTTTAGAACCGTGTATGCTATGGTTTTGAAATTTCATATATGCGTTCCTGATGGAAAATAACCTGACACGTATTTTTTTTTTCATCCGGATTAACTTAAGAACCGTGTAAGCTAGGGTTTTGAAATTTCATATATGGATTCGCTATGGAAAATTAGCTGACGCATATTTTTTTCTCATCCGCATTATGCCCCTTTCACAAGTTATTGTCCTTTGATTTATTTGTTAGCGTAACCTTGGGGCCAAGGCCACACACTTTGAATTATTATTGTAATCATGGTAATTTTCGGTTTTATTGGACGGGTTTTTCAAAAATTCCGTCCCTTAAAATAGCGATGTCCGGTTGGGTGGTTGGGCGGGTGGATGGGCATTTTTTATTATTTTTTTTGTGTTGTTTTCTACATAAACACATATAAAGAGAGATTATGCCCCTACAAAAAAGTTGATATGGGGATGGGGATATGCCATTTGTCCTTTACATACATAAAAACATGCATGCATACATCGTTACCCTACTCCACTCAAACCTCCCCCACCACACTACACCCCACCCCACCCAACCCAACCATGCCCCACCCTACAACACCCCACCATAACCTGCTCCACCCAACACACACACATGCATGCAGTCATGCACAAATCCTTGTTGACTAGGAATATTTTTTTTGGTCTTTTTCTTCATAAACACATAACACAGAAATTATACCCCTACACAAAAGTTGATAGTGGGTGGTGATATGCCATTTGTCCTGTACATACATAAATGCATGCATATATTCCTACCCTACCCTACTCCATACCACCCCACCCTACCCCACCCCACCACATGGCACCCTACCCCACAACACCCACCCCCACGGCAACACACCTCAACCCGGCCCACTCCAATTACACATGCATGCATGCACACACACATACAAACACACATGCATGCATGCACACACACACACTGATGCTTGCATGCATACATGCAGGTACTCACACATGCATGCATGCATGTACACAAATATGCATGCATGCACACTTATGGACTCACACAATGTTATGCACACACACACATGCATGCACATGCAGGCATGCATACTTATGCACTCACACATGCACACACACACACATGCATAAATACATGCATGCATATATCCCTACCCTACCACACCCCACCCCACCCCACCGACCCCACCACATGACACCCTACCCGATAACACCTAACCCCACGACAACCCACCTCAACCCGGCCCACACCACTTACATATGCATGCATGCACACACACATGCATTTACACTCAAACATGTATGCTCATACACAATCACTCATTTATGCTTGCACACCCACATACAAACGCACATGCATGCATGCACACACGTACACTGATGCTTGCATGCATACATGCAGGTACTCACACATGCATGCACACTTATGGACTCACACAGGCATACAAACACATTAATGCCCATGCAGGCATGCACACTTATGCAGTTACACATGCACACACACACACATGCATGCACATGAAAGCATGCACTCACGCATTAATGTATGCCATAAGAAAACATAATTGCACACATGCACTCAGGCATGCACACATGAAATGCACTCACACATGCATGCGCTCATGCATGTACACATGCATACACTCACACACACGCATATACACATGTATGCTTTCATGCATGCATGTACGCCCACATGCAAACATGCATGCACTCACGCATGCATGTACTCTCACGTGCATGCACTCATGCATGAACATACACATGCATGCATGCATGCACACACATATTTTCATGCATGTATGTATACCCACATGCAAACATACATGCACACAAGCATGCGTTCACAGATGCATACATGCACCCATACATGCTTACACTCATGCATGTACTCATGCATGAAGACACACATGCATGCATGCATACACACATGCATGGTTTTATGTATGCATGCAAACATGCAAGCACACATGCACTTATACATGCATACATAAATGCATGTATTCACAGTTGCATGCATGTGCATACATGCATGCATGCACTCATGCATGAACACACACATGATTGCATCCATTCATGCACACACATGCATGCATCCATGCACACACATGCATGCATGCACATGCATGCCTGCATCCATGCACTCTCACATGCAAACATGCATGTACTCATGCATGCATATACACATGCATGCATATATATACACACACATACATGCAATCCCAACACCCCCCCCCCCACACACACACATGTATATTTTCATCAATCATTTAGACTTTGAAACTTCAATGCAAGTATCCATTTCTGACCTTGACCTACATTTTATGGTTCACTGACTTTGTAAAGTAGTGTGACAACCCTAACTTTCACCCTGATGTAAGAGTCTGTTTCTTTAGTTTCATTGATGATACTTGGTACATGCTTGCAACTAGGAGTGAAATTTTTATGCAGGCATCCATGTTTGACCTTGACCTAGATTTCATGGTTTGGTGACTTTGCGCCCCCACAGGCGCGACATAGCCTTCGGTGGAATTCTTGTTGTATGTTTTTGAGTCTTTAACAATATTTGTTGAATATTTTGCCATCTAGGGACAAGCAAAGGTTGGGGGCATTGTGTTTAACGGGGCTGAAGGTCAAGGTCGCTATGGCTAGTTTTAGAAAACTTTTTCATCGCATTTATTTATGCATGTCGGGCTGTTTTACACCAGGACAAATTCATGTTTGATACTTCAATATCCCTCATCCAACTAAGGCCCCCAAAGGCGAGCTATTTCGTCTTCTGACAACTCTTGATAACAATATATGCTAGGGTTTTGAATTTTCATATATGGATTCCTCAAGGAAAAAAAATCTGACGTGCTTTTTTTCTCTCTCATCAGGATTATGCCACTTTCCTGATCTGTGGCCATTTGGATAAATATGGATGAAATCTTGTCAACAAAATATCTATCTATCTATCTATCTATCTATCTATCTATCTATCTATCTATCTATCTTATCTTATCTTATCTTATCTTATCTTATCTTATCTTATCTTATCTTATCTTATCTTATCTTATCTTATCTTATCTTATCTTATCTTATCTATCTATCTATCTATCTATCTATCTATCTATCTATCTATCTATCTATCTATCTATCTATCTATCTATCTATCTATCTATCTATCTATCTATCTATCTATCTATCTATCTATCTATCTATCTATCTATCTATCTATCTATCTATCTATCTATCTATCTATCTATCTATCTATCTATCTATCTATCTATCTATCTATCTATCTATCTATCTATCTATCTATCTATCTATCTATCTATCTATCTATCTATCTATCTATCTATCTATCTATCTATCTATCTATCTATCTATCTCAAACTATTGAAGCTAGAGCCTTGGAAGTCAATGAATTGGTAGTGATTATTAGTTAAACTGAGTAAGGTTTGAATAAATTCTGAAAAAAGTTGGATGAAATCTTGTTCTGACAGTTGAAAATTTTGGCATTTAGGGGCAAGCATATGGTAAGGGGCATAGTGTTTTACAAACACCATTTCTAGTTAACTCTTACACTGCTTAATAAATTGAGCCAACCCATTTCTGACCAGCAATCACTGTTTGACAGGGTACCCGTTTTGGGGTTTCTGGTACCAAATGGGTTAATACGTAATCAATGCCTTGTCCTTTCTTAACCCTTCCATTCCTGAGCTCTTCTTTTTTTAATGACAGATTCTTTCTGTCATTCTTCGTCGTGCTGCATGTTTACAATTTTAACGTCCGAACTTCCGGCTTCCACTACTTTTGAAATATGACTCCGCGCAAATAGTCCGTTGTTTGTTGACTTTTCATGCTCGCTGTCTCAAAACTAAACTCTCGTGGCATTATTTCCGCATTTTGATTACATGTTTTGTTTCATTTGTTATCAAAATACAAAAATCATCTTTCTTAAATTACAAACAAAACGGGTAAAGTTAATTGAATATGCATGAGGAAAGTTCCCATTTTATACAGACGGCCGCATAATGGGTCATTGGCGAATCTTGGAGGCGGCGTCTAACCACGGCCTTCACTGCGGGCTTCACTGTTGTCGAAAGTTAGCCCATTTTTTTTTCTAAATTAATTCCTATATTTCTAGCTGACGCCCCTTAATTTTGAACCGGGATTTCGAAATGAAATCTTCGTCAGATAAGTGATAATATTACATTCAGTACAAAATGGGTTATGATTAATTATATTTGTATCAATACGCCATTAAAGTACCTTTGTATATTTTTAGAAAAGAAAAAAAAAAAACAATATGTATAGAGCTACAATCAGTGCACACCATTTAAGTTTCTAGATAAACTTTGAAAAATAAAGAAAATAGACCGTATAATAAGCTGTATTTAACTTTTGATTATCGGCCAAGCCGCTTTGTCTGGTCCTGACCCGCACACAACAGTTACAGGCCAGGTTAAGAGTTTACCCCTTCAACCCACGAGTTTCTCCAGTTCACTCTTCAGTCACTGAATTTGTACGCGTCCATTCTACACATGTAAATTGGGTATCTAGTCAATAGTCGTCACTAGCATGTCAAACCATGTAGAACCGAATGCGGTGTATCATTATGAGCCATCTCACCAGGTTCTACACTGTTTGCATCTGTATGTATCTGTACTTGGTTATAAAGGGCTGAAAGGGTACAGACTCATTACAGTTACATGACCTAATTAAATGCGAAGTACGTGACGCTAGAAACTTTACCGTACGGTAGCAAGCCAGCAATAATAAACTCCTAACAGTTATCACTGTCCAATTCTGTTGTATAGGTCTAAATAACTGAATATGTAAGCACAATGTTGTGATAAATAATTAGTCCCATGCCGCAAAACTTCAAACATCGCACAAAAAGTGTTTTCCTTTATTGTAGCGCACGACATAAGGCAGGTTCTTGACTAAGCCGCGAAACACATCTCAGTCAACAAGTGTAAGCTTTTACAAGAAAGTTGCGGCTATGTGTTTTCATAAAACTGGCAACTATCTCAGCAGGCACATGACGTAATTGTGACGTCACATCAACGTCGGTGCAACGTCATGACGTTGCATCGACGTTGATTTGACGTTGCCTTAGCGACGTGTGCCTGCTGGATAGTCATTGGCATGTTGTTTTTTATTTTATAATGTCCAAGTAAAATGAAGATGAAAGTGTTTAACAACCGATTCACCTCAGTTTTGTGAACCAAACTAAAAATCAGCACTCCAGCGCCATTGTCCTTTTCATTTAAGAAAGTAAATCTGAATTGTACGACCCGCAGAAAAGCGACCGACTGAAGTCGGTTGATTTTCTAAGAGTGCCCTAAAATCACCGTGTCATTCTGTCAGTCTGCCAGTCTGTCTCTCCGTTCGTAACCCGTTTGTGAAAATTGGTGATAGTGACTTAACCGCTTGGAATATTTAAACAGTTTTTGTCATACTGAAAGATATCAATGAGATCTAACCAATGAACTTGCGAAATATTACATTCCATTTAGTATAGCCTCGCCGAGGCGAAAAATGTGAAAATTTTCGAACTGCTTCTCCTCGGAAACCGTTGGGCCGATTGAAGTCAAATTTCATATGAAGCCTTTATGGGATTGGGGAAACCAAAATTCGCTCATGAGGTCCAGGTCACATGACCAACATGGCCGCCAAGCCATATATGGACTGTCTGTCTGTCCGTCCGTAACCCGTTTGTGAAAATTGGTGATAGTGACTTAACCGCTTGGAATATTTAAACAATTTTTGGCATACTGATAGACATCAATGAGATCTAACCAATGAACTTGCGAAGTATTACATTCCATTTAGTATAGCCTCGCCGAGGCGAAAAATGTGAAAATTTTCGAACTGCTTCTCCTCGGAAACCGTTGGGGCGATTGAAGTCACATTTCATATGGGGCCTCTATGGGATGGGGGAAACCAAAATTTGCTCATGGGGTCCAGGTCACATGACTAAAATGGCCGCCAAGCCATATATGGTAAAAACCCTTCAAAAATAGTCTAGAACCACTGGGCAGATTTCCACTAAACTTGATAAATAGCAGCTGGGACGTAGGCCCATCATAAATTGCTAAAATGGTGACCCTGGGTTGACCTTGACCTTCTTTGTGCCTAGGTCAAACTTTGACACATATGCTTTTGTATTGGAAAAGTGAGAATGCATTTTATCCTGCAAACCATTCAGAATACAGTACTAAAGTATAAGATATATTTTTGCTCCTTACGATAAGGCGCATTTATTGGGGGAGCCGTTTTAGGTCCAGATCACATGACCAAAATGGCCACCATACCCATATATGGTTACACTCATAAAGCTAAAAGCATCCGGCGGGTCATGCACTTCAGCTGAAGCACTGGTTTTTCATAGAATCTGTCATTTCAGTGCCTTTTGGCGCTTTGATTCTCTTCTAGCTTTAAGTTCAGTGGACGCGCCAATTGTTTATAGACTGGCACAAAGTGTATTCATTATCAGCCACCTTGTCAGTATATACACTATTTAAGAAATGAAATTTATTTTTCTGCAGTTCATGGAAGTATGAACGCAGTGGGTCGCGTGCAAAGTAAATGAACCCCGAAGGGGTTCATGTAAACTTTGCTAGCGGCCCACTGTCGTTCATACTTTCATGAAAAGCAGAAAAATTAAGTTTATTTTTTTATTTACATTATCTGCCCCTCATCACTGGGCGAAAAAATGCTTGTAGGGCAAACTTTTAAAGCTGAAAAATATTTACACGCTGTTTTTCTACAAAGAGCGGAGCAGCGTTGACGTCATCAACGCCGTAAGGAACAATGGTTTAGAATGACGTCACTTAACGTCACTGAAAATCATGTGATTAGATGCGTTCATGGAAGTATGAACGCAATTGTTTTCTATAGGTTTACATTAGACTTTTCACTGGAAATCTAAATATTTACAAATGTACCTGCATTACGATAAATCACCCGTACGACATAGTGCATTTTTCACATCACCAAAAGGGCTAAGTTTCTTATAAGAATCCTTGATATTTTTCTTATACATGCTCATAACATACGTTTTTCTGTGCTCGTTAGAACCGCCTCATTGAGGCGGTTCTAACGAGTACCCACAACCTAGGTCTTTGAGCAGAAATAAGAAAAATGATGAATTTCCATGTAAACCCCAGTCTATATAATGTGGGGTTTAGGGTGTGTGTGTGTGTGGGGGGGGGTAATTTCACGGACTTGTTAACGTGATGGATGAGTCTAAATAGTTGATAGGTTAACCCGTATCCTGCTGAATACGACGACCCCTTAATTTGCAAACGGTGTCTATCCAGTTGGGAGGGAGAAGTCATCTGATCAGGATCTACACAATTTGTCATTCTGTTTGTGAATTAACGAGTATATTATGTAACGTTACTTGATTGGTTGATAGTCAGAAATGGGTGTGGATTAATTGATTTAGTCGGCAGAATAAAAGCTAACAACAACTTTGTGTACTTTCAGAGAGGAAGTCTTTAAAAGGAAAAGTCCCAGATGTAACAAACAAGTACTTTTAGGTTCCACTGGGTTTCTGAAACTAAGTTTGTACACTAAGGTAAGCGCTCTGAAATTCAACGTCATTGCAATGGAAAGGCCAACGGCAGAGACTGTATCTATCAATATGGACGTACATGTAAATGACACAGTAAAAGACGCCACTCTGGATGAAAACATGAATGTCAGGGACTTGGATATAAACGGAATATTGGCTGCCCCTCAGAATGATAAATTCAAATCCGAAGACAATCTAGTTAAGCCTCACCAATGTCAGATCTGTTTCAAATCTTATACAGTGAAAGCGTCGTTGAAGCGTCACACGCGTATCCATGATCCTAGCAATGACCGGAAACCCCACCATTGTCCCCAATGTAATAAAACATTCCGGGAAAAAGACCATCTTCGACTTCATCTAACAAGAGTTCATTCAGAGACTAAGAGATTTGAGTGTCCAAATTGCAGCGCAGCCTTTTGCGCCAAAACTGGTCTAGTCCGCCACCTGTTGGTCCATGCTGAAAAGCGAGAGTATTTTAAATGCGATATATGTGACAAAGAATTTTCCGTGTACGAAAGTCTTAAATCACATAAACGTATTCACGACGAAAATAATCCATACAAGTGTGACGAGTTTGGTAAAATGTGCACAAATAGCACAGAGCTAAAGCGTCATAAGGCGTCACATGCCGGAGAACGGCTGCACAAGTGCGACATATGTCAGCAATCGTTTAGAAGTGCCGAAAACCTTAAACGACACCAGAATATGCATACCGGAATAAAACCTTACGTTTGTAATATTTGTGGCGTGAGTAGGGCCAGGAAGGATGAGCTTACACTGCACATGAAAGTTCACACTGGCGGAGAGATATTTTCTTGTGACATATGTGAGGCGAAATTCAAATCTCGTGGCGCCCTGAGGAATCATAAAGTAAGCAAGCATACCGATCCAGAATCTTATCCGTTTGTTTGTGAGAGTTGCAAGAAACGATTTTCGACCAAGAACCTGCTGAAGAGCCATTTGTTATTACATTCTGAAACTAAACAGTTTGAATGCGATATCTGCAACAAGTCATTCAGATATAGTACAAATCTGGCAGAACATAAACGCCGCCATATTGGAATAAAAAATGACAAGTGTGATCTTTGTGGAGCTGCATTCCTTAACCAAAAGGCACTGAAAAAACACCTCCTATCACATGATACAGAGAAAGTTTATTCTGCGATATATGTAATGCTAGAATGTCCAGACTTTTTTTCTATAAAACAACACGTCACCAGACATTTTAAGGAGCAGCCGAGGCCATATGCCTGTACGGTATGTTTCAAGTCCTTCATTCGACCTCAAGACCTACAGGTTCACATGTCTATCCACACAGGTGACAAAGATCACGTGTGTGTCACGTGTGGTGCCAGTTTCAACGTAAAGTCCAGTCTGACCAAACATTGCCGAACGCATACCAAAGAAAGACCGTACAGGTGTGTCATCTGTGGCAAAACATTCACTGAAATTGGAACTCGCCGAGTACATATGTTCACACACACTGGGCAAAAGCCATATAAATGTAATATCTGCGACAAGGGTTTTGTCAGTCAATCATACTGCCAAAGACACAGATTATTGCACACTGGAATAAGGGCATACTGCTGTGAGTTGTGTAGTAAACAATACACCCACCTTTACAGTTTAAAACAACATATGAAAAATGTGC
The DNA here is from genome assembly GCA_963580285.1 of Lucinisca nassula. Lineage (NCBI taxonomy): Eukaryota > Metazoa > Mollusca > Bivalvia > Lucinida > Lucinidae > Lucinisca > Lucinisca nassula. The sequence goes on along the minus strand of OY757012.1, from coordinate 70,703,315 downwards.
ACGGCAGTTCTTTCACAAACGAACAGACATGAGCGGGGCTTCATGAAAAATACGAGAAATGTAATTACGAAAACACGCCTATACAAGTACATTGTAATATTTATCGCCGAAAAAAATGAAAATTTTTAGATGAAAAATTGTGATATTTTTCTTATTTCTGCTCAAAATGTAGATTGTGGGTACTCGTTAGAACCGCCTCATCGAGGCGGTTCTAACGGGTACCCACAATCTCTATTTTAGAGCAGAAATAAGAAAAATAAGGTTTACCCATGTAAACCCCAGTTTTATTTTATAAAAGGGGGGTTCAAGGGGTCAAATAATATAGGTGTGTTTTCGTGATGTACTTTACATTTTAAGGAGCAGCCGAGGCCGTGTGCATATTCGAGCCAAAAAAGACGCCTAAATATCCAATCCATAAATGCCTAGCGGAACAAGTTGCGAAACTTACATATATACATGTACTCGTAATCTGGATTATTGTTTATCCTGTTTTAGTTCTGGCGAAAACAGAATGTGTCTTGGATCAACTTTATCCAGCCATTGTTGAGTTTTGTAAATCTTAACGATGGCATGTAAAGCTTTTTTGTTGTTGTTGTTAAAAGTAAAATGAAAACTTTGTACTTATGGGTCAGTCGTCTCTGAGTGAAGGCTGACAGTAAGATGCTAAACATGGATATCACGTTAACAAGTCCGTGAAATATACACCCCCAGAACCCCACTTTATATAGAGAAAACGGGTATATTTGTCTTATTTCTGCTCCAATACATAGGTTGTGGGTAATCGTTAGAACCGCCGCGATGAGGCGGTTCTAATGAACACCCACAACCTATGTTTGCAGTGTAGATAAGAAAAATATCACGGAGTTTCATAAGAAAAGTAACCATTTTAGTGACGACAGGGATTGAGATGTCATTTCATCTCAGTATCGGGTAAAAGTCCCACAAAATTGGAAGCTACGTCTCCAAAATGACCTGTACAGTGTTGACAGGGACGATAAACCTCAAATCAAACAAAAAAGCCATTTTAGAGATGTGAAAAATGCACTATGTCGCACGTGTGTGTTAACGTAATGGACTAAGACTGTTTTGTTTGCCACTTAAAAGCCATTTTTTTCGGCGTCTGGTCTAGATCTTAACTGTTAGCCAAGGTCCCAGTACATGAGTACAGTCCTTTGTGGGTGAGATGTTTATCAGTGTACCCAAAGTTGTAAAACGCAAGTATAACACCAGTCCTTAAGTGCAAGTGTACTACATGTATAACTGATTTGTAGGAAATCCAGGGAACAGTTATTTATAGAAACCAGCTGCGTTACATCACGAAAACATGCCTATATAATCTTGTCCTCTTAAACCCCATTTTTATATAGTAAAACTGGGGTTTACAGGGTTAAACCTTATTTTTCTTATAGCTGCTCTAAAATATAGATTGTGGGTACTTGTTAGAACCGCCTCGATGAGGCGGTTCTAACGGGTAGCCATAATTTATATTTTGAGCTGAAATAAGAAAAATATCGCAATTTTTCATCTAAAAATTCTTGTTCTTTTTTTTCATTCGGCGGTAAAATGTACACTGTTTGTATAGGCGTGTTTTCGTAATGAATTTTATCGCTGTGAGGTCAGCGTTTTGCGTGATAGGGTTATCTATAGAATGTGAACTGAAAATATGTGTTGAGCTTGAAAAAAATTGTAGTTCCAGACCCGACGCCACAGAATGCGGCGTCTGATCAGGGTCTACACAGTTTGCTTACAAATGGAAATGTTGACGTTCATTTTGCAGCCTACATTCAGCATTCAGAGACAATCGACAGTCATTACGATTACACACCCGTTCGATAAACTGCATTTTTACATCTCCAAAATGGCTACTTTTATGATGAAAATCCGTGGTATCTAATAAATGCTACAAACATAGGTTGTGGATGCTCGTTAGAACCGCCTCATTGAGGCGGTTCTAACGAGTACCTACAATCTATGTTTTGGAGCAAAAATAAGAAAAAAAAATGTATACCCCCGTAAACCCTAATTTTCCCTATATGAAGTGGGGTATAGGGGTCTTCATTTCACGGACTTGTTAACGTGATGGCTGTCAGTGCTGTGATATTTTTTTTTGTTTTCAGATAACTCTTCTTACACAGCATTTAGACGTGAAAACGACAGAATTATGTCTATAAATTACTCTTACCAGGGTCCAGGATTACAATCGTTACTTAAGTTAAGGTCGACTTAACGATTTAAGGAGGAATTCTTATCTTAGTAAAGTATTTCCTTAAAAAGTGCATTCGAAAGCCACCTATTTCATTTACTTAGCTAAGTATTTAACGTCGGATAAAGTCGTAATTTTGACGGAAATTTTTACGACGATTAGCACGTAAGTTTCAATTACACATTGATGTAGGCGGCCCACAATTTTCCTGCGATCTGTCAAAAATCACTTCTTCTGTTTGATTGAATGGAGACAATAGAAAATTTGATGGTTTAGTTTCCATTTCACTACATAAACCATGAAAAATGTTTTATACACTATAAAACGTGTTTCATTGAAGGATCAAACTCGATCACGATTTGTGCGGACAAACATTGGTCACAATGTAGCACCACGCCATATTCAAAACGCTGTTTCTACGGAGTCCCTTTAGAAGCAAGAAATCATACAATATTTGAATATACAATGTACAAACCAAAAGGCTTATATGCAGTGGACGGTCTGACTCACATCACTTTGCCTGGGTAGGCTTAGTCCTTTTAAGCTGTTTACCAGTGCTCGTGCCAGTGTGGTCAGTTTCAGCTCTGCATGGAAGCACCAGGCAGCCAAATCTGAAGCCCCGAGGGGTGGGGGCAGAATCGGTTTTATAGAGTCTGTCCATGATTCAACCCTTCTCATGCCGTTTGGCGTATTGCATAATATTCAATACAGTCTGGTACAGTAATAAATATATTCTGCACTATGGTGAAGAACAGGGAAGACTCCCGCAGAAACCACCCCACATGTATGTAGTTGATATAGTCATTAACGACTAGATCAAACATCGTGCAGACAAACACGGAGAAACCATAGCTCCAGTCGGAGTAAAACAAACGGAAAAAATGGGATATAAAATCTCTGTACATTCCATCTCGGATTGCCCCGTCTTTTTATGAATGAGGTCCTTATCTGCGTATTAACTTACAGTTGATGAGGCATAAAGCGCTCACTCACTCACCTCACAAACACACTCAATCACTCACTTGCACAAGCTTACAAAGGAGGTGGACGGACCCCCGCCCATCGGGGCTTGAAGAAGTAGAGGGGCTGCTTGATGCTTCCACGCAGAGCTGAAATCGACCCGCACACGAGTACTTGAAATCCGTTTAGAGGATCTAAGTCTGCCCAGGCAAAGCGGTGCGAGAATATAAACCCTATTGGTTTCAAATCAAACAAAACAAACAAATGGAGGTGGTACGCCTCAAACTTATTTCTATTTAGCATTTCAAGGCAAGGAGAAGAGTCATATGATTGGTTGTGGCCAATATCAGTTAGACACCCCAGTGACGCAAGATACACGTCACTTTGCCTCACCCAACCAGCACAAGCCGACCACACGCGACCACCAGTATACCACTTAGAAGGCTTAAGCCTGCCCAGGCAAAGTGGTGCAAGTCGGGCCGTCCATACATATACGAGTTTGATTTGGCGACAGGGCTTGAGATGTAATTCCATCTCAATGTTGGGTAAAAGTCCGACAAATTTGAAAGCAACACTTCCAAAATCAAACCTAAATAGTGTTGCGAGGACGAATCTCAAATCAACCCAAAAAAAAAAAAAAAAATTCTTTGTATTTAATAAATTTTGATATCGCGAATCTTACACAAATGGTCCTTTCATATGAAAGTTACGAAACGGGCCTTCGAATTGGATTTTAAATTTGATTTTATTGCCTTTACTATGACCATTTGCCCAGCAAATGTACATCGCTGACATACGTTACAGTTGTTCACGCCAAAATAGTAATTATTTACATTTCAAGTGTAAAGACTAATGTAAACCTATAGAAAACAATGCTGTTCAAACTTCCATGAACGCATCGAGTCATATGATTTTCCATGACGTCAAGTGACGCCAGTCTAAACCATGGTTCTCTATGATCTCATTGGGCGTTCCGCTCTTTATAGAAAATTGCGTGTGAATGTTTTTTCAGCTTTAACAGTTTGCCTTATAAGTGAAGAAAAAAGAATGTAAATATAAGAAATATTTTTTCAATGTTCATGAAGGTGTGAACGACAGCGGGTCGCTAGCAAAGTTTATATGAACCCCTTCGGAGTTCATTTATTTTGCAGGCGATCCTGTTCGTTCATACTTTCATGTAAGCAGAAAAATAAAAGTCATTTCTTAAATGCACGTGGCTTCATACTATTTCATGACAGTGGCCCCCGCCCATAGGGGCTTGAAGAAATATATGGGCTGCATGATGCTTTCACGCAGAGCTGAATCCGGCCCGCACACTGGTACTGGTAAACCGCTTAGAGGATCTAAGCCTGTCCAGGAATCGCGATGCGAGGCGGAGCGTCCATGCTAATAAACCCTATTGGTTTCATTGGGCGGCAGGGCTTGAGATGTCATTTCATCTCAATGTCGGGTGAAAGTCCCACAAAATTGGAAGCACCGTCTCCGAAATGACCTTAACAGTGTTGACGGGGACGTTAAACCCCAATTCTAACACAGCGCGCCTATATAGGCAATGGAAAGGAACTGTGAATTATTATGCAACAAATCACAGCTCAGAAGAGCGTGATAGGTGACGTCATTAAAAACTCCAAATTTATTACGTCACTAGTCGATTTCCTTGACGTTAGACGGTGTAACGTCATTTTCTCGCATCGAAAACGTTAGAAAAGGATATAAATGCATGTGTTCCAGTCGACAATTTTAGCGGGATTTCTTCTAACAATGGCGAAAAGTTGTGAGATTTTGAAGGAAACAACAACATTATTGCCGATTTTCAGCCTGTTAGAATCGAAATAGATCAGCTCTAGCCAGTGATTTGTTGGGTAATAAATCACACTTTGTCGGTCAGTTGTAAGTAGACAAATCACGCGCGCTACGCGCTTGTGATTTGTCTACTTTACAACTGACCTCCAAACTGTGATTTATTACACAACAAATCACAGCTAGAGCTGATCTATTTCTTAAATCAAACAAACAAATTTCATGACACTGAATATGAAGACGGCATATGATGGTTGTGAACATTGTATGCGTAAAAGTAGCAGGACATGCATTAGCGTTGGAACATGGACCCGCTGTGTCACAGGATCAGTTTTTAAATAACAGACAAAAGTAATATGCGCCAGCCTCCCCCCCCCCCCCCCCGACACACAAACCTGTCGGCCCCGCCCAACCATCGGGGCTTGAAGAAATAAATTGGCTGCATGACGCTTCCACGCAGAGTTGAATCCGACCGCACACGAGTACTGGTTACCCACTTAGAGGATCTAATCCAGCCCATAGGGGCTTGAATCTTTTTTGTTTTCTTTTCATGATTCAAACCCCTATGGCATGCCCAGGAAAAGCGGCGTGAGTCGGACTGTCCATGCTTATAAACCCTATTGGTTTCATTGCATGGGCGACAGGCTTGAGAAGTCATTTCATCTCAATGTCGGGTAAAAGTCCCACAAAATAGGAGCAACGTCTCCAAAGTTGACGGGGACGTTCAACATCAAATCAATCAATCAAACATACACACACCTACCCTGACAAAAACAACCAAGTCGTTTAAGACCCCCTTTCGCTTGTAAGAACCTTCCTTCACCAAACTATAAATTGTTGCCCTGTTACCAGTATTATACAGTATTATGTAAAGGGAAGTTTTTATACAGCTCTATCGGTCGAAAACTGTGACACACCAAGGGAGAAATACATCACCTCATCGCCAAGTCGACTTGCGCTACAAGGAGGAAAAAAAGTGGCTCGACCGGGACCCGAACTTAGGACCTCTTGTATATCATGCAAACACTTTACCGTCTGAGCTACCGAGCATGACAGATGATTTCGACCAAATAAAAGCTCTCGTGTTTGCCGTTGTTGATATATACACTCAAGTGTCAAGGTCAAATCTTAAAAGTTAAGGTACCTACCTGGGTTACCTTAAATATTAAAGTATTTTCTATGGTTAAGTATCGACTTAAACGAAAGAATTTCTTTGTAGTTCACTTTATACGACAGTTAAGTAAATACTTAGTTTAAGTAGGTACTTACAATTTAAGTACGCATTGTAATCCTGGGCCCTGGATATCGTACAAACGCTAATAGACTAGCTACTAGTCTGAAAACAAGTCTGATCATTTTTGGTGAGCTTTTGTTTGAGTTTTACGTCTCACCAACAGCTAAGATCATCTGGAGACAGGACCTCGGTTTAAAGACTCATCCGAAAGTCTGGAGAAGCCCGGGATCGATCTTGCGAACCTTGCTATACAAGACGAGTAGCATAACCACTACACCACGGAGGCTTCTAATCATTTTGGTATCCTTTATTAAATTACAATTTTATTATTTGGTAGAGTATCAAAGCTTATCATTAAAATTGAGCCAGAGAGACTAGATTAGCTTAACGTTTATACACTGTTCATTTTAGTGCAAAAGGGCCGGCATCGGTGGCTCAGTCGGATGCGCGTCTGACTGGTGATCAGGAGGACGCTGGTTCGACTCCCGCCGGGGTTGGCAACATTCTTTCGTGGAGATTGATCATGAAATCTTTTCTACGGTCAATCTCTCCCTTCCGCTGATTCAAGAAGGGAAGTTGTGAGTTTCTGGCGAAAGAATGTGCACTGTACTGGTTAACCGCTTACGTATAAGCCTGCCCAGGAAAGTGTGAATAGGTAAACTGACCGGCTCAAAAATGACCTTAATAGCGTTGACTGGGCCTTTAAACTCCAATACAAACAAACAAACAATTAAGTGCAAAAGATGATTTTAATTCCATATTATTCATTTTAAAGCCTAGTAGCTAGGCTATGTTCACGTTTGTGGAAAAGATGATTTTAATTCCATATTATTCATTTTAACGCCTAGTGGCTAGGCTAAAACGCTAATTGCGCGGGGTCAGTAACAGTCACGTGGACACCAATAGTCTAAAACTTTGTTAATGATATAAATTTGGTCCTGTGAAAAATAATCGAAACATACGCCAAAATATCCAATCCATTAATGCCTTTTGGCACAAATATGGACAGTGGTCAATGACAGGCAGTGTATACTGATACCACATTACAACAAGTAAAAAATTGCTCCATGTTGGAGCAAAGGAGGAAGCGCTGCGGAAAAAAAAACTTTTGTTTTAAACCTTTAATTTCATTAAAATGTTTCATAATTTTGCACGTCTTTAAAGGGTTGGACCTTTGTTTGTATTTGAGTTTAACGGCACAGTGAACACTATTTAGGTCAATATTGAGCCGATCAGTTTACCTATGGCAAGCTTTTATAAGCGGCTAACCAGTACAGTGCATATTCTTCCGCCAGAAACTGACAACTGCCCTTCTTGAATCAGCGGAAGGGAAAGAATGAAACATCGCAAACAGGACATAAAGAGCATTTCGCCGCGAATAAGCAACCGAATACTTCAGATATTTTGAATGACTTCAGAATTATCTCTGTGAGGTCTGTATATCACCAGTCAATGACACATTACCTGATTGGTCGTCATTATCCCCTCGCAACAAAGTTGCGGTGGATATATAGCATCTCTGCCGTGCGTCCGTGTGCGGGTGTGGATGTTTGTCCGTGTGTCCGGAACCTTGCGAACAGGATTGAAGACAAAGCCATCAGCGAAGAAGCATCAATCCTTGCAGAAGTGTTCCACATGGAGAGAGGATAAATCCTATTGATTTTCAAGGTCAATGGTCAAATGGAAAGCTCACAATGGACTTGCCATTAAAGACATTGTGAATGGGATATAAGACAAAGCTATCATCACAGAAGCACCAAACCTTCCACAAATGTTTTCCGTGTAGAGGTGATAAACACTATCGATTTTCAAGGTCTAGGGTCAAATGTCAATGCTACCATAAACTTAACATTTAAAACCTTGTGAACAGGATAGACGACAAAGCTATCATCATAGAAGCACCAAACCTTCCATAAATGTTTCCCATGGAGAGAGGATCAATCTTTTTGAAATTCAAGGTCACTGGTCAAATGTCAAGATCACAATGGACTTGACACTAAGAACCTTGTGAACAGGATAGAAGACAAAGCTATCATCATAGTTGCATCAAACCTTCCGAATATGTTTCTTATGGAGAAAGGATGAGCTCTATTGATTTTCAAGGTCAAGGCTCGAATGTCAAGGTCACAATGGACTTGAAATTAAAAAAAAATTGTGAACAAGATAGAAACATGAAACCTTCCACAAATGTTACCCGTGAATAGAGAATGAATCCTATTGATCTTCAAGGTCAAGGGTCAGATGTCAAGGTCACAGTGGACTTGACATTTAAAACCTTGTGAACAAGATAGAAGATAAACTATTTTACAGAAGCATCAAACCGTCCACAATTGTCCCCATGGAGAGAGGATGAACACTATTCATTTCAAGGTGTAAGGTCAGGGTCACAGGTGACTTAACATTAAAAAATCTTCTGAACAAAGCTATTATCATAGGAGCACCAAACATTCCGGAAATGTTCTCCATGGAAAGAGGATAAAGTCTATTGATTTTCAAGGTCAATGGTTAAAGTTCAAGGTCACAATCGACCTTGTGAACAAGATAGAAGACAAAACGACAATCATTGAAACAGCATACCTTCCACGGGTGCTCCCCATGGAGAGATGATGAATCCTATTGATTTTCAAGGTCAAGAGCCAAGGTCACAATAGACGACATTAAAGCATTGTGAACATGATAGAAGACAATTATCATCATAGAGGCATCAAACCTTTCACAAATGTTCCCCATTGAGAGAAAATGAACCCTATATGGATTTGACATTAAAAACCTTGCGAACAGGATAGAAGACAAAAGCTATCATCATAGAAGCACAAACCTTCCATAAATGTTTCCCATGGGGAGAGAATGAACCCAACTGATTTTCAAGGTCAAGGGTCAAAGGTGAAGATCACAATGGACTTGACATCAAAATCCTTGTGAAGAGGATAGAAGACAAAGCATTCATCACAGAAGTATCAAACCTTCCACAAATGTTCCCCATGGGGAGGGTGAACCCTTTTAATTTTCAGGGTCAAAGGTCAAGGTTACAATGGACATAACATTAAAACATCGGGGACAGGATAGAAGACAAAATAATCATCTTTGAATCATTCAACCTTCCATAAATGTTGCCCATGGAGAGAGGATGAACCCTATTGATGTTCAAAGTCAAGGATCAGATGTCATGGTCACAATGGACATGACATTAAAAACCTTATGAATAGGATAGAAGACAAAGCTTGCATCACAGAAGCATGAAAAGTAATATTTTAATGCTTAATAGGTCTAATATATTCAGATTGGATTTAGATGTTGATGAGTTGTATGCAGATGCGAGGGGTTGCCTTGTTTCTTTTTTAGCTTACCTGTCACGTAGTGACGAGGTAAGCTTTTTGTGATCACTTATCGTCCGTCGTGCATCCGTAAACAATTTCTTTAAACGATATCTCCTTTTAAACCACTGATTGGATTTTGACCAAACTTCACGGTGGTCCCCTTTCAAAGTTGTTCAAATGGTTCCGGTCCGCAGCACATCAAGGTCACAGGAGACAAAAATAGATTTTTAAAGAAAACTTTAAAAATCTTCTCCTCTAAAACCGCAAAGCCCTGGTCTTCGATATTTGGCGTGTAGCTTCATCGTGTGGACCTTTACCAAGATTGTTCAAATTATAGCCCTGGGGCCAAAAATTCCCCCGCTCTGGGGCCCTTTGGTTTTACATAGACTTATATAGGGAAAACCTTTAAAAATCTTCTTGTCTTAAACCAGAAGGCTCAGGTGTTTGATATTTGCTATGAAGCTTCGTCTTATGGACCTCTGTTAAGATTGTTCAAATTATAGCACTGGGGCCAAAAATGCCCCCACCCCGAGGCCTCTATCAAGATTGTTCAAATTATAGCACTGGGGCCAAACATGCCCCCACCCCGAGGACCTTTGATTTTACATGGATTTTACATTTTATAGGGAAAACCTATAAAAATCTCCTTGTCTGAAACCAGAAGGTTGAGGTGTTTGATATTTGGTATGAAGCTTTGTCTTGTAGACCTATCTACATGTATCTATCTATCTACTGATACTGCGTCGGTCACATTTGACCATTACCGCAGGTGTATATTACATACACTCCAAGTTTTGCAGGAAGAAATCCTACACAGTAATCATGCAATTACGGGTAGGGATCTTTACCCTGCATAGGGTATGGTTCTCCCTGCACAGGGGGCTCCGGTTAACGTCCCAATCCGAAGGACGGTGCACTTTATGACATTCCTTAATCTCTATCAAGATTGTTCAAATTATAGCCCTTGGGCCCAAAATGCACCCATCCCGTGGCCCTTTGGTTTGACATATATAGGAAAAATCTTTAAAAAAATCTTCTTCCCTGAACCTGCAAGGCCCAGGTCTTTGATATTTGGTGTGCAGCTTCATTTAATTGACCTCTGCCAAGATTGTTCAAATTAAAGCCCTGATGCCAAAAAATGTTCCCGCTCCGCGACCCTTGGTCTAATGGTCTAACATAGACATGCATTGTTTTTTTTTTTTTGGCTTTGGTTTTACGGTCCTTTTAAGATTATTTCACTCATATCGAGTCGATCGTTAATCAGAGGTGGGCGAAAACCGGAGTACCCGGAGAAAAACCACCTGAACTTCCGTTGCAGAACTTGGCGTCTCACATGTGACCCGAGCGAGGCTCGAACCCACAGCGGTGAGAGACCTAATGATTAAGAGTCAGCGCTCTTATCCACTAGGCCACGGAGGACCAGACATACAATGGAAAAACCTTTAAAAAATCTTCTTGTCTGAAACCAGCAGGTGTGTGATATTTGGAATGAAACTTTGTCTTGTGGACCTCTATCAAGAGTATTTAAACTATAGCCATGGGGCCAAAAATGCCCCCGCTCCGGGGCCATTTGGTTTACATATAGACGTGCATGGGGAACACCTTTAAAACCTTCTTGTCTGAAAACAGATAACTGAGGTGTTTGATATTTGGCATGAAGCTTCGTCTTGTGGACCTCTATCAAGAATGTTCAAATTATAGCCCTGGGGCCAAACATGCCCCGCCACGGGGCCCACTGGTTTCACATAGACTTATACAGGAAACATCTTTAAAATCATTCTCTTCTGAAACGGCAAGGCCCGGGTCTTTGATATTTGGTGTGTAGCTTCATCTAGTGGATTTCTACCAAGATTTTTCAAATTATAGCCCTTGCGCCAGAAATGCCCCCGCCCCGGAGCCCTAGTGGATTTCTACCAAGATTGTTCAAATAATATCCCTTTTGCCAGAAATGTCCCCGCCCCGGGGCCCTTTAGTTTTACATTGACTTATATAGGAAAAATCTTTAAAATATCTCCTTCTCTGAAACCGCAAGGCCCAGGTCTTTGATATTTGGTGTGAAGCCTCATCTAGTGGATCTCTATCGCGATTGTTCATATTAGAGCCCTGGGGCCAAAAAAGGCCCTTTGGTTTTACATTGACTTACATAGGGAAAAATCTTCAAAAATCTTCTTGTCTGATACCAGAAGGCTCAGATGTTTAATATTTGGTATGAAGCTTCGTCTTGTAGACCTCTATCAAGATTGTTCAAATTATAGCCCTGGGGCCAAAAATGCCCCCGCCCCGGGGCCCTTTGGTTTTACATTGACTTATATGGGGAAAATCATAAAAACTCTTCTCTGAGACCACAAGGCCCAGGTCATTGATAATTGGTGTGACGATTCAACTAGAAGACCTCTACCAAAATTAATCAAATTATAGCCATTGGGTCAAAATGTCCCGTCCCGGAACCCACTGGTTTCCGGGGATAGATGTAGAGGCGGTTTTAACGGGCATCTACAATCTATCTTTAACCAGAAATAAGAAAAAAAAATATGTACCACCATTAACCCAGTTTTACTATAAAAAGTGGGGTTTAAGGGGGGTCAAAATAATATAGGCGTGTTTTTCGGAGGAAGCAGTCATTTACAAAAAAAAATATATATATATTTGTGCCGCTTTGAGTTCAGGGTGTTGCCTACATGTTAGAGAATTATCAGGGTCCGTTATCAGGGTCTACATTGTTTGCTTAAGGTATAACTATTTAACCTTTTTGTCCCGTAAACCCCGAAAGGGGTAGGTACCTTGGTAAACAGTGCAGGCCCAGATCAGACGCCGCGATCAGGGTTCTACACTGCAAAACTTCAGCCTTTTACTAATAAATTTTGAAGGAAACACAACTCGTCACCCCTAAATTTTGAAATGGACTCCAGCTATATGTAAGCAGGAAGATTCCATTTGGTACAAAAAGGGTTAAGGGTTAAACGAAACAGTTCTACACTCAGAGATACTCGACCTATCAGAACTGCCAGTGCTTCGATTTATTTACCCTTTAACCCCTGAGTTTCCGGAATGCACTGTACCATCACTGACTTTGGGCACGTCCATTCTACTAAATATAGTATCTAGCTATAAAGCGTTAACAGGATGACAATTAATATATCCTAATAAGGTGGCTCATTATGAGCCATCTCATCAGGATCTACATGGTTGCATAAGTATCTGTGCTGGTCTTCAGGGTTAAAAGGGTTAACCTTTGCTGTAGCAACAGGCTTAATTATTACGCAGTAAACAATAATTGGAATCGAAAGGGATAGTTCTAAACCGTAGATTGTACCATTCTGTATTGGAACACTGTCATCTATTTCAAACACACATAGACATACCCTCATCTTTTTCAAACACTGAATTTTAATTTTGGGACAATTCAACAACGAAATATCAGAAGTATATTCAAGACTGTACTGACAGACAATAAAACAGTAATCAAAACCGAAAACCCTTTCGACGATTAAAACGAAAAACATAGTTCGTTATTAAAAGTCCAGAATCTATCAAAAATAGAATGCGAATGGCAAAACTTCAGATTACAACTGTATAATTAAATGTAGTCGCAAATTAAAATTGTTAAAAGTGTGTTTTAATTGTATCTATAATCCGAACTTCTGTAACTGGCAATTCGCTTACATCAATGAGAAGTCAAGTTATACATAGTCCGTGTCTCAAACTCATTACAAATGGCACTGCGTTGGTACGCAGCGCAATAACACACCCGTGCGACCTAGTGCGTTTTTTTCACATCTCTAAAATGGCTACTTTTCTGACGAAAACCGTCATATTTTTCTTATTTATACCGCACACGTAGGTTTTGGTTGCTCGTTAGAACCGCCTCATTGAGGCGGTTATAACGAGTACCCACAATCTATGTCTTGGAGCAGAAATAAGAAAATAATATATACCCCCGTAAGCACCAGTTTGTTCCATGTAAAGTGGGATTAAGGGGGTATTCATTTCATGGACTTGCTCACGTGATGAGACGCTTTGTAACGTATTTTAAGTGCAGTTATTCTTGCAAAACTTACAACAATAATTCACAGTCTCGCCTTAAATTGGAAAGCGACATATACATAGCTTATTAGTAAGAAAATGTCCGTTTCATATATGGACTTATTTAAATTTTACAGCAGAAGTATTTTGTTTTTAATATCCATTTTGTACGGAACCGTGGAAGGGACATACAATTTATTTTAATATGTTGCGCGAACAAGATGATATCTTGTACGCACAAGACAACATAATATCTTCTGCGCACAACTTTCTATCTTGTTTGCACAACATAATATCTAGTGCGCACAAGTTATTATCTTGTTCGGACAAGTTATTATGATGTTCGGACAAGTTATTATCTTGTTCGGACAACATATTATCTTGTTAGCACAGCAAAGATCTTGTGCAGACGACATATTATCTTGTGCGCTTAATATATTATCTTGTTCCCACAACTTAATACCTTGTGCAGACAACATAATATCTTATGCGCACATCACGTGAACAAGTCCGTGAAATAAACATCCCCCCTTGAAAAAAAAAATTGAAGTAGAGGCAATGATCCGGAATCGATACAATTAACCCACAGCTCCCATCAGAGACACCAAAGGGAAAGAAACACAAACATGAAGCAACAGACCCCAACGGATCCACCAACAGCGGAAAGCCAAAAGGACAGTTACTTTCCCACAAAATGGCTAAACGGCTATCCAAAATAAAATAATATAAGCGACACAAACACCGAAAGACAAACAAATAACAAAAATAAACCGCGACCGACGAACCGCCTTGGAACGGTCAGCGTTATCAAATTCCCAGTGCTAAATCGATTTAACGTGGCCGCAATCCTCGCCCTTACTTCCGTCGAGATTAAGACAAATAATTTGTTCAGTCCCCCTGAAGGCCTCACCAGTGCAACATCTCAGTGAACACAAAAATCAATCAACCACAGAGATGAAACAACGGTGAGGACTCGACAGCAAGAAACAACAGAAATGCTGGAGCAAAAGAAAACGAACAGTTGAACCCTACTTCAAAAAGAGAAAACTGGGGATGACGGGTGTATACATTATTTTTCTTATTTCTGATCCAAGACATAGGTTGTGGGTACTCGTTACGAGCAACCAAAACCTATTTTTGGAGTATATCATAAAACATTACGACAACACATCCGTGTGACATAGTGCATTTTTTCATACCTCAAAAAAAGTAATTTTATGATGAAAATTTGAAATATTATTCTTATTCCAAACATAGGTTTTGGATGCTCGTTAGAACCGCCTCGGCCTATGTCTTGGAGCAGAAATGAGAAAAATGATGTTTACCCCCGTAAACCCCAGTTTTCTCTATATAAAATGGGGTTTAGGGGCTCTTTATTTCGCGGACTTGTTCACGCGATGTTTTCAACGGAAAAGTAGCCTTTTTGGTAATATGAAAAATGCACTATGTCAAACGGGTGTGTTATCGTAATGAGATAATATCTTATGTACATATTACATGTATGTTGTCCGCACGAAATATTCCACACAGATAATATCTCGTGCGCACAACTTATTATCTTGTTGCAAAAGATGATATCTTTTTCGCACAACTTAATATCTTGTTCGCACAACATATCAACAATCCTCAGGAGCAAATTCTTTCCTTTAAGTGTTGAACCCTATTGACCTGGTAGACAAAAATACTTTTGAAAGAGTTGCCGCCCCTGAAGGTGTACCCATTCCCCTCATATGATTCTCGCATACAACAGGTTATTGTCATTTAATATGGTTTCATAGCTCAGCCATTTTGATGCATGTTCAAACATGCAAATAGCCATTCTGCAGTATATATATATATTGGAACAATGGTCAGAAGATTGTCTATTGGTGAAAGATGGCGAATAATTGGCATTTTCCAGTCAGGATTGGAGCAAACGGACACAGCCAGACGACTAAACGCAGAGCCAAGTAAGTCGCCCTTTGACTAAAATCGTCAAACAGGCAATGTGATGGATAGACCCAGGCCTGGTCCTCCACAAGCCACTAACTACACCGAGGGAAGACCGTCTCGTGTTTATTCTTGCCCGTCAGAACAGGTTCTGGTCCGCGGAACGGGTGCAACAAGGGCTTCAAATGGCAATGGGCATAGAGAACTTGTTAACAAACGGCTCTTGGCTCGGTGTCTGAAATCCCGAAGACTGGCCAAAAGGCCCAATTCAAGGCTACACTTAAGACTGAAAGATTGAACAGAGCAAGGGCGCGTCAGCACTACAGAATTCGGGTGTGTGAAAAAAGTGTAATTATGCGATAAAAGCAGGCTTTGCCTAGTCGTAGACGCGTGAGACTTCTTCAAGGTGAACGATAGTGATCAGGGTATGTGGTTTCAGGACGATAACGCCCGTTCTGACAGAACCTCTGTGATAATAGATGTGTATAAAAATTCACACCACATAAGATATATTCCGTGGCCATTTCTCAGTCCGGACCTCAACCCCACTGAGCACATATACGATGAGTTGGGGCGCAGGTTTTATCGACATGAACAGATAATTCTGAATCCGAGACAACTTGAGCAGGCCATACTGCAAGTATGGGGTCAGGTACCTAAGCAGTAAGGCGTAAACGTTTGGTGGCGCCGGTGTTTAAACGATGTACAGAGATCATAAGATTTGTTTGATTTGAGGTTTAACGTCCCCGTCAACACTGTAAAGGTCATTTTGGAGACGTTGCTTCCAATTTTGTGGGACTTTTACCCGACAGTGAGATGAAATGACATCTGAAGCCCTGTCGCCCAATGAAACCAATAGGGTTTATTAGCATGGGCGGTCCCGCCTCGCACCGCGGTTCCTGGACAGGCTTAGATCCTCTAAGCGGTTTACCGGTACTAGTGTGCGGGCCGGATTCAGCTCTGCGTAGAAGCATCATGCAGCCCATATATTTCTTCAAGCCCCTATGGGCGGGGGCGTCAGAGATCATAAGAAATAATGGCGGACATACCCGTTTATTAGACAACTATTAGAGATAGCTGGTGACAATAAAGTAATAAAATAGTATGCATTTAATTTGGACATGACTGAAGAGTGTGGCACAAGTAATTTTAAGTGACAATTGCGTATTTTGAGATACCAAACCTGGCATATTTGCTTTATAGTTGCTGTGGTGTAGTTCTTCACGTGACAATAGCGCGCCCCCATACAATCTAATTATGCCCCCAACTTCGAAGAAGTTGGACTGGGCATATTGCTTCTGGCCTTCCGTTACGCTTTTTGATGCATAGCATAACTTATGAACCGTGCATGCTAGTGTTTTGAAATGTAATTATATGGATTCCACGTAAAACAAGAGGACCATGCTGATCCTATATCGCTCACCTGAGCTAAGAGAGTTACATGTGGGTACTTGGGCGGGACACTTTTCAGGGCTATAATTTGAACAATCTTGGTAGAGCTCAACTAAATGAAGCGTAATATCAAATATCATAAGCCTGGACCTTCTAGTTTCAGATAAAAAATTCTTTAAGGTTTTCCCTATATATGTCTATGTAAAAGATGTGTATTGTGTGTGTGTGTGGGGGGGGGGGGCATTTTTGGCTGGCTAGTGAGTGAGTGAGTGGGCTTTTAGTTTTACGTCCCACCAACAGCTAAGGTCATACGGAGACGGGACCTCGGTTTAAAGACTCATCCGAAAGTCTGGAGAAGCCCGGGATCGATCCTGCGATCCCTGGTTTACAAGGCGAGTAGCGTAACCGCTGCACCACGGAGGCTTCTTTGGCTGGCTAGACTTTGTACAATCTTGGAAAAGGTCCACTAGATGAAGCAGCAAGCGTCCTACCAAATATCCAAGATCTAGACCTTTTGGTTTCAGACAAGAATACGTTTAAAGGTATTGCGTATATTTGCCTACGTAAAACCTGGGACAGCGCCATTTTTGGCCCCAGGGCTATAATTGGAACAATCCTGGTAGAGGTCCATCAGTTGAAACTTCAAACCAAACATCAAAGACCAGGGCCTTCTGGTTTCAGACAAGAAGATTTTTAAAGGTTTTTTCCTATATAAGCCTATGTAAAAACCAGTGGGCCATAGGGCGGGGCCATTTTTGGCCCCAGGGCTATAATTTGAACAATCAGAATCTTGGTAAAGGTCCACTACATGAAGCTTCATACCAAATATCAAAGACCTTGGTTTTCCAGTTTCAGACAAGAAGATTTTTAAAGGTTTTCCCCATATAAGCCTATGTAAAATCAGCGGGGCCCCACACGGGGGTATTTTTTGGCCAAAGGGTAATAATTTGAACAATTTTGGTATCGGTCCACTAGACGAAGCTTCATACCAAATATCAAAGACCTGGGCATTCTGGTTTCTGAGAAGAAGAATTTTAAAGGTATTCCCTATATAAGCCTATGTAAAACAAGTGGGCCCCGGCGCGGGGACATTTTGGCCCCAGGGCTATTATTTGAACAATCCTGGTAGCGGTCCACCAGACGAAGCTTCATACGAAATACCGAAGACCTGGGCCTTCTGGTTTCTGACATGAAGATTTTTAAAGGTTTTCCCTATATAAGCCTATGTAAAACAAATGGGCCCCGGCGCGTTGGGGCATTATTGGCCCAAGGGCTATAATTTGAAGAATCTTGGCAGAGGTCCACTAGACAAAGCTTCATACCAAATATCAAAGACCTGGCCTTTGATTTTAGACGAAGATTGTTAAAGGTTTTCCCCCATTATGTGCCTAAGTAAAACCAGTGGGCCCCGGCGCGGTGGCATTTTTTGCCCCAGGGCTATAATTTGAACAATCTTGGTAGAAGTCCACTAGGCAAAGCTTCATACCAAATATCAAAGACCTGGGCCTTCTGGTTCCAGACAAGAAGATTTTTAAATGTTTTCCCTATATAAGCCTATACAAAACCAGTGGGCCCACCGGCACGGGGGCATTTTGGCCCTAGGGCTATAATTTGTACAATCTTGGTAGAGGTCCACTAGATGAAGCTTCATACCAAATATTAAAGATCTGGGCCTTCTGGTTTCAGACAAGAAGATTTTTAAAGATTTTCCCTATATAAGCCTATGTAAAACAAGTGGGCCCCGGTGCGGTGGGGCATTTTGGCCCCAGGGCTATAATTTGAACAATCTTGATAGAGGTCCACTAGACGAAGTATCAGACCAAATATCAAAGACCTGGGCCTTCTGGTTTCAAACAAGAAGATTTTTAAATGTTTTCCTCATTATGTCTATGTAAAACCAAAGGGCCAAGGCGCGGGGGCATTTTTTGCCCCAGGGCTATTATTTGAACAATCTTGGTAGAGGTCTATTAGACAAAGCTTCATACCAAATATCAAAGACCTGGGCCTTCTGGTTTCAAACAAGAAGCTTTTTAAATGTTTTCCCTATTTAAGCCTATGTAAAACAAGTGGGCCCCAGCGCGGGGGCATTTTTGGCCCCAGGGCTATAATTTGAACAATCTTGGTAGGGCTCCACTAGACGAAGTATCATACCAAATATCAAAGACCTGGGCCTTCTGGTTTCAGACAAGAAGATTTTTTATAGGTTTTCCCTATATGCCTATACAAAACAAGTGGGCCCCTGCGCGGGGGCATTTTTGGCCCTAGGGCTATAATTTGAACAATCTGGTAGAGGTCCACTAGATGAAGCTTCATACCAAATATCAAAGACCTGGGCCTTCTGGTTTCAGACAAGAAGATGTTTTAAAGAGTTCCCTATATAAGCCTATGTAAAACAAGTGAGCCCCGGCGCGGTGGGGCATTTTTGCCCCAGGGCTATAATTTGAACAATCTTGGTCGAGGTCCACTAGACGAAGCTTCATACCAAATAACAAAGACCTAGGCCTTCTGGTTTCAGACAAGAAGATTTTTAAAGGTTTTTCCTATTTAAGCCTATGTAAAACCAGTGGGCGGCGCGGGGGGGGGGGCATATTTTGCCCCAGGGCTATAATTTGAACAATCTTGGTAGAGGTCCACTAGATGAAGCTTCATACCAAATACCAAAGACCTGGGCCTTCTTGTTTCGGACAAGAAGATTTTTAAAGTTTTTTTCTTATTTACTCCTTTTCGTTGCCATGACAACCAGAGTTCTACATAGAATGGAATTCTTTGAACAAATTTGAGAGAGGACCACCCACAGATCATTTCTGCCAAGTTTGGTCAAAAACTGTTCAGTGGTTTAGGAAGAGATGTCATTTATAGAAATTGTGGACGGACATCCGGACGGACGACGACGACGACGGACGAAAGACCGATCACAAAAGCTCTCCAGGAGCTTTCGGCTCAGGTGAGCTAAAAAGCTGGCCCGTATTTTTTAACGTCAGGATTATGCTCCTTTTCCTGAGTTTGTGCCCCTTGAAAAAACTTGGATGAAATTTGTCAGCAAAGTATCTAAAAACGCTATTAAGGGTGGAGCCTTGGGAGTTGATGAGTTGATGGCTAGTGATGAGTAACTGACCTTGGGCCAGTTGTTCAAAACTAACGACGTCATTAGTTAACGTATCGTTAAAATTTTGATCATTTATTATGGCAAATATTCTAATATTTTTGCTGAAAAAATGTGAGCAGCTTTTGCATCCGCAAAAGCTACTCACATTTTTTCAGCAAAAATACCAAAATGTTACATATTAAACTTGCTAGAATAGTTAACAATATGACCACTAGCGAGCTCGTTAAGCTAACGATGCTTTGAACAACTGGGCCCATAAGTTTTGAAGGAATTCATATAATACTTCATCAGTTATGACCCGTTGTTCGTTTTGTTTGATTAGAGGTTTGACGTCCCCGTCAACACTGTAAAGGTCATTTTGGAGACGTTGCTTCCAAGTTTGTGGGACTTTTACCCGACACTGAGATGAAATGGCATCTCAAGACATGTCGCCCAATGAAACCAACAGGGTTTATTAGCATGGACGGTCCGCCTCGCACCGTGGTTCCTGGACAGGCTTAGAACCTCTAAGCGGTTTACCAGTACTAGTGTGCGGGCCGGATTCAGCTCTGCGTGGAAGCATCATGCAGCCCATATATGACCCGTTGTAACTTTGGGCATTTGTTCATTGCATGCTTTTTGATGCATATCATAACTTCAGAACATGTATGATAGGGTTTCAAAGTTTATATATGGATTCCACATGAAAATAAAAATAAAATAAACAGCTGGCCCGTATTTTTAGCTCTCCGAAGGCCATGGCGAGCTTTTGTGACTGTCAGATGTCCGGCGTCGTCTTTCGTTGTGCGTCGTCCGTCGTGCATCGTCCGTGCGTAAACTGTGAACACACAAGAGGATACAGTGTTTTTCCAATCATCATCAAACTTATACAGCATGATCAGCATGTCAATATCTCGGTCAGGTTCGAACATTGGTTATGTCAGGCCAAAAACTAGGTCAGGTCAAATCAGAAAAACTTTGTGAACACTAGATGCCACAGTTTGGTCCGATCATCATCAAACTTGCTCAGAACGACCATCTTGACGATATCTTGACAGCATGATCATCATGACAATATCTCGGTCAGGTAGGCCCCCGCCCATTGGGGCTTGAAGAAATATATGGGCTGCATGATGCTTCCACGCAGAGCTGAAACCGACCCACGCACGAGTACTGGTAAATCGCTTAGAGGATCTAAGCCTGCCCAGGCAAAGCGGTGCAAGTCGGCCCGTCGATGCTTATAAACCCTATTGGTTTCATTGGTCGGCAGGGCATGAGATGTCATTTCATCTCAATGTCGGGTAAAAGTCCCACAAAACAGTGTTGACGGGGACGTTAAACCTCAAAATCTCGGTCAGGTTCGAACATGGGTCATGTGGTATCAGAAAGTAGGTCAGTAGGTCAAATCATAGAAAAACATGTGAAAACTCTAGAGGCCACAGTTTTGGTCCAAATATCATCAATATTGCTCAAAATGATCATCATGACAATATTTCAATCAGGTTCGAATATGGGTCATGTCGGATCAAAAAGTAGGTCTATAGGTCAAATCTTGAAAACCTTGTGAACACCCTAGACACATACGTTTTGGTTCAATCCTCCTCAAACTTGCTCGAAATATCAGCTGAGGTTGATAAAATCTGTCAAGTTTGAATATGGTCATGTTGGGTTAGAAAGTAGGCCAGTAGGTCAAATCATAAAAAAACCTCGCGAACACAATGCAGGCCACAGATTTGGTCCAATCATCATCAGAATGATCACCTTCACAATATCTCGGTCAAAATCGAATAAGGTTCATATCGAGTCAAAAAGGTGGTCAGTTGGTCAAATCATAAAACAAGAGGCCCATGGACCACTATGCTCACCAGAGCTCAGGGGGCACTGCTGACTGGCAGCAAAGTATTTTAATTAACCATGGAAGCCCTGCGCCCAAGGACGCTACAGATAAAATTTGGACCCAATCAGCCTCGTGGCTTCAGAGGTCTGATGTCGCTTGAATGTGTTGTTGCAGGACAACAGATGACAACTGACAATTTCCCATCTGTGGCAACCAATAGGCCTAAAAGAACATTATTAAAGGAACATTTCTACGTAAGTTTGACAAAATATCTTGAAAGGCATAAATGTCATTTTTCAATTTTCCCCATTATAAGTGAATGGAAACTCTTAACTTGCCATGGCAAACAAACCAAAGAGCCAAATTTCATAAACCGGAGCTCAGATGGGCATTGCCCAATGGCAGACATGTATTTTAACCTGGTATGATTTCAATCTACCAATTATAAACTCTCCCAATTCCCAAATGAGCACTCATGTGGACTGTATCTGAAATATTAGGTGTTTTATATAGTAGAGAGTGTGGGGCATGAACCCAATGGAGCCCTGGTTGGTGTCACTAAATGTGTCTTATAAAAAAGAACAGACATATATGGTTTAGCGGTGGGATATGTATGGCTCCTGAGATGTAAGGCCTTTTAAGCAGTGGAGGGATTCAGGCATGGTGGATTCCAGAAAAGCCCAAGATTGTTGCAACCTAATGCTGAACAGTTTCTGAGATATGAGGCCCTTTTATGAAGTGGATGGGAGGCCCCTGCAGTCCCCACAAGATGGGTTGACTGAATGTGTCTAATAACAATGAACAAGAATATATGTGATTTTGTGGTGGGGATTTGAATAGTTTCCGAGATATATGGCCTATTATGAAGTGGGGTCTTATCATACGGAACAAGAATATATATGGTTAAGAGGGGGGGGATCTGACCGGTTTCTGAGATATATGGTTTTTAATGAAGTAAAGGAGTGGGGCATGGCCCGTGGCACCACAGGGGGGGGGGGGGCACATGCTGGTGTCACTGATTGCATCTTATCATAAGGAACAATAATATATATGGCTTAGGGGTAGGGCTCTGAACAGTTTCTCAGATATATGGTCTTTTGTGAAGTTGAAGAATGGAGCATGGCCCGGGCGAGCCCTGGGGGAACCCTATGTTGGTGTCACTGAATGTGTCTTATCACAAGGAACAAGAATATATATGGTTTAGGGGTGGGGATCGGTAAGGTTTCTGGAATATTTGGCCTTTTATGAAGTGGAGGGGATGGGGCATTTCCCCGGCACATCCCGGGGGACCCTCAGCTTGGTGTCACTGAGTGCGTCTTATCATAAGGAACAAGAATATATATGGTTTAAGGGTGGAGATCTGAATGGTTTCTGAGATAAATGGCATTTTATAGGGTGGAGGGGGTGGGGCATGTCCCCGGCACATCTGTGGGGACCCCAGGTTGGTGTCCCTTAATGCTTCGTATCATAAGGAACAAGAATATACACATGTACATGGTTTAGGAGTGGGGATTTGTAAGGTTTTGGAATATTTGGCCTTTTATGAAGTTTTGTTTGTTTGTTTGATTTGAAGTTTAACGTCCCCATCAACACTGTACAGGTCATTTCGGGGACGTTGCTTCCAATTTTGTGGGACTTTTACCCGACATTGAGATGAAATGACATCACAAGCCCTGCCGCCCAATGAAACCAATAGGGTTTATAAGCATGGACTACTAGTGTGCGGGCCGGATTCAGCTCTGCGTGGAAGCATCATGCAGCCAATATATTTCTTCAAGCCCCTGTGGGCGGGGGCCAACCTTTTATGAAGTAGAGGGGGTTGGGCATGTCCCCGGCACATCCCGGGTGTCCCCCAGGTTGGTGTCACTGAATACAACTTATCATGAGGAACAAAAATATATTTCATTTAGGGGTTTGGATCTGTAATGTTTCTGGAATATTGGGCCTGTTGTGAAATGGAGGCAGGGGCATGGCCCAAGCACATCCTGGGGGACCCCCAGGTTGGTGTCACTGAGTATGTCTTATCATAAGAGACAAGAATATATACGCTTTAGGGGTGGAGATCTGAATGGTTTCTGAGATAAATGGCATTTTATGAAGTGGAGGGGGTGGGGCATGTCCCCGGCACGTCCGGGGGGATCCCCAGGTTGGTGTCACTTAATGCACCTTATCATAAGAAACAAGAATATATATGGTTTAGGGGTGGGGATCTGGAAGGTTTCTGAGATATAAGGCATTTTATGAAGTACTGGGGGCGGGGAATGGCCCCGGCACAACCAACTGAACCCCAGGTTGACATAAAAGCATATTGCTGAGAGAAGTTTACTAAAGGAACATTTCTATGAAAGTTTTGTCAAAATATCTGCAAAGGCTTTGTATATAGTTAATGCCATTTTTTTTAATTTTTCCCATTATAAGTCTATGGAAAATCTAAGTTGCCATAGCAACCAAACTAAAGAGCCGAATTTCATAAAAAAAAACACAAAACCTGTAAAGGCAAATATGGTGATTATTTTCATAAACTCTCAGCCTCATAGAGCATACGGTTTCTGAGGAGATGATTTTTTAAGTATTTTTTTTTTTCAATTTGGTTTCTATGGCAACCAATACAAATGAGCAGTAGGCCTAAAATCATACGGCAGATAGTAGATTACCTAAGGGTAATTTCTATGAAAGTTTTGTCAAAATATCTGCAGCGGCTTGGCAGTAAATGCCTTTTTTCAATTTTCCCAATTATGAGTCTATGGAAACTCTAAGTTGCCATAGCAACCAAACTAATGAGCCGAATTAAAAAAAACACACAAACTTTCAATCCCCCAACCCAAGGATGCTACAGATGAAGTTTGGGCCCAATCGGCTTAGCGGCTTCAGAGGAGATGTTGTTTAAAAGTGTTGACGTCACCAGACGCAGACGCAGACGGCGGTCAACTGCCTATCCTATAAGCTCCCCCGGAGTCTTCGGCTCTGGTGAGCTAAAAAACCTTGTGAACAATCTTGAGGCCACATGTTTGGTCTGATCATCATCAAGCTAAGTCAGAATGATCACCATAACACCATCTCGGTCAAGTTTGAATATGGAACAAGTCGGGTCAAAAATGGGTATGTAGGTCAAATAATAGAAAAAGAGGGCCATGATTGCCATGGACCGCTCACCTGATCCACACTGTACAAATACAATAGTAGGTTATACGAGGGCGAGTCAATAATACGATAAAGTAGGTCAAGGTCAAAGGTAAAACTCAAATGAGCACATTTGGGGTGTCTTGGGTCGCCGCGTGCGCAACAGACCGCAGCGTCGTAACAATCTGCAACAGCTTGGCCGAGCATTGCAAGAAGAATGGCGACGTATACCAAGGGAGATAATCCGTTGCACAATTACTAGCATGCCCAGGTGTCGTGCATGCATCAATGCTCGTGGTGCATAGACCAGATACTGATCCCCTTTGCAAAAAACTTTCCCTGTGACATTGAAGTTTCGCTTCTTTCCATTTGAATTTGGGGGTTCCCTTATTTTTTGTCCCAAGTATATACAAGTGTATATGCATGTTTTATATATACTCAAAAACATTGGTCCATGCACTTGACTAAACATGTTTTTTTCTGTACGCTCGAAGGATAGCTAAGGGCCCAATGCTCCTTCATGCAGCAAGATAGTCTATATGGATAGGCAGGCTGGTCTGATTCTTCGCTCGACGCACATTTATTCAACGGTTTATGTAGTTCAGGGATGTAGAGAGAAAATTAATATTTAACGCTACTTAAGGAACTGAACTAATCAGAACCCAAAGCCTATTTATTACAAATATCAACGAAAGACAAATAAACCATCATAACAAACAACAAAATCACAAGGTACAATACCAGTTAGCAGCTCTTTCCCAAACAGGTAGCAACTCAGTTACCTGTATTAAACTAAATAATTAGGACACATATGTGTCAAAACGAAAACATATAAAACAGAACAGAACCGAACATAAAACAAGAGGGTCATGATGGCCCTGGATCGCTCACCTGATCCATAGAGTAGCAAGTGGGCCCTGGGTAGGGCTATTATTGAACCTCGGGCTATAATGTGCATAATGTTGGGGGAGGTCTAAAAGGTGAAGCTTCATACCAAATATCAACAAAGGCTATAATTTGAATAATCTTGGCAAAGGTCCACTAGATGAAGCTACACACCAAATATCAAAGACCTGGGCCTTGCGGTTTCAGAGAAGAAGATTTTTAAAGATTTTCCCTTATATAAGCCCAAGTAAAACCAAAGCGCCCCGGGCGGGGGCATTTCTGGCCACAGCACTATAATTTGAACAAACTTGGTAGAGGTCCACTAGGTGGAGCTTTATACCAAAAAGCAAAGACCTGGGCCTGCCGGTTTCAGAGGAGAAGATTTTTAAAGTTTTTCCCAATATAAGCCCATGTAAAACTAAAGGGTCCCGGGGCGGGGGCATTTTTGGCCCGAGCACTATAATTTGAACAATCTAGGTAGGCGTCTACTAGATGAAGCTTCATATCAAATATCAAGACCTGGGCCTTGCGGTTTCAGAGAAGAAGATTTTTAAAGATTTTCCCTATATAAGCCAATGTAAAACCAAAGGACCCCGGGGCGGAGGCATTTTTGGCCCCAGCACTATAATTTGAACAATATTGGTAGGGGTCGCATAGATGAAGTTTCATACCAAATATCAAAGACCTGGGCTCTGTGGTTTCATAGAAGAATTTTTTTTTAAGTTTTTGGTGCAAAAAATCTATTTTTGGGTCCTGTGACCTAGATGTGCAACGAACCAGAACCATTTGAATAACTTTGAAAGGGGACCACCAAAGGAACATTCCTGTGTAGTTTGGTCAAAATCCGATCAGTGGTTTAGGAGGAGATGTCGTTTGAAGAAATTGTTTACGGACACACGCACACACTGACGACGGACGACGGACGAAAAGTGATCACAAATGCTCACCTTGTCACTTCGTGACAGGTGAGCTAAAAATGAGACCGCAACGAAAGAACAGCGGGGGAGGGAGTGCTTAGGAGCGGCGGTTAACCAACGGTTTTCTGAGGGGCTCGAACCATCATCCTCATCTTCCGTCTTTGTTGACACAATAAGTTGGCTGTATGGTTTGTGTAGAGGTCTCCTAGCTCATCAATATGTCTAATGGGCAACAATTAAAATCAGTGAAAGGCAAGGGTGAGGCCTCTGCAGTTACAATGTGTTGAGGCACAAGAAGGTTCTTTTGGTGACATTAACACCACTGGAAACCGGATCAAAGGAAAAACAACTACCGTAAAACTTCGATAACTCGAATACGGATAATTCGTTTACCATGGCTAATTCGAACTCATTCTTGGGTCCCTAGAGAATTGTTCCTATAGCTCTATTGTTTAGGTCAATTTTAGAGGTTTGTTTCATTTTAACTTATAGTGTATGTTGTGTGTACTCATTATAATCGCCTCATTGAGGCGATTCTAATGAGTACACACAGCATACATTTATTAAAAAACAAGACGAAAATATATCCTTAGGTCAACCCCATTATGTCTCAGGTAGCAGTGTAAGTAACCCTCAATAACTCGAACTACCCCTATTTCGAGCAAACTTGCATGGTCCCGAAGGTGTTCCAGTTATCGAAGTTCGACTGTAGTTGAACTCTGATGGGTTAAGAAACAGACAAGTGTCCATCCCCAATCTGCCAAATATTGAACATTATGTTGGGGCTGTCATGAAATCTGAAGCCCGATTCACTGGCATGCAATTAAAGAGGACGGCTAAGTTGCCAACCGCAACAGAGCCAACCATCAAGCACACAGACTGCCAAGGCCACCAGGTCAAGGCACCTGCAGAGTAATTATGCACAATTTGAAAGTTGTACGAGGACTGTTCAAATATGAATGCAAGTAGAACGTTTTCTCATGCACTAATGCGAAAATCACCTGGAAATAAATATCACAGCGTAGAAAAACATTTTACCTATACATTGATACTAAAGCTACATACAAAATATCAAAGACCGGAGCCTTCTGGTTTCAGACAAAAAGATTTTTATAGGTTTTTCTTGTATAAGACCATATAAAGCTTGCGGTACCGGCCCCGATAGCTCAGTTGGTAGAGTGTCCGCTCCGGGGAACGGGAGGTCTCGGGTTCGATCCCGGGCCGCGACATACCAAAGTCGTTAAAAATGGTACTAGCTGCTCCTCGCTTGGCACTCAGATTTACGGGGTAGAGCTAGGACTGGTCGATCCAGTGTCAGGATAATGTGACTGGGTGTGGTATCATGTAATGTGTCTGGGACATGATACTTCAGTGAGGCAGCACTATAAACGTGAGCATTGAGCTCCCTGTCGCAACCAGACACCGTCGTGATATGACTGAAAAATTGTTGAAAGCGACGTTAAACCCGAATTCACACACACACACACACATAAAGCTTGCGGTCCCCGAGGCGGGCCATTTTTGGCCCCAGGGCTATAATTTGAACAATCTTGGTAGAAATCCACAAGACGAAGCTTCATACCAAATCTCAAGGACCTTGGCTTTCTGCTTTCAGACAAGATTTTCAATGGTTTTCATTGCCTTGACTTCTATTTCCTAGGGCTATAATTTGAGCAATTTTGATAGAGGTCCACTAGATGAAGCATCACACTAAATATCAAAGACCTGGGCCTTGCAGATTGGAGCAGAATATATTTTTAAATTTCCCTGTAGTTAATGTAAAACCAAAGGGCCCCGGTGCGGAGTCATTTTCGGCCCAAGGGCTATTATTTGAACAATCTTGGTAGCGGATTTTTAAAGATTTTCCCTGTATAAGCCTATGTAAAACCAAATGGCCCACAGGTTTGGGCATTTTTCGCCCTAGGCCTATAAGTTGAACAATCTTGATAGAGGTCCACTAGATGAAGCTTCACACCAAATATCAAAGACCTGGGCCTTGTGGTTTCAGAGAAGAAGACTTTTAAAGATTTTCCCAATAAAACTCTATGTAAACCTAAAGGGCCACGGGGCGGGGGCATTTTTGGCCCCAGCGCTATAATTTGAACAATCTTGGTAGAGGTTATCTAGAAGAAGCTTCATACCAAATATCAAAGACCTGGGCCTTGTGGTTTCAGAAATTAAAGAAGATTTTTAAATATTTTCCCTACATAAGCTTATATAGGCTTTTTTGGTGTCAGGGCTATAATTGAAACAATCTTGGTAGGGGTCCACTAGATGGAGTTCCTACCAAATATCAAAGACCTAGTCCTTGTGGTTTCAGAGAAGAAGATTTTTTAATATTTTCCCTATATAAACCAAAGGGCCCCGGGGCGGGGGCATTTTTTCGCCCTAGGCTATAATTTGAACAATCCTGATAGCGGTCCACTAGATGAAGCTTCACACCAAATATCAAAGACCTGGGCCTTGCGGTTTCAGAGAAGAAGATTTTTCCCTAGATAAGCCTAAGTTAAACCAAAGCCCCCCCCCCCACACACACACACACGAGGCGTGATCATTTTTGGCCCCAGGGCTATAATTTGAACAATCTTGGTAGAGGTCCACTTGATGAAGCTTCATTCGAAATATCAAAGACCCGGGCCAGGCGGTTTCAGAGAAGAAGATTTTTAAAGATTTTCCCTTTATAAGCCTATGTAAAACCAAAGGCCCCCCGAGGCGGGGGCATTTTTGGCCCCAGGGCTATAATTTGAACAAACTTGGTAAAGGTCCACTAGATGAAGCTTCATACCAAATATCAAAGACCTGGGTCATGCGGTTTCAGAGAAGAAGATTTTTTCAGTTTTCAGTAAAAATCTATTTTTAGCTCCTGTAACCTAGATGTCCAATGGACCGGAACCATTAGAATAACTTTGAAAGGGGGCCACCTAAGGATCATACCTGTGAAGTTTTGTCAAAATCCGATCAGTGGTTTAGAACGAGATGTCGTTTGAAGAAAAAGTTTATGCTCGCACAGTCGCACGCATGACGGACAAAAAGTGATCCCAAAAGCTCACCTCGTCCCTACGTGACAGGTGAGATAAAAATAGGCTTAAATGCTTTATTTCTTTCAAGTAAATATTGTCTACGACTAATGGGACAGGACATGCTTTTACCAACATGGTTATTGGTCAAGTGTTCAAGTGTTGATTGCAATTTAGCACAGCATAAGTGCCGTGCAGTTAACCACAAACCATATTAAATGGTCTATACTTTGAATCCTCGGACTGGATGGATTTTCAGAGATTAAAATTGAACCAATATCATTAGTTTATTGTTTTCAGAGGAAAACAATGTCCCCCACCATACATGTATCTTCAACACACATTTGACTTTAATAACGTGGTTCAGGTCACCAAAATGTAAGCTGCAAACAAGCCATTATTTGGCCAAAAACTGACAATTTTCGGGAGCCTGTGACCTTAAAGATAACTGACAGTTTTCGGGAGCGGCCTATGACCCTAAAAAAACAGTCACTAAAAAGCTCAGATCGCCAGAATCTAATCAAATTCGGTAGACTGTAATTAAATATCGTACCGAGTTTGGTCAACATTTATCAATTCTTAAATGATAATGGGTACAGATAAGCCTTTCTTTTTTTGGCCATAAAACAACAGGTTTCGGGAGCCCTTGACCGTAACGTACAGATAACCCATTTTGACCCAAAATTAGCTGTTTTGGGTTCAAGAAAGGTCAGGATCACCAAATTCTAATCAAATCTGCGGTATGTTGTATTGATATTGTACCCAGTTTGAATAAAATTAATCAATCCATTCATGATATAGTACAGACAAGCCATATTTACCCCCAAAAATGGGACTTACGACCTTGAAAAACGGTCAAGGTCACCAAAATTTATTCAAATCTGCGTTATGTTGTAATGACACATTGTACCAAGTTTGACTAAAATTAATCAACTCGATAATGAGATACAGAGCAGACAAGCTATTGTGGTCCAAAATTAACTGTTTTCTTTTTTTTTTGGGGGGGGGGGGGCTGTGACCTTGTAAAAAGGTCAAGGTCACCAAAATATAATCAAATCTGCGGAATATGTAATTATATACTGTACCGAGTGACTAAAATTGGTCAATGCGTTAATGAGATAAGATTGTAGACAAGCCATTTCAGGCCCACACATTGACTGTTTTTGGGGGTCTGTGACCTTGAAAAAAAGTCAAGGTCACCAAAATCTAATTAAATCTGTGGTATATACATTACGAAAACACGCCTATACAAATAGTGTAAATTTTACCGCCGAAAATACGAACATTTTAAAATGAAAAATTGTGATATTTTTCTTATTTCTGCTCAAAGTATAGATTGGTACTCGTTAGAACCGCCTCATCGAGGTGGTTCTAACGAGTACCCACAATCTATATTTTGAGCAGAGATAAGAACAATAAGATATACTCCTGTAAACCC
Source organism: Lucinisca nassula (assembly GCA_963580285.1). Classification (NCBI taxonomy): domain Eukaryota; kingdom Metazoa; phylum Mollusca; class Bivalvia; order Lucinida; family Lucinidae; genus Lucinisca; species Lucinisca nassula. The sequence goes on along the minus strand of OY757012.1, from coordinate 70,672,158 downwards.
CAGTTTTACTATATAAAAGTGGGGTTAGAGTGGATCAAAATTATATAGGCGTGTTTTCGTGATGGTAATGATATATTGTACCCAGTTTGACTTAAATTAATCAATTCTTTAATGAGATAGGGCGCTGACAAATCATTTTTTGCCAAAATTGACTGTTTTTGGGGCCTGTGACCTTGAAAAATAGGTCAAGGTCACCAAAATCTAATCAAATCGTATGCTGTAATGATATATTGTACAACGCTTGACTAAAATCAATCAATTCGTAAATGAGATAGAGTGCAGACAAGCCATTTTTGCCTAAAATTGACTGTTTTGGGGGGGCCTGTCACCGTGAAAAACAGATCTAGGTCACCAAAATCTTTTCAAATCTGGGGTATATTGCAATAAAACATTGTACCACATTTGACTAAAATTGGTCAATTAGTTTATGAGATAGAGTGCAGACATGTCATTTTTGGCTCAAAATTGACTGTTCGGGTGTGTGTGTGTGTGTGGGGGGGCTATGACCTTGAAAAAAGGTCATGGTTACCAAAATCTAATCAAATCTGCAGTATGTTGTAATGATATATTCTATCAAGTTTGACTAAAATTGGTCAATTTATTAATAAGACAGAGTACAAACAAGCCATGTTTGGCCCCAAAATGACTGTTTCGAAAATTATGACTCTGTTCCCCCATCCTAATGATGTAACAATGCAAGTTTGGTCAAAATCCATCAATAGGTTTAGGAGATACCGACGCTAACGGAATCCGCACCAAAAACAATATGACCCCCGGTGGGGGACATAATAATCTGACTTTGCATGTGATCGAGCTTCAGTACAGTTTGAGTAAAGATCAGCGGATATGAACATTTTTCCAGGAACCCTGCATGATTTCTCCACGTCCTCCGCCAGATGACATCCTATTTCAGAGCCAGCAAACATACTTACTATGCGGTTTTATCTTCAAATTTTCCATCATCAAACTTGAACTGTCGCTATTTTTTACCAAAACCGATACAGTTTTGACCGATTGACCATGCATCAAATGATATTAGTAGAATGCCACCCAAGGTACATTCATGTAAAATTATTTTGAAATCCATATACTCGTTTAGGAAAAAATGTCAAATGAGTAAATTTTTGACACTCCATTTAAAGATGTTTTTTGTTCTTCTAATTTAAGCTCTAGCCGCCATGTTGTCCAGCGAGGCGGAGCAGTTTTAGCAACTTTGGAAGGGGGGTCACAAAATGAACATTTATGTGCATTTTAATCGGGTCAATGGCCTAGGAAAGAAGGAGAAGATTTTTTTTTTTTTTTTTTTTATATGTTTAGCCCCAGCTGCCATTTTCTTTAGCGGTCGGTAACCATTTTATTCGCCCCCCGGCCACCGGGGTTTAACCAAATAGATGAGCTGTATGATGCTGCCACGCAGAGCTGAAACCGACCGCACACGAGTACTGGTAAACTGCTTACAGGATCTACGTCTGCCCAGGCAAAGCGGTGCGAGTCGGTCCGCACTACTTACAAACCCTATTGGTTACATTGGGCGACAGGGCTTGAGATATCATTTAATCTTAATGTCGGATTAAAATTGGAAGCAACATATCCAAAATGACCTATTCAGTGTTGACGGGGACGTTAAACCTCAAACCGACCAAACAAAGGTAACCATTTTATCAATTTTCGTAGAGGGTCACCCAAGGAACATTCATGTGAAATTATTTCAAAATAAAAGTGATGACAATGATCAAGAATAGATACAATTAAGCCACAGCTCCCATCAGTGACACTAAAGGGAAAGAAGCACAAACATGAAATAGCTAGACCCCAATGGAAACATCAATAGCGAAAAGCCAAAAGGACAGTTACTTTCCCACAACATGGCCTATTGGTTATCCAAAACAAAATGATATAAGCGATACAAACTGTCAAAGACAAACCAAAACAAAATAAACCGCGACAGAAGAACCGCCTTGGAACGGTTAGTGAAACGAATTCCACTGGGGGCCTTAAATCTATTTTACGCAGTTGCAATCCTCGCTCCTACTTCCTTCACGATTTAGACAAATAATTTGTTCAGTCCGCATGAAGGCCTCCTAACATCTCCGAGAACACAAAAATCAAACAACCACAGAGATGAAACAACGGTGAGGACCCGACAGCAAGAATCCACTGAAATACTGGAGCAAAAGAAAACCAACAGCCGAGTTAGACTCCGATGGGCCCGACCAGAGACATAGCATCAGGCACCAACCAACATTACCCGAATTTCCATTTAATTCTCAGTAAGCCTATACGCTGGAACCATCATAGAATCCGAGACCTGACCCACGGGCGTGCAATTACGGGGGGGGGGGGGGGGGGGGCGGAGCAAAGTTGTCAACCGTGATTGGATCAACCACCATGCATGTACTCTGTCGTATAATATTTATGTTGTACCCAATCTTTTTATATCGAAGAATGATTTAACGAAATTGGGTGCTGAGTCATTGCAATTATATATTAGACTCCATAAAATTCGGGTTCCGATAGACCTTGTTGCAGAATAGATTTAAGTCCAACATTGAATTTTGAAAATAAATCGGAGTGACGTCTATACAAATTTGAAAAGGCTTTGCGTAGTTTATGATACCGATAACCCTGATTAAGAAGTCCATCAGTCAACAATTTATTACGAGTGTTGAAGCCAGGTACATGACTAGACACTCTGGCAAATCGAATTGCGAAATATAAACGCCATAGGATGCCGCACGAGGAAAATCAAAACCTATTCAGCACTTTAGGAGGAGAAATCATATGAGTAAATTGTTTATGCAAGACGCCGTTCGACATACACAGGGGTATCACAATAGCTAACCAGGAGCACGAAGTGCTTAGTTTGGCTTAAATGCATTTCCACACTTGAAATTTTTATTCAAGAGATAACAAAGTTATGGTAGTTTGAACTTCTGAATTGCTATTAAACAAGCTAACGTCACTAATGTTGAAAGCTGACGCTATCCGATAATTGAGAACACCATGACGTCAAAAGCCTCGTATGAGCTGTCCCATATGGAAGCCAATTTGAGACAGATTTCTGCTCCCCATGGGTGCCCATGTTAAAATGATTTCGCCACTAACAAGTGAAAAAGAAATGTCTAGGTCTCATGGGCATTGGTGTGTGAGAAATGTTTCTTGCATGACATTTGCTTTAAATATTAAGTTATAGTTTTCTATATCTTATTTTAAGTCTTCTTGGATGAAAAGCATATTTGTTTTTGAATACTGCGTAAGGATATGCGGTTAGCCGAACCGCATGTTTCACTTAAGTTCTATTTTCCTACATAACTGAAATTCTAGAGCAGAGATTCATTAACTAACACTTCTCCTACATTTATGTCGCTGAAACTCCATCTAATAGTGAATTATTCATCAACATTCCTCTTGCATTTATGTCGTTTTAAGTCTCTTTGATAGTGAAAACATCTGCAACATTTTTCACAGGTGTTGTTATCTTCTGCCACATGCGTTTTCTGATAGTGGATTGCCCTGCTGCAAGAATGGGTGAATTGTTTATCACACAAATCACATTGAAACGTCTTAATACCCATGTGCATCATCTGGTGTCTGTCTCGATACTTGGGGCTGATAAAACATTTCCCACAGACAGTACATTTATGGGGTTTGTTTCCGGTGTGTTTAAACATGTGGTTCCTTAGTGTCCCTGAATCTGTAAATCTTATGTGACAAACAGAACATTTATATGGTTTCTCTTTAGTATGTACTCTGAGATGTTTTGTCAGACTCGACTTCACAGAAAAACTGACACCACAGAATGTACATTTATGGTTTTTCTCCCCAGTGTGAGTAAACATGTGTACCTTCAGGTCAACCGACCTTGTAAATGATTTAGAACATAACACACAAACACATGGGCGTGGCGTTTCACCGAAATGTCTGATGATGTGCTTTTTCATACCACCAAACCTGGTGAACTTGGCATTACAAATATCACAAGTGTAATTTTTGTCCTTAGAGTGCCTAGTCATGTGTATACCGAGAGATTTCTTGTCAATAAAACACATATCGCAGAGATCGCATGAGTACGGTTTAACAGAAAGATGTCTCCGTTTGTGTTCTGATAGGTTCGTTTTATATCTGAAAAGTTTATCACAGATGTCACATTTCAATTTCTTTTCGTAATGAACAAGCATATGACTGTCTAAGTTTTTCTTGATTGGAAACTTCTTGTTGCAAATTTCACAACTGAACTGGAAACACTCCTCATCCGCATGTTTGCTAAGTTTGTGTTCATGTAGCCCCTTCTTAGATTTGAACTCTCTGCCACAGACATCACACTTCTCAATGTCATGTTCTCCAAAATGAAATTCCATGTGCCTTTTGAGATAGTCCTTCCTTGAGAAAATAGCCCCACAATGGCTACAGGAGCATGATCTAAAGCCATTATGAATCAAAGTATGTCTGTTCAGACTGCTTTTACTGGACAACAGTTTATGACAAATTTTGCATTCAAAATTCTTATCGCCTGTATGTGTAACCTGATGAAGTCTTAGCGTGGATCCGTTACTGCAGGGTTTTCCACACAAATCACACCTATAGCGACTATTTACGTCATGTAAGCGCATATGGGAGTTGAGAGACCTATGATCAATGAAACGCTTTTTACAAACAACGCAATGGAAATCACGTGTCCCTATATGAATGCGGAAGTGACATTTCAATTCGTGTTGGGTGAGAAAGGATGCACTGCAGAAGGTACATTTGTGTGATTTATATCCAATATGAGTAAGGATATGACGCTGAAGCTGTTTTTCTTCTCGGAAGGCTTTATCACACAGATTACAGCTATGAGGTCTAACTGAGTCATTCCGGGTATGTAGTTTAGTATGACGTTTGAGGGAGGATTTAGCAGTAAAGTACGCACTGCAAACTTTGCACTGAAACCGTTTACCGCACCAGAGCATCCGCAACTATTATTGACATTTATGCCGTTGGCGCAAAGGATTAAGCCTTTTACTGTGCGCTGACCTTCCCGGCTTACCTGTACAGAATGTCTTGTTGGAAATAGCAGGCGCTTTAATGGAAAATAATTTTTAAACAAATATGACTTATTTATTTTTCAATTTGACAAACATGTTCCATTTTAATCTAATTGTCCGTTTAAATACCTTCAAAAAGGTATCAAATAAGTGGAACTTTTATTTAATTAGATGGCGGCATTTTTATTTTCAAATTAACAACCCTTAATCCTTATATGAAGCATACATAACTGTGGAAAAACAACGACAGTACCCTACTTTAACGGCTAAAAGCTTCATTTTCTGTAAATATTGCTAACAATCGCCTGTATCAGACGCAATGTGGTTACAATATTGCGCATTTTGATGGCAATTATAATATTTCAAAATTATATTTAATAACGGGATTTTGCGATTAACTTTGGAGCTTATTCAGAAAAAGCTTTATCGTCTACACACGCGTGTAATCCCTATGCGTGTCATTCTCCGTCGACCGTGAAATGAACTCATCTTCGCCTGGGCATCTCCTTGGAATGTAAATCAATCTAAAATGCGATGTCTGATCTGCGTCGTATTTATTTATTTATTTATCAATCTAAAATGCGGTGTCTGATCTGCGTCTTATTTATTTATGTATTTATTTTTCATGACCCGATTAGATTGTTTATACTTACTAAGCAATTTAAACAAACATTGCTAGTAATAAGATTACAATTTAAAGAAAGAAAGAACGAAAGAAAGATGCCGTATGAGCAGGCTAATCTGATATTTCGCTGTTCCCATTTGTGACATTTCGCTGTTCGTACATTGTTTTGATTGAATTCAAGAACACAAAAGAGATGTTTGTATTTTTCCTTTTCGTAACATACATTTGATTATTAATTCCGTCTGCGTGGATTGTTGGTTATATTTAGAGCCAGCTCATTCCGATTTATTTATTTTTATATGTATGTATTTATTTCAACTGTTAAATGATTTATTAAGATCAGGGTGTACCCCTTTTCTAGTTTTCCTTCCATCATACCGGGGAAAAGAATATGCATGTAAACCCAACTTTATATATTGAACAGCCGGGTAAATCAGGGATCAGCATGATTTTAACATAACACAAAAACATAGTTCGAAAGTACTTGCTTCTTATTCTTCTATTTTATTTTAGTCAATGTTGTTTTTTTTTCGGCCCCCGCCCATAGGGGCTTGAAGAAATATATGGGCTGCATGATGCTTCCACGCAGAGCTGAATCCGGCCCGCACACTAGTACTGGTAAACCGCTTAGAGGATTTAAGCCTGTCCAGGAACCGCGGTGCGAGGCGGACCGTCCATGCTAATAAACCATATTGGTTTCATTGGGCGACAGGGCTTGAAATGTCATTTCATCTCAATGTTGGGTAAAAGTCCCACAAAATTGGAAGCAACGTCTCCAAAATGACCTTTACAGGGTTGACGGGGACGTTAAACCTCAAATAAAACAAACAAACAATGTTGGTTTTTCATCACGGCAACAAGCCGTGTAAGGACCATGCTTTATATAGAGAAAACTGGGGTTTACTGTGGTGTTCATTTTTTTATTTCTTCTCCAAGACATAGGTTGTGGGTGCTCGTTAGAGCCACCTCAATGAGGCGGTTCTAACGATAATACAAAACCGATTTTGAGTATCGATAAATTTTCATTAACAAATTAACTGTTTCTGAGATATCAAGAACCCTACTAAGCCGCACGGATATGTTATCGTAATTTATCTATATTTACGATTTATTTATTTAAAATTTATTTATTGCTCAATACGTTGATTGATGGTACTATTTAGAACCAGCTCATTCTGATTTTTTTAAATTTATTTATGCATCACGTGAACAAGTCCGTGAAATGAAGACCCCCTAAAACCCCAGTTTATATAGAGAAAAAAGGAATTTACGGGGGTATTCATTATTTTTCTTATTTCGGCTCCAAGACATAGGTTGTGGGTACTCGTTAGGCGGTTCTAACGAGCACACACAACCTATGTTTTGAGCATGATTTTGACTTAATAAACACAAAAACATAGGTAGAAAGATTTCAATTTGGCGCTTCTGTGCCCATAATCAACAATTTATTACACTCAGTGGACAATGTCACGTGTATTTAAGAAGAAGACAATTATCGCTTTTATGACACGTGGATTGTGTATTGCGTTCCGGCTACCGACCGTCAGGAAGCCCGAAGGTTACTGGACACGCGTGCAAGGTATAATGGGTTACCTTATTTCCGGAAAGATTGAGTCGTGGGTACTATTGCGCATTCTTTATTCATGTAGTCCTTTTCAAAATTAAGGGGTGCCAGATTGTGTTTTCTTCCAAATTTATTTGAAAAATGACAGCACCATCACGAAAACACGCCTATATAATATTGACCACACTTGAACCCCATTTTTATGTATAGTGAAACTGGGGTTTACAGAGGTTATCCTTATTTCTCTTATTTCTGCTCTAAAATATAGATTGTGGGTACTCGTTAGAACCGCCTCGATGAGGAGGTTCTAATTCGAGGCGGTTCTAACGTGTACCCACCATCTAAATTGTTTTAGCAGAAAAAATAAAAATATCACACTTTTTCATCTTAAAATTTTCATTTTTTCGGCGATAAAGGTTACAATGAATTTGAATAGGCGTGTTTTCGTAATGTTTTTTGCAAATAGTGTATGCCCTGGTCAGACGCCGCGGTGCGTTCTGCGACGTCTGATCTGGGCCTGCGCTGTTTGCTAATTATACGTTTTTTGGGTTTCCGGTACAAACTGGGATGACAGTATTAGAACATGAATTCAGGTGGACGAAATACGATCGAAATTTTTTTCTTTTTAACATTCCTCAGGCTTAAACGGTTGGTATATCCTTCAAGTTTTAATGGAAATTAACACTAGACAAGCAAAAAACATATATATCATATGACAACCTTCGCTTCAATTATTTCATAACCTTACATACTTTCAGCAAAAGCAGGTGGATTCGTTGACAAAATTTCATGTGTCATCAGTTTCTTCTTACTGTGAATTTTATTTAAATGGACACCGAAAACATTTTATTTTTGACCATAATGAACTTTTCCAGATATGATTTCAGAGAAATTGTACAGATTCGTGAAATAATACCATGTTGAATCCTAATTCACGTGCTTGCAGAAAGATCTCGTGTTTTTAGGTTTTTTAATACCAATGATTTTGCTATATTTTCTATGTATCCTTCAAAATATCTTAACTATTTTGTACTGTGTAATTTATTTGAAAAAAAACAAACGGACTGGACTTTCAGCATACAGTGGAGGCCCTGATCATACGCCGCGTTCTGCGGCGTCTGATCTGGGCCTGCACTGTTTGCCAGGTACCCGTTTTGGGGTATCTTATACTAAATGGGTTAACTATAAATGTTTTTTTTTTAAATAATGTGGAATATCACATTCCAAAAAAAAATCCATAGAACCCATAATATTTTAAGTACAAAAATAAGGCTCAATTTTAACAGTTTGACAAAGAGTGATTTTTTCTCGCTTAAAGTACCAAAACACGCCGTTCTAAATTAACTAGACGTATCTATCGGTCAATATCCCCCGGGGTCATTTTCACACACAGTCGGATTAAAACACAATGTTGATTACACGATAGGTACACGATAAGTTTTTATCATAGGCCTCAGTCAAAGGGAGACAACCCAATATTGACTTTTTGTGCGACTGACACGGTTGAAAGTCACCGGGCTAATGTCAGTTAAAGTTGCCCATGTTTGTTTTCTGTTTATGCTGTGCTAGTGTTGAACAGTCTGTAAAGGGAAAACGATCCATTTTATGAGTTATTAACTGTACTGCTTCACATGCAGAATCTCAGCTCCACCTGAATACAAAACAAACAAAATTAAAAAAAAAAAAACTTAAAAAAAAAAAAAAAAAAAAACATTGAAAAGGACTTTCAACGCCGTTGTCCTAATTAATTTTATACAGGAAAGACATAACAGAATACTATCAAATATGTTAATGCAGGCCTGCTTCAGACGTCTGACCAGGATTTTATTTATTTTTATTTTTTGCAAAAGAAATCAGCCATTTGTACATACACTTATCATGACGTCGCTGTTTAATATTTATTTGTTAACTTCCTGTCATAACAAGAGCTGTCGCATGACAGCATAGGTTGCCTGTTTCGCGCCTTCAAGATATAAGGTAAAATTACTGAACCATGAAGTATAGGTTACACTCACCTAGATATAGTCTGAGGTCACATGGATATTACATTTCAGAATCAAATAGTGTCTGAATTATAAGGCAATATCACTGAACCATGAAAATAGTTCACACTGACCATGATATGATATATTTGTATGTCAATCATCTGGTCACATGGAACTTAGTTCAGGTTTGAAGTTTCTCCAAGAAATAGCATTCAAAATATATGGCAGAATCACTGAATTATGAAATATACTGAGGTAACACTGACCTAGATATATTTCATGTTGTTCATCGGGTCACATGGAATCGATTATTCAGATATGAAGGTTCTCCGTCAAATAGTATTCAAGATATAAGGCAAAGTCACTGAACCATGAAATATAGGTCATACTGGCCTACATATATTTTCAGGTCAATCATCTGGTTGCATTGAAGTTATATACTAGGTATAACATATCTCCATCAAAATAGCATTCAAGATAATAGGCAGAATCACTGAACCATGAAATATATGTCAGCTCACACTGACCTAGATTATCATCGGGCCACGTGGAACTAATAATCCAGGTGAGAGACTTGTCTATCAAATATTTTTCAAGACAATATGCAAAAATCACTGAATCATGAAATATAGGTCACACTGACATAGAGATATTTTGAAGTCAACCATGGGGTAACATGGAATAAATAATCCAGGGATGAAGTTTCTCCATCAAATAGTATTCAAGATAATAGGCAAAAACACTGAACGATGAAATAGAGGCCACACTTTGAGGTCAATCATGGAGTCACATGGACCTAATAACCCAGGTATGACATTTCTCCATCAAAAAGTATTCAAGATAATAGGAACTAGATTGCACAGTCAATGGTAAACCATCGCTAATACCCGCTTTTTCTGTGAATAACACTAATGACTATGTATTAGCTAGCCAAAACTACATGTAAGTTAAAAAAAAAAGTTGCAAAGAACATTCTAACTGATAAGCAAAGTTTCAGAAATGTAACTCCTAAAGTTAAAAAGATATGGCAAAGTCAAACTTTTTTACCTTTGACCTCGGGGTTATGTTAAGGTCCACCAATTGTATTCCATTTCTTTCTTTATTCCAACGGCCACCCGATAACCAAAGTTTCAGAAGTGTAACTCCAATAGTTTAGTAGATATGGCAAAGTCATACTTTTTTACCTTTGACCTAGGGGTCAGGTTGAGGTCAAGGTCACGGCAAAAGTAGCCCAATTTATTCTATATTCCAAGGGTCATCCAATAAACAAAGTTTCAGAAGTGTAACTCCAATAGTTTAGAAGATATGGCAAAATCATACTTGTTGCCCTTGACCTTGGGGTCATGTTGAGGTCAAGATCATCCAAAAAGTAGCCCAATTTATTCAATATTCCAAGGGCAATCCAATAAGCAAAGTTTCAGAAGTGTAACTCGAATAGTTTAGGAGATATGGCAAAATCATACTTTTTTACCTTTGACCTTGGGGCCATGTTGGAGTCAAGGTCACAAAAAGTAGCCCACTGCCATCTACATACCATGACCTATCCACATGCAAAGTTTCAACAGTGTAACTTAAGATATGGCAAAGTCATACTTTTTGACCTTTGACCTTGGGGCCATTCTGGGGCCAAGGTCACAAAATAGTAGCCCGCTGCCATCTACATACTATGTACTATCCTCATGCAAAGTTTAAAAAGTGTAACTTCAGTGGTTGCAGGGGAGATCCATTTACAATTAACGTGACGGACTGACAGACAGACAGACGGACAGACTGACGCCCACTCAACTCTGGTACGAAAACAATATACCCGATTTTTCTTCGAAAAAGCGGGTATAAAATCACTATAATAAGATACATTTTGCGGTCAATTATCGGGTCACATGGAACTAATAACACAGGTAAGACATTTCTTCATCAAATATTATTCAAGATAATAGGCAAAATCACTGAACCATGAAATATAGGTCACAGTGACCTAGATATATTTTGAGGTCAGTCATGGGGTCACATGGCACTAATATCCCAGGTATGACATTTCTCCAACAAATAGTCTACAAGATATAAGGCAAAATCACTGGACCGTCACCATGACCTCCATCCTTTTACACCAATGTCACAGGGTTGGCTGATATATTACCAATTGTGCCTATAACTTGTTCGCATAATGGAAAGCTATACAACAAGTTACAAAAGTGTCCTAGCCCCACCAAATCCCTCCTCCCAGGCATGAACCGGGGTGTGTTGTCTTGGAATCTCAGAAAACAATCTTAGTATCCAGGTTGTAAATCCCAGTATCCAAGTTGTAAATCTCAGTATCCAAGTTGGAAATATGAATGCTTTGTGATGAGTGACTGTTGAGATATAAACATTTCAAAAACTTTAACATAGTATTACAAAGGTGTTCTAGATTTTTTACCCCTTGCCCCGTCCCGGGACATGAACCGCGGGATCTGTACTCTTTGAACATCACAAGACCCTCCCAGGTACTTCAGTTCCAAATATGAGTGCCCTGTGATGAGTGACTGTTGAGACATAAGCATTTGAAAATCTTTAACGCAGTGTGACGGGAACGCACACGCAAGCGCGCACGCGGACGACCGAGGTGACAACAATAGCTTTCCATGTACTTCGTACAGGCGAGCTAAAATGATAGGAATACACATGTAATAACACACCAGGCCCTGTAATAAAACGTGGTTACCAGCGGCGTAACGTCACGAGGCCGTCCTAACAACCCTTTATTTTCGTTTTCACTTCTTTTACAGAAAACTCTGGTTTAAAATCGTTATAAGATAAAATGAGTCTTATTTTCATTTGAATCGTCTCATATAACTTCATATGAGTACTGGTAATCCGCTTAGAATGCCTAAGCCTGTTCAGGAAAATTGCTACGAGTCGACCTGTCCATGATTATAAACCCTATTGTTTCATTGGCCGGCAGGGATTGAGATGTCATTTCATCTCAATGTCCGGTAAAAGTCCCATAAAATTGGAAGCAACGTCTCCAAAATGACCTAAATGGTGTTGACATGGACGTTAAACGTCAAATCAAACAAAACAAATCATATGAAATGACCATTCGCGCATGATCCTCTATTTCCGCCATACAAAATAAGCATAACGGGCATTTGCCTAAGGTATAGAAATTTGCATCTATCCCTGCTTTTCTGGAATAGTATCCGATTTAAAATCATCATATGATAAATAAAATCTTACAATGGTGGTCATTTCATGTAAAATTTAAGAAACTCGTCGGAACTCAATTCATAATTCTATATACGAAATGACCTCGTTTAAGGTTTCTTACTTCTAAACAACCCAAACTGATAACCCTTTATTATGAAACAGATAATCCCTTTTTATTTAGTGCAAAAAGGTGACAACTAAGGTGACAATGAATGCTCATGTGAAATATGAAAACCCAATCACTTACCAATTGACAGTTACTGCCAATGGAACAATTTTTTAAACGTCGTTCAGTCGTCAAGGTCAAGGTCACAAGGTCAAACATTATGGTACCACTGGAAAGGTCCAGTCACGAAAAATGCACATGCGAAAAATGAAAGCCCAATCACTTACCAATCGAAATTATGGCCAATGTTAAAGTCTTTAAAAAAGTAGGTCAAATGTCAAGGTCAAGACCACATGGTTAAAAAGAGGACCAGAATGGTTCTATATTGCTCACTTGAGCTAAGCGTTTTACATACTTAATATTGATGTCTTTTCGCTTTATTACCCATGTCTATGTTAAATAAGCTGATAAGTCACACCTTGGGCCAGGCTATGTTGGGCCAGATATCATTTTGGGCAATGGGGCTTGGTTAACCCCAGAAATTAAAAACTTGGAATTTTTTCCTGAATCCTTTGAGGCCATCCGGAAAGACAGAGTTGGGGATGCACATGGAGGTGTCTTCGTGGCTTTCAAGAGAGACCTACACTGTACAGAAACTCCGGAGTTGGGCACCAACTGTGAACAAGTTTGGTGTAAATTGAACATCATTGGATGTAGGACCTTGTACCTTGGCTCTTTTATCGCCCACCAGATCAGATTGACCCAGAATATCTTGAGGCTTTTAATTCATCTTTGTGTAGGATAATGTCAAATGCAAATGCCCATATTTTGGTTGGCGGAGACTTCAATTGTGGTGACACTGAATGGAGCAACATGCAGGTGCCCCATGGGGTGCCTAAAAGGCAGACGCAGCAACAACTTTTTGACATAATTAAAGAACACTGCCTGGCCCAAGTTGTTAACATACCCACCCGACAAGAAAAGACCCTTGATTTATTGTTTACAAATTCTCCATCCCCAGTAAGCCGAGTTAAGGGGATGCCCCCGATTGGCAAAGCTGATCACGACATAGTCCTTGTTGAGTATGACATAAAAGCTAAACGAATCAGACAAGTCCCGCGTAAAGTTTTCGTCTACAAACGTGCGGATATGGATGGTCTGCGAGACCATATGGCGCGATTTAAGGATTCGTTCCGTCCCCTGCTACCCAATCCCACATTGGATAACTCAGAGCTTGTCATATGATAATTTTAGCAACAGTGCATGCACCCAACAAACCAGAACTTGTATAGTCCCCAACCATCCATGAAACAAAATGTTAATATTTGGTAAATGTATAGCGAAAGAGCGAAAAAGTTTTGTTTCTTTTATTTGAGGTTTAACATCCCCTTCAACACTGAATACATGCGGGTCATTTTGGATTTTGTGGGACTTTTACCTGACATTGAGATGAAACAACTCCTCTCGCCCAATCAACCAATGAAACCAACAGAGTTTCAACTTTCAATGCAAAGTTGTAAGTACACTGCAGATTCATGGCAATTTACCTGTGAGACCACGGGGACAAATGATTTTACACCTGTTGGAACTCTAAGGAAACATGGGGATACCCATGCAGATTCATGGCAATTTACCTGTGAGACCACCGGGACCAATGATTTTAAATATGGGGATAGCCCTTGGTGTGTACATTATTATACAGCTGCAATTGTAATTTTACCGGTTACCTGCACAACCCTGCTGTCTAGTTGTTTAGGCTAGTCGCGTTTCCAAGCGAGACATGTGCTATATCCAACTGTAAGCCATTGCAACAGCACAACGTACACACTGCGTGTCCACTGAGTGCATCTTATTTAACGTACGCTGAATTCAATCTTATACCTTATAATGCCGCGGAATTATGTGATTACCCTTCTATCCACACGTTCGTTGCGTATCCCGCCGGTAGTCACAAATGTTTATCTCTTTCATTATCGCCCCATTAACGCGAGATTGTGCGGGTTAAATAAATTACGTAAGGTGTACTCCATGATCTGGTGTGTTCATTTAAGAATATTTACATTTCCAACTGTAAAGTCTAATGTAGACCTATACAAAACCAGAAATTCAACTTCGGTGAATTTGATGTCGCAACTGCTCCCCACCTGCCCGACACAAAAAAGGTTTATTTAAGGCAGAAGAGATGAATATAGGGCTTTGAGAAGAATCCATAGCCTATATATGTGAGGTAAAAACTGACTAATTTCACAATGTCATAAAATGAACTAAAAGGATCCAAGAATTATATCCAAAGCATATGAACATCCTCATATCATGGAGAAAACACAAACTAAGTTTCAAAATGATTAGTATTAAATTGTAAGAGAAGTTGCGATGACGAGGTACCTATCATATATCAACTTGCACACCTATGTCTTCCTGCTAAAGCAGGTGCGACAAAAATGACTGAGTTCAAAACGCGCAAAAAGTGAGAATAAAATTTTCTGAGAATTATGTCAAAACCACATGCACATCCTCATACCATGCCGAAAGCACATGCTAAGTTTCCAAATGATCGGTATAAAACTGCAAGAGCAGTTGCGATGATAAGAGGTACCTATCATATATCAATTGTAGGTTAAAATGACTAAGTTCACAATGTGGAAAAAGTGACAAATATTGATCGGACGATAAAGTCCAAACCACATGTGCATCCTCATACCATGGCAAAAACACACGCAAAGTTTGAAAATAATCGGTATGAAACTGTAGGAGTTGCGATGACAAGACACCCAGTGTAAAATGTTGACGGAAAGACGGACGGACAACCGGACGGACATCTCTGCGAATGGATACTTAAGTGGCTAGGCGTCGGCATATTGACTACTTAAGCGGCAAATCCTCTTAAGGGGCAAGCCACCTAAGAGCGAATTTTTGCCAAAATTACAGAATAAAGTCCATTTGGACTCACGAATATATACCTAAGTGTCAAACTGTCCAAATTTTTTGCCCCCGAAATGTCGTTTCGTTGTTGCGGACGAACTGACGGACGGACAACCGGACGGACGGACACTTGCACGCCTATGTCTTCCTGCTAAAGCAGGTGCGACAAAAATTGCGTTCATACTTCCATGAACACATCGAATCACATGATTTTTAGTGACGTCATTTTAAACCATTGTTCTCTACAGGTGTTGATGACGTCAACGCTGCTCCGCTCTTTGTAGAAAAACAGCGTATAAATGTTTTTTAGCTTTAAAAGTTTGCCCTACAAGCATTTTTTCGCCCAGTGATGAGGGGCAAATAATGTAAATATAAAAAATAAACTTTATTTTTCTACTTTTCATGAAAGTATGAACAACAGTGGGTCGCCAGCAAAGTTTACATGAACCACGGGGTTCATTTACTTTGCATGTGACCCACTGCGTTCATACTTCCATGAACTGCAGAAAAATAAATTGCATTTCTTAATTTAACCCCCCCCCCCTCAACACAGAGTTGCATGGGTTACAAAAATTGCAGCAGTTGTATTGTATTTAGATCACAGTGCTTTCTTTCTTTCTTCCATTACATCTTAACCCCTCCGAGAGGGACATAAGAGGGGTTCCGGCAAACCAAGTGTTGGAGGGTGTAGGAGTTGATGAAATAGGTTTACAAGTACAGTGTGAAAAGAGAAGGTTAGTATAGTTAAAACCTAAAAACATAAAATTGGTCTTTTAACCCATATTGTATCGGAAACCCCAAAATGGGTAGTTGGCAAACAGTACAGCCTGTCAGGCCCAGGTCAGATGCCGCAGAACACAGCGTCTCATCGGGGCCCCATCCATCGGGGCTTGAAGAAGTAGATGGGCTGTATGATGCTTCCACGCAGAACTGAAACCGACCCGAACACAAGTACTCAGAGGTAAAGACTAACAGGCGCCAAGTCGCCCAAGGCACCTAAATTTTTGCCTGGGCGCCTAAGTTTTGAATAAAAGTGCCTATTAATTTAATTTTTAAAATTTGGATTTATGGCAGTTTGGGCGCCTAAAGCAAAATGCTTAGCCTGTATCCCTGAGTACTGGTAAACCGCTTAGAGGATCTAAGTCTGCGCACGCACAGTGGTGAGAGTCCATGCTTATAAACCCTATTGGTTTCATAGGGCTGCAGAGATATCATAATCATCTCAATGGGGGGGGGGGGGGGGGGGGGGGGTAAAAGTCCCACAAAATTGGAAGCAATGTCTCCAATATGACCTTTACAGTGTTGATGGGGACTTAAAGCCTCAAATCAAACAAACAAACTCGTCAGGGCCTACACTGTTTGCAAAACATTCAGGCAGTTCCAAATAGATTTTGAAGAAAACACCTGCTACTCCTAAACTTTAAAATAGACTTGTGAGTTGTGCTATATATAAGGAGGAAGATTCCATTCGGTACAAAATGTGTTGACTTGGCCGTTAAACTCCATTGCAAACAAAAGGGGCTTGCAGAAATATATGGGCTGCATGATGCTTCCACGCAGGGCTGAATCCCGCCTGCACACTAGTACTGGTAAACCGCTAAGAGGATCTAAGCCTGTCCAGGAACCAAGGTGCGAGGCAGACCGTCCATGCCAATATTAAAACTCTATTGGTTTCATTGGGCTACAGGGCTTGAGATGTCATTTCATCTTACAATGTCGGGTAAAAGTCCCACAAAATTGGAAGCAACGACTCCAAAATGACCTTTACAGTGTTGACGGGACGTTTAAACCTGAAATCAAACAAACAAACAAAATTTACTTGCACAATAGTCTTCTTAACGGGGTTGCTGCAGTATAAATAGATAGACAGACATTAACTTAAGATGAAATGACATCTCAAGCCCTACCAATCATTTTTCCTGGGAGTTGTCTCCAGTTATGGCAGTATTCAAGTTCACTCGGTTTCAGTTCTGGTGTATGAATGTTATTTGACGTGTCACCAGTATCAATTCTGATTCCGAGTTCCGCCTGATGGGAGCACCACGCTCCCTGATGGGCGGGGCGAAAAGACCAAGAATTATTGTTGTTGTTGTTGTTTGTCAAGGACAAGGGGTCGAGATGTCCCTACAATGAGCTTGAACTTCACAAGTTATTGCATGGGCCGAGTTCGCTAGGTCAATATATAGAAAAAATCACACCCCTGAGCCTGAAGATCACTTACGTGTAGATTGCCGGATTTAATCATCAGATTCATTGTTTTTCGAGTGCTTCCAGTACATAACGACATAAATAAATATGGCGGCGTAGAAATTCCCAAGGTCATGACTCGACCTCGTGACGTCACTATAATTTATTCATAAATAATAACAACAAAAATAAATACAAAATGTACACATTTATGCCAACACATAAATAAGAAAAATGTATTAATTGACTGATATGCCAATGTTGATTTTTTAGCTATTGCAACTAACCGAATCACCAATCAGCCTTGCGACACACTATTCAACCGGTGAGAGATACGGGTTACATAAGATTTTTGAGGCTCTAGTTCCCGACTTCATACATGGTTTGAATGGAATACATGGAGACCTGAAAACCGGTTTAAGCCAGTTCCTGAGCGCAAGCAATTTTTCTTGCATAGATTGTGTCTTGTGATGATACGCGTTACCTAGATACGAGCTCGCTCGACGCCCGCCTTCGGCGGACGTCGACGGCTGCCTTCGGCAGCCGCCGCTATGCTCGTTATAATAATAATAATAATAATAATAATAATAATAATAATAATAATAATAATTACAATTATCATAGAGTATCTTACTTGAGTGTTCATGTATTATTGAATTTATTAGACGAGTTGAGGAAAACGGATAAAATTCGAGGCTTTACCGGGCATTTTATTAACGAGTTTAGTAAATTCAATAAAACATGAGTACGAATGCATGATTCTATGTATTATATGACATTTAAAACGCATTTTATTCACGATTGTTTCACAAAAATGTCAATATTCCGCAATTAGTTAAGGACGTCGCAGAGCGTATCTAACTACTTTGCATATTTAACCAACTAGTGGATTATGGAATTATTACTTAAAGGTTATTGCGTGCCTCTAAGTGATATTGGCACCGCTTTGTCATATTAGCCCGAGGGCTTTAGCCCTAGGGCCAATATGACTTACCGGTGCCAATATGACTTAGAGGCACACCTTGACCATACCATAACCTTTTTATTAAATACTGTCTATAGCATACATAGGAAAATCACATTAGAATCTTTCAATACTGACTCATTCTTCGCTTTCTTGAATTTGCAATAATGTTTCTTGTTTCTGCTCTTAATCCATATAATATGGGTTTTTTTGGCACTGCCTTTCGGTATTAGCACCGTTTAACTCTGTAACTATAGAAATAGAATGTTTAGCTCGTGTTTCACAAGCTTCAAAATGGCCGTAGAAAAGACAGACGAAGCACTTTCAAACCGACTTTTCGACCTAGAAGCGAGGAATAGTAGCAGATTTAGATAAAATATCTGAATCTCAAACCGAGGAAAGCAAGAAAAAAATCCAAACAGACAAACGAAAAGGAACTCCAACTAGAAAAAAAATCACTCGCAGAAAATTGCAGATAGCTGATAAGGTTAATAATAATAATTATAATTATTATTCTTAATATTATTATTATCAAAATGAGTAGACATTGTCAAATAGCCAACGGCAGAAAATTGCAGAAGGCTGATAAGCTTGAATGATTGCATTTAATAATAATTATAATAATAATAATAACAAGAGCTCCGCAAGCGGGGTATAATACGCCCATGGCAATTAGTAAGATGGAGCATATATATATATATATATATATATATATATATATATATATATATATATATATATATATATATATATATATATATATATATATATATATATATATATATATATATATATATATATATATATATATATATATATATATACTGACTGTTGTACAAGTTTGGGTTTGTGGAACGTAACCAAGGAACAATATGTGCTCCATATATTCTTACCTGACACTATTAATAACCCTCAATGGCTCAAAATACCTGTCTCCAACAAATTTTCATGGTCGGTAATATTTGGTGGACCATAACCTCAAAATAATAAAGGCATAACTCTGGCAATAAATGGTGGGCTGTAAGCTTGAAAATGCGCTGCTCCACATCATAGTCTCACTATACGTAAAGTTTCAGCTTCATCAGATGTATAATGCTGGAGGCATTATCCGGAAACAAAATAAGTTTAGAAAAATCTGTGAAGGGGAATAACTCTGGTAATATATGGTGGACTGTAACCTAAAATATGCACTGTTCCACATCATTATCTTACTATATGTAAAGTTTCAGCTTCATCAGATGTAAAATGAGTTATTCGAAACGTAATGTTTAGAAAAATGTGTTAAAGGGGTATAACTCTGGTAATATTTGGCAGACAATAACCTCAAAATAAAATGCACTGTTCCATACCATGCCTTACTGTAAGTAAAGATTCAACATAATCGGATCTAAAATGTCGGAGGAGTTATCCGAAAACAAAATGTTTACGGAATTTTTCAAAGGAGCATAACTCTATTATTATTTGGTGGACCATTTTCTTGAGTAACCCTTTCAGTACCTAATGGAATCGTCCTCGTCAGCAGGAGGCCATTTCAAATAAATAGGTGTCAGGTTGTGTTTGCTTCAAAATCTATTTGGAAACAGACTGAAAGTTTTGCAAACTATGCATACCCAGATCAGACGCCGCATTCTGCGGTGTGTGATCTGGGCCTGCACTGTTTGCTAGCCACCCATTTTTGGGTTTCCAGTACAAAAAGGGTTAATATGCGCTGCCACACAGCATGGTCTAATTATATACTGGGTCAAAAAAGTTCCTATAAATAAAATTGCTTATGTTGCCATAGTTTAGTTACTACAGATAAAAACTACACGAAATTTGTTATGTTTTGGTCATAGGACTCATTTTTCTAGGCAAAAGCTTCATTCGTTTTTATTTACCTAAACCCAATATTGTACAGTATTGCCTTAAACACCCAAGGGGTCACTGTGCCACTTTGGCAGAGAAAACCATGAAAAATGCTATGATTTAACCTCATAAAAAATCACTTTACACAAGATTTCTTAATTTTGATACATGTTACATTTTATTAGATATCCTGTGCACCTAAGATCAGGAAATTTAGTTGCATCGGCTACGAGAAACAGGCGATCACGTATTGACCTCCGATTCTTAGAAGGTGTGTTAAATTCTGCTTTCAATGGAAACTCCATAGAAATTCGCAATCGGTAGTGCTACATGGCATTTCTGCATTATTTATCATCTCAGTGAACAGCAATGGTGAAAACAAAGCGTTTTATTTAAAATTGGCAAAAATTTATTGACAGGTATGTTAATAACCAGAGTTCGAGAATTGCTATATATTTTAATTGCAAGGGAGATAATCTAAAAAAAACGCAAATTAAAACCTTGCTTATATTGCAAGATAACGAGATGTTATAAAATTAAAGCGTTATTCGATCTTCAGAGGAGAACGGCTTCAGTCTTAGATGTTTAGGGGTTTCCAGTCTGAAATGGGTTAAAATGGGTCTCCAATACATATACTGCCATACTACGTTTATCTAATGAACAAATTTGTAACTGGTAAAACGGTGATATTTCCGACCAGCATCGGGATGTTTCGTTTCGACAAGGACACCCGATCCTGGGAAGAAATTCTTAGTATATACAATGGAGCTTCGATGGCTCGAACACCGGTGGCTCGTTTTACCACGGCTAAGTCGAACCCGTTCCAAAGCCCCAAGGGAAATCCTCTGCTTAAAATATAGGCGCGGAAACTTAGGTGATATTCGTCTTTTATATTGCAAATGTGTGCTGTGTGTACGCATTAAAATCGCCACGATGAGGCGATTCGGATGAGTATACACAGCATACATCTTCTTTATAGAAAACCGAAAAAGATGATCATGCGCGCTGGCAGTAACCCTCAGTAGCTCGAACTGCCCCTGTCTCGAACATATTTGAGAGGTTCCTACGGTGTTCGAGCCATCGAAGTTCGACTGCAGTTCTTGTCTTGTTTTATCCTAAACAGTTATCTCCTCGCAAAATTTTCCCTCCTTTTCAAGGAAGAAGTCTTGTGTGTTCGTTTTCGGCATAAGGCTGAAAAACGTGAAAGGGAGGCCAAATTCCGAAGTAGGTATATTTCGGTGATAACATTGTGAATGATTCGAACAAGCAATTATTTGGGATGTGATGCGGACTGTTGTTCCACGCTGGGTCAGAGTCCAAATGACACCCGACGCAGTGTCCAGGTCTGGATGGAAAATAGCACATTCCAGTTTCAGACTTACAAAATCTTACTTACATTGTGACCATATAACCATTTTCACCTGTCGTCTCTATCTGCACACAAATTTTCTGAATGTGTATTGAAATTGTACAGGTACTCGCGTCCGTCATGTGCAGCACGTGGTCTATTGACTACGTGAATTTACAGTGTTATTGATTGGCTTGTCTTCTGGTCACTTCACCTATAATTTACTTAACCCGTATTTGCCTAAAACATCAAAAACTGAAATTTGACTTACATTGTGGACCCAGTTCGGACGCAGCATGGCTGGGCGTCTGGTCTGTGTCTATGTCCGCTTAAATCTTGGATTATTTTTCTGTATCTTAGGTAAAATTATCAATAATAATAATAATGGCACCCCTTAATCTGTGTCCGCCCCGCCCATAGAGGCTTGAAGAAATATATGGGCTGCATGATGCTTCCACGCTGAGCTGAATCTGGCCCGCACACTAGTACTGGTAAACCGCTTAGAGGATCTAAGCCTGTCCAGGAACCGCGGTGCAAGGTGGACCGTCCATGCTAATAAACCCTATTGGTTTCATTGGTCGACAGGGCTTGAGAGGTCATTTCATCTCAATGTCGGGTAAAAGTCCCACAAAATTGGAAACAACGTCTCAAAAATGACCTTTACAGTGTTGACGGGGACGTTAAACCTCAAATCAAACAAACAAACAAAACCTCTTAATCTGTGATGGATTTGTTGAGAGTTATTGGAAAGCTTTCTTTGTCAAGGTACGAGTCTTCCGGCCTCGCATCAGACGGGCAGACTCTGTCCTAGTATTCGTCATAGCTCCATATAAAACGCTTTTTTCATTGAGAAATCACTGATGTAATATATGTATCAAATATCTTAACCCATATCTTAACCAGAAGCCTCTGTGGTTCGGTGGTTGCGCTGCACGCCTTGTAGGCCGGGGGTCACGGGGTCGATCCCGGGCTTCCCCGGGCTTTCTCATGGGTCTTTAGGCTGGGGCTCCGTCTCCGAGTTTGGTCTTGGCTGTTGGTGGGGCGCGGAGCTCGTCGCTCACTCACCATATCTTAACCCGTATATGACAATGGAATATTCTACCTAGTGAGTTTGGAATGGTCCATTTCCGATTATAGGGGTGCCAGTTCTGTTTTATGTGTGGTGTTTTTACAAAAAAAGCGCATGCTTTGACTGAGCAGTGTTTACTCAGATCCGACGCTGCGTTCTGAGGCGTCTGATCTGGGACTGCACTGTTTGCAAAGACAGTTAGGCAATGTTAATAAATATTGTTGAATACACTAACTTTTGCATATATCTGTTTGAAGTATACCCTTATTTAGATCAGTTAGAGCAGCACACGGGCCATGTAGCAAGGAAATACGCTATACATTAGGTATTACCAGTGAACATCTCGAACAGCATTCGCTTCGCACAACATGATCTTAGTCTTCGCTACCTACGTACCTCAGGGCTGCCATTATTCAGCTCAGCTTGTATTATATCTACATTAAGTAATTCCGAACACAGCTCTCCACGCACCATGGCTCAATGTCTTCAGTCAGTCTTATTTCTTCTCATTATTCACATTTGTGTCAGGAAATCATTACGAAACACGCTTTTACAAATATATTGAAATTTTACCACACAAAAAAAGAAAATATTTAGATGAAAAATACGGATATTTTTCGTGTCTCGGCTCGGGACGCGGATTGTTGGTGCTCGTTGAAACCGCCTTGGCGAGGCGGTTTTCACGGGTGCCCGCGGTCCTTGCTCTTGGGCGGAGATGGGAAGAATTATATGTACCCCTTCAAACCCCAGTTTGCTATGCAAAGGTGGGTTTGAAGGGGTCAAAATTATATAGGCGTTTTTTGTGATGAAGAAACACCAGTTTATGTTTTTGTTTATCCTATCATTCAGGATCACCCGGTTTACTTCATCTTATATAGTGTTTATGTTCTTGGTCTATTTATGTTTGTCTTTTCTTTCTGTCCATCCTGTAATGATTCTTTCTTTGGCTGATTCCCTTACTCCCACTCCACATTCTCAATCTCCCATGGTGTCAGTAAGCAACTGGCAGAAACGTAACTTATTCCCTGATTTACGGCTGCATCACGTCCCCATACTTGCCATCTGGACCTGTCGATTTTTCTACAATTATTACTAAGGATATCGCATGTTAAACCATTATAAATCGGACGGCCTGGGTGGCTTCTACGGGTGTCGTGTTCTTTACATCTTGGGCCTATATAATTTTGACCCCCTCGAGCCCCACTTTTATATAGTAAAACTGGGGTTTACAGGGGTAAACTTTATTTTTTCTTATTTCTCCTCTAAAATATAGATTGTGGGTACTCGTAAGAACCGCGTCGATGAGGCGGTTCTAACGAGTGCCCACAATCTATATTTTGAGCAGAAATAAGAAAAATATCCCATTTTTTCATCTTAAAAATTTCATTTTTTCGGCGATAAAAGTGGCAATGTATTTGTACAGGCGTGTTTGCGTAATGAGGTACCATTTTCTTTACCGACCACCCCCCTATATATGTTCCTCTGGTAAGAGCATTGCAACTAACGGACTGTAACCTTGAAAAAAATCTAACGCAGTTGCAGAATGGCAAACAGTGTAGATCCTTGTTATGAACTTCTCATTTGGATCAACGCTGCTCCAGGATCATCTGCCTGATATGATGTATAAATATAGCAGTAACACCATTACGAAAACACGCCTATGCAAATACATTGTAACCTTTATCGCGGAAGACATGAACATTTTAAGATGAAAAAGGTTGATATTTTTCTTCTTTCTGCTCAAAATATATATTGTGGGTACTCGTTAGAACTGCCTCATCAAGGCGGTTCTAACGAGTGCCCACAATCTATAATTTAGAGCAGAAATAAGAAAAATAGGGTTTACCCCTATAAACCCCAGTTTTACTTTATAAAAGTGGGGTTCAAGGGGGTCAAAGTTATATAGGCATGTTTGCGTGATGGAAAAATGTATCCTATACTTTCTGGTGAACATCTTGTGGCACAAAATACATGGATAAGTTGTTTGTTTATTTCTCCATCAACAGTATTTAGTTCATTTTGAAGACGTTGCTTCCAATATTGTGTGTCTTTGTACCCGACATTGAGATGAAATGGACGCCCATTGGAAAACAGCAAAAGGCTTTTCCAAGAGTGGAGCACTGTGGTGCAGTGGTAAAGCATTGAGATCGAGATGTAGCCGGTTCGATCCCCGCAAGCGCCAAGAGTTGTTTCCTTGAGCAAGCGACATTATCCAGATTACTTAGGACTGGTTCCTATCCAGGAAAAAAAATGCCACATGGAAGATTAGTACTAGTACTAAATGCGTTGCCCTCTATAAATAAGGTCGATTATTATTATTATTATTATTATTATTATTATTATTATTATTATTATTATTATTATTATTATCCTATTATTATCTTCTTTGTATTTGACTTAAATGGGCAAGTCAACACTATTTCAGTCATTTTTGAGAAGGCCAGTTTTCCTATACTCACTTTTTCTACGCAGGCTTATACGTTAGCGGTTAAACAGTATAGTGCACATTTTTGCCAGAAACTGACAACTGCCCTTCTTGCATCAACGGAAAGGAGAGAATGGCAGTAGAAAAGATTTCATGATCAATCTCCACGGAAGAATGTTGCGTCGAACCCACGCCCTCCTGATCACCGTCAGAGGCGCATCCGACTAAGCTACAGAGACCGGCAGCCTAAGCAGGATAAGTCCTTCTCAGCGGTTTATCAGTACTCACATGTCGTCGGTTTCAGCTCTTTTTTCCTAGCCTCGATGGGCGGGGCGTGGGGAGGGGCGGATTTCTTAAAGTAAGGTAAGAAATGTATCAAACTGTTTTGTATCAAAAGGATTCGTTTGTGTGTTTGTTTGTTTGTTTATTTGATTCGAGGTTTAAAGTCCCCGTCAATTCTATAGGTCATTTTGGAGAAGTTGGGACTTTTAACCGACAATGAAATGAAATGTCATGTCAACCCCTGTCGCCCAAATGAAACCCATTGGGTTTATATGCATGGACAGTCCGACTCGCACCACTTTTCCTGGACAGGCTTAGATCTCTTAGCAGTTTACCTGTACTCATGAACGGGCGTTCATGAGTACAGGTATTTGCAGCCCAATTATTTCTTCAAGCCCCGATATGTGACTTTATCCACATGCTATCAAAATAAACTACATGATACCAATTACAAATGCAGAAATGTTTTATTTAATTTTTCTTTTTTTAATACAAGAACTTATTGAGAAACCATGACCAGAGTCTATTTATCGTAAATTAAGTAAAAAAATGTTGTAACAGAGAATACAGACCAAAGGGTATAAAAAGTCTAAAGTTTAATGATTTTCCCTAAGACGCGTGATTGCTTAATGTAAAAATCTTCAAGGTCTTCATCATCGCTGGAAGATGATGGCCAGTCAAAGGGACCTCTCTGACGTGCAGCCTTTTCAGCCCGTAAGGCTTCCAAAGCAACGGACGCCATACACTGAACGCCCACCACGTGTGCAGTAAAATATCGGAACCAGCTGTAAGATCTGGAAATTTAGGCCAACGCACCCGGTCCCTTTGGAATCACCTCTATGAGGACTGCGCACCTAAGGACACTGAAAGTCTGACGTAAGATTTTAATGATCCAAACAAGCAATCCGCGCATGCTTTAAGGGAAAAAAATGCACATGATCGTTATACAGTAAAATTCCTATATCAAGACCACCTTTGAACAGTTCCAAAGGTGGTCCCTGACCAGAGGACATTGTGCACAGAATTCACGAAGAAATAATAACTGCACTCTTCTAAATGAGCTTTTTAAAGCAGAATTAGTCTTAATTTTAGGTGGTCTTAACAGCAGAATTTCACTGTATACAGTATTAACTTATATCAATATAATACTCTACTTGAGATGTATGGAGTACCAGGCAGATTCAGATATACCTCCTGGCCCCCGCCCATTGGGGCTTGGAGAAATAAATTTGGATGCATGAGCTGAGAGTACTGGTAAACCGTTTAGAAGGTCTAAGCCTTTCCAAACAAAGTCGTGCGAGTCAATGGGCGACAGGGATTGAGATGTTTGTTTGCTTGTTTGTATTTGCGTTTGACGGCCCAGTAGGCACTAATTTAGGTCATTTTTGGGCCGGCCTGTTTACCTATCCACACTTTTTCTTGGCAGAGATTATATGTAAAGAATTAACCAGTACATTTCACATTCTTTCGCCAGAAACTGACAACTGCCCCTTCTTGAATCAGCGAAAGGGAGGGAATGACCGTAGAAAATATTTCATGATCAATCTCCACGAAAAATGTTGCCAATCCTGGAAGGTATCGAACCCGGTCAGACGCGCATCCGACTGAGCTACCGAGGCCGGCGGGATTGAGATGCCATTTCATGACAATGAAGGCTTAATGCCCAACATAATTTGAAGTAATGTCTCCAAAATGACCTAAATAGTATTGAAAGTGACGTTAAACCTCAAATCAAACAAAACATATCCCTCCTACACCATAGGCCACCACTAAGCCTACCCTGCATTACCTCCACCTCCATCCCGGCATTTATTACAAACCTAAATCAGAAACCTGACGCGAATAGTCGAGTTTTTTTTTTTTTTTTTTTTTTTTGCAAAGGGAGCAGTCATTATTCATTAGGTTTATTTGCAGAGTTGAATTATGGATATCCATAAATAATTATGGACATCAATAAATAATAATGGATATCCATAATTCGAATTATGGATATCCATAAATCGAATTATGGATATCCATAAATAATTATGGATATCTATAAATACGGATTAAATAGTAAAACGGCGCCCCATAGTCGACAATAGTAGGCATGATACTTCTGTTGTTAGTAAGTTTGGGTGTATCGACAATTTAAAATTGTCCCCGTCCATCGGAGGCTTGAAAACACAGGATGGGTCTGCACAGAGCTGAAATTGACCACACACTAGTACTTGTAAACCGCTTAGAAGGACCAAGCCGGTCCAGGCAAGGTGGTTTGAGTCATACAGTCGGTTTCATTGGGCTGCAGGGCTTGAGATGTCATTTCATCTCAATGTCGGGTAAAAGTAGCATTAACTTGGAAGTAATGCCACCAAAATGACTGAAATTGTTTTGAACGGGACGTTAAGCCTCAATGCAAACAAGTTCATTAGCAAATAGCCAAGGACGTTAGTTCGGTCAAGATTTTACTTTTTAAATCACCATCGAGGACTAGTACGTGATGCTTTAAATAACCGGAACCTGCATTTTGTAAATGGTCAACGATGAACAATAGCAGGCGAAGCTCTCTGATGTTTGATTTGGGTCTACGCTGTTCGACACATGCAACACAAAATTCCAGTCCAACCTCTTACGCAAAGCGATAAAAATATAGCGGCTACTTCTATCACTTACCGTTCACCGGATTTCCTACAGATCAGTGACAGTCACGTGGCCATCAGTGCCGAAGACTTCTTTGGTTAGTTACTTAGGTTCGACTGATAAGCAATCGACCAAAAAAGGGGGTATCATATGGACACAGAGAACACACAAAAAAGAAAAAAACAAAAGTGATTACTGGACCAGGTTATCTGCAGTGGGTCTTATATCAGTTTGAACTCAACAATCGTCTCTATGATCGAGAAGGACTTCAATATAGTGAAGGACCACGCGATGACCACGCGCGTGAAAACATCCGGAATGAGTGTTCGAGAGCGATTAAATAAGCTTGAAGCTTCCATCGCATTCGAACTAAAATAAATTAGTATAAACTAATAAGGTGAAGGACATTACACGACAACCACATATTCCAACCCGACAGCTGTAGTAAAATAAGTAACAACACACAAAAACACTTAAATCTATTAAGTGAAGATTTTGTTTGGGATCAACAGAAAACCAAAACCTCTTGCAAATAGTTTAAGATAGCCTCACTCATGCGTTAAATTCTGCGATCACAATCGTGACGACAACAGGAAAATGCATTGAAACACAAATTACAGATTTAGTGTGTGCGTGCGTGCGTGCGTACGTGCGTGCGTGCGTGCGTGTGTGTGTGTGTCCCGTTTTTAAGGATTCCAATTTGGTCTATGCAGATCCAGAATCGGCCTAGCCAGATTGGAATTCTTATATGGCCTAGACAGATTCTGGATCTCCCTGGACCAAATTAGAAACCTACTTTTGTATAGACTAAATCAGAATTCTAAACTGGCCTAGGCAGATAGCCAGATTCCAATCTGGCCTACGCAACATACACTGTCTGCTACTCTCTGTCTGCTGCTCTCTGAGGCGTGACGAGTAGCATAACCACTACACCACAGAGGCTTCTATTGAGTCGTTGAGTGAGTGAGTGAGTGTTTGAGTTTTACATTCCACCAACAGCTAAGGTCATACCGAGACGAGGCCTCGGTTTAAAGACTCATCCGAAAGTCTGGTGAAGCCCGGGATCGATCCTGCAACACCTGGTTTACAAGGCGAGTAGCGTAACCACTACACCACGGAGGTTTCATTGAGTCAATGAAGCTTTACTGTATGTTACACTATGAGCCATGACAAGAGAACATGTGACTTAAGACAAGTACCACAGAAACCACGCAATCTGAGTGGAGTCATTGATAACCACTACACCACCGAGGCTTCATTGAGTCATTGAAGCTTTACTGTATGTTACACTATGAGCCATGACAAGAGAACATGTGACTTAAGACAAGTACCGCAGAAACCACTCAGTCTGAGTGGAGTCATTGAAGCTTTACTGTATGTTACACTATGAGCTAGACAGGAGAACATGTGACTTAAGACAAGTACCGCAGAAACCACGCAGTCTGAGTGGAGTCATTGATAACCACTACACCACTAAGGCTTCATTGAGTCAATGAAGCTTTACTGTATGTTACACTATGAGACATGACAAGAGAACATGTGACGTAAGACAAGTACCGCAGAAACCACGCAATCTGAATGGAGTTTCTCTATATAACGTGGTAAGTGAAAGAGTGTGTTAAGACATGTGCTATCGGTATCCGCGCAGTCTGATTGGAGTCATTGAAATTTCACTTATTGTTACACTATGAGCCGTGACAAGTGAAAGATTGATTTCAGATATGTGCCCATAGCAACCGCGCAGTTTAATCGGAGTAATTGACGCTTCATTATATGTTATGCTATGAGTCATGACTAGTTAAAGATTGTCTCAAGACACGTGCCCACAGCAGCCGCGCAGTCTGACTGGCTTCCGTGGTTTCACGAAATGTGACACTATGAGCCGGGCCAAGCGAAAATATGTCTCAAGACATGTGCCCACAGCAACCATGCAGTCTGGTGGGAGTCATTGAAGTTTCATTTTTATGTTACAATATGAGAGCAGCCACAAGCGAAAAAATGTTTCTTGAGACTTGTGCCCACAGCAACCACGCAGTCTGAACTGAGTCATTGACGTTTCACTATATGTTACCCTATGAGCTGTGACAAGTGAAATGTGTCTTAAGACATGTGTCCAGAGCAACCGCGCAATCTGTTTTGTTTTATTTCTTTGTTTGATTTGAGGCCTAACGTCCCCGCAAATACTGTATAGGTCATTTTGGAGACAATGCTTCCAATTTTGTATAACTTTTACCCGACATTGAGATGAAATGACTTCTCAAGCCCTGTCGCCCAATGAAACCAATAGGGTTTATTAGCATGGACGGTCCGCCTCGCGCCGCGGTTCCTAGACAGGCTTAGATCCTCTAAGCGGTTTACCAGTACTAGTGTGCAGGCCGGATTCAGCTCTGCGTGGAAGCATCATGCAGCCCATATATTTCTTCAAGCCCCTATGGGCAGGGCCCGCTGATTATAGTCACTGAATTTTCACTATATGTTACACTATGATCCGTGACAAGTGAGAATGTGTTTATGACGTGCCCAGAGCAGCCAAGCTGTCTGATTGCAGTCATATAAGTTTCACTACATGCTACACTATGAGACGCGGCAAGTAAAACTGCATCTTAAGACAAGTGCCAATAACAACCGCGCAGTCAGATAGAAGTCATTGAAGTTTCACTACATGTTACATGTACATTTTGAGTCGAGACAAGTGAAAATGTGTTATGAAACCTGTGCTTACATCAACCGCGGATTCCGATCTGAGTCATCGAAGTTTCACTATATGTTATATTTTGAGCAGGCACAAGTGAAAATGTGCTTTAAGACACATGCCCATAGCTACCACACAGTCTGGTGGCATTAAAGTTTCATTATATGTTTATTTATGACAAGTAAAAATTTGTCATAAGACATGCAGCCACAGCTACCGCGCAGTCTGACTGGAGTCCTTAAAAATTCACTTTATGTTACCTATGAGCGGTGCCACGTGAAAATGTGTCCACAACAAATGCGCAGTCTGGTCGGAGCCATTAAAGTTTCACTTTATGTTACACTATGAGCCGTGAGAAGATATTCTATGTCTTAAGACATGTGCACAAAGCAACTGCGCAGTCTGACTGGCGTCATTGAAGTTCACTATTTGTAACCCTTTGAGCCGTTAGAAGATATAATGTGTCTTAAGACAGCCACAGCAAATGCGCAGTCTGACTGTGGTCATTGAAGTTTCATTATTTGTAAAACTATGAACTATTAGAAGTGAAATTGTGACTTAAATGTTTTTTTGTTTTTTTTTTTGGTTTTACGGCCCTTTCAAGATTATTTCACTCATATCGAGCTGATCGTTAATCAGAAGTGGGCGAAAACCGGAGTACCCGGAGAAAAAACACCTTACCTTCCGTTGCAGAATTTGGCGTCCCACATGTGACTCGAGCGAGGCTCGAACCACAGCGTTGAGAGACTTAATGATCAGAGTCAGCGCTCTTAACCACTAGACAAGGCACGTCGCCTTAAGACGTGTACCAACAGCAACCACGTAGTCTGATTGGAGTCACTGAAGTTTCAGTTTATGTTACACTATGAGCCTTTGACAAGTAAAATTTGTCTTAAGATATGTACCAATAGCAACCACGGTGTTTGGTTGGAGTTATGTGGGAGTTACGGGCCGTGAAAAGTGAAAATGTGTATTAAGACATTAGCTAACAGCAACCACGCAGTCCGATTGGAGTCATTTTTTGTTTCACTGTATGTTACATAATGGGCCTCGGCAAGTGAAATGTGTCCAACAGCTACCACATTGTCTGATTGATGCCATAGAAGCTTCACTATATGTTACACTATGAGCCGAGTCACGTGAAAACATGTCATAAGACATGTGTCAACAGACACCAAGAACAATTCATTGATGTTTCACTTTATGTAACACTATGAGCAGTGACAAGTAAAATTTGTCTTTGGGAAAGTGACCATAAAACAGTGTAGTCGGATTGAAGTCATTGAAGATTCATTATATGTTACACTTTGGGCCATGATAAGTGAAAATGTGCCTTAGGGCTCGTTCTCACAGCATCGTTGAAGTTTCAATAAATGTTATACTATGAGCAGTGATAATTGAAATTGTGTCTTAAGACACGAGTCCACAACAACCGTGAAGTCTGATTAGAGTCATAGAAGCTTCAGTAAAAGTTTAATTATGAGACGTTATAGTTGAAAATGTGTCTTAAGACATACCGCAACAGCAACAACGCTGGGTGCTTGGAGTCACTGAAGTTTCACTATTAAACGTGACATGTGAAAATGAGTACTAAGACATGTGCCAACAGCAACCGCGCAGTCTGATTGGAGTAACTGAAGTTTCAATGTATGCTACACTATGGGCCGTGGCAAGTGAAATGTGCCCAGAGCAGCCATCCAGTCTGATTCGAGTCATTGAAACTTCACTATATGTTACGTTATGAGCCGTAACACGTGAAAATGTGTCTTTAGACGTACCCGAAGCAACCACGCAGTCTTATTAAAGCTTCACTATATGTTACAGTATTAGCCGTGACAAGTGAACAGGTGTCTTAAGTCATGTGCCCTGAGCTACGGCGTAGTCTGATTGGAGTCATTGAAGTTTCTCTATATGCTATACTTTAGGCCTTGACGAGTAAAAATGTGTCTTAAGACAGGTGCCGAGCCGACAGCAGCCGCGCAGTCTGATTGGAGTTATTGGAGTTTTAAGACGTGCGCCCACACAAACAAGGCAGTCTGATTGTAGTCATTGAAGCTCCGCTATATGCTAGACTATAAACCGTGACAAGTAATAATGTGTCTTAAGATAATTGCCTAAAGCAACCGCGTAGTCTGATTGGAGTCAGTGAAATTTCACTATATCGTACTCAATGAAAGGTGGTAAGTGAAAATCTAACTTAGGACATGTGCCCACAGCAACCGCGCAGTCGCGTTGGAGTCATTCAAGTTTCTGTTTTTGTTACACTATGAACCGTGACAAGTGAAAATATGTCTGGAGCATGTGCCCACAGCAACTCTGATTGGAGTCAATGAAGCTTCACGTGAACCGTGAGACGTGAATTTGCGACTTCAGGCATGCGCCGACACAAACATGACAGTATGACTGAACTTATTGAAGCTCGACCATATGTTACACTATGCCAATCAGCCCCCGCCCATCGGGCTGCGTGATGCTTCCACGCAGAGCTAAATACGACTCGAACACGAGTACTAGTAAACCGCTTAGAGGATCTAAGACTGCCCAGGCAAAGCGGTGCGAGTTGAACCGCCCATGCTTATAAACCCTATTGGTTTCATTGGGCGACAGGGCTTGGGATATCATTTCTTCTCAACGTCGGGTAATTGGAAGCAACGTCTTCAAAATGATCTTTACAGTGTTGATGGAGACGTTAAACCACAAATCAAACAAACAAAACACAATGACAACAGCAACCATTTGGTCTGATTGAAGTCATTGAAACTTCACTGTCATGTTACGTTATGAGCCTTGACACGTGAAAATGTGTCTTTAGTTGTGCCCACAGCAACCACGAGGTCTGATTGGAGCCGTTGAAGTTTCACGATATGTTACACTATCAGCCGTGACAAGTGAAAAGGTGTCTTAAGTTCTGTGCCCAAAGCTACGACGTAGTCTGATTGGTTGGTTGGTTGATTTGAGGTTTAACGTCCCCGTCAACACTGTAAAGGTCATTTTGGAGACTTTGCTTCCAATTTTGTTGGACTTTTACCCGACATTGAGATGAAATGACATCTCAAGCCCTGTCGCCCAATGAAACCAGCATTGCGCAAGCTGAGCGTAAGGACTGGAAAAGGGAACTGAGAACATATCTGTTTGAATACAGAACGACGTCACATTCAGTTACACATGTGTCGCCTGCGGAACTTATGTTTGGCCGCAAGCTCCGTACTAAATTGCCACAATTAGATACTTTTGGCAATATCGCGTATGATGATGAGCTAAGGGACAGGGACAGTTCCAATAAATTAAAGTACAAACTTTACATTGACGAGAAGCGTGGAGCACGAGACCGTGGCCTAGAAACGGGTGACAAGGTGCTCGTAAAACAGGATAGACGGCCGTATAGACTTGTGAATAAGTATGGGAATAGTTGTGTAGTGGAATCACCAGAAGGTGTGCAGTATAAGAGGAATAGCACACATGTGAAGAAATATAACGAGTCGGTGGAAGATAACTCGGACACTAGGGAAACTGTTCCCGAACATTCTGATATTGAACCTGAACCACCCCGAGAAATGATGATGGATGCGCCTAATAGAAGACCAGTTCGTGAACGGAAACTACCGAGAAAGTTCGATGACTATGTAATGACTTAGTTTCGAAATGCGTGTTCAGTTAACTTAGTTGGATAAGTCACTCTGTGATAATGAAGACTTGAGTTAACTGATAGGGTTAGATACAGAACAGTCTGCGCATATTATAAGCATTAGCTTTGCTTCTGTAATACTTAGTACTGTGTTTGTGGTGTATTTGGATTTTAAATGACGTCTGAGTGTATTTCTGTTTAACCAGTGACAGACAATGCAAATCTTGGAACAGCCTCTTTAATGTGCATTATTTGCAAACATTTAACCTTTATTTTTCTGCCACAGAAAAATGTGTTTTATTTGTGTTTTCTCATGATGTTATCTAGTTTTCACAGTTTTATCTAATTTCATGCTTTTCAGCAGTCTGGAATTCGGGCTAGGCCATGAAATTGAGACTAAGTAAAGATAAACTATCCTGCTACAGCAACTTTCACAACAGTGTGAGATTTCTTATATATCCTTGTATTTGGGAGCAAATTCCTTTTAAGAAGGGGGAAATTGTAGTATCTTATGTGTTCGTATAATTGTTACTTGTTGGTGTGAGAAATCTGTTTTATGTCTTTTGTCTTACACTTGTAGTTATGTCAGCTTAGAGCTTAGATGCTTAATAAAAATGAAGATTCAATTCGATTGTTATTAATGGTTAAATCCGTAATATAGGGACACTTCACCTACAGCAACCACGCAGTCTGATTGGAGTCACTGAAGTTTCACTATATCCTACTCTATGCGATGTAGAAGCCTCAGTGGTGTAGTGGTTATGCTACTCGCCTTGTAAACCAGGGGTCGCAAGATCGATCCCGGGCTTCTCCAGACTTTCAGATGAGTCTTTAAACCGAGGTCCCGTCCCCGTTTGTACTCAGCTGTTGGTGGGACGTAAAACTCAAAAACTCACTCACTCTATGAGAGGTGCTGGTAAGTGAATATATCAGTTACGGCATGTGCCCACAGCAACCGTGCAGTCGCGTTGTAATCATTGAAAAATAGAAGAGTGTGTGTGTGTGTGTGAATTCGGGTTTAACGTCGCTTTCAACAATTTTTCAGTCATATCACGACGGTGTCTGGTTGCGACAGGGAGCTCAATGCTCACGTTTATAGTGCTGCCTCACTGAAGTATCATGTCCCAGACACATTACATGATACCACACCCAGTCACATTATCCTGACACTGGATCGACCAGTCCTAGCTCTACCCCGTAAATCTGAGTGCCAAGCGAGGAGCAGCTAGTACCATTTTTAACGACTTTGGTATGTCGCGGCCCGGGATCGAACCCGAGACCTCCCGTTCCCCGGAGCGGACACTCTACCAACTGAGCTATCGGGGCCGGTTAATAAAAAAAAAAAAAAAAAAAAAATAGAAGAAGAGGCAATGATGAGGAATCGATACAATTAACCCAAAGCTCCCATCAGAGACACTAAAGGGAAAGAAACACAAACATGAAGCAACAGACCCCAACCAAACACCTAAAGACAAACCATAACAAAAATAACCGAGACAGAAGAACCGTCTTGGAACGGTCAGCGTTAACGAATTCTACTGGGGGTGGGGGGGGGGTTGGGGGTGGGGGGGGGGCGTAAATCGATTTTGCGTGGCCACAATCCTCGCCCTTACTTCCGTCGCGATTGAGACAAACAATTTGTTCAGTCCGCATGAAGGCCTGCAAACTCATCAGTGCAACATCTCCGTAAACACAAAAATCAAACAACATCTTGAAGTTTCTGTTACACTATGAGCCGTGACAAGTGAAAATATGACTTGAGCATGTGTCCACAGCAACCGCGCAGTCTGATTGGAGTCATTGAAGCTTTACTTTATGTTACACTATTGTGAAATGTGCCTACAGCTGCCATGCAGTCAGATTGGAGTCATTGAAGTTTCACTTTATTTTACATTACGACACATGTCAATGGAAATTGTGTCTTAAGGCATGTGCCCTCAGCAACCAAGCAGTCTGATTAGAGTCATTGAACTTTCACTATATGTTACACTTTGAGCCATTTATTATTAAGTGAAAATGTGTCTTAAGACTTGTGCCCACAGCAACACTGGAGTTTGATTGGAATCTTTGAAGTTTCACTATATGATGCACTAAGAACCGTGAAAAGTGAAATTGTGACTTGAAGCATTCGCCGACACAAACATGGCAGTATGACTGGAGTTATTGAAGTTAAGGTTACTTAAGGCGTAACTATACCAAATTTAGTGACACAGAGGCCTTTCTGATATTTAATGTTCATTATTGTGTCTCAACCCCAAAGTTTTGAAACCGAAACAAGACAAGACCCGGCAATCACAGAATATCCCCCTCCGAGCATACACCGACCGACGTAGCCTATGAGACAGGTCAGCTGGAGGCATCAGGCAAGAGAGCCTACCCGCGGACTTATAGGCATCCCCCACCGAGCCAACATAAGCAAACATGACCCACACTCCACGGAAGTCCCGGGCATCAGGAAGGAGATGTCCAAAGTAGCGAGACTTGCAAAATTTAACATATAACAAAAAGTGTAAACCAAATCCGCTAAGATACATGTCTCACCTGACAAGTCAGTCTTAGTTTTAGAACAATTAGAATTTTATGCTGCAAAAATAATAAAATAAAGTTATAGTATAGTTATTTAAATCAGTACTTGAGCACTGACGTCAATACCGCAGTATCAACCTCAGCACTAAGGAACTGGTACTGAGCTGATGATACCCTCGGGGACGAACGAATCATCCACCAGCAGAGATATCGAACCAGTGGTTGCAATTAAGGTGTAACTATACCAAATTTAGTGACACAGAGGCCTTTCTGATATTTAATCTTAATCAATGTGTCTTAACCCCAAAGGTTTGAAACCGAAACGGATGATGGCCCATACCCGGCAAACACAGCACATCCCCCTTCGAGCACACACCGACCGACTGACCCACACTCCACGGAAGTCCCGGGCATCAGGAAGGCGATGTCCAAAGTAGCGAGACTTGCAAAATTTAAAATATAACAAAAAGTGTAAACCAAAGTAGAAGTAAAACAAAGATCAGGAATCGATACAATTAACTTACTCCACCTATCAAAGACACCAAAGGGAAAGAAATACAAACATTAAGCGACCAGACCATAATGGAAACCTAAACAAAGGAAGGCCATAAGGACAGTTACTTTCCCACAAAATGGCCATATGGCCATCCAAAATTAAAAGACACAAGTGATACACACAGTAAGTAACAAACAACAACATAAATAAATCGCCACAGAAGAACCGCCTTGGAACGGTCAGTGGAAAAATTTCCACTGGGGGGGGGGGGGGGGGGGGGCTTAAATCGATTTTACGTGGCCACAATCCTCGCCCTTACTTCCGTCGCGATTTAGACAAATAATTTGTTCAGTCCGCATGAAGACCTCCTAACTCATCAGTGCAACATCTCCGTGAACACAAAAAAATCAAAGAACCACAGAGGTGAGACAACGGTGAGGACTCGACAGCAAGAAACCACTGAAATGCTGGAGCAAAAGAAAACCAACAGTTA
Organism: Lucinisca nassula; assembly: GCA_963580285.1. Classification (NCBI taxonomy): domain Eukaryota; kingdom Metazoa; phylum Mollusca; class Bivalvia; order Lucinida; family Lucinidae; genus Lucinisca; species Lucinisca nassula. The sequence continues at coordinate 70,634,175 of OY757012.1, read as the reverse complement.
GACTCCGATGGGCCCGACCAGAGACAGAGCATCAGGCACCAACCAACATTACCAAGAATTAGATCTCTCTAATTCTCATAAGCCTTTACGTTGGAGCCGTCATAGAATCTGAGGCCTGACCCACCGGCGTGCAATTAAAGAGGGAAGCAAACCCGCTAAGATACAGGCCTCACCTGACAAGTCAGTCTTAGTTTTAGAACAATTACATGTAGAATTTTATGCTGCAAAAATTAAATATATAATATGCATGTGTAGTTATTTAAATCTGTACTTGAACACTGTATATATTACATAAATTTCATTATATTATATCACTCTATGAGTCGCGACAAGTGAAAAAGTGTCTTAAGACATGTGTTAGCAGCAACCGCGCAGTCTGATTGGATTCATTGAAGTTTCACTTTATGTCACACTAGGATTCGAGACAAGTAAAATATGTATTAAGACATACGTTCATTGCCCCCGCACAGTCAAACCGGGGCCATTGATTTTTCACTTTATGTTTCACTATATGTTACACCATGAGCCTTGACATGCGAAAATTTGTGTTAAAATATGAACCCACAGCACCCAAGCATTCTGATTCGAGTCACTGAAGTTTCATTGTTTGTTACACTATGAGCCGTGACAAGTGAAAATGAGTCTTCAGCACGTACCCACAGCAACCGCGCAGTCTGATTGGAGTCATTGAAGCTTCACTATATATTACACTATTACGTCATGTACCCACAGCTGCCAAGCAGTCTGATTGGAGTTATTGAAGTTTCACTATATGTTACATTACGAGACGTGACAAGTGAAATTGTGTCTGAAGACATGTGCCCACCGCAACCAAGCAGTCTGATTAGAGTCATTAAACTTTCACTATATGTTACATTTTGAGCCATTATATGTGAAAATGTGTCTTAGACATGTGCCCACAGCAACTGCGGAGTTTGATTGGTGTCTTTGAAGTTTCACTATATGTTACACTAAGAACCGTGAGAAGTGAAATTGTGACTTGAGGCATGCGTCCACACAAACACGGCAGTCTGATTGGAGTTATTGATGCTCAACATACATTACGCTATGAGCCGCAACAAGTGAAAGTGTGTCTTATGACATGTGCCAACAGCAACCGCGCAGTCTGATTGGAGTCATTGAAGCTTCACTATATGTTACACTAGGGGTCGTGAACGGCCCCGATAGCTCAGTTGGTAGAGTGTCCGCTCCGGGGAATGGGAGGTCACGGGTTCGGTTCCGGGCCGCGACATACCATAGTCGTTAAGAATGGTACTAGCTGCTCCTCGCTTGGCACTCAGATTTACGGGGTAGAGCTAGGACTGGTCGACCCAGTGTCAGGATAATGTGACTGGGTGTGGTATCATGTAATGTGTCTGGGACATGATACTTCCTGATGAGCATTGAGCTCCCTGTCGCAACCAGACATCGTCGTGATATGACTGAAATGTGAAAGCGACGTTAAACCCGAATTCACACACACACTAGGGGTCGTGACAAGTAAAAATGTGTATCAAGACATAAGCTCATTGCAACCGGAAAGGCAGACCGGGGTCATTGTCTTTTCACTTTAGGTTTCACAATGAAATTTGACAAGAGAAATGTCTAAGACATGTGTTCGCAGCAAACGTGCAGTCTGTTTTGAGTCATTGAGGTTTCACTATCTGTGACACTATAAGCCATGACAAGTAAACAATTGCCTTAAGGCATGTGCCCACAAAAAGTTGTCTTGGGACATATGCCAAAGACAATAGCGGATTCTGATTGCAGTCACTGACGTTGCACTATGTTACCTATGAGCCGTGACAGGTGACAAAAAGTCTTAAGACATATGCCAACAAAAACTGCGCAATCTGATTCGAATAATTAAAATTTCATTATATGTTACACTATGAGCCGTGACAAGCGAATATGTGTCTTTGGACATGTGCCCACAGCAACCACGTAGTCTAACTGGAGTCATTGGCGATTCACTATATGTTATACTATGAGCCGTGACACGAACAATTGTGTCTTAAGACGTGGGCACACAACAACCACGCAGTCAGGTTTGAGTTACACTATGAGATGTGGTGTGAAATTATGTCCTATGGCATGTGCCCACAGCGACCACGCAGTCTGATTGGTGCCATGGAAGCTTCACTATATGTTAAAATATGAGAAGTAAAAAATTAAAAATGTGACTTACGACATGTGCCACAGCAACCACGCAGTCTGATTGGAGTCATTGAAGTTTCACTATATATTACATTATGAGAATTACCAAGCGAAAATGTGTCTTGACATATGTTCCCCAAACAACCACGCTGTCTGGTTGGAGTCATTGAACTTCACTATATCTTTCAATGTGTGCCGTGTCAAGTGAAACTGTGTTTAAAGACATGTGCCAAAAGCAACTTCCAGTCGATGTTTCACAATATTTTACACTTTGAATCATGACAAGTGAAAATGAGCCTTACGACATGTGACCACAGCCACCACGTAGTCTGATTGAAGTCGCTTAAGCTTCACTTTATGTAACACTATCAGCCGTGACAAGTGAAAATATGTCTAAAGACGCGTGCCCATAGCAACCGCGCAGTCTGATTGGAGTAATTCAAGTGTCACTATATGTTACATTATGAAACGTGGCAAGTGAAATGTGCCCACAGCAATCACCTAGTCTGATGGAAGTCGTTTAAGTTTCACTATATGTTACACTATGAGCCTTGACAAGTGAAAATATGTCTTGAAACATTTGCTCACAGCAAAAGCGCGGTCTGATTTGAGTCATTGAAGTTTCACTATATAAAATGTGGAAATGTGTCTTAAGACATGTTCTAAAAGTATCTGTGCAGTCTGATTGAAGTCATAGAGGCTTCACTATATGTTATGCTATGAGCCGTGGCAAGTGAAAATATGACTTTGGACATGTAACCACATCATCGTCGCAGTCCAATTGCATTCACTGAGGTTACATGATACTGCGAGACGTGACTAGTGGGCATGTCCCCAAAGCTACTGCGCGGTCTGACTGTAGTCATTGATGTTACATCATGAGCCGTGACATTGTCAAGTGAAAATGTGTCTTAAGACCTGCCCACAACAACTACGCAGTCTAACTGGAGTCAGTGAAGCTTCACTAAATGTTACATTATGAGACGTGACAAGTGAAATATGTCTCAAGACATGTGTAAGTTTTAACGCGCACTCTGATTGGAGTATATGTAACGTTATGAGACGTGGCAAATGTTAAGACGCGCGCCCGTGATAACTGCATAGTCTGATTGAAGTCGTTGACACTTCAATACATGCTATATTATGAGATGTGACAAGTCAAAATATGTCTTTAAACAAAGGCCCACAGCAACTGTGCAGTCTGATTTGAGTCACTTTAGGTTCCCTATATGTTACTGTATCAACCATGACTAGCGAAAATGTGTTTTAAGTTATTTGCCCACAGCCACTGCGCAGTCTGATTGGAGTCAATTAAGTTTCAGTATATGTTACACAATATAGACGTGACAAGTGGATATGTGTCTGAAGACATGCCCCAGCAACCACTCAGTCTAATTGGAGTGTTGAAGTTTCACTATACGTTGCATTATGAACAGTTACAGGTTTTGTTTGTTTGTTTGTTTGTTTGTATTGGAGTTTAACGGCCCTGTCAAGACTAGGTAATTTTTGAGCCGGTCATTTTACTTTTCCACACTATTCATGGACTTGCTTATACGAAAGCGGTTATCCTCTTTCGCCGGAAACTGATAACTGCTCTTCTTGAATCAGCGGAAGGGAGACAATGGCCGTTAAGAAAAGATTTGAGGATCGAACTCCGCCGACCCCGGCCGCGTCTTTCTGATCACAAGGTAGACGCGCATCCGACTGAGCTACCGAGGCCGACAATAGTGACAAGTTAAAACGTCTCTTAAAACCTGTGCCCACAGCAACGGCGCACTGAAGTTTCCCTATATGTTTCACTCTTTGACGTGGGACGTGACAAGTGAAAATGTGTCTTACGACATGTGCCTGCAAAAACCAAACAGTCTGGTCGGAGTCAATCAAGTTTCGCAATGTGTAATATTACGAGACATGACAAGAGAAAATTTGTCTTAAGGTTTGTGCCCACAACAACCACGCAGTCTGATTGGAGTCATTGAAGTATCACAATATATTACACTATGAACCGTGACAAATGAAAATGGCTCGAGATGTCATTTCACCTCAATGTCAGGTAATGGAAGCAACGTCCCCAACATGACCTGTACAGTGTTGACGGTGACGTTAAACCTCAAATCAAACAAGTGACAGTGAAAATATGTCTTAAGACATGTGACCACAGCAACCCCGCAGTCTGATTGGGGTCAGTGAAGCTTCACTATATGTTATTGTATTGGCCGTGACAAGCGAAACTTTGTCTTAAGTCATGTGCCCACAGTTACCGTGCGATCTGATTAATTACGATAATACACCCGGATGACATGATACAACGCATAATGTAGTAATGTAGTAATTTCTTCATTTTGATTTTTTTTACTACATTATGCGTTGGCATAGTCGACGCGAAATGAAGTAAAAAAATTATTTCATTTCGCGTTGATATGCACCATATCGACGCATAATGAAGTAATGATGGTAGAACATAGCTGTCTTCGAAAAGACTTAGGAAGCAATACAGTTAAATTCCTACAATTTAGACCACATTTGAGACGGTTCAAAAGTGGTCTTTAAGACCACAGTTGAACAGTCCAAAAGACGGTCTTCCACAAAAGCACACTGAAGGTCAAAATCACAAAGAAAATGTAGCTTTAACCTTCCAAATATGCTTTAAAAACAAAATTTGTATTAATTTTAGGTGGTCTTAATAGTGGAATTTCATTGTCTCCAAAATGACCTAAATAGTGTTGACGGGGACGTTAAACCTCAAATCAAACAAATCAAACAAAAGACAGACAGGCAGACAGACAGACAGACAGACAGACAGACAGAATGGACAAAAACTATATACCCCCTTGCATACTTCGTATGCCGGGGGTATAAATAGATGGGCTGCACGATGCTTCCACGCAGAGCTGATACCGCCCGTACATGAGTCCTCGTAATCTGCTTAGAAGGTCTAAGCCTGTCCAGGAAAACTGCTGCGAGTCGGCCCATCCATGCATATAAACCCTATTGCTTTTAATTGGACGGCAGCGATTGAGATGTCATTTCATCTCAATATCGGGTAAAAGTCCCATAAAATTTGAAGCAATGTCTCCAAAATGACCTAAATAGTCTTGACGGGAACGTTAAACCTCAAATCAAACAAACAAACTGTTGACGCATAATGAAGTAAAATTAAGTATGCCACCCATCGCCGCAAAATGAAATAATTCTTTCATTTTGCTCAAACCTCTTAGTATCGACGCATAATGAAGTAAAAACGACATTTTATTTCATTTCGCGTCGACTATGCCAACGCATAATGTAGTAAAAATTTCAAAATGAAGAAATTACTACATTACTACATTATGCGTTGTAACAATGACATACTGCATTCTTGTGCATTTCCAAAACAAATTTAGCTCACCTGTCACGTAGTGACGAGGTGAGCTTTTTGTCCGTCGAGCGTGCGTGCGTGCGTCCGTGCGTCAACAATTTCTTCAAACAACATTTCCTCCTTAACCACTGATCGGATTTTGACCAAACTTCACAGGAATGATCCTTAGGTGGTCCTCTTTCAAAATGGTTCAAATGGTTCCGGTCCTTTGCAAATCTAGATCACAGGAGCTAAAATAGATTTTTTAAAAACTGAAATTTTAAAAAATCTTCTTCTCTGAAACCGCATGGTCCAGGTCTTTGATATTTGGTATGAAGCTTCATCTAATAGACCTCTACCAATATTGTTCAATATATAGCCCTGGAGCAAAAAAGGCCCCCGCGTCGGGGCCCACCAGTTTCACATGGACTTATATATGGAAAACCATTAAAATCTTCTTGTCTGAAACCAGAGGACCCAGGTCTTTGATATTTGGTATGAAGCTTCATGTAGTGGATCTCTACCAAGATTGTTCAAAATATAGTCCTGGGGCCAAAAATGCCCCCCCCCCCCTCCCCAACCCAGCCCCGGGGCCCACTTGTTTTACATAGGCGTTTATAGGGAAAAGCTTAAACATTTTCTTGTCTGAAACCAGAAGGCCCAGGTCTTTGTTATTTGGCATGAAGCTTCATCTAGTGGACTTCCAACAAGAGTGTTCAAATTATAACCCTGGGGCCACAAAAGCCTCAGCGCCAGGGCCCACTGGTTTCACATAGGCGTATACAGGGATAACCTTTCAACATCTTCTTGTCTGAAACCAGAAACCCAGGACTTTGATATTTGGTATGAAGCTTCAACTAGTTGACCTCTACCAAGATTGTTCAAAATAAAGTCCTCGGGCCAAAAACGCCCCCGTGCCGGGGCACACTGGTTTCACATAGGCGTATTCAGGGATAACCTTTAAAAATCTTCTTGTCTGAAACCAGAAGGCATGAAGCTTCATCTAGTGGATCTCTACCAAGATTGTTCAGATCATAGCCCTGGTGCCAAAAATGCCCCGCTCCCGGGCCCACTCGGTTTACATAGGCGTATACAGGGATAACCTTTAAAAATCTTGTTAGCTAAAAACAGAAGGCCCAGGTCTTTGATATTTGGTACGAAGCTTCTTCTAATAGACCTCTACCAAGATTAGCCAAATAATAGCCTTGGGGATAAAAACGTGTCCGCGCTGGGACCCACTAGTTTTACATAGACTTATATAGGAAAAAAACTTTAAATATCTTCTTGTCTGAAACCAGAATGCCCAGGTCTTTGATATTTAGCGAAGCTTTATCTACTATACTTCTACTGAGATTGTTCAAATTATAGCCCGGGCTCCTAAAAATGACCCCCACCCCCCCCCCCCCCCCGCGCCAGGGCCTACTGGTTTTACATAGGCTTACATAGGGAAAACCTTTAAAAATCTTTTTTTTTTGAAACCATAACCAACGTTTTTGATATTTGGTATGAAGCGTCATGTAATGGACCTCTACCAAGATTGTTCAAATTATAGCCTTCGGTTAAAAAATGTGCCCACGCCGGGACCCACTAGTTTTACACAGGCGTATACAGACATAACCTTTAAAATGTTCTTGTCTGAAACCAGAAGGCCCAGGTCTTTGATAACTGGTATGAAGCTTCATCTAATGGACCTCTACCAAGATGATTCAAATTACTGCCTTGGGGCCGAAAATGTCCCGGACCGGGACCCACTAGTTTTACATAGGCTTATATAGGAAAATAAACCTTTAAAATCTTCTTTTCTGAAACCAGAAGGCCCAGGTCTTTTATATTTGGCGTGAAGCTTCATCTAGTGGACCGCTACCGGGATTGTTAAAATTATAGCCCTGGCGCCGAAAATTTCCCCGCCCCAGGGCTCGCTGGTTTTACATTGGCTTATATAGGGAAAACCTTTAAACATCTTCTTTTCTAAAACCGGAGGACCCAGGTCTTAGATATTTGGTATGAAGCTTCATCTAGTGGACAGCTGCCAAGTGTGTTCAAATTATAGCCCTCAGGTGAGCGATTCACTGCCCTATGGGCCCTTTTGTTTTTTTTAAATATTATTTCTATTTTATTTTGTTTTATCTAATGAAAATTTATTACAGTTTTCTTATAACTGTAAACATAGGCTTTTGCTACTCGTTACAACCGCGTCCAAAAGGCGCCTCCAATAGGCGGTTCTGAAGGGTACCCACAAGTTGGCCACAACGCCGGTCTTGGGGAAGAAATATGAAAAATGATATATAGCCCTATATTTACATTTCCATGGTAAAGCCTAATGTAAAACCTAAAGAAATCAAAGCACTGAAAGTACTGGTGGGTCGATCGTCTCTGAGTGTAGGTTGGGAAAATAGTCATGAGCTGAGAATCGAACTGTTCGTTTAAATTTAAGCAAGCACAGTAGAGCTGATCAGACATCGCGTTATGTGGTGTCTGATTATGTAGATTCTGTTTGCCAATGTCCAAGTGTACGAGCACAGTCCACCCGCCCCCGCCCATCGGGGCTTGAATAAATAGATGGGCTACATGATGCTTCTACACAGAGCTGAAAGTCCCGTAACATTGGAAGTAACGACTCCAAATGGCCTATTCAGTGTTGACGGGGACGTTAAACGTTAAATCAAACAAGCACAGTCCAGAATTTTCCTCCTACGCTGCGCTCTGACGTCTTGGGGTAGTACTTGGATTTTTTCAACAGAGTGGGGAGAGTGCAAACGCAGCCACTCCCATCTTTTGGAAATTATTTCAGATTCATACATTTTTTCACCAATTGCAAAATACCTGAAATTCGCATCCTCAACCCGCCCCTTTCGGCCCTAAATCATGTTCTAAACTGTTGTTGCATACATTTGGCGAACAGTGCCGACCTGATCAGAAGCAATGTACTCTATAACCGATCTTGGTCTACGCTTTATGTCTAATAACGGTATCACCTACAAAGTCTGGGCTACTCATTTTTGTACTTAAACATTACAGGGTTCTTAAATTAAGTTCTTAGCAGGAGTGTGGAAAGTATATTTTTACTCGACTTGGCATACATTTGTGTAACAGTTTTATAAATAGAATGTTCCGAAAGACATCGTGGCCTGGATTAAGGTATTGTTTTTCTTTCATTACGTGAGCGACTACTATTACGTTTAACCTCAAATGCCACTATTTAAGCAAAAAGTGAAGTTCCTGTGCAACCTGCTGATCAGACGGCGTCTGATCTTGGTATTATCCAGCACACGATTCCTGTCAAGACTCTATAGATAGTTCTTGTTGCATTGATAAAAATAGCTCAACGTTTCAAGTTCTATTAATAAAACATAATATTGTTTTTCCCAAATCAGTGATGGTAACGTGGACAACTGCATGAATTCCGTTTGGCCAGTTAGTAAATTAGGATCGATCGTAAACCGATCGACCCAAAAATGTAATTCATACTTCCATAAACGCATAATGACATGAATTTTAGTGACTTCAAGTGACGGCAGTCTAAATCATGCTTCTATACGATGTGATTTGGCGTTGGCGACGTCAAAAAAAAAAAAAAAAAAAAAAAAAAGACCGTGCAAATTGTTTTTGTTTTTTTTGTTGTTGTTGTTGTTGTTGTTGTTGTTGTTGTTTTTTTTCAGCTTTAAAACTTTGCCTTATAAGCATTTGTCTTCGCCCAATGATGAGGATCGAAGAATGTTATTATAGGTAGGAAATAAATTATTTATGAAAGTATGAATGACAGCGGGTCGCTAGCAAAGTTTACATGAACCCCGGGTTCATCCTTTACTTTCATACCCACTGCGTTCAATCTTTCATGAACAACAGAAAATTAAAATTCATTTCTTAAGTAAACCCCGAGTTTTTTTTTTTATATAAAGTTGGATTTAGAAGGTTGTTCATTACATGGGCTTGTTAACGTGTTGTGAGTCTTTGCTGTGCGATGCTCGACAGGGAGGCAGGGAAAACTATACTGAAGGAAACTTCTAACGCAAAACTGTAGCATCCAATTCAGCCTCAAACGTTACCGCAACTGGAGCAGGCATCCATCCAATAGTGGAACAATCTGCAGTTGTGAGACACAAATTTCTGCAACGGAATGTCCGGTCCCCGCCCATTTGGGCTTGGAGAAATAGATGGGCTGCACGATGCTTCCACGCAGAGCTGAAACTGACCGCACACGGGAACTGGTAAACCACTTAGAGTATCTAAGCCTGCCCAGGCAAAGGTGTATGAGTCGGACCCTCCATGCTTATAAGCCCTAATGGTTTATTTGGGCGACAGGGCTTGAGATACCATTTCGTCTCAATGTCGGGTAGAAGTCCATCAAAATTGGAAGCAATGTCTTCAAAATGACCTATACAGCGTTGATGGGGACGTTAAACCACAAATCAAACAAACAACGGGAGGTTAGGTGGTTTTCTCCAGGCAATCCGGTTTTCACGCACTCTGATTATCGATCGGTTCGAAATAAGTGAAGTAATCTTGAAAGGGCGTAAACCTCCCAACAAACACAAAAAAAAATCGTTCGCCATTTCGCTGTCAGTGGGTAGTCAATGCGCAGCAGTTATCAATGCTGCCAGCGGCCAAACCAGATAGTGTATATTTTGTACTGAGATTGTGTGAAGGTGTTATTGAAATTGACCCTTTCTTTGTGCTGCATGTATACGATATGAGACTTCTAACAATTTTTATTGTTATGTGTGGTGTTATGATTGGAATCCTTGCGAAATATAAAAACATCGGATTTTGTTTTTATGCCCCCAAATTCGAAGAAGTTGTGGGGGTATATTGGTTTTACCCTGTTCGTCCGTCCGTCCTTCCGTCCGTCCCGCTTTCTTACTGCATAACATAACTTAAGAACCATGGGTGCTGTGTTTTTGGAATTTCATATATGGATTCCTTATGGAAAAATAATTAACCGTGTTTTTTTCTCGTCAGGATTACGCCCCTTTCTTGAGTTATGCCCCTTTGCAAAAAATACTTTGAACTCTTGTAAGCAAGATATCTCAAAAACTGTTTGAGCTTTTGCCCTGAAACTTTAGACTTGTTTGGGATGATGAGTCGATGAACTGATTAACTTATGTGAAAAATGCGATTTTTTTTTCTTGAGCCATGGCCCTTTGAAATTTTTTGCGTTTTAAGCTTGTAAGCAAGTTAACTAAAAAAACTAATTGAGCTATTGCCCTGAAAATTTACAATATGGTTGGGGATAATGAGAAGATGAACTGATTAACTTTTGACAAAAATCCACTTTTTTCTTGAGTTATGCCCCTTTGAAATTTTGCCCGTTTGAAGCTTGTAAGCAAGATATCTCAAAAACTGTACGAGCTATTGCCCTGAAACGTTACAGGCTTGTACAGGATGAAGAGTACATGAACTGATTAACTTTTGAAAAAATTCCGAAAATTTTTGCATGAGTTATGGTCCTTTGATTTTTTTTTTTTTTTGCGTTTTAAGCTTGTGAGCAAGATAACTCGACTAGAGATTCAACTTCGGTGAAGTTGATGTCGTACCTGCTCCCACCTGCCCCACACAAAAATAAAAGTTTATTTAAGGCAGAAGAAATGAATTGACGGCTTTGAGAAGAATCCATAGCCTATATATGTGAGGTAAAAAATGACTACGTTCACAATGTGGAAAAAGTGATAAAAATTGATCCCAAGATAAAGTCCAAACCACATGCACATCCTCATACCATAGCAAAACACACACAAAGTTTCAAAATGATCAATATAAAACTGTAAGAGGAGTTGAGATGACAAGTGTTGCCTATTGTACATCAACTGAAGCTTAAAACTGGCTAAGTTCACAATGTGAAAAAGTGAAAAAAAAAATTCTGAGAATTATGTCGAAACCACATGCACAACCTCATACCATGGCGAAAGCACACGCACAGTTTCAAAATGATCGGTATAAAACTGCAAGAGGAGTTGCGATGACAAGAGGTACCTATCATATATCAATTGAAAGTTAAAAATGACTAAGTTCACTATGTGAAAAAGTGACAAAAAATGATCCGACGATAAAGTCCAAACCACATGCGCAATACACATACCATTGCAAAAGCACACACAAAGTTTCAAAATGATCGGTATAAAACCGCAAGAGGAGTAGCGATGACAAGAGGTACCTATCATATATCAATTGAAAGTTAAAATGACTAAGTTCACAATGTTAAAAAAGTGACAAAAATTTATCCGAAGATAAAGACCAAATCACATGCGCTTCCTCATACCATGGCAAAAATACACACAAAGTTTCAAAAAAATCGGTATGAAACTGTAGGAGGAGTTGCGATGACAAGAGGTACCTATCGTATATCAAATGAAGCTTTAAAATGGCTAAGTTCATAACGTGCAAAAAGTGAAAAAAAATATTCGGAGAATTATGTTGAAACCACATGCACATCCTCATACCATGGCAAAAGCACATGCAAAGTTTCAAAATGATCCGTATAAAACTGCAAGAGGAGTTGCGATGACAAGAGGTACCTATCATATATCAATTAAAGGTTAAAAATGACAATGTTCACAATGTGGAAAAAAGTGACAAAAATGATCCGACGATAAAGTCCAAATCACATGCGCATCCTCATACCATGGCAAAAACACACGCAAAGTTTCAAAATAATCCGTATGAAACTGTAAGAGGAGTTGCGATGACAAGACACCCAGTGTAAAATGTTGACGGAAAGACGGACGGACAACCGGACGGAAAGACGGACGGACAACCGGACGAACGGACGGACGGACAACCGGACGGACGGAAACTTGCACGCCTATGTCTTCCTGCTGAATTTGAGCTTTTGCCCTGAAACTGTACAGAATGGTTGGGGATGATGAGAAGATGAACTGATGAACTTTCGACAAAAATCCATTTTTTTCATCAGGATTATGCCCTTTCTTGAGTTATGCCCCTTTGCAAAAAATACCTTGAAATCTGGTAAGCAAGATATCTCAAAAACTGCTTGAGCTTTTGCCCTGAAACTGTACAGACTGGTTTGGGATGATGAGCAGATGAACTGATTAACTTTTGAAAAAATCCAAAATTTGTTTCTTCAGTTATGGCCCTTTGATTTTTTTTTTTTGCGTTTTAAGCTTGCAAGCAAGATAACTGAAATTGTTTGAGTTTTTGCCCTGAAACTTTACATAATGGTAGGAGATGGTTAGAAGATGAACAGATATACTTTTAACAAAAATCCATTTATTTTTATCTGAGTTATGCCCCTATGATTTTTGTTTTTGCGTTTTAAGCTTGTAAGCAAGATATCGCAAAACCAGTTTGAGCTATTTCCCTGAAACTTTACAGGCTGGTTCAACGTGATGAGTAGATAAACTGATTAACTTTTGACAAAAATCTGAAGAATTATGCCCCTGTCTTGAGTTGCAAAAAAATACTTTGAAATCTGGTAAGCAGTATATCTCAAAAACTGTTTGAGCTTTTGCCCTGAAACTTTACAGACTGGTTTGGGATGATGGGTAGATTAACTGATTAACTTTTGAAAAATATCCGAAATGTTTTTCTTCAGTTATGGCCTTGTGAAATTTTTATGTTTTAAGCTTGTAAGCAAGATAACTAAAAAACTGTTGCCCTGAAACTTTACAGAATGCTTGGGATGATGAGAAGTTGAACTGATTAACTTTTGACAAAAATCCATTTTTTTTTCCTTACATTACCAGAATAAGTCCATGTAAAGAACACCACGTAGCTGGGGTTTACCTGGCTACATATCCTTTTTGTTATTTCTGACCAATGGTCAAATACGTAGGTTGTTGGTACTCGTTAGAACCGCCTATATAAGGCGGCTCAAATGGGCACCTTCATTGCACATCTTAAATGAGAAAAAAAAATCTTCATCCAAAAACTTAACTCTTTTTGGATGACTTTATGACATAATACACTTTATCATATTATGGCATCCGTCTGAGAATGTAATAATGTCATGTACTAAGTTCGATAATCCACTGGTGCATTAAATATGCAAATTGGTCCCGTAACGTTACATGTACGACTTCCTTAACGGCGTCGCGTTTACGCATGACGGAATATTAACTTACCTTTTGAACATTAGTGAATAAGATCCGTTTTAAATAGCATATGATAAATAGAATCTTGCATTCGTGCTCATGTATTATTGAATATATTACGGCCCCCGCCCATAGGGGCTTGAAGAAATATATGGGCTGCATGATGCTTTCACGCAGAGCTGAATCCGGCCCGCACACTAGTACTGGTAAACCGCTTAGAGGATCTAAGCCTGTCCAGGAACCGCGGTGCGAGGCGGACCGTCCATGCTAATAAACCCTATTGGTTTCATTGGGCGACAGGGCTTGAGATGTCATTTCATCTCAATGTTGGGTAAAAGTCCCACAAAATTGGAAGCAACGTCTCCAAAATGACCTTCACAGTGTTGACGGGGACTTTAAACCTCAAATCAAACAAACAAAATTATTGAATATATTAAACTCGTTGAAGAAAAGGGATAAAATGCTCGACGGAGCCTCGCATTTTATCCTGTTTCCTCAACACGTTTAATAAATTCAATAATACATGAACACTCATGTAAGAACCGCCATATGCCGCACGAACATACCTCACACTTTCCATCCAAGAAACCCGAAAGCGCAAAGATACTTTCTCACAAAATAAAAAGAAAGCAGTACATAAATGCAAAGACGACGTGTGACAATAATAAACCACACCAGGAGGACCGCCTTGGAATGGTAGGTAAAACAAATGCTCTGCATTACGAAAACACGCCTATTCAAATACATTACGAATTTCATCGCCGAAAAAAAACTAACAAACAAACAATCGCTGAAAACTTCTATTTTTATTAAATCCTCTCAAAATATAGAGCAGAAATAAGGAAAATAAACCTTGCATACCCCAGTTTTACTTTATAAAATTGGGGTTCAAGGGAGTCAAAATTATATAAGCGTGTTTTCGTGATGGGGGCTAAATGGATTTGACATAACAACAATCCTCGCCATTTGTTCTGCCGTAATAACTCGTTCAGTCCGCATGAGGGTTTTCTAACTCAGCGCCACAATTCCGAGAACATTAAACTTGTTGAAATGCAGCATCATGATAATAAATCCGTTCGACAAAGTACATCTATTCATATCGCCAAAAACGGTTAAGAAAATGTGTGATACGAGTGCCGAAAAAAACCCTGACAGTAATCGTCGGCCCTTCAGTATCCTCATTTGCTGAGCTAGAGTGGCCTAATGGGTAAGATTATTAGTGGTAAAGAGCTCTGACTGTGGGTCAAATGTGAGACGAAAGGTCACATCGTTTTTCTCTGGGTACTCCGGTCTTTGCCCAGCTCGAAATCAGGAAGGAAATAACCTTGAAATGCCTCAAAACATAAAAAACATATGGCTTTCAAAATTTACTGTCGATAACATGTCTAAGGTATCAATTATGAAAGCATTCGCTACAATTGTTTTACGATGTTATTATTAAAATATGTAATTTTCTGAAAAATATATAAACAAAAAAGATTTAAAAGATGAAAAGGAAATTCCAGATTAATTTTATAACATCATCGTAAAACAATTGTACCCGGGGACTGGGACGAGGACCCTGCTTTCGTAGTCCCCACAGACCGGATGCAGGCTGGAAACAGACAGGCGGATGCATTGGCAACAGAGGGCTGTTGCAATGGCTAAACAGACTGGTATTAGCCATAAGACTTAGCAGGCACTCAGCATTAAAATGACGTCCTATCAGCATCGATGCAATGAGATGACATCACTTCGACGCCAATACGTCATTTCAATGTTGTGTGCCCGCTGGGGACAGACATATTCCTTGACGGTGTTCCGTTTTCCAGTTCTGACCTCAGACCCTGGCGTGAAGAAAAACCGTTATCAGTAAAGAGAACCCATTTGTAACTATGACACAGGAATTACTGCATTACCTCAAGTAGAACTTCACTGTGAGCTTCGGCGAAAAAGGTAATTAGGAAGTCGCATGCAAGGAAGTGCAGTGCCCAGCCTCTTTGCAGACGTGCACATCTGCAGAAAGCCAGAATGCCTCTGGCTGGTAAGGAGACACAAAATAGTCGAGACCCACCGGAGTCCAACAATTGGTTTTCTTTTGTTCCAGCGTTTATGATTCCTGATCGTTGTTTCATCTCTGTATTCGTTTAAATTAATATTCCTGACGAGTTACAAATCCTTCATGCGGACTGAACAAATTGTCTTAACCACGACTGAAGCAAGGGTGAGGATTGTGGCCATGTAAAATAAATAAAAAATAAATATAGATTTTTACTGACCATACCAAGGCGGCTATTATTTTATTGTTCATTATTGTTTTTTTTTTTTGGGGGGGGGGGTGTTTTACGGCCCTTTCAAGATTATTTCACTCATATCGAGCCGATCGTTAATCAGAGGTGGGCGAAAACCGGAGTACCCGGAGAAAAACCACCTGACCTTCCGTTGCAGAACTTGGCGTCTCATACGTGGCCCGGGCGAGGCTCGAACCTACGGCGGTGAGAGACGGTTCATTATAGTTATAGTTCGTCTATGCATGTCTATATTGCTGATATATTTTAATTTTGGATAGCCGTTTGGCGATGTTAAAGTAACTGTCCTTTTGGTTTTTCACTTGTGATGTTTTCGTTATGTTGAAGTTATTTTATGTTGGTATTTCTTTCCATTTGGTGTCTTTGATTAGAGCAGTGAGGTAAATGTATCGATTCCTGATCACTTCCTTCACTTCACGGTGGCAACAAAGCAACCAAATATTGTTAAACAAGAAATCTGCAGATGACTATGTTGTGCCTTATGGACTTGAACATTATGACGAGGGGTTGTCGCAAATGCTAACCGCTTGATGAACGAACGGAGAAAAACTGCACTCCAGTATAGAGCCATGCTTAAAAGCAGATACAACAAAAAGAGCAAAGCAAAATACAAAGAGCCTGAAATGCAAAGATGAATTAAGCAAAAATAGCAGCTTGAAAAGTAAAGTATTAAAGTGTTAGTTAGAACAAGAATTCCCATCACGAAAACACGCGATATAATATTGACCCCTTGTAACGCCACTTTTATATAGTGAAACTGGTGTTTACAGGGGTATATGTTTCTATGATTTTTGCTAAAAACAGATTGTGGGTACTCGTTAATACCGTCTCGTCGAGGCGGTTTAAACGAGTACCCACATTGTTTTCAGAAATACGAAAAATATCAGAATTTTTACGCAAGCAGTTAACCAGTACAGTGCACATTCTTTCTTCAGAAACTGACAACTGCTTTTCTTAAAATAGCGGAAGGGAAACAATGACCGTAGAAAAGATTTCATTATCAATCTCCAAGAAAGAATGTTGCCGCACCCCAACAGGTATCGAACTCGCGTCCTCCTGATCACTAGTCAGACGCGCATCCGATGGAGCTACAGACGTCGGCTATTGATTGCTTGATGAACGAAATAACTGTGGAAAACCTATATCCCGATATGCATTACGAAAATATATTGAAAATTATGCCACCTTAAAGAAAAATTTCCGATAAAATATTCCAATATGTTTCATATATCTGCTCTAAACATAGCTTGTTTGGACTAGTTAGAACCGCCTCGGCGAGGCGGTTCTTACGGCTAACCACAATCTTTGCATTTGAGCAGAAATAAAAAATAAGGAATGCCCCTGTAGACGTTTTATTATTTAAAAGTGGGGTTTTAATTGATCAAAATTATACAGGAGTATTAAACAGGATCAACCGAAACTTTAAGCAAAAGTAAAACATAACGAACCTGAAATGCAACGCAGAATTAAGAAAATGAGCCAGAGTACGACAAAACCTACAATAAGACATGTGCGCTCATCGAAGATTCAGATCAGCCTGCGCATCCATATAGTCTAACCAGCGACTTCTCTTGCTGCATGAAGGAGCAATGGGCCCTGAACTGTCCTTGGAGTGCACAATGAAGACTCTGATCAGACGGTGCGGATACGCAGGCTGAACTGAGTCTTCGCTGGGCGCACATGTCGTATTGTAGGTTTGTTGTGAGCTTGCTCAAATGTAACAACCCGTAAAACAAAGCATAATTCCAGCGAAGACTATGTCTCGCTTGTATACAATTCGACATTAAGCTGAACAATAAGGTTGGCTAGATGAATAAACATGAACAAATGATTGAAAAGCTGGACTGAGACATGCAATACATATATATGAATGACAAAACAAATACATATAAATGACATACAATAAATACACACAAATGATAAAAATTTTCATTTTAATTACCGGCAAATTGAAAAGATGCAAAAACACACATGCAAACATGAACAAATGAATGAAAAGCTGGACTCCGACATGCAAATATATATATATATATATGAATGACGAAACAAATACATATAAATGGCATACAATAAATACATCTAAATAATAAAAAAAATCATTTTAATTACCGTCAAATTGAACAGATGCAAAAACATACATGCAAACATGAACAAATGAATAAAAATCTGGACTTCGACATGCAAAAATATATATATGAATGACGAAACAAATACATATAACTGGCATAAAATAAATACATATAAATGAAAAAAAATTTCATTTTAATTACCGGCCAATTGAACAGATGCAAAAACACACATGCAAATATGAACAATTAATGAAAAGCTGGACACCGACATGCAAAAAAAATATATATATGAATGAAGAAACAAATACATATAAATGGCATACAATAAATACATATAAATGATAAAAAATTTCATTTTAATTACCGGTAGATTGAACAGATGCAAAAACACACATGCAAACATGAACAAATGAATGAAAAGCTGGACTCCGACATGCAAAAATATATATATGAATGAAGAAACAAATACATATAAATGACATACAATAAATACATATACAAGATAAAAATTTCATTTTAATTACCGGCCAATTGAACAGATGCAAAAACACATGCAAACAAGAACAAATGAATGAAAAGCTGGTCACCGACATGCAAAATATATATATATGAATGACGAAACAAATACATAGAAATGGCATACAATAAATACATATAAATGATAAACATTTTCATTTTAATTACACATGCAAACATGAACAAATGAATGAAAAGCTGGACACCGTCATGCAAAAATATATATAAATGACGAAACAAATACATATAAATGGCATACAATAAATACATATAAATGATATAAAAAATTTCATTTGAATTACCGGCAAATTGAACAGATGCAAAAACACACATGCACAGTAAGACGAAAATTCAAAACGAAACAGCTTTTGATATACATAAACAACAGCAACAACAACAAGGCAAACGAAATAAGGCCAATTTAACACCAGCTGATGAAAAGAATAAAGAAAAAAATATTCATGGCAGATCAACTCAATGAAGATCTTGTCGTAAACAAACGCCCGAAATATCAACACAAGAACACACACATCTAAGACCTACTAAAAGACCAACTCAAGCAACAAAAACACCTGATAAACCAACAAACAAAACACCAATTAACCAATGGAAAAGTCCAGCAAAAGAAACCCCTTCTATAAATATAAAAACCGAAACAAACAAAACAAATCCAAAAAAAAAAAAAAAAAAAAAAACAACTTAAAAAGCCAATAAAGCAAACATTATCCCCTCACGAAACACAAACAGAAGAAACTACCACATAATACGCCTAAAATACCGGATAGTACGAATAAAAGCAAAACCACCAGAAAAAAATGTACCGGTTACCACCCAGGAAATCCTGTCGTAATGCTCAGATGTGAGCGAGTGGCAGTAATAGGAGAAAGAAAGAGAACAGTGACAATAATGAGACAGGCCTGAGCTCTGTAAGTCTTCTGGGGTATCTAGTTCTTGTTCATGCATCACATATTTTGGACAGTGGAAATTTGGTGCGAGGCGGACCGTCCATGCTACTAAACCCGATTGTTTTCATTGCCCGACAGGGCTTGAGATGTCATTTTATCTCAATGTCGGGGAACAGTCCGTCAAAATTGTAAGAAACGTCTCCAAAGTGACCTTTATAGTGTTAACGGGGACGTTAAACCTCAAATCAAACAAACAATGGAAATTTATATTCTTGAAGGGCCATGACACTGGAATAAGACAAAGCCTATCAGCATATGTCTAGACTGTAACACAACAAACACATCCACCTCTGCGTAGCACCCCGTTCCTGTTCCGGTGTATGGTTTCGTGTTGAACAACGTGTGCCATGGTGCGGTGCGGGGCGCTGCGTACGGAGGATAGGCTTTTGTTTTTCTTTCTTTTTGTGCTAAGGGTCTGAACATCTGCTGGTATGCATGCTATGTCCTACAAGAATATAAATTTCCACTGTATAAATGCTAGACTTCCCATTGCTCGTTGAAAAAGAGATGTCCGTGAAGTTGGCTGCCAGTTGTCAGTTGCCTATTCAATCGCAAACTGGCAAATTGCATCTAACTTCACATTCTAGTGAATTGGCACTGTCAACTCGCAACCGGCTGCCAATTCAATATGAGAGCGTTCTTCAATAAAACAAATGAATAGGGAAATGACAAACGGCAACCAGATGCCTCTTCGCAGATTCTAGCGAAGAGGCAACTGGCAGTCAGCTGCAAATTCTATTTGAGTGGGTTTTACGATAGTACAACTAAATAGGCAACTGACAAACAGCAGCTTGATGCCGTTTCGAAACTTCCGGTGAATTGGCAACTGACGGCCAGCTGCCATTTCGATTTCATAGGGTTCTATGGTATATCAGCTGAATAGGCAACTGGCAAACGACAACCAGATGCCGATTCGCAAATTCTAGTGAATTGGCAACTGGCAACTGGCAACAGGTAGCCAGTTGCAATTTCGACTTAGGAAGTTTAAGTGTATAACAACTGACTTTGAAAGAGCAAACGGCCGCCAGATGCCGATTCGAACATTCTAGTGAATTGGCAACTGGCACCCAACCAACAATTTGATTTGAGAAGCTTTTTAGCATTGCAACTGAATAGGCAACTGGCAAACGGCATCCATATGCCGATTCTCAAATTCTAGTAAATTGGCAAGTAGAAACTGGCAACCAGCTGCCAATTCGATTTGAGAGGGTTTTAGAGTATAACAACTGAATTGGCTACTGGAAAACGGCGGCCAGATGCCGATTGGCAAATCCTAGTGAATTGGCAACCAGCAACTTACAGCCAGCTGCCAATTCGATTTGAAATGGTTTGAGTGTATAACAACTGAATAGGCAACTGGCATACGGCATCTAGTGAAATCGCAACAGGCAACTGGCAGACAGCTGCTTATTCTATTTGCGTGGGTTTTATGGCAGTACAACTGAATAGGCAACTGGCAAACAGCAGATTGATGCCGATTCGATAATTGTAGTAAATTGGCAACTTGCAACTGGCAGCCAGCTGCCAATTCGTTTTTATGGGCTTTTAGGTATATCAACCAGATGCCTATTTGCAAATTCACCTATTTGCAAATTCTAGTGAATTTGCAAATGGCAACTAGCAGCCAGCTGCAAATTCTATTTGAGTGGGTTTTATGGTAGTCAACTGAATAGGCAACTGGCAAACAGCAGCTTGATGCCGAATCTCAAATTCTATTGAATTGGCAACTGGCAGCCAGCAGTCAATTGGATATAACAGTATTTTAGAGCAATACAACAGAATATTCAACTTGCAAACGACAGCCAGATGCCGATTCGCAAATTCTATTAAATTTACAACTGTCCGCCAGCTGCCAATTCGATATGAGAGGGCTTTATAGCATTACAGCTGAAATGACAACTGGCAAATGGCAGCCAGATGCCGATTCAAACATTCTGGTGAATTTGCAACTGTAAACTGGCAGCCTGCTGCCAATTCCATTAGAAAGGGTTTTAGACTATAACAATAGATTAGGCAACTTGCAAACGGCAACCAGATGCCAATTTGCGAATTCTAGTAAATTTGCAACTAGCAAATGGCAGCCAGCTGTCATTTCAATTTGAGAGGGTTTTAGATCATTACATACAACTGGCAAACAGCAGCCAGATACCGATTCGCAAGTTGTAGTGAATTGGCAACTGGCGACTCGAAGCCAGCTGCCAATTCGATTAGATCATATTTTTCGAGCAACACAACTTATTAGGCAACTGGCAAACGACAGCCAGATGCCGATTGGCAAATCCTAGTGAATTGGCAACCAGCAACTGAGAGCCAGCGGCCATTCGATTTGAAAGGGTTTTGGTGTATAACAACTGAATAGGCAACTAGCATACGGAAATCAGATGCCTATTCGCAGATTCTAGTGAATTTGCAACTGGCAGCTGGCAGCCAGCTGCAAATTCTATTTTAGTGGGTTTTACGATAGTACAACTGGATAGGCAACTGACAAACAACAGCTTGATGCCATTTCGAAACTTCTAGTGAAGTTGGAACTGGCAACTGGCAGCAAACTGCCATTTCGATTTCAGAGGGTTCTATTGTATATCAGCTGAATAGGCAACTGGCAAACGGAACCAGATGCCGATTAGCAAATTCTAGTGATTTGGCAACTGGCATCAGGCAACAGGTAGCTAGTTGCAATTTCGACTTAGGAAGTTTAAGTGTATAACAACTGACTTTGAAAGAGCAAACGGCCGCCAGATGCCGATTCGAACATTCTAGTGAATTGGCAACTTGCACCCAGCCAACAATTTGATTTGATAAGGTTTTTAGCATTACAACTGAATAGGCAACTGGCAATCGGCATCCAGATGCCGATTCTCAAATTCTAGTAAATTGGCAACTGGAAATTGGCAGCCAGCTGCCAAATCGATTTGAGAGGGTTTTAGAGTATAACATCTGAATTGGCAACTGGCAAACGGCGGCAAGATGCCGATTCGCAAGTTGTAGTGAATTGGCAACTGGCGACTCGAAGCCAGCTGCCAATTCGATTAGATCATATTTTTCGAGCAACACAACTTATTAGGCAACTGGCAAACGACAGCCAGATGCCGATTGGCAAATCCTAGTGAATTGGCAACCAGCAACTGAGAGCCAGCGGCCATTCGATTTGAAAGGGTTTTGGTGTATAACAACTGAATAGGCAACTAGCATACGGAAATCAGATGCCTATTCGCAGATTCTAGTGAATTTGCAACTGGCAGCTGGCAGCCAGCTGCAAATTCTATTTTAGTGGGTTTTACGATAGTACAACTGGATAGGCAACTGACAAACAACAACTTGATGCCATTTCGAAACTTCTAGTGAAGTTGGAACTGGCAACTGGCAGCAAACTGCCATGTCGATTTCAGAGGGTTCTATGGTATATCAGCTGAATAGGCAACTGGCAAACGGAACCAGATGCCGATTAGCAAATTCTAGTGATTTGGCAACTGGCATCAGGCAACAGGTAGCTAGTTGCAATTTCGACTTAGGAAGTTTAAGTGTATAACAACTGACTTTGAAAGAGCAAACGGCCGCCAGATGCCGATTCGAACATTCTAGTGAATTGGCAACTTGCACCCAGCCAACAATTTGATTTGATAAGGTTTTTAGCATTACAACTGAATAGGCAACTGGCAATCGGCATCCAGATGCCGATTCTCAAATTCTAGTAAATTGGCAACTGGAAATTGGCAGCCAGCTGCCAAATCGATTTGAGAGGGTTTTAGAGTATAACATCTGAATTGGCAACTGGCAAACGGCGGCAAGATGCCGATTGGCAAATCCTAGTTGTTAATTGGCAACCAGCAACTGACAAAAAGCTGCCAATTCTATTTG
This sequence comes from Lucinisca nassula, assembly GCA_963580285.1. Taxonomy (NCBI): domain Eukaryota; kingdom Metazoa; phylum Mollusca; class Bivalvia; order Lucinida; family Lucinidae; genus Lucinisca; species Lucinisca nassula. The sequence goes on along the minus strand of OY757012.1, from coordinate 70,610,937 downwards.
AAATGGTTTTAGTGTATAAAAACTGAACATGCAACTGGCATATGGCATCTAGTGAAATCGCAACAGGCAACTAGCAGACATCTACCAATTCTATTTGATTGGGTATGTTTGCAGTATATATGAATAGACAACTGGCAAACAGCAGATTGATGCCGATTCGATAATTCTTGATGTGCATGAAAAGGGTTGAAAAAGTACCAGTCCGAGAAAGAAGATGCGCGTGAAAAGGATACTCAAGAAAAAGAAAAATAGATAAGGTACCAATCCGTAAAAAAATGGACATGCGTGAACAAAGTGGACATAAATAAATACAAAGAAAAGGAATGAAAAAAGAAGATGTGCGTGAAAAGGGTTGAAAAGGTACCTGTCCGTGAAAGAAGAAGCTGTGCGTGATAAGGATAGTCACGAAGATAAATGTACACTGACGTGAAAGAAAAATAGATAATGCAACAATCCGTAAAAAAGTGGACATCCGTGAAAAAAGTGGACAGCCGTGAAAAAAGTGGACATAAAGAAATAAAAAGGAAAGGGATGAAAATAGAAAATGTGCGTGAAAAGGGTTGAAAAGGTCCAAGTCCGTGAAAGCAGAAGATGTGCGTGAAAATGATAAACAGGAAGCAAAATGTACACTGACATGAAAGAAAAATAGATAACGCAACAATCCGTCAAAAAGTGGACATCCGTGAAAAAAGTGGACATCCGTGAAAAAAGTGGACATAAAAAAATAAATAGGAAAGGAATGGAAAACGAGATATGCGTGAAACGGGTTGAAAAGGTACCAGTCCGTGAAAGCAGAAGATGTGCGTGAAAAGGATAATCACGAAGAAAAATGTACACTGACGTGAAAGAAAAACAGATGAGGCAACAATCCGTGAAAAAGTGGACATGCGTATAAAAAGTTGACATAAAGAAATGCAAAATAAAGGAATGAAAAAAGATGGATGTGCGTGAAAAGGTTGAAAAGGTACCAGTCCGAGAAAGAAGAAGATGCGCGTGAAAAGGATAATCCCGAATAAAAATGTAGACTGATCTGAAAAATAGACAAGCCATCAATCCGTGAAAAAAGTGGACAGGCGTGAAAAACGTAGACATAAATAAATACAAAGAAAAGGAATTAAAAAAAGAAGATGTGCGTGAAAACTGTTGACAAGGTACGTGTCCATGAAAGAAGAAGATGTGCGGGATAAGAATAATCACGAAGAAAAATGTACACTGACGTGACAGAAAAATAGATAAGGCAACAATCCGTGAAAAAAGTGGACATCCGTTAAAAAAAGTGGACATAAAGAAATACAAAGGAAAGGAATGAAAAAAGAAGATGTGCGTGAAAAAGGTTGAAAAGGTACCGATCCGTGAAAGCAGAAGATGTGCGTGAAAAGGATAACCACGAATAAAAATGTACACTTACGTGAAAGAAAACAGATAAGGCAACAATCCGTGAATAAAGTGCACATGCGTGAAAAAATTGGACATAAAGAAATGCAAAATAAAGGAATGAAAACAGATGGATGTGTGTGAAAATAGTTAAAAATGTACCAATCTGAGAAAGAAGTAGATGTGCGTGAAAAGGATAATCCCGAAGAAAACATGTACACTTACGTTAAAGGAAAATAGATAAGGCACCAAACCGTGAAAAAGTGGACATCCATGAAAAAAGTGGACATAAAGAAATACATAATAAAGGAATGAAAAAAGATGAATGTGCGTGAAAAGGTTTGACAAGTTACCAGTCTGAGAAAGAAGAAGATGCGCGTGAAAAGGATAATCCCGAAGAAAAATGTAGACTGACCTGAAAGAAAAATAGACAAGGCACCAATCCGTAAAAAAAGTGGACAGGCGTGAAAAAAGTAGACATAAAGAAATACAAAGAAAAGGAATGAAAAAAGAAGATGTGCGTGGAAAGGGTTGAAAGGTACCAGTCCGTGAAAGCAGAAGATGTGCGTGAAAAGGATAATCACGAAGAAAAATGTACACTGACCAGAAAGAAAACAGATAAGGCAACAATCCGTGAAAAAAGTACACATGCGTGAATAAAGTGGGCATAAAGAAACGCAAAATAAAGGAATGAAAAAAGATGGATGTGCGTGAAAAGGGTTGAGAAGGTACCAGTCCGAGAAAGAAGAAGATGTGCGTGAAAAGGATAATCCCGAAAATTGTACACCGACGTGAAAGAAAAATAGATAAGGCACCAATCCGTGAAAAAAGTACACATGCGTGAATAAAGTGGGCATAAAGAAACGCAAAATAAAGGAATGAAAAAAGATGGATGTGCGTGAAAAGGGTTGAGAAGGTACCAGTCCGAGAAAGAAGAAGATGTGCGTGAAAAGGATAATCCCGAAAATTGTACACCGACGTGAAAGAAAAATAGATAAGGCACCAATCCGTGAAAAAGTGGACATCCGTGAAAAAAGTGGACATAAAGAAATGCAAAATAAAGGAATGAAAAAAGATGGATGTGCGTGAAAAGGGTTAAAAAGGTACCAGTCCGAGAAAGAAGAAGATGCGCGTGAAAAGGATAATCCCGAAGAAAAATGTATACTGACCTGAAAGAAAAATAGAAAGGGCAACGATGCGTGAAAAAAGTGGACAGGCGTGAAAAAAAGTAGACATAAAGAAATACAAAGAAAAGGAGTGAAAAAAGAAGATGTGCGTGAAAAGGGTTGAAAAGGTACCAGTCCGTGAAAGCAGAAGATGTGCGTGAAAAGGATAATCACGAAGAAAAATGTACACTCACGTGAAAGAGAACAGATATGGCAACAATCCATAAAAAATAGAGCACATGCGTGAAAAAAGATGACATAAAGAAATGCAAAATAAAGGAATGAAAAAGATGGATGTGCGTGAAAATGGTTGAAAATGTACCAGTCTGAGAAAGAAAAAGATGTGCGTGAAAAGGATAATCCCGAAGATAAATGTACACTTACGTGAAAGAAAAATAGATAAGGCCTCAATCCGTGAAAAAGTGGACATCCGTGTAAAAAGGGGACATAAAGAAATGCATAATAAAGGAATGAAACAAGATGGATGTGCGTGAAAAAGTTTGAAAAGGTACCAGTCTAAGAAAGAAGAAGATGCGCGTGAAAAAGATAATCCCGAAGAAAAATGTAGACTGACCTGAAAGAAAAATAGACAAGGCACCAATCCGCGAAAAAAAGTTGACAGGCGTGAAAAAAGTTGACATAAAGAAATACAAAGAAAAGGAATGAAAAATGAAGATGTGCGTGAAAAGGGTTGAAAGGTACCAGTCCGTGAAGCAGATGTGCGTGAAAAGGATAATCACGAAGAAAAATGCACACTGACCTGAAAGAAAACAGATAAGGCAACAATCCGTGAAAAAGTGCACATACGTGAAAAAAGTGGACATAAAGAAATGCAAAATAAAGGAATGAAAAAAAGATGGATGTGCGTGAAAAGGGTTTAAAAAGGTACCAGTCCGAGAAAGAAGAAGATGCGCGTGAAAAGGATAATCCCGAATAAAAATGTAGACTGATCTGAAAAATAGACAAGCCATCAATCCGTGAAAAAGTGGACAGGCGTGAAAAACGTAGACATAAATAAATACAAAGAAAAGGAATTAAAAAAAGAAGACGTGCGTGAAAACTGTTGACAAGGTACGTGTCCATGAAAGAAGAAGATGTGCGGGATAAGAATAATCACGAAGAAAAATGTACACTGACGTGACAGAAAAAAAGATAAGGCAACAATCCCTGAAAAAAGTGGACATCCGTTAAAAAAAGTGGACATAAAGAAATACAAAGGAAAGGAATGAAAAAAGAAGATGTGCGTGAAAAAGGTTGAAAAGGTACCGATCCGTGAAAGCAGAAGATGTGCGTGAAAAGGATAACCACGAATAAAAATGTACACTTACGTGAAAGAAAACAGATAAGGCAACAATCCGTGAATAAAGTGCACATGCGTGAAAAAAATGGACATAAAGAAATGCAAAATAAAGGAATGAAAACAGATGGATATGTGTGAAAATAGTTAAAAATGTACCAATCTGAGAAAGAAGTAGATGTGCGTGAAAAGGATAATCCCGAAGAAAACATGTACACTTACGTTAAAGGAAAATAGATAAGGCACCAAACCGTGAAAAAGTGGACATCCATGAAAAAAGTGGACATAAAGAAATACATAATAAAGGAATGAAAAGAGATGAATGTGCGTGAAAAGGTTTGACAAGTTACCAGTCTGAGAAAGAAGAAGATGCGCGTGAAAAGGATAATCCCGAAGAAAAATGTAGACTGACCTGAAAGAAAAATAGACAAGGCACCAATCCGTAAAAAAAGTGGACAGGCGTGAAAAAAGTAGACATAAAGAAATACAAAGAAAAGGAATGAAAAAAGAAGATGTGCGTGAAAAGGGTTGAAAGGTACCAGTCCGTGAAAGCAGAAGATGTGCGTGAAAAGGATAATTACGAAGAAAAATGTACACTGACCAGAAAGAAAACAGATAAGGCAACAATCCGTGAAAAAAGTACACATGCGTGAATAAAGTGGACATAAAGAAACGCAAAATAAAGGAATGAAAAAAGATGGATGTGCGTGAAAATGTTGAGAAGGTACCAGTCCGAGAAAGAAGAAGATGTGCGTGAAAAGGATAATCCCGAAAATTGTACACCGACGTGAAAGAAAAATAGATAAGGCACCAATCCGTGAAAAAGTGGACATCCGTGAAAAAAGTGGACATAAAGAAATGCAAAATAAAGGAATGAAAAAAGATGGATGTGCGTGAAAAGGGTTAAAAAGGTACCAGTCCGAGAAAGAAGAAGATGCGCGTGGAAAGGATAATCCCGAAGAAAAATGTATACTGACCTGAAAGAAAATAGAAAGGGCAACGATGCGTGAAAAAAGTGGACAGGCGTGAAAAAAAGTAGACATAAAGAAATACAAAGAAAAGGAGTGAAAAAAGAAGATGTGCGTGAAAAGGGTTGAAAAGGTACCAGTCCGTGAAAGCAGAAGATGTGCGTGAAAAGGATAATCACGAAGAAAAATGTACACTCACGTGAAAGAGAACAGATATGGCAACAATCCATAAAAATAGAGTCCATGCGTGAAAAAAGTGGAAATAAAGAAATGCAAAATAAAGGAATGAAAAAGATGGATGTGCGTGAAAATGGTTGAAAATGTACCAGTCTGAGAAAGAAAAAGATGTGCATGAAAAGGATAATCCCGAAGATAAATGTACACTTACGTGAAAGAAAAATAGATAAGGCCTCAATCCGTGAAAAAGTGGACACCCGTGTAAAAAGGGGACATAAAGAAATACATAATAAAGGAATAAAAAAAGATGGATGTGCGTGAAAAGGTTTGAAAAGGTACCAGTCTAAGAAAGAAGAAGATGCGCGTGAAAAGGATAATCCCAAAGAAAAATGTAGACTGACCTGAAATAAAAATAGACAAGGCACCAATCCGCGAAAAAAAAGTGGACAGGCGTGAAAAAAGTTGACATAAAGAAATACAAAGAAAAGGAATGAAAAATGAAGATGTGCGTGAAAAGGGTTGAAAGGTACCAGTCCGTGAAGCAGATGTGCGTGAAAAGGATAATCACGAAGAAAAATGCACACTGACCTGAAAGAAAACAGATAAGGCAACAATCCATGAAAAAGTGCACATACGTGAAAAAAGTGGACATAAAGAAATGCAAAATAAAGGAATGAAAAAAAGATGGATGTGCGTGAAAAGGGTTGAAAAGGTACCAGTCCGAGAAAGAAGAAGATGTGCGTGAAAAGGATAATCCCGAAAATTGTACACCGACGTGAAAGAAAAATAGATAAGGCACCAATCCGTGAAAAAGTGGACATCCGTGCAAAAAGTTGACATACAAAAATGCAAAAAAAAAGGAATGAAAAAAGAAGGATGTGCGTGAAAAGGGTTGAAAAAGTAGCAGTCCGAGAAAGAAGAAGATGCGCGTGAAAAGGATAATCCCGAAGAAAAATGTATACTGACCTGAAAGAAAAATAGACAAGGCACCAATCCGTAAAAAAAGTGGACAGGCGTGAAAAAAGAAGACATAAAGAAATACAAAGAAAAGGAATGAAAAAAGAAGATGTGCGTGAAAAGGGTTGAAAGGTACCAGTCCGTGAAAGCAGAAGATGTGCGTGAAAAGGATAATCACGAAGAAAAATGTACACTGACCAGAAAGAAAACAGATAAGGCAACAATCCGTGAAAAAAGTACACATGCGTGAATAAAGTGGACATAAAGACACGCAAAATAAAGGAATGAAAAAAGATGGATGTGCGTGAAAAGGGTTGAGAAGGTACCAGTCCGAGAAAGAAGAAGATGTGCGTGAAAAGGATAATCCCGAAAATTGTACACCGACGTGAAAGAAAAATAGATAAGGCACCAATCCGTGAAAAAGTGGACATCCGTGAAAAAAGTGGACATAAAGAAATGCAAAATAAAGGAATGAAAAAAGATGGATGTGCGTGTAAAGGGTTAAAAAGGTACCAGTCCGAGAAAGAATAAGATGCGCGTGAAAAGGATAATCCCGAAGAAAAATGTATACTGACCTGAAAGAAAAATAGAAAGGGCAACGATGCGTGAAAAAAGTGGACAGACGTGAAAAAAAGTAGACATAAAGAAATACAAAGAAAAGGAGTGAAAAAAGAAGATGTGCGTGAAAAGGGTTGAAAAGGTACCAGTCCGTGAAAGCAGAAGATGTGCGTGAAAAGGATAATCACGAAGAAAAATGTACACTCACGTGAAAGAGAACAGATATGGCAACAATCCATAAAAATAGAGCACATGCGTCAAAAAAGTTGACATAAAGAAATGCAAAATAAAGGAATGAAAAAGATGGATGTGCGTGAAAATGGTTGAAAATGTACCAGTCTGAGAAAGAAAAAGATGTGCGTGAAAAGGATAATCCCGAAGATAAATGTACACTTACGTGAAAGAAAAATAGATAAGGCCTCAATCCGTGAAAAAGTGGACATCCGTGTAAAAAGGGGACATAAAGAAATACATAATAAAGGAATGAAAAAGATGGATGTGCGTGAAAAGGTTTGAAAAGGTACCAGTCTAAGAAAGAAGAAGATGCGCGTGAAAAGGATAATCCCGAAGAAAAATGTAGACTGACCTGAAATAAAAATAGACAAGGCACCAATCCGCGAAAAAAAAAGTGGACAGGCGTGAAAAAAGTTGACATAAAGAAATACAAAGAAAAGGAATGAAAAATGAAGATGTGCGTGAAAAGGGTTGAAAGGTACCAGTCCGTGAAGCAGATGTGCGTGAAAAGGATAATCACGAAGAAAAATGCACACTGGCCTGAAAGAAAACAGATAAGGCAACAATCCGTGAAAAAGTGCACATACGTGAAAAAAGTGGACATAAAGAAATGCAAAATAAAGGAATGAAAAAAAGATGGATGTGCGTGAAAAGGGTTGAAAAGGTACCAGTCCGAGAAAGAAGAAGATGTGCGTGAAAAGGATAATCCCGAAAATTGTACACCGACGTGAAAGAAAAATAGATAAGGCACCAATCTGTGAAAAATTGGACATCCGTGCAAAAAGTTGACATACAAAAATGCAAAAAAAGGAATAAAAAAAGAAGGATGTGCGTGAAAAGGGTTGAAAAAGTAGCAGTCCGAGAGAGAAGAAGATGCGCGTGAAAAGGATAATCCCGAAGAAAAATGTATACTGACCTGAAACAAAAATAGACAAGGCACCAGTCCGTAAAAAAGTGGACAGACGTTCAAAAAGTAGACATAAAGAAATACAAAGAAAAGGAGTGAAAAAAAGAAGATGTGCGTGAAAAGGGTTGAAAAGGTATCAGTCCGCGAAAGCAGAAGATGAGCGTGAAAAGGATAATCACGAAGAAAAATGTACACTGACGTGAAAGAAAAACAGATAAGGCAACAATCCGTGAAAAAAGTGGACATGCGTGAAAAAGTGGACATAAAGAAATACAAAATAAAGAAATGAGAAAAGATAGATGTGCGTGAAAAGGGTTGAAAAGGTACCATTCCAAGAAAGAAGAAAGTAGACTGGCGTGAAAGAAAAATAGATAAGGCACCAATCCGTGAAAAAAGTGAACAGGCGTGAAAAAAGTAGACAAAGAAATACAAAGAAAAGGAATGAAAAAAAAAAAACATGTGCGTGAAAAGGGTTGAACAGGTTACAGTCCGTGAAAGACGAAGATGTGCGTGAAAAAGATAGTCACAAAGATAAATGTACACTGACGTGAAACAAAAATAGATAAGGCACTAATCCGTGAAAAAAGTGGACATAAAGAAATACAAAGAAAAGGAATGAAAAAAGAAGATGTGCGTGAAAAGGGTTGAAAAGGTACCAGTCCGAGAAAGAAGATGATGTGCATGAAAAGGATAATCACGAAGATAAATGTACACGCAACAATCCGTGAAAAAAGTGGACATCCGTGAAAAAAGTGGACACCCGTGAAAAAAAGTTGACATCAAGAAATACAAAGGAAAGGAATGAAAAAAGAAGATGTGCGTGAAAAGAGTTGAAAAGGTACCAGTCTGAGAAAGCAGATGATGTGCGTGAAAAGGATAATCACGAAGAAAAATGTACACTTACGTGAAAGAAAAACAGATAAGCAACAAATCGTGAAAAAGTGGACATGCGTGAAAAAGACGATATGAAGAAATGCAAAATAAAGGAATGAAAAAAGATGGAAGTGCGTGAAAAGGGTTGAAAAAGTACCTGTCCGAGAAAAAAGAAGATGCGCGTTAAAAGAATAATCCCGAAGAAAAATGTAGACTGACGTGAAAGAAAAATGGATAAGACACCAATCCGTGAAAAAAGTGGACAGGCGTGAAAAAATAGACATAATACAAAGAAAAGGAATGAAAAAAGAAGATATGCGTGAAAAAGGTTGAAAATGTACCAGTCCGTGAAAGAAGAAGATGTGCGTGAAAAGGATAATCAAGACGAAAAATGTACACTGAGGTGAAAGAAAAATAGATAAGGCAACAATCCGTGAAAAAAGTGGACATGCGTGAAAAAAAGTAGACATAAAGAAATACAATGAAAAGGAATGAAAAAAGAAGATGTGCGTGAAAAGGGTTGAAAAGGTACCTGCCCGTGAAAGAAGAAGATGCGCGTGAAAAGGATAATCCCGAAGAAAACTGTAGTCTGACGTGAAAGAAAAGTACATAACGTACCAATCCGTGAAAAATGGACATGCGTGAACAAAGTGGACATAAATAAATACAAAGAAAAGGAATGAAAAAAAGAAAATATGCATGACAAGGGTTGAAAAGGTACCTGTCCGTGAAAGAAGAAGATGTGCGTGATAAGGATAGTCAAGAAGATAAATGTACACTGACGTGAAAGATAACGGGATAAGGCAACAATCCGTAAAAAAGTGGACATCCGTGAAAAAAGTGGACATAAAGAAATAAAAAGGAAACGTAGGAAAAAAGAAGATGTGCGTGAAAAGGGTTGAAAAAGAAATGCAAAATAAAGGAATGAAAAAAGATGGATGTGAGTGAAAAGGGTTGAAAAGGTACCTGTCCGAGAAAGAAGAAGATGCGCGTGAAAAAGATAATTCCGAAGAAAAATGAAGACTGACATGACAGGAAAAAAGATAAGGCCCCAATCCGTTAAAAAAGTAGACATCCGTGAAAAAAGTGGACATAAAGAAATACAAAGGAAAGGAATGAAAAAAGAAGATGTGCGTGAAAAGGGTGGAAAAGGTACCAGTCGAGAAAAAAGAAGGTAGACTGTCGTGAAAGAAAAATAGATAAGGCACCAATCCGTGAAAAAGAGGACAGGCGTGAAAAAAGTAAATATAAAGAAATACAAAGAAAAGGAATGAAACAAGAAGATGTGCGTGAAAAGGGCTGAAAATGTGCCAGTCCGTGGAAGAAGAAGATGTGCGTGAAAGTGATAGTCACGAAGATAAATGTACACTGACGTGAAAGAAAAATAGATAAAGCAACAATCCGTGAAAAAAGTGGACATAAAGAAATACAAAGGAAAGGAATGAAAAAAGAAGATGTGCGTGAAAAGGGTGGAAAAGGTACCAGTCGAGAAAAAAGAAGGTAGACTGTCGTGAAAGAAAAATAGATAAGGCACCAATCCGTGAAAAAGAGGACAGGCGTGAAAAAAGTAAATATAAAGAAATACAAAGAAAAGGAATGAAAAAAGAAGATGTGCGTAAAAAGGGTTGAAAAAGTACCAGTCCGAAAAAGAAGAAGATGTGCGTGAAAAGGATAATTACGAAGAAAAATGTTCAAGCAACAATCCGTGAAAAAAGTGGACACCCGTGAGAAGTGGACATAAAGAAATACAAAGGAAAGGAATAAAAAAAGAAGATGTGCGTGAAAAGGGTTGAAAAGGTACCAGTCTGTGAAAGCAGAAGATGGCGTGAAAAGGATAATCACGAAGATAAATGTACACAGACGTGAAAGATAAACAGATAAGCAACAATCCGTGAAAAAAGTGGACATGCGTGAAAATAGTGGACATAAAGAAATGCAAAATAAAGGAATTAAAAAAGATGGATGAGCGTAAAAATTGTTGAAAAGGTACCAGCCCGAGAAAGAAGAAGATGCGCGTGAAAAGAATAATCCCGAAGAAAAATGTAGACTGACGTGAAAGAAAAATAGATAAGGCAACAATCCGTAAAAAAGTGGACATGCGTGAAAAAAGTGGACATAAAGAAATACAAAGAAACGGAATGAAAAAAGAAGATGTGCGTGAAAAGGGTTGAAAAGGTACCTGTCCGTGAAAGAAGAAGATGTTCGTGATAAGGATAATCACGAAGAAAAATGTACACTGACTTTAAAGAAAAATAGATAAGGCAACAACCCGTGAAAAAAGTGGACATCCGTGAAAAAAGTGGACATAAAGAAATACAAAAAAAAGGATTGAAAAAAGAGGATGTGCGTGAAAAGGGTTGTAAAGGTACCAGTCCGTGAAAGCAGAAGATGTGCTTTAAAGATTATCAGGAAGAAAAATGTACACTGACGTGGAAGAAAAACAGATAAGACAACAATCCGAGAAAATGTGGACATGCGTGAAAAAAGTGGACATAAACAAATGCAAAATAAAGGAATGATAAAAGATGGATGTGCGTGAAAAGGGTTGAAAAGGTACCAGTGCGAGAAAGAAGAAGATGTGCGTGAAAGGATAATCCCGAAGATAAATGTACACTGACGTGAAAGAAAAATAGATAAGGCAACAATCCGTGAAAATAAAGAACATCTGTGAAAAAGTGGACATAAAGAAATGCATGAAAAAAGATGGATGTGCGTGAAAAGGGTTGAAAAGGTACCTGTCCGAGAAAGAAGAAATGCGCGTGAAAAGGATAATCCCGAAGAAAAATGTGGACTGACATGAATGGAAAAAAAGATAAGGCACCAATTCGTTAAAAAATTAGACATCCGTGGAAAAAGTGGATATACGGAAAAACAAAGAAAAGGAATGAAAAAAAGAAGATGTGCGTGAAAAGGGTTTAAAAGGTACCAGTCCGAGAAGCAGAAGATGTGCGTGAAAAGGATAATCACGAAGATAAATGTTCACTGACTTGAAAGAAAAACAGATAAGGCAACATCCGTGAAAAAATTGGACATCCGTGAAAAAGGTGGACATAAAGAAATGCAAAATATAGGAATGATAAAGATGGATGGGCGTGAAAAAGGGTTGAAAAGGTACCAGTCCGAGAAAGAAGAAGATGTGCGTGAAAAGGATAATCCCGAAGATAAATGTACACTGACGTGAAAGAAAAATTGATAAGGCACCAATCCGTGAAAAGAGTGGACATCCTTCAAAAATTCTACATAAAGAAATACAAAATAAAGGAATAAAAAAAGATGGATGTGCGTGAAAAGGGTTGAAAAGGTAACAATCCGAGAAAGAAGAAGATGTGCGTGAAAAGGATAATCCCGAAGATAAATGTACACTGACGTGAAAGAAAAACAGATACGGCAACAATCCGTGAAAAAGTGGACATGCGTGAAAAAGTGGATATAAAGAAATACTAAGAAAGGGAATGAAATAAGAAAATGTGCGTAAAAAGGTTTGAAAAGGTACCTGTCCGTGAAAGAAGAAGATGTGCGTGATAAGGATAATCACGAAGAAAAATGTACACTGACGTGAAAGAAAAATAGATAAGGCAACAATCCGTGAAAAAAGTGGACATCCGTGAAAAAAGTGGACATAAAGAAATACAAAGGAAAGGAATGAAAAAAGATGGATGTGCGTGAAAAGGGTTGAGGGTGTGAATTCAGATTTAACGTCGCTTTCAACAATTTTTCATTCATATCACGACGTTGTCTGGTTGCGACAGGGAGCTCAATGCTCACTTTAATAGTGCTGCCTCACTGAAGAATAATGTCCAAGACACATTACATGATACCACACCCAGTCACATTATCCTGACACTGGGTCGACCAGGCCTAGCTCTACCCCGTAAATCAGAGTGCCAAGCGAGGAACCGTTAGTACCATTCTTAACGACTTTGGTATGTCGCGGCCCGGGATCGAACCCGTGACCTCCTGTTTCCCGGAGTGGACACTCTACCAACTGAGCTATCGGGGCCGGTGAAACGGATTGAAAAGGTACCAGTCCCATAAGGAAGAAAATGTGCGTGATAAGGATAATCCCGAAGAAAAAGTAGACTGACGAGAAAGAAAAATAGAGAAGGCAACACTCCGTGAAAAAAGTGGACAGGCGTGAAAAAAGTGGACATAAAGAAATACAAAGAAAAGGAATGAAAAAAGAAGATGTGCGTGAAAAGGGTTGAAAAGGTACCTGCACGAGAAAGAAGAAGATGTGCGTGATAAGGGTAATCACGAACAAAAATGTTCACTTACGTGAAAGAAAAATAGATAAGGCAACAATCCTTGAAAAAAAGTGGACATCCGTGAAAAAAGTGGATATAAAGAAATACAAAGAAAAGGAATGAAAAAGAAGATGTGCATGAAAAGGGTTGAAAAGGTACCATCCGTGAAAGCAGAAGATGTGCGTGAAAAGGATAATCCAAAAACGAAAAATACCAGGCTTCCGAAGGGGTGTTTTGCTGTTTTTGAGTTCGAATCTCCGGCGACGAGACTTTTTTTTATTCGGAAACAGTGACTATAACCCCACTTCTGAAATTTAAGATCACTTTTGAACAGTCCCAAAGGTGGTATCTGGCCAGAGGACATTGTATGCAGAAAACATTATTGCAAACACTGTGGACCCAGATCAGACTGCCACTCGTTTGGTCTGCGCAGTTCTCTATGAGAGTTTATAGGCCACAAAGGCTGTCACACCCATTCCAAGGATAATGAAGGCAATCTCGCGGTCTTTCTGGTCGTCACTCGGTTGGTAAAAGTCGGAGAGCTGGGGTTCGGGCCCCAGGTCAGCAAGGCTGACATTTTTCCCGGTGACCTGCGCATACAGGCGCATCGCGTCATCGACGTCTTTGAAAGTTTATACGGCGTGCCCCTGGCGGCGGAGTTCCTCAGTGATGAAATCAATACGCTCGGTCCGTTTTCGAGACCATTCTGCCTGTGCAGTCTGTAATTCTTCGACGGCTTTATCGTGACGCTTGCGTTCTTCGTCAACGCCAGATTTTTTTCAACATGGAGAACAAGTAGTTCGATCCCGAGAACGCCAGAGCGTTCACCAGGGCACCGCCAACGAGCATAGCAATACTCGCCATTACTTCATGATATCAGCAGGTATCAGCTCCTGTTTAATTAGCATGTCTTTGGTTGCCATGGCGAGAGCGACGTCAACTATGGCCATGCCCACATCGCGGGGTATGAAGTCTAGTTTCGGGGGGCTACCCCCAATCGCCATCTTGTCAAGCCGGGCGTATCCCACAGCGATGCCACAGACGACAGCGCTATGGTAGAGCGCGTTGACAAGCATTTTACCATAAGCAGCCGGGGTTGTCATTATTGCTACGCCACGTGCTTCATTCCATACAGAATGGGTCTGGGCTTGTCTTTAATTGCTGCGAAACAACAAGCCGCTTGGGCATCGACGCTGTCGATGAGTCAACGGGTGGTGCCACTTGTGGCGTTTGTACAACCTGTGTGGCGCGCAAGCGCAGAATAAACATGAGTGCACCGCCCGTAAGACATGCCCAAATAATCCATGGATGTAAGCTGCACCACTGCGTGACGGTTCCTTTGAGACCGCTTCCTTTGGAGGACTACTGACATCAGCTGCGCTGATTGGTGGACGAAATGTCTTTGGTCGTCCGAAGCTGTTCGAGCAGCCAATCCTGTTTGGCCTTTCTGACAGCAGCTCCAGCACGCCCGGCCGCCACTTTTTTCGGATCCTTAACCGTGTTGCTTCGCAAAGGCTTGGGGGTCGTAACTCTGTCTGCCGGACTCTGTGCTGGCTCTCGATTCTCCTGTTGCTCCGCAACAATATGTTCGTTCTCCGACATCCTTTATATGATAGATGGTAATAGGGCATTGATGTCTAAATCGACAGTGCTTCACTGTAGTAAGCGCGGCAGTTAGTGGCGCCAAGTACATGCCATAGCGATGGTAGAGTTCGCAGGTAGCAATGCTAAGTGCGTGTCCGACAAACGGGTCGCCCTCGAGGTCAGCATTAAGACCAGGTTGGTTTTCGGCCGGTATCGGGAGAAACATAAAGCTGTAGCGCTGTAGAACCCAGCGTCTTCGTCATCGCTGCCCCAAGCCTTGTTTCATAGCGGGCGTAAAGCTTTTCGATTTCGCTATTGTCAAGAGCGTCTATCTGTTCTGCGTTGAGAACCTTCCCATGCACAACTAGTCAATACTGCTTGGCTTGGCCTCCCACTACCAATGCGGCGACCTTTCACGGTATTTTTGCACCCGGTCCTCGAGGAGCGGCTCCTCATGGCCGTCTGACGTCGCTGCCGTTCCTACCGCGGTTGGGGCTTCAGCGTTCTGCCTTTGCTCTGTCGTTCCTATCAGCTCATCGATCAGTTCGTCACAGTCCATAGCTATTGCTTTGCGATTCATTGCGAGTTGGTGGACAAGTCTAATATAGTGTCGAAAGCGCTGGCAGAAGCGTGCGTGTGTGTTAACACACATCCGAGTAATGTAAACATACTGCCTAGCAATAAAGAACAGCAGTACCTGTTCCGCTCCAAGCACTGTGATTAGCAGTC
Source organism: Lucinisca nassula (assembly GCA_963580285.1). Taxonomy (NCBI): domain Eukaryota; kingdom Metazoa; phylum Mollusca; class Bivalvia; order Lucinida; family Lucinidae; genus Lucinisca; species Lucinisca nassula. The sequence goes on along the minus strand of OY757012.1, from coordinate 70,595,869 downwards.
CTTCAGTTACTTCGTACACTACTTAACACCATATAAGCAGCTGGTTGGTCTGTCTTTAATAAAAGCTTAGCATGCTTTGTCTCGGCTAACTGCTGCCTCACCGACGCCCGATGTTCTCGTGTGGAGATCACATCATTCTCACGCAAGCAGTCTTCGAATGAATCACGATCCCTGCAGTGAAACAAACAGACCCAACGCGTCTGATCGCAAGTCCTTCAAGACGGAGTTGTACTTTTTGGTGAGAACCCAGACGCTCTGGTCGGCGTGGCGGCCCGAGAACGCTAGCTCTGACAGCATGTCTTTCTTTTTCGTCAAAGCCTTCGTGGCCGAGCAGTCATCGATGATATATAAGGTAGACTCGCCCATAAACACCTGGTAAAACGCTCGCAGGTAATCGTTAAGGCGCTAGCCAGGGTCTAGAACGTATACCTCAGGGTCGGTCCAGATCCAGAGGCGCTGGTATGTTTTATTTTACTTTATGGTGGGGCAGAGGACCACGATGTGCCGAAAGAACTCCCGGTAGGGGCCTTCGAGCAGAACTAGGATAAAAACGGTTTTTCCGCATCCCGTTTGCCCGCATATTGTCGGCGAATGGGCCGTACGCGGTAGGAGATTTATTAATCGTTCCTCAGGAACACTAATAGACCGCTGAGACGAACCGGCCATTTTCGATGTTTAGCTGTGCATCCTTGATGACGTAGAGGTAATTGTTCAATGCGCCAGCAGCCTCGGCTCTTTTCATTATCTGGATGGTCACACCTTCGCTGGGATTCTCTATCCGCCTGCCGAAGCCGCCGTGGAGCTGGTCGTCGTCGCTTGCCTTGAGGTCAAGCCACAGCGCGAACTTTCTGGTGAGGTATTCCGCATGGCTGACGTCGGCTAGGGCAAGGTCTTTTTCGACCGTTGCCACTTCAGGGTGTCGCCTGCTACCGGCTGCGAAGAACTTCCTCGCTTCATCAAACATATGGTAAGAGCGCATCCCTTGGCTGAAGCGTTGGTTGCGGATCCCCTCGATGGTGACCTCGACCTTGGCAATTTTCGGGTTATAGAAGGCCTCTGTGTCGCGAGCGAAGGGCTGTTGCGCGGCTTCATCCTCAAAGAGCATCAGGATGCCCTTCATGCTGCGGGCGGGTACGTTGAGATTGCTATTCCAGAGGGTGTCGCTCTTGTCTTTACCGATTTTGCGGTGCCGCAGTACCCTGTCGTACAGGATCGAAATGCGGCTTCTGTACTGGTTGTTGATCATTTGGGCCAGCTCCGGCAGGGTGACCATGTCATACTCAAGACAGATGTTTCCAATGTCGAAAGAGGCACCTCTGCCTGTGGCCAGGATCTCACGGTTGTAGTCGTTGAACGTGAGCTCATACTCGAGTCGGTCGCCAAGCGCGCTTTGGTAGAATGGCATGTGAATCTCGAGTAGCTCGAAGTCCAGTGGGATAAAGAAACGATTGCCGAAAGCATCGGCGACGGCTTTGTCCGCTAGAACGGACTCATCTTCGTTCCCAGCATTGATTCGGATCCTCGTCGTATTTTGGTTTTCCGACGTATCAATGCCTTGGTACTGGCCATTTTTCCCCTCTGAAGCCGTCCTCCAGAGATCGCGGTAGCTGTGGTACACATCAATATCGTCGATGCTGAGGACCTCATTTCCCGAAATTTTAATGACGGTCTTTTTCACGAGGGCGCGGCCTAGGTTCTGAACCAAGGTCCGATTGGCACCTTCGCTGTGCAGCGTTATCGTTAAGGCCAACCTCGCGGTCCCGGGGACGATGACATCATGTTTGCCGAGGTTTGGGAATCGAACCAGAAGCTAATGGTTCGGGCCGATCGTGCTGGGTTTGTTAGTTATCGACACCGATTGCCTCACCCCTTTTACCCTAAGGGGTTCGCGGAGGCACCGGTGAGGGGTCAAGTTTTCGTCCGTACTTACTTGATGACATGGTGTCAGCTTCGTTGACAGTCGACAAAGTCGTCTGTTTTAAAGATGCGCGACAACCTTCAAATGCACATACTTGTTATGGCTGACTATGATTTCGAAAACCCAATAATCGACCCAGACGGGCCTGGAATAGACGATGATTATGATTTTGACCTCCCCGACCACCACCCCCCCCCCCCACATGGAGCTACCACTTCCCGTCAAGCAAGATCTAAACACATCCGGGGACAATTTGCAGAATCTGCAGGGCGAGTTGAAACATGCAGAACTTGAGGCTCAGACAAAGCGCCTGGTTGACACTTCTACTAAGAAGTGAACCGTGCCTATGGGTTGCGCCCCGACGGCAGGATCGACTAAAGCCAGTTTGGGATTGATGCCGACGGCAAAACACTCTACTGGACCCCAGGCGACAAAAAGATTCCTATCACTGCGACGAGGGGACAATTCCGGCTTCTGGCCCTATCAACACTGGCCACAAGATACGGAGGAGGCGGCATACATGCACTGCGAAGTTCACTGGGGTTCCCTGAATTCACATCGAATACGCAGCGTCTAAGTAGCTCCGCTGTGAAAGCTCTACCGAGCGGTGCGAAGCTTGCAAATATCGAACTTCAGGAACCACCCCGGCATAGCCGATAGCGCGCGCCGCAGGGCAGAAGACGTTGATACCGTTTTGATTACAACTGATAATCAGCCTATCGACACCGCGTGGGTCACCTAGGCCAAAAGAGAGCTCGCTTGGCTTGAAAAGGCCATGACTCTAACCCGAGATGAGTTGGCGAACAACCTGGCGAAACTATCAAATGTCGACGAGGGAAAATCCAAAGTTGAAAAACACTTGGCCAGGGAGCGGCGAAAACTGACGGAAACGGACGACCCCGAGATGCAGCAGGAGATTCGAGACCGAATCAGAAAACTGGAGGGCGAGCTCTCTGACATCGAAATCGAAAGACAGTCGAGGCTCGAAGCCCTCTCTACGAACAGAGAAGCTCTCCGGTCACAGATCTCCCGAACCCGTGAGACGTTCAGTCGGTTCCTTATGAAGACAAGACGCGGGCTGAGCGAATACGGACACTCTTCGCGAGCAGAGAATTATCATCGTGAGCATCGTTACAGCGATTGGGATGGCAATCTCGACCCTAGTGCTTGCGCTAACAGGCGGCGGGGGGGGGGGTGTACAGGCTCCCAGGCCACCCGTCAAGGGCGGGGTCAAGGAGTGGGTAAAAATGCACCTACAGTCCCTTGGGCGTGCCCTGGCCAATTTGGGCGGCAAGGCCGCGGCCGCCTTGCCCGGAATCATCGGGTCCATCGTCTCTTGGCTCTTGAGCATGCTAGGGAAGGCCGATTCATGGCTCGCAGATAATTTGTGGGCCTTGGTCATCGGCGTGGGGGCCCTTCTTCTTGTGGCTGCACGGGACTGGCTAGCGCGCGACCAACAAACGCACCACTAAGCCAACCCCAATCCCTGCGACTATGAGAGCTGTTTTTTCTTCTTCATGATCGAGACAGATTTCCGGTCCGGAGCAACCGCGGCAGACGTAGGCGACCCTTCGGGCGGTGGCCCTGCGATTACTCGCGGATCGGTCCCGGCTGGTGCGATAGTTTTCCCCTGGAATGTCCTATCGACTTTAGAGGCAGGTTGAATCAGTGCCGCCTTGTTTATTCCTGGGTGTTGGCCGATGGCAGCGTCTGACCCCGCTATTTGGATTTGGTTATTATAACCTTGGACATTGCCTGAATGGAGTGCCATGTCGCTCGGCATCAAGTAGAGCGCTCTCCCGCAGACGTAATCCAGTGGTGTGTATGCATATTGCAACGTCTTTTGATAGCGATGCTGCTGGGGATGTCGACGGGTGAGACGATGGCGTCTTCGAGATTCGCCGTAAACTGCTTTTGGGCGTCGAACCCCGTCCTGACTTTGAGAATGTTGGAACGGATTTGAGCTTGCATTCCCATGATTGCCAAACGTAAGTCTGAATCGAGTCGCTGAGACACCCGCTTGTGTGAAGCCATCTGATTTATCGAGAATGAACATCGTCCACGCCTTTGAAATATCCGCATTATGGCGTATGGCATCCTTCGGGTGAAAGAAGGGGCCATCGGAGCTGTGGTCACTGCGGTATTTCCCCGAAGGGGTCATGAATGTACTAAAAGATCCGATGCCTTGACACCCGTAGTCCAGCTTTTGCCTTCAATCTGTAGAGGGCGAAACGGCGAACTCCTCGCAAAGCCGCTTGTAGGCCCTGGAGTCATATTGGTTATCGTACCATGAATAGGACTCGTCCCCTTGGAGGGCGACTTTTAGCTCCTCAAGCAGACGCCTCGTCGTATAATAAACATGAAAGCAATACAGGCTTGCAAGAAGGGACTCCTCCGCTTGGAGATGGTCCTGGAATGAAACACGACATCCGGCGGTTGCGCACCAAACCGCAAATGACAGCTGGCACTACCACCAGCTGAAGGGGGCGTGCTGTTCCACACCTTGTTTGCCTCAGTGGCATCCCTGGTAAGCGGAGGGTTTTGATAATGCTGCCAGGTGGTGTCCCACATCGCGTTAAGCTTTTGTTTGCGTGTATGCGGATGGTTTTGATAATCGAAGATGTTCGGGTACTTGGCAAGGAAGTGACTTCCCTTATCGTCGACCATTCTGACTAGGTTTGGCTCCCCTGCTGCTGACTCTTTATATTTGAAATGGCCGCCTGCCTGATATTTTGTCGAGCTATTAAACGTAAACGCCTTTGTATCCATACCCATTTTGGTGATTATCATGTACATCACAGTCACTGACGTCCAAAATGATGTGCCAATCAATCTTGGCAGGACCTTGTCTGCGGGTGAGCGAGAGATTGCTCTCTGCGAGTTGACGTATTATCACTGGTGGTACAACATATGCACGGCGAAAAGGAATAATAAGGTCTCAAATAACAAGACTGAAAAAACAATACCTGACGGGTATTATAACGTCTGTGAGTTGAACGGAAAGGCGTTTCAACGGTTGGGCGCCGAACTCGCTCTAGATGGACCCTCTGGTCTACTGCAATTAACGGTAAAGCCCGGAGGAGTTATGTTATAACAATGGATCGCGAATTAGCTAATATCTTAGGCTTTTCCGACAATACTTTCAAACCCCCTCCCGTGGCGCTGATCAATAACAATGGCTATCACTTGGAAGGAGACCACACCAAGACGTTCACTGCAAAGAAGCCACACAAGCTGGCCGTCCATCGTGAGGTCTACTTTCACCTTGCTGAATTAAGTACTTCAGACAATCTGCAAAACGGTCGCCCCTCTACACTGCTTGTATCTGTCCCCGTCGAGAACGAAAAGTGTGGAGCTGGTAGAACTGAATTATTTCCCGTCTTACAGTACAAAAGGTTGTCGCCAGGACCTGTTTCACAGCTAACTATCTCACTTAGAGTTACCAACGGGGAGATGTTACCATTCGAGTATATGAGTGCAACCCTACATATAAGTACATATAAGGAATGGTTGACGCAAGCGGCCCCGGTGGGGTTAGAAAATGCACTGGCTGATCTTGGTGACACTGAGGGGTTCGATAAGAACGGGAAGGAAGATCGATTGCATGCCTTCCAGCTCTCTGAGGGAGTCTACAAAAGAAAAGAGGTCGCCCAAGCGGAGTCATTGAAATTCGGTGATCTCAGCGACGTAGATACCTCGCATGCCATTCCAAAGCGGGTTCATAAGCTGACCTTCACTGGGAACAAGTGGGTTGCTTTTGCAGACCCCATCCAACAAACGGGGTGGCTTATTGACATAAAAATCTCATCTCCGTACGCTGTGACTGGAAAGGAGCACAAAGTTAGGAAGGTAGTGAATAGTGGCACTCGACTGTGGTCGTATATCCCCGGGACGAAGAACATTGTCGTTTCCTAAGATAACGTGCTAAAGACAATCAACAACCGGCAGGGAATCCTGAAAATAGTCTTCGAATTTCCCCCAGCGGGGCTTATTGGTATTCACTTGCCAACATCATCGATCATCCTAGATCTACTTCTCGGAGATACACCCGACGACTTTGTTGATGTGTTACCCGACTTCAAGCTCAAATGGCCACCAACGCATGCTAATAAGGAGGTTAGGGTTCACATAGTCACAAAAATTGGGGCTGCTCCTGAAGTGCAGTTCACTCTTGAAGGAATCCAACACCAAGCTGAATACCGTCATTTAGATATACATAATATTTTTATAGGCCCAGTGTCTCTCAAAAGGCTGCGATTTACGCCCGGTGCGCTCACAAGATACCAAGCTATAGTCGTTATTAGCCAGTAAGTCTATTTAAACCCACCCAGCTCGAGGGGTAGTACACGATGGGCCTCAGGACTTGAAACCGGAGACAAACACCGCCTTCAGCACGTAGCCGAGGTCAAATTCCGTCTCGAAAAAGAACGAGACTTCAGAGCCTCGCTGTACAAGAAATACAGACGCGGGGTTAATGTTGTTGATGCGATTGATACCGCGCTTACTGCGACTAGCGTAGGACTGGCTGCTTCTGGCGTCGGGCTCTTGTCAACTATCATCGCGACGCCTGTCGCCATTGGCCTTGGAGCTGGGGCGATTGTGTGTGGGTTGATGGGTGTTGGCGGGAAATGTATTGGACGAAAACTCCAAACAAAAGCCAAAAAACACGACGAGATTCGTATCTTGGCTGAGTCGAAGCTAAACTCAATCGCCGACCGCTATTCTATCGCGCTGAACGCTGATGATATATCTGAAATAGAATTCCGCCTGATTCTGTGTGAAATCGACAATCTCGATCAGATGAAAGAAGAAATTCGTGGACGCCACAAACAGGGTCTTAGTTTATCAGAAGACGAAAAAAGGAGTTGTTTCGACGTGCGAAAGACGAGGCGTTAATGACGGCCCGTACGAAGCTGTTAGAAGAACTCAATCAACCTACGGCGAGTGGCATTTGAATATTTCTTGTTGGCGAGCTTAAAAGAGTGCAGGCTGCCTAGACAAGTAGTTGTTTCCGTTAGAGACTTAATGCTAACAATAAATACATGGATCGGCGCCTTGCGGATATTTATTACAGCTCTAAGGGTTACTGGAGGGTTCTTGAGGGCATAAAGAAGCAGGCTTCTGCGGCTAAGACCTCAGAAGATGTGGCCCGAGCTTGGTTGTAGAAGCAGGTCATCTGGCAGATCTACCTCGCCGCCCCGCAGCACTTTCCACGACCCAAATTCGACATCACCAAGCCGAACGAGGTCCATCAAGCTGACCTGCTCTTTCTGCCACACGACCGTGTTCGCAAGCGCACGTACAAATACGCCCTTACCGTGGTTGGTGTAGCCTCACGCTTCAAAGAAGCTGACCCTCTGGCCAGAGAGGTTGCTGAAAGTTGGTCTCGCATCTACAGGCGAGGCCCGTTGAGGTGGCCCAAATTGCTCCAGGTCGACCCCGGTCGTGAGTTTATGGGCTCTATCAGCCAGCTGTTGGCAAAGCACTCTGTCAGGGTTCGGCGCTGTCGGAATGACATCCATCGGAACCAAATGATCGTAGATCGCTGGAACCGGACCCTCGCAGAGCGGCTCTTCGAACACCAATACGCTCAAGAGATGCGCATCCCTTAAGGTCAAAGGTCGACTGAGTGGGTGGCTCGACTGCCTGGCGTCGTAGCAGCTCTGAACGGTGAAGTGACAAGGTTGACTGGCAAAAAAACCCTCAGATGCCATAATGGCGCAATCGGTAGCAGCAAAAGCCCTCCTCTGTAGTTCCTGGTCGTCCTGTTGGTCTCGAGGAGACAAAAATCCCCTCCGGTGTCGGCGTTCGCTATTTGTACCAGCCTGGCGAGCTTGAAGGGGGCGCCGGCGAGAGACAGATTCTATTCTCTCTTGATGTGTTCAGGCTGGGCCGCTCGGTGACCGAGTCCGATGAGCCCGTGTTGTATTACTTGCAGGATGGACCTCAGCGCGGATTTGAGCGCGAGGACCTTCTTGTTGTGCCACCGGACACTCAGCTTCCTCCGGATTGGGTTCTCAAGCGCTGAGCGCAGCCGCTCCTCTTTTTCGGTTGCACTCGAGATAGGTCAACCTGATGTTGTCGCGGACGTGGCCCACAGAGTTGTCTAACCGGTCAAAGCTGAACTGCTGCGTGTCCTTTGGTTGGTAAGCCCATAGGAGCTCAATATCGCACGCGGCACAGTGATTGTTCTGTGCCTCCTTGAGTTCTAGGATTTGACCAATCTTCAGGTTAAACCGGAGCCCATTGGCTTGGTCCTGTCGCTTGTGGGCCACAAGCTTCTTCGCAATAATCTTTCGGAGCTGCTGCTCGGTGAGTATGGTTGGCCCCTCAGAATCCTCCTCTGGGGTCAGACTACCCTTTCGAGCTGGTGCATGTACTCGACCATTGACACTGCCAAATATGCGAGATTGGACCACTGCAGGAAGTCATCAATAATCCAGTCTTTTTGGGGGTCTGCGGTTGTGAGACCTTGGCTTGAGTTGCCTGTGATGGCATAGCCAAGAGCCCAGTCCTGGTCCCATATGCCGTCTAGTACCCCACGGGCGGTTTGCAAGGAAACATCGACAACGTCGTTCAGAACGAGTTCCTGCTTGTCTCGCTCTCCATCCAGAACCAAGGACCCAGGGATGGTGACCATTACGTTTTGCTGCCGAGTATCCTTGGGACGATATAGCAGAGGAACGGGAGGTTGGGGAAATGCTTCTCATGGCTCTCGAACAGCCGCATCTGGGCCCGGTCAAGAACCTTCTGCCTCGAGGTCAGGATCAAGTCCCCCGGCTTCCAAGCTTCCACGAATCTGTCCCATCCAAGGCAGGTCGGTAGCGCTTGTCTCATAGCCCGACACTGTACTCGGTCTGGTTAGAGACGGATCTCCTTTTTAAGAGCTTTCAGAGCCGGCTCTTTTGCCCTGGACCTCTTCATAGTAATTGGTTCTCCGCTGCAACCAGTTGTGCGGCATTTCTCCGGCGATTGGGGGCGGCTGCCCCTGGTCGCCACAACAGATAACCTGGACACCCCGACCATCGAGCCAGTCGAGGGAGGATTCCAGAGTGGGGCGGGGCACTGTGCAGACCTCGTCCCAGATTATCACGCGGGGAATGAACTTCTGTCCCATCCTTTCGGGTGTCCAGTCTGTCTGGCCACTCCAGCGGAAGAAGCTGTGATAGGTCTGGGCCTGGACGCTCCTGGCCTGCATCTCTTTGGCCAGGCGATGGGTCGGGGTGAAGACGAGCGGGTTCCTGCCGCAGAAGAGCTCGATCGCTCGGGTTGTCTTGCCGCTACCTCCACCACCGTTTAGGTAACTCAGCTGGAGTCGGGTCAGGGGATCGTCATAAAGTGGCGCGGACGAATCGGGCAGGTCTTTGTTGTTTGCTATATATTCAGGGTTGGGGGCGTAGACTGCGTGCCATAATGGCATGTAGAGCTGTTCACCCTTGTCACGCCACTGAGCTGGGTAATCACGTCTCGTCGTGGCATCGGTGTCTCCTCCTCGTGGCGGGTGTGTTTCAGATGCGACATTTTCCTTTTGGGTGGATTTCATGAGGTTTGAAAGCCTCAACTCCCTCTAGTTTATACAGTGCTGCTTTCCGGACATAGATAGAATCGGTAGTCACTCGGACAATCTCATCGGCTTCAAACCTTGAAAGCATGGCGATTAGATTGATGTGGGCGTAGGTCAGCATGCTCGACCTCAGGTGAGCGTACTGTGGTTGGGAGCCATCATAATACGTGAGAATATAGCCTAGAGGACACCCTTCGGGAGCTCCGACCAGGGTACCGCTTTGGTGGGTGGCTCGCACGAGAAAGTCGAGTTCTCCCTGGTCAATCACAAGCCTTCTTGTCAGCCTTTTACCACCAACTCCGTTGGTAGCTCCATTGGCACCTTTGGCGCCCTGGGTGAACTTGCCGATAACACTGCAGCCTTGGTCAATGTCTTCTGGGAGCCAATCATCGGTTTGATTCTTAAAAGGTGATAAAGGCTTCCCGAACCTTGAGGCTCTTCAGCAAGCCAGACTCTGTGGGGAAGGTAAGGAGATGTGTTGGGGCCCATCCACCACTTTCGGAGGCGAAATGCTTCCCGAACCAGGCAGGGATGACAGGATGGCAGGTTGCATCAAACTCCCATTCTTGAATCTCGGCGAAGCCTGTGCCTATGTCTTTGGGGAGATCGCCATTGATGGCTACATGGACCATCCGGTGGGTTGGGTGTCCGAACCGCTCGTAATAGGGCTTGGCTTCACCCATGCCCTGGATGGATGCCGGGTAGCAGGCCTTCATGTCGATGCTGACGACTTCCCTCGTGTCATAGTTCATAGAGTTCCAGAGGCCGCCGTGACCGTGCTCCACACAGGCCTTCTCGACGTCTGGAAGGAGGTTGGCTGGGGTTGGCTTCCAACCGTTCCTTTCCTTTGCCACAATACTGGCCGCACGATTTTCGCCGAAGGCTCTTTCAGCGAGTTCAGGGTTGCCAAGTTTGGCGCAGATTTCTTGGGAGTCGCTCTTGGGCCTCTCGCGTCCTGTAGGTGCGGCCGTCCTGTTGCTCGAACTGGTCAGCTGAGAGCCGTCTGTCTTGGCCGCGCAGGAGCCAGACCGCAATCGGCTCCCCACGGGTTGCTTCCCGAATAGCCTGCCAGACGTCGCCCTTGCAGTAATGGACCTCATTACTCTGGGGGAGTGGAGGTCTTCGGACCAAGCGTGGCCGTTGTGGCAGATGAATTCTACTTTACCTCTGATTCCATTGCCACCTCTCTGATACTTTCCGCTGTTATATATGTCATCACCAGCGATGTCTCGCAAGACAATTGCCCGCTTAAGAATTTTTTCTAGGTTGGCCACATCTTCAACCGAGGCTCCAGTCTCATGGGCCCTCTCTTCCCACTCCTGTATTTTCTGGCGCCTTGCTGGTGTTAAACCCTGGCCTCTCAAAGCACCCTCCAAGTGCTCCACAACTCTCTGGGCCAAACAGTTGAGGTCGCCATCTCTTAGTGGGGCGAGGTTGGCCGGATCTGGGTCTCTGATTGGGTAGCGGCCTTAGGCAACTGCAGTGTCGGGATAGACGTTCTTGTAGATGATTTTATCGATTCCAGTCAACACGCCAGGTTTTGTGTCCCGTGAGATGTCGACGACAGCCTGTCCCTTCCTTCTCTCCGCACGGACTGGGTCGAATTTATCTTCAACGACCCAGTCGCCATCCTGTAGATCACGGCGAAATGAGTTTCCGAAGAAACCCACCCCCCGGAAGGCTACCAAGCAGCCTTGCCGCTCTCGCGTCTGTCATACTGGCATCCACAGCCATCCGACCCGCTCTGGCATGCATACCGTCGACCCACTCGATATCACCGACGTCAAATGGGTCTTCTTCTTCCACCCTCCATGTAGAGAAAACCGCAGCGGCACCATCAACTTCGAACTCTTCTTTGGCGTCGTTAAGAATCTCGACCCACTGGTCGGCTGGAAGCCCCACCGAGTAAGGGACCTGACCATCCAGGTCGGTAAATTGTTGACCCTGTGGGACTGGGTCGGATATTTCTGCAAGAATCTCATCGATCAGTTCATCCATAGTTGCGGACAGGTATATTAGTTATCAAATTATTCTCTAATTAAAAATAATGATTCTCTAAATTGGGTATTGGGATAATCACTATTCTCTAAGTGGAAATGGCGATGGCTGCTAGACGCTTTAATTCCTTTTGCACCGCTATGGTTGCCTGGGACTGGGTCGGGCTCTGCAAGGATTTGATTGATCAGTTCTTCCATAGTTGCGAATTGGTATACCAGTTATCAAATTATTCTCTAACAGGAAATATCGATATCAGACAAACGCTTAAATTCCTTCTTCACCGCTATGGTTGCACGGCTCCACACACTTGCATAGCCATGCGACCAACAAAGTCGGTGTTTGTTTGTAACCCCAACCCCACAAACCTCGCATGGCCGCGTGCATGAACCCTTGCGGAGATGCATGCGGTCGGTTTTACAGTACTCTTCCATACAACTCTTACCACAGGACTCAACCGAGCCCAAAGTCAGCCATTTACAATTGTTGCGTCCCTTAGGCATGATTAAGAATGAAAGTTAAAACCGGTATGTCTTTTGCAACTATTTGTCTAAATATGTTACTTCCTTATCCCGGAGGCCGAAGCCGAACTCGGACCCAAACTCCTCCGCCAGCCACAGGATCGCATCGAGCCTTGCGCGCTGGGCGTCCTGAAGGGGCTTGAGACCCACCACCTCGGTCCACCGGGAGTTGACCAGGACCGAAAGATATATGTGGATAACCCGGGGGGGCTTCGAAATCTCGAGCTCCCAGAATATTGACCTTCCCACGGTAAAAGATGTTGACCCGGACCTTTTTCGTTTTGGCCTCCCCGGTGGGGCACACGCACTTGAACGAAAGGTTCTGACCGTCCTGGTGGGGGGGCTTGATTTCACGGATCGGGTACGGTCCACTCCCTTCTTCTTAGGCGCGCCCCGGGTGTTCGACGATGCGCGCCAGGTTGAGGACGACTCGCTCGCTCTGGCAGTTCAGATGACACTTGAAGTTCACCATGATCGGTCGCGACCCGACCACGGCGACCGGGCTGGCAGGATCTGTCCCCATCCCTGCCTCTGTCAAGAAGCGAGCCCACAGGGTCGCAACAAAAACGTCGTCTGAGAAGTCGGAGCAAACGACCCCTGGGACTTGTACGTGCCCTGTCGTTGGGAAAGATTTGACGGCGTAATACTTTCCGGGAATCTCTTCGAGGAGGGTTCTGACCAGGGCGGGGGGGGGCGCATCCTCGAGGCCGGATACGATCGTCGGCTCTAGGGCGGAGTTGAAGTAGGTCGCGTCGCCCTGGGGTTTCCGTTGGCGGCCGCTGCCAGCCTGGGCCGGGGTCTTCAAGAACTGCTCGAAGCCGAGGGCGCAGAAGTGGCCATAGTTGCTGTTTAAAGCCTTGACGGCCCCTCCCAGACCCGCGGCAATCCGAGAGCCGAGGATGTCCGTGAGCTCGTTGTGGGCGCGGCCGATGTTGCTGATCAGGGCTTCGAAGGTGCACGTGAACATCGTCAGGGGTGAGAAGGGCACGGTGGGCCGCCCTGGGGAGCGGGCGCCGCTGGGGCAGAGATGGGCCATCGTTTAGTGCACGGCGTCAACGCCTTCAGTTTGCGCCTAATTTACCTGTATATCTTTTGCAACTACAGTCCAACCTGTATTAAGCAACCACCTTTGGAATATTCAAAATGTGCTTGCTTAAGACAGGTGCTTGCTTAACACAGGTGAATTTTAATGCATTTTCCTTTTATGGGAACTGAATACCTGCTTGCTTAAGACAGGTTGCTTGCTTAATAGAGGTGGCCACTAAGACAGGTTTTACTGTCTAAAAAGGTTACTGAGAAGGTTGTACTTGTCTAAATAGGTTACTTCCTTATCCCGGACCCAAGGCCGGCGAGGTTGGTGGGCGGCCCCCTGGGGCTTTGCCTATACGAGGCACTCGCCGAGTGCCCTTAGTATGTCGCAGCCAGTTGGGGTGGAATTTTTTAAGAGTTGGGCGGCTTAATTTGCCAAATGAAAAATATTGATGTTTGGGTTGGGAGGCTTAATTTACCAAAAAGAGAATATATTTGGGTCGAAACGGGGTGGGAAGCTTAATGGGTTAAATGTTTTTTTTTATGGCTGAAACAAAAAGTGCATTTACCCTCACTGCTGCTCTTTGTGTCCACTTTTTTCACGGATAACCACTTTTTTCACGGATTGTTGCCTTATCTACTTTTCTTTTACGTCAGTGTACATTTATCTTAGTGACTATCCTTATCACTCACATCTTCTTCATTCAAGGACAGGTACCTTTTCAACCCTTTTCACGCACATCTTCTTTTTTCATTCCTTTTCTTTGTATTTCTTTATGTCCACTTTTTTCACGCATGTCCACGTTTTTCACGGATTGTTGCCTTACCTATTTTTCTTTCAAGTAAGTCTACATTTTTCTTCGGGATTATCCTTTTCACGCGCATCTTCTTCTTTCTCGGACTGGTACCTTTTCAACCTTTTTCACGCACATCCATCTTTTTCATTCCTTTATTTTAGATTTCTTTATGGCAACTTTTTTCACGCATGTCCACTTTTTTCACGGATTGTTGCCTTATCTGTTTTTCTCTCACGTCAGTGAACATTTTTCTTCGTGACTATCCTTTTCACGCACATCTTCTGCCATCAAGTACTGGTACCTTTACAACCCTTTTCACGCACATCTTTTTTCATTCTTTTTCTTTGGTACCTTTTCAACCTTTTACACGCACATCTTTTTTCATTCCTTTTCTTTGTATTTCTATATGTCCCCTTTTTTCACGCATGTCCACTTTTTTCACGGATTGCTGTCTTATCTATGTTTCTTTCACGTAAGTGTTCATTTTTGTTCGTGATTATCCTTATCACGCACATCTTCTTCTTTCACGGACAGGTACCTTTTCAACCCTTTTCAAGCACATCTTCTTTTTTCATTCCTTTTCTTTGTAATTTTTTATGTCCACTTTTTTCACGCATGTCCACTTTTTTCACGGAGTGTTGCCTTCTCTATTTTTCTTTCACGTCAGTGTACATTTTTCTTCGTGATTATCCTTTTCACGCACATCTTCTGCTTTGACGCACAGGTATCTTTACAACCCTTTTCACGCACATCTTCTTTTTTCATTCCTTTTCTTTGGTACCTTTTCAACCTTTTTCACGCACATCTTCTTTTTTCAGTCCTTTCCTTTGTATTTCTATATGTCCACTTTTTTCACGGGTGTCCACTTTTTTCACGGATTGTTGTCTTATTTACGTTTCTTTCAAGTAAGTGTACATTTTTGTTCGTGATTATCCTTATCACGCACATCTTCTTCTTTCACGGACAGGTACTTTTTCAACCCTTTTCAAGCACATCTTTTTTTTTCGTTCCTATTCTTTGTAATTCTTTATGTCCACTTTTTTCACGCATGTCCACTTTTTTCACGGGGTGTTACCTTATCTTTTTTTCTTTCACGACAGTGTACATTTTTCTTCGTGATTATCCTTTTCACGCACAACTTCTTCTTTCACGGACTGGTACCTTTTCAACCCTTTTCACGCACATCTTCTTTTTTCATTCCTTTTCTTTTTATTTCGTTATGTCTACTGTTTTCACGCATGTCCTCTTTTTTACGGATTGGTGCCTAATCTATTTTTCTTTCACGTCAGTCTACATTTTTCTTCGGGATTATCCTTATCACGCACATCTTCTTCTTTCTCGGACTGGCATTTTTCGATATAAAAAGATTGGGTACAGCATGGATGTTATACGACAGACTGCATGCATGGTTGTTAACCCAATCACGGTTGGCAACTTTAGTTCCCTCTTTAATTGCACGCCGGTGGGTCAGGCCTCAGATTCTATGACGGCTCCAACGTAAAGGCTTATTGAGAATTAGAGAGATCTAATCTTTGGTAATGTTGGTTGGTGCCTGATGCTCTGTCTCTGGTCGGGCCCATCGGAGTCTAACTGTTGGTTTTCTTTTGCTCCAGCATTTAAGTGGTTTCTTGCTGTCGAGTCCTCACCGTTGGTTCACCTCTGTGGTTCATTGATTTTTTGTGTTCACGGATATGTTGCACTGATAAGTTAGGCCTTCAGGCGGACTGAACAAATTATTTGTCTAAATCGCGACGGAAGTAAGGGCGAGGATTGTGGCCACGTAAAATCGATATAAGCCCCCCAGTAGAAATCTTTTCACTGACCGTTCCAAGGCGGTTCTTCTGTGGCGGTTTATTTATGTTGTTGTTTGTTACTTACTGTGTGTATCACTTGTGTCTTTTAATTTTGGATGGCCATATGGCCATTTTGTGGGAAAGTAACTGTCCTTATGGCCTTCCTTTGTTTATGTTTCCATTATGGTCTGGTCGCTTAATGTTTGTGTTTCTTTCCCTTTGGTGTCTTTGATGGGTGGAGTAAGTTAATTGTATCGATTCCTGATCTTTGTTTTACTTCTTCTTTGGTACCATTTTAACTCTTTTCACCGGCCCCGATAGCTCAGTTGGTAAAGTGTCCGTTCCGGGGAACGGGATGTCACGGGTTCGATCCCGGGCCGCGACATACCACAGTCGTTAAGAATGGTACTAGCTGCTCCTCGCTTGGCACTCAGATTTACGGGGTAGAGCTAGGTCTGGTCGACCCAGTGTCAGGATAATGTGACTGGGTGTGGTATCATGTAATGTGTCTGGGACATGATACTTCAGTGAGGCAGCACTATAAAAGTGAGCATTGAGCTCCCTGTCGCAACCAGACACCGTCGTGATATGACTGAAAAATTGTTGAAAGCGACGTTAAACCCGAATTCACACACTCAACCCTTGTCACGCACATCCATCTTGTTCATTCCTTTATTTTGCATTTCATTATGTCCACTTCTTTCACGCATGTCCACTTTTTTAGGGATTGTTGCCTTATCTGTTTTCCTTTCAGGTCAGTGTACATTTTTCTTCGTGAGTGTCCTTTTCTCGCACATCTTCTGTTTTCACGGACTGGAACCTTTTCAACCCTTTTCACGCACATCTCCTTTTTTCATTCCTTTCTTTTGTATTTCTTTATGTCCACTTTTTCACGGTTGTCCACTTTTTTCACGGATTGTTGCCTTATCTATTTTTCTTTCACGTCAGTGTACATTTTTCTTCGTGGTTATCCTTATCACACACATCTTCTTTCACGGACATGTACCTTTTCAACCCTTTTCACGCACATCTTCTTTTTTCATTCCTGTTCTTTGTATTTCTTTATGTCTACTTTTTTCACGCCTGTCAACTTTTTTCAAGGATTGGTGCCTTATATATTTTTCTTTCACGTCAGTGTACATTTTTCTTCGTGATTATCCTTTTCATGCACATCTTTTTCTTTCTCGGACAGGTACCTTTTCAACCCTTTTTCACGCACATCCATCTTTTTTCATTCCTTCATTTTGCATTTGTTGATGTTCACTTTTATCACGGATGTCCACTTTTTTCACGGATTGTTACCATATCTGTTTTTCTTTCACGTCAGTGTACATTTATCTTCGGGATTATCCTTTTCACGCACATCTTCTTTCTCGGACTGTTACCTTTTTAACACTTTTCAAGCACATCCATCTTTTTCCTTTCTTTACTTTGCATTTCTTTATGTCCACTTTTTTCAAGCATGTCCACTTTTATCACGGATTGTTGCCTTATCTGATTTTCTTCCAAGTCAGTGTACAATTTTCTTCTTAATAATCCATTTCACGCACATCTTCTGCTTCCACGGACTGGTACCTTTACAACACTTTTCACTCACATCTTCTTTTTTCATTCCTTTTCTTTGTATTTCTTTATGTCCACTTTTTTCACGGATGTCCACTTTTTTTCATGGATTGTTGCCTTATATATTTTTCTTTCATGTCAGTGAACATTTTTCTTCGTGATTATCCTTTTCACGCGCATCTTCTTCTTTCTCGGACAGGTACCTTTTCAACCTTTTTTCACGCACATCCATCTTTTTTTCATTCCTTCATTTTGCATTTCTTGATGTCCACTTTTTTCACGGATGTCCCCTTTTTGTCACGGATTGTTACCATATCTGTTTTTCTTTCACGTCAGTGTACATTTATCTTCGGGATTATCCTTTTCACGCAAATCTTCTTTCTCGGACTGTTACCTTTTTAACACTTTTCACGCACATCCATCTTATTCCTTCCTTTACTTTGCATTTCTTTATGTCCACTTTTTTCACGCATGTCCACTTCGTTTCACGGATTGTTGCCTTATCTGATATTTTTCTGAGTCAGTGTACAATTTTCTTCTTGATAATCCTTTTCACGCACATCTTCTGCTTTCACGGACTGGTACCTTTACAACCCTTTACACGCACATCTACTTTTTTCATTCCTTTTCTTTGTATTTCTTTATGTCAACTTTTTTCACGCATGTCCACATTTTTCACGGATTGTTGCCTTACCTATCTTTCTTTCACGTCAGTCTACATTTTTCTTCGGGATTATCCTTTTCACGCGCATCTTCTTCTTTCTCGGACTGGTACCTTTTCAACACTTTACACGCACATCCATCTTTTTCATTCCTTTATTTTGTATAATTTTATGTTCACTTTTTTCACGCATGTCCACTTTTTTCACGGATGTTGCCTTATCTGTTTTTCTCTCACGTCAGTGAAAATTTTTCTTCGTGATTATCCTTTTCACGCACATCTTCTGCTTTCACGTACTGGTACCTTTTAACCCCTTTTTCACGCACATCTATTCATTCTTTTTCTTTGTAATTCGTTATGTCCACTTTTTTAACACATGTCCTCTTTTTTCACGGAGTGTTGCCTTATCTAGTTTTCTTTCACGTCAGTGTACATTTTTCTTCGTGATTATCCTTTTCACGCACAACTTCTTCTTTCACGGACTGGTACCTTTTCAACCCTTTTCACGCACATCTTCTTTTTTCAATCCTTTTCTTTGTATTTCTTTATGTCTACTTTTTCACGCATGTCCACTTTTTTCACGGATTGGTGCCTAATCTATTTTTCTTTCACGTCAGTGTACATTTTTCTTCGTGCTTATCCTTTTCGCGCGCATCTTCTTCTTTCTCGGACAGGTACCTTTTCAACCCTTTTTCACGCACATCCATCTTTTATCATTCCTTCATTTTGCTTTTCTTGATGTCCACTTTTTTCACGGATGACTACTTTTTTCACGGATTGTTTCCGTATCGGTTTTTCTTTGACGTCAGTGTACATTTTTCTTCGGAATTATCCTTTTCACGCACATCCTCTTCTTTCTCGGACTGTTACCTTTTTAACTCTTTTAACGCACATCAATCTTTTTCCTTCCTTTACTTTGCATTTCTTTATGACCACTTTTTTCACGCATGTCCACTTTTTTCACGGATTGTTGTCTTATCTGATTTTCTTCCAAGTCAGTGTACAATTTTCTTCTTGATAATCTTTTCACGCACATACACTGCTTCACGGACTGGTACCTTTACAACCCTTTTCGGGCACATCTTTCTTTTTCATTCCTTTTCTTTGTATTTCTTTATGTCCACTTTTTTCACGGATGTCCACATTTTTCAGTGATAGTTGCCTTATCTATTTTTCTTTTCACGTCAGAGTACATTTCCTTCGTGATTATCCTTATCACGCACATCTTCTTCTTTCATGGACAGGTACCTTCTCAACCCTTTACACGCACATCTTCTTTTTTCATTCCTTTTCTTTGTATTTCTTTATGTCCACTTTTTCACGCATGTCCACTTTTTTCACCGATTGTTGCCTTATTTACTTTTCTTTCACGTCAGTGTACATTTTTCTTCTTGAGTATCCCTTTCACGCACAGCTTCTTCTTTCACGGGCTGGTACATTTTCAACCCTTTTCACGCACATCTTCTTTTTTCATTCCTTTTCTTTATATTTCTTAATGACAACATTTTCATGCCTGTCCACTTTTGTCACGGATTGGTGCCTTATATATTATTCTTTCACGTCAGTCTACATTTTTCTTCGGGATTATTCTTTTCACGCGCATCTTCTTCTTTCTCGGACAGGTACCTTTTCAACACTTTTTCACGCACATCCATCTTTTTTTCATTGCTTTATTTTGCATTTATTTATGTCCACTTTTTTCACGCATCTCCACTTTTTTCACGGATTGTTGCCTTACCTATTTTTCATTCACGTCAGTCTACATTTTTCTTCGGGATTATCCTTTTCACGCGCATCTTCTTCTTTCTCAGACTGATACCTTTTCAACCCTCTTCACCCACATCCATCTTTTTTATTCCTTTATTTTGTATTTCTTTATGTCTACTTTTTCACGCATGTCCACTTTTTTCACGGATTATTGCCTAATATGTTTTTTCTCACGTCAGTGAACATTTTTCTTCGTGATTATCTTTTTCACGCACATCTTCTTCTTTCACGTGCTGGTACCTTTTCAACCCTTTTCACGCACATCTTTTTTCATTCCTTTCCTTTGTATTTCTATATGTCCACTTTTTTCACAGATGTCCACTTTATTCACGGATTGTTGTCTTATCTACATGTATGTTTCTTTCACGTAAGTGAACATATTTGTTCGTGATTATCCTTATCACGCACATCTTCTTCTTTCATGGACAGGTACCTTTTCAACCCTTTTCACGCACATCTTCTTTTTTAATTCCTTTTCTTTGTAATTCTTTATGTCCACTTTTTTCACGCATGTCCACTGTTTTCACGGAGTGTTGCCTTATCTATTTTTCTTTCACGTCAGTGTACATTTTTCTTCGTGATTATCCTTTTCACGCACACCTTCATCTTTCACGGACTAGTACCTTTTCAACCCTTTTCACGCACATCTCTTTTCATTCATTTTCTTTTTATTTCTTTAAGTCTACTTTTTTCACGCATGTCCATTTTTTTCACGGATTGGTGCCTAATCTATTTTTCTTGCACGTCAGTCTACATTTTTCTTTGGGATTATCCTTATCACGCACAACTTCTTTCTCGGACTGGTACTATTTCAACCCTTTTCACCGGCCCCGATAGCTTAGTTGGTAGAGTGTCCGCTCCCGGGAGCGGGAGGTCACGGGTTTGATCCCGGGCCGCAACATACTAAAGTCGTTAAAAATGGCACTAGCTGCTCCTCGCTTGGCACTCCAATTTTCGGGGTAGAGCTAGGACTGGTCGACCCAGTGTCAGGATAATGTGACTTGGTGTGGTATCATGTAATGTGTCTGGGACATGATACTTCAGTGAGGCAGCGCTATAAAAGTGAGCATTGAGCTCCCGTTGCAACCAAACACCGTCGTGATATGACTGAAAAATTGTTGAAAGCGACGTTAAACCCGAATTCACCCACTCAACGCTTTTCACGCACATCCATCTTTTTCATACCTTTATTTTGCATTTCAGTATGTCCACTTCTTTCACGCATGCCCACTTTTTTCACGGATTGTTGCCTTATCTATTTTCCTTTCACGTCAGTGAACATTTTTCTTCGTTTGTGTCCTTTTCTCGGACATCTTCTGCTTTCACGGACTGGTACCTTTTCAACCCTTTGCCCGCACATCTTCTTATTCCGTTCCTTTCCTTTGTATTTCTTTATGTCCCTTTTTACGCACATCTTCTTTTTCATTTCTTTTCTTTGTATTTCTTTATGTCTACTTTTTTCACGAATGTCCACTTTTTCACGCATGTCCACTTTTTTCACGGATTGTTGCCTTATCTGTTTTTCTTTCACGTCAGTGTACATTTATCTTCGTGATTATCCTTTTCACGAACATCTTCTTTCACGGACTGGTACCTTTTCAACCCTTTCCACGCACATCAATTCTTTTTTCATTCCTTTATTTTGTATTTCTTAATGTCCACTTTTTTCACGGATGTCCACTTTTTCCCCGGATTGGTGCCTTATCTTTTTTTCTTTCACGTCAGTGTACATTTTTATTCGTGATTATCCTTTTCATGCACATCTTCTGCTTTCACGGACTGGCACATTTTAAACATTTTTCACGCACATCTTCTTTTTTCATTCCTTTCCTTTGTATTGTTTTATATCCACTTTGTTCGAGTATGTCCACTTTTTTAACGGAGTGTTGCCTTATGTATTTTTCTTTCACGTCAGTGTACATTTTTCTTCGTGGTTATCCTTATCACGCACATCTTCTTCTTTCACGGACAGGTACCTTTTCAACCCTTTTCACGCGCATCTTCTTTTTTTATTCCTTTTCTTTGTATTTCTTTATGTCCACTTTTTCACGCATGTCCAATTTTTTCACGGATTTTGCCTTATCTGCTTTTCTTTCACGTCAGTGTACATTTTTCTTCGTGATTATCCTTTTCACGAACATCTTCTTCTTGCACGGACTGGTACCTTTTCAACCCTTTTCACGCACATCTTTTTTCATTCCTTTTCTTGGTATTTCTTTATGTCTACTTTTTCACGCCTGTCCACTTTTTTCACGGTTTTTCATCTGTCTCTGGTCGGGCCTATCGGAGTCTAACTGTTGGTTTTCTTTTGCTCCAGCATTTAAGTGGTTTCTTGCTGTCGAGTCCTCACCGTTGTCTCATCTTTGTGGTCCTTTGATTATTTGTGTTCACGGAGATGTTGCACTGATGAGTTAGGAGGCCTTCATGCGGCCTGAACAAATTATTTGTCTAAATCGCAAAGGAAGTAAGGGCGAGGATTGTGGCCACATAAAATCGATTTGCCCCCCCCCCCCCCAGTGGAAATCTTTCCACTGACCGTTCCAAGGCGGTTCTTCTGTGGCGATTTATATAAGTTGTTGTTTGTTACTTACTGTGTGTATCACTTGTGTCTTTTTATTTTGGATGGCCATATGGCCATTTTGTGGGATAGTAACTGTCCTTATGGCCTTGCTTTGTTTAGGTTTCCATTATGGTCTGGTCGCTTAATGTTTGTGTTTCTTTCCCTTTTGTGTATTTGATGGGTGGAGTAAGTTAATTGTATTGATTCCTGATCTGTGTTTTACTTTTACTTTGGTGCCTTATCTATTTTTCTTTCACGTCAGTCTACATTTTCCTTCGGGATTATCCTTTTCACGCGCATCTTCTTCTTTCTCGGACTGGTACCTTTTCAAATCTTTTAACGCACAGACATCTTTTTCATTCCTTTATTTTGCATTTCTTTATGTCTACTTTTTTCAAGCATGTCCACCTTTTTTCACGGATTGTTGCCTTATCGGTTTTTCTTTCACGTCAGTGTAAAATTTTCTTCGTGATTATCCGTTTCACACACATGTTCTGCTTTCACGGACTGGTACCTTTTCAACCCTTTTCACGCACATCTTTTTTCATTCCTTTCCTTTTTGTTTCTTTATATACACTTTTTTCACGGATGTCCACTTTTTTCACGGGTTGTTACCTTATCTATTTTTCTTCCACGTCAGTGTACTTTTATCTTCGTGATTATCCTTATCACGCACATCTTCTTTCACGGGCAGGTACCTTTTCAACACTTTTCACGCACATCTTTTTTTTTCTTTCCTTTTCTTTGTATTTCTTTATGTCCACTTTTACACGGATTGTTGCCTTATTTATTTTTTTTCTTTCATGTCAGTGTAAATTTTTCTTCGTGATTATCCTTTTCACGCACATCTTCTTTACGCACATCTTCTTTTTTCATTTCTTTTCTTTGTATTTCTTTATGTCTACTTTTTTCACGCCTGTCCACTTTTTTCCCGGATTGATGCCTTTTCCTTTCTTTTTTCATTTCTTTTCTTTGTATTTCTTTATGTTCACTTTTTTCACTGATGTCCACTTTTTTCACAAATTGGTGCCTTGTCTATTTTTGTTCATCGTCAGACTACATTATTCTTCGGGATTATCCTTTTCACGCGCATCTTCTTCTTTCTCGGACTGGTACATTTTCAACCCTTTTCACGCACATTCATCTTTTTTCATTCCTTTATTTTGGATTTCTTTATGTCCACTTTTTTACGGATGTCACTTTTTTATGGATTGTTGCCTTATCTATTTTTCTTTCACGTCAGTGTACATTTATCTTCGTGATTATCCTTTTCACGAACATCTTCTTCTTTCTCGGACTGGTACCTTTTCAACACTTTTCAAGCACAGCCATCTTTTTTCATTTCTTTATTTTGTATTTATTTATGTCCACGTTTTTCATGGTGGTCCACTTTTTCACGGATTGGTGCCTTATCTATTTTTCTTTCACGTCAGTGTACATTTATCTTCGGGATTATCCTTTTCACGCACATCTTTTGTATTTCTTTATGTCCACGTTTTTTCTCGAATTTCCACTTTTTCACGGATTGGTGCCTTATCCATTTTTCTTTCACGGCAGTGTACATTTATCTTCGGGATTATCCTTTTCACGCACATCTTCTGCTTTCACGGGCTGGTACCTGTTCAACCCTTTTCACGCACATCGTCTTTTTTCATTCCTTTTCTTTGTATTTCTTTATGTCCACTTTTTTCACGCCTGTCCACTTTTTTCACGGATTGGTGCCTTATCTATTTTTCTTTCACGCCAGTCTACCTTCTTCTTTCTCGGACTTGTACCTTTTCAACCCTTTTCGCGCACATCCATCTTTTTCATTCATTATTTTGTATTTTTTATGTCCTCTTTTTTCACGCATGTCCACTTTTTCACGGATTGTTGCCTTATCTGTTTTTCAT
The DNA here is from genome assembly GCA_963580285.1 of Lucinisca nassula. Classification (NCBI taxonomy): domain Eukaryota; kingdom Metazoa; phylum Mollusca; class Bivalvia; order Lucinida; family Lucinidae; genus Lucinisca; species Lucinisca nassula. The sequence continues at coordinate 70,571,809 of OY757012.1, read as the reverse complement.
TCACGTCAGTGTACATTTTTCTTCGTGATTATCCTTTTCACGCACATCTTCTGCTTTCACGGACTGGTACATTTTCAACCCTTTTTACGCACATCTTCTTTTTTCATTCCTTTCCTTTGTATTTCTTTATGTCCACTTTTTTCACGGATGTCATTTTTTTTTTACGGATTGTTGCCTAATCTATTTTCTTTCACGCCAGTGTACATTTTACTTCGTGATTATCCTTATCACGCACATCTTCTTCTTTCACGGACAGGTACCTTTACCACGCTTATCACGCACATTTTTTTTCATTCCTTTTCTTTGTATTTCTTTTATGTCCCGTTTTTTCCACGCATGTCCACTTTTTTCACGGATTGTTGCCTTATCTATTTTTCTTTCACGTCAGTGTACATTTTTCTTCGTGATTATCCTTTTCACGCACAACTTTTTTCACGAACTGGTACCTGTTCAACCCTTTTTACGCACATCTTCTTTTCTCATTTCTTTTCTTTGTATTTCTTTATGTCTACTTTTTTCACGCCTGTCCACTTTTTTTCCCGGATTGATGCCTTATCTTTGTTTCTTTCACGTCAGTGTACATATCTTCGGGATTATCCTTTTCACGCACATCTTCTTCTTTCTCGGACTGGCACCTTTTCAACCCTTTTCACGCACATCCTTTCTTTTTTTATTCCTTTATTTTGTATTTCTTTATGTCCTCTTTTTTCACGGATGTCCACTTTTTTCACGGATTGGTACCTTATCTATTTTTCTTTCACGTCAGTGTACATTTTTATTCGTGATTATCCTTTTCACGCACATCTTCTGCTTTCACGGACTGGCACCTTTTCAACATTTTTCACGCACATCTTCTTTTTTCATTCCTTTCCTTTGTATTGTTTTATATCCACTTTTTCACGGATGTCCACTTTTTTTCACGGAGTGTTGCCTTATGTATTTTTCTTTCACGTCAGTGTACATTTTTCTTCGTGGTTATCCTTATCACGCACATCTTCTTCTTTCATGGACAGGTACCTTTTCAACCCTTTTCACGCACATCTTCTTTTTTCATTCCTTTTCTTTGGATTTCTTTATGTCCACTTTTTTCACGCATGTCCATTTTTTCACGGATTGTTTTCTTATCTATTTTTCTTTCACGTCAGTTTACATTTATCTTCGTGATTATCCTTTTCACGCACATCAACTTCTTTCACGGACTGTTACCTTTTCAACCCTTTTCACGCACATATTCTTTTTTCATTCCTTTTCTTTGTATTTCTTTATGTCTACTTTTTTCACGCCTGTATTTCTTTATGTCCGGACTAGTACGTTTTCAACCCTTTTCACGCACATCTTCTTTTTCATTCCTTTCCTTTTTGTTTCTTAATGTCCACTTTTTTCAAGGATGTCCACTTTTTTCACAGATTGTCGCCTTATCTATTTTTCTTTTACGTCAATGTACATTTATCTTCGTTATTATCCTTATCACCCACATCTTCTTCTTTTACGGACGGGTACCTTTTCAACACTTTTCACGCACATCTTTTTCATTCGTTTTCTTTGTATTTCTTTATGTCCACTTTTTTCACGCATGTCCACTTTTTAACGGATTGTTGCCTTATCTATTTTTCTTTCATGTCAGTGTACATTTTTCTTCGTGATTATCCTTTTCACGCACATCGTCTGCTTTCACGGTCTGGTACCTTTTCATCCCTTTTCACGCACATCTTCTTTTTCATTCTTTTCCTTTTTTATTTCTTTATGTCCACTTTTTCACGGATGTCCACTTTTTTCACGGATTGTTTCCTTATCTATTTTTCTTTCACGTCAGTGTACATTTAGCTTCGTGACTTTCCTTTTCACGCACATCTTTTGTATTTCTTTATATTCACGTTTTTTCTCGAATGTCCACTTTTTCACGGATTGGTGCCTTATCTATTTTTCTTTCACGTCAGTGTACATTTATCTTCGGGATTATCCTTTTCACGCACATCTTCTGCTTTCAAGGACTGGTACCTTTTCAACCCTTTTCACGCACATCGTCCTTTTTCATTCCTTTTCTTTGTATTTCTTTATGTCCACTTTTTTCACGCCTGTCCACTTTTTCACGGATTGGTGCCTTATCTATTTTTCTTTCACGACAGTCTACCTTCTTCTTTCTCGGACTTGTACCTTTCCAACCCTTTTCGCGCACATCCATCTTTTTCATTCATTATTTTGTATTTTTTATGTCCTCTTTTTTTCACGCATGTCCACTTTTTCACGGATTGTTGCCTTATCTGTTTTTCATTCACGTCATTGTACATTTTTCTTCGTGATTATTCTTTTCACGCACATCTTCTGCTTTCACGGGCTGGTACATTTTCATCCCTTTTTACGCACATCTTCTTTTTTCATTCCTTTCCTTTGTATTTCTTTATGTCCACTTTTTTCAAGGATGTCCTTTTTTTCACGGATTGTTGCCTTATCTATTTTTCTTTCACGCCAGTGTACATTTTACTTCGTGATTATCCTTATCACGCACATCTTCTTCTTTCACGGACAGGTACCTTTTCCACGCTTTTCACGTACTTTTTTTTTTCATTCCTTTTATTTGTATTTCTTTTATGTCCACTTTTTTCCACGCATGTCCACTTTTTTTCACGGATTGTTACCTTATCTATTTTTCTTTCACGTCAGTGTACATTTTTCTTCGTGATTATCCTTTTCATGCACAACTTTTTTTCACGAACTGGTACCTTTTCAACCCTTTTTACGCACATCTTCTTTTCTCATTTCTTTTCTTTGTATTTCTTTATGTCTACTTTTTTCACGCCTGTCCACTTTTTTCCCGGATTGATGCCTTATCTTTTTTTCTTTCACGTCAGTGTACATATCTTCGGGATTATCCTTTTCACGCACATCTTCTTCTTTCTCGGACTGGTACCTTTTCAACCCTTTTCACGCACATCCTTTCTTTTTTTATTCCTTTATTTTGTATTTCTTTATGTCCTCTTTTTCCACGCATGTCCACTTTTTTCACGGATTGGTGCCTTATCTATTTTTCTTTCACGTCAGTGTACATTTTTATTCGTGATTATCCTTTTCACGCACATCTTCTGCTTTCACGGACTGGCACCTTTTCAACATTTTTCACGCACATCTTCTTTTTTCATTCCTTTCCTTTGTATTGTTTTATATCCACTTTTTTCACGGATGTCCACTTTTTTTCACGGAGTGTTGCCTTATGTATTTTTCTTTCACGTCAGTGTACATTTTCTTCGTGGTTATCCTTATCACGCACATCTTCTTCTTTCACGGACAGGTACCTTTTCAACCCTTTTCACGCACATCTTCTTTTTTCATTCCTTTTCTTTGTATTTCTTTATGTCCACTTTTTTCACGCATGTCCATTTTTTCTCGGATGGTTTTCTTATCTATTTTTCTTTCACGCCAGTTTACATTTATCTTCGTGATTATCCTTTTCACGCACATCAACTTCTTTCACGGACTGTTACCTTTTCAACCCTTTTCACGCACATATTCTTTTTTCATTCCTTTTCTTTGTATTTCTTTATGTCTACTTTTTTCACGCCTGTATTTCTTTATGTCCGGACTAGTACGTTTTCAACCCTTCTCACGCACATCTTCTTTTTCATTCCTTTCCTTTTTGTTTCTTAATGTCCAATTTTTTCAAGGATGTCCACTTTTTTCACAGATTGTCGCCTTATCTATTTTTCTTTCACGTCAATGTACATTTATCTTCGTTATTATCCTTATCACCCACATCTTCTTCTTTTACTGACGGGTACCTTTTCAACACTTTTCACGCACATCTTTTTCATTCGTTTTCTTTGTATTTCTTTATGTCCACTTTTTCACGCATGTCCACTTTTTAACGGATTGTTGCCTTATCTATTTTTCTTTCATGTCAGTGTACATTTTTCTTCGTGATTATCCTATTCACGCACATCGTCTGCTTTCACGGACTGGTACCTTTTCATCCCTTTTCACGCACATCTTCTTTTTCATTCTTTTCCTTTTTTATTTCTTTATGTCCACTTTTTCACGGATGTCCACTTTTTTCACGGATTGTTTCCTTATCTATTTTTCTTTCACGTCAGTGTACATTTAGCTTCATGACTTTCCTTTTCACGCACATCTTTTGTATTTCATTATGTCCACGTTTTTTCTCGAATGTCCACTTTTTCACGGATTGGTGCCTTATCTATTTTTCTTTCACGTCAGTGTACATTTATTTATCTTCGGGATTATCCTTTTCACGCACATCTTCTGCTTTCAAGGACTGGTACCTTTTCAACCCTTTTCACGCACATCGTCTTTTTTCATTCCTTTTCTTTGTATTTCTTTATGTCCACTTTTTTCACGCCTGTCCACTTTTTCACGGATTGGTGCCTTATCTATTTTTCTTCCACGCCAGTCTACCTTCTTCTTTCTCGGACTTGTACCCTTTCAACCCTTTTCGCGCACATCCATCTTTTTCATTCATTATTTTGTATTTTTATGTCCTCTTTTTTCACGCATGTCCACTTTTTCACGGATTGTTGCCTTATCTGTTTTTCATTCACGTCATTGTACATTTTTCTTCGTGATTATCCTTTTCACGCACATCTTCTGCTTTCACGGGCTGGTACATTTTCAACCCTTTTTACGCACATCTTCTCTTTTCATTCCTTTCCTTTGTATTTCTTTATGTCCACTTTTTTCACGGATGTCCTTTTTTCACGGATTGTTGCCTTATCTATTTTTCTTTCACGCCAGTGTACATTTTACTTCGTGATTATCCTTATCACGCACATCTTCTTCTTTCACGGACAGGTACCTTTTCCACGCTTTTCACGTACATTTTGTTTTTCATTCCTTTCCTTTGTATTTCTTTATGTCCACTTTTTTCCAAGCATGTCCACTTTTTTCACGGATTGTTGCCTTAACTATTTTTCTTTCACGTCAGTGTACATTTTTTCTTTTTGATTATCCTTTTCACGCACATCTTCTTTCACGAACTGGTACCTTTTCAACCCTTTATACGCACATCTCCTTCTTTCATTTCTTTTCTTTGTAGTTCTTTATGTCTACTTTTTTCACGCCTGTCCACTTTTTCCCGGATTGATGCCTTATCTTTTTTTCTTTCACGTCAGTGTACATATCTTCGGGATTATCCTTTTCACGCACATCTTCTTCTTTCTCGGACTGGGACCTTTTCAACCCTTTTCACGCACATTCTTTCTTATTTCATTCCTTTATTTTGTATTTCTTTATGTCCTCTTTTTTCACGGATGTCCTGTTTTTTCACGGATTGGTGCCTTATCTTTTTTCTTTCACGTCAGTGTACATTTTTATTCGTGATTATCCTTTTCACGCACATCTTCTGCTTTCACGGACTGGCACCTTTTCAACATTTTTCACGCTCATCTTCTTTTTTCATTCCTTGCCTATGTTTTTTCTTTATGTCCGCTTTTTTCACGGTTGCCCACTTTTTTCACGGAGTGTTGCCTTATCTATTTTTCTTTCACGTCAGTGTACATTTTTCTTCGTGATTATCCTTATCACGCACATCTTCTTTCACGGACAGGTACCTTTTCAACCCATTTCACGCACATCTTTTTACATACATTTTCTTTGTATTTCTTTAAGTCCACTTTTTTCACGCATGTCCATTTTTTCACGGATTGTTTTCTTATCTATTTTTCTGTCACGTCAGTTTACATTTATCTTCGTGATTGTCCTTTTCAGGCACATCTTCTTCTTTCACGGACTGGTACCTTTTCAACCCTTTTCGTGCACATATTCTTTTTTCAGTCCTTTTCTTTGTATTTCTTTATGTCTACTTTTTCACGCCTGTATTTCTTTATGTCCGGACTAGTACGTTTTCAACCCTTTTTTCACGCACATCTTCTTTTTCTTTCCTTTCCTTTTTGTTTCTTTATGTCCACTTTTTTCAAGGATGTCCACTTTTTTCACGGATTGTCGCCTTATCTATTTTTCTTTCACGTCAGTGTACATTTATCTTCGTTATTATCCTTATCACCCACATCTTCTTCTTTTACGGACGGGTACCTTTTCAACACTTTTCACGCACATCTTATTCATTCGTTTTCTTTGTATTTCTTTATGTCCACTTTTTTCACGCATGTCCACTTTTTAACGGATTGTTGCCTTATCTATTTTTCTTTCATGTCAGTGTACATTTTTCTTTGTGATTATCCTTTTCACGCACATCGTCTGCTTTCACGGACTGGTACCTTTTCATCCCTTTTCACGCACATCTTCTTTTTCATTCTTTTCCTTTTTTATTTCTTTATGTCCACTTTTTCACGGATGTCCACTTTTTTCACGGATTGTTTCCTTATCTATTTTTCTTTCACGCCAGTGTACATTTAGCTTCGTGACTATCCTTATCAAGCACATCTTCTTCATTATCGAACAGGTACCTTTTCAACCCTTTTCACGCACATCTTTTTTCATTCCTTTTCTTTGTATTTCTTTATGTCTACTTTTTTCAGGCCTGTATTTCTTTATATCCGGACTAGTACTTTTTCAACCCTTTTCACGCACATCTTCTTTTTCATTCCTTTCCTTTCTGTTTCTTTATGTCCACTTTTTTCACGGATGTCCACTTTTTTCTTTCACGGACGGGTACCTTTTCGACACTTTTTACGCACATCTTTTTTCATTCTTTTTCTTTGTATTTCTTTATGTCCACTGTTTTCACGCAAGTAGCTTTTTCAACGGATTGTTGCCTTATATATTTTTCTTTCATGTCAGTGTACATTTTTCTTCGTGATTATCGTTTTCACGCACATCGTCTGCTTTCCCGGACTGGTACCTTTTCAATCCTTTTTATGCACATCTTCTTTTTTTATTCTTTTCCTTTTTTATTTCTTTATGTCCACTTTTTGCACGGATATCCACTTTTTTCACGGATTGTTGCCTTATCTATTTTTCTTCTACGTCAGTGTACAATTAGCTTTGTAACTATCCTTATCACCCACATCTTCTTCATTCTCGGACAGGTACCTTTTCAACCCTTTTTACGCACATCTTCTTTTTTCATTCCTTTTCTTTATATTTCTTTATGTCCAGTTTTTTCACGCATGTCCACTATTTTCACGGATTGGTGCCTTATCTATTTTTCTTTCACGTCAGACTACATTATTCTTCTATTCTTCGGGAGTATCCTTTTCACGCGCATCTTCTTCTTTCTCGGACTGGTACCTTTTCAACCCTTTTCACGCACATCCATCTTTTTTTATTCCTTTATTTTGCATTTTTTTTTGCACTTTTTTCACGGATGTCCACTTTTTTACGGATTGTTGCCTTATCTTTTTTCTTTCACGTCAGTGTACATTTATCTTCGGGATTATCCTTTTCACGCACATCTTCTTGTTTCACGGACTGGTTCCTTTTCAACCCTTTTCAAGCACATTCAAGTTTTTCATTCCTTTATTTTGTATTTCTTTATGTCCACTTCCTTCACGGATGTCCACTTGTTCACGGATTGATGCCTTATCTGTTTTTCTATCATGTCAGTGTACATTTTTCTTTGAGATTATCCTTTTCACGCACATCTTCTGCTTTCACGGACTGGTACCTTTTCAACCCTTTTCACGCACATCTTCTTTTTTCATTCCTTTTCTTTGTATTTCTTAATGTCCACTTTTTCACGGTGTCCACTTTTTCACGGATTGTTGCCTTATCTGTTTTACTTTTACGTCAGTGTACATTTTTCTTCGTGATTATCCTTTTCATGCACATCTGCTTTTACGGTCTAGTACCTTTTCAACGCTTTTCACGCACATCTTCTTTTTTTTTTTTCCTTTCCTTTGTATTTCATTATATCCACTTTTTTCACGGATGTCCACTTTTTTCACGGTTTGTTGCCTTATCTATTTTACTTTCACGTCAGTGTACATTTATCTTCGTGACTATCCTTATCACGCACATCTTCTCTTTTCCTGGACAAATACCTTTTCAACCCTTTTCACGCACATCTTCTTTTTTCATTCCTTTTCTTTATATTTCTTTATGTCAACTTTTCCTTTATTCTTTTCCTTTTTTATTTCTTTATGTCCACTCTTTTCACGGATGTCCATGTTTTTCACAGATTTTTGCCTTATTTATTTTTCTTTCGCGTCAGTGTACATTTTTCTTCGTGAGTATCTTTTCACGCACATCTTCTTCTTTCACGGACTGGTATCTTTTCAACCCTTTTCACGCACATCGTCTTTTTTCATTCCTTTTCTTTGTATTTCTTTATGTCCACTTCTTCACGTATGTCCACTATTTTCACGGATTGTTGCCTTATCTATTTTTCTTTCACGCCATTGTACATTTATCTTCGTGATTATCCTTTTCACGCACATCTTCTTTCCATTCTGGTACCTGTTCAACCCTTTTCACGCACATCTTCTTTTTTCATTCCTTTTTTTTTTTTTTGTATGTCTTTATATCTTCTTTTTTCACACCTGTCCAATTATTTCACGGATTGGTGCCTTATCTATTTTTCTTTCACGTCAGTCTACAATTTCTTCGGGATTATCCTTTTCACGCGCATCTTCTTCTTTCTCGGACTGGTACCTTTTCAACCCTTTTCACGCACATCCATCTGTTTTCATTCCTTAATTTTGCATTCTTTATGTCCACTTTTTTCACGCATGTCCACTTTTTTCACGGAATGTTGCCTTATCTGCTTTTCTTTCACGTCAGTGTACATTTTTCTTCGTGATTATCCTTTTCACGCACATCTGCTTTCACGGGCTGTTACCTTTTCAACCCTTTTCACGCACATCTTCTTTTTTCATTCCTTTTCTTTGTATTTCTTTATGTCTACTTCTTTCACGCCTGTCCACTTTTTTCACGGGTTAGAGCCTTTTCTAATTTTCTTTCATGTTAGTGTACATTTTTCTTCGTTCTTCTTTCACGGACTGGTACCTTTTCAACCCTTTTCAAGCACATCTTCTTTTTCATTCCTTTTCTTTGTATTTCTTTATGTCTACTTTTTTTCACGCCTGCCCCTTTTTTTCACTGATTTATGCCTTATCTACTTTTGTACGTCTATTCTTTTTTCCACACAGGCTTGAAATTTAGGGTTTCTCATGCGTACTGATCAATAGCTCGTCTACATTATTCAGGGTGAGGATGTTTCGTTATACTACAGCATATGCAGGATCTTCTCGTTGTTAATGTTACTTTTAAAATGCATCGATACTATTTTTATTTTTTTTTTTGGGGGGGGGGGTGTGGGGGGGGGGGCACCTGTACACAATTTTCGAGGTAACACAATTATAATTCCTCTCCCAGATGGATTAGAGAAGTACTCAGAGAAGTGTTATACCAAACTAAACAGAGGGAGAGATAGATTTTTAATAAAAAAAAAAATCATTTTTCTTTGTTTGCAGTGGAGTTTAACGGCCCAGTCAACACCATTCAGGTTATTTTGAGCCAGTCAGTTTACCTATCCACACATTTTCTTGACAGGTTTATACGTTACCAGTTAACCAGCACACTGCACCTTCTTACGCCGGAAATTGACAACTGCTGTTCAAGAGCAAAATGTCAGTAACAGTCACAGAGGTGAAACTTTCATTGCATGGTATCGTATACTTCCCAGCTATTACACAATAGCCGGCCAATATGGGGCTGAAAGCGAAACGACGTTGATACGTCGTATTGCTTTCGAACCGACGTTGGTCCGATTTTTTTGGCGGCTGGGCAATAGTTCATCCAAGGAGGATTGAAAATGTGACTATTGATTTGTTTATAGTGTAAGCCCCGCCTTAAACAATCGGTTAACGCCCACTAGCAACGCGCATGCGCAGTTGCGGAAATGTCTCCTTTTTTTACGGTCCACTTTTATTACGTTACACCTGCGGCCTTAACGAGTATTCACAACCGAAATAAGAAAAATATTGAATACCCCTATAGCCTAAACCCTGCATGGTTTTGTCTATATAAAGTGTGATTTATGGAGGTTTCATTTCACCGACTTAATTCACGCAAATATTTGAGGGCTACTGATGAGGCCTAATTGGCCGAAACTAGCTAGTCTAGCCCAGAATACTGTACACACCATACTTTTGACCCGCAAAATGCCGAAAAAAACTATATCTGAAAATGTCGTATGGTTGCTTATGTCGTCTGCCGAATCTTCTTGCAAACTTTTAAAAAAATACCTTTTTTTTTTAATCCAGGAAAACATTGTGGACCCTCGAGCATAGAGGAGCAGTCTAATCTGGGTCCACACTGTTTGTAAAAAAAAAAAAAAAAAAAAAAAATGAGTTTTGAAATATCGACAGACGACAATTGTCGTGACTGGCATCTTACAGATCAAGTTCTCGGTCCCCGCCAATCAGGGCTTCACCAAATAGAGTTGCTGCATGATGCTTGCACACAGAGAGGAAACCAACCCGCACACGGGTACTGGTAAACTACTCAGAAAATCTTAGCCTGCCCAGGCAAAGCGGTGCGAGTCGGCCCGTCCATGCTTATAAATGCTATTGGTTTCATTGGGCGGCAGGGCTTGTGAAGTCATTTGATCCAAAGGTCAGGTAAAGGTCACACAAAATTGGAAGCAACGTTCCAAAATGACCTTTACAGTGTTGACGGGGACGTTAAACCTCAAATCAAAACAAACAAAAGGTTAAGTTCTTGGTGTTTTATATACTCAGTCAAAAAAGTACCTATACATAAAATTGCTTCAGTTACCATAGTTACTACAAACGAAAAATACACAAAATTTGTTTTGTTTTTGTTAGAGGATTTATTTTTCTGCCGAGCTGTGCTATTGTTATAAACACCAGAGGGGTCACTGTGACAATTTCGAAGAATAAAGCATTACAAAAGCCTAGATTTAACACCATTTAAATTACATTTCGCATAAGATTTCTAAAATCTGATACATGTAGCCTTCAATTAGATACAATGTATGTCTATTCACAAACGATTTGGAACTTTAGTTCAATTAGCTTAGAGAAACAGACGATCACGTATAGGGCTCCGATTCTCTGAAGCTGTGTGCAAAATGCTGCTTTCAATGGAATCTCCATAGAAAGTCAAAATTCATAGTGCTACATGCTATATGAATTTTCTACATTATTTTCCATCATGATTAACAGCAATGGTGGCAACAAAGTGCTTTTTAAAGAAATTGTAAAAATTGAATGACAGGTATAGAAATAACAACCGTTTGAAAATTGCTATATTTTAATTAAAAGGGAGATAATCTGAGAATTTTACAAATTAAAGCCTTGGTTGTAGTGCAAATCATGAGATATTATAAAGGTGGTGTGAGTTTCGATGTTCAATGGGAATGGTCTTTCATTTGAGACTCAAAATAATCATCTGCGTATGCGCAATTCCGAATTCTTTGCAAAACCTTTCTAGGCACATATTGCAAGGCAACTCTTGTGCAGAATTATATGGGAAAACGCAAATCAATGCATTTTGTAGCTAAACGTCCGATTTGCATGATTACAGCCATCTTTAGCTGAATGGCTACCGGATAATTGCTGGAATTTACCCGGAAGTCGGTATAGTTACTTTTTTGACAGAGTATAGAACAGTGATGAATACGCACAGGTCAAATGATTCACATATTGTGACTGTTTACGGCTGTAAATCAAAGTTTTTGGATAATTAATTGCATTATTATTGCTGTTTTTATTACTTTTATTATTATCAACGCTGAATCCTATTTTCTGGGTGAAACATAAGAATATTTCAAAATGTCTTACCCAGCATCCATCTTTTAGAAAGAAATATACACTGTGTTTTTTTTTCCATGTGCAGATCTGACATTCAGACTAAAGACCAAAGATGCAGGTAAAATGGCAATCTAAGACGGAAAAGAAGCAGTCTAATCTGTATAGGTCATTTTGGAGACGGTGCTTCCAATTTTGTGGGACTTTTACCCGACATTGAGATTAAATGACATCTCAAGCACTATCACCCAATGAAACCAATAGGATTTATAAGCATGGACGGACCGACTCGCACCGCTTTACCTAGGCAGGCTTATATCTTCTAAGGGTTTACCAGTACCCGTGTGTGGTCGGTTTCAGCTCTGCGTGGAAGCATCATGCAGCCCATCTATTTCTTCAAGCCCCGATTGGCGGGGGCCAGCGAAATCTTGGGATCATTTCTGTAGATGTGAAAAAAAAATTAAATGACCAAGCCTTCGTGGCACATTTGGTAAGAGCGCTGACTCACTAAGCCTCTCAACGCTGTGGTTCAAGCCTTGCTCTGACCATATGTGAGATGTAGAGGACAGGTAGTTTTTCTCCGGGTACTCCGTTTTCGCGCACAGGCTGGAGATAAGTAAAACGATCTTGAGAGGACCGTAAAACCGAACAGAAATGTACTGGAAACCACCACACGGAATTTTATAGTCTTTCAAAACGCAGTCAGACGTGACTGCACTTTTGAATTTTGGACTAGTCCGTGTTTTAGGAAAGTCGCCTTCAGTTGGGATTTTACATTGGCAGATATAGTTTTACTGAGATTCATACTGCATCATACTCGCCACTTGTCAACGACTTCTACATAATGGCATTATCAAACAAGAGCTCCGCAAGCGGGGCATAATACGCCCATGGCAATTAGTAAGATAGAGCATGCATATACTGACTGTTGAACAAGTTTGGGTTTGTGGAATATAACCAAGGAACAATAAGGCTACATATATTCTTACCTGGCACTATTAATAACCCTCAATGGCTCAAAATATCTGTCTCCAACAACTTTTTAAGGTCGGTAATATTTGATTGACCATATCCTCAAAATTCTAAAAGCATAACGCTGGCAATAAATGGTGGACTGTAACCTTGAAAAAATATGCGCTGCTCCACATCATAGTCTGACTATTCATAAAGTTTCAGCTTCATCAGATCTAAAATGTGGGAGGCAATATCCAGAAACAAAATATTTTTAGAAAAAATCTGTGAAAGGGGAATAACTTTGGTAATATCTAGAAAGGGGAGTAACTATGGTAATATCTGGCGGACTCTAACCTAAAAATACACACTGTTCCACATCATTGTCTTACTATATGTAAAGTTTCAACTTCATCAGATGTAAAATGTAAGATGAGATATCCGGAAACGAAATGTTTAGAAAAATCTGTTAAAGGGGTATAACTCTGGCAATTTTTGCAGACTGTACATAACCTCAAAATGATATGCACTGTTCCATATCATGGGCTTAGTGTATGTAAAGTTTCAACATAATCAGATCTTAAATGTCGGAGGAGTTATCCGGAAAACAAAATGTTTACAGAATTTTTCAAAGGGGCATAACTCTATTATCATTTGGTGGACCATAACCTTGATTAACCCTTTCAGTACCAAATGCAATCATGCTCCTTATATATAGCAGAACTCCATTTCAAAATTAAGTGTATTCTTCAAAATCTATTTGGATACTGGCTGAAAGTTTTGCAAACAGTGTACGCCCAGATCAGACGCCGCATTCTGCGGCGTGTGATCTGGGCCTACACGGTCTGCCAGCTACCTATTTTGAGGTTTCTGGTACAAAAATAGTCATAGAAAGAGACGGCAAATCCCCCAGCCAGAAGCCAATATGGCCTTCAGAAGATTGTTCACCAATAGAAAGTGCACCGGAATTAAACCAGCAATATATCACAAAAGTATTGCAGTTAGATTATACTGTCAGGGGAGATAACTAAAAAAACCAGGGCACTCAGAACTGTGGTTCTTGTGCATGACATGCCTGCCCAAGTTCATGTATTTCTGGACAAAGTACCATCATTTCTCAAAGGATATTGGAGATACGCTGATCACAAGCTGGTCATACGTCTATAAATATGTGGTGTACAGTTAAACTTGAAACTTTACGCATATCTCCACATCATAGTCTTGCTATCTTCAAAGTTTTAGATTGATCACATGAGGAGTTATCCGGAAATGAAAATGTATACCGAAATTTTCAAAGGGGCATAACTCTATAAATATTTGGTGTACGATTAACCTCGAAACTTGACGCACATCTCCACCTTGTAGTCATACTATTTACAAAGTTTCAGGTTAGTTGGATGAAAACTGTAGGAGGAGTTGTACTGAAATGAAAATGTTTACCAAAATTTTCAAAGGAGCATTTGGTGTGCGGTTAACCTAAAACTTTATCGATATCTCCACATCATATATAGTCTTGGTATCTACAAAGTTTCAGGTTAATCGGATGGAAACTGTAGGAGGAGATATCCGGAAACGAAAATGTTTACCGCAATTTTCAAAGGGGCATAACTCTATTAATATTTGGTGTATGTTTAACCTTGAAACTTAACGCGCATGTCCACCTCATAGTCTTACTATCTATAAAGTTTCAGGTTAATCGGATGAAAACTGTAGCAGGAGTTATCCGGAAATGAAAAAGTTTACGAATGGACGGACGGACAGATAGACGCCAACCCCATAACATAATAGGACCATTTTTTTCAAAACGGGCGTATAAAAAGGGGGCAAAACTCAATTAAATATTTTCGGAATTTTGTCAAAAGTTAATCAGAGACCCAAACTGTATGCCAAATATCATGGGCCTAGCTCAAGCGGTACTCCAGATATTTTGTTCCCGAGGTTGCCCTATAGCCACAATGCATAAGTCCAAAAAGGGGCATTACTCCATTAAATATTTTCGGAATTTCCTCAAAAGTTTCTCAGGTCATCTACACATTAGACCCAAACTGTATGCCAAATATCATGAGCCTAGCTAGCTCAAGCGGTTCTCCAGATATTGTGTTCACAAGGTTTCCCCGTAGCCACAATGCTTAAGTCGAAAAAGGTGCATAACTCGATTAAAATTTTTCGGAATAGGGTCAAATGTTAATCAGGTCATCTACACATTAGACCCAAACTGTATGCTAAATATCATGAGCCTAGCTCAAGCGGTACTCCAGATATTTTGTTCCCGAGGTTGCCCTATAGCCACAATGCATAAGTCCAAAAAGGGGCATTACTCCATTAAATATTTTCGGAATTTCCTCAAAAGTTTCTCAGGTCATCTACACATTAGACCCAAACTGTATGCCAAATATCATGAGCCTAGCTAGCTCTAGCGGTTCTCCAGATATTGTGTTCACAAGGTTTCCCCGTAGCCACAATGCTTAAGTTGAAAAAGGTGCATAACTCGATTAAAATTTTTCGGAATAGGGTCAAATGTTAATCAGGTCATCTACACATTAGACCCAAACTGTATGCTAAATATCATGAGCCTAGCTCAAGCGGTACTCCAGATATTTTGTTCACAAGGTTTCCCTATAGCCACAATGCATAAGTCCAAAAAGGGGCATAACTCCGTTAAATATTTCCGGAATTTCGTCAAAAAGTAATCAGATCATCTACACATTAGACCCAATCTGTACGCCAAATACCATGAGCCTAGCTCAAGCGGTTCTCCAGATAATGTGTGCACAAGGTTCCCCTATAGCCACAATGCATAAGCCAACAAAGGGGCATAACTCTATTACTATTTGGTGTATGGTTAACCTTGAAACTTTACGCACATGTCCACCTCATAGCTTTAATATCTACAAAGTTTCAGGTTAATCGGATGGAAACTGTAGAAACAGTTATCCGGAAACGAAAATGTTTACCGCAATTTTCAAAGGAGCATAACTTTATAAATTTTTTGGTGTACGGTTAACCTTGAAACTTTACGCACATGTCCACATCATAGTCTTACTATCTACAAAGTTTCAGGTCAGTCGGATGAAAACTGTAGAGGGAGTTATCCGGAAACGAAAACGATTACGGACGGACGGACGGGCGGACGCCGACCCCATAACATGAAACGACCGTTTTTTTTTTTTTGTTTTTTTTTTTTTCAAAACGGGCGTATAAAAACTTATTTATAATTTTAAAATCCTGTGAAAAAAAAAAGAAATCCGAAACCTGCTTCCCCTAAAACATGGACTAGTCTTGTCACGCTTGAACGTTGAACTCTCAGAAGTCGGTGATAAACTACGAGACCTCTGAACATGAAAACAATAGGTGAAATACACAAATCACCTGTCACCCGTTTCGTACAAAGTTGTTTGTCCGAAATCGATGACGTCACAACCATGCTGCAGGATGCTAAAATTAGTGCTGCCAATTAATAGTGCATTATTGGATTTCGTTTAAACGCTATATAATCCTCAACCCTCTTCCGAGTATTAAAAGGATGGTTGCTTGCGCAAGAGTACTGGTAAACCACTTAGAATTAAGCTTGCCCTGGCAAAGTGGTGGGATCAGACCGTCCAATGCTTACGGGTCTTTTGGTTTCATTGAGTGGCAGGGCTTGAGATATTAGCAGTCATTTCATCTCAGTTTTGTGTTCAAGTCCTGCAAAATTGGGGAAGGTATAATTTGAGGACCTTAACTGGCGGACCAGAGGACTGAGGACCAAGTCTTCTAGAGGACCAGGGGTATAATTTGAGGACAAAATACAGGAGGACCAGTGCTTCAATAAGACATATCATGTCTATGATAATTGAAGATAATTACTGTTTATTGAAAATGGCACCTACTGGTATGGTATATCACCTCATGGGTATAAAGAGAAAAAAGGAATAAATAAATAAATAAATGAAAGGAAAACATGTTGTTATCAGATTATGCTTAGCGGGAAATTTTGCATGAAATGTATTTTTGGCATCTTGTTACACTTTTTAAAATGTTTCGTTGAAATTAGAATTTCTCTTCTTTCTATTTGTTTGTTTGTTTGATTTGAGGTTTAACGTCCCCGTCAACAGTGTAAAGGTCATTTTGGAGACGTTGCTTCCAATTTTGTGGTCTTTTACCCGACATTGAGATGAAATGACATCTCAAGCCCTGTCGCCCAATGAAACCAATAGGGTTTAATAACATGGACGGTCCGCCTCGCACCGCGGTTCCTAGACAGGCTTAGATCCTCTAAGCGGTTTACCAGAACTAGTGTGCGGGCCAGATTCAGCTCTGCGTGGAAGCATCATGCAGCCCATATATTTCTTCAAGCCCCTATGGGCGGGGGCCTGTTCTCTTCTTTCTCTTCTTTCTATATACTTGATATAATCTTTCTGTTAAATTCACAAACTGCATGATGAACAGTGAAGATCCTGATCAGAGGCTTATCTTGAGCTAACCTGTTTGCCAATGTAGGGATTGTCTTGTTCAGCGGGATAAGGGATGTTAAATGTAGGTACAACATAACATCATTATAGCACGGTTCATTATAACACGCTTTCGCATATAACACGGTTTTAAGATCGATCCCAAAAATGTATAGATTATATAGAAAAATAACCATAAATGGTCATTTATCTATATAATCTACACATTTTGTTTGGATATAACACGGTTGTTTAACTAATACCGTTTCTGCTTTGGACCCCATTAATAGTGTTATAATGAGGTTGTGGTGTAATATAACATTATAAATCATGCGCATAGGAATGACGAAACATGAGTGCCATGATTCTAATCATATCTTACAGAAACTCATTTGAATCACCACTGTACAGGCTAGTTAACTCTCTAAGGTCATGTAACGGGGAAAACCTGTACCTTTAATCCACTGAAGACAGGAATTCCCAATAATATAGGACTTTGACACAGTAAAATCAGATCATGCAGAATGTAGCATATGATAAGGGACTTTATTGTTTAAAACACACACACGCACGCACGCACACACACACACACACACACACACACACACACACACACACACACACACACACACACACACACACACACACACACACACACACACACACACACACACACACACACACACACACACATTGTCACAGTACTTTTTCTAAAACTGTATAGGTCATTTTGGAGACATTGCTTGAATTATGGGACTTTTAGCTGACATTGAGATGAAATGACTTCTCAAGCCCTGCTGCCACATGAAACCAAATAGGGTTTATAAGCATGGATGGTCCGACACTCGCAACGGTTTGCCTGGGCAGACTTAGATCTTGTAAGCGGTTTACCAGTACTTGTGTGCAGGACAGTTTCAGCTCTGCGTGGAAATTATCGTACAGCCCATCACTTTCTTCAAGCCCCGATGGGTTGGGGCCACTTCACTGGTTGCCAAGATAAACCTACTATGAAACACTCTGACCCACTGCGGCTATTTTCTATAAAAAAGAGGCCCATGAACCACTGTGCTCACCAGACGACAGGTGGTTTGTTTCATTTGAGGTTTAACGTCCCCGTTAACACTGTAATGATCATTTTGGAGACGCTGCTTCCAATTTTGTGGGACTTTTACCCGACATTGAGATGAAATGACATCTAAAGCCCAGTCGCCCAATGAAACCATATAGGGTGCATAAGCATGGAAGGTCCGAGACTTACACCGCTTTGTCTGGGCAGGCATAGTGTAGTTTATATTTTCGTGTCCTTTGGGATCATTGATTCCATTGTGGAATTTTGAAAATATCTGAGGGTCACAGATGAGGCCAAATGGCCGAAACTAGCTAGTCGGGCCCAGAAAACATGTACACTCTATATTTTCCAGTTCTGTGATGTATTCCTTGCTTTCAAATGATAACCCTGTCTAGAACATATTAGATCCTCTAAGCGGTTTACCAGTACTCGTGTGTAGGTCGGATTCAGCTCTGCGTGGAAGCATCGTACAACCCATATATTTCTTCAAGCCCCGATGGGCGGGGGCTGAGAGGACAGATGGGCACTGCCCAATGGTAGCCATGTATTTCAACATGATATCATTTTAATCTGCCTATTATTAAATATGAAGTCTCCCAAATATACCCCATTATCCGAAGAAGCATCCATGTGGACTCAGTATCTGAAACATTAGGCCTTTTATGGAGTAGAAGGAGTGGGGCATGAACCCAGTGAAGCCCTGGTTGGTATCACTAAATGCGCCTTATCATTAGGAAAAGAATATATATATATGGTTAAGCAGTGGGGATATGTAAGGCCGGAGATATAAGGCCTCTTAAGCAGTGGAGGGGTTTGGGCATTCCCTGTCAATTCCAGGAAAACCCAAGATTGCTGTTCCTAAATGTATCTTATCATAAGGACCAAGGATGTAATAGATATATCCATTGTTTTTGTGAACTATTGGTAAATATTTGTACTGATTGATATCTGTACAGGATAATTTGACGAGCCCGCCAGGGCGAGTCTAATTATCATGTACAGACGTCAATCAGTACAAATATTTACCAATATTTCTCAAAAACAATTGGATATATCTGTTTTAATCCACAGCTTATTGTAACTTCCACTAAAGGTAATAGATAAAACCTATTAAAGCATAATTGTTTTATTTACAGTTAATTTCAATTTCTTTTATTTGACCTGATTTACCCCGTCTGGAAAATGGATTGTCCTGTCTGAAAGGACACTGTCAGCTTCTCTGCTTCATTAATATTCAATTGGATTTGATTGGTCTTAATCCAACTGACCACAGGTTATTTGATCATGCTTTTTTAACCTGATGTTTATCACTGGGGCATTTTAATACTGAACCTTTAAGTGAAAGGACTTACTTTGAACTCAGATGTGTGCTTTTGCTGCATGCAAATGTTTCATAAAATGTTTGGCGCCAGTAAATGGGAGTGTATTTTGTGATAATTCAGGGATATCTTTTCTACATAAAAAGGTATGTTGTGGGTACTAATTTTAACTGCCTCAACCCACAAAAACATGTTGTGGGTACTCGTTGGACTTGCCTAGATGAGGCGGTTCTAGCGAGTACCTACAATTTGATTTTATGGAGAATTGGAGAAACTTAATCAGAAGGAGCAGTCTGATCAGGGTCTGCACTGATTTGGCAAAAGCTATTTTAAATGTGGGTACTCATTCAAATAACCTCTGGGAGGCAATTTTAATGAATACCCACAATGTTAATTTTGTCATGCAGAGCTAGAAGCCCCTTCCCATTTTAAGATCAGAAGGAGCAGTCTGATCAGGGTCTGCACTGTTTGCCATTAAGTAAAAACTATTTTAAATGTGGGTACTCATTCAAATAACCTCGGCGAGGCTATTTTAAGGAATACCCACAATGTTAATTTTGTCATGCAGAGCTAGAAGCCCCTTCCCATTTTAATTGTAGCTCAGCTGATTGGTCCATTCAAAACTGTACATGATATCAGTACATGATATCAGTACATGATAACAATACATTTATCAAAATTTATTAGTACTGCCAACTTCAAAGGAAAGTACTGGGAACTGTGGATTAAATATATGGTTAGGAATGGGAATCTGAACGGGGTCTGAGATATGAGGCCATTTTATGAAGTGGAGTGGAGATTTATGGCCCCTGTGACCGGCCCACCGCCAAGTTGGTGTGCTAATGATAAGGAGCAAGAACATATGTGATAATGGGGTGGAGATTTGAATAGTTTCTGAAATATATGGCCTTTTTTATGACATGGAGGGGCAGGGCACATTGCCACAGCACAAAGAGACACCCCAGGTTGGTGTGACTGATTGAGTCTTATCATAAGGATCAAGAACATGTATGGTTTAGGGTTGGGGATCTTAAGGATATATGAGATACACTGTATATGGCTTTTAATGAAGTAAAGCTTTGGGCATGGCCCGGACACCCCGGGGACTCCCAAACTGGTGCCATTGAATGCGTCTTATTTTAAGGAAGATAAATACTTATGGTTTAGGTGTGGGGCTTTGAGTGAGTGTTTTGAGTTTTACGTCCCACTAACAGCTTAGGTCATACGGAAACGGAGCCTCGGTTTAAAGACTCATCTGAAAGAAGCCCGGGATCGATCCTGCGATCCCTGGTAAACAAGGCGATTTCCGTACCAATGCACCATGGAGGCTTTTAAGTGTGGGGCATTGAACAGTTTCTGAGATATAAGGCCTTTTGTGAAGGGGAGGGTTGAGGTAAGGCCCCGGCATGACCGGGAGAACCCTAGGTTGTCACCGAATGTGCCTTACCATGAGGAACAAGTATCTATATGGTTGAGGGGTAAATATCTGAATTGTTTCTGAGATATATGGCCTTTTGTGAAGTGGAGGGCTGGGGCAAGGCCCCGGCGCAACCCAGGAAACAACCAGGTTGGTGCAAATAAATGTGTCTTGTCATAAGGAACAAGAATATGTATGGTTTAGGGGTGGGGATCTGAAAGGGTTCCGAGGTATTGGGCCTTTTATGAAATGGTGGGTGGAGGGGAATGACCCCGGCACATCCCGGGGGACCCCCAGGAAGGCGTCACTGAATGTATCTTATCATAAGGAACAAGAATATGATATAGAGGATGTAAGACATGGCCCCAGCACAACCTGGGGGAACCCCCCTGTTGGCGTAAAATCATATTGCTGAGAGAAGTTTACTCAAGGACCATTTCTATAAAAGTTTTGTCAAAACAGCTGCAGTGACTTGGCAGTAAATGCCATTTTTCACTTTTCCCAATTATAAGTTGCCATAGCAACCAAACTAAAGAACAGATTTCATAAAAAACACAAACTTTGAATCCCCCAGCCCAAGGATACTGCAGATTAAATTTGGGCCCAATCGACCCAATGGTTTAAGAGGAGATGTCGTTTGAAAGTGTTGACGCAGACGACATACGACGGACGACGACCGACAACTGCCTGTCCTATAAGCTCCCTGGGAGCCTTTGGTCTGATGAGCTAAAAGGAATTCCGACGAAAAGCCGGTGATATTACCACAAGGCCTTTGTACTGAAGCGCTTTTCTGCTTAGTAACTTTGGGAAGAATGCCAAACTATCGACCAAATTATTGCCATATTATTTGTTCCTCTAAGAGATCAGAGTCTTGCATACATGTAAGAGAGGTATCTGTGAAATCTAGACTGGATATGTTGAGGGTTTGGCAAACAGTGAAGACCCAGATCAGATGCCGCGGTATGCATAAGTATCTGTACCGGGATTTAGCGTTGTACGGGTTAACCATTGTTGTTCCAAGAGGCAATGTTGATTTGAGGTTTAATGTCCCCGTCAACACTGTTTAGGTCATTTTGGAGACATCGCTTCCAATTTTGTGGACTTTTACCCGCAAATGAGATGACATCTCAAGCCCTGTCGCCCAATGAAACCAGTATGGCTTATAAACATGGACGGTCCAACTCGCACCGCTTTACCTGGGCAGGCTGAGATCCTCTAAGCGGTTTACTCGTGTGCGGTCGGTTTCAGCTCTGCGTGGAAGAATCATGCAGCCCATCTGTTTCTTCCAGCCCCGACATGCGGGTGCCAAATTAATTGCTAACAGACTCATGACGCACGATGGACATTGATCAGTCACAAGAGCTCATCATGTAACTACGTGACAGATGAGTTAAAATGTGGAAGCTCAGACCTTAATGTACATACTCTTTACCCATCGTGTACCTGAAACCCCTAAAAGGGTAACTGGCAAACAGCAGGAAAAAAGGAAGCTGCTCCAAGGCTGGTTCCCACATGAGCACATGATGATGATGTCACTTGTTGGTGACATCAGTAATTTGGTTGGCACTTCAGTTGTAATGCTTCCACTACGTCATGTAAAACGAATGTAGGTATAAAAAAACCCTTGCATCCCTATGAAATGATGCCAAAACTCATAAAATTTGCACAAATTACACCTTTGTATAATCTTAAATAATTTAAGCACCTCGAAATATTTATTGTTTCACATGAATATTTTTCCTCTGATTCTCCAGTGGAATTCAAGTGGACTTGTTTTTTGCTCACCAGAATTTCAATGGAATTTCAGCGAATTAAACATTTCACTGGAAACCATCAGAATTCCAGTGGAATTCCACCGGAATTCTGGTGTCATTTTCAGTGGGGATGAGTACTTGGTTTGAAGTCATCTGAAAGTCTGGCGAAGCCCTGGACTGATACTGCGATCCCTGATTTATCAGGTGAGTATCATAACCACTATACCACAGAGGCTTCTAAAATTTTGAAAAGACTCGTGATAAAAACAATTGGAAGATTCCATTTGGTCCAGAATGGGTTAATCACTCATGCCCACTTAACCCCAACTACCTTCCCTACTTACCACCACTCCCACAAAACCTATCCAGCCCATGCCAATGCACCCATCCCGTCCACCCAAACCTACCCAAATCTCACCCTACCTACATTAACCTATCTAACCTTAACTCTACCACTGCCCACCCAACCCATCCAAACTAACTGTCCTACCCTACCCACCTCAACTTACCCAAACCTACCTATCCTATCCTATTTACCCTACCCTTTCCCACCCAAACGAATCAACCCTACCCATCCCTACCTGCCCCTATTCCACTCTACATACCCAACTTTCACAACTGCATCCCACCCACCTCCAACCTACGTAACCTACCCCACCAACCACAAATCACTCCAACCTACCCTACCCTTCCTAACACCACCCACCCACCAAACGCCATCCACCTACCCTACCCAACCGTCTCCGTATGACCTTTGTTCTTGGTGGGACGTAAAACTCAAACTCTCACTCACCTACCCTACCCTATCCACCACACTTACCCAAACTAGATGGGATGCATCACGCTTCCACGCAGAGCTGAAACCGACCCGCACACGAGTACTGGTAAACAGCTTAGAGGATCTTACCCAGCCCAGGCAAAGCGGTGCGAGTCGGCCCATCCAGTGCTTATAAACCCTATTGGTTTCATTGGGCGGCAGGGCTTGAGATGTCATTTCATCTCAATGTCGGGTAAAAGTCCCACAAAATTGGAAGCAACGTCTCCAAAATGGCCTTTACATTGTTGACGGGGACGTTAAACCTCAAATCAAACAAGTAAAAAAACAAAAACAACAACAACAAAAAAATACCCAAACACCACCCTACTTACCATACCCTGCATACTTGAATGCACCATACCTACCCTTACCTACCACAATCCCACCCTACCTACCCTACCCTACCCACCGCACCCACCCTACCCCATCCCCGCCTCCACTTACCCTAACCTACCTACCCTATCCCATCTACCATACCCTACCCCACCCCGACGCACCGACCCTACCCCTATTCCATTCTACCTACCCTACTAAAGCAACCCCATCCAACCCAACCCGAACCTACCTACCCTAACCAACCACAAATCACCCCGACTACCAAACCCTTCCTTACACCACCCATCCCACTCAACGTCAACTACCAACTCTACCCTATCCACCCCACTTATCCTAACACCACCCTACTTACCATACCATGCCTACTACAAATGTACCCTACCTACCCCTACTTGCCTCAATCCCACCCTACTTTGCCTACCCTACCAACCTCACCAAGCCACCCTCCCCCATCCCAACCCAACCCCAGCCTACCTACCCTACCATATCCAACCCACCTACCCCAACCACACCTTATCTACTTTACACCCATCTACCCTACCCCACCTAATCCCGAAACGCACCCACATAACCCAATTCAACCCTACCTACCCTACCTTATCCTACCCCTCCCATCCATCCCCAACCTATACACCCACCTACCCAAACCCCACCCACCTAGCTACCGTACTCTAACTACACAAACCCCTCCCCACCCAACCTATCCTACCTCACTCCCCACCAATGCACCCATCCTACCCATCACCAACCTGCCCCAATATCTTCCTAGCTACTCTTCTTTACAGAACCTTACCCTAACCCACCCAACCCCAACTTGCCTACCCTACCAATTCCAACCCCACCCTACCCTACATGCCCACCCCAACCCCCACCTACCCCTACCCTACCCTATCCCACCCACCCCACCCACCTACCCTACCGTACCCTACTCCAGCCCACCCCAAGCTACCCTCACCACAACACCTTCACCCCATCCAACCCCAGTCACAACAATTGTATTCAGATGGTCTAGGCCACCTACATGCTAGTAGATGATAATCAAAGTACTGAAAGTACTGAGGAAAGTTGATTTATGAGGAATAATTACTATATAACAATGTTAGTCGTAGGTCAAGCAGTTATCTAGATATTTTGTCGAAAAACATCTAGAGACAAACTTCCCATATCATAGGTCCTGGTGTACGAATGTCATTTGACGTGTCACCAGTAACCTGAAGAGGGTTAAAATTCGACAAAGTAAAAAAAAAAATTCATCGATTGTTTCGAGTTTAACGACAGGTCCACACAAGACGATCATTTTTGTCTTCTCTAAGAGAAAAGGGGGGAAAGAGATAGAAGAGACAGAGGAGATGATTTGTTTGTTTGTTTGTTTGATTTGAGGTTTAACTTCCCCGTCGACAATGCAGGTCATTTTGGAGACGTTGCTTCCAATTTTGTGGGACTTTTACCCGACATTAAGAAGAAATGACATCTCAAGCCCTGCCGCCCAATGAAACCAATAGGGTTTATAAGCATGGACGAGCTGAATCGCACCGCTTTGCCTGGACAGGCTTTGATCCTACAAGCAGTTTACCAGTAATCGAGTTCGGGTCGGTTTCAGCTCTGCGTGGAAGCATCATGCAGCCCATATATTTCTTCAAGCCCCGAAGGGCGGGGGCCGTTGTAGAGATGAAAGTGAGGGACAGAAGAGAAAGAGGAAAATGAATGGAATTGAGATACAGAAGAAATAACAACACTCCCCCACTCTACCGTTACTTGCTGCAAGGACAGCAGGTGTTGCTCAATTGTAGGTCGATACCAGCTGGACTTCCCAGTGACACGAGATACACATCGCCATTGCCTCACTCAACTACCCCACGAAGACAAAACGGAAGAAAGAAAGATAAACGTGTCTGCCAATTTCTTCATGGTCAAACCATAAATTTCTAAATTACCTCAGTACATATCTGCTAATAATCTTACAGAGAAGTTCTCCTAGCGGGCACATGATATCTTAGCAACGTCGCATTTATACGAAGATGCACATACGTTTTGCAGCCGCTTGGAACTATGTTCCTTCTGGCGTGGGAACATAAAAAGGAGAATAACTTGACAAAACAGAACAATTTAAAACCATTTGATTTAGACATTATAATCCTGATCAGACGCCGCGTTTACCTAAGCCGAATTAAAATACGTTTATTCAAACCTGTACGGGATCCTAAAAGCATTAACCCATAAATGCCAATTAATTGTTTCAATTCAGGGACATTCTGAAACAGTTAAGATAGATTAGAGGCAACAGAATGTTGCGTTTGATCGGTGTCTTAACTATTAGCTAAAGTACGGAACTAGATTTAAAACTCACAACTTACAACATGTGTTTTGTAATTACAGCTCTCGAAAGCAGGCGAATTGTAGGTCAGTAAAGGGTTATTTAGTTGGTAACTGATAAGCTAACCCTTTTAACCCTGTAGACCGGTGCAGACGCCAAGGTAGAAATACACTGTATCTATACAAACCTTGTAGATCCTGATAAGACGTCACGTAGCTAGAACGTCTCGCCTGAATCTACATGTACACTGTTTGTCATCATGTCAGTGAACTAATCAGAAATCCCTTTCTATAAGAATATCTTTAAAGCGAGAAGAGTCCTTTTTAGAAACTCAGGGATGAAAGAGTAAAACATCGGAAAGCGCGTACGAAAATAGTCCCAGAATACTGTTTTCTTTTCAGAATTTGTCTTTTTGTGCCAATTTATATTCAATCCGTATAAAGTCCCGAAAAGTGAAATATTTTGAAAAACGTTTCATGCCTGCAAAATTAATTTTCCAGTGTTCATTTTGGACAATTTTATGCAGCGAACGAAGAGCGGAAGTGGAGTAACGCGGTCCAGTACCGGAAGTAGAAATGTGTTGACAAAGAAACCTAATTTTAAAAATCAACTTTCAAAAATGTTTAAAATAACTTCTGAAGTCATCAAACCATGGCATGCAGCATTTATTGGTTAAGAACTACATAATTTTCTCAATTGATGACCCTGAGTTGTTCTTTGCATAGGTTGAAAAACAACCAAAAAATAAAATATCATTCTGGATATAAAATGTGAGGTTATTAAATTTGTTTTACATTTTATCGTTATGAATGTTGTATTGTAATGCCCGATATGCAGATGAAGAAACAGATGGGCTGCATGATGCTTCCATGCAGAGCTGAAACCGACCCGCACACGAGTACTGGTAAACCGCATAGAGGATCTAAGCCTGTCCTGGCAAAGCGGTGCGAATCGGTCCGTCCACGCTTATAAACCCCATTGGTTTCATTAGGCGACAAGGCTTGACAAGTTATTTCATCTCAATATCGGGTAAAAGTCCCACAAAGATCAAATTTTGAATCCCTGTTTTGCATCTAATTCCACAGAACTTATGAAAATATGTTTTGCATTTAATTCCGCAGAACTTATGAAATATATACTTTTAAAATGACAGCAAAACATTTGCCATTAGACTTGCAAGAAATACTTTCAAAGTAACTAATTGCTAAGGCTTAGCACCTGAATAACAATCAGAGTTGATGTTTGCAAACTGTTTGCAGACTGCTATTGAGGTAAGCCTGTTAATCAATCCAACCAAATGAGTTTAAGTCACTGTTTGCAAAGCTTTGCATTATGAAAAGTGTCAGATATACTGGTTGCGAAACATTTACCGTGTGCTAAAAGCATTTTGTATTTGCAATCTCTTTGTAGTGACACATATATGCTTGCAAAATGTTTGCACAAATCTGTTGCAAAGCACTTGCAAAGGGTATGCAACCGGTTATTTCACTGGATCATATTCCAAATATACTCTGTGAATGGACTGCAAAGGATTATTTTTGTATCGGATTCCAGAAATAGGAAAACTGCGCTTTTCAAAAACATGGTTTTTATTGTTAAAACTGAAAGCGATAACTTTTTTCGCAAATTTGACAGATTCTTTGTGAAAGAACTTTTATTATGCATGAATAAATTATTAGATATGACCTAAATTTCTATTTGGCAATTATTTTGATGCATCACAAAGAAATGAAGGTTTTGGTGTAGCAAAAGTAGTAATGTCGTCAGCACTGTCCTCTTTTCAATCATTACATACTATTTTCACACATTTGTAGGTTCCATCCAATTCTGTTCCATAAATGTATATTCATGGCATGTATTTTGCCAAAGATACTGTAAAATTGTGACGGTATTATGTATTTAGGTCTAACTGGGGGTGCACACTGAATGTCCGGGAATTATCATGGAAATTTCCGGGAATTGTCCGGGAAAAGTCCTGGAAATGTGGGGTAGCGGTGCGTTATCCCTAATATCTCCACTTCTGATGGTCAGAACTTAATGAAATTAGTATCAAATAAAAATTTAAGCTCCGATCTAAAACATTCTATTAAAATACATTTTTTGAAGTTACTTGTCCGGAAAATTCCCTTATTGTGTCCTGAATGTTGGGGGTAGTGGTGTGTTATCCCTAATATCTCAATTTCTGGTAATCAGAATCTACTAAGATTAGTATCAAATAAAATTTTAAGCTCCATTCTTAAGGATTATTACAAATATTTTTAATCTTTAACATTTTGGGGGTCCAGCTTTGAAGTTAATTTGTCCGGCGAAATTCAATAATGTAGGTCTAACTGGGTGTATTTGATTACTTTTTGCCTCTGATCTATGTTCCTGGGAGGAGTGAGTGTAGTTGGGGGGTACGTTAAACTCATGTAAAACAGTTTTTATTGATCTGTTTGGAAAGGAGACTTGCAGTAATTATATTTGCACAAACACTTCATCAGGAATATCAGAGTAAGGCTTCATGGCACTAAGACCGTGTCTTAAACCAAAGCAAAACTTAAAAATTGTCTCTCCGAAACAGTCCGCTGCAAGATATGTCCTAAATTTCTATTATGCACTTCTCTTGATGCATCATAAAGAAAATAAGAGTTTGGTATAGGTAGCATTGTAGTAAATATTGGAAGGTGCCGGGTTCATAAACTTAATAAAAGACCATACGAAGCACGGTTACTACCAAATTCAAACGCTTGTACCACCACTGAACTCTCCAAATTATTAACTTCATGTTTGACTGCCATCAAAAAGTTTTGGTCTATAAAATTCTAATGAACTTTTCAATAAATTGAAATCCAGGCGGTTTCTTGCTTCAAGTCTGCCTACTTATGATTTTTCTACCCTTTACACTACACTTCCTCATAATCTTATAATAGAAAAACTTAATGATTTAATTGAATGGACATTTCATAGGGAGGATCCCTCTATCTTGCATGTAATGTAAGAAATGCTTGTTTCACTTCTGAAGAGCATAAAAATCATACTTTATGGTCATGTCAGAATTTGCGTGAAGCTCTCACCTTTCTACTTGACAATATTTACATAATATTTGGTAGTAAGTTATTTAGACAAATTGTAGGTATTCCGATGGATTGCGCACCACTCGTGGCTGATTTCTTTTTGTTTTATTATGAGAGAGACTTCATGATGTCCCTTTCTGCTGAAAACGAGTTTGAAATCATTGAAGCGTTTAGCTCCACTTCTGATACTTGGATGATTTATAAAATATTGATTATACCTATTTCGATGGTTTGATCAGTCAAATTTACCCCCCGGAACTTCAGTTCAATTCGTCTGATACCGAGGCCCCGTTTTTGGATTTACATCTATCTATTGTAGATGGGTTTGCTTCGTGCAAAATTTATGATAAACGCGATAATTTTGATTTTGAGATTGTAAATTTTCCTTTTTTTGGATGGTGATGATCCTCGTGCGCCATCCTATGGCGTTTATATTTCGCAATTAATTCGATTTGCCAGAGTGTGTAGTCATGTAACCGAGTTCAACACACGTAATAAATTGTTAACGCCTAAACTTCTTAATCAGGGTTATCGGTACCATAAACTACGCAAATCCTTTTCAAAATTTTATAGACGTCATTCTGATTTAATTTCAAAATTCAATATTGGACTTAAATCTCATCTGCAACAAGGTCTATTGGAACCCGAATTTTATGGTGACTTAGTATACAAATTCAGAAAAATATATAACCGCAATGACTTCAGCACCCAATTTCGTAAAATCATTCTTCGATATAAAATGATTGGGTACAACATAAATGTTATACGACAGACTGCATGCATGGTAGTTAACCCAATCACGGTTGACAACCTTGCTTCCCTCTTTAATTGCACGCCGATGGATCAGGTCTCAGCTTCTATGATGGTTCCTGTGTAAAGGCTTATTGGGAATTAGAGAGATCTAATTCAAGGTAATGTTGGCTGATGCCTGATGCTCTATCTCTGGTCGGGCCCATCGGAGTCTAACTTGGTTTTCTTTTGCTCCAGCATTTCAGTGGTTTCCGAGCTGTCGAGTCCTCACCGTTGGTTCAGCTCTGTGGTTGTTTGATTATTTGTGTTCAAGGAGATGTTGCACTGATGAGTTAGGAGACCTTCATGTGGACTGAACAAATTGTTTGTCTAAATCGCGATGGAAATAAGGGCGAAGATTGTGGCCACGTAAAATCGATTTAAGCCCCCCAGTGGAATTCGTTTCCGCTGACCGTTCCAATGCGGTTCTTCTGTCGCGATTTATTTTTGTTATGGTTTGTCTTTCGGTGTTTGTGTCGCTTGTGTAATTTTATTTTGGATAGCCTATTGGCCTTTTTGTGGGAAGGTACTCTCCTTTTGGCTTTCCGCTGTTTGTGTTTCCATAAGGTCTGTTGTCGCATAGTTGTGTGTCTTTCCCTTTGGTGTCTCTGATTGGAGCTATGGGTTGATTGTATCGATTCCTGAACATTGCCTCTACTTCTAATTTATCATTTTTGACCGAGCTTTTAGTTGCTTTCTAAATACCAGACTTGCTTCCATTGGATATAAATCCCATGTTTTATTTCAATGTGAGAAAATGATAGGTTTAAGGGACTAACATGATGCATGTTTGTGTTTCCATAAGGTCTGTTGTCGCATAGTTGTGTGTCTTTCCCTTTGGTGACTCTGATTGGAGCTATGGGTTGATTGTATCGATTCCTGATCATTGCCTCTACTTCTAATTTATCATTTTTGACCGAGCTTTTAGTTGCTTTCTAAATACCAGACTTGCTTCCATTGGATATAAATCCTATGTTTTATTTCAATGTGAGAAAATGATAGGTTTAAGGGACTAACATGATGCATGTTTTAATAAATATATCTGCAAGCTCAAAGAAATTGTTGCTGATTTTATATGATCACCCCTCCTTTAAAAATGTTGGTTTGTATTTACCTTTCCCCAAACTACCCCACCCATCCAACCCCACCTATCCATCCACTGGTAAACAATTCTGATTCTCCGTTCTAGTAGGTAAACAGATCAACATGTTTTTGTCTCATTAACTGGTTGGGCTTGGATGGCTCTAATAACAATTAAGGTTTGAAAAGTTTTGAATGTGTTGTTTTTGTGGCAGCAGGTAATAGGTTACTATTGTCGCCTACGGAAAATATTTAGTGGTCTATAGCAAAGATAGAAATGTTAGCAGCACTGTCCTGTTTTCGGTCATTGCATGCTACAGTAGAATTCCGCTTAAAGACCACCCCTATATTAGGACGACTCCACTATTAAGACCGGTTTTACCATTCCCAAATTATATCCTATATAACTCATTGCTATGTATTCCGATAAAAGAGACGGACCCGCTATTCAGTATTAAGACCGTTTTCAAAAGACCATATCTGTCATTAATGTTCGCTATTTTGCCATGGATAATGTAAAAATGTGATGGTAGTGCTAATTTAGGTCTAACTGGGGGTATTTGATGATTTTTTGCCTCTGATCTTTGTTCTTGGGTACGGGGTGTACTTTTAAGCCATGTACATCAGTTTTATCGATGTGTTTGGAAAGAAGACTTGCAGTACCTGAATTTGCAGAAACACAAGAAAAAATCTACTTCATCTGGAATATTAGAGTAAAGTTTCATGGCACTAGGACTATGTCTCCTACCAAAGCAAAACTTAAAACTCGTCTAAACAGCCCGCTGCAATATCCCGATAAGTTTTTTCATCCGGTATATGTTCTAATTTATTGTATTCATATCAAAATGACATGAACAGATAAATTCATCTGTTTCTTGTGGCATTAAGGCATTTATAAACATTTTCTTGGCAGTTTTGTCTTCAACATATCCTCACAAATATCATCTTTTATATTAAATGTGGCTTGTAGGTGTGAAAATAGCCATGAAAATGATTATTGGTCCTATTTAGGCATAATTCTGTGCATCTTACGATAGAATTATTCCAAAGACATTGGAGAAGAAACACTGATGCTAGCCAGTGTCTAGGTTCCATTCCAGAAAGAGGTTAACTTTGCACTTTTCAAAAACATATGGTTAACTCGGCTTTCATAGTTGAATCTGAAAACGATAACTTTTTCGTATCTTTGTGACTGAACTTTTATTATGTGTGAGTAAATTTATTAGATATGACCTACATTTATATTTGGCAGTTCTTTTGATGCATCATAATAAAAAAGAAGGGTTTTTTTTATTGGTAGCATTGCACTAGATACTGGGAGGTGCCGGGTTTTATCACTTTTGGACCGAGCTTTTAGCTGCGTTCTAAATACCAGACTTGTTTCCATTAGATATATATACCATGTCTTATTTCAATGTGAGAAAGTGACAAGTATAAGGGACTAAAATGAGGCATATATTATAAGTATATCTGCAAGTTCAAAGAAATGTTTGCTGATTTTATATGGTCAACCCTCCTTTAAAAATGTTTTTTTTTTTTCTATTTACTCCGTTCCAGTAGGTAAAAAAACATGGTTGACTGTAACTTGAAAAAGGAACAGTACAAAATGTTGATTTTTCTCATTAACTTGTTCGGCTAGGATGGTTCTATAAACAAGCAAGCTTTGAAAAGTTTTGTATAAGTAGTTTTTGTGGGCGCTGGTAAGTCGTCTATGGAAATATTTAGTGGTAAGCTCCCAATAGCTAAGGTAGAAATGCCAGCAGCGCTGTCCTGTTTCGGTCGATACTTACATGTGTATTTGGAAAGAAGACTTGCAGTAATTGCATTTGCAGAATCACAAGAAAGTATCTACTTCATCTCGAATATAAAAGTAAGGTTTCAGGGCACTAGGACTATGTCTGAAAACCAAATCAAATCTTAAAAATCGTCTCTCCTAAACAGCCGCTGCAATATCCCGTTAATTTTTCCCATCCGTTATATGTTCTTATTTATTGTATTCATGTCAAAAGGTTGTGAACAGATGAATGCAGCTATTAATCATGGCATTAAGGCTTTAACTCATTTTTGATTTTTATTTAATAAACATTTTCTTGGCAGTTTTGTCTTCAAAATATCCTAAACTTTTTTTTAGTTTAAATAGGGGGTGAAGGTACGAAAATAGCCATAAAAAGGAGTATTGGTGCTATTAAGGCACAATTCTGTGCATTTTAGGATAGAATTGTTCCAAAGACACTGGAGATGAAACACTGGTGCAAGGTGGTGTCTAGGTTACATTCCAGAAAGAGGTTAACTTAGCACTTCTCAAAAACATTTGATTTGCTCGGCTTTCATAGTTGAATAAAAACGCGATAACGTTTTCGCAAACTTGAAAGATTCTCAAATTGACTTAACTTTTATTATGATAAGTAAATTATTAGATTTGACCTAAATTTCTATTTGGCAATTTTTTTTTTTTTTTTGATGCATCTTTCTTTGTGACTGAAATTTAAAGCCATGTAAATCAGATTTTCTTGATGTGTTTGGAAAGAAGACTTGCCGGTGGGTCAGGCCTCAGATTCTATGACGGCTCCAACGTAAAGGCTTATTGAAAATTAAAGAGATAATGTTGGTTGGTGCCTGATGCTCTGTCTCTTGTCGGGCTCATCGGAGTCTAACTGTTGGTTTTCTTTTGCTCCAGCATTTCAGTGGTTTCTTGCTGTCGAGTCCTCACCGTTGTCTCACCTCTGTGGTTCTTTGATTTCTGTGTTCACGGAGATGTTGCACTGATGAGTTAGGAGGCCTTCATGCGGACTGAACAAATTTTTTGTCTAAATCGCGACGGAAGTAAGGGCGAGGATTGTGGCCACGTAAAATCGATTTAAGCCCCCCAGTGGAAATCTTCCACTGACCGTTTCAAGGCGGCTCTTCTGTGGCGATTTATTTATGTTGTTGTTTGTTACTTACTGTGTGTATCACTTGTGTCTTTTAATTTTGGATGGCCATATGGCCATTTTGTGGGAAAGTAACTGTCCATATGGCCTTCCTTTGTTTAGGTTTCCATTATGGTCTGGTCGCTTAATGTTTGTATTTCTTTCCCTTTGGTGTCTTTTATGGGTGGAGTAAGTTAATTGTATCAATTCCTGATCTTTGTTTTACTTCTACTTTAAACGATTAGCCAAGGTGACAGTAAACAGATGAGTACTGTGGCAGGTTCAAAATAGGCTTTTTTTATTAATTACATTTTTATAATTGATTTAGATACTAACAAATAAACAGGTACCAAAGTTAAGTATAATATAACCTGTATTATTGAAAATGCCCATATATCACTGCTGAGTATATGGTTCTGTTTTAATTCCAGGGTGGAAAATGCCATTTTCTGGTATTTACCGGCATTGTCCAGTATTTGCCGGTATTTACCGCTAAATGCCACCGGCATGGAAAATACTCATATTTGCCGGCATTTTGCAAACCATGAAAGGAAAACTTAAAAATCGTCTCCCAGAAACAGCCCGCCGCAATATCCCGATAAGTTTTCTCCCCCGTTATATATATTAATTTATTGTGTTCATGTCAAAAGGATACGAACATATATATTCAGGTATTTCTTATGGCATTAAGGCATTTATAAACATTTTCCTGGCAGGTTTGTCTTCAACATATCCTCAAAAATGTATTTTTTTACTTTAAATAAGGGGTGTAGGTGTGAAAATAACCATTAAAATGTGAATGTGCAGTTTTTGGTGGTGCAGGTAAGTCGCCTATGGAAATATTTAGTGGTAAGCTCCCAATATCAACAAAGGTAGAAATGTCAGCAGCACTGTATTGTTTTCAGTCATTACATACTATTTCCACACATTTGTAGCTCTATCCAATTCTGTTTCGTAAAATGTTTTCGTGGCATGTATTTTGCCATGGATAATGTAAAAATGTGATGGTAGTGCTAATTTCGGTCTAACTGGGTGTATTTGACGAGTTTTTGCCTCTGATCAATGTTCTGGGGAGAGGTGTACTTTAAAGGCGTGTAAATCCGTTTTTGTTGATGTGTTTGGAAAGAAGACTTCCAATGACCGTTCCAAGGCGGCTCTTCTGTGGCGATTTATTTATTTTGTTGTTTGTTACTTGCTGTGTGTATCACTTGTGTCTTTTGGTTTTGGATGGCCATATGGCTATTTTGTGGGAAAGTAACTGTCCTTATGGCCTTCCTTTGTTTAGGTTTCCATTATGGTCTGGTCGCTTTATGTTTGTATTTCTTTCCCTTTGGTGTCTTTAATGGGTGTAGTAAGTTAATTGTATCAATTCCTGATCTTTGTTTTACTTCTACTTTACAGTAATTGTATTTGCAGAGACACAAGAAAGAATCTACTTCATCTGCAATATAAGAGTAAGGTTCCATGGCACTAGGACAATGTCTCAAACAAAAGCAAAACTTAGAAATTATCTCTCCGAAACAGCCCGCTGAAATATCCTGATAAGTTTCTCATCCGTTATATGTTCTAATTTATTGTATTCATGTCAAAAGGTTGTGAATAGAATTATTCAGCTTTTCTCGTAGTATTAAGACATTTATAAACATTTTCTTGGCAGTTTTGTCTTCAAATGCCTCAAAAATGTATTTTTTTACTTTAAATGTGGGGTGTAGGTATGACAATAGCCATACAAATGAGTATCGGTGCTATTTAGGCACATTTCTTTGCATTTTAGGATAGAATTGTTCCAAAGACATTGGAGAAGAAAAACACTGATGCAAGCCAGTGTCTAGATTCCCTTCCAGAAAGAGATAACTTTGCACTTTTCAACAAGATGTGTTTGTGAAACACTGATGCCCCCGGACAGCGAATGTTAAATATGAAAGCAGTGTCACTAAGCAATCGAAAGGTATGGCCAAAGTTCAAGCCTTAAAACAGTAGGACAAGGTCACAAGTTAAAAATATATGGGATCTTTGGAAAGGCCATGTGACACAGAATACACATGTGAAATATGAAAGCCATATCACTTACCAATCGAAAGTTATGGCTAATGTTAAAGTTTTTAAAAAGTAGTTTAAATGTCAAGGTCAAGGTCAGGAGGTCAAACATTATGGTACCTCTAGAAAGGTCTTTTGACAAGGAATGCACCTGTGAAATGTGAAAGCCATAACACTTGCGAATATAAAGTTTTGGCCAAAGTAAAAGTTTTTAAAAAGGAGGTCAAAAGTCAAGGTCACGAGGTCAAAAATTATGGTGCCACTAGGCATGTCTTGTAAAAAGCATGCACATGTGAAATATAAAAGCCCTAACACTTACCAGTAGAAAGTTATGGAATATGTTAAAGTTTTTAGAAACTTGGTCAAAGGACAAGGTCACAAGGTAAAAATTAATGGTACCATTAAAAAGGTCTTAAGACAAGGAATGCACATGTGAAATATGAACGCCCTACCACTTACCAATTGAAAGTTATGCCCAATGTTAAAGTTTTTAAAAAGTAGGTCAAATGTCAAGGTCAAGGTCACGGGGTCAAAAATTAGTTTAGCACAAGAAAGGTCTTGTGACAAGGAATGCACATGTGAAATATGAAACCCCTATCACATATCAATCGAAAGCTATGGCCAATGTTA
This sequence comes from Lucinisca nassula, assembly GCA_963580285.1. Lineage (NCBI taxonomy): Eukaryota > Metazoa > Mollusca > Bivalvia > Lucinida > Lucinidae > Lucinisca > Lucinisca nassula. The sequence continues at coordinate 70,535,220 of OY757012.1, read as the reverse complement.
AAGGTAAAAAACAAGGATTTTTAGCGCATTTTTAGAAACTAAAAGGGCCATAACTCCGACATAAATGATAGGACCAACGTGAAAATGTTGTTAGGCACCCCGACACTTCAAAAGGAATACATGTGCAAAGTTTCAACTCAATCGGTGAAGAAATGTGGAAGAAGTTTGCATCACAAGCTTTTAGCGCATATTTTAGAAAATAAAGGGCCGTAACTCCGACGTAAATGATAGGACCAATGTGAAAATTGTGTAAGGCACCCCTGCACCTCACAAGGAATGCATGTGCAAAGTTTCAGCTCAATCTGTGAAGAAATGTGGAAGAAGTTTGCATCACAAGGTGTTTTAGCGCATTGCATTTTTTTCGAAAATAAAGGGCCTTAACTCCGCCGTAAATGATAGGACCAATGTGAAAATTGTGTTAGGCCCCCCTGCACCTCATAAGGAATGCATGTGCAAAGTTTCAGCTCAATCGAGAAGAAATGTGGAAGAAGTTCGCATCACAAGGTTTTTAGCGCATTTTTAGCAAATAAGGGGCCATAAAAAACTTGTAAATGAGAGGACCAACGTGAAAATTGTTAGGCTTCCCGGAACTTCACAAGGAATGCATATGCAAAGTTTCAGCTCAATCGGGGCAAAAATGTGGAAGAAGTTCGCATCACACGATTTTTAACGCATTTTTTAGAAAAAAGGGCCATAACTCCGATGTCAATGTGGGGACCAACGTGAAAATTGTGTTAGGCATCCCACCAATTCACCACGAATATATGTGCAAAAGTTCAGATCAATCGGTGAAGAAATGGGGAAGAAGTTTGCATCACCAAAAAGTGCGCACTTCTTTTGATGCATAATTTTTGTGACTTAACTTTAAAGCCATGTAAGTCAGTTTTTCTTGATGTGATGGAAAGAAGACTTGCAGTAATTGCATTTGCAGAAACACAACAAAGAATCTACTTCATCTGGAATATTTTTTGTATAAACATATTTTATTGCATCATAAATCAAGCAATAGTGTCGGGCCACAAGTTCTGCGAACATTAGTTACGGCCCTCCCCTACGAAACAGTATTACAGTAATATACATGCACATCATAGTGGCAAATAGAGAGACTTTTGGAATACTTCATAATGAGTGATATAACAAATAAGCATATATCACATTTTCCAAAGATGATGAGAAAAAAATGATGAGAAAAAAAGATGAGAAAAATAATGTATAAGATGTATGATAATGAATACTTAATTAAAAGAAAAACAGTGTGATAAAATATTGAACTGAAAATGGAATGAAATGTCATGCTGGCCTAGGTGAGCAGCAGCCTAGTTGGCGAAACGTTTAGTATCCTAAATAATTGTTTGTACGGCTGTAAAGATGAGAGTGTTATCTTCTACCGACGGACTAACTTCACCAAATAAAAGAATATTAATATTCCGTGGATGCAAAGCTCTGGTTGATTGAAAAAGTATTACTCTTTCCTTAGTGTAATGTGAACAGCGAAAAAAATAATGAGCAGCATCTTCAACTTCGTCAGAGCAACTACAAGTGAAACTAGGTGTTAAGTGATTTATATATAAGTCAAGACGTAAATTACTACGATTATTTCTAATTCTTACCTGTAAAGCAGACACATATCTGTTACCAATTCTATAGTGTAATGGGACGTTCGAGTTATTTTGATGCCTTTTCAATTGATAATTAAAACTTAAATGAGACGGTAAATTATGTAAGTCTACGTCAAGAGAATTCCATGCTAAAATTGAGGATGGAATACAAGATTTGCGAGAGATTTCAGTCCTGCAGAAAGGAGCGGTAATATCTGCTTGCTTTCGGAGATTGTAAGCATTTGCTTTTCCCACTAAAGGAGGAACAGATCGGATATATATGCAGGAACGAACCCGTTTATTACTTTATACACAAATACAAGTTTTTGCTTTCTTCGACGTTCCAAAAGTGACACCCAGCCACATTCTCTGTCCAGATTGCCCAGAGAAACTGATCTGGTTAAGCCTGTAACTATGCGGGCAGCTTCATTCTGAAGTGTTTGAAGCGAGTTAATATGCTCTACAGTACAGCCATCCCATACAACACGGCAACAAGTACGATGAATAAATTTGGTTTAATGCAACACGACTAAATGTATATTTCAGTTTCGTTATTATGCCAATAACTTCTGATGCACTGTTTTAATATTCTCAATATGGGAATGCCATTTACCGTTACTACTGAAGATATGACCTAAATGTTTATGATTTGAAACAAATTTTACGGGAGTTCCATCAAATATTATATTAGGAAGTGATTAAATAGGTTTTATAGTGAAAAATCATTGCTTCTGTTTTATATGGGTTACGTTTTATCAACTACTGAGATGCCCAATTTACTAACATTCGCAAATCACGGTTAATGATACCCGCAATGCCATTTAGAGTAGCTGCAGCGCAGAATAGGGAGCTATCGTCGGCAAATAACCTAGTAAGGCTAAGCATAGAATCAGATATATCATTACGATGTAGACTAAAAAATAAAAGGGGGCCTAGAACAGACCCTTGAGGAACGCCGGCATTTACACTCCTTAAGGTTGAAGAACTGTTTCTTATAACGACTTTTTGCTTCCTACCACTGAGGTAGTCAGTAATCCACTCCAATAATTCACCGTCTATGCCAGTTTGTTTTAATTTAAAAACAAGACCCTTATGCCACACTCTGTCGAAACTTTTAGAAACGTCTAAGAAAACCATACAAGAAAATTGGTTATTATCAAAAGTTTGGCAGATGTGGTGATAGATGTCTATAAGTTTAAAGGTTGTTGAATGGTTGGGTAAAAAACCATATTGGTATTTATACAGCAAATCATTTTCATTTAAAAAAGTATAGATGTGTTTAAAAGCTATTATTTCTGATAGTTTGCCAACGTTGCTTAATAGAGAAACAGGTCGAAATGTCGAAGGATCATAATTATCTCCCTTTTAGGTAAAGGTATAACATTTGAATATTTATAGATCTCTGCAAACTTGCCTACTCTGAAATATCTACTAAAGCGTGTAACTAGAGGCACAGATACTTCTTTTGATACAGATTTTAGCATTTTGCTACTAATATCATCTGGCCCTGGAGCCTTGTTCGAATTTAAAAGTTCAATCAAAGATTCGACCTCATGTGGTGCAATGCTTGATAACCGAATCTGGCATTTATATTAAAAATTCGACGTTTTCATCATTGACTGCGGAGATAGATGTAAAATATTCGTTTAATAGTTCTGCTTTATCTTCTGATGAAAAACAAAAGTCATTATGCCCAGTAACTGGGAATGAATTTAGAGGTGGAATTGAAGCAGAGAAGCAGTTGAATTGAAATTGAATTGCAATTGAAGCAGATTGTTTTTAACAAAGTGGCGTACAACTTTCCAAAATTGTTTTTATCATTAGAGTGAAAATCAGAAATGGAAAATTCTAAATTGTTGGAATATAAGACAAAGGTTTCATTGCACTAGGACTCTAGTCACTTTTTCAGTCATATCACGACGGTGTCTGGTTGCGACAGTGACATCATGACAACATGCGACAGGGTGCTCAATGCTCACTTTTATATTGCTGCTTCACTGAAGTATCATGTCCCAGACATATTACATGATACCACACCCAGTCACATTATCCTGACACTGGATCGACCAGTTCTACCTCTACCCCGTAAATCTGAGTGCCAAGCGAGGAACAGCTAGAACCGTTTTTTAACGACTTTGGTATGTCGCGGCCCGGGATCGATTCCGTGACCTCCCGTTCCCCGGAGCGGACTCTCTACCAACTGAGCTATCGGGGCCGGTACTAGGACTATGTATCAAACCAAAGCAAAACTCAGAAATTGTTTCCGAAACAACCCGCTGCAATATCCCGATAAGTTTTCTCATCCGTTATACGTTCTTATTTATTGTATTCATGTCAAAATGATTCAAACAGATATATAATAGCCATAACAATGAGTATTGGCGCTATTTAGGCATAGTTCTGTGCATTTTAGTATAGAATTGTTCCAAAGACATTGGAGAAGAAACACTGATGGAATAAGTTCTAGAAAGGATTATCCTTTGGAAGCAATGAATACACCACAGAACCGGAAAATATGGAGTGTACATGTTTTCTGGGCCAGACTAGAAAGTTTCGGCCATTTAGGCCTCATCAGTGACCCTCAAGTATTTTCGAAATTCCACAATGGAATCAATGATCCAAAAGGACAATAAAATATAAACTACACTATGATGTAGGGCAGGGAGACTTTTTACGGCCGCCACACATTCCCAGATAACAGCTGTAGTGACGTCAAATAAGTTCTAGAACGGGTTATCCTTTTGAAGCAAGGAATACACCACAGAACCGGAAAATATGGAGTGTACATGTTTTCTGGGCCAGACTAGCAAGTTTCAGCCGAATAGGCCTCAGCAGTGACCGTCAAGTATTTTCAAAATTCCACAAAGCCAGTTTCTAGGTTCATTCCAGAAAGAGGTAAACTTTGCACTTTTCAAAAAGATATGGTTTGCTCAGCTTTCATAGTTGAATCTGAAAGCGATAACTTTTTCGCAAACTTGAAAGATACTTTGTGACTGAACGTTTTATTATCATGAGTAAATTATAAGAGTGCTATTTAGGCAGCTATTTAGACATAATTCCTTGCATTTTAGGATATCAGTTGTTCCAAAGACATTGGAGAAGAAACACTTATGCAAGCCGCTGTCTAGGTTCCATTCCAGAAAGAGGTAAACTTTGCACTTTTCAAAAACATATGGTTTGCTCGGCTTTAATAGTTGAATCTGAAAGTGATATTTTTTTGCATACTTGAAAGATTCTTTGTGACTATACTTTTATTATGCATGAGTAAATTATTAGATATGACCTAAATTTCTATTTGGCAATGCTTTTGATGCATCATCAAGAAAATAATGGAAAGTGGTTGACTGTAACTTGAAAAGGAGCGGATCAACATGTGGATTAACTTGTTGGGCTAGGATGGTTCTATAAACAAGCCCGCTGCAATTAGTTATTTAGGCATAGTTCTGTGCATTTTAGGATATGATTATTCCAAAGACATTGGAGAAGAAACACTGATGCAAGACGGTACCTGGGTTCCATTCAAGAAAGAGGTAAACTTTTTTTCAAAAAACATATGGTTTGCTAGGCTTTCATAGTTGAATCTGAATCCCAAACTTGAAAGATTCTATGTGACTGAACATTTATTATGCATGAGTAAATTATTAGATTTGCCCTAAATTTCCATTTTGCAATTCTTTTGATGCATCATAAAGAAAATAATGGTTCGGTATTGGTAGCATTGCACTAGATAGTGGACGGTGCCGGGTTTTATCACTTTTGGACAGAGCTTTTAGTTGCGTTCTAATCACCAGACTTGCTTCTATCTGATATATATCTATGTTTCATTACAATGTAAAAAAATGACAGGTTAAAGGGACTAAAATGATGCATGTTTTATAAATATATCTGCAAGCTCAAATAAATTGTTGCTGATTTTATATGGTCACCCCTACTTTAAAAAAGTTGGTTTGTATTTACTCCGTTCTAGAAGGTAAACAAACATGGTTGACTGCAAATTGAGAAGGAGCATATCAACATGCGGATTTTTTTTCTCATTTTGTATGTGTAGTTTTTGTGGGCGCAGGTAAGTCGCCTTTAGAAATATTTAGTGGTTAGCTCCCAATAGCAAAGGTAGAAATGTCAGCATCACTGTCCTGTTTTCAGTCATTACATACTATTTCCACACATTTGTAGTTCTATCCATTTCTGTTTCATAAAATGTATCTTCATGGCATGTATTTTGCCCTGGATAATGTAAAGCTGTGATGGTAGTGCTTATTTAGGTCTAACTGTTTGACGTGTTTTGCCTCTGATCTTTGTTCTTGGGAGGGGTGTACTTAAAAGGCATGTTAATCAGTTTTTATTGACGTGTTTGGAATGGAGACTGAATGAAAAATTATCTCTCCGAAACAGTCCGCTTAAATATCTTGATGTGTTTGGAAAGAAGACTTGCAGTAATTGCATTTGCAGAAACACAAGAAAGAATCTACTTCATCGCGAATATAAGAGTAAGGTTTCATGGCACTAGGACTATGTCTCAAACCAAAGCAAAACTTAAAAATTGTCTCTCCGAAACAGCCCGCTGCAATATTCCGATAAGTTTTCTCATCCGTTATATGTTCTAATTTATTGTATTCATATCAAAAGGATTCGAACAGATGTAGTCAGATATTTTTCATGGCATTAAGGCATTTATAAACAATATCATGGCAGTTTTGTCTTCAAAATATCCTCAAAAAGTTAATTTTCTTTTAAATACGGGGTGTAGGTGTGAAAATAGCCATAAAAATTTTGTATTTGTACTGTTTGTGGGTGCAGGTAAGTCGCCTATGAGAATATTTAGTGGTAAGCTCCCAATAGCAAAGGTAGAAATGTCCGCAGCATTGTCTTGTTTTCAGTCATTACATACTATTTCCACATATTTTTAGTTCTATCCAATTCTGTTTCATAAAATGTATCTCCATGGCATGTATTATGTCATGGATAATGTAAAAATGTGATGTTTAGGTCTAACTGGGTGTATTTTATGAGTTTCTTGCCTCTGATCTGGGTAGGGGGTGTATTTTAAAGGCATGTAAATCAGATTTTATTGGTGTGGTTAGAAAGAAGACGTGCAGTAATTGTTAATGCAGAAACACAGGAAAGAATCTACTTCATCATGAATATAAAAGTAAGGTTTCATGGCACTAGGACTATGTCTCAAACGAAAGCAAAACTTAAACAGCCTACTGCAATATCCCGATACGTTTTCTCATCCGCCATATGTTCTAATTTGTTGTATTCATGTCAAAAGGACGTGAACAGATATATTCGGCTAATTATCGTGGTATTAAGGCATTTATAAACATTTCCTTGGCATTTATTTCTTCAAAATATCCTCCAAAATGTCATTTTCTTACATTAAAACTAGGACTATGTTTCAAAACCAAAGCAAATCTTAAAAATTGTCTCACCGAAACAGCCAGCTGCAATATCCCGATCAGTTTTCTCATCCGTTATATGTTCAAATTTATTGTATTCATGTCAGAAGGATGTGATCCGATATATTCAGCTATTTCTCATGGCATTAACTGGCTCCTGTTTCAACAGAGAATTTCATCCCCATTCACTACAGAAGGAAGGTGGCCTGTATATTTTATTCCCTACAGACAAGGGAGGCCGAAAACGCTTGTTTAAACGAAAGGTTGGTTTGAAAAGCAGGAGATCATTTGCAAAATATGAGATCCACGATTGTGATAAAAATTAGTATTGAGGTGATTCGGTTCCAAAAGAACATGATTTTATAAACTACTAATGAAATAAACTGTTAGATGAGAACGTACATTTCAAAACTAAGTGATAAGTGTCCGATTCTGTAAACTTTGGAGTCACATAAAATGAAAAGTTACTAATCTTATAACGTATATAAAATGCATCTTGCATTCTTTGATGTGCAGAGTGATGGAGAATGAAAAGGTGACACACACAGTAAAAACACATATGCTAGATACATATGAGGTAATCTTCTGTCCAGTGTGCGGCCCACCAGCGCAGGGTGATACACATAGTTGAATCTGGAAGCGATAAGTTTTTCGCAAACTTAAAAAATTCTTTGTGACTGAACTCTTATTGTGCATGAGTAAATTATCAGATATGACCGAAATTTTTATTTGGTAATTCTTTTGGTAATAAGAAAATAAGGATTCGGTATTGGTAGCATTGCACTAGATACTTGGGGAAGCCGGGTTTTATCACTTTCGGACCGAGCTTTTAGTTGCGTTTTAAATACCAGACCTGCTTCCACTGGATATATATCCTATGTTTTATTTAAATGTGAGAAAATGACAGGTGGAAGGGACTAAAATGATGCATATTTATTAATATATCTACAAGATCAGCGAAATTGTTGTTGATTTTATATGGTCACCCCTCCTTTCAAAATGTTTGTTTGTATTTCCTCCGTTCGAGTCGGTAAACAATTATGGTTGGCGGTAATTTGAAAAGGAGCAGTTCAACATGTGGATTTTTTCTCATTACCTGGTTGGGCTAGGATGGTTCTTTAAGCAAGCAAGGTTTGAAAAGTTTTGTATGTGTAGTTTTTGAGGGCGTAGGTAAATCGCCTATGGAAATATTTAGTGTTAAGATCCGAATTGCAAAGGTAGAAATGTCAACAGCACTGTCCTTTTTTCAGTCATTACATACTTTTTCCACACATTTGTAGTTCTATCCAATTCTGTTTTATAGAATGTATCTTCATGGCATATATTTTGCCATGGATAATGTAAAAAGTGTGATAATATTGCTAATTTAGGTCTAACTTTGTGTATGTGATGGGATTTTGCCTCGGATCTATGTTCTTGTGAGAGGGGGGTGTACTTTAAAGCCATTTAAATGAATTTTATTGATGTGTTTAGAAAGAAGCCTTGCAGTCATTGTATTTGTAGAAACACAAGAAAGAATCAACTTCATCTGGAATATAAGAGTAAGGTTTCATGGCACTAGGACTATGTCTCAAACCAATGCAAATCTAAAAATTGTCTTTCCAAAACAGCCTGCTGCAATATCGCGATAAGTTTTCTTATCCGTTATAAGATCTATTTTATTGTATTCACCATGTCTCTCCAGAATAGCCCGCTGCAATATCCGGATAAGTTTTCTCATCCGTTATATGATCTAATTTATTGTATTCATCATGTCAGAAGGATGTGAACAGATATATTCAGCTATTTCCCATGGCATTAAGGCATTTATAAATGTTTTCTTGGCAGTTTTGTTTTCAAAATATCATCAAAAATGTCTTTTTTTAAATAGGGGGTTCAGGTGTAAAAATAGCCATAAAAATGAGTAATGGTGCTATTTAGGCATACTTCTGTGCATTCTATGGAAGCATTGCTCCAAAGACATTGGAGAATAAACACTGATGCAAGCCGGTTTTTGGGTTCTTTCTAGAAAGAGGTAAACTTTGCACTTTTCAAAAACATATGGTTTGTTCGGCTTTCATAGTTGAATCTGAAAGCGATAACTTTTTTCGCGAACTAGAAAGATTCTTTGTGACTGAACTTTTATGAGTAAATTATTAGATATGACCTAGATTTCTATTTGGCAATTCTTTTGATGCATCATTGAGAAATACGGTTCGGTTTTAGTAATATTGTACTAGATACTGGGAGGTGCCGGTTTTATCACTTTTCGACCAAGCTTTTAGTTGCGTTCTAAATACCAGACTTGCTTCCATTGGATGTATATCCCATGTTTTGTTTCAATGTGAGAAAATGACAGGTATAAGGGTCTAAAATGATGCATGTTTTATAAATATATCTGCAAGCTCAAAGAAATTTTATGGTCACCCCTTGTTTAAAAAGGTTTTGTATTTACTCCGTTCTAGTAGGTAAACAAACATGTTTGACTGTAACTTGAAAAGGAGCAGATCACCATGTGGAGTTTTTCTCTTTAACTTGTTGAGCTATAATGGTTCTATAAACAAGCAAGGTTTGAACAGTTTGGCATGTGCAGTTTTGTGGGCGGATGTAAGTCACTTTTGGAAATATTTAGTGTTAGGCTTCCAATCGCAAAGATAGAAATGTCAGCAGCACTTTCCTATTTTCAGTCATTACATACTATTTCCACACATTTGTAGTAATTTTCCAATTCTGTTTCATAAAATGTATCCTCATGGCATGCATTTTACCACGGATAATGTAAAAATGTGATGGTAGTGTGAATTTAGGTCTAACTGGTTGTATTTGATGAGTTTTAGTCTCTGATCTATGTTTTTGGGATAGGGTGTACCTTAAAGCCATGTAAATTAATTTTATGGAAGTGTTAAGAAAGAAGACTTGCAGTAATTGCATTTGCAGAAACACAAGAAACACAAGAAAGATTCTACATGTACTTCATATGGAATGTCAGCGTAAGGTTTCATGAGTCTAGGACCTATTCTATGAGTTTTTGCCTCTGATCAATGTTCTTGGGAGGGGGTGCACTTCAAAGCCATTTTAATCATTTTATTGATATGTTAAGAAAGGAGACTTGCAATAATTATATTTGCAGAAACACAAGAAATAATCTACTTCATCTGGAATATAAGAGTAAGGTTTCATGGCACTAGTACTATGTCACGGACCAAATGTAATCTTAAAATTTGTCTCTCCGAAACAGCCCGCTGCAATATCCCGATACGTTTTCTCATCCGTTATATGTTCTAATTTATTGTATTCATGTCAGAAGGATATGAACAGATATATTCAGCTATTTCTCATAGCATTAAGTGGCTCCTGTTTGAACAGGGAATTTCATCCCCATTCGCTACAGAAGGAAGGTGACCTGTATATTTATTCCCAACAGACAAGGGAGGTCGAATACGTTTGTTTAAATGAAAGGTTGGTTTGGAAAACAGGAGATTCTTTGCAAAATATGAGCTCCACGATTGTGATAAAAATAGTATTGAGGTGATTCGTTTCCGAAAGAACAAGGTTTTATAATCTACTAAAGAAATAAACAGTTAGGCGATAACATACACTTCAAAACTTAGTGATAAGTGTCAAATTCTGTGAACTCAGGAGTCACATGAAATGACAAGTTACTAATCTAATAACGTATATAAAATACATCTTTCATTCTTTGATGTGCCGAGTGATGGAGCATGAAAAAGTGACACATACACAGTACAAACACATATGTTAGACACAGATGAGGTAATCTTCTGTCCAGTGTGCGGCCCACCAGCTCAGGATGATACGTGTGCAAATGTAGCATGGTAGTAACATGGGATAGGAAAGGTTTAAAAGGATAGATCTCGCGTAATGAATTTAGGAATGGAAAAGTGATGTAATTTCGTAAGATACATTTGAACAAATTAATTTACAAACTAATACTGGATGAACCGACGATTGTTCTGTATGTTGGAAGCTTTTACCCAACTGCCACAGAAAATAGCCATAAGAATGAGTATTGGTGCTATTAAGGCACAATTCTGTGCATTTTAGGATAGAATTGTTCTAAAGACGTTTGAGAGGAATAACTGATCCAAGCCAGTGTCTGGGTTCCATTCCAAAAAGAGGTAAACTTTGCACTTTTCGAAAATATATGGTTTGCTCGGCATTCATAGTTGAATCTGAAAGTGATAACTTTTTCGCAAACTTGAAAGATTCTTTGTGACTGAACTTATATTATGCATCAGTAAATTATCAGATATGACCTAACTTTCTTTTTGGCAATTCTTTTCATACGTCATAAAGAAAATAAGGGTTTGGTATTGGCAGCATTGCACCAGATACTGGGAGGTGCCGGGTTTTATCACTTTTGGACCAAGGTTTTAGTTGCGTTCTAAATACCAGACCTGCTTCCACTGGCTTTATATCTCATGTTTTATTCCAATGTAAGAAAATGGCAGTTGTAAGGGACTAAAATGATGCATGTTTTAAAATATATCTGCAAGCCCATAGAAATTGTTGCTGTTTTTATATGGTCACCCGCCTTTAAAAATATTGGTTTGTATTTACTCCGTTCTAGTCGGTAAACAAACATGGTTGAAAAGAAGCAAATCAACAGGTGGATAATTTTGTTATTATCTTCTTGGGCTAGGATGGTTCTTTAAACAAGCGCGGTTTGTAAAGTTTTGTTTGTGTAGATTTTGTTGGCGCAGGTAAGTCGCCTATGGAAATATTTATGGTAAAGCTCCCAAAAGCAAAGGTAGAAATGTCAACAACAGCGTCCTGTTTTCAGTCATTACATACTATTTCCACACAATTGTAGTTATATCCAAATCTTTTTCATACAATGTATCTTCAAGACATGTATTTTGCCATGGATAATGCAAAAGTGTGATGGTAGTGCGAATTTAGGTCTAACTAGGTGTATTCTATTGGTTTTTGCCTTTGATCTAAGTTCTTTGGGGGGGGGTGTACGTTAAAGCCATTTAATATTTCTATTGATATGTTTAGAAAGAAGATTTGCAGTAATTCTATTTGCAGAAACACAAGAAAGAATCTACTTTATCTGGAATATAAGAGTAAGGTTTCATGGCACTAGGACTATGTCACAAACTAAAGCAAATCTTTAAAATTGTCTCTCCGAAACAGCCCGCTGCAATATCCCGATAAGTTTTCTCATCCGTTATACGTTCTAATTTACTGCATTCATGTCAGAAGGATGTGAACATATATATATATTCAGCTATATCTCATGGCATTAAGTGGCTCGTGTTTCCACTGGGAATTCCATCCTCATTCACTACAGAAGGAAGGTGACCTGTATATATTATCCCTACAGACAAGGGTGGCCGAAAACGTTTGTTTAAATAAACGGATGGTTAGGAAAACAGGAGATTATTTTCAAAATATGAGATACAAGATTGTGATTAAACAATTAGTATCCAGGTGATTCATTTCCGAAACAACAAGATTTTATAAACGACTAAAGAAATTAACTGTTAGATGATAACGTACACTTCAAAACTAAGTGCTAAGTGTCAAATTCTGTAAACTCTGGAGTCACATGAAATGACAAGTTACTAATCGTATTACGTATATGTAATGCATCTTTCATTCTTTGATGTGCAGAGTGATGGGGCATGAAAAAGAGACACATACAGAGTACAAACACTTACGTTAGACACAGATGAGGTTATCTTCCGTCCAGTGTGCGGCCCACCAGCGCAGGATGATACACGTACAAATGTAGCATGGTAGTAACATGAGATAGGAAAGGTTTAAAAGGAGAGATCTCGCGTAATGAATTTTGTAATGAAAAATAATGTAATTTTGAAAGATACATTTGAACAAATTTATTGGCAAAATAATACCGGATGAACGGACGATTGGTCTGTATGTTGGAGGCTTTTACCCAACTGCCATAGAAAATAGCCATAAGAATGAGTATTGGTGCTATTTAGGCATATATCTGTGCATTTTAGGATAGAATTGTTCCAAGACATTGGAGGGGAATTACTGATGCAAGCCAGTGTCTGGATTCCATTCCATAAAGAGGTAAACTTTGCATTTTCAAAAACATACGGTTCGCTCAACATTCATATTTGAATCTGTAAGCGATAACTTTTTCGCAAACTTAAAATATTCTTTGTGACTGAACTTTAATTATGCGTGAGTAAATTATTCGATATGACCTTATTTCTATTAGGCATTTCTTTTCATACGTCATAAAGAAAATTAGATGTCGGTTTTGGTAGCATTAGATACTGGGAGGTGCTAGGGTTTTATCACTTTAGGACCGAGCTTTTAGTTGCTTTCTAAATACCAGACCTGCTTCTATCGAATAAATATCCCATGTTTTATTTCATTGTGAGAAATTGACAGGTGTACGGGACTAAAATGATGCATGTTTTATAAATATATCTGCAAGCTCAAAGAAATTGTTGCCGATTTAATAATGTCACCCTTCCTTTAAAAATGTTGCTTTGTATTTAATCCGTTCTAGTCGGTAAACAAACATGGTTGATTTTTGAAAAGTTTTGTATGTGTAGTTTTTGTGGGCGCAGGCAAGTCGCCTACGGAAATATTTAGTGTTAAGCTCCCAGAAGCAAAGATAGAAATGTTAGCAGCACTGTCCTTTTTTCAGTCATTACTTACTATTTCCACACATTTGTAGTTCTATCCAATTCTGTTTTATAAAATGTATTTTCATGGCATGCATTTTGCAATGGATAATGTAGAAATGTGATGGTAGTGCCAATTTAGGTCTAACTGGGTGTATTTGCTGAGTTTTTTTTCCTATGATCTATGATTTTGGGAGGGGTGTACCTTAAAGCCATGCACATTAATTTTGATAAATGTGTTTAGAAAGAAGACTTGCAGTAATTGCACTTGCAGGAACACAAGAAACACAAGACGGAATCTACTTCATCTGGAATATAAGAGTAAGGTTCACTTCCTCATTATCTTATAAAAGTAAAGCTTAATGATTTAATTGAATGGGCTTTTCACAGAGAAGATTCTCTCTATCTTACATGTAATGTCAGAAATGCATTTTTCACTTCTAAAGAGCATAAGAATTATACACTTTGGTCATGTCAGAAAGTGTGTGATGCCCTCACCTTTCTACTTGACAATATTTATATTTGATTCGGTACTAAGTTATTTAGACGAATTGTGGGTATTCCGATTGGTACTAATTGCGCACCTCTTGTGGCTGATCTGTTCTTGTATTGTTATGAAAGAGACTTCATTTTGTCGCTTTCCATTGATAAACAATCTGAAATTATTGAAGCTTTTAGCGCCACTTCTAGATATTTAGATGATTTATTAAATATTGATAATACCTATTTTGATGGTTTGATCAGTCAGATTTACCCCCTAGAACTTCAGTTAAATAAAGCAAATTCTTCTGATACCGAGGCCCCGTTTTTGGATTTACATCTATCTATTGTAGTTGGATTTGTTTCGTGCAAAATTTATGATAAACGCGATGACTTTGATTTTGAGATTGTAAATTTTCCTTTTTTGGATGGTGATGTTCCTCGTGCGCCATCCTATGGCGTTTATATTTCGCAATTAATTCGATTTGATAGAGTGTGTAGTCATGTAACTGACTTCAACACTCGTAATAAATTATTAACGGCTAAACTCCTTAATCAGGGTTATCGGTACCATAAACTACGCAAAGCCTTTTCAAAATTTTAAAGACGCCATTCTGATTTAATTTCAAAATTCAATATTGGACTTAAATCTCTTCTGCAACAAGGTCTATCGGAACACGAATTTTATGGTGACTTGGTATATAAATTCAGAAAAATATATAACCGCAATGACTTCAGCACCCAATTTCGTAAAATCATTCTTCGATATAAAAAGATTGGGTACAACATGGATATTATACGACAGACTGCATGCATGGTAGTTAACCCAATCACGGTTGGCAACTTTGCTTCCCTCTTTAATTGCACGCCGTTGGGTCAGGCCTCAGATTCTATGACGGCTCCAACGTAAAGGCTTATTGAGAATTAGAGAGATCTAATTCAAGGTAATGTTGGTTGGTGCCTGATGCTCTGTCTCTGGTCGGGCCCATAGGAGTCTAACTGTTGGTTTTCTTTTGCTCCAGCATTTCAGTGGTTTCTTGCTGTCGAGTCCTCACCGTTGTCTCACCTCTGTGGTTCTTTGATTTTTGTGTTCACGGAGATGTTGCACTGATGAGTTAGGAGGCCTTCATGCGGACTGAACAAATTATTTGTCTAAATCGCGACGGAAGTAAGGGCGAGGATTGTGGCCACGTAAAATCGATTTAAGCCCCCCCCCCAGTGGAAATCTTCCACTGACCGTTCCAAGGCGGCTCTTCTGTGGCGATTTATTTATGTTGTTGTTTGTTACTTGCTGTTTGTATCACTTGTGTCTTTTAATTTTGGATGGCCATATGGCCATTTTGTGGGAAAGTAACTGTCTTTATGGCCTTCCTTTGTTTAGGTTTCCATTATGGTCTGGTCGCTTAATGTTTGTATTTCTTTCCCTTTGGTGTCTTTTATGGGTGGAGTAAGTTAATTGTATCAATTCCTGATCTTTGTTTTACTTCTACTTTTCATGGCTCTAGGAAAATGTCTCAGACCAAAGCAAAACTTAAAATTTGTCTCTCCGAAACAGCCCGCTGCAATATCCCGATACGTTTTCTCATCCGCTATATGTTTTAATTATTGTATTCATGTCAAAACGTTGTTAACAGATATATCAAGCTTTTACACATGGCCTTAGGTTGCTCCTGTTTCAACAAGGAATTTCATCCCGATTCACTACAGCAGGAAAGTGAACTATATATTTATTCCCTAAAGACACGGGAGGCCGAAAACGTTTGTTTAAATAAAAGGTTGGTTTGAAAACATGAGATCCTTTGCAAAATATGATATCCACGATCGTGATACAAAATAGTATTGAGGTGATTCGTTTCCGAAAGAACAAGATTTTTCAAACTACTAAAGAAATAAACTGTTAGATGATAACGTACACTTCAATACTAAGTGAAAAGTGTCCAATTCTGTAACCTCTGGAGGCACATGAAATGACAAGTTACTAGTCTAATAACATATATATAATGCATCTTTCATTCTTTGATGTGCAGAGTGATGGCGTATGAAAACGTGACACATACACGGTACAAATATATATGTAAGACACAGATGAGGTTATCTTACGTCCAGTGTGCGGCCCATCAGCACAGGATGATACACGTACAAATGTAGCATGGTAGTAGGTTGAGATAGGAAATGTTTAAAAGGATAGATCTCGAGTTATGAATTATGTAATAAGAAAGAAATGTAATTTTGTAAAATGCATTTGAACAAATGTATTCACAAAATAATACCGGTTGAACGGATGATTTTTCTGTATGTTGGAGGCTTTTACACAACTGCAACATAAAATAGCCATAAAATGAATATTGGTGCTATTTAGGCATAAGTCTGTGCATTTTAGGATATAATTGTTCCAAATGCATCGGAGAGGAAATACTGATGCAAGCCGGTGTCAGGGTTCCATTCCAGAAAGAGGTAGACTTTGCAGTTTCAAAAACGTATGGTTTGCTCGGCTTGAATCTGGAAGCGATAACTTTTTCGCAAACTTAAAATATTCTTTGTGACTGAACTTTTATTATGCATAGTTAATTATCATATATGACCTAAATTTCTATTTGGCAATTCTTTTAATACGTCATAAAGAAAAAAGAGTTCGGTATTGGTAGCCTTGTACTTGATACCGGAAGGTGCCGGGTTTTATCACTTTTGGCCGAGCGTTTAGTTGCGTTCTAAATACCAGACTTGCTTCCATTGGATATATATCCCATGTTTTATTTCAATGTGAGAAAATGACAGGTGCAAGGGAATAAAAAGGTGCATGTTTTATAAATATATCTGCAAGCTCAAATAAATTATTGCTGATTTTATATGGTCACCCCTCCTTGAAAAATGTTGTTGTTTATTGACTTCGTTCTAGTTAGTAAACAAACATTGTTGACTGTTACTTGAAGGTGCAGATCAACATATTGATTTTTTTCTCATTAACTTGTTGGGCTAGGACTGGTTTACAAAAAAGCAAGGTTTGAAAAGTTTTGTATGTGTAGTTTTTGTGGGCGAAGGTAAGTCGCCTATGAAAATATTTAGTGTTGAGCTCCCAGTAGCAAAGATAGAAATGTCAGCAGCACTGTCCTTTTTTCAGACATTACAGACTATTTCTCCACTTTTGTAATTCTATCCAATTCTGTTTTATAAAATGTATCTTCATGGCATGCATTTCGCAATGGATAATGTAGGTTTGTGATAGAAGTGCGAATTCAGATCTAACTGGGTGTATTTGATGAGTTTTTGCCTCTGATCTATGTTCTTGGGAGGGGGTGTACCTTAAAGCCATGAAAATTATTATAATTGATGTGTTTAGAAAGAAGACGTGCAATAATTGCATTTGCAGAAACACAAAAAACACAAGAAAGTATCTACTTCATCTGGAATATAGGAGTAAGGTTTCATGGATCTAGGATAATGTCTCAAACCAAAGCCAAACTTAAAATTTGTCTCTCCGAAACAGCCCGCTGCAATTTCCCAATAAGTTTCCTCATCCGTTATATGTTTTAATAATTGTATTTCATGTCAAAGGTTGAGAAAAGATACTTTCAGCTATTTCTCATGGCATTAACTTGCTCCTGTTTCAACAGGAAATTTCATCCCCATTCACTACAGCAGGAAAGTGACCGGTATATTTTATTCACTTCTGGACCGAACTTTTAGTTGCATTCTAAATACCAGACCTGCTTCCATTGGATATATATCCCATGTTTTATTTCAATGTCAGAAAATGACAGGTGTAAGGGACTAAAATGATGCATGTTTTATAAACACATCTTCAAGCCCATAGAAATTGTTGCGGATTTGATATGGTCACCCTCCTTTTAAAAATGTTGGTTTGTATTTTCTCCGTTCTATTTTGTAAACAAAGATGGTTGACAGTACCTTGAAAAGAAGCAGGTCAACATGTGGATTTTTCTCAATATTTCATTTGGCTAGAATGGTTCTGTAAACAAGCGAGGTTTGAAATGTTTCGTTTGTGTAGATTTTGTAGGCGCAGGTAAGTCGCGTAAGGAAATATTTATTGTTAAGCTCCCAATACCATAGGTAAAAATGCAAACAGCCCTGTCCTGTTTTCAGTCATTACATACTATTTACACACATATTCTGTTTTATAAAATGTATCTTCATGGCATGCATTCTGCAATGGATAATGTAAAAATGTGTTGGTAGTGCGAATTAAGGTCTAACTGGGTGTATTTGATGAGTTTCAGCCTCTGATCTATGTTCTTTGGAGGGGGTGTACCTTAAAGCCATATAAATTATTTTTATTGATGTGTTTAGAAAGAAGACGTGCAGTAATTGCATTTGAAGAAACACAAGAAACACAAGAAAGAATCTACTTCCTCTGGAATATAGGAGTAAGGTTTCATTGCTCTAGGACAATGTCTCAAACCAAAGCAAAACTTCAAATTTGTCTCCCCGAAACCGCCCGCTGCAATATCCCAATAAGTTTTCTCATCCGTTATATGTTTTAATTATTGTATTCGTGTCACAAGGTTGTGAAAAGATATATTCAGCTATTTCTCATGGCATTAAGTGGCTCCTGTTTCAACGGGGAATTTCATCCCCATTCACTACATCACTAAAGAGACCTGTATATTTTATTCACTTTTGGACCGAACTTTTAGTTGCGTTCTAAATACCAGACCTGCTTCCATTGCAGGGGGGGGGGGTACTTTAAAGCCATTGGATATAACAATGATGTTTATTATTATACACTTTAACGTATACTAATAAACATCATTGTTAACTTGAAAATTCCATCATGGATGAAACCGGTTGTTAAAAATACAGGAAAAATAACTTTTATTCCAGTGTTTCTTTAATTTTTTCATAGTTATATATATATATATATATATATATATATATATATCCCATGTTTTATTTCAATGTAAGAAAATGACAGGTGTAAGGGACTAAAATGATGCATGTTTTATTAATATATCTGCAAGCCCGTAGAAATTGTTGCTGATTTGATATGGTTACTCTCCTTTAAAAATGTTGGTTTGTATTTTCTCCGTTCTATTCTGTAAATAGAAGCCTCCGTGGTCGAGCGGTTACGCTACTCGCCTTGTAAACCAGGGGTCGCAGGTTCGATCCCGGGCTTCTCCAGACTTTCGGATGAGTCTTTAAACCGAGGTCCCGTCTCCGTATGACCTTAGCTGTTGGTGGGACGTAAAACTGAAACACTCACTCACTCTATTCTGTAAACACACATGATTGACAGTAACTTGAAAAGGAGCAGATACACATGTGGATTTTTTCTCAATAGCTTATTGAGCTAGGATGGTTCTATAAACAAGCGAGGTGTGAAAAGTTTTGTTTGTGTAGATTTTGTGGGCGCAGGTAAGTCGCCTATGGAAATATTTATTGTTAAGCTCCGAATAGCAAAGTTAAAAATGTCAACAGCACTGTCCTGTTTTCAGTCATTACATACTATTTCCACACATTTGTAGTTCTATCCAATTCTGTTTCATAAAATTATCTTCATGGCATGTATTTTGCCATGGATAATGCAAAAATGTGATGGAAGTGCGAATTTAGGTCTAACTCTGGGTGTATTCTTGGAGTTTTTGCCTCTGATCTAAGTTCTTTGCAGGGGGGGGGGGGGTTACTTCAAAGCCATTTAAATCAAAGCAAATCTTAAAAATTGTCTCTCCGAAACAGCCCGCTGCAATATCTCGATAAGTTTTCTCATCCGTTATATGTTCTAATTTATAGTATTCATGTCAAAAGGATGTACAAACACAAATGTTAGACACAGATGAGGTTATCTTCCGTCCAGTGTAACCTGAAAAGGAGCAGATCAACATGTGGAATTTTTCTCATTAACTTGTTGGGGTAGGATGGTTCTATAAACAAGCAAGGTTTGAAAAGATTTGCATGTGTAGTTTTTGGGTGCGGTGAATTTTGTAATGAAAAAAAAATGTAATTTTGAAAGATACATTTGAACAATTTTATTGACAAAATAATAAGGGATGAACGGACGATTGTTCTGTATGTTGGAGGCTTTTACCCCGATGCCACAGTAAATAGCCATAAAAATGAGTATTGGTGCTAGGCATATATATGTGTATTTACGGATAGAATTGTTCCAAAGACATTTGAGAGGAAATACGAATACAAGCCGGTGTCTGAGTTCCATTCCAGAAAGAGTTAAACTTTGCATTTTCAAAAAAAAAAAAAAAAAAACATACGGTTTGCTCTGCATTCATAGTTGAATCTTGAAACGATAAGTTTTTCGCAAACTTAAAATATTCTTTGTGACTGAACTTAATATTATGCATCAGTAAATTATCAGATATGACCTAATTTCTATTTAGCAATTCTTTTCATACGGCAAAAAGAAAATTAGGGTTCGGTTTTGGTAGCATTGCACTAGATACTGGGAGGTGCCGGGTTTTATCACTTTTTGACCGACCTTTTGTTGCGTTCTGAAAACCAGACCTGCTTCCATTGAATATATAACCAATGTTTTATTTCATTGTGCGAAAAGGACAGGTTTACGGGACTTAAATGATGCATGTTTTAAAAATATATATGTAAGCTCAAAGAAATTGTTGCTCATTTAATATGGTCACCCCTCCTTTAAAAATTGTTGGTTTGTATTTACTCCGTTCTAGTCGGTAAACAAACATGGTTGTCTGTAACTTGAAAAGGAGCGAATCAAAATGTGGATTTCTTTCTCATTAACTTGTTGGGCTAGGATGGTTCTATAAAAAAACAAGGTTTGAAAATTTTTGTATGTGTAGGTTTTGTGGGCGGAGGTGGTAAGTCGCCTATGGAAATATTTAGTGTTAAGCTCCCAGTAACAAAGATAGAAATGTCAGAAGCACTGTCCTTTTTTCAGTCATTACATACTATTTCCACACATTTGTAGTTCTATCGCCTTCTGTTTTGTAAAATGTATCGTCATGGCATGCATTTTGGAGTGGATAATGTAAAGCTGTGATGGTAGTGCCAATTTAGGTCTAACTGGGTGTATTTGATGAGGTTTCGCCGCTGATCTATGTTCTTGGGAGGGGGTGTACCTTAAAGCCATGAAAATTAATTTTGATTGATGTGTTTAGAAACAAGACTTGCATTAACTGAATTTGCAGAAACACAAGAAAGAATCTACTTCATCTGTAATATAAGAGTAAGGTTTCTTGGCTCTAGGACATTGTCTCAAACCAATGAAAAACTTAAAATATGTCTCTCCGAAACAGCCTGATGCAATATCCCGATAAGTTTTCTCATCCGTTATATGTTTTAATTATTGTATTCATGTCAAAACGTTGTTAACAGATATATTCAGCTATTTCTCATGGCACTATGTGGCTCCTGTTTCAACAGGGAATTTCATCCCCTTTCAGTACAGCAGGAAAGTGAACTGTATATTTTATTCACTTTTGGACCGAACTTTTAGTTGCGTTCTAAATACCAGACCTGCTTCCATTGGATATATATCCCATGTTTCATTTCAATGTAAGAACATGACAGGTGTAAGGGACTAAAATGATGTGTGTTTTATAAATATATCTGCAAGCCCATAGAAATTGTTGCTGATTTAATATGGTCACCCTCCCTCAAAAATGTTGGTTTGTATTTACTCCGTTCTATTTTGTAAACAAACATGGTGGACTGTAACATGAAAAGGAGTAGATACACGTGTGGATTTTTTCTCAATAACTTATTGGGTTAGGATGGTTCTATAAATAAGCGAGGTTTGAAAAGTTTTGTTTGTGTAGATTTTGTGGGCGCAGGTAAGTCGCCTATGGAAATATTTCTTATTAAGCTGCCAATAGCAAAGGTAAAAATGTCAACAGCACTGTCTTGTTTTCAGTCAATACATACTATTTCCACACATTTATAGTTCTATCCAATTTTGTTTCATAAAATGTATCTTCATGGCATGTATTTTGCCATGGATAATGCAAAAATGTGATGTAAGTTCGAATTTAGGTCTAACTGGGTGTATTCTATGAGTTTTTGCCTCTGATCTAAGTTCTTTGCAGGGTGTGTACTTTAAAGCCATTTAAATATTTTTATTGATATGTTTCGAAAGAAGACTTGCAGTAATTCTATTTGCAGAAACACAAGAAAGAATCTACTTCATCTGGAATATAAGAGTAAGGTTTCATGGCACTAGGACTATGTCACAAACCAAAGCAAATCTTAAAAATTGTCTCTCCGAAACAGCCCGCTGCAATATCCCGATAAGTTTTCTCATCCGTTATATGTTCTAATTTATTGTATTCATGTCTGAAGGATGTGAACATATATATATTCAGCTATATCTCCTGGCATTAAGTGGCTCGTGTTTCAACAGGGAATGTCATCCCCATTCTCGAAAGAAGGAAGGTGACCTGTATATTGTATTCCCTACAAACAAGGGAGGTCAAAAACGTTTGTTTGAATAAAAGGATGGTTTGGAAAACAGGAGATCACTTGCAAAATATGAGATCCACGATTGTGATAAAAAATTAGTATTGAGGTGATTCGTTTCCGAAAGAACAAGATTTTATAAACTACTAAAGATATAATCTGTTAACGTACACTTCCAAACGAAGTGATGTGTCCAATTCTAGAGACTCTGGAGCCACATGAAATGACACGTTATTAGTCTACTTACGTTTATATAATGCATCTTTCATTCTTCGATGTGCAGAGTGATGGAGCATGAAAAAGTGACACATACACAGTACAAACACATCTGTTAGACACAGATGAGGTTATCTTCAGTCCAGTGTGCGGCCCACCAGCGCAGGATGATACACGTACAATGAAGCATGGTAGTAACACGAGACAGGAAGGGTTTAAAAGGACAGATCTCGAGTTATGAATTTTGTAATGAAAATGAAATGTTATTTTGAAAGATACATTTGAACAAATTTATTGGCAAAATAAGACCGGATGAACGGACGATTGTTGTGTATGTTGGAGGCTTTTACCCAACTGCCACAGAAAATAGCCATAACAATGAGTATTGGTGCTATTTAGGTATATATTTGTGCATTTTAGGATACAATTGTTCCAAAGACATTGGAGTGGACATACTGATGCAAGCGAGTGTCTGGGTTCCATTCCAGAAAGAGGTAAACTTTGCATTTTCAAAAACATACGGTTTTCTCTGCATTCATAGTTGAATCTTGAAGCGGTAACTTTTGCGCAAACTTAAAATATTCTTTGTGACTGAACTTTTTTATGCATCAGTAAATTATCAGATACGACTTAATTTCTATTTGGCAATTCTTTTCATACGTCATAAAGAAAATTCGGGTTCGGTTTTTGGTAGCATTGCACTAGGTACTGGGAGGTGCCGTGTTTTATCACTTTTTGACCGAGTTTTTAGTTGCGTTCTAATACCAGACCTGCTTCCATTGAATATATGTCCCAGGTTTTATTTCATTCTGAGAAAATGACAGGTGAACGGGACTAAAATGACGCATGTTTTATAAATATATCTGCAAGCTCAAAGATATTGTTGCTGATTAAATATTGTCACCCCTCCTTTAAAAATGTTGGTTGTATTTACTCCGTTCTAGTCGGTAAACAAACATGGTTGACTGTAACTTGAAAAGAAGCAGATCAACATGTGGATTTTTCTCATTAACTTGTTGAGCTAGGATGTTTCAATAAACAAGCAAGGTTTGAAACGTTTTGTATGTGTAGTTTTTGTGGGCGTAGGTAAGTCGCCTACGGAAATATTTAGTGTTAAGCTACCAGTAACAAAGATAGCAATGTCAGCAGCACTGTTCTTTTTTCAACCATTACATACTATTTCCACACATTTCTAGTTCTATCCAATTTTGTTTTATTAAATGTATCTTCATGGCATGCATTTTGCAATGGATAATGTAGAAATGTGATGGTAGTGCTAGTTTAGGTCTAACTGGGTGTATCTAATGAGTTTTTGCCTCTGATCTATGTTCTTGGGAGGACAGTGTACCTTAGAGCCATGTAAATTAATTTTTGTTGATGTGCTTTGAAAGTAGACTTACAGTTATTGCATTTGCAGAAACACAAGAAACACAAGAAAGAATCTACTTCATCTGGAATATAAGAGTAAGGTTTCATGGCTCTAGGACAATGTCTCAAGCCAAAGCAAAATGTAAAATGTGTCTCTCCAAAACTGGCCGCTGCAATATTCCGATAAGTTTTTTCATCCGTTATATGTTTTAATTATGATATTCATGTCAAAAGGTTGTGAAAAGATATTTTCAGCTATTTCTCACGGCATTAAGTGGCTCCTGTTTCATGAGGGAATTTCATCCCCATTCACTTCAGCAGGAAAGTGACTTGTATTCCCTTCAGACACGGGAGGCCAGAAACGTTTGTTTAAAAAAAAAAGGTTGGTTTGGAAAACAGGAGATCCTTTGCAAAATATGAGATCCACGATCGTGATAAAAAGTAGTATTGAGGTGATTCGTTTCCGAGAGAACAAGATTTATAATCTACTATAGAAATCAACTGTTAGATGATAACGTACACTTCAAACTAAGTCATAAGTGTCCTATTCAATGAACTCTGCTCTTCAACTCTTTTTGTATCTTTCCTGATACCAACCATGTGCCCATTTACCTTACCCTTTTCTGTCTTTTTATCTCTAGAAGGCGGTGGCTAAACGGATCAATCGTGTAGGCATTTTGTTTATGCGAGTATATCTCACGTGTATCTCTAACACCTGCGAGTTGGATGACCACTCCATTATGGTGTTCCCTTGTAGGGCTCCACGGAGGGCGGAGAGCACTTGGGACGAAACTAGAATTTTTTCCGTTATGCCTCATGGAAAAAAAAATAACCGCACCCACGCATCTAAACGTAAAAAAGACGAGGATTCATCCGAAACGGATGATCCCAGTCACCAATCTAGTCAACAGTCTAGTCAGCAGTCTGAATCACCAAAGATTTTAAATTTTCCACGCTTCTTGGTTATGACATCAGTCGAAGAAACTCGCACTGTGTCAAGTTTATCGCCTTTTGTGATTGAAAAGAGTATTGTGTCCATTGCCAGACACCCAAAAAGCATCAAAAAGCTTAAGTCAGGTGATCTCCTTTTGGAAGTAGAGAGAGAACAGCAGGTTAAAAGCCTGCTTGGTACCACAAAGCTCTTTGATCTCAAGGTCAAGGTGTCTCTGCACAATACACTCAATTCGTGTAAAGGTGTCATCCGCAGCCCAGAGCTACGTCCTTGCACCGATGCAGAGATAATTGACAACTTGAGATCTGAGGGCGTCATTGCAGTACGTAACATCCAAGTTCGTAGAGATGGTGTATTGAAGCCAACAGGTACTTACGTGTTGAGTCTGTTGACCTTTAATACACCAGTTCTGCCCAAGAAAATCAAAGTAGCATATCTTTCGGTAAACGTAGAGGTATATATACCAAACCCTCTCAGATGTTACTCATGTCAGGTTTTTGGCCACCACGAAAGCAGATGTCAGAAGAAACAACTTTGTCCAAACTGTGGTAAAGACAAACATGTTGATAATCACCAAAACTGTAAGAATGAGGCCAAATGCATCAATTGTGGTGGCAATCATGCTGTTTTCTCTCGAGATTGTCCGGCATGGAAAAAAGAAAAAGAAATACTCACTGTAAAATACCAAAGAGCGATAACCTTCCCAGAAGCGCGGAAAATTGTTGAGGATCGAAATGCAACACCAACCACCAGTTACGCCAGCATCACAAAGGGTGCTGGTGTTAAAGTGTCCAGCTCCGCAACACAGACTGTTGATTCATACATAGCTGAACTGAAAAAATCTGGTGCATGGAGTAAATCCACTCCAGCGCCACAAAGTTCAACCAAGTTATCAAATGGCGC
Source organism: Lucinisca nassula (assembly GCA_963580285.1). Taxonomy (NCBI): domain Eukaryota; kingdom Metazoa; phylum Mollusca; class Bivalvia; order Lucinida; family Lucinidae; genus Lucinisca; species Lucinisca nassula. The sequence continues at coordinate 70,509,302 of OY757012.1, read as the reverse complement.
AATCCAGGTTGCTTCGGATCGGTCGACAGCGACCGTACCGAAGCCAGCGCCGCATGCAAAAGAGAAACTCGACTTAGGTCGAACTAATAAGGGATCAGAAGATCCGAAAAAACAAATGTCTCTTAAACAAACAGACAGACAACGTAAAATGGAAAGAGACAATATAAGATTCCAGAACAGATTCGGATCTTTGAGTGACAGTGATATGGAGTTTGAAACTCCATCATCACCAAGTAGCAAAAACAGATCGAGGTCAGCAACACCACGAGCTGGTGGTAGCAGATCTATATCACCAATTGCAGCTCCAATATAGTTTTTAGTCTTAATCTCTTCATAAAATGGATTTGAAACACAAAATAATACAATGGAATTGTCGAGGTCTTAAATCAAATTATAATGAACTCTTATTACTTATTTCGTTATTAAACCCATCGGTTTTTTGTTTGCAAGAAACTGTTTTAAAAACTGATGACAACATTGATGTCAGGGGTTTCAATACATACAACTATATCTATTCTGATGGTAACAAACCATCTGGTGGCAGTTCAATTTTTGTTAAATCATGTTTACCACAAAGAGAGATCAAATTAAAAACAGACCTTCAAGCTGTAGCAGTATCGGTTTCTCTGGATAAAGAAACTACAATATGCTCTTTATATATTCCACCCTCATTTTCTTTAAAGCCCGAACATCTTGACTCATTGCTGAGTCAGCTTCCATCCCCATATCTTTTAGTTGGCGACTTCAATGGTCACAATATTCTATGGGGCTGTAAAGATATCAATAACAGAGGAGCACTTGTCGAAGATTTTATTGCAAAGAGCGATCTTTGCTTGATGAATGATAAATCTTATACTTACCTTCACCCTGCGACAGGTCATTTGTCTTCTTTAGATCTCTCTTTGTGTCACCCATCTCTCTTCTTGGACTATGACTGGTCTGTTCATGATGATCAGTGCGGAAGTGATCACTTCCCTGTTATAATTGAGAGCGTAAACGAACCAGATGAAGACTGTAACCAGAAGTGGAAAATGAATAAAGCCGACTGGGAATTATTCCATAATTTATGTGAAGAAGAGTTAACAGTTGATCACTTAAATGAATCATCCGACATTGTTTCTGATTTCACAGATACACTTATTAATATATCAGAACAATGCATTCCAAAGACCTCCACAAATACTAAGAAAAGCAAGCCTTGGTTTAATAATGACTGTAAAGAAGCTATTAAAAAGCGTAAACAGGCTCTAAATAAGTTCTGCAAAAGTCCCACTTCAGAAAAGCTAAACGACGTAAAAGTTTTTAGAGCTAAAGCTCGGCGAACAATCCGAGCTTCAAAACGAAAGTCATGGAGAGAATATGTCTCCAAATTGAACTACAAAACCCCCATTAAAAAGGTTTGGGATATGGTACGAAAAATTTCAGGAAAAACAAAGTCCTCTAGTTTTACACATTTAAATACTGAATTTGACACAATAGCTTCAACAAAAAAAGATATTTCAGATACTCTTGGGCACACATTCTTGAGAAATTCATCATCGCGTAATTATTCTGACACTTTTAGAAATTTCAAAAAGGACCAAGAGAAAAGAAATCTAAACTTTAAATCACTTAATCACGAAGAATACAACAAACCTTTTAACTTATCCGAACTCGTTGAAGCCATTGAAAAATCACATGATACGGCAACCGGCCCCGATGAAATTCATTATCAGATGCTTAAGCATCTGCCAAAAAGTTCTCTTACAACACTTTTAGATATCTTTAATAATATTTGGGAAACAGGGGTCTGTCCTGAGAGCTGGCGTGTAGCTACAGTTGTACCAATTCCGAAACCAGGGAAAGATCATGCAGAACCTACAAATTATCGTCCGATAGCTTTGACAAGTTGTTTGTGTAAAACATTGGAGAGAATGATAAACAAGAGATTAGTCTGGTACTTAGAGTCCAACAACCTCATTTCAGAATATCAATCGGGTTTTCGTTCGGAACGCAGTACCAATGACAATTTAATAAGACTAGAAACATTTATACGAGATGCTTTTATTAACAAAGAACACGTAGTAGCTGTCTTTTTCGACTTGGAGAAAGCATATGATACAACATGGCGTTATGGTATATTGAAAGATCTCCATAACATTGGCTTAAGAGGAAAACTTCCCAGTTTTATTGAAAGCTTTTTAGGGGAGCGCATGTTTCAGGTGCGTGTGGGGTCTACCCTGTCAGATTTCTATGATCAAGAACAGGGTGTCCCACAGGGTAGTATTCTTTCAACTACGCTATTTAACATCAAAATAAACAATATTGTACAATGTTTGGACGACAAAACTGATTGTTCCTTGTATGTTGACGATTTCTGTATATGTTACCGTTCAAAAAATATGAAAACAATTGAACGAAAGTTGCAACAAAATTTAAAACGAATAGAAGAATGGACTGATAAAAATTGTTTCAAGTTCTCCAAGTCGAAAACGCAGTGTGTTCATTTTTGTAAACTACAGAAGAAACACGAACATCCTTCCTTGTTTTTATACGGATCACAAATTCCTGTTGTTGAAGAAGCCAAATTTCTTGGGGTCATCTTTGATCAAAAGTTATCTTTTATTCCCCATATTAAATATCTTAAAGCGAAATGCTTAAAAGCTTTGAATCTTTTGAAAGTTTTAGCCCATACAAGTTGGGGAGCAGATCGGTATACTTTATTACATCTTTACCGGTCTTTAATAAGATCTAAATTAGATTATGGGTCTGTTGTTTATGGTTCTGCCAGAAAGTCCTATTTAAAATCATTGGATACTATCCATCACCAAGGCCTTCGTCTGGCTATGGGAGCCTTTCGTACTTCTCCCGTATTAAGCCTTTATGTAGAAGCAGGTGAACCATCTTTAACTTCGCGCAGAGAGAAACTTTCTCTTCAGTATGCTATTAGACTTGCTGCAAATCCATCTAACCCGGCATCCAAAATTTCATTTCCACCTCAATTTATAGATAAGTATGAAACTAAACCCACAGCAATCAAACCTTTTGGATTACGAATTTTACCACTGCTAGAAAATTCAGGCATCGACCTTAAAAATATTCAAAAACATGAAACGGCCGAAGTTCCATCTTGGTGTATTAAACAACCTTCTATTCTGTTCGACTTGCATGATGGCAAAAAATCCGAATCAAATCCGATACTTCTCAAACAAAACTTCCAGGTACTGCAGTCACGTTACAATGATTACCAGCAAGTCTATACTGATGGTTCCAAAGAAGGAGATAAAGTTGGTTGTGCGTATGTTTCTAAAGATACGCACAAAACCATGCGCCTTCCAGATGGTTCATCTATTTTTACAGCTGAAGCCAAAGCAATAGACCTAGCTTTAGATTTTATCAGTTCTTCAATAATTCAAAAAGCAATTATATTTTCTGATTCACTTTCTGTGCTTAAGGCTTTAAACCATTCATCATCTAAAAATCCTCAAATTCAAAAATTGATCGAAAAACATCATGAAATTTCTAAAACACACCAAATCTTGTTTTGTTGGCTTCCGAGCCATATTGGCATTGTCGGCAATGAATATGCTGACAAGAAAGCAAAGGAATCGCTCAATCTTGATCCATCTGTTTTTAAAATTCCCTTTAATAATTTTAAACCATTTATCAACAGATACATCTTGTCGGAATGGCAAGGCGAATGGGACCGTGCAATAAATAACAAACTCCATGCCATTAAACCTGTCGTTAGTACAAAATGCTCTCCTCCACAGTTTTCCAGAAAAGAGGACGTAGTATTAACACGACTGCGCATCGGCCATACTAGAGTTACTCATTCTTATATTTTTAATGGTAATGATCAGCCTTCTTGTGTAGGTTGTGATCAGCCATTCACTGTGAAACATATCTTAATTGACTGTGTTGACTTTTCACCCTCACGTATTTTATATTTCAAAGCTGACACTTTGCAACAACTGTTTCGAGTTGTACCTGTTGATAACATTATTTTATTCTTAAAAGAAATTGGTCTTTTTCATAAGATTTAACTGTTTCAGATTTTTATACATTAACATTCTGACTTGTTACTTTTAATATCGTCATAATTATTCATGCCGTTTAACCATTAACCGACTGACGCTTATGACCCACAAAGAGGGTTGACGCGTCGTTAAACACGAAATCATCATCATCATCAATGAACTCTGGAGTCACATGAAATGACATGTAACTAGTCTAATAACGTATACATAATGCATCTTTCATTCTTTGATGTGCAGAGTGATGGAGTATGAAAACGTGACACATACACGGTACAAATATATATGTTTGACACAGATGAGGTTATCTTACGTCCAGTGTGCGGCCCAACAGCGCAGGATGATACACGTACAAATGTAGCATGGTAGAAGCTTGTGAAAGGAAAGGTTTTAAAGGATAGATCTCGAGTAATGAATTTTGTAACAAAAAAGAAATATAATTTTGTAAAATGCATTTGAACAAATGTATTCACAAAATAATACCGGTTGAAAGGACGATTGTTCTGTATGTTGGAGGCATTTATCCAACTGCCACAGAAAATAGCCATAAAATGAGTATTGCTGCTATTCAAGCATAATTCTGTGCATTTTATAATAAAATTGTTCAAAATGCTTTGGAGAGGAAATACTGATGGAAGCCTGTGTCTGGGTTCTATTCATGAAAGAGGTAAACTTTGCTTTATTAGCCGAAACTACGTAGTATGACCCATCTTCTTTCTTATGAATGTTTTCATTGCTCTTAAAGGAACTCATTTTTGATTTTTATTTGCCTTCACTGCAGCTGGTGTTGCACCGTGTGGCGGCAGTAAAACGTCTCCTCTCCGTACATCAACCATAGTGCAGTTTATATTTTACTTTTGGTCCTTTGAGATCAGCGTGAATATTCTAAGATATCAGAAATAAATTATTGGTTTAGACTCATATTCTAGACAGGTTTTTAATTATTTGGACCCCATTTTGATTTATATCAGTCTTTGAATCGACTGCCTATTCGAAATTCGCAAAATTGCAGTTTGTTTCCTCTGGCTTTCTTTGCCGGATCATTACAGGGTCACTGATGAGGCTTTATTAGCCGAAACTACGTAGTATGACCCATCTTCTTTCTTATAAATGTTTTCGTTGCTCTTAAAGGAACTCATTTTTGATTTTTATTTGCACTTTTCAAAAACATATGGTTTGCTCGGCTTTCATAGTTGAATCTGGAAGCGAAAACTTTTTCGCAAACTTGAAATATTCTTTGTGACTGAACTTTTATTATGCATGAGTAAATGATCAAATATGACCTAAATTTCTATTTGGCAATATTTTTGTTACGTCATAAAGAAAAAAAAAGGGTTTGGTATTGGTAGCAGTGCACTTGATACTGGGAGATGCCGGAATTTGTCACTTCTGGACCGAGCGTTTAGTTGCGTTCTAAATACCAGACTTGCTTCCACAGAATATATACCCCTTGTTTAATTTCAATATTGAAAATGACAGGTGTAGGGGACTTAAATGATGCTTTATATATAAATATATCTGCAAGCTCAAAGAAAGTATTGCTGACACTACATGGTCACCCCTCCTTGAAAAATGTTTTTTTTTTTTTTTTTTATTTACTTTGTTCTAGTCAGTAAACAAACATGGTTGACTGCAACTTGAAAAGGAGTAGATCAACATGTGGATTTTTTTCTCATTAACTTGTTTGGCTAGGATGGTTCTATAATAAAAGCAAGGTTTGAAAACTTTTGTATGTGTAGTTTTTGTGGGCGCAGGTAGGTCACCTATTGAAAAGTTTAGTGTTAAGCTCCCAGTAACAAAGATTGAAATGTTAGCAGCACTTCCTTTTTTTCAGTCATTACATACTATTTCCACACATTTGTAGTTCTATCCAATTCTGTTTTATAAAATGTATTTTCGTGGCATGCATTTGCAATGGATAATGTAGAAATGTGATGGTAGTGCGAATTTAGATCTAACTGGGTGTATTTTATGAGTTTTTGCCTCTGATCTTTGTTTTTGTGAGAGGGGTGTATCTTAAAGCCATGTAAATTAATTTTTATTCTACATCTACATCTATACGTTGGTCCGTCAATCTTGACTATTACTCAACGGATATGACTTCGTTATGGTTAGCGCTAGAAAGATGAAAACTAAGAGAATATAGTCCGCAAGAAGTGGTATTTAGTCTAAAATTAGCGTAAAATTACGAGGAATTAGGACTACAAATAATATAATATATAAGCACAGAGGTACAACATAAATGAGAGAAAAGGGAAAAAAGTTATCCCAGCCACTTTTGGCTCAACAAGTAAAGACCTCTCTGCCTTCCGTGGCGGTACCAGGGCCCATACGTCCCCGACAGCACAGCTCCCCCTTGCAGAGTTATTAGATGACTGGGCCCCTTAACTTGCTTAGAATGAGAGGGTGGATAGCTCCATCCTAAATGATGCCAGTGATCGAGCCTCTGCTACAGAAGCTGGTACAGAATTCCACAAAGGTACGGTACGAGGGAAAAAGCTAAACTTAAAAGAATCAGATGATTTTGAAAACTGTCTGAACTTCCTGGAGTGTGTAGCTCTGGTCCTTGCTGTGACTGGGGTCAAGTAATCAGCGGCAGGTATATAAACAAGGTCCTGAACCACTTTGTACTACGTAGTATGACCCATCTTCTTTCTTATGAATGTTTTCATTGCTCTTAAAGGAACTCCTTTTTGATTTTTATTTGCCTCCACTGAATACATACCCATTGCTTAATTTCAATAATGAAAATGACAGGTGTAAGGGACTTAAATGATGCATGATATATAAATATATCTGCAAGCTCAACGAAAGTATTACTGATTTTATATGGACACCCCTCCTTGAAAAATGTTTTTTATTCACATCGTTCTAGTCTGTAAACAAACATGGTTGACTGTTACTTTAAAATGAGTAGATCAACATGTGGATTTTTTTCTCATTATCTTGTTTTGACTAGGATGGTTCTATAATAAAAGAAAGGTTTGAAAACTTTTCATGTGTAGTTTTTTCGGCGCAGGTAGGTCACCTATTGAAAAATTTAGTGTTAGTGTTAAATTTAGTGTTAAGCTCCCAGTTATCCCAGTATATCTAAGAAAGTTATCCCAGCCACTTTTGGCTCAACAAATAAAGACCTCTCTACCGTGGCGGTACCAGGGCCCATACGTCCCCGACAGCACAGCTCCCCCTTGCAGAGTTACTAGGTGACCAGGCCCCTTAACTTGCTTAGAATGAGAGGGTGGATAGTTCCATCCTAAATGATGCCAGTGATGGAGCCTCAGCTACAGAAGCTGGTACAGAATTGCACAAAGGTACGGTACGAGGGAAAAAGGTAAACTTAAAAGAATCAGATGATGTTGAAAACTGTCTGACTTTCCTGAGGTGTGTATCTCTGGTCTTGCTGTGACTGGGGTCAAGTAATCAGCGGCAGGTATATCAACAAGGTCCTGAACCACTTTGTACGGTAGGGTGACTGAGTCTTTGACCGTCTGGTTTCCGGGGGTTTCTACTGTAGGTGATCGAGCATGGATGATACTTTTGGACCGAGCGTTTAGTTGCGTTCTAAATACCAGACGTGTTTCCATTGGATATGTATTCCATGTTTTATTTCAATGTGAGAAAATGACAGGTGAAAGGGACTAATATAATGCATGTTTATAAATATATCTGCAAGCTCAAAGAAATAATTCCTGATTTTATAAGGTCACCCCTCCTTGAAAAATGTGGTTTTTATTTACTTCTAGTCGGTTAACAAACATGGTTGACTGTAACTTGAAAAGAAGCAGTTCAATATGAGGATTTTTTCTCATTTACTTGTTGGGCTAGGAAGGTTCTATAAAAAAAGCAAGGATTGAAACGTTTTGTACGTGTAGTTTTTGTGGGCGCGGGTAAGTCGCCTATAGAAATATTTAGTGTTAAGCCCCCAGTAACGAAGATAGAAATGTCAGCAGCACTGTCCTTTTTTCAGTCATTACATACTATTTTCACAAATTTGTAGTTCTATCTTATTCTGATTTATAAAATGTAACTTCATGGCATGCACTTTGCAATGGATAATGTAGAAATGCGATGGTAGTGCGAGTTAAGGTCTAACTGGGTGTATTTGATAATTTTTTGCCTTCGATCTATGTTCTTGGGAGGGGGTGTACCTTAAAGGCATATAAATTATTTTTTATTGATGTGTTTAGAAAGAGGACGTGCAGTAATTGCATTTGCAGAAACACAAGAAATACAAGAAAGAATCTACTTCATCTGGAATATAAGAGTAAGGTTTCATGGCTGTAGGACAATGACTACAAGCAAAGCAAAACTTCAAATTTGTCTCTCCGAAACAGCCCGCTGCAATATCCCGATAAGTTTTCACATCCGTAATATGTTTTTATTATTTTATTCATGTCAAAAGGTTGTGAACAGATATATTCAGCTGTTTCTCATGACATTAATTGGCTCCTGTTTCAACAGGGAATTTTATCCCCATTCACTGCAGCAGGAAAATGACCTGTATATTTATTCCCTACAGACAAGGGAGGCCGAAAACGTTTGTTTAAATAAAAGGCTGGTTTGGAAAACAGGAGATCCTTTGCAAAATATGAGATCCACGATCGGGATACAAAATAGTATTGAGGTGATTCGTTTCCGGAAGAACAAGATTGTATAAACTACTAAAGAAATAAACTGTTAGACGATAACGTACACTTCGAAAAATTAAGAAGTGGTCAATTCTGTAAACTCTGGAGTCACATGAAATAACAAGTTACTAGTCAAATAACGTATATATAATGCATCTTTAATTCTTTGATGTGCACAGAAAATAGCCATAAAATGAGTATTGCTGCTATTTAAGCATAATTATGTGCATTTTAGAATAAAATTGTTCAAAATGCATTGGAGAGGAAATACTGATGGAAGCCTGTGTCTGGGTTCCATTCATGAGAGAGATAAACTTTGCACTTTGCAGAGTTACTAGGTGACTGGGACCCTTAACTTGCTTAGAATGAGAGGGTGGATAGCTCCATCCTAAATGATGCCAGTGATGGAGCCTCAGCTACAGACGCTGGTACAGAATTCCACAAAGGTACGGTACGAGGGAAAAAGCTAAACTTTTAAGAATCAGATGATGTTGAAAACTGTCTGAACTTCCTGGAGTGTGTCGCTCTGGTCATTGCTGTGACTGGGGTCAAGTAATCAGCGGCAGGTATATCAACAAGGTCCTGAACCACTTTGTAAAGTAGGGTGAGCTGAGTCTTTGACCGTCTGGGTTCCTACTGTAGGTGATCGAGCATGGATGATACTTTTGGACCGAGCGTTTGTTGCGTTCTGAATACCAGACTTGTTTCCATTGGATATGTATTCCATGTTTTATTTCAATGTGAGAAAATGACAGGTGAAAGGGATTAATATAATGCATGTTTTATAAATATATCTGCAAGCCCAAAGAAATTATTTCTCATTTTATATGGTCACCCCTCCTTGAAAAATGTGGTTTTTATTTACTTCTAGTCGGTAAATAAACATGGTTGACTGTAACTTGAAAAGGAGCTGATAAATATGTGGACTTTTTTCTCATTAACTTGTTGGGCTAGGAAGGTTCTTAAAAAAAAGCAAGGTTTGAAAAGTTTTGCATTTGCAGTTTTTGTGGGCGTAGGTACGTCGCCTATGGAAATATTTAGTGTTAAGCGCCCAGTAACGAAGATAGAAATGTCAGCAGCACTGTCTTTTTTTTCAGTCATTACATACTATTTCCACACATTTGTAGTTCTATCCAATTCTGTTTTATAAAATGTATCTTCATGGCATGCACTTTGCAATGGATAATGTAGAAATGTGATGGTAGTGCGAGTTTAGGTCTAACTGGGTGTATTTGATAATTTCTGCCTTTGAACAATGTTCTTGGGAGGGGGTGTACCTTAAAGCCATATAAATTATTTTTATTGATGTGTTTTGAAAGAAGACGTGCAGTAATTGCACATGCAGAAACACAAGAAACACAAGAAAGATTCTACTTCATCTGGAATATAAGAGTAAGGTTTCATGGCTGTAGGACAATGTCTAAAACCAAAGCAAAACTTCAAATTTGTCTCTCCGAAACTGCCCGCTTCACTATCCCGATAAGTTTTCTCATCCGTAATATGTTTTTATTATTGTATTCATGTCAAAAGGCTGTGAATAGATATATTCAGATATTTCTCATGGCATTAAGTGGCTCCTGTTTCAACAGGGAATTTCATCCCCATTCACTGCAGCAGGAAAGTGACCTGTATATGTATTGCCTACAGACACGGGAGGCCGAAAACGTTTGTTTAAATAAAAGGCTGGTTTGGAAAACAGGAGACCCTTTGCAAAATATTAGATCCACGATCGTGATAAAAAATAGTATTGAGGTGATTCGTTTCCGAAAGAACAAGGTTTTATAAACTACTAAAGAAATAAACTGTTAGACGAAAACGTACACTTCAAAAAGTGATAAGTGGTCAATTCTGTAAACTATGGAGTCACATGAAATGGCAAGTTACTAGTCTTATAACGTATATATAATGCATTTTTCATGATTTGATTTGCAGAGTGATGGAGCATAAAAACGTGACACATACACGGTACAAATATATATGTTAGACACAGATGAGGTTATCTTACGTCCAATGTGCGGCCCAACAGCGCAAGATGATACACGTACAAATGAAGCATGGTAGGAGCTTGTGATAGGAAAGGTTTTAAAGGATAGATCTCGAGTAAAGGGTTCGGTATTGGTAGCATTGCTCTTAGTACTGGAAGATGCCGGAATTTATCACTTCTGGACCGAGCATTTAGTTGCGTTCTAAATACCAGGCTTGCTTCCACTGAATACATACCCCATGTTCAATTTCAATAATGAAAATGACAGGTGTAAGGGACTTAAATAATGCATAATATATAAATATATCTGCAAGCTCAACGAAAGTGTTTGACTGTAACTTGAAAAGGAGTAGATCAACATGTGGATTTTTTTTCTCATTATCTTGTTTTGGCTAGGATGGTTCTATAATAAAAACAAGGTTTGAAAACTTTTGTATGTGTATTTTTTTTCGGCGCAGGTAGGCCACCTATCGCAAAAATTTAGTGTTAAGCTCCCAGTTATCCCAGTATATCATAGAAAGTAATCCCAGCCACTTTTGGCTCAACAAGTAAAGACCTCTCTGCCTTCCATGCCGGTACCAGGGTCCATACGTCCCCGACAGCACAGCTCCCCCTTGCAGAGTTACTAGGTGACTGGGCCCCTTAAGTTGCTTAGAATGAGAGGGTGTATAGCTCCATCCTAAATGATGCCAGTGATGGAGCCTCAGCTACAATTGTATTCACAAAATAAAACCGGTTAAAAGGACGAATGTTCTGTATGTTAGAGGCATTTACCCAACTGCCACATAAAATAGCGATAAAATGAGTATTGCTGCTATTCAAGCATAATTATGTGCATTTTTAAAATAAAATTGTTCAAAATGCATTGGAGAGGAAATACTGATGGAAGCCTGTGTCTGGGTTCCATTCATGAAAGAGGTAAACTTTGCACTTTTCAAAAACATATGATTTGCTCGGCTTTCATAGTTGAATCTGGAAGCGAAAACGTTTTCGCAAACTTAAAATATTCTTTGTGACTGAACTTTTATTATGCATGAGTAAATTATCATATATGACCTAAATTTCTATTTGGCATATTTTTGTTACGTCATAAAGAAAAACAGGGTTCGGCATTGGTAGCATTGCTCTTGATACTGGGAGATGCCGGAATTTATCACTTCTGGACCGAGCGTTTAGTTGCGTTCTAAATACCAGCTCATTTTTGATTTTTATTTGCTTCCACTGAATACATACCCCATGTTTAATTTCAATACTGAAAAAGACTGGTGTAAAGGACTTAAATGATGCATGATATATAAATATATCTGCAAGCTCAACGAAAGTATTGCTGATTTTATATGGTCAGCAATAAATGACAAATGTTTTTTTTTATTAACTTCGTTCTAGTCTGTAAACAAACATGGTTGACTGTAACTTGAAAAGGGGTAGATCAACATGTGGATTTTTTCACATCTTGTTTTGGCTAGGATGGTTCTATAATAAAAGCAAGGTTTAAAAACGTTTGTGTGTGTAGTTTTTTTTTCGGCGCAGGTAGGCCAACTATTGAAATATTTAGTGTTAAGCTCCCAGTTATCCCAGTATATCAAAGAAAGTTATCCCAGCCACTTTTGGCTCAACAAGTAAAGACCTCTCTGCCTTCCGTGGCGGTACCAGGGCCCATACGTCCCCGACAGCACAGCTCCCCCTTGCAGAGTTACTAGGTGACTGGGCCCGTTAAGTTGCTTAGAATGAGAGGGTGGATAGCTCCAACCTAAATGATGCCAGTGATGGAGCCTCAGCTACAATTGTATTCACAAAATAATACCGGTTAAACGGACGATTGTTCTGTATGTTGGAGGCATTTACCCAACTGCCACAGAATATAGCCATAAAATGAGTATACTGATGGAAGCCTGTGTCTGGGTTCCATTCATGAAAGAGGTAAACTTTGCACTTTTCAAAAACATATGATTTGCTCGGCTTTCATAGTTGAATCTGGAAGCGAAAACGTTTTCGCAAACTAAAAAATATTCTTTGTGACTGAGCTTTTATTATGCATGAGTAAATTATCATATATGACCTAAATTTCTATTTGGCAATATTTTTGTTACGTCATAAAGAAAAAAAAAAGGTTCGGTATTGGTAGCATTGCACTTGATACTGGGAGATGCCGGAATTTACCACTTCTGGACCGAGCGTTTAGTTGCGTCCTAAATACCAGACTTGCTTCCACTGAATACATACCCCATGTTTAATTTCAATAATGAAAATGACATGTGTAAGGGACTTAAATGATGCATGATATACAAATATATCTGCAAGCTCAACGAAAGTATTGCTGATTTTATATTGTCACCCCTCCTTGACAAATGGTTTTTTATTTACTTCGTTCTAGTCTGTAAACAAACATGGTTGACTGTAACTTGAAAAGTAGTAGATCGACATGTGGATTTTTTTCTCATCTTGTTTTGGCTAGGATGGTTCTATAATAAAAGCAAGGTTTGAAAAATTTTGTATGTGTAGTTTTTTTTCGGCGCAGGTAGGCCACCTATTAAAAAATTTAGTGTTAAGCTCCCAGTTATCCCAGTATATCAAAGAAAGTTATCCCAGCCTATTTTGGCTCAACAAGTAAAGACCTCTCTGCCTTCCGCCGCGGTACCAGGGCCCATACGTCCCCGACAGCACAGCCTCCCCCCCTTGCAGAGTTGCTAGGTGACTGGGCCCCTTAAGTTGCTTAGAATGAGAGGATGGATAGCTCCTTCCTAAATGATGCCAGTGATGGAGCCTCATCTACAATTTTATTCACAAAATAATACCGGTTAAACGGACGATTGTTCTGTATGTTGGAGGCATTTACCCAACTGCCACAGAAAATAGCCATAAAATGAGTATTGCTGCTATTTAAGCATAATTCTGTGCATTTTAGAATAAAATTGTTCAAAATGCATTGGAGAGGAAATACTGATGGAAGCCTGTGTCTGGGTTCCATTCATGAAAGAGGTAAACTTTGCACTTTTCAAAAACATATGGTTTGCTCGGCTTTCATAGTTGAATCTGGAAGCGAAAACTTTTTCGCAAACTTAAAATATTCTTTGTGACTGAACTTTTATTATGCATGAGTATATTATCATATATGACCTAAATTTCTATTTGGCAATATTTTTGTTACGTCATAAAGAAAAATAAGGTTAGGTATTGGTAGCATTACTCTTGATACTGGAAGATGCCGGGATTTATCACTTCTGGACCGAGCGTTTAGTTGCGTTCTAAATACCAGGCTTGCTTCCACTAAATACATACCCCATGTTTAATTTCAATAATGAAAATGACAGGTGTAAGGGACTTAAATAATGAATCATATATAAATATATCTGCAAGCTCAACGAAAGTATTGCTGATTTTATATCGTCACCCCTCCTTCACAAATGCTTTTTTTTATTTACTTCGTTCTGTCTGTAAACAAACATGTTTGACTGTACCTAGAAAAGGAGTAGTTCAACATGTGGATTGTTTTCTCATTATCTTGTTTTGGCTAGGATGGTTCTATAATAAAAACAAGGTTTGAAAACTTTTGTATGTGTAGTTTTTTCGGCGCAGGTAGGCCACCTATTGAAAAATTTAGTGTTAAGCTCCCAGTTATCCCAGTATATCAAAGAAAGTTATCCCAGACACTTTTGGCTCAACAAGTAAAGACTTCTCTGCCTTCCGTGGCGGTACCAGGGCCCATACGTCCCCGACAGCACAGCTCCCCCTTGCAGAGTTACTAGGTGACTGGGTCCCTTAAGCTGCTTAGAATGAGAGGGTGTATAGCTCCATCCTAAATGATGCCAGTGATGGAGCATCAGCTACAGTTTTATTCACAAAATAATACCGGTTAAACGGACGATTGTTCTGTATGTTGGAGGCATTTACCCAACTGCCACAGAAAATAGCCATAAAATGAGTATTGCTGCTATTTAAGCATAATTCTGTGCATTTTAGAATAAAATTGTTCAAAATGCATTGGAGAGGAAATACTGATGGAAGCCTGTGTCTGGGTTCCATTCATGAAAGAGGTAAACTTTGCACTTTTCAAAAACATATGGTTCGCTCGGCTTTCATAGTTGAATCTGGAAGCGAAAACTTTTTCGCAAACTTAAAATATTCTTTGTGACTGAACTTTTATTATGAATGAGTAAATTATCATATATGACCTAAATTTCTATTTGGCAATATTTTTGTTACGTCATAAAGAAAAATAAGGTTCGGTATTGGTAGCATTACTCTTGATACTGGAAGATGCCGGGATTTATCACTTCTGGACCGAGCGTTTAGTTGCGTTCTAAATACCAGGCTTGCTTCCACTAAATACATACCCCATGTTTAATTTCAATAATGAAAATGACAGGTGTAAGGGACTTAAATAATGAATCATATATAAATATATCTGCAAGCTCAACGAAAGTATTGCTGATTTTATATCGTCACCCCTCCTTGACAAATGCTTTTTTTTATTTACTTCGTTCTAGTCTGTAAACAAACATGTTTGACTGTAACTAGAAAAGGAGTAGTTCAACATGTGGATTGTTTTCTCATTATCTTGTTTTGGCTAGGATGGTTCTATAATAAAAACAAGTTTTGAAAACTTTTGTATGTGTAGTTTTTTTCGGCGCAGGTAAACCAAATATTGAAAAATTTAGTGTTAAGCTCCCAGTTATCCCAGTATATCAAAGAAAGTTATCCCAGCCACTTTTGGCTCAACAAGTAAAGACCTCTCTGCCTTCCGTGGCGGTACCAGGGCCCATACGTCCCCGACAGCACAGCTCCCCCCTTGCAGAGTTACTAGGTGACTGGGTCCCTTAAGATGCTTAGAATGAGAGGGTGTATAGCTCCATCCTAAATGATGCCAGTGATGGAGCATCAGCTACAGTTTTATTCACAAAATAATACCGGTTAAACAGATATTTGTTCTGTATGTTGGAGGCATTTACCCAACTGCCACAGAAAATAGCCATAAAATGAGTATTGCTGCTATTTAAGCATAATTCTGTGCATTTTAGAATAAAATTGTTCAAAATGCATTGGAGAGGAAATACTGATGGAAGCCTGTGTCTGGGTTCCATTCATGAAAGAGGTAAACTTTGCACTTTTCAAAAACATATGGTTTGCTCGGCTTTCATAGTTGAATCTGGAAGCGAAAACTTTTTCGCAAACCTAAAATATTCTTTGTGACTGAACTTTTATTATGCATGTGTAAATTATCATATATGACCTAAATTTCTATTTGGCAATATTTTTGTTACGTCATAAAGAAAAAAAAAAGGTTCGGTTTTGATAGCATTGCACTTGATACTGGGAGATGCCGGAATTTATCACTTCTGGACCGAGCGTTTAGTTGCGTTCTAAATACCAGACGTGCGTCAACAGAATACATACCCCATGTTTAATTTCAATAATGAAAATGACAGGTGTAAGGGACTTAAATGATGCATGATATATAAATATATCTGCAAGCTCAACGAAAGTTTTGCTGATTTTATATGGTATACCCTCCTTGACAAATGTTTTTTTATATACTACGTTCTAGTCTGTAAACAAATATGGTTGACTGTAACTTGAAAAGGAGTAGATCAACATGAAGATTTTTTTCTCATTATCTTGTTTTGGCTAGGATGGTTCTATAATAAAAGCAAGGTTTGAAAACTTGTGTATGTGTAGTTTTTTTTTCGGCGCAGGTAGGCCACCTATTGAAAAATTTAGTGTTAAGCTCCCAGTTATCCCAGTATATCAAAGAAAGTTATCCCAGCCACTTTTGGCTCAACAAGTAAAGACCTCTCTGCCTTCCGTGGCGGTACCAGGGCCCATACGTCCCCGACAGCACAGCTCCCCCTTGCAGAGTTACTAGGTGACTGGGCCCCTTAAGTTGCTTAGAATGAGAGGGTGGATAGCTCCAACCTAAATGATGCCAGTGATGGAGCCTCAGCTACAATTGTATTCACAAAATAATTCCGGTTAAAAGGACGATTGTTCTGTATGTTGGAGGCATTTACCCAACTGCCACAGAAAATAGCCATAAAATGAGTATTGCTGCTATTTAAGCATAATTCTGTGCATTTTAGAATAAAATTGTTCAAAATGCATTGGAGAGGAAAAACTGATGGACGCCTGTGTCTGGGTTCCATTCATGAAAGAGGTAAACTTTGCACTTTTTCAAAAACATATGGTTTGCTCGGCTTTCATAGTTGAATCTGGAAGCGAAAACGTTTTCGCAAACTTAAAATTTTCTTTGTGACTGAACTTTTATTATGTATGAGTAAATTATCATATATGACCTAAATTTCTATTTGGCAATATTTTTGTTGCGACATAAAGAAATAAAAAGGTTCGGTATTGGTAGCATTGCTCTTGATACTGGAAGATGCCGGAATTTATCACTTCTGGACCGAGCGTTTAGTTGCGTTCTAAATACCAGGCTTGCTTCCACTGAATAAATACCCCATGTTTAATTTCAATAATGAAAATGACAGGTGTAAGGGACTTAAATGATGCATGATATATAAATATATCTGCAAGCTCAACGAAAGTATTGTTGCTTTTATATGGTCACCCTTCCTTGACAAATGTTTTTTATTTACTTCGTTCTAGTCTGTAAACAAACATGGTTGACTGTAACTTGAAAAGGAGTAGGTCAACATGTGGATTTTTTTCTCATTATCTTGTTTTGGCTAGGTTGGTTCTATAATAAAAACAAGGTTTTAAAACTTTTGTATGTGTAGTTTTTTTCGGCGCAGGTAGGCCACCTATCAAAAAATTTAGTGTTAAGCTCCCAGTTATCCCAGTATATCAAAGAAAGTTATCCCAGCCACTTTTGGCTCAACAAGTAAATACCTCTCTGCCTTCCGCCGCGGTACCAGGGCCCATACGTCCCCGACAGCACAGCTCCCCCTTGCAGAGTTACTAGGTGACTGGGCCCCTTAAGTTGCTTAGAATGAGAGGGTGGATAGCTCCATCCTAAATTATGCCAGTGATGGAGCCTTGTCTACAATTTTATTCACAAAATAATACCGGTTAAACGGACGATTGTTCTGTATGTTGGAGGCATTTACCCAACTGCCAAAGAAAATAGCCATAAAATGAGTATTGCTGCTATTTAAGCATAATTATGTGCATTTTAGAATCAAATTGTTCAAAATTGATTGGAGAGGAAATACTGATGGAAGCCTGTGTCTGGGTTCCATTCATGAAAGAGGTAAACTTTGCACTTTTCAAAAACATATGGTTTGCTCGGCTTTCGTAGTTGAATCTGGAAGCAAAAACTTTTTCGCAAACATAAAATATTCTTTGTGACTGAACTTTTATTATGCATGAGTAAATTATCGTATATGACTAAAATTTCTATTTGGTAATATTTTTGTTACGTCATAAAGAAAAAAAGGGTTCGGTATTGGTAGCATTGCACTTGATACTGGGAGATGCCGGAATTTATCACTTCTGGACCGAGCGTTTAGTTGCGTTCTAAATACCAGGCTTGTTTCCACTGAATACATACCCCATGTTTAATTTCAATAATGAAAATGACAGGTGTAAGGGACTTAAATGATGTATGATATATAAATATATCTGCAAGCTCAACGAAAGTATTGCTGATTTTATATCGTCACCCCTCCTTGAAAATGTTTTTTATTTACTTTGTTCTAGTCTGTAAACAAACATGGTTGAGTGTAACTTGAAAAGCAGTAGATCAACATGTGGATTTTTTTCTCATTATCTTGCCTTGGCTGGGATGGTTCTATAATAAAAGCAAGGTTTGAAAGTTTTTTCGGCGCAGGTAGGTCACCTATTGAAAAATTTAGTGTTAAGCTCCCAGTTATCCCAGTATATCTAAGAAAGTTATCCCAGCCATTTTTGGCGAAACAAGTAAAGACCTCTCTGCCTTCCGTGGCGGTACCAGGGCCCATACGTCCCCGACAGCACAGCTCCCCCTTGCAGTTTCACTAGGTGACTGGGCCCCTTAACTTGCTTAGAATGAGAGGGTGAATAGCTCCATCCTAAATGATGCCAGTGATGGAACCTCAGCTACAGAAGCTGGTATAGAATTCCACAAAGGTACGATACGAGGGAAAAAGGTAAACTTAAAAGAATCAGATGATGTTGAAAAAAACGGTTTGAACTTCCTGGGGTGTGTAGCTCTGGTCCGTACTGTGACTGGGGTCAAGTAATCAGCGGCAGGTATATCAACAAGGTCCTGAACCACTTTGTAAAGTAGGGTGAGCTGAGTCTTTGACTGTCTTGTTTCCAGGGATTCCTATTGTAGGTGATCGAGCATGGATGATACTTTTGGACCGAGCGTTTAGTTGCGTTCTAAATATCAGACTTGTTTCCACTGGATATGTATTCCATGTTATATTTCAATGTGAGAAAATGACAGGTGAAAGGGACTTATATAATGCATGTTTTATAAATATATCTGCAAGCTCAAAGAAATTATTTCTGATTTTATATGGTCACCCCTCCTTGGAAAATGTTGTTTTTATTTACTTCTAGTCGGTAAACAAACATGGTTGACTGTAACTTGAAAAGGAGCAAATCAATATGTGGATTGTTTTCTCATTAACTTGTTGGGCTAGGAAGGTTCTATAAAAAAGAAAGGTTTGAAAAACTTTGCATGTGTAGTTTTTGTGGGCGCAGGTAAGTCGCCTATGGAAATATTTAGTGTTAAGCACCCAGTAACGAAGATAGAAATGTCAGCAGCACTGTCCTTTTTCAGACATTACATACTATTTCCACACATTTGTAGTTCTATCCAATTCTGTTTTATAAAATGTATCTTCATAGCATGCACTTTGCAATGGATAATGTAGAAATGTGATGGTAGTGCGAGTTTAGGTCTAACTGGGTGTATTCGATAAGTTTTTGCCTTTGATCTATGTTCTTGGGAGGGGGGTGTACCGTAAAGCCATGTAAATTATTTTTTATTGATCTGTTTAGAAAGAAGACGGGCAGTAATTGCATTTGCAGAAACACAAGAAATACAAGAAAAAATCTACTTTAACTGGAATATAAGAGTAAGGTTTCATGGCACTAGGACAATGTCGCAAACCAAAGCAAAACTTCAAATTTGTCTCTCCGAAACAGCCCGCTGCAATATCCCGATAAGTTTTCTCATCCGTAATATGTTTTAATTATTGTATTCATGTCAAAAGGCTGTGAACAGATATATTCAGCTATTTCTCATGGCATTAAGTGGCTCCTGTTTCAACAGGGAATTTCATCCACATTCACTACAGCAGGAAAGTGACATGTATATTTATTGCCTACAGACACGGGAGGCCGACAACGTTTGTTTAAATAAAAGGTTTGTTTGGAAACAGGAGATCCTTTGCAAAATATCAGATCCAGGATCGTGATAAAAAATAGTATTGAGGTGATTCGTTTCCGAAAGAACAAGATTTTATAAACTACTAAAGGAATAAACTGTTAGATGAAAACGTAAACTTCAAAACTAAGTTATAAGTGTCCAATTCTGTTAACACTGCAGTCACATGAAATGACAAGTTACTAGTCTAATAACGTGTATATATGCATCTTTAATTCTTTGATGTGCAGCGTGATAGAGCATGAAAAAGTGGCACATACACAGTACAAATATATATGTTAGACACAGATGAGGTTATCTTCCGTCCAGTGTGCGGCCTACCAGCGCATGATGATAGTAGTAACTTGTGTTAGGAAAGGTTTTAAAGGGTAGATCTCGAGTAATGAATTTTGTAATACAAAAGAAATGTGATTTTGTTTGATACATCTGAACAAATTTATTCACAAAATAATACCGGTTGAACGGACGATTGTTCTGTATGTTGGAGGCTTTTACCCAACAGCCACAGAAAATAGCCATAAAAATGAGTATTGGTGCTATTTAAGCATAATTCTGTGCAGTTAAGGATAAAATTGTTCCAAATGCCTTGAAGAGGAAATACTGGTGCAAGCCGGTGTCTGGGTTCCATTCCAGAGAGGTAAACTTTGCACTTTTCAAAAACATATGGTTTGCTCGGCTTTCATAGTTTAATCTGGAAGCGATAACTTTTTCGCAAACTTAAAATATTCTTTGTGACTGAAATTGTATTTTGCATGAGTAAATTATCATATATGACCTTAATTTCTGTTTGGCAATTCTTTAAATACGGCATAATGAAAAAAAAAAAGGTTCGGTATTGGTAGACTGCACTTGATACTGGGAGGTGTCGGGTGTCGGGTGTCGGGTTTTATCACTTTTGGACCGAGCGTTTAGTCGCGTTCTAAATACCAGACTTGCTACCATTGGATACATATGCCATGTTTTATTTCAATGTGAGAAAATGACAGGTGTAAGGGACTAAAATGATGCATGTTTTATAAATATATCTGCAAGCTCAAATATATTATTACTGATTTAGTGTTGTCATCCCCTCCTTGACTGTAACTTGAAAAGGAGCAGATCAACATGTGGGTGTTTTTCTCATTAACTTGTTTGGCTAGGGTGGTTCTATACACAATCAAGGTTTGAAAAGTTTTGTATGTGTAGTTTTTGTGGGCGCAGGTAAGTCGCATATGGAAATATTTAATGGTAAGCTCCCAGTAACAAAGATAGAAATGTCAGCAGCACTGTCATGTTTTCAGTCAATACATACTATTTCCAAACATTTATAGTTCTATCCAATTCTGTTTCATAAAATATATCTTCATGGGATGCATTTTGCAATGGATAATGTAATAATATGATGGTAGTGCGAATTTAGGTCTAACTGGGTGTATTTGATGAGTTTTTACCTCTGATCTATGTTCTTGGGAGGGAGAGGGTGTACCTTAAAGCCATGTATATTAATTTTCATTGATGTGTTTAGAAAGAAGATTTGCAGTAATTGCATTTGCAGAAACACAAGAAACACAAAAAAGAATCTACTTCATCTGTAATATAAGAGTAAGGTATCATGGCTCTAGGACAATGTTTCAAACCAAAGCAAAACTTAAAACGCGTCTCTCCGAAACAGCCTGCTGCAATATCCCGATAAGTTTTCTCATCCGTTATATGTTAAATTACTGTATTTCATGTCCAAAGGTTGTGAAAAGATATATTCAGCTATTTCTCATGGCATTACGTGGCTCCTGTTTCCCCATTCACTGCAGTAGGAAAGTGACCTGTATAGTTATTCACTTTTGGACCGAACTTTAAGTTGCGTTCTAAATACCAGACCTGCTTCCATTGGATATATATCCCATGTTTTATTACAATGTAACAAAATTACAGGTGTAAGGGACTAAAATGATGCATGTTTTTCAAAATATATCTGCAAGCCTATAGAAATTGTTGCTGATTTAATATGGTCACCCTCCTTTAAAAATGTTGGTTTGTATTTACACCGTTCTATTCTGTAAACAAACATGGTTGGCATTAACTTGAAAAGGAGCAGATCAACATGTTAATTTTTTCTCAATAACTTATTGGGCTAGGCTGGTTCTATAAACAAGCGAGGTTTGAAAAGTTTTGTTTGTGTAGAATTTGTGGGCGCAGGTAAGTCGCCTATGGAAATATTAATTGTTAAGCTCCCAATAGCAAACGTAAAAATGTCAACAGCACTGTCCTGTTTTCAGTCATTATACTATTTCCACACATGTGTAGTTCTATCCAAGTCTGTTTCGTAAAATGTATCTTCATGGCATGTATTTTGCCATGGACATTGCAAAAAAATGTGATGGTAGTGTGAATTTAGGTATAACTGGGTGTATTCTATGAGCTTTTGATCTAAGTTCTTTGCAGGGGGGGGGGGGTGGGTTACTTTAAAGCCATTCAAATATTTTTTATTGATATGTTTTGAAAGAAGACTTGCAGTAATCTATTTGCAGAAACACAAGAAAGAATCTACTTCATCTGGAATATAAGAGTAAGGTTTCATGGCACTAGGACTATGTCACAAACCAAAGCAAATCTTAAAAATTGTCTCTCCGAAACAGCCCACTGAAATATGCCGATAAGTTTTCTCATCCGTTATGTTCTAATTTATTGTAATCATGTCAGAAGGATGTGGAAATATATATATATATATATATATATATATATATATATATATATATATATATATATATATATATATATATATATATATATATATATATATATATTCAGCTATATCTCATGGCATTAAGTGTCTCGTATTTCAACATGGAATTTCATCACCATTCACTAAGAAGGAAGGTGATCTGTATATTTTATTCCCTACAGACAAGGAAGGCCAAAAACTTTTGTTTAAATAAAAGATTGGTTTGGAAAACAGGAGATCTCTTGCAAAATAGGAGATCCACGATTGTGATAAAGAATTAGAATTGAGGTGATTCGTTTCCGAAAGAACAAGATTTTATAACCTACTAAAGAAATAAACTGTTAGATGATAACGTACACTTCAAAACTGAGTGATAAGTGTTCAACTCTGCAAACTCTGGAGTCACATGAAATTACAAGTTACTAGTCTAATAACGTATATATAATGCATCTTTCCTTCTTTGATGTGCAGAGTGATAGAGCATGAAAAAGTGACACATACGCAGTACAAACACATATGTTAGACACAGATGAGTTTATCTTCCGTCCAGTGTGCGGCCCACACGCGCAGGATGATACACGTACAAATGTAGCATGATACACGTACAAATCTTCGACTCCCGCCGGGGTCGGCAACATTCTTTCGTGGTGATTGATCATGAAATCTTTTTTACGGTCATTTTCTTCCTTCCGCTGATTCAAACGGGCAGTTGTCAGTTTCAGGCAGAAGAATGTGCACTGTACTGGTTAACCGCTTACGTATAAGCCTGCCCAGGAAAGTGACCGGCTCAAAAATGACCTAAATAGTGTTGACTGGGCCGTTAAACTTCAATACAAACAAACAAACACGTATAAATCTAGCATGGTAGTAACACGAGATAGGAAAGGTTTAAAAGGATAGATATCGTGTAACGAATTTTGTAATGAAAAAAAAAATGTAATTTTGAAAGATACATTTGAACAAATTTATTGACAAAATAATACCGGATGAATGGACGATTGTTCTGTATGTTGGAGGAAGTATGAGGGTCACTGATGAGGCCTAATTGGCCGAAACCAACTAGTCTGGCCCAGAAACATGTACACTTCATATTTTCCAGTTCTGTGGTGTATTCCTTGCTTCCAAAGGATAAACCTTTTATAGAACATATTTTACCCAACCGCCACTGAAAACAGCCATAAAAATGAGTATTAGTGCTAGGCATATATCTGTGCATTTTAGGATAGAATTGTTCCAAAGACATTGGAGAGGAAATACTGATACAAGCCGGTGTCTGGGTTCCATTCCAGAAAGAGGTAAAAAACGTACGGTTTGCTCTGCATTCATAGTTGAATCTTTAAACAATAACTTTTTCGCAAATTTAAAATATTCTTTGTGACTGAACTTTTATTATGCATCAGTAAATTCTCAGATATGACCTAATTTCTATTTGGCAATTCTTTTCATACGTCGTAAAGAAAATAAGGGTTCGGTTTTGGTAGCATTGCACTAGATATTGGTAGGTGCCGGGTTTTATTACTTTTGGACCGAGCTTTTAGTTGCGTTCTAAATACCAGACCTGCTTCCATTGAATATATATCCCATGTTTTATTTCATCGTGGTAAAATGGCAGGTGTACGGGACTTAAATGATGCATGTTTCAAAAATATATCTGCAAGCTCAAGGAAATTGTTGCTGATTTAATATGGTCATCCCTCCTTTAAAAACGTTGGTTTGTATTCACTCCGTTCTAGTCGGTAAACAAACATGGTTGACTGTAACTTGAAAAGGAGCAGACCAACATGTGGATTTTTTCTCATTAACTTGTTGAGCTAGGATGGTTCTATTAACAAGCAAGTTTTGAAAAGTTTCGTATGTGTATTTTTTGTGGGCGCAGGTAAGTCGCCTATGGAAATATTTAGTCTTAAGCTCCTAGTATCAAAGATAGAAATGTCAACAGCACTGTCCTTTTTTAAGTCATTACATACTATTTCCACAAATTTGTAGTTCTATCCAATTCTGTTTTATAAAATGTATCTTCATGGCATGCATTTTGCAACGAATAATGTAGAAATGTGATGGTCGTGCTAATTTAGGTCTAACTGGGTGTATCTGATGTGTTTTTGCCTCTGATCTATGTATTTGGGAGGGGGTGTACCTTAAGCCATGTAAATCATTTTTGCGGATGTGTTTAGAAAGAAGACTTGCAGTAATTGCATTTGCAGAAACACAAAAAAAGAATCTTCTTCATCTGGAATATAAGAGTAAGGTTTCATGGCTCTTGGACAATGTCTCAAACCGATGCAAAATTTAAATTTGTCTCTCCGAAACTGCCCGCTGCAATATCCCGATAAGTGTTTTCATCCGTTATATGTTTTAAAAATAGTATTCATGTCAAAAGGCTGTGAACAGATATATTCAGCTATTTCTCATGGCATTAAGTGGCTCCTGTTTCAACAGGGAATTTCATCCACATTCACTACAGCAGGAAAGTGACCTGTATATTTATTGCCTACAGACACTGGAGGCCGAATACGTTTGTTTAAATAAAAGGCTGGTTTGGAAAACAGGAGACCCTTTGCAAAATATGAGATCCACGATCGTGATAAAAATAGTATTGAGGTGATTCGTTTCCGATAGAACAAGATTTTGTAAACTACTAAAGAAATAAACTGTTAGACGAAAACGTACACTTCAAAAGGGATAAGTGGTCAATTCTGTAAACTCTGGAGTCACATGAAATGACAAGTTACTAGTCTAATAACGTATAT
Organism: Lucinisca nassula; assembly: GCA_963580285.1. NCBI lineage: Eukaryota > Metazoa > Mollusca > Bivalvia > Lucinida > Lucinidae > Lucinisca > Lucinisca nassula. The sequence goes on along the minus strand of OY757012.1, from coordinate 70,483,892 downwards.
ATAACGCATCTTTCATTCTTTGATGTGCAGAGTGATGGAGCATGAAAACGTGACACATACACGGAAAAATATATATGTTAGACACAGATGAGGTTATCTTACGTCCAGTGTGCGGCCCAACAGCGCAGGATGATACACGTACGAATGAAGCATGGAAGAAGCTTGTGATAGGAAAGGTTTTAAAGGATTGATCTCGAGTAATGAATTTTGTAATAAAAAAGAAATGTAATTTTGTAAAATGCATTTGAACAATTTTATTCACAAAATAATACCGGTTAAACGGACTGTTGTTCTGTATGTTGGAGGCATTTACCCAACTGCCACGGAATATAGCCATAAAATGAGTATTGCTGCTATTTAAGCATAATTCTGTGCATTTTAGAATAAAATTGTTCATAATGCATTGGAGAGGAAATACTGATGGAAGCCTGTGTCTGGGTTCCATTCATGAAAGAGGTAAACTTTGCACTTTTCAAAAACATATGGTTTGCTCGGCTTTCATAGTTGAATCTGGAAGCGAAAACTTTTTTGCAAACTTAAAATATTCTTTGTGACTGAACTTTTATTATGCATGAGTAAATTATCATATATGACCTAGATTTCTATTTGGCAATATTTTTGTTACGTCATAAAGGCAAAAATAGGGTTCGGTATTGGTAGCATTGCTCTTGATACTGGGAGATGCCGGAATTTATCACTTCTGGACCGAGAGTTTAGTTGCGTTCTAAATACCAGGCTTGCTTCCACTGAATTCATACCCCATGTTTAAATTCAATAATGAAAATGACAGGTATAAGGGACTTAAATGATGCATGATATATAAATATATCTGCAAGCTCAACGAAAGTATTGTTGATTTTATATGGTCACCCCTCCTTGACAAATGAATACTGAATACATACCCCATGTTTATACTCAATAATGAAAATGACAGGTGTAAGGGTCTTAAATGATGCATGATATATAAACATGGTTGACTGTAACTTGAAAAGGAGCAGATCAACATGTGGATTTTTTCTCATTATCTAGTTTTGGCTAGGATGGTTCTATAATAAAAGCAAGGTTTGAAAACTTTTGTATGTGTAGTTTTTTTCGGCGCAGGTAAGCCACATATTGAAATATTTAGTGTTAAGCTCCCAGTTATCCCAGTATATCAAAGAAAGTTATCCCAGCCACTTTTGGCTCAACAAGTAAAGACCTCTCTGCCTTCCGTGGCGGTAACAGGGCCCATACGTCCCCGACACCACAGCTCCCCCTTGCAGAGTTACTAGGTGACTGGGCCCCTTAAGTTGCTTAGAATGAGAGGGTGGATAGCTCCATCCTAAATGATGCCAGTGATGGAGCCTCGGCTACAATTGTATTCACAAAATAATACCGGTTAAACGGACGATTGTTCTGTATGTTGGTGCCATTTACCCACTGCCACAGAATATAGCCATAAAATGAGTATTGCTGCTATTTAAGCATAATTCTGTGCATTTTAGAATAAAGTTGTTCAAAATGCATTGGAGATGAAATACTGATGGAAGCCTGTGTCTGGGTTCCATTCATGAAAGAGGTAAACTTTGCACTTTTCAAAAACATATGGTTTGCTCGGCTTTCATAGTTGAATCTTGAAGCGAAAAATTTTTCGCAAACTTAAAATATTCTTTGTGACTGAACTTTTATTATGCATGAGTAAATTATCATATATGACCTAAATTTCTATTTGGCAATATTTTGTTACGTTATAAAAAATAAGGGGGTTCGGTTTTGGTAGCATTGCTATTAATACTGGGAGATGCCGGAATTTATCACTTCTGGACCGAGCGTTTAGTTGCATTCTAAATACCAGGCTTGCTTCCACTGAATACATACCCCGTGTTTAATTTCAATAATGAAAATGACAGGTGTAAGGGACTTAAATGATGCATGATATATAAATATATCTGCAAGCTCAAAGAAAGAATTGCTGATTTTATATGGTCACCCCTCCTTGACAAATGTTTTTTTTTTTATATTTACTTCGTTCTAGTCTGTAAACAAACATGGTTGACTGTAACTTGAAAAGGAGTAGATCAACATGTGGATTTTTTTCTCATTATCTTGTTTTGGCTAGGATGGTTCTTTAATAAAAGCAAGGTTTGATAACTTTTGTATGTGTAGTTTTTTTCGGCGCAGGTAGGCCACCTATTGAAAAATTTAGTGTTAAGCTCCCAGTTATCACAGTATATCAAAGAAAGTTATCCCAGCCACTTTTGGCTCAACAAGTAAAGACCTCTCTGCCTTCCGTGGCGGTACCAGGGCCCATACGTCCCCGACAGCACAGCTCCCCCTTGCAGAGTTACTAGGTGACTGGGCCCCTTAAGTTGCTTAGAATGAGAGGGTGGATAGCTCCATCCTAAATGATGCCAGTGATGGAGCCTCATCTACAATTTTATTCACAAAATAATACCGGTTAAACGGACGATTGTTCTGTATGTTGGAGGCATTTACCCAACTGCCACAGAAAATAGCCATAAAATGCGTATTGCTGCTATTTAAGCATAATTCTGTGTATTTTAGAATAAAATTGTTCAAAATGCATTGGAGAGGACATACTGATGGAAGCCTGTGTCTGGGTTCCATTCATGAAAGAGGTAAACTTTGCACTTTTCAAAAACATATGATTTGCTCGGCTTTCATAGTTGAATCTGGAAGCGAAAACTTTTCGCAAACTTAAATTATTCTTTGTGACTGAACTTTTATTATGCATGAGTAAATTACCATATATGACCTAAATTTCTATTTGGCAATATTTTTGTTCAGCATAAAGGAAAAAAAAAGGGTTCGGTATTGGTAGCATTGCTCTTGATACTGGGAGATGCCGGAATTTATCCCTTCTGGACCGAGAGTTGAGTTGCGTTCTTAATACCAGGCTTGCTTCCACTGAATTCATACCCCATGTTTAAATTCAATATTGAAAATGACAGGTGTAAGGGACTTAAATGATGCATGATATATAAATATATCTGCAAGCTCAACGAAAGTATTGTTGATTTTATATGGTCACCCCTGCTTGACAAATGTTTTTTTTTTATTTACTTCGTTCTAGTCTGTAAACAAACATACTTGACTGTAACTTGAAAAGGAGTAGGTCAACATGTGGATTTTTTCTCATCATCTTGTTTTGGCTAGGATGGTTCTATAATAAAGGCAAGGTTTGAAAACTTTTGTATGTGTAGTTTTAATCGGCGCAGGTAGGCCACCTATTGAAAAATTAAGTGTTAAGCTCCCAGTTATCCCAGTATATCAAAGGAAGTTATCCCAGCCACTTTTGGCTCAACAAGTAAAGACCTCTCTGCCTTCCGTGGCGGTACCAATGCCTATACGTCCCCGACAGCACAGCTCCCCCTTGCAGAGTAACTAGGTGACTGAGCCCCTTAAGTTGCTTAGAATGAGAGGGTGGATAGCTCCATCCTAAATGATGCCAGTGATGGAGCCTCAGCTACAATTTTATTCACAAAATAATACCGGTTAAACGGACGATTGTTCTGTATGTTGGAGGCATGTACCCGACTGCCACGGAATATAGCCATAAAATGGGTATTGCTGCTATTTAAGCATAATTCTGTGCATTGTAGAACAAAATTGTTCAAAACGCATTAGAGAGGAAATACTGATGGAAGCCTGTGTCTGTGTTCCAGTCATGAAAGAGGTAAACTTTGCACTTTTCAAAAACATATGGTTTGCTCGGCTTTCATAATGAATCTGGAAGCGAAAACTTTTTCGCAAACTTAAAATATTCTTTGTGACTGAAGTTTTATTATGCATGAGTAAATTATCATATATGACCTAAATATCGATTTGGCAATATTTTTGTTAGGTCATAAAGAAAAAAAAGGGTTCGGTATTGGTAGCATTGCACTTGATACTGGGAGATGCCGGAATTTATCACTTCTTGACCGAGCGTTTAGTTGCGTACTAAATACCAGGCTTGCTTCCACTGAATACATATCCCATGTTTAATTTCAATAATGAAAATGACAGGTGTAAGGGACTTAAATGAAGCATGATATATAAATATATCTGCAAGCTCAACGAAAGTATTGCTGCAAGCTCAACGAAAGTATGGTCGCCCCTCCTTGATTTTTTTTATTTACTTCGTTCTAGTCTTTAAACAAACATGGTTGACTGTAACTTGAAAAGGAGTAAATCAACATGTGTTTTTTTTCTCATTTTCTTGTTTTGGGTAGGATGGTTCTATAATAAAAGCAAGGTTTGAAAACTTTTGTATATGTAGTTTTTTTCGGCGCAGGTAGGTCACCAGATGAAAAATTTAGTGTAAAGCTTCCAGTTATCCCAGTATATCTAAGAAAGTTATCCCAGACACTTTTGGCTCAACAAGTAAAGACCTCTCTGCCTTCCGTGGCGGTACCAGGGCCCATACGTCTCCGATAGCACAGTTCCCCCTTGCAGAGTTACTATGTGACTGGGCCCCTTAAATTGCTTAGAATGAGAGGGTGGATAGCTCCATCCTAAATGATTCCTTTCCACTGAATACATACCCCATGTTTATATTCAACAAGTATAGCTTTTACAAAAAGCTAGGTCTACGCTTAGCACATATTAAATGTGAATCCCAGAAAAGTGTTTTATACAATTAACTGACTCTGGGTATATTCTAATTGCCATCCTGCCGACTGAAGTATAATGTCTAAAAATGCTGTAATATTGTGAAAAAGGAATTTTTCATCTTTAAAAAGGCACATGTATGCTTGTGACATCTTTCAAATTGAATGCTTGAAAACTGGTGGAGAAGTTAGGCTTTATAGAAGACTAATTGAAGATTAAACCTAAAGGTTTACTAACGGCGAGGTATGTTTTTTTAACTCACCAGAGCCGAAGGCTCTTAGTAGCTTATAGGATAGGCAGTGGTCCGTCGTGGCCGAGAGTTTGTAGATGTATATTTTTGTATTAGCCTGTACAATATGACAGCAGATATAGGCTTCCACAAATGTAATACATGTAGCAATTCTGTGCCAGAGCTCTGCGCGCCGGCCTCTTTTTGTGTGAAAGCTTACACTTGCTATTGGATGCTCTTTTCTTCTTGTGAAAGCTTATACTTGTTGTGTTGCATAAGAATGGAAAGGTCAACCTGCATTGTGGGTAACTAATGGCTGTACTTCCGTGTTAAACTCAATCTCTATAATGTCTACGCCCATGGGCGTAGACAATAATGAAAATGACAGGTGTAAGGGACTTAAATGATGCATGATATATAAACATGGTTGACTGTAACTTGAAAAGGAGTAGATCAACATGTGGATTTTTTCTCATTATCTTGTTTTGGCTAGGATGGTTCTATAATAAAACCAAGGTTTGAAAACTTTTGTATGTGTAGTTTTTTTCGGCGCAGGTAGGCCACATATTGAAATATTTAGTGTTAAGCTCCCAGTTATCCCAGTATATCAAAGAAAGTTATCCCAGCCTCTTTTGGCTCAACAAGTAAAGACCTCTCTGCCTTCCGTGGCGGTAACAGGGCCCATACGTCCCCGACAACACAGCTCCCCCTTGCAGAGTTACTAGGTGACTGGGCCCCTTAAGTTGCTTAGAATGAGAGGGTGGATAGCTCCATCCTAAATGATGCCAGTGATGGAGCCTCGGCTACAATTGTATTCACAAAATAATAACGGTTAAACGGACGATTGTCCTGTATGTTGGTGCCATTTACCCAACTGCCACAGAATATAGCCATAAAATGAGTATTGCTGCTATTCAAGCATAATTCTGTGAATTTTAGAATAAAATTGTTCAAAATGCATTGGAGAGGAAATACTGATGGAAGCCTGTGTCTGGGTTCCATTCATGAAAGAGGTAAACTTTGCACTTTTCAAAAACATATGGTTTGCTCGGCTTTCATAGTTGAATCTTGAAGCGAAAACTTTTTCGCAAACTTAAAATATTCTTTGTGACCGAACTTTTATTATGCATGAGTAAATTATCATATATGACCTAAATTTCTATTTGGCAATATTTTGTTACGTTATAAAGAAAAAAAGGGTTCGGTATTGGTAGCATTGCTATTAATACTGGGAGATGCCGGAATTTATCACTTCTGGACCGAGCGTTTAGTTGCATTCTAAATACCAGGCTTGCTTCCACTGAATACATACCCCATGTTTAATTTCAATAATGAAAATGACAGGTGTAAGGGACTTAAATGATGCATGATATATAAATATATCTGCAAGCTCAAATAAAGTATTGCTGATTTTATATGGTCACCCCTCCTTGACAAATGATTTTTTTATTTACTTCGTTATAGTCTGTAAACAAACATGGTTGACTGTAACTTGAAAAGGAGTAGATCAACTTGTGGATTTTATTCTCATTATCTTGTTTTGGCTAGGGTGGTTCTATAATAAAAGCAAGGTTTGATAACTTTTGTATGTGTAGTTTTTTCGGCGCAGGTAGGCCACCTATTGAAAAATTTAGTGTTAAGCTCCAAGTTATCCCAGTATATCAAAGAAAGTTATCCCAGCCACTTTTGGCTCAACAAGTAAAGACCTCTCTGCCTTCCGTGGCGGTTCCAGGGCCCATACGTCCCCGACAGCACAGCTCCCCCTTGCAGAGTTACTAGGTGACTGGGCCCCTTAAGTTGCTTAGAATGAGAGGGTGGATAGCTCCATCCTAAATGATGCCAGTGATGGAGCCTCATCTACAATTTTATTCACAAAATAATACCGGTTAAACGGACGATTGTTCTGTATGTTGGAGGCATTTACCCAACTGCCACAGAAAATAGCCATAAAATGAGTATTGCTGCTATTTAAGCATAATTCTGTGCATTTTAGAATAAAATTGTTCAAAATGCATTGGAGAGGAAATACTGATGGAAGCCTGTGTCTGGGTACCATTCATGAAAGAGGTAAACTTTGCACTTTTCAAAAACATATGGTTTGCTCGGCTTTCATAGTTGAATCTGGAAGCGAAAACTTTTTCGCAAACTTAAAATATTCTTTGTGACTGAACTTTTATTATGCATGAGTAAATTATCATATATGACCTAAATTTCTATTTGGCAATATTTTTGTTACGTCATAAAGAAAAAAAAGGGTTCGGTATTGGTAGCATTGCTCTTGATACTGGGAGATGCCGGAATGTATCACTTCTGGACCGAGCGTTTAGTTGCGTTCTAAATACCAGGCTTGCTTCCACTGAATACATACCCCATGTTTAATTTCAATAATGAAAATGATAAGTGTAAGGGACTTAATTGATGCATGATATATAAATATATCTGCAAGCTCAACGAAAGTATTGCTGATTTTATATGGTCACCCCTCCTTGACAAATGTTTTTTTTTTATTTACTTCGTTCTAGTCTGTAAACAAACATGGTTGACTGTAACTTGAAAAGGAGTAGTCAACATGTGGATTTTTTCTCATTATCTTGTTTTGGCTAGGATGGTTCTATAATAAAGGCAAGGTTTGAAAACTTTTGTATGTGTAGTTTTTTTCGGCGCAGGTGGGCCACCTTTTGAAAAATTTAGTGTTAAGCTCCCAGTTATCCCAGTATATCAAAGAAAGTTATCCCAGCCACTTTTGGCTCAACAAGTAAAGACCTCTCTGCCTTCCGTGGCGGTACCAGGGCCCATACGTCCCCGACAGCACAGCTCCCCCTTGCAGAGTTACTAGGTGACTGGGCCCTTAAGTTGCTTAGAATGACAGGGTGGATAGCTCCATCCTAAATGATGCCAGTGATGGAGCCTCATCTACAATTTTATTCACAAAATAATACCGGTTAAACGGACGATTGTTCTGTATGTTGGAGGCATTTACCCAAATGCCACAGAAAATAGCCATAGAATGAGTATTGCTGCTATTTAAGCATAATTCTGTGCATTTTAGAATAAAATTGTTCAAAATGCATTGGAGAGGAAATACTGATGGAAGCCTGTGTCTGGGTTCCATTCATGAAAGAGGTAAACTTTGCACTTTTCAAAAACATATGGTTTGCTCGGCTTTCATAGTTGAATCTGGAAGCGAAAACTTTTTCGCAAACTTAAAATATTCTTTGTGACTGAACTTTTATCATGCATGAGTAAATTATCATATATGACCTAAATTTCTATTTGGCAATATTTTTGTTACGTAATAAAGAAACAAAGGTTCGGTATTGGTAGTATTGCACTTGATACTGGGAGATGCCGGAATTTATTACTTCTGGACCCAGCGTTTAGTTGCGTTCTAAATACCAGTCTTTGAATCGACTGCCTATTCGAAATTCGCAAAATTGCAGTATGTTTCCTCTGGCTTTCTTTGCCGGATCATTACAGGGTCACTGATGAGGCTTTATTAGCCGAAACTAGGTAGTATAACCCATCTTCTTTCTTATGAATGTTTTCATTGCTCTTAAAGTAACTCATTTTTGATTTTTATTAGCCTTCATTGCAGCTGGTGTTGTGCCGTGTGGCGGCCGTAAAACGTCTCCCCGAACATCAACCATAGTGCAGTTTATATTTTACTTATGGTTCTTTGAGATCAGCGTGAATATTCTGAGATATCAGAAATTAATTATTGGTTTAGACTCATATTCTAGATAGGTTTTAAATTATTTGGACCGCATTTTGATTTATACCAGTCTTTGAATTGACTGCCTACTCGAAATTCGCAAAATTGCAGTATGTTTCCTCTGGCTTTCTTTGCCGGATCATTACAGGGTCACTGGTGAGGCTTTATTAGCCGAAACTACGTAGTATGACCCATCTTCTTTCTTATGAATGTTTTCATTGCTCTTAAAGGAACTCATCTTTGATTTTTATTTGCCTCCACTGAACACATACCCCATGTTTAATTTCAATAATGAAAATGACAGGTGTAAGGAAATCTTCCACTGACCGTTCCAAGGCGGCTCTTCTGTGGCGATTTATTTATGTTGTTGTTTGTTACTTACTGTGTGTATCACTTGTGTCTTTTAATTTTGGATGGCTATATGGCCATTTTGTGGGAAAGTAACTGTCCATATGGCCTTCCTTTGTTTAGGTTTCCATTATGGTCTGGTCGCTTAATGTTTGTATTTCTTTCCCTTTGGTGTCTTTTATGGATGGAGTAAGTTAATTGTATCAATTCCTGATCTTTGTTTTACTTCTACTTTAAATGATGCATGATATATAAATATATCTGCAAGCTCAACGAAAGTATTACTGATTTTATATGGACACCCCTCCTTGAAAAATGTTTTTTATTTACATCGTTCTAGTCTGTAAACAAACATGGTTGACTGTAACTTTAAAATGAGTAGATCAACATGTGGATTTTTTTCTCATTATCTTGTTTTGGCTAGGATGGTTCTATAATAAAAGCAAGGTTTGAAAACTTTTCATGTGTAGTTTTTTTCGGCGCAGGTAGGTCACCTTTTGAAAAAATTTAGTGTTAAGCAGGGCCCATACGTCCCCGACAGCACAGCTCCCCCTTGCAGAGTTACTAGGTGACCAGGCCCCTAAACTTGCTTAGAATGAGAGGGTGGATAGTTCCATCCTAAATGATGCCAGTGATGGAGCCTCAGCTACAGAAGCTGGTACAGAATTGCACAAAGGTACGGTACGAGGGAAAAAGGTAAACTTAAAAGAATCAGATGATGTTGAAAACTGTCTGACTTTCCTGGAGTATGCATCTCTGGTCTTGCTTTGACTGGGGTCAAGTAATCAGCGGCAGGTATATCAACAAGGTCCTGAACCACTTTGTACGGTAGGGTGACTGAGTCTTTGACCGTCTGGTTTCCAGGGGTTTCTACTGTAGGTGATCGAGCATGGATGATACTTTTGGACCGAGCGTTTAGTTGCGTTCTAAATACCAGACGTGTTTCCATTGGATATGTATTCCATGTTTTATTTCAATGTGAGAAAATGACAGGTGAAAGGGATTAATATAATGCATGTTTATAAATATATCTGCAAGCTCAAAGAAATAATTCCTGATTTTATAAGGTCACCCCTCCTTGAAAAATGTGGTTTTTATTTTTTTCTAGTCGGTAAACAAACATGGTTGACTGTAACTTGAAAAGGAGCAGTTCAATATGTGGATTTTTTCTCATTAACTTGTTGGGCTAGGAAGGTTCTATAAAAAAAGCAAGGATTGAAAAGTTTTGTACGTGTAGTTTTTGTGGGCGGGGTAAGTCGCCTATAGAAATATTTAGTGTTAAGCCCCCAGTAACGAAGATAGAAATGTCAGCAGCACTGTCCTTTTTTCAGTCATTACATACTATTTTCACAAATTTGTAGTTCTATCCTATTCTGATTTATAAAATGTAACTTCATGGCATGCACTTTGCAATGGATAATGTAGAAATGCGATGGTAGTGCGAGTTAAGGTCTAACTGGGTGTATTTGATAAGTTTGTGCCTTCGATCTATGTTCTTGGGAGGGGGTGTACCTTAAAGCCATATAAATTATTTTTTATTGATGTGTTTAGAAAGAAGACGTGCAGTAATTGCATTTGCAGAAACACAAGAAATACAAGAAAGAATCTACTTCATCTGGAATATAAGAGTAAGGTTTCATGGCTGTAGGACAATGACTACAAGCAAAGCAAAACTTCAAATTTGTCTCTCCGAAACAGCCCGCTGCACTATCCCGATAAGTTTTCACATCCGTAATATGTTTTTATTATTGTATTCATGTCAAAAGGCTGTGAACAGATATATTCAGCTATTTCTCATGGCATTAATTGGCTCCTGTTTCAACAGGGAATTTTATCCCCATTCACTGCAGCAGGAAAATGACCTGTATATTTATTCCCTACAGACAAGGGAGGCCGAAAACGTTTGTTTAAATAAAAGGCTGGTTCGGAAAACAGGAGATCCTTTGCAAAATATGAGATCCACGATCGGGATACAAAATAGTATTGAGGTGATTCGTTTCCGGAAGAACAATATTTTATAAACTACTAAAGAAATAAACTGTTAGACGATAACGTACACTTCGAAAAATTAAGAAGTGGTCAATTCTGTAAACTCTGGAGTCACATGAAATAACAAGTTACTAGTCAAATAACGTATATATAATGCATCTTTAATTCTTTGATGTGCAGAGTGATGGAGCATGAAAACGTGACACATACACGGTACAAATATTTATGTTAGACACAGATGAGATTATCTTACGTCCAGTGTGGGGCCCAACAGCGCAGGATGATACACGTACAAATGTTGTATAGTAGTAAGTTGTGATAGGAAAGGTTTTAAAGGATAGATCTCGAGTAATGAATTTTGCAATAAAAAAGAAACGTAATCTTGCAAAATGCTTTTGAACAGTTTTATTCACAAAATAATACCGGTTGAAAGGACGATTGTTCTGTATGTTGGAGGCATTTACCAAACTGCCACAGAAAATAGCCATAAAATGAGTATTGCTGCTATTTAAGCATAATTATGTGCATTTTAGAATAAAATTGTTCAAAATGCATTGGAGAGGAAATACTGATGGAAGCCTGTGTCTGGGTTCCATTCATAAGAGAGATAAACTTTGCACTTTGCAGAGTTACTAGGTGACTAGGACCCTTAACTTGCTTAGAATGAGAGGGTGGATAGCTCCATCCTAAATGATGCCAGTGATGGAGCCTCAGCTACAGAAGCTGGTACAGAATTCCACAAAGGTACGGTACGAGGGAAAAAGCTAAACTTTTAAGAATCAGATGATGTTGAAAACTGTCTGAACTTCCTGGAGTGTGTCGCTCTGGTCATTGCTGTGACTGGGGTCAAGTAATCAGCGGCAGGTATATCAACAAGGTCCTGAACCACTTTGTAAAGTAGGGTGAGCTGAGTCTTTGACCGTCTGGGTTCCTACTGTAGGTGATCGAGCATGGATGATACTTTTGGACCGAGCGTTTGTTGCGTTCTGAATACCAGACTTGTTTCCACTGGATATGTATTCCATGTTTTATTTCAATGTGAGAAAATGACAGGTGAAAGGGATTAATATAATGCATGTTTTATAAATATATCTGCAAGCCCAAAGAAATTATTTCTCATTTTATATGGTCCACCCTCCTTGAAAAATGTGGTTTTTATTTACTTCTAGTCGGTAAACAAACATGGTTGACTGTAACTTGAAAAGGAGCTGATCAATATGTGGACTTTTTTCTCATTAACTTGTTGGGCTAGGAGGGTTCTTAAAAAAAGCAAGGTTTGAAAAGTTTTGCATTTGCAGTTTTTGTGGGCGCAGGTAAGTCGCCTATGGAAATATTTAGTGTTAAGCGCCCAGTAACGAAGATAGAAATGTCAGCAGCACTGTCCATTTTCAGTCATTACATACTTTTACCACAAATTTGAAGTTCTATCCAATTCAGTTTTATAAAATGTATCTTCATGGCATGCGTTTTGCAATTGATAATATAGAAATGTGATGGGAGTGCGAGTTTAGGTCTAACTGGGTGTATTTGATAAGTTTTTGCCTTTGCTCTATGTTCTTGGGAGGGGGTTGTATCTAAAGCCATGTCAATTATTTTTATTGATGTGTTTAGAAAGAAGACGGGCAGTTATTGCATTTGCAGAAACACAAGAAATACAAGAAAGAATCTACTTCATCTGGAATATAAGAGTAAGGTTTCATGCACTAGGACAATGTCGCAAACCAAAGCAAAACTTCAAACCTGTCTCTCCGAAACAGCCCGCTGCACTATCCCGATAAGTTTTCTCATCCGTAATATGTTTTAATTATTGAATTCATATCAAAAGGCTGTGAACAGATATATTCAGCTATTTCTCATGGAATTAAGTGGCTCCTGTTTCAACAGGGAATTTCATCCCCATTCACTGCAGCAGGAAAGTGACCTGTATATTTATTGCCTACAAACACTGAAGGCCGAAAACGTTTGTTTAAATAAAAGGCTGGTTTGGAAAACAGGAGACCCTTTGCAAAATATGAGATCCACGATCGTGATAAAAATAGTATTGAGGTGATTCGTTTCCGATAGATCAAGATTTTATAAACTACTAAAGAAATAAACTGTTAGACGAAAACGTACACTTCAAAAGGGATAAGTAGTCAATTCTGTAAACTCTGGAGTCACATGAAATGACAAGTTACTAGTCTAATAACGTATATATAACGCATCTTTCATTCTTTGATGTGCAAAGTGATGGAGCATGAAAACGTGACACATACACGGTACAAATATATATGTTAGACACAGATGAGGTTATCTTACGTCCAGTGTGCGGCCCAACAGCGCAGGATGATACACGTACGAATGAAGCATGGTAGAAGCTTGTGATAGGAAAGGTTTTAACGGATTGATCTCGAGTAATGAATTTTGTAATAAAAAAGAAATGTAATTTTGTAAAATGCATTTGAACAATTTTATTCACAAAATAATACCGGTTAAATGGACTATTGTTCTGTATGTTGGAGGCATTTACCCAACTGCCATAGAAAATAGCCATAAAATGTGTATTGCTGCTATTTAAGCATAATTCTGTGCATTTTAGAATAAAATTGTTCAAAATGCATTGGAGAGGAAATACTGATGGAAGCGTGTGTCTGGGTTCCATTCATAAAAGAGGTAAACTTTGCACTTTTCAAAAACATATGGTTTGCTCGGCTTTCATAGTTGAATCTGGAAGCGAAAACTTTTTCGCAAACTTAAAATATTCTTTGTGACTGAACTTTTATTATGCATGAGTAAATTATCATATATGACCTAAATTTCTATTTGGCAATATTTTTGTTACGTCATAAAGGAAAAAACGGGTTCGGTATTGGTAGCATTGCTCTTGATACTGGGAGATGCCGGAATTTATCACTTCTGGACCGAGAGTTTAGTTGCGTACTAAATACCAGGATTGCTTCCACTGAATTCATACCCCATGTTTAAATTCAATAATGAAAATGACAGGTGTAAGGGACTTGAATGATGCATGATATATAAATATATCTGCAAGCTCAACGAAAGTATTGTTGATTTTATATGGTCACCCCTGCTTGACAAATGTTTTTTTTTATTTACTTCGTTCTAGTCTGTAAACAAACATACTTGACTGTAACTTGAAAAGGAGTAGATCAACATGTGGATTTTTCTCATTATCTTGTTTTGGCTAGGATGGTTCTATAATAAAAGCAAGGTTTGAAAACTTTTGTATGTGTAGTTTTTTTTTCGGCGCAGGTAGGCCACCTATTGAAAAATTTAGTGTTAAGCTCCCAGTTATCCCAGTATATCAAAGGAAGTTATCCCAGACACTTTTGGCTCAACAAGTAAAGACCTCTCTGCCTTCCGTGGCGGTACCAGGGCCCATACGTCCCCGACAGCACAGCTCACCCTTGCAGAGTTACTAGGTGACTGAGCCCCTTAAGTTGCTTAGAATGAGAGGGTGGATAGCTCCATCCTAAATGATGCCAGTGATGGAGCCTCAGCTACAATTTTATTCACAAAATAATACCGGTTAAACGGACGGTTGTTCTGTATGTTGGAGGCATGTACCCGACTGCCACGGAATATAGCCATAAAATGAGTATTGCTGCTATTTAAGCATAATTCTGTGCATTGTAGAACAAAATTGTTCCAAACGCATTAGAGAGGAATACTGATGGAAGCCTGTGTCTGTGTTCCATTCATGAAAGAGGTTAACTTTGCACTTTTCAAAAACATATGGTTTGCTCGGCTTTCATAATGAATCTGGAAGCGAAAACTTTTTGGCAAACTTAAAATATTCTTTGTGACTGAACTTTTATTATGCATGAGTAAATTATCATATATGACCTAAATTTCTATTTTGCAATATTTTTGTTAGGTCATAAAGAAAAAAAGGGTTCGGTATTGGTAGCATTGCACTTGATACTGGGAGATGCCGGAATTTATCACTTCTTGACCGAGCGTTTATTTGCGTACTAAATACCAGGCTTGCTTCTACTGAATGCATATCCCATGTTTAATTTCAATAATGAAAATGACAGGTGTAAGGGACTTAAATGATGCATGATATATAAATATATCTGCAAGCTCAACGAAAGTATTGCTGATTTTATATGGTCTCCTCTCCTTGATTTTTTTTTAATTACTTCGTTCTAGTCTGTAAACAAACATGGTTGACTGTAACTTGAAAAGGAGTAAATCAACATGTGTTTTTTTCTCATTATCTTGTTTTGGCTAGGATGGTTCTATAATAAAAGCAAGGTTTGAAAACTTTTGTATGTGTAGTTTTTTTTTCGGCGCAGGTAGGCCACCTATTGAAAAATTTAGTGTAAAGCTTCCAGTTATCCCAGTATATCTAAGAAAGTTATCCCAGACACTTTTGGCTCAACAAGTAAAGACCTCTCTGCCTTCCGTGGCGGTACCAGGGCCCATACGTCCCCGATAGCACAGTTCCCCCTTGCAGAGTTACTAGGTGACTGGGCCCCTTAATAGCTTAGAATGAGAGGGTGGATAGCTCCATCATAAATGATTCCTTTCCACTGAATACATACCCCATGTTTATATTCAATAATGAAAATGACAGGTGTAAGGGACTTAAATGATGCATGATATATAAACATGGTTGACTGTAACTTGAAAAGGAGTAGATCAACATGAGGATTTTTTCTCATTATTTTGTTTTGGCTAGGATGGTTCTATAATAAAAGCAAGGTTTGAAAACTTTTGTATGTGTAGTTTTTTTCGGCGCAGGTAGGCCACATATTGAAATATTCAGTGTTAAGCTCCCAGTTATCCCAGTATATCAAAGAAAGTTATCCCAACCACTTTTGGCTCAACAAGTAAAGACCTCTCTGCCTTCCGTGGCGGTAACAGGGCCCATACGTCCCCGACAGCACAGCTCCCCCTTGCAGAGTTACTAGGTGACTGGGCCCCTTAAGTTGCTTAGAATGAGAGGGTGGATAGCTCCATCCTAAATGATGCCAGTGATGGAGCCTCGGCTACAATTGTATTCACAAAATAATACCGGTTAAACGGACGATTGTTCTGTATGTTGGGGCCATTTACCCAACTGCCACAGAATATAGCCATAAAATGAGTATTGCTGCTATTTAAGCATAATTCTGTGCATTTTAGAATAAAATTGTTCAAAATGCATTGGGGAGGAAACACTGATGGAAGCCTGTGTCTGGGTTCCATTCATGAAAGAGGTAAACTTTGCACTTTTCAAAAACATATGGTTTGCTCGGCTTTCATAGTTGAATCTTGAAGCGAAAACTTTTTCGCACACTTAAAATATTCTTTGTGACTGAACGTTTATAATGCATGAGTAAATTATCATATATGACCTAAATTTCTATTTGGCAATATTTTGTTACGTTATAAAGAAAAAAAAGGGTTCGGTATTGGTAGCATTGCTATTAATACTGGGAGATGCCGGAATTTATCACTTCTGGACCGAGCGTTTAGTTGCATTCTAAATACCAGGCTTGCTTCCACTGAATACATACCCCATGTTTAATTTCAATAATGAAAATGACAGGTGTAAGGGACTTAAATGATGCATGATATATAAATATATCTGCAAGCTCAACGAAAGTATTGCTGATTTTATATGGTCACCCCTCCTTGACAAATGTTTTTTTTTATTTACTTCGTTCTAGTCTGTAAACAAACATGGTTGACTGTAACTTGAAAAGGAGTAGATCAACATGTGGATTTTTTTCTCATTATCTTGTTTTGGCTAGGATGGTTCTATAATAAAAGCAAGGTTTGATAACTTTTGTATGTGTAGTTTTTTTCGGCGCAGGTAGGCCACCTATTGAAAAATTTAGTGTTAAGCTCCCAGTTATCCCAGTACATCAAAGAAAGTTATCCCAGCCACTTTTGGCTCAACAAGTAAAGACCTCTCTGCCTTCCGTGGCGGTACTAGGGCCCATACGTCCCCGACAGCACAGCTCCCCCTTGCAGAGTTACTAGGTGAATGGGCCCCTTAAGTTGCTTAGAATGAGAGAGAATGACCTAAATTTCTATTTGGCAATATTTTTGTTAAGTCATAAAGAAAAAAAGGGTTCGGTATTGGTAGCATTGCACTTGATACTGGGAGATGCCGGAATTTATCACTTCTTGACCGAGCGTTTATTTGCGTACTAAATACCAGGCTTGCTTCTACTGAATACATATCCCATGTTTAATTTCAATAATGAAAATGACAGGTGTAAGGGACTTAAATGATGCATGATATATAAATATATCTGCAAGCTCAATGAAAGTATTGCTGATTTTATATGGTCACCCCTCCTTGACAAATGTTTTTTTTTTATTTACTTCGTTCTAGTCTGTAAACAAACATGGTTGACTGTAACTTGAAAAGGAGTAATCAACATGTGGATTTTTTTCCCATTATCTTGTTTTGGCTAGGATGGTTCTATAATAAAGGCAAGGTTTGAAAACTTTTGTATGTGTAGTTTTTTTCGGCGCAGGTGGGCCACCTTTTGAAAAATTTAGTGTTAAGCTCCCAGTTATCCCAGTATATCAAAGAAAGTTATCCCAGCCACTTTTGGCTCAACAAGTAAAGACCTCTCTGCCTTCCGTGGCGGTACCAGGGCCCATACGTCCCCGACAGCACAGCTCCCCCTTGCAGAGTTACTGGGTCCCTTAAGTTGCTTAGAATGAGAGGGTGGATAGCTCCATCCTAAATGATGCCAGTGATGGAGCCTCATCTACAATTTTATTCACAAAATAATACTGGTTAAACGGACAATTGTTCTGTATGTTGGAGGCATTTACCCAAATGCCACAGAAAATAGCCATAAAATGAGTATTGCTGCTATTTAAGCATAATTATGTGCATTTTAGAAAAAAAATTGTTCAAAATGCATTGGAGAGGAAATACTGATGGAAGCCTGTGTCTGGGTTCCATTCATGAAAGAGGTTAACTTTGCACTTTTCAAAAACATATGGTTTGCTCGGCTTTCATAGTTGAATCTGGAAGCGAAAACTTTTTCGCAAACTTAAAATATTCTTTGTGACTGAACTTTTATCATGCAATCATATTATCATATATGACCTAAATTTCTATTTGGCAATATTTTGTTACGTCATAAAGAAAAAAAGGGTTCGGTATTGGTAGCATTGCTCTTAGTACTGGATGATGCCGGAATTTATCGCTTCTGGACCGAGCGTTTAGTTGCGTTCTAAATACCAGGCTTGCTTCCACTGAATACATACCCCATGTTTAATTTCAATAATGAAAATGACATATGTAAGGAACTTAAATAATGCATCATATATAAATATATCTGCAAGCTCAACGAAAGTATTTAGGGGTAGCCCCTATGTGCCCATGGCGCCCGGTTACCTTAAAAAACATCTGTCAGTCAGACGAAAGTATTGCTGATTTTATATGGTGACCCATCCTTGAAAAATGTTTTTTTTTTATTTACTTCGTTCTAGTCTGTAAACAAACATGGTTGACTGTAACTTGAAAAGGAGTAGGTCAACATGTGGATTTTTTTTCTCATTATCTTGTTTTGGCTAGGATGGTCCTATAATTTAAAGCAAGGTTTGAAAACTTTTGTATGTGTAGTTTTTTTCGGCGCAGGTAGGCCACCTATTGAAAAATTCAGTGTAAAGCTCCCAGTTATCCCAGTATATCAGCTCCCCCTTGCAGAGTCACTAGGTGACTGGGTCCCTTAACTTGCTTAGAATGAGAGGGTCGATAACTCCATCCAAAATGATGCCAGTGATGGAACCTCAGTTACAGAAGCTGGTACAGAATTCCACAAAGGTACGGTACGAGGAAAAAAGGTAACTTTAAAAGAATCAGATGATCTTGAAACCTGTCTGAACTTCCTGGGTGTGTCCTTACTGTGACTGGGGTCAAGTAATCAGCGGCAGGTATATCAACAAGGTCCTGAACCACTTTGTACAGTAGGATGAGCTGAGTCTTTGACCGTCTGGTTTCCAGGGGTTCCTACTGTAGGTGATCGAGCATGGATGATACTTTTGGACCAAGCGTTTAGTTGCGTTCTAAATACCAGACTTGTTTCCACTGGATATGTATTCCATGCTATATTTCAATGTGTGAAAATGACAGGTGAAAGGGACTAATATAATGCATGTTTTATAAATATATTTGCAAGCTCAAAGAAATTATTTCTGATTTTATATGGTCACCCCTCCTTGAAAAATGTTGTTTTTATTTACTTCTAGTCGGTAAACAAACATGGTTGACTGTAACTTGAAAAGGAGCAGATCAATATGTGGATTGTTTTCTCATTAACTTGTTGGGTTAGGAAGGTTCTATAAAAAAACAAGGTTTGAAAAACTTTGCATGTGTAGTTTTTTTGGGCGCAGGTAAGTCGCCTATGGAAATATTTAGTGTTAAGCGCCCAGTAACGAAGATAGAAATGTCAGCAGCACTGTCCTTTTTTTCAGTCATTACATACTATTTCCACACATTTGTAGTTCTATCCAATTCTGTTTTATAAAATGTATCTTCATGGCATGCACTTTGCAATGGATAATGTAGAAATGTGATGGTAGTGCGAGTTTAGGTCTAACTGGGTGTATTTGATAATTTTTGCCTTTGAACAATGTTCTTGGGAGGGGGTGTACCTTAAAGCCATATAAATTATTTTTATTGATGTGTTTTGAAAGAAGACGTGCAGTAATTGCATATGCAGAAACACAAGAAACACAAGAAAGAATCTACTTCATCTGGAATATAAGAGTAAGGTTTCATGGCTGTAGGACAATGTCTAAAACCAAAGCAAAACTTCAAATTTGTCTCTCCGAAACTGCCCGCTGCACTATCCCGATAAGTTTTCTCATCCGTAATATGTTTTTATTATTGTATTCATATCAAAAGGCTGTGAATAGATATATTCAGATATTTCTCATGGCATTAAGTGGCTCCTGTTTCAACAGGGAATTTCATCCCCATTCACTGCAGCAGGAAAGTGACCTATATATGTATTGCCTACAGACACGGGAGGCCGAAAACGTTTGTTTAAATAAAAGGCTGGTTTGGAAAACAGGAGACCCTTTGCAAAATATTAGATCCACGGTCGTGATAAAAAATAGTATTGAGGTGATTCGTTTCCGAAAGAACAAGGTTTTATAAACTACTAAAGAAATAAACTGTTAGACGAAAACGTACACTTCAAAAAGTGATAAGTGGTCAATTCTGTAAACTCTGGAGTCACATGAAATGGCAAGCTACTAGTCTTATAACGTATATATAATGCTTCTTTCATGATTTGATTTGCAGAGTGATGGAGCATGAAAACGTGACACATACACGGTACAAATATATATGTTAGACACAGATGAGGTTATCTTACGTCCAATGTGCGGCCCAACAGCGCAAGATGATACACGTACAAATGAAGCATGGTAGGAGCTTGTGATAGGAAAGGTTTTAAAGGATAGATCTCGAGTAAAGGGATCGGTATTGGTAGCATTGCTCACAGTACTGGAAGATGCCGGAATTTATCACTTCTGGACCGAGCATTTAGTTGCGTTCTAAATACCAGGCTTGCTTCCACTGAATACATACCCCATGTTCAATTTCAATAATGAAAATGACAGGTGTAAGGGACTTAAATAATGCATAATATATAAATATATCTGCAAGCTCAACGAAAGTGTTTGACTGTAACTTGAAAAGGAGTAGATCAACATGTGGATTTTTTTATCATTATCTTGTTTTGGCTAGGATGGTTCTATAATAAAAACAAGGTTTGAAAACTTTTGTATGTGTAGTTTTTTTCGGCGCAGGTAGGCCACCTATCGCAAAAATTTAGTGTTAAGCTCCCAGTTATCCCAGTATATCATAGAAAGTAATCCCAGCCACTTTTGGCTCAACAAGTAAAGACCTCTCTGCCTTCCATGGCTGTACCAGGGTCCATACGTCCCCGACAGCACAGCTCCCCCTTGCAGAGTTACTAGGTGACTGGGCCCCTTAAGTTGCTTAGAATGAGAGGGTGTATAGCTCCATCCTAAATGATGCCAGTGATGGAGCCTCAGCTACAATTTTATTCACAAAATAAAACCGGTTAAAAGGACGATTGTTCTGTATGTTAGAGGCATTTACCCAACTGCCACATAAAATAGCGATAAAATGAGTATTGCTGCTATTTAAGCATAATTCTGTGCATTTTAGAATAAAATTGTTCAAAATGCATTGGAGAGGAAATACTGATGGAAGCCTGTGTCTGGGTTCCATTCATGAAAGAGGTAAACTTTGCACTTTTCAAAAACATATGATTTGCTCGGCTTTCATAGTTGAATCTGGAAGCGAAAACGTTTTCGCAAACTTAAAATATTCTTTGTGACTGAACTTTTATTATGCATGAGTAAATTATCATATATGACCTAAATTTCTATTTGGCATATTTTTGTTACGTCATAAAGAAAAACAGGGTTCGGCATTGGTAGCATTGCTCTTGATACTGGGAGATGCCGGAATTTATCACTTCTGGACCGAGCGTTTAGTTGCGTTCTAAATACCAGCTCATTTTTGAATTTTATTTGCTTCCACTGAATACATACCCCATGTTTAATTTCAATACTGAAAAAGACTGGTGTAAAGGACTTAAATGATGCATGATATATAAATATATCTGCAAGCTCAACGAAAGTATTGCTGATTTTATATGGTCACCTCTCCTTGACAAATGTTTTTTTTTATTAACTTCGTTCTAGTCTGTAAACAAACATGGTTGACTGTAACTTGAAAAGGGGTAGATCAACATGTGGATTTTTTCACATTATCTTGTTTTGGCTAGGATGGTTCTATAATAAAAGCAAGGTTTAAAAACGTTTGTGTGTGTAGTATTTTTCGGCGCAGGTAGGCCACCTATTAAAATATTTAGTGTTAAGCTCCCAGTTATCCCAGTATATCAAAGAAAGTTATCCCAGCCACTTTTGGCTCAACAAGTAAAGACCTCTCTGCCTTCCGTGGCGGTACCAGGGCCCATACGTCCCCGACAGCACAGCCCCCCCTTGCAGAGTTACTAGGTGACTGGGCCCGTTAAGTTGCTTAGAATGAGAGGGTGGATAGCTCCAACCTAAATGATGCCAGTGATGGAGCCTCAGCTACAATTGTATTCACAAAATAATACCGGTTAAACGGACGATTGTTCTGTATGTTGGAGGCATTTACCCAACTGCCACAGAATATAGCCATAAAATGAGTATTGCTGCTATTTAAGCATAATTCTGTGCATTTTAGAATAAAATTGTTCAAAATGCATTGGAGAGGAAAAACTGATGGACGCCTGTGTCTGGGTTCCATTCATGAAAGAGGTAAACTTAGCATTTTTCAAAAACATATGGTTTGCTCGGCTTTCATATTTGAATCTGGAAGCGAAAACTTTTTCGCAAACTTAAAATATTCTTTGTGACTGAACTTTTATTATGCATGAGTAAATTATCATATATGACCTAAATTTCTATTTGGCAATATTTTTGTTACGTCATAAAGAAAAAAAAAAGGTTCGGTATTGGTAGCATTGCACTTGATACTGGGAGATGCCGGAATTTACCACTTCTGGACCGAGCGTTTAGTTGCGTCCTAAATACCAGACTTGCTTCCACTGAATACATACCCCATGTTTAATTTCAATAATGAAAATGACATGTGTAAGGGACTTAAATGATGCATGATATACAAATATATCTGCAAGCTCAACGAAAGTATTGCTGATTTTATATTGTCACCCCTCCTTGACAAATGGTTTTTTATTTACTTCGTTCTAGTCTGTAAACAAACATGGTTGACTGTAACTTGAAAAGTAGTAGATCGACATGTGGATTTTTTTCTCATCTTGTTTTGGCTAGGATGGTTCTATAATAAAAGCAAGGTTTGAAAACTTTTGTATGTGTAGTTTTTTTCGGCGCAGGTAGGCCACCTATTAAAAAATTTAGTGTTAAGCTCCCAGTTATCCCAGTATATCAAAGAAAGTTATCCCAGCCTATTTTGGCTAAACAAGTAAAGACCTCTCTGCCTTCCGCCGCGGTACCAGGGCCCATACGTCCCCGACAGCACAGCCCCCCCCCCCTTTGCAGAGTTGCTAGGTGACTGGGCCCCTTAAGTTGCTTAGACTGAGAGGGTGGATAGCTCCATCCTAAATGATGCCAGTGATGGAGCCTCATCTACAATTTTATTCACAAAATAATACCGGTTAAACGGGCGATTGTTCTGTATGTTGGAGGCATTTACCTCACTGCCACAGAAAATAGCCATAAAATGAGTATTGCTGCTATTTAAGCATAATTCTGTGCATTTTAGAATAAAATTGTTCAAAATGCATTGGAGAGGAAATACTGATGGAAGCCTGTGTCTGGGTTCCATTCATGAAAGAGGTAAACTTTGCACTTTTCAAAAACATATGGTTTGCTCGGCTTTCATAGTTGAATCTGGAAGCGAAAACTTTTTCGCAAACTTAAAATATTCTTTGTGACTGAACTTTTATTATGCATGAGTAAATTATCATATATGACCTAAATTTCTATTTGGCAATATTTTTGTTACGTCATAAAGAAAAATAAGGTTCGGTATTGGTAGCATTACTCTTGATACTGGAAGATGCCGGGATTTATCACTTCTGGACCGAGCGTTTAGTTGCGTTCTAAATACCAGGCTTGCTTCCACTAAATACATACCCCATGTTTAATTTCAATAATGAAAATGACAGGTGTAAGGGACTTAAATAATGAATCATATATAAATATATATGCAAGCTCAACGAAAGTATTGCTGATTTTATATCGTCACCCCTCCTTGACAAATGCTTTTTTTTATTTTCTTCGTTCTAGTCTGTAAACAAACATGTTTGACTGTAACTAGAAAAGGAGTAGTTCAACATGTGGATTGTTTTCTCATTATCTTGTTTTGGCTAGGATGGTTCTATAATAAAAACAAGGTTTGAAAACTTTTGTATGTGTAGTTTTTTTTCGGCGCAGGTAGGCCACCTATTGAAAAATTTAGTGTTAAGCTCCCAGTTATCCCAGTATATCAAAGAAAGTTATCCCAGCCACTTTTGGCTCAACAAGTAAAGACCTCTCTGCCTTCCGTGGCGGTACCAGGGCCCATACGTCCCCGACAGCACAGCTCCCCCTTGCAGAGTTACTAGGTGACTGGGCCCCTTAAGCTGCTTAGAATGAGAGGATGTATAGCTCCATCCTAAATGATGCCAGTGATGGAGCATCAGCTACAGTTTTATTCACAAAATAATACCGGTTAAACGGACGATTGTTCTGTATGTTGGAGGCATTTACCCAACTGCCACAGAATATAGCCATAAAATGAGTATTGCTGCTATTTAAGCATAATTCTGTGCATTTTAGAATAAAATTGTTCAAAATGCATTGGAGAGGAAAAACTGATGGACGCCTGTGTCTGGGTTCCATTCATGAAAGAGGTAAACTTTGCATTTTTCAAAAACATATGGTTTGCTCGGCTTTCATAGTTGAATCTGGAAGCGAAAACTTTTTCGCAAACTTAAAATATTCTTTGTGACTGAACTTTTATTATGCATGAGTAAATTATCATATATGACCTAAATTTCTATTTGGCAATATTTTTGTTACGTCATAAAGAAAAAAAAAAAGGTTCGGTATTGGTAGCATTGCACTTGATACTGGGAGATGCCGGAATTTACCACTTCTGGACCGAGCGTTTAGTTGCGTCCTAAATACCAGACTTGCTTCCACTGAATACATACCCCATGTTTAATTTCAATAATGAAAATGACATGTGTAAGGGACTTAAATGATGCATGATATACAAATATATCTGCAAGCTCAACGAAAGTATTGTTGATTTTATATTGTCACCCCTCCTTGACAAATGGTTTTTTATTTACTTCGTTCTAGTCTGTAAACAAACATGGTTGACTGTAACTTGAAAAGTAGTAGATCGACATGTGGATTTTTTTCTCATCTTGTTTTGGCTAGGATGGTTCTATAATAAAAGCAAGGTTTGAACACTTTTGTATGTGTAGTTTTTTTCGGCGCAGGTAGGCCACCTATTAAAAAATTTAGTGTTAAGCTCCCAGTTATCCCAGTATATCAAAGAAAGTTATCCCAGCCTATTTTGGCTCAACAAGTAAAGACCTCTCTGCCTTCCGCCGCGGTACCAGGGCCCATACGTCCCCGACAGCACAGCCCCCCACCCCTTGCAGAGTTGCTAGGTGACTGGGCCCCTTAAGTTGCTTAGTATGAGAGGGTGGATAGCTACATCCTAAATGATGCCAGTGATGGAGCCTCATCTACAATTTTATTCACAAAATAATACCGGTTAAACGGACGATTGTTCTGTATGTTGGAGGCATTTACCCAACTGCCACAGAAAATAGCCATAAAATGAGTATTGCTGCTATTTAAGCATAATTCTGTGCATTTTAGAATAAAATTGTTCAAAATGCATTGGAGAGGAAATACTGATGGAAGCCTGTGTCTGGGTTCCATTCATGAAAGAGGTAAACTTTGCACTTTTCAAAAACATATGGTTTGCTCGGCTTTCATAGTTGAATCTGGAAGCGAAAACTTTTTCGCAAACTTAAAATATTCTTTGTGACTGAACTTTTATTATGCATGAGTAAATTATCATATATGACCTAAATTTCTATTTGGCAATATTTTTGTTACGTCATAAAGAAAAATAAGGTTCGGTATTGGTAGCATTACTCTTGATACTGGAAGATGCCGGGATTTATCACTTCTGGACCGAGCGTTTAGTTGCGTTCTAAATACCAGGCTTGCTTCCACTAAATACATACCCCATGTTTAATTTCAATAATGAAAATGACAGGTGTAAGGGACTTAAATAATGAATCATATATAAATATATCTGCAAGCTCAACGAAAGTATTGCTGATTTTATATCGTCACCCCTCCTTGACAAATGCTTTTTTTTTATTTACTTCGTTCTAGTCTGTAAACAAACATGTTTGACTGTAACTAGAAAAGGAGTAGTTCAACATGTGGATTGTTTTCTCATTATCTTGTTTTGGCTAGGATGGTTCTATAATAAAAACAAGGTTTGAAAACTTTTGTATGTGTAGTTTTTTTCGGCGCAGGTAGGCCACCTATTGAAAAATTTAGTGTTAAGCTCCCAGTTATCCCAGTATATCAAAGAAAGTTATCCCAGCCACTTTTGGCTCAACAAGTAAAGACCTCTCTGCCTTCCGTGGCGGTACCAGGGCCCATACGTCCCCGACAGCACAGCTCCCCCTTGCAGAGTTACTAGGTGACTGGGCCCCTTAAGCTGCTTAGAATGAGAGGATGTATAGCTCCATCCTAAATGATGCCAGTGATGGAGCATCAGCTACAGTTTTATTCACAAAATAATACCGGTTAAACGGACGATTGTTCTGTATGTTGGAGGCATTTACCCAACTGCCACAGAATATAGCCATAAAATGAGTATTGCTGCTATTTAAGCATAATTCTGTGCATTTTAGAATAAAATTGTTCAAAATGCATTTGAGAGGAAAAACTGATGGACGCCTGTGTCTGGGTTCCATTCATGAAAGAGGTAAACTTTGCATTTTTCAAAAACATATGGTTTGCCCGGCTTTCGTAGTTGACTCTGGAAGCGAAAACTTTTTCGCAAACTTAAAATATTCTTTGTGACTGAACTTTTATTATGCATGAGTAAATTATCATATATGACCGAAATTTCTATTTGGCAATATTTTTGTTACGTCATAAAGAAAAAAAAGGTTCGGTATTGGTAGCATTGCACTTGATACTGGGATATGCCGGAATTTACCACTTCTGGACCGAGGGTTTAGTTGCGTCCTAAATACCAGACTTGCTTCCACTGAATACATACCCCATGTTTAATTTCAATAATGAAAATGACATGTGTAAGGGACTTAAATGATGCATGATATACAAATATATCTGCAAGCTCAACGAAAGTATTGCTGATTTTATATTGTCACCCCTCCTTGACAAATGGTTTTTTATTTACTTCGTTCTAGTCTGTAAACAAACATGGTTGACTGTAACTTGAAAAGTAGTAGATCGACATGTGGATTTTTTTCTCATCTTGTTTTGGCTAGGATGGTTCTATAATAAAAGCAAGGTTTGAAAACTTTTGTATGTGTAGTTTTTTTCGGCGCAGGTAGGCCACCTATTAAAAAATTTAGTGTTAAGCTCCCAGTTATCCCAGTATATCAAAGAAAGTTATCCCAGCCTATTTTGGCTCAACAAGTAAAGACCTCTCTGCCTTCCGCCGCGGTACCAGGGCCCATACGTCCCCGACAGCACAGCCCCCCCCCTTGCAGAGTTGCTAGGTGACTGGGCCCCTTAAGTTGCTTAGTATGAGAGGGTGGATAGCTACATCCTAAATGATGCCAGTGATGGAGCCTCATCTACAATTTTATTCACAAAATAATACCGGTTAAACGGACGATTGTTCTGTATGTTGGAGGCATTTACCCAACTGCCACAGAAAATAGCCATAAAATGAGTATTGCTGCTATTTAAGCATAATTCTGTGCATTTTAGAATAAAATTGTTCAAAATGCATTGGAGAGGAAATACTGATGGAAGCCTGTGTCTGGGTTCCATTCATGAAAGAGGTAAACTTTGCACTTTTCAAAAACATATGGTTTGCTCGGCTTTCATAGTTGAATCTGGAAGCGAAAACGTTTTCGCAAACTTAAAATATTCTTTGTGACTGAACTTTTATTATGTATGAGTAAATTATCATATATGACCTAAATTTCTATTTGGCAATATTTTTGTTACGACATAAAGAAATAAAAAGGTTCGGTATTGGTAGCATTGCTCTTGATACTGGGAGATGCCGGAATTTATCACTTCTGGACCGAGCGTTTAGTTGCGTTCTAAATACCAGGCTTGCTTCCACTGAATAAATACCCCATGTTTAATTTCAATAATGAAAATGACAGGTGTAAGGGACTTAAATGATGCATGATATATAAATATATCTGCAAGCTCAACGAAAGTATTGCTGATTTTATATGGTCACCCTTCCTTGACAAATGTTTTTTATTTACTTCGTTCTAGTCTGTAAACAAACATGGTTGACTGTAACTTGAAAAGGAGTAGATCAACATGTGGATTTTTTTCTCATTATCTTGTTTTGGCTAGGATGGTTCTATAATAAAACAAGGTTTTAAAACTTTTGTATGTGTAGTTTTTTTCGGCGCAGGTAGGCCACCTATCAAAAAATTTAGTGTTAAGCTCCCAGTTATCCCAGTATATCAAAGAAAGTTATCCCAGCCACTTTTGGCTCAACAAGTAAATACCTCTCTGCCTTCCGCCGCGGTACCAGGGCCCATACGTCCCCGACAGCACAGCTCCCCCTTGCAGAGTTACTAGGTGACTGGGCCCCTTAAGTTGCTTAGAATGAGAGGGTGGATAGCTCCATCCTAAATTATGCCAGTGATGGAGCCTTGTCTACAATTTTATTCACAAAATAATACCGGTTAAACGGACGATTGTTCTGTATGTTGGAGGCATTTACCCAACTGCCAAAGAAAATAGCCATAAATTGAGTATTGCTGCTATTTAAGCATAATTATGTGCATTTTAGAATCAAATTGTTCAAAATTGATTGGAGAGGAAATACTGATGGAAGCCTGTGTCTGGGTTCCATTCATGAAAGAGGTAAACTTTGCACTTTTCAAAAACATATGGTTTGCTCGGCTTTCATAGTTGAATCTGGAAGCAAAAACTTTTTCGCAAACTTAAAATATTCTTTGTGACTAAACTTTTATTATGCATGAGTAAATTATCATATATGACTTAAATTTCTATTTGGTAATATTTTTGTTACGTCATAAAGAAAAAAAGGGTTCGGTATTGGTAGCATTGCACTTGATACTGGGAGATGCCGGAATTTATCACTTCTGGACCGAGCGTTTAGTTGCGTTCTAAATACCAGGCTTGCTTCCACTGAATACATACCCCATGTTTAATTTCAATAATGAAAATGACAGGTGTAAGGGACTTAAATGATGTATGATATATAAATATATCTGCAAGCTCAACGAAAGTATTGCTGATTTTATATCGTCACCCCTCCTTGAAAATGTTTTTTATTTACTTCGTTCTAGTCTGTAAACATACATGGTTGAGTGTAACTTGAAAAGCAGTAGATCAACATGTGGATTTTTTTTTCTCATTATCTTGCCTTGGCTGGGATGGTTCTATAATAAAAGCAAGGTTTGAAAACTTTTGTATGTGTAGTTTTTTCGGCGCAGGTAGGTCACCTATTGAAAAATTTAGTGTTAAGCTCCCAGTTATCCCAGTTTATCTAAGAAAGTTATCCCAGCCATTTTTGGCGAAACAAGTAAAGACCTCTCTGCCTTCCGTGGCGGTACCAGGGCCCATACGTCCCCGACAGCACAGCTCCCCCTTGCAGATTCACTAGGTGACTGGGCCCCTTAACTTGCTTAGAATGAGAGGGTGAATAGCTCCATCCTAAATGATGCCAGTGATGGAACCTCAGCTACAGAAGCTGGTATAGAATTCCACAAAGGTACGATACGAGGGAAAAAGGTAAACTTAAAAGAATCAGATGATGTTGAAAACTGTTTGAACTTCCGGGGGTGTGTAGCTCTGGTCCTTACTGTGACTGGGGTCAAGTAATCAGCGGCAGGTATATCAACAAGGTCCTGAACCACTTTGTAAAGTAGGGTGAGCTGAGTCTTTGACTGTCTTGTTTCCAGGGGTTCCTATTGTAGGTGATCGAGCATGGATGATACTTTTGGACCGAGCGTTTAGTTGCGTTCTAAATATCAGGCTTGTTTCCACTGGATATGTATTCCATGTTATATTTCAATGTGAGAAAATGACAGGTGAAAGGGACTAATATAATGCATGTTTTATAAATATATCTGCAAGCTCAAAGAAATTATTTCTGATTTTATATGGTCACCCCTCCTTGGAAAATGTTGTTTTTATTTACTTCTAGTCGGTAAACAAACATGGTTGACTGTAACTTGAAAAGGAGCAAATCAATATGTGGATTGTTTTCTCATTAACTTGTTGGGCTAGGAAGGTTCTATAAAAAAGAAAGGTTTGAAAAACTTTGCATGTGTAGTTTTTGTGGGCGCAGGTAAGTCGCCTATGGAAATATTTAGTGTTAAGCACCCAGTAACGAAGATAGAAATGTCAGCAGCACTGTCCTTTTTCAGACATTACATACTATTTCCACACATTTGTAGTTCTATCCAATTCTGTTTTATAAAATGTATCTTCATAGCATGCACTTTGCAATGGATAATGTAGAAATGTGATGGTAGTGCGAGTTTAGGTCTAACTGGGTGTATTTGATAAGTTTTTGCCTTTGATCTATGTTCTTGGGAGGGGGGTGTACCTTAAAGCCATGTAAATTATTTTTTATTGATCTGTTTAGAAAGAAGACGGGCAGTAATTGCATTTGCAGAAACACAAGAAATACAAGAAAAAATCTACTTTAACTGGAATATAAGAGTAAGGTTTCATGGCACTAGGACAATGTCGCAAACCAAAGCAAAACTTCAAATTTGTCTCTCCGAAACAGCCCGCTGCAATATCCCGATAAGTTTTCTCATCCGTAATATGTTTTAATTATTGTATTCATGTCAAAAGGCTGTGAACAGATATATTCAGCTATTTCTCATGGCATTAAGTGGCTCCTGTTTCAACAGGGAATTTCATCCACATTCACTACAGCAGGAAAGTGACCTGTATATTTATTGCCTACAGACACGGGAGGCCGACAACGTTTGTTTAAATAAAAGGTTGGTTTGGAAACAGGAGATCCTTTGCAAAATATCAGATCCAGGATCGTGATAAAAAATAGTATTGAGGTGATTCGTTTCCGAAAGAACAAGATTTTATAAACTACTAAAGGAATAAACTGTTAGATGAAAACGTAAACTTCAAAACTAGGTGATAAGTGTCCAATTCTGTTAACACTGCAGTCACATGAAATGACAAGTTACTAGTCTAATAACGTGTATATATGCATCTTTAATTCTTTGATGTGCAGCGTGATAGAGCATGAAAAAGTGACACATACACAGTACAAATATATATGTTAGACACAGATGAGGTTATCTTCCGTCCAGTGTGCGGCCTACCAGCGCATGATGATAGTAGTAACTTGTGTTAGGAAAGGTTTTAAAGGGTAGATCTCGAGTAATGAATTTTGTAATACAAAAGAGATGTGATTTTGTTTGATACATCTGAACAAATTTATTCACAAAATAATACCGGTTGAACGGACGATTGTTCTGTATGTTGGAGGCTTTTACCCAACAGCCACAGAAAATAGCCATAAAAATGAGTATTGGTGCTATTTAAGCATAATTCTGTGCAGTTAAGGATAAAATTGTTCCAAATGCCTTGAAGAGGAAATACTGGTGCAAGCCGGTGTCTGGGTTCCATTCCAGAGAGGTAAACTTTGCACTTTTCAAAAACATATGGTTTGCTCGGCTTTCATAGTTTAATCTGGAAGCGATAACTTTTTCGCAAACTTAAAATATTCTTTGTGACTGAACTTGTATTTTGCATGAGTAAATATATGACCTTAATTTCTGTTTGGCAATTCTTTAAATACGGCATAATGAAAAAAAAAGGGTTCGGTATTGGTAGACTGCACTTGATACTGGGAGGTGTCGGGTGTCGGGTGTCGGGTTTTATCACTTTTGGACCGAGCGTTTAGTCGCGTTCTAAATACCAGACTTGCTACCATTGGATACATATGCCATGTTTTATTTCAATGTAAGAAAATGACAGGTGTAAGGGACTAAAATGATGCATGTTTTATAAATATATCTGCATGCTCAAATATATTATTACTGATTTAGTGTTGTCATCCCCTCCTTGACTGTAACTTGAAAAGGAGCAGATCAACATGTGGGTTTTTTTCTCATTAACTTGTTTGGCTAGGGTGGTTCTATACACAATCAAGGTTTGAAAAGTTTTGTATGTGTAGTTTTTGTGGGCGCAGGTAAGTCGCATATGGAAATATTTAATGGTAAGCTCCCAGTAACAAAGATAGAAATGTCAGCAGCACTGTCATGTTTTCAGTCAATACATACTATTTCCACACATTAATAGTTCTATCCAATTCTGTTTCATAAAATATATCTTCATGGGATGCATTTTGCAATGGATAATGTAATAATATGATGGTAGTGCGAATTTAGGTCTAACTGGGTGTATTTGATGAGTTTTTACCTCTGATCTATGTTCTTGGGAGGGAGAGGGTGTACCTTAAAGCCATGTATATTAATTTTCATTGATGTGTTTAGAAAGAAGATTTGCAGTAATTGCATTTGCAGAAACACAAGAAACACAAAAAAGAATCTACTTCATCTGGAATATAAGAGTAAGGTATCATGGCTCTAGGACAATGTTTCAAACCAAAGCAAAACTTAAAACGCGTCTCTCCGAAACAGCCTGCTGCAATATCCCGATAAGTTTTCTCATCCGTTATATGTTAAATTACTGTATTTCATGTCCAAAGGTTGTGAAAAGATATATTCAGCTATTTCTCATGGCATTACGTGGCTCCTGTTTCCCCATTCACTGCAGTAGGAAAGTGACCTGCATAGTTATTCACTTTTGGACCGAACTTTAAGTTGCGTTCTAAATACCAGACCTGCTTCCATTGGATATATATCCCATGTTTTATTACAATGTAACAAAATTACAGGTGTAAGGGACTAAAATGATGCATGTTTTTCAAAATATATCTGCAAGCCTATAGAAATTGTTGCTGATTTAATATGGTCACCCTCCTTTAAAAAATGTTGGTTTGTATTTACACCGTTCTATTCTGTAAACAAACATGGTTGGCATTAACTTGAAAAGAAGCAGATCAACATGTTAATTTTTTCTCAATAACTTATTGGGCTAGGCTCGTTCTATAAACAAGCGAGGTTTGAAAAGTTTTGTTTGTGTAGAATTTGTGGGCGCAGGTAAGTCGCCTATGGAAATATTAATTGTTAAGCTCCCAATAGCAAACGTAAAAATGTCAACAGCACTGTCCTGTTTTCAGTCATTATACTATTTCCACACATGTGTAGTTCTATCCAAGTCTGTTTCGTAAAATGTATCTTCATGGCATGTATTTTGCCATGGACATTGCAAAAAAATGTGATGGTAGTGCGAATTTAGGTATAACTGGGTGTATTCTATGAGCTTTTGATCTAAGTTCTTTGCAGGGGGGGGGGGAGTTACTTAAAGCCATTCAAATAATTTTTATTGATATGTTTAGAAAGAAGACTTGCAGTAATTCTATTTGCAGAAACACAAGAAAGAATCTACTTCATCTGGAATATAAGAGTAAGGTTTCATGGCACTAGGACTATGTCACAAACCAAAGCAAATCTTAAAAATTGTCTCTCCGAAACAGCCCACTGAAATATCCCGATAAGTTTTCTCATCCGTTATGTTCTAATTTATTGTATTCATGTCAGAAGGATGTGGACATATATATATATATTCAGCTATATCTCATGGCATTAAGTGTCTCGTATTTCAACATGGAATTTCATCACCATTCACTAAGAAGGAAGGTGATCTGTATATTTTATTCCCTACAGACAAGGAAGGCCAAAAACTTTTGTTTAAATAAAAGATTGGTTTGGAAAACAGGAGATCTCTTGCAAAATAGGAGATCCACGATTGTGATAAAGAATTAGAATTGAGGTGATTCGTTTCCGAAAGAACAAGATTTTATAACCTACTAAAGAAATAAACTGTTAGATGATAACGTACACTTCAAAACTGAGTGATAAGTGTCCAACTCTGCAAACTCTGGAGTCACATGAAATTACAAGTTACTAGTCTAATAACGTATATATAATGCATCTTTCCTTCTTTGATGTGCAGAGTGATAGAGCATGAAAAAGTGACACATACGCAGTACAAACACATATGTTAGACACAGATGAGTTTATCTTCCGTCCAGTGTGCGGCCCACACGCGCAGGATGATACACGTACAAATGTAGCATGATACACGTACAAATCTTCGACTCCCGCCGGGGTCGGCAACATTCTTTCGTGGTGATTGATCATGAAATCTTTTTTACGGTCATTCTCTTCCTTCCGCTGATTCAAGACGGGCAGTTGTCAGTTTCAGGCAGAAGAATGTGCACTGTACTGGTTAACTGCTTACGTATAAGCCTGCCCAGGAAAGTGTTGATAGGTAAACTGACCGGCTCAAAAATGACCTAAATAGTGTTGACTGGGCCGTTAAACTTCAATACAAACAAACAAACACGTATAAATCTAGCATGGTAGTAACACGAGATAGGAAAGGTTTAAAAGGATAGATATCGTGTAACGAATTTTGTAATGAAAAAAAAATGTAATTTTGAAAGATACATTTGAACAAATTTATTGACAAAATAATACCGGATGAACGGACTATTGTTCTGTATGTTGGAGGAAGTATGAGGGTCACTGATGAGGCCTAATTGGCCGAAACCAGCTAGTCTGGCCCAGAAACATGTACACTTCATATTTTCCAGTTCTGTGGTGTATTCCTTGCTTCCAAAGGATAAACCTTTTATAGAACATATTTTACCCAACCGCCACTGAAAACAGCCATAAAAATGAGTATTTGTGCTAGGCATATATCTGTGCATTTTAGGATAGAATTGTTCCAAAGACATTGGAGAGAAAATACTGATACAAGCCGGTGTCTGGGTTCCATTCCAGAAAGAGGTAAAAAACGTACGGTTTGCTCTGCATTCATAGTTGAATCTTTAAACAATAACTTTTTCGCAAATTTAAAATATTCTTTGTGACTGAACTTTTATTATGCATCAGTAAATTCTCAGATATGACCTAATTTCTATTTGGCAATTCTTTTCATACGTCGTAAAGAAAATTAGGGTTCGGTTTTGGTAGCATTGCACTAGATATTGGTAGGTGCCGGGTTTTATCACTTTTGGACCGAGCTTTTAGTTGTGTTCTAAATACCAGACCTGCTTCCATTGAATATATATCCCATGTTTTATTTCATCGTGGTAAAATGGCAGGTGTACGGGACTTAAATGATGCATGTTTCAAAAATATATCTGCAAGCTCAAAGAAATTGTTGCTGATTTGATATGGTCATCCCTCCTTTAAAAACGTTGGTTTGTATTCACTCCGTTCTAGTCGGTAAACAAATATGGTTGACTGTAACTTGAAAAGGAGCAGTCCAACATGTGGATTTTTTCTCATTAACTTGTTGAGCTAGGATGGTTCTATTAACAAGCAAGTTTTGAAAAGTTTCGTATGTGTATTTTTTGTGGGCGCAGGTAAGTCGCCTATGGAAATATTTAGTCTTAAGCTCCTAGTATCAAAGATAGAAATGTCAACAGCACTGTCCTTTTTTCAGTCATTACATACTATTTCCACAAATTTGTAGTTCTATCCAATTCTGTTTTATAAAATGTATCTTCATGGCATGCATTTTGCAACGAATAATGTAGAAATGTGATGGTCGTGCTAATTTAGGTCTAACTGGGTGTATCTGATGTGTTTTTGCCTCTGATCAATGTATTTGGGAGGGGGTGTACCTTAAGCCATGTAAATTATTTCTGCGGATGTGTTTAGAAAGAAGACTTGCAGTAATTGCATTTGCAGAAACACAAGAAAAGAATCTTCTTCATCTGGAATATAAGAGTAAGGTTTCATGGCTCTTGGACAATGTCTCAAACCGATGCAAAATTTAAATTTGTCTCTCCGAAACTGCCCGCTGCAATATCCCGATAAGTGTTTTCATCCGTTATATGTTTTAAAAATGGTATTCATGTCAAAAACGTTGTGAACAGATATATTCAGCTACTTCTCATCGCATTAAGTGGCTCCTGTTTCATCAGGGAATTTCATCCCCATTCACTACAGCAGGAAAGTGAACTGTATATTTAGTCCCTACAGATACGGGAGCCCGAAAACGTTTGTTTAAATAAAAGGTTGGTTTGGAAAACAGGAAGTCCTTTGCAAAATATGAGATCCACGCTCGTGATAAAAAATAGTATTGAGGTGATTCGTTTCTGATGGAACCAGATTTTATAATCTACTAAAGAAATAAACTGTTAGATGATAACGTACACTTTAAGACTAAGTGTTAAGTGTCCAATTCTGTAAACTCTGGAGTCACATGAAAT
Organism: Lucinisca nassula; assembly: GCA_963580285.1. Taxonomy (NCBI): domain Eukaryota; kingdom Metazoa; phylum Mollusca; class Bivalvia; order Lucinida; family Lucinidae; genus Lucinisca; species Lucinisca nassula. The sequence continues at coordinate 70,447,874 of OY757012.1, read as the reverse complement.
GACAAGTTACTGGTCTAATAACGTATATATAACGCATATTTCATTCTTTGATGTGCAGAGTGATGGAGCATGAAACAGTGACACATACACATTACAAATATATATGTTAGACACAGATGAGGTTATCTTTCGTCCAGAGTGCGGCCCACCAGCGCAGGATGATACACGTACAAATGTAGCATGGTAGAAACTTAAGATAGGAACTGTTTAAAAGGATAGATCTTGCGTAATGAATTTTGTAATAAAACAGAAATGTAATTTTGTAAAATGAATTTGAACAGATTTATTCACAAAATAATACCGGTTGAACAGACGGTGGTTCTGTTTGTTGGAGGGCTTTACCCAACTGCCACAGAAAATAGCCATAAAAATGTGAACTGGTGCTATTTGAGCATAATTTGGTGCATTTTAGGATAGAATTATGTCAAATGCATTCAAGAGGAAATACTGATGCAAGCCAGGGTCTGGGTTCCATTCATGAAAGAGGTAAACTTTGCACATTTCAAAAAACATATGGTTTTCTTGGCTTACATAGTTGAATCTGGAAGCGATAACTTTTACGCATAGTTAAAATATTCTTTGTGACTGAACTTTTATTATGCATGATTAAATTATTATGTATGACCTAAATTTCTATTTGGCAATTATAATATTACGTCAAAAAGAAAAAAAAAAACAGGTTCGGTATTGGTAGCATTGCACTTGATACTGGGAGATGCCGGATTTTATCACTTTTGTACCGAGCGTTTAGTCGCGTTCTAAATACCAGACTTGCTTCAACTGTATACATACCCCATGTTTTATTTCAATAATGAAAATGACAGGCAATATTGCTGATTTTATATGGTCACCCCTCCTTGGAAATAGTTTTTCTTTTATTTACTTCCTTCTAGTCTGTAAACAAACATGGTTGACTGTAACTTGAAAAGGAGTACATCAACGTGTGGAGTTTTTCTCATTAAATTGTTCGGCTAGGATGGTTCTATAACAAAAGCAATGTTTGAAAAGTTTTGTATATGTAGTTTTTGTGGGTGCAGGTTGGTCACCTATTGAAAAATTTAGTGTTAAGCTCCCAGTTACAAAGATTGAAATGTCAGCATCACTGTCCTTTTTTCAGTCAATACATACTATTTCCACACATTTGTAGTTCTATCCAATTCTGTTTTATAAAATGTATCTTCATGGCATGCATTGGCAATGGATAATGTAGAAATGTGATGGTAGTGCGAATTTAGGTCTAACTGGGTGTATTTGATGAGTTTTTGCATCTGATCTATGCTCTTGGGAAGGGGGTGTACCTTAAAGTCATGTAATTTATTTTTTATTGATGTGTTCCGAAAGAAGACTTGCAATAATTATATTTGCAGAAACACAAGAAACACAAGAAAGAATCTACTTCGTCTGGAATATAAGGGTAAGGTTTCATGGCTGTAGTACAATGTCTCAAACCAAAGCAAAACTTAAAAGTTGTCTCTCCCAAACAGCCTGCTGCAATATCCCGATAAGTTTTCTCATCCGTTATATGTTTTAATTATTGTAATAATGTCAAAAGGTTGTGAACGGATAAATTCAGCTATTTCTCATGGCATTAAGTGACACCTGTTTCAACAGGGAAATTCATCCCCACTCCCTACAGACACGGGAGGCCGAAAACGTTTGTTTAAATAAAAGGTTGGTTTGGAAAAAAAGTTACTAGTCTAATAACGTATATATAATGCAGTTTTTCATTCTTTGGTGTGCATAGTGATAGAGCATGTCAAAGTGACACATACACAGTACAAATATTTATTTTAGACACAGATGAGGTTATCATTCGTCCAGTGTGCGGCCCACCAGCGCAGGATTACACAAGTACAAATGTAGCATGGTAGTAACTTGTGATAGGAAATGTGTTAAAGGATAGATCTCGCGTAATGAATTTTGTAATAAAAAGAAATGTGATTTTGTAAGATGCATTTGAACAAATTTATTCACAAAATAATACCGGTTGAACGGACGATTGTTCTGTATGTTGGAGGCTTTTACTTAACTTTTACTAATGCTGTGCATTTTAGGATAAAACTGTTACAAATGCCTTGGAGAGGAAATACTGGTGCAAGCCGGTGTCTGGGTTCCATTCAAGAAAGAGGTAAACTTTGCACTTTTCACAAACATATGGTTTGCTCGGCTTTCATAGTTGAATCTGGAAGCGATAACTTTTTCGAAAATTAAAATTTCATATGTGACTGAACTTTTATTATGCATGAGTAAATTATCATATATAATTTAAATTTCTATTTGGTAATTCTTTTAATACGTCATAAAGAAAAAAATGTTCGGTATTGCTAGCATTGCACTTGATACTGGGAGGTGCCGGGTTATATCACTTTTGGACCGAGCGTGTAGTTGCGTTCTAAATACCAGAGTTGCTTCTATTTGATATATATCCCATGTTTTATTTCAATGTGACAAAATGACAGGTGTAGGGACTAAAATGGTGCATGTTTTATAAATATATCTGCAAGCTCAAAGATATTATTGCTGATTTTATGTGGTCATCCTTCCTTGAAAAATGTTGTTTTTTATTTACTTCGTTGTAGTCGGTAAACAATCATGGTTGACTGTAACTTGAAAAGGAGCAGATCAACATATGGATTTCTTACTCATTAACTTGTTGGGCTAGGATGGTTCTATAAACATGCAAGGTTTGAAATGTTTTGTATGTGTTGATTTTGTGGGCGCAGGTAATTCGCCTATGGAAATATTTAATGTTGAGCTCCCAGTAACAAAGATAAAATGTCAGCAGCACTGTCCTGTTTTCAGTCATTACATACAATTCCACACATTTATAGTTCTATCCAATTCTGTTTCATAAAATGAACATTCATGGCATGCGTTTTGCAATGGATAATGTAACAATATGATGGTTGCGAATTTAGGTCTAACTGGGTGTATTTTATGAGTTTTTGCCTCTGATCTATGTTCTTGGGAGGGAGGGGCTGTACCTTATTGCCATGTAAATTAAATTTCATTGATGTGTTCAGAAAGAAGACTTGCAGTAATTGCAGTTGCCGAAACACAAGAAACACAAGAAAGAATCTACTTCATCTGGAATATAAGGGTAAGGTTTCATGGCTCTAGGACAATGTCTCAAACCAAAGCAAACTTAAAACTCGTCTCTCCGAAACAGCCCGCTGGAATATCCCGATAAGTTTTCTCATCCATCATATGTTTCAATTTTTGTATTCATGTCAAAAGGACAGATATATACCGCTATTTCTTATGGCATTTGTGGCTCCTGTTCCAACAGGGAATTTCATCCCCATTCACTAGGGAAGGAACGTGACCTGTATATTTTATTCCCTACAGGCACGAGAAGCGAATACGTTTGTTTAAATAAAAGGTTGGTTTGGAAAACAGTAGATCCTTTGCAAAATATGAGATCCACGATTGTGATAAAACTAGACTATCAAGTGAGCATATGCTCACTAATACCCCCGGCCAAAGCCATCGGTAACTTTCTGGCAATTCAAAGCCATCAAGTTTGACAAAAACCTATTATGAACACAGAATTAATCTTGCAAAAGTAAGGAGAATACCATTACATCTAAATAACTCACCTGATAACTAATGAGATCTTGAACAGATGTTTTTCAAAGGGCAATAACTCTTGAAAGGAGCATAATCCGGACGAGAAAAAAAATATGTGTCGGCTAATTTTCCATGAGGAATCCATATATGAAATTTCAAAACCCTAGCATACACGGTTCTAAAGTTATGCTATGCATCACTTTTACCATACAGTACAATGGCACAAATTACCAAAATGACAAAGGGCCATAACTCACAAAGTATTTTTCGGAATTTTGTCAAAAGTTAATCAGTTCATCTACTCATCACCACCAATCTATTCACCAACTTTCAAGGCTCTAGCTCCAATAGTTTTTGAGATATCTTGCTGACAAAATTTTATAAAAAAAAATATAACAAAGGGGAATAACTCTAAAGAACCTGGCCCCACAGCCCCAATTTTCTTTCCCACAATACAACTAGTTATGCATGTTGTTTGTACCAAATTTCAAGTTTCTAGGTACAGTAGTTCCTGAGAAATCTTTGACACAAAATTTAAGGTAACTCACAAAATACACATCTCAGTAGCAAATATAACAAAGGGGAATAACTCTAAAGAACCTGGCCCCACAGCCCCAATTTTCTTTCCCACAATACAACTAGTTATGCATGTTGCTTGTACCAAATTTCAAGTTTCTAGGTACAGTAGATCTTGAGAAATCTTTGACACAAAATTTAAGGTAAGTCACAAAATGCACATCTCAGTAGCAAATATAACAAAGGGGAATAACTCTAAAGAACCTGGCCCCACAGCCCCAATTTTCTTTCCCACAATACAACTAGTTATGCATGTTGTTTGTACCAAATTTCAAGTTTCTAGGTATAGTAGTTCCTGAGAAATCTTTGACACAAAAAAAAGTTTACACACACACACACACACAGAAAAGACGAAAACTATATACCCCCATGGCATACTCCGTATGCCGGGGGTATAAATAGTATTGAGGGGATTCGTTTCCGAAAGAACAAGATTTTATAAACTACTAAAGAAAGAAACTGTTAGATGATAACGTACACTTCAAAACTTAGTGATAATTATACAATTCCGTTAACTCTGGAGTCACATGAAATGAAGTTACAAATCTAATAACCTATATGAAATGCATGTTTCATTCTGTGATGTGCAGAGTAATGGAGCATGAAAACGAGACACATACACAGAACAAACACAAATGTTAGACACAGATGAGGTTATATTCCGTCCAGTGTGCGCCAACCAGCACAGGGTGATACACGTACAAATGTTGCATGGAAGTAACATGATATAGGAAAGGTTTAAAATGGTATGTAATTTTGTAAGATGCATTTGAACAAATTTATTTACAAAATAATACCGGTTGAACGGACGATTGTTCTGTATGTTGGAGGCTTTTACCCAACTGCAATAGAAAATAGCCATAAAATGAGTATTGGCTATTTAAGGATAGATTTGTTCCAAAGACAGTGGAGAGGAAATACTGATGCAAGCCGGTGTTTTTGGTTCCATTCCAGAAAGACGTAAACTTTGCACTTTTCGAAAACATTTGGTTTGCTCAGCATTCATAGTTGAATCTGAAAGCGATAACTTTTCGCAAACTTCAAAGATTCTTTGTGACTAAACTTTTATTATGCATGCGTAAATTATCAGATATGACCTGAATTTCTATTTGGCATTTTTTTTGTACGTCATTTAGAAAATAAGGGTTCAGTATTGGTAGACTCGGTTGGTGCCTGATGCTCTGTCTCTGGTCGGGCTCATCGGAGTCTAACTGTTGGTTTTCTTTTGCTCCAGCATTTCAGTGGTTTCTTGCTGTCGAGTCCTCACCGTTGTCTCACCTCTGTGGTTCTTTGATTTTTGTGTTCACGGAGATGTTGCACTGATGAGTTAGGAGGCCTTCATGCGGACTGAACAAATTATTTGTCTAAATCGCGGCGGAAGTAAGGGCGAGGATTGTGGCCACGTAAAATCAATTTAAGCCCCCCAGTGGAAATCTTCCACTGACCGTTCCAAGGCGGCTCTTCTGTGGCGATTTATTTATGTTGTTGTTTGTTACTTACTGTGTGTATCACTTGTGTCTTTTGGTTTTGGATGGCCATATGGCCATTTTGTGGGAAAGTAACTGTCCTTATGGCCTTCCTTTGTTTAGGTTTCCATTATGGTCTGGTCGCTTAATGTTTGTATTTCTTTCCCTTTGGTGTCTTTTATGGATGGAGTAAGTTAATTGTATCAATTCCTGATCTTTGTTTTACTTCTACTTTGCACTAGATATTGGGAGGTGCCGGGTTTTATCACTTTTGGACCGAGCTTTTAGCTGCGTTCTAAATACCAGACCTGCTTCCATTGGATATATACCCAATGTTATATTTCAATGTAAGAAAATGACAGGTGTAAGGGACTAAAATGATACATTTTTTATAAATATATCTGCAAGCCCATAGAAACTGTTGCTGATTTTATATGGTCCCCCTCCTTTAACAATTTTGGTTTGCATTTACTCTGTTCTATTCGGTAAACAAACATGGTTGACTGTAACTTGAAAAGGAGCAGATCAACATGTGGATTTTTTCTCAGTAACTTGTTGGGCTAGGATGGTTCTATAAACATGCAAGGTTTAAAAAGTTTTGTTTGTGTATGCGCAGTTAAGTCCCCTATAGTAATATTTATTGTTAAGCACCCAATAGCAAAGGTAGAAATGTAAACCGCACTGTCCTGTTTTCAGTCATTACATACTATTTCCACACATTTGTAGTTCTATCCAATTCTGTTCTATTGATTGATTGATTGATTTGAGGTTTAAAGTCCCCGTCAACACTGTTAAGGTAATTTTGGAGACGTTGCTTCCAATTTTGTGGGACTTTTCCCCGATATTGATATGAAATGACATTTCGAGCCCTGTCGTTCAATGAAACCAATAGTGTTTATTAGCATGGACGGTCCGCCTCACACCCCGGTTCCTAGACAGGCTTAGCTCCTCTAAGCGGTTTAGTGGAAAGTAACTGTCCTTATGGCCTTCCTTTGTTTAGGTTTCCATTATGGCCTGGTTGTGTTTCTTTCCCTTTGGTGTCTTTGATGGGTGGAGTAAGTTAAGTGTATCGATTCCTGATCTTTGTTTTACTCCCAGTGGAAATCTTTCACTGACCGTTCCAAGGCGGCTCTTCTGTGGCGGTTTATTTATGTTGTTGTTTGTTACTTACTTGTGTCTTTTAATTTTGGATGGCCATATGGCCATTTTGTGGGAAAGTAACTGTCCTTATGGCCTTCCTTTGTTTAGGTTTCCATTATGGTCTGGTCGCTTAATGTTTGTATTTCTTTCCCTTTGGTGTCTTTTATGGGTGGAGTAAGTTAATTGTATCAATTCCTGATCTTTGTCTTACTTCTATTCTACTTTACCAGTACTAGTGTGCGGGCCGAATTCAGCTCTGCGCGGAAGCATCATGCAGCCCGTATATTTCTTCAAACCCCTATGGGCGGGGACCGCCAATTCTGTTTTATAATTTGTATTTTCATGGCATTGGTTTTGCCATGGATAATGTAAAAATGTGATGGTAGTGCGAATATGGGTCTACCTTGGTATATTCTACGATTTTTTGCCTCTGATCTAAGTTCTTTGGAGGGAGAAGGTGTACTTTAAAACCATTTAAATCATTTTTATTTATATGTTTAGAAAGATGACTTGCAGTAATTCTATTTGCAGAAACACAAGAAAGAATCTACTTCATCTGGAATATAAGAGTAAGGTTTCATGGCACTAGGACTATGTCACAAACCAAAGCAAATCTTAAAAATTGTCTCTCCGAAACAGCTCGGTGCAATATAAAATCTAATCTTGCCGAAATAACAAGATTTTATAAACCACTCAAAACAGAAACTGTTAGATGATCACGTACACTTCAAAACTAAGTAATACGTGTCCGATTCTGTGAACTCTGGAGTCACATGAAATGAAAAGTTACTAATCTAATAACGTATATAAAGTGCATCTTTCATTCTTTGATTTGCAGAGTGATGGAGGTTGAAAAAAGTGACATATACACAGTACAAATATATATGTTAGACATAGATGAGGTTATCTTTCGTCCAGCATGCGGCCCACTAGAGCAGGATGATACACGTTCAAATGAAGCATGTTAGTAACATGAGATAGTAAAGTTTTAAAAGGATACATCTGGCATATTGAATTTGGTAATGAAAAAGAAATGTAATTTTGTAAGATGCATTTGAACAAATTTATTCACAAAATAATACCGGATGAACGGACGATTGTTCTGTATGTTGGAGGCTTTTATCAAACTGCCACAGAAAATAGCCATAAAAATGAGTATTGGTGCTATTTAGGCATATATCTGTGCATTTTAGGGTAGAATTGTTCCAAAGACATTGAAGAGTAAATACCGATTCAGGCCGGTGTGTGGGTTCCATTCCAGTAAGAGGTAAACTTTGCACTTTCAAAAACATACGGTTTGCTCGGATTTCATAGTTAAATCTGGAAGCCATATTTTTTTTTCTCAAACTTAAAAAATTCTTTGTGACTGAACTTTTATTATCCATGCGTAAAATATCAGATATGACCCAATGTCTATTTGGCAATTTTTTTCATACGTCACAAACTTCAAAGATTCTTTGTGACTGAACTTTTCTTATGCATGCGTAAATTATCAGATATGACCTAAATTTCTATTGGACATTTTTTTTGATACGTCATTAAAAAAATAAGGGTCCGGTTTTGGTAGCATTGCACTAGATACCGGGAGTTGCCGGGTCTGATCACTTTTGGACCGAGCTTTTAATTGCGATCTAAATACCAGACCTGCTTCCATTGGATATATACCCAATGTTATATTTAAATGTAAGAAAATGAGAGGTGAAAGGGACTAAAATGATGCATGTTTTATAAATATATCTGCAAGCTCAAAGAAATTGTTGCTGATTTTAAACGGCCACCCCTCCTTTAAGAAATTAGTTTGTGTTTACTCCGTTCCAGTCGGTAAACACACATGGTTGACTGTAACTTGAAAAAGAGCAGATCAGCATGTGGATTTTTTCTCATTAAGTTGTCAGGCTAGGATGGTTCTATAAACAAGCAAAATTTGAAAAGTTTTGAAAGTGTAGTTTTTGTGGGCGCGGGTAAGTCGCCTATGGAAATATTTAGTTGTAAGCCCCCAACAGCAAAGGTAGAAATGTCAGCGGCACTGTCCTTTTTCAGTCATTACATACTATTTCCACACATTTGTAGTTCTATGCAATTCTGTTTCATATAATGTATCTTCATGGCATGTTTTTTTTGCCATGGATAATACAAACATGTGATGGTAGTGCTAATTTAGGTCTAACTGGGTGTATCTGATGAGTTTTTGCCTCTGATCTGGGGAGGGGTGTACATTAAAGCCATGTAAATCAGTTTTTATTGATGTGTTTGGAAAGAAGACTTTAGACTCATATTCTAGACAGGTGTTTAATTATTTGGACCCCATTTTGATTTGTATCGGTCTTTGGGTCGACTGCCTGTTCGGGGTTCGCGGGATTGCGGTGTGTTTCCTCTGGCTTTCTTTGCCGGATCATTGCAGGGTCACTGGTGGGGCTTTGTTGGCCGGGACTACGTAGTATGACCCATCTTCTTTCTTTTGAATGTTTTCATTGCTCTTAAAGGAACTCATATTTGATTTTATTTGCCTTCACTGCAGCTGGTGTTGTGCCGTGTGGCGGCCGTAAAACGTCTCCCCGTACATCAACCATAGTTCAGTTTATATTTTACTTTTGGTCCTTTGAGATCAGCGTGAATATTCTGTGAAATCAGAAATAAATTATTGGTTTAGACTCATATTCTAGACAGGTTTTTAATTATTTGGACCCCATTTTGATTTGTATCGGTCTTTGGGTCGACTGCCTGTTCGGGGTTCGCAGGATTGCGGTGTGTTTCCTCTGGCTTTCTTTGCGGGATCATTGCAGGGTCACTGGTGGGGCTTTGTTGGCCGGGACTACGTAGTATGACCCATCTTCTTTCTTTTGAATGTTTTCATTGCTCTTAAAGGAACTCATATTTGATTTTTACTTGCAGTAATTGCATTTGCAGAAACACATGAACGAATCTACTTCATCTGGAATATAAGAGTAAGGTTTCATGGCACTAGGACTATGTCTCAACCCAAAGCAAAACTAAAAAAAAATGTCTTTCCGAAACACCCCGCTCCAATATACCGATAAGTTTTCTCATCCGTTATTAGTGCAAATTTATTGTATTCTTGTCAAAAGGATGTGGACAGATATAGTCAGCTATTTTTCATGGCATTTAGGCATTTACAAACATTTTCTTGACACTTTTGTTTTCAAAATATCCTCAAAATATTATATTTGTTACTTTAAATAGGGGATGTAAGTGTGCAAATAGCCATAAAAACGAGTTTTGGTGCTATTTAGGCATAAATCTGTGCATTTGAGGATAGAATTGTTCCGAAGACATTGGAGAAAAACCACTGATGCAAGCGATGGTGTCTTGGTTCCATTCCATAAAGAGGTAAACATTGTGCTTTTCATAAACGTATGGTTTCCTTGGCGTTCATAGTTGAATCTGAAAACGATAACTTTTTCGGAAACTTGAAATATTCTTTAGGACTAAACGTTTTTTTATGCATGAGTTAATTATAAGATATGCCCTAAATTTTTATTTGGCAATTCTTTTGATGCATCATAAAGAAAATAAGTGTTCGGTATTGCTACCATTTCACTAGATACTGTGAGGTACCAGGTTTTATCACTTTCGTACCAAGCTTTTAGTTGCGTTTTAAATACCAGACTTACTTTGATTGCATATATATAAAAGGTTTCTTTCATTGTGAGAAAATGACAGGTATAAGGGACTAAAATGATGCATGTTGTAAAACAATCTGCAAGCTCAAAGAAATTGTTGCTGATTTTATATGGTCACTCCTACTTTAAAAATGGTGGTTAGTATTTACTCCATATTAGTAGGTAAACAAACATGGTTGACTGTAACTTGAAAAGGAGCAGATCGGCATGTGGATTTTTCCTCATTGACTTGTTTGGTTAGGCTCGCACTTTCCAGAGGTATAAGGTTTGAAAGGTTTTGTATGTGTAGTTTTTGTGGGAGCAGGTAAAAAATTACTGTTGTCGCCTATGGAAAATAGTAAGTGATGAGCTCCCTATAGCAAAGATAGAAATGTCAGCAGCACTGTTCTGTTTTCTGTTATTACATACTACTTCCACACGTTTGTAGGTTCTAACCATTTCTGTTTCATAATATGTATTTTGTTGGCATTTATTTTGCCATAGATACTATAAAAATGTGATAGTAGTGCTAATTTAGAGCTAACTGGGTGTATCTGATGAGTTTTTTGCCACTGATCTATGTTCTTGGGAGAGGGGCGGGTACTTTTAATCCACGTTTATCAGTTTTATTGATGTGTTTCGAAAGGAGACTTGCAGTAATTGCATTTGCAGAAACACAAGAAAGATTCTACTTCATTTGGAATATAAGAGTAAGTTTTCATGGCACTAGGACTATGACTCAAACCAACGCAAAAGTTAAAACTAGTCTCTCCGAAGGAGCCCGCCTTAATATCCCGATAAGTTTTCTCATCAATTTAAGTTCTAGTGTATTGTATTAGTTTAAACAATATTTTATTTACTTCTTTTCAATTACATATATATAACAAGAATGTAGCATATTAGAAAGAGCAACAGGATTTGAAAACAAGCAAGGTTGCTTATACTAATCATCGAATCTTATGTATTATACGAATCATATGTATTCATGTCAAAAGTATGTGAACAGATATAGTCAGCTTTGTGTCATGGCATTAAGGCATTTATAAACATTTTCTTGGCAGTTTTGTCTTCAAAATATCCTCAAAATATCATTTATCACTTTAATTAGGGGTTGTAGGTGTGAAAATATTTATGAAAACGAGTATTGGTGTTATGTAGGCATAATTCTGTGCAGTTTATGATAGAATTGTTCCAAAAACATTGGAGAAGAACCGCTAGGGCAAGTCGGTGTCAGGGTTCCATTCCATTAAGAGGTAAACTTTGTGTTTTTCCAAAACATACAGTTTGCTAGGCTTTCATAATTGAATCTGAAAGCGATAACTTTTTGAAAACTTGAAAGCTTCTTTGTAACTGAACTTTTATTATGAATGAGAAAATTTTTAGAAATGACCTAAATTTCTATTTGGCAATTCTTTTGACGCATCATAAAGAAAATAAGGGTTCGGTACTGGTAGCATTGCACTAGATACTGTGAGGTGCCGGGTTTTGTCTCTTTTGGTCCGAGCTTTTACTCTGCCTATTCGAAATTCGCAAAATTGCAGTTTATGATAGAATTGGCTTTCTTTGCCGGATCATTACAGGGTCACTAATGAGGCTTTATTAGCCGAAACTACGTAGTATGACCCATCTTTCTTATGAATGTTTTCATTGCTCTTAAAAGAACTCATTTTTTATTTTTAATTGCCTTCACTGCAGCTGGTGTTGTGCCGTGTGGCGGCCGTAAAACGTCTCCCCGTACATCAACCATAGTGCAGTTTATATTTTACTTTTGGTCCTTTGAGTTCAGCGTGAATATTCTGAGAAATCGGAAATAAATTATTGGTTTAGACTCATATTCTAGACAGGTTTTTAATTATTTGGACCCCATTTTGATTTATATCAGTCTTTGAATCTACTGCCTATTCGAAATTCGCAAAATTGCAGCATGTTTCCTCTGGCTTTCTTTGCCGGATCATTACAGGGTCACTGATGAGGCTTTATTAGCCGAAACTGCGTAGTATGACCCATCTTCTTTCTTATGAATGTTTTCATTGCTCTTAAAGGAACTTATTTTCGATTTTTGATTTGGTTGCGTTCTAACTACCAGACTTGCTTCCATTGGATATATATCCCATGTACTATTAATGAGAGAAAATGACAGGTATAAGGGACAAACATGATGTATGTTTTATAACTATATCTGCAAGCTATAAGAAATTGTTACTGATTTTATATGGTCATCCCTCCTTTAAAATGTTGGTTAGTATTTACTCCGTACTAGTAGGTAAACAAACATAGTTGACTGTAACTTGAAAAGGAGCAGATCAACATGTGGATTTTTTTCTCATTAACTTGTTGGGCTAGGACGTCTCTATAAAGGAGGATAAGGTTTGAAAAGTGTTGTATGTGTAGTTTTGTTGGAGAAGGTAAAATGTTACTACTGTCGCTTATGGAAATTATTTAGTGGTAAGCTCCCTATGGCAAAGATAGAAATGTCAGCAGCACTTTCCTGTTTTCTGTCGCTACAGACTATTTCCACACATTCTGTTTCAAAAAAGGTATCTTCATGGCTTTTATTTTACCATATATACTGTAAAAAATGTGATGGTAGTGCTAATTTAGGTCTAGATTGGTGTATTTGATGATATTTTGCCTCTGATCTATGTTCTTGGCAAGGGGGCGAGGCTACTTTTAAGCCATGTTTATCAGTTTTATTCCCCACACGTAGTGGTGGGTATAATTATGATATACCGTCGAGTGTCTGTCCGTCCGTCCGTCCGTCCGCACCATTTCAGATCGATAACTTGCGTAATTTTTCACGATTTTTTTTAAGTTTGCATACAGGTTTATATCGGGAATGAGTGGTATGGGATTGTTAATAGGCAAAATCCGTTAATATCTGACAGAGTTAGGGCCCTGTTTTAGTTCAAAATAAGGGTTTTTGGGGCGTTTCCGATCAATAACCTGAACATTTTTTCACGGATTTTCTTCAAATTTTGTAGATACATTGGTATTGGGTATGAATGGTTGGGGATTGTAAATGGGCAAAATACGTTAACATTTAACGTAGTTATGGCCGTTAACAATTTATATTAAATAGTTTTGGGGCACTTATTCCTTTACTTAATGGAATATATGTATGGTACGTCCCTGTTATATAGACCACGATTAGAAACAGGTTTTGGATTGTTTAAAGGCAAACTGCGTTAACATTTGACAGAGTAATTGCCGTTAACAATTTCCATTAAATGTTTTTTGGGCTCTTATTTGTGGAATAATTGGATGAAATGTTGTATATATATTTGTATTGGGAATTGCTCTTGGTACAAATAGGTTTATATTTGACAGAGTTATAGTCGTTAACAATTTCCATTAAATGGTTTTGAACACTTATTCCATTACTGAATAGAATATATGGCTGAAACTTCAGATATATAGACCACTTTAGGAAGAATGTTTAGTATTATTAATTGGTAAAATACGTTAACATATTCGCCAGTTATGGCCGTGCCCTTAACAATTTCCATTTAATGTTTTTTGGACTCTTATTTGTTTATTTTATGGCATAATTGGATGAAATTTTGTAGAAATTTATTGGTTTTGGGAATGTGTGGTTTGGGAATTGCAAATGGCACAAATAGATTAACATTTGACAGAGTTATTGTTAACAATTTTCATTAAATGGTTTTTGAACACTTATTTCATTTTTAAATGGAATACATGGATGAAACTTCACAGATATATAGACCACTATAGGAAGAATGTTTACTATTGTTAATTGGCAATATACGTTATTATATTCAACAGCTATGACTGTGTACAAGTCCCATTAAATGCTTATTGGGCTCTTTTTCCTTTACTTAATGGAATATATGGATGAACCTTCACATATATGTACTATTAAAGGAAGCGTGTTTGAGATTGTTCATTGGAAAATGGCTCTTTTTCCTTTACTTAATGGAATATATGGATGAACCTTCACATATATGTACTATTAAAGGAAGCGTGTTTGAGATTGTTCATTGGAAAATATATCTTTATCAGAGTTTTGGTCGTTAATAATTCTCATTAAATGTTGTTTTTTCCTTTACTTAATGGAATATTTGGATAAAAATTCATAAATAGACCATTTATAGAAGCATGGTTGGGATGGTTAGTGGGCACAATGAGGTAACATTTGGCAGAGTTAGGGTTTTTAACAATTTCCATTAAATAGTTTTTGGACTTTTATTGATGTATTTATTTTCTATGTAAGATATGTTTTTGGCCTATGGCTGCTTAACTATATGGAATACCCTGATACAATTTTACAGATATATTGAACACTTAAGGAAGCCTATTTTGGTCATGGAGCATACAATATTGGCCTGCAGTGGTATCATGCAGTGTAAGCACGCTTTATTGATGTGTTTGGAAAGGAAACTTGCAGTAATTGCATTTGCAGAAACACAAGAAGGAGTCTACTTCATCAGGAATATAAAAGTAAGGTTTGATGGCACGAGGAATATGTCTCAAACAAAGGCAAAACATTAAATTGTCTTTCCGAAACAGCCCACTGCAATATCCCGATAAGTTTTCTCAACTGTTATAAGTTCTAATTTATTGTATTCGTGTCAAAAGGATGTGAACAGATATAGTCATCTATTTCTCATGCCATTAATGCATTTATAAACATCTCTGTTGTTGTTTTGTCTTCAAAATATCCGCAAAAGCTTATTATTGTAGCGTATGGAAAATATTTAGTGGAAAGCTCCCTATAGCAAAGATAGAAATGTCAGCAGCATTGTCCTGTTTTTGTCATTACATACATTTCCACATGTTTGTAGGTTCAATCCTATTCCGAATCGTAAAATGTTTCTTCATTGCCTTTATTTTGCAATAGATACTGTAAAAATGTGATGGTAGTGCTAATTTAGGTATAACTCGGTTTATTTGATGAATTTTTTGCCACCGATCTATGTTCTTGTGACAGTGGCGGGCACTTTAAAGCCGTTTTAATCAGTTTTCATTGGTGTGTTTAGAAAAGAGGCTTGCAGTAATTGCATTTGCAGAAACACAAGAAAGAATCTACTTCATCAGTAATATAAGAGCAAGGTTTCATGGCACTAGTAGGACTATGTCTCAAACCAAAGCAAAGCTTAAAAATTGTCTCTCCGAAACAGCCCGCTGTAATATCCCGATAAGTGTTCTCATCAATTATAAGTTCTAATTTATTGTATTCATGTAAAAAGGATGTGAACATATATAGTCCGCTATTTCTCATGGCCTTAAGGCATTTATAAACATTTTCTTGGCAGTATTGTCTTCAAAATATCCTTAAAATATCATAAAATATCATTTTTGACTATACATAGGGCTTGTTGGTGTGAAAATAGCCATAAATGGAGTATTCGTGCTATTTAGGCATAATTCTGTGCATATTAGAATAGAATTGTTCCAAAGACACTGGAGAAGAACCAATGATGTAAGCCGGTGTCTGGGTTTTATTCCAGAAAGAGCTAAACGCTTTTCAAAAACATATAGTTTGCTCGGCTTTCATAGTTGAATCTGAATGCGATAACTTTTTCGGAAATTTGAAAGATTCTTTGTGTCTGAACTTTTATTATGCATGAGAAATTTTTTGATATGACCTAAATTTCCATTTGGCAATTCTTGTCATGCATCATGAAAAAATTTGTATCATTACACTAGATACTTGGAGGTGCCGGGCTTTATCTCTTTTGGACCAAGTTTTAGTTGCGTTCTAATTACCAGACTTGCTTCCGTATATCCCATGTTTTATTTCAATGTGCGTAAATGACAGGTATAAGGGACTAAAATGATACGTTTTATAAATATATCTGCAAGCTCAAAGACATTGTTGCTGATTTTATATGGTCACTCCTCCTTTAAAATGTTGGTTAGTATTTACTGCATACTAGAAGGTAAACAAACTTGAAAAGGAGCAGACAACATATGGTTTTTTTCTCATGAACCTGCTGGGCTAGGATGGCTCTATAAAGAGGTATAAGGTTTGAAACGTTTTGTATGTGTAGTTTTGGTGGGAGCAAGTAAAAAGTTACTGTTGTCGCCTATCGAAATTATTTAGTGGTAAGCTACCTATAGCAAAGATAGTAATGTCAACAGCACTGACCTGTTTTCTGTCATTACATATTATTTCCACACGTTTTATCCAATTCTGTTTCATAAAATATATTTTCTTGGCATTTATTTTGCCATAGATACTGTAAAAATGTGATGTAGTGCTAATTTAGGTCTAACTGGGTGTATTTGATGAGTTTTTGCCATTGATCCATGTTCTTAGGAGAGGGATGCGTACTTTAAAGCCATGTTAATCAGTTTTAGTGATGTGTTTGGAAAGGAGACTTGCAGTAACTGCATTTGCAGAAACACAAGGATTTACTTCATCTGGAATATAAGAGTTTGGTTTCATGGCACAAGGACTATGTCTCAAACCAAAGCAAAAGTTAAAAATTGTCTCTCCGTACAACACGCTGCAATATCCCGATAAATTCTCATCCATTATAAAGTCTAATTTATTGTGTTTATGTCAAAAGGATGTGAACATATACAGTCAGCTATTTCTCATGGCATTAAGGCATTTATAAACATTTTCTTGGTTTTGTCTTCAAACTATCCTCACACTATCATGTTTATTTTTTTTAATTTAAATCGGGTTTTTGTTTATTTATTTTTGTTATGGTTTGTCTTGAGGTGTTTGTTTCGCTTGTGTTATTTTATTTTTTATAGCCTATTGGCCATTTTGTGGGAAAGTAACTGTCGTTTTGGCTTTCCGCTGTTGGGTGTTTTCATTAGGTCTGTTGATGCATGTTTGTGTTTCTTTCCCTTTGGTGTCTCTGATGGGAGCTACGGGCTGTTTGTATCGATTCCTGATCATTGCCTCTACTTCTATTTTTTATTCATCCTGTAATAAGGATGTGAACATATATATTCAGCAATTTCTTATGGCATTAAGGCACTCATAAACGTTTCCTTGACAGTTTTGTTTCCTAAATATCCTCAAAAATGTCATTTTTTACTTTAAATAGGGACTGTAGGTATGAAAATAGCCAAAAAAAAAAAAAAAAAAAAAGACGAGCATGCGTGCTATCTAGGCATAATTCTGTGCATTGTAGGATAGAATTGTTCAAAAGACATTTGAGAAGAACCACTGATGCAAGCCAATGTCTGGGTTCTATTTCAGAAAGAGGCAAACTTTGCACTTTTCAAAAACATGGGATTTGCTCGGCTTTCATAGTTGAATCTGAAAGCGATAACTTTTTCGGAAACTTGAAAGATTCTTTGTGACTGAGTTTTTATTATGCATTAGAAAATTTTTAGACATGCAATATCCCGATAAGTTTTTTCATCCATAATAATTTCTAATTTATTGTATTTATGTCAATGGGATGTGAACAGATATATTCAGCTATTTCTCATTGCATTAAGGCATTTATAAACACTTTCTTGGCGGTTTTGTCTTCAAAATATCCTGAAACTGTCATGTTTTACTTTAAATATGGGGTGTAGATGTGATAAAGCCATAAAAAAATGAGTATTGGTGCTATTTAGGCATAATTCTGTGCATTTTAGGATAGAATTGTTCCAACATTGGAGAAGTGCCACTGATGCAAGTCGGTGTCTGGGTTCCAGAAAGAGGTAAACTTTGCGCTTTTCAAAAACATGTGGTTTGCTCATAATTGAATCTGAAAATGATTAATTTTTTTAAACTTGAAAGATTCTTTGTGACTGAACTTTTATTATGCATGAGGAGATTTTTAGATATGACCATTAGATATGTCTCTCCAAAATATCCCACTGCAATACCCCGATAAATTTTGTCAACCATTATAATGTCTAATTTATTGTATTCATGTCAATGGGATGTGAACAGATATATTCAGCTTTTATCTATTTATAAACATTTTCTTGGCAGTTTGTCTTCAAACTATCCCCACAATGTCATGTTTTACTTTAAATACGGGGTGTAGGTGGGAAAATAGCCATAAAATTAGTATTCGTGCTATTTAGGATAGGATTGTCCCAAAGACATTAGAGAAGAGCCACTGCACTGATGCAAGTCGGTGTCTTGGTTCCATTACAGAAAGAGGTAAACTTTGCGCTTTTCAAAAACATGCGATTTGCTCGGCTTTCAAAGTTGAATCTGAAAGCGAATACATTTTCGCAAACTTGAAAGATTCTTTATGACTGAACATTAATTATACATGAGTAAATTATTAGATATGACCCAAATTTTTATTTGGCAATTCTTTTGATGCATCATAAAGAAAACAAGGGTTTGATATAGCATAGGTAGAAATGTTTGAAGGTTATATCCAATTCTGTTTCATTAAATGTATCTTCATGGCATGTATGTTGCCATATTTGACGTCATTCTGATTCAATTTCAAAATTCAATACTGGACTTAAATCTCTTCTGCGACGAGGTCTATCGGAAACCGAATTATATGGTGACTTAGTATATAAATTAAGTAAAATCTATAACCGCAATGACTTTATGTTGGAACCGTCATAAAATCTGAGGCCTGACCTACCAGCGTGCAATTGAAGAGGGAAGCAAGGTTGTCAACCGTGATTGGGTTAACTACCATGCATGCAGTCTGTCGTATAACATTTATGTTGTACCCAATCTTTTTATATCGAAGAATGATTTTACGAAATTGGGTGCTAAATAAAGTAGAAGTAAAACAAAGATCAGGAATCGATACAATTAACTTACTCCACCCATCAAAGACACCAAAGGGAAAGAAACACAAACATGATGCGACCAGACCATAATGGAAACCTTAACAAAGGATGGCCATATGGACAGTTACTTTCCCACAAAATGGCCAAATGGCCATCCAAAATAAAAAGACACAAGTGATACACACAGTAAGTAGTAACAAACAACAACAACAACATAAATAAACCACCACATAAGAACCGCCTTGAAACGGTCAGTGGCAAGAATTCCACTTGGGGCTTAAATCGATTTTACATGGCCATAATCCTCGCCCTTACCTCTGTCGCGGTATACACTTATTTTGTTTAGTCCGCATGAAGGCTTCCTAACTCATCAGTGTAACATCTCCGATAACATACAAATAAAAAAAACTACAGAGATGAAACAAGGTTGAGCACTCGACAGCATAAAACAACAGAATTGCTGGAGCAAAAGAAAACCAACAGTTAGACTCCGAAAGTCACTGCGGTTATAATTTTTTTTCTAGATTTATATACTTAGTCACCATAAAATTCGGATTCCGATAGACCTAGTTGCAGAAGCGATTTAAACCCCGTATTGAATTTTGGAATGAAATCAGAATGACGGCTATACAAGTTTTACGTAGTTTATGGTACCGATAACCCTGATTAAGAAGTTTAGCCGTTAACAATTTATTACATATGTTGAAGTCAGTTACATGACTACACACTCTGGCAAATCGAATTAATTGTGAAATATCAACGACGTAGGATGGCACAAGTTGAACATCACCATCCAAAAAAGTAAATTTTACAATCTATAAATCAAAATCATCGCGTTCATCATAAATTTTGCAAGAAACCCATCCACAATAGACAGATGTAAATTCAAAAACGAGGCCTCGGTATCAGAAGAGTTTCCTTTATTTAACTGAAGTTTTGGGCGGGGGTGGGGGGTTAACTTTGACTGATCAAACCATCGAAATAGGTATTATCAATATTTAATAAAGCATCCAAATTTCTAGAAGTGGAGCTAAAAGCTCCAATGATTTCAGACTGGTTATCAGCAGAAAGGGACATCATGAAGTCTCTCTCATAACGAAACAAAAACAGACCAGCCAGAAGTTGTGCGCAATTAGTACCCATCGGAATACCCACAGCTTGTCTAAATAATCTTATGTAAATATTGTCAAGTAGAAAGGTGAGAGCTTCACACACATTCTGACATGACCATAAAGTATAGTTTTTATGCTCCTCAGAAGTGAAAAACGCATTTCTTACATTACATGCAAGATAGAGGGAGTCTTCCCTATGAAATGTACATTCAATTAAATCACTAAGTTGTTCTTTTATAAGATTATGAGGAAGTGTAGTGTAAAGGGTGGCAAAAATCATAAGTAGACAGACTTGAACCACGAAAACGCCTGGGTTTCAATTTATTTAAAACTTCATTAGAATGTTTTGTAGACCAAAACAGATTTCTACCTGATCTTTCGAATACTTTGTCGCAACATTTTATCACATGTTTTTGGATGGCAGTAAAACATGAAGTTAATAACTGGAGAGTTCAGTGGTGGTACAAGAGCTTGAATTTGCAATTAACCGTGCTTTGTTTTGTCTTTTATGAAGTTTAGGTAACCAATATAACGTAGGAAGCTTGCCTTGGCCTTCTGTAACGCAGACAGCAGTAGGCCTTCATGCGGACTGAACAAATTATTTGTCTTAATCGCGACTTAAGTAAGGGCGAGGTTTGTGGCCACGTAAAATCGATTAAAGGCCCACAGTGGAATTCATTTCCACTGACCGTTCCAAGGCGGTTCTTCTGTCGCGGTTTATTTTTGTTATGGATTGTCTTTTAGTGTTTGTGTCGCTTATATTATTTTATTTTGGATAGCCTTTTGGCCATTTTGCGGGAAAGTAACTATCCTATTGGCTTTCCGCTGTTGGTGTTTCCGTTGAGTCTGTTGCTCATGTGTTCCCGTTGGTATCTCTGATGGGAGCAGCGGGTCCATTGTATCGATTCCTGATCATTGTCTCTACTTTCATTCCTCGGCTTTCATTGTTGAATCTGAAAGCAATAACTTCTTCGCAACCTTGAAAGTTTCTTTGTTACTGAACTTTTATTATGCACGAGTTAATTATTAGATATGACATAAATTTCTATTTGGCAATTAGTTTGATGCATAATAAAGAAAATAAGGGTTGGTATAGCAAAGGTAGAATGTCACCATCACTAACCTATTTTCAGTCATTAAATACTATTTCCAAACATTTGTAGGTTCTATCCGATTCTGTTTTATAAAATGTTTCTTCATGGCATGTTTATCGTCATAGATTCTGTAAAAGTGTGATCGTAGTGCTTATTTAGGTCTAACTGGGTGTATTTGCGGATTTTTTTGCCTCTGATTTATGTTCTTGGGAGTGTGGGGCGTACTTTAAAGCCGTGTAAGTCAGTTTCTATTGATGTGTTTCGAAAGGAGACTTGCAGTGATTGTATTTGCAAAAACACAAGAAAGAATCTACTTCATCTGGAATATAAGAGTAAGGTTTCATGGCACTAGGACTATGTCTCAAACCGAAGCAAAACTTATCAATTGTCTATCCGAAACAGACCGCTGCAATATCCCATGCAACTTGAGAAAACAACCAGCGGATCGCGTATACCCCCGGCCAGCACCACTCCAACATATTTTTCGTGATTGCATGTAATATGAATGAAGATGTCAAGAAGCTATAAGAATCTAAAATGTGGTTGTAAAAGGTAAACCAAACACAAATTTCTAAATGGACCAAGTTACTGAAGGGGTGGGGCATCAATGTTACTGAAGCAGCAGTGAGGGGTATGCATCAATAAAATCAATGGACTGGTATGGAAAAACCAATGCAAGTATCAATTGAATTTGTGTTAGAGTTTAGAACATACACGCATCTATAAACTTTTTCACAAAACTTGAACCAAATGTAAAATTTCTAAGTTTGTGACTTTGACCTCAAGGTAACTGTGAGGGGGGAAGTGGGGGGAGGGGGGCATGCAACAATGAAATCTTTAGACCGGTATGCAACTTCAGTGTAAGTATCATCTAAATCTATGAAAGGGCTCAGTAGATAAATCTCTTAGAAACTTTAACGCAAAACTTTAATGGAATGTAAAAATTTTAAGTCTGTGGCCTTGACGTCAAGGTCAATGTAGGCAGGTGGGACATGCATCAATGAGATGTTTAGACCAGTATGTAACTTCAGTGTAAGAAAGAACTAAATGTATCAAAGGGTTCAGAAGATACAATGTCTTAGAAACTTTAACGCAAAACTTTAAGCAAAATGTTAATGGACGGGCGGACAGACGGATAGAAGTCCGGATAGACGGACAGACGGACGGACCAACGCCAAAACGAAAACTATATATCCCCATTGCAAACTTCGTATGTCGGGGTATAAAAATAGTCCTTGCAATCAATTTGCATATTCTGAATATGTTCCAGTAAAATAACAAGTTGCATACCCTTTGCAAGTGCTTTGCAACAGATTGGTGCAAACATTTTGCAAACATAGCTGTACCTCTGCAAAGAGATTGCAAATACATAGAGTATAGTTACTTTTTTGAGTTGGATACCAAAACTATTTCATCGAGTGTGTTGAAAACATCTAAATTTTCACGAGTGCGAAGCACGAGCACGAGTGAAAATTTGGATGTTTTTAACACACGAGATGAAACACTTTTGGTATCCGCCGAAAAAAGTTAATGTTCTTTTTATTATATGATTTATTAGGACACTTACGGTAATTGATTGACCCGAGGTGACGTCACTATATTGGCCGGGCTAGTTGACGTCACAACTGTCAGTTTCACAGCATGAACAAATCGAAATTTTAAATTTTTAGTTCAAAGAATGCTTTTCAAGGTATGTTACAGAATGCGTTGTGCTTATTTGAAGTCCATTTAATTTTTGAAGGCTCTATGTGACATGCACACAGCCACTGTATCATCGATTCCATGTGTAGCATTTGGTCGTGGTCGTTTTATCACGTTGGAAAAATAATACGCTAATTTGAACACATATTTCCTCGCACAAACTCTAACTCAGCCATTCAGTGAACTTGTACGACTTGTAGACCATTTGTAACAATGACAGCTAAGCCTCAATCTGTGATGGAGCATTTAAATATTTGTGCCCGAGATGTGTGTCGGCAAAAGGGAGATGTTCAAATCAAAGCGCTACTGTTGTCAAATATGGCGCCTGTTCATTGAGTTTTTAATGCCACACTTCAAAATATATTCTACCGACATAAGGAATTATTGTTTTTAGTAAATCAAAGGAAAATTAACCTTTTTTTCGACCAGCTTTTGCAAACAGTGACTTAAAAACACTTGGTAAGATTAATTAACAGTCTTTCCTCAATAGCAGTCTGCAAACAGTTTACAAACATCAACTCTGATTTTTATTCAGGTGCAAATAGTTACTTTGAAAGTATTTCTTGCAAATGTAATGTAAAAGGTTTTTCAGTCATTTACAAAGTATCTTTTTTCATAAGGTCTTTGGAATTAAATGCGAAACAGGATTTCAAAATTTG
Organism: Lucinisca nassula; assembly: GCA_963580285.1. Lineage (NCBI taxonomy): Eukaryota > Metazoa > Mollusca > Bivalvia > Lucinida > Lucinidae > Lucinisca > Lucinisca nassula. The sequence continues at coordinate 70,424,248 of OY757012.1, read as the reverse complement.
ATCTGCATGTTGGGCATTACATTACAACGTTTATAGCCATAAAATGTAAAATGAATTTAAAAACCTCCCCTTTTATATACAGAATGATATTTGTATTTTTGGTTTGTATTTCAGTCTATGCAAAAAACAAGTCAGGGTCATCAGTTGAGAAAATTCTGTAGTTCTTAACCAATTAATGCTGCATGCCATGGTTTGATGACTTCAAGTTATTTTAAACATTTGTTATCATCTACTAGCATAGAAGGCATGGCCTAGACCATTTGAATACAATTATTGTGACTGGGGTTGGGTGGGGTGTGGTAGCGTAGTGTAGGGTAGTTTGGAGTGGGTTGGGGTAGGGTAGGTGGGTGGGTGGGAAGAGGTGGGTGGGTTATGGGGTAGGTTGGGGCTTGGGGGAGGTTGGGAAGGGTAGGTAGGGTAGGGTGGGGTTAGAATTGGTAGGGTAGGTAAGTTGGGGTTGGGTAGGTTAGGGTAAGGTTTAGTAGGGAAGGGTAGCTAGGAAGGTATGGGGTAGGTGGTTGTGGGCAGGTGGGTGCACTGGTGTGGAATGAGGTTGGGAAGGTGAGGTGGGGATGGGTGGGGTTGGGATGAATGCATTGGCATGGGGTGGGGTAGGTTTTGTTTGGGTGGAGGTTTTGTTTGTTTGATTTGAGGTTTAACGTCCCCGTCAACACTGTAAAGGTCATTTTGGAGACGTTGCTTCCAATTTTGTGGGACTTTTACCCGACACTGAGATGAAATGACATCTCAAGCCCTGTCGCCCAAGAAACCAATAGGGTTTATTAGCATGGACGGTCCGCCTCACACCGCGGTTCCTGGACAGGCTTAGATCCTCTAAGCGGTTTACCAGTACTAGTGTGCGGGCCGGATTCAGCTCTGCGTGGAAGCATCATGCAGCCCATATATTTCTTCAAGCCCCTATGGGCGGGGGCCGGTTGGGGTGGAGGTAGGTAGAGAAGGTATGTTGGGGTTTGGTGGGCAGGAGTAGTGCAAGATTGGGTAGGGTAGGGTAGGTAGGGTGGGATTGGGGTAGTTGGGGATGGATAGGGTGGGTGCATTGGTTTGGGGTCGTGTGGGGTGGGGTAGGTTGGGTGGGGTTTGGGTTGCTAAGGCAGAGAGCGGTAGCTAGGGTGGGTGAGGTTTGGGGGGGTGGGGTTGATAGGTTTGGGTTGGATGGTTGGGGTAGGGTTAGGTAGGGTAGGTAGGGTGGGATTGGGTTATGTTGGGTGCGTTATGGATGGAGTGTGGTAGGGTAGGTGGAGTGCAAAGTAGGTAAGGTGTGGTTGGGGTAGGTGGGGTTGATAGGGTAGGGTAGGTGGAGTTGGGGTAGGTAGATGAGGTTAAGGTCGGGTAAGTAGGGGTTAGGAAGGTTATGGTAAGGTTAAGTAGGGAAGGGTAGCTAGGAAGATATGGGGTAGGCGGGTGTGGGTAGTTGGGTGCACTGGTGTGGAATAAGGTATGGAAGGTGAGGTGGGGATGGGTGGGGTTGGGGTGGATGCATTGGCATCGGGTGTGGTAGGTTTTGTTTTGGTGAAGGTATTTGTTTGTTTGTTTGATTTGAGGCTTAACGTCAACACTGTGAAGGTCATTTTGGAGACGTTGCTTCCAGGTTTGTGGGACTTTTACTCGACATTGACATGAAATGACATCTCAAGCCCTGTCGCCAAATGAAACCAATAGAGTTTATTAGCATGGACGGTCCGCTTTGCACGGCGGTTCCTGGACAGGCTTAGATCCTCTAAGCGGTGTACCAGTACTAGTGTGCTGGCCAGATTCAGCTCTGCGTGGAAGCATCATGCAGCCCATATATTTCTTCAAGCCCCTATGGGCGGGGGCCGGTTGGGGTGGAGGTAGGTAGGGAAGGTATGTTGGGGTTGGGTGGGCAGGGGTAGTGTAAGATAAGGTAGGGTAGGGTAGGTAGGGTGGGATTGGGGTAGTTGGGGATGGGTATGGTGGGCGCATTGGTTTGGGGTCGTGTGGGGTAGGGTAGGTTGGGTGGGGTTTGCGTTGTGTAGCTAGAGTACGGTGGCTAGGTTGGGTGAGGTTTGGGTAGGTGGGGTGGATAGGTTTGGGTTGGACGGTTTGGGGTAGATTTGGGTAGAGTGGGATTGGGTTATGGTGCCTGCGTTATGGATGGGGTGTGGTAGGGTAGGTGGAGTGCAAAGTAGGTAAGGTGTGGTTGGGGTAGATGGGTGGATAGGGTAGGGTAGGTGGGGTCGGGGTAGGTAGATAAGGTTAAGGTATGGTAGGTAGGGTGGGGTTGGAATAGGTAGGAGTAGGTACGGTGCATTCAACTAGGCAGAGTAGGGTAAGTAGGGTGGGGTTGGGGTAAGTGGGGGATTTTAGGGTAGTTTGTTTGTTTGTTTGATTTGAGGCTTAACGTCCCCGTCGACACTGTAAAGGTCATTTTGGAGACGTTGCTTCCAATTTTGTGGGACTTTTACCCGGCATTGAGATGAAATGACAGCTCAAGCCCTGTCGCCCAATGAAACCAATAGGGTTTATTAGCATGGGCGGTCCGCCTCGCACCGCGGTTCCTGGACAGGCTTAGATCCTCCAAGCGGTTTACCAGTACTAGTGTGCGGGACGGATTCAGCTCTGCGTGGAAGCATCATGCAGCCCATATATTTCTTCAAGACCCTATGGGCGGGGACGGAGGATTTTAGGGTAGGATATGAAAGGGTAGGTAGATGGGAATGGTGGTGTTAGGTGGGGTAGGTGGGATGGGAAGGGTATGTAGTTTGGGGGTACGTGAGGTGGGATGATGTTAGGTAGTGTAGGTAGAGTGGAATTGGGATAGGTAGGGGTGGATAGGGTCGGTGCGTTGGTATGGGGTAGGGTAAGGTAGATGGGATGAGAGTGGGTATGTTGGGTTGGGTTAGGTGGGGTTGGGTAGGGTAGGTACGTTGGAGTTGAGCGAGATTAAGGTAGGGTAGGGTAGGGTAGGTTTTGTGGAGTTGGAAGGGTAGATAGGCTGGGATAGGGGTAGAAGGGGTGGTTAGGTAGGATGCTTTGGGGTGTGTTAGGGTGGAGAAGGGTTGACAGCTTTTATGATACCAGACATTGCAAGTATCACATCAAATTCACCAGTTCTTCATACCAACACGTTCAGTACAGAGCCCACAGGGGTAATATTCTATTCTATTCCATACAGGATGTGATGCATCAGAGTAGCGTCCCTTGGTTTGAATGACGTCATTTATTTCACTGATGACATCACAAAAATATTGACTTCTCAAGATCATATAGTTCCATTTGGATTTTAACAGAGTTTGCTCTGCTTGAATCTGAAAAAAAATCTGATATCTGAAGATGCCAGACAAGGAAAGGCGAAGATCAGATACTTAGAGTGAAGGGCAGGCTGAGAGTAGGATTTCCATAGAAGGAAAGGCAGACTGATCAAGTTGTGGGCTAAGAGGAAAACAGTGTCAGCTGATAGATAGATAGATAGATAGATAGATAGATAGATAGATAGATAGATAGATAGATAAATAGATAGATAGATAGATAGATAGATAGATAGATAGATAGATAGATAGATAGATAGATAGATAGATTTTGATTGATTTGAGGTTTAACGTCCCCGTCAACACTGTAAAGGTCATTTTGGAGACGTTGCTTCCAATTTTGTGGGACTTTTACCCGACATTGAGATGAAATGACATCTCAAGCCCTGTCGTCCAATGAAACCAATTGGGTTTATTAGCATGGACGGTCCGCCTCGCACCGCGGTTCCTGGACAGGCTTAGGTCCTCTAAGCGGTTTACCAGTACTAGTGTGCGGGCCGGATTCAGCTCTGCGTGGAAGCATCATGCAGCCCATATATTTCTTCAAGCCCCTATGGGCGGGGGCGGTGAGATAGATAGATAGATAGATAGATAGATAGATAGATAGATAGATAGATAGATAGATAGATAGATAGATAGATAGATAGATAGCATAGATAGATAGATAATTAGATAGATAGATAGATAGATAGATAGATAGATAGATAGATAGATAGATAGATAGATAGATAGATAGATAGATAGATTTTGTTTGTTTGATTTTAGGTTTAACGTCCCCGTCAACACTGTACATTCAATTTTTGTGGGACTTTTACCCGACATTGAGAAGAAATGACTTCTCAAGCCCTGTCGCCCAATGAAACCCATAGGGTTTATTAGAATGGACGGTCTGCCTCGCACGGCGGTTCCTAGACAGGCTTAGATACTCTAAGCGGTTTTCGTACCAGTACTAGTGTGCGTGCCGGATTCAGCTCTGCTTGGAAGCATCATGCAGCGCATATATTTCTTCAAGCTCCTATGGGCGGGGGATTTGATAGATAGATAGATAGATAGATAGATAGATAGATAGATAGATAGATAGATAGATAGATAGATAGATAGATAGATAGATAGATAGATAGATAGATAGATAGATTAAATAGATAGAAAGATAGATAGATAGCAAGTATTTAACATACTAAAGATTTGTAAAACAGGTCCAGATTTTAACACTTTAAACCCTTTAGACCAGTACAGATGCTTTAGAAAACAGTCAATATCATCGGGGTCTACACTGTTTGTCATCATGTTTATGATTGCCAAATCCCTTATTTATAAGATTGGACATGTCCAAAATAAAATAAAAAGGATGAAATGATCGACCTCAGAATTTCTGGGGTGAAAGTGTTTAATCATGTAAATCAGTCAATAAATTTGCGATGTCATCAATGAAATAAATGACATCATACAAACCAAGGGACGCTACTCTGAATTTAACAGCAACAATGGAATAGAATATAATAGAATACTTTTTATTTCCAATCAAGGGACCAAGTTCACATCCTGTTCCAGATAGGGGTAAAGTTGGCTCTCCAGGTCTACCAAATACAGTAGAACTTCGATGGCTCGAACACCGATGGCTCGTTTAACATGGATGTGTCGAACCCATTCTTGAGCCCCTAGCGAAATCCTCTACATAAGACATAGTGGGGGATGATTGAGGAGAATTTAGTCTTTTATCCTGCAAATGTATGCTGTGTGTACTCATTAGAATCGCCTCGATGAGGCGATTCTAATGAATACACACAGCATACATTTTCATTAGAGAACACCGAAAATATATCTAAAAGCATCTCGTTATGCCTGCTGACAGTAACCTCAGGGGCTCGAACTACCCCAATCTCGAACAGATTTTCGAGGTCCCAAAGGTGTTCGAGCCATTGAAGTTCGACTGTATGAATTATTTACCCATTCTGTATCAAATGGAACCTTGCAGTTGTTTTCATCACAAGTCGCGGTTCTAACGAGTACCCAAAATCTATATTTTAGAGCAGAAATAAGAAAAATAAGGTATACCCACGGAAACCCCAGTTTTACTATATAAAAGTGGGGTTCAAGGGGGTTAAAATTATATAGGCGTGTTTTCGTGATGGCTTTGCTACTCGCCTGATTTTGTTTGTTTGATTTGAGGTTTAACGTCCCCGCCAACACTGTTTATGTCATTTTGGAGACGTTGCTTCCAATTTTGTGGGACTTTTACCTGACATTGAGATGAAATGACATCTCAAGCCCTACCGCCCAATGAAACCAATATGGTTTATAAGCATGGATGGTCCGACACTCGCACCGCTTTGCCTGGACAGGCTTATATCCTCTAAGCGGTTTACCAGTTTGTTTGATTTGAGGTTTAACGTCCCCGTCAAGAGGTTTTCCAGTACTCGTTTGCGGGTCGGTTTCAGCTCTGCGTGGAAGCATCCTGCAGCCCATCTATTTCTTCAAGCCCCGATGGGCGGGGGCCGACTACTCGCCTGATAAATCCGGTTTTGTTATACCTACATTCGTTTTTCATAAGCATTAAAAACTTTGAAGTGTCAACCAGTTTTATGATATGACTTGTGACATCATCACCAACAAGTGACATCATTACCATGTGCTCATCCGGGCACCTGCCTTGGAGCAGCTTCCTTTTCCTGTTAACCCAAGGACAAACAAGCTGCAGCAAAAATGAGCTTTTTAAATAAACTCAAGAAATCGGCCATTTTTGAGATGGCTGACAGAGGAACACCTAGATAGGATGTCCTTAGGGTCGAGCGGTCTGAGAGGCAGGCTGTATTGAACCAGAATCCTGAAGGGGTAAGGAAAAGACAGGAAACGGTTGACCATGCAGCCCTCAGACCAGGATGTATGGGACACCATTTCCCTGAGTGGTGGTGGCTCTGAGCCAAAATCTGGAAGAGATATAACTAGAAAGGAAAAACCAGAAGATATTATTCAATTAAATTAATGTGTTTAAAGACTTGCAACTTGAGCTTAAAGGCCCACATCCAGTGCGGATTAAAAGCAGGATAAAACATGTTGGTGTGAGTCTGATCTAGGAAACTACAGTTATCTATCCTTATCAATAAGATCAAAACCAAAAGAGCAAATGACTAGAATTTCATAGGAAAACCACCAAGGTTCAGAAATACACAGAAATTCGGATGGAATTTCACAGAAAAGAAAAACATTAAAAAAAAAACCACCAGGATTCCAATGAATTTTTACCAGAATTCTGGCGATTTTGTCCAGTCCAGTGAAAGTCTGCCAATATGAATTCTTGAATTCCAATTAGAATTTTAGTAAGGATCTCCATATGACCTTAGCTGTTGTTGGGATGTAAACAAAAAAACACTCATTTCAAAATTTAGGTGTGTCAGGTTAACCGTTGTGTTTACTTAAAGAATGATTTGGAAATTGTCGGAACATTTTGCAGTTTTTCCAGGCGACTAAGGTCCTGATCAGATGCCACAGAAAGGGGCATCCTATCTGGACTCGTACTGTTTGCCAGTTTCAGATACAAGATGGGTAAAGAGTATGTACATTAAGGCCTGAGCTTCCACATTTTAGCTCACCTGTCACTTAGATACCTGATGTGCTTTTGTGGCCGATGAATGTCAATCGTGCGTCATGAGACTGTCAGCAAATAATTTAGCTTGCCTCTTGAAACAACAACAATGCATGTTAAACCTTACAACGCGAAATCCCGGTACAGATACTTATGCATACTGCGGCATCTGATCTGGCCCTACACTGCTTGCTAAACCCACCACATATCCAGTCTAGATTTTACAGATACCTCTCTTTCATGTACGCAAGACTCTGATCTCTCAGTGGAACAAATAATATGGCAATTTTTGGGTCGATTGTTTGTCATTCGACCCAAACTTACTATGCAGAAAAGCCTTTCAGTGCTAAAGGCTATATGACCGACTTGTCGTCGGAATAACATTCGGTTAACCAGAGCAAAAGGCTCCCGGGGAGCTTGTAGGACAGGCGGTTGTCGGTCGTCGTCCGTCGTATTTCGTCTGCGTCAACACTTTCAAATGACATCACCTCTAAAACTACTGGGTCGATTGGGCCCAAATTTCATCTGTGGTATCCCTGGGCGGGGGGGGGGGGGACTTTTAAGATCCCCAACCCTAAACCATATTCTTGTTCCTTATGGCTATTTTCAGAATAAAAATGATTGTGGGTACTCGTTAGAATTCAGGCGGTCCTAACGGAGAGGCGGTTCTGACGAGTACCCACAATCTATGTTTTAGAGCAGATTTAAGAAAATAAGGTTTACCACTATAAACTCCAGCTTCACTATATAAAATTGGGGTCCAAGTGGGTCCAAATTAGATTGGTGTGTTTTCGTGATGTAAGGAAAAATTGGTTTACGGGTGAATATATTAGTTAGCTTTTTTCTGCTCCAAGACATAGGTTGTGGGTACTCGTGAGTACCATCACAACGATGCGGTTCTAACGAGCACCCACAACCAAATTGTGGAGTATAAATAAGGAAACATAAGAAATTTAAATCGGAAAAGTCGCCATTTTGGAGATATGAAAGAATACACAATATCACACGGATGAGTTATCGTGATGAGATTAGAACGAAACGAATCCCTGTTAAATAAATGGAGGATCGTACACGAGTGCTTGTTTCATATGAAATTTATACAAAGGTTCTTCAGCGAGTTTCATAAATTTCATATGAACTGACATCCAGTATAAGATTTTGTTTATCATATGGCGAATTTAAATAGAATTATATCGCCTATAAATTTGAGTTTTTTCCACAAAAATGCACTGTTGACACGGACGTCGTCATGTTACTTAATACCGCCAAAATGTTATTACGCGTGTGGTCATACCATATTCATTAGATGACGCTATCCACTGCCCATCAATGACGTCATATGATAAATCCAAATTATCTAGGCACATCTTAAGAAAGTTGGGGATGGACCTAACAAACAATGGAGTAAAAGGGTCCATCCAACATTAGGTTAAAACGGCGGTAGGGCCAGTTTACCTTAATCACTCATTTCACAAGTCTACACAACGATAGTGTCATAATGGCCCTGGATCGCTCACCCGATCCTTATTGTACAGATAAAATGGTAATTAATATAACGTGATGTGGATGGTTTGAGCCACTTTGGTTGACAGTGACCCAAGGAACATTTCTGTGAAATTATTTCAAAATCAGTCTACCTATTGTGTAGTAGAAGTCATTTTAAAGATTGTTTACTTTTTTAGTTTTGTTGGCTATTAAGTTCAGTGGAGCAATTTTGACCAATTTTGTCAGAGGGTCACCCATGGAATATCCCTTCCAAATTGTTTTCTATCTGGGGATGAAGTCTTTCAATAGTTATATTCGACAATACAGAGCTAAGTGTATGTTACTATTTGGGCACCTTCGTGCACACTGTGACGGGGATAACTTTGCTCAGTCTAACTTACAACGCCTCGTGGTAACAAGACCAAAAGGAAATTGAGGGTTGGGGCGTGGGGGGGGGGGGGGGTTGCAGATTTGGCATTAAATGCTAGATATATGAGTCAGTGGTTCACTTTGACAACACACAGCTGACTTGTATGTCACTGTCTAGGCACTTGTGGACAATGAGGGTCAGGTCCTAGTGCACCAGACTGAGGTGTACCGGCACAATACAGATCGGACTTGTATTTCAGTATTTGGACAACTTGTGGACATTGAGGTTCAGGTCCTTGTGCATGGACATGAACCGGCTCACTAACTTACAATGCCTTAACTCTATATAAAACCAGCGGGCCTTTGGGTGGGTCCATTTTTGGCTATGGATTTAAACTGAGGGTGGCCATCTTTGAAAAGGGCCACTAAATGCTTCATTCAATATATCAATGACTTGAGTCTTCCGGTCTCAGACAAGCACATTTTTAATGTTTTTTCCTATATAAGTCTATTTAAAACCGGTAGGCCCCGGGCGAGATTAATTTTGGCCCCATTGCTATAATTTGAATACTCTTGGTAGAGGTCCCCAACATGAAGCTTCATGCAAAATAACAAAGAGCTGGGCCTTGTGGTTTCAGAGAACAAGATTTTTAAAGGTTTTCCTTATGTAAGTCGATATAAAACCAGTGAGGCCAGGGGCGGGGCCACCTTTGGTACCAGGGCTATAATTTGAACAATCTTTGTAAGGTCCACTATCAAAGACCCGGGCCTTCTGGTTTCAGACAAGAAGAATTTTAAAGGGTTTCCCAATGTAAGTCTATGTAAAGCCCGTGGGCAACGGATCTCCAAAATGACATGTACAGTGTTGACGGGGACGTCAAACCATAAATCAAACAACAAAAACAAACAAACGGGGCGGGGATATTATTGGCTCGAGGACTATAATATGAACAATCTTGGTAGAGGTCCACTAGATGAAGCTTCATACCAAATATAAAAAACCGGGGCCCTCTGGTTTCAGAAGAGAACATTTTTAAAAGGCTTTCCCTATATAAGTCTATGTAAAATGGGAGGGCCCCGGCGCGGAGGCATGTTACGCCCAAGGGCTATAATTTGAACAATCTTGGTAGAGGTCCTCTAGATGAAGTTTCGTACCAAATATCATACACCTGGGCCTTCTTGTTTCAGCCAAGAAGATTTTTAAAGGTTTTTCCCTATGTAAGCCTATGTTTAACTGTTGGTCCCCCGGGGGGCATTTTTAGCCCCAGGGTTATAACTTGAACAATCTTTATAGAGGTCCACTAGATGAAACTTTATACCAAATATCAAAGATCTGGGCTTTCTGGTTTCAGACGAGAGTATTTGTGAAGGTTTTCCCTATATGATTCTGTGTAAAATGGGTGGGCCATTGTTGGCCTCAGCGCTATAATTTGAACAACCTTGGGAGCGGTCCACAAGACAAAACTTCATACCAAATATCAAATACCTGGGACTTCTGGTTCCAGACAAGAAGATTTTTAATTTTGAAAGGTTTTTCCCTATGTAAGTCTATATAAAACTGGTGAACCCTGGCGCGGGGGTGGGGGCATTTTTGGCCACAGGGCTATAATTTAAATAATCTTTGTAGAGGTCTACTACATGAAGCTTCATACCTAATATCGAAGACCTGGGCCTTCTTGTTTCAGTCTGTGTAAAATGGGTGGGCCCCGGCGCGGGGACATTTTTGGTCCCAGGACTATAATTTGAATAATCTTTGTAGAGGTCCACGAGATGAAGCTTCTAATAAAATATCAAAGACCTGGGGCTTCTGGTTTCAGACAAGAAGATTTTTAAAGATTTTCCCTATATTAGTCTTAAGTAAATTAGATGGGCCCCGACGCGGGAGCAGTTTTGGCCCCAGTGCTATAATTTGAACAATCGTGGTAGAGGTCCACTACATACAACCTTATTCTAAATATCATACACCGGGGCCTTCTGCTTTCAGACAAGAATATTTTAACTGTTTTCCCTATGTAAGTCTATGTAAAATGGGTGGGCCCTGACGCGCGGGGGTGGGGGGGGGGGCTTTTTTGACCCTTTGACTATAATTTGAACAATCTTGGTAATGGTCCACTAGATGAAGCTAAATACCAAATATCAAAGAACTGGGCCTTGCGGTTTCAGAGAGGATGTTTTTTATAGGTTTTCAGTGAAAAAAATTGTATTATTTACGGCTCCTGTGATCTAGATGTTCAATGGACCGGAACCGTTTGAACAACTTTTGAAAGTGGACCACCTAAGGATCATTCCTATGAAGATTGGTCAAAATCCGATCAGTTGTTTAGGAGGAGATGTCGTTTGAAGAAATTGTTTACGGACGGACGGAGGCACGCTCGCACGGACTATCCTACCTTGAAATAAGTCTGTCAGCACAACACGATTCCATAGTTCTGGTTAACCATTCCGTATAGTCTTCATAGGTTTGCATTCAATCAGCGAGCACTTCCGTCCCCCGCCCATCGGAGCTTGAAGAAATAGATGGGCTGCACGATGCTTCCCTGAAATTGAAACTAAAAGCATAGAATATCAAACAAACTGATATATTTTAAAAGGCAATTTGCTTGACATGTCAGGCGATTCATCAAAAGCCCACTATGTATGTTCAGCTCAAAGTAGGATTTGGTACAATTCCGGAATTGTCCTGCGCATTTGTTGCGCAGTGAGAATTCCTACCTTGCGCAAGACAATTTCGGAATTGCCTCTGCGCAAACCTGAGAATCGGAACAAAGTAGGAATAATTTATCTTTTCTGTATTTAATTTATAATATATTGCTATTATGATTCCTATTATTAAATTACTAATTATAAACCAGTGCTTCAGCTGAAGTGCACGACCCGCCGGATACTTTTAGCTTAATGAGTGTTACCATATATGGCAATGGCGGCCATTTTGGTCATGTGACCTGGACCTAAAACGGTTCCCCCAATAAATGCGCCTTATCGTAAGGAGCAAAAATATATCTTATACTTTAGTACTGTATTCTGAATCGTGTGCAGGATAAAATGCATTCTCACATTTTCCAATACAAAAGCATATGTGTCAAAGTTTGACCTAGGCACAAAGAAAGTCAAGGTCAACCCAGGGTCACCATTTTAGCAATTTATGATGGGCCTATGTCCCAGATGCCATTTATCAAGTTTCGTGGAAATCTGCCCAGTGGTTCTGGAGAAGACTATTTTTGAAGGGTTTTTACCATATACGGCTTGGCGGCCATTTTTGTCATGTGACCTGGACCCCATGAGCAAAGTTTGGTTTCCCCCATCCCATAGAGGCTCCATATGAAATTTGACTTCAATCGGCCAAACGGTTTTCGATGAGAAGCAGTTCGAAAATTTTCACATTTTTCGCCTCGGCGAGGCTATACTAAATGGAATGTAAAATTTCGCAAGTTCATTGGTTAGATCTCATTGATATCTATCAGTTTGCCAAAAATTGTTTAAATATTCCAAGCGGTTAAGTCACTATCACCAATTTTCACAAACGGGTTACGGACGGACAGACAGACATACCATATATGGCTTGGCGGCCATTTTGGTCATGTGACCTGGACCCCGTGAGCAAATTTTGGTTTCCCCCATCCCATAGAGGCTCCATATGAAATGTGACTTCAATCGGCCCAACGGTTTCCGAGGAGATGTAGTTCGAAAATTTGCACTTTTTTCGCCTCGGCGAGGCTATACTAAATGTAATGTAATATTTCGCAAGTTCATTGGTAAGATCTAATTGATATCTATCAGTATGCAAAAAATTGTTTAAATATTCCAAACGGTTAAGTCACTATCACCAATTTTCACAAACGGGTTACGGGCGGACAGACAGACCATATATGCCTTGGCGGCCATTTTGGTCATATGACCTGGACCCCATGAGCAAAGTTTGGTTTCCACCATCCCATAGAGGCTCCATATAAAATTTGACTTCAATCGGCCCAACGGTTTCCGAGGAGAAGCAGTTAGAAAAATTTTCACATTTTTCGCCTCGGCGAGGCTATACTAAATGGAATGTAATATTTCGCAAATTCATTGGTTAGATCTCATTGATATCTATCAGTATGCCAAACATTGTTTAAATATTCCAAGCGGTTAAGTCACTATCACCAATTTTCACAAATGGGTTACGGATTTTTCGCCTCGGCGAGGCTATACTAAATGGAATGTAATATTTCGCAAGTTCATTTGTTAGATCTCATTGATATCTATCAGTATGCAAAAAATTGTTTAAATATTCCAAGCGGTTAAGTCACTATCACCAATTTTCACAAATGGGTTACGGACGGACAGACAGACAGACCATATATGGTTTGGCGGCCATTTTGGTCATGTGACCTGGACCCCATGAGCAAATTGTGGTTTCACCCATCCCATAGAGGCTCCATATGAAATTTGACTTCAATCGGCCCAACGGTTTCCGAGGAAAAGCAGTTCGAAAATGTTCACATTTTTCGCCTCGGCGAGGCTATACTAAATGGAATGTAATAGTTCGCAAATTCATTGGTTAGATCTCATTGATATATATTAGTATGCCAAAAATTGTTTAAATATTCCAAGCGGTTAAGTCACTATCACCAATTTTCACAAACGGGTTACGGACGGACAGACAGACTGACAGAATGACCGAATGACAGAATGACACGGTGAGTTTAGGGCACTCTTAGAAAATCAACCGACTTCAGTCGGTCGCTTTTTCTGCGGGTCGTGCAATTCTTAAGAAGTTCATAAAACAATCATATAATGTGAAAACAGAATAAAAACATGCATTTTGAGGTCATGTTTGTGTAAAGATATCTGGAAGGAATTGAACTAGAATTATAAATATGTTAGCATGGTGCAATACGGAAGAGGGACGCAAATCATTATTTTTGGTTTATTCAAGATTATTCCATTCATTTCGAGTCGATCATAATTCACATGTGGGCGAAAACCGGAGTCCCCGAAGAAAAACTAACAGAATATTGCATCTCAAATGTGGCCGACGAGAGACCTAATAATTGCGAGTCAATTCTACCAATTGGGCCATGGAGCCGCAAATCATTTATAAATAAAATGTTAGAACTTACAAACAAAAACGGTTCAATGCAACGTTTTCCCCAAAGGTTCAATGTGTCTGCGCGACTTCAATGTGGCATTCATTATCGACAAATCAGTCAGCGGCGTTTTCATAAAATATCACAACTCTTCTTTTGTAAGTGCTTTTTCTAGAACCAAGAAAGACTATACAGGAAACGAATTTAGCCACGAAACACACACACACACACACACAAGAATTTAGCATTAATTTGGAATAACTGATGTTAGTAAACATTATTTCGTATGGTATAAATTGTCCCATACATTTTTAAAAATTGATTTTGTGTACCCGTAAGAAACGCTTACTAGAGGAATATCAAAGGGCGTCTTTAAAATCGATGTGTTTTCATACGGATTTGTTGAATAGACAATGACCTCTTCGTTATTGTGTAATCTATTTTTATCTTATTTTTGCAGTATTTGTTTTTCCGAAAACCAGTACCGAATATAGGGAGTAATGCATCCTTTCATCGAAAAAACTCATGTCTGATTTGATTCTTACTTTGTCCAACTTAACTCCTATTTTGCACAGAGACATTTACCGTGGTAAATCATCGATAGGTTAATACCCAATCCCTTGCGCATTTCTAGTATCCATCTCACCAACAGCTAAGGTCACACGGAAACGGGAGCTTTAGACTTGACCGTCCGCCAACTTCCCCAGCAAGTTGCATATCTCTGCGACAGTCAGAAAGGCTGTGATTATTTGGAGAAAATTGCAAAACAAAGAAATGAGACCACAGACTAAGCCCATTTGACTACAAGTAAAAAATTGCTCCATGTTGGAGCAAAGGAGGAAGCGCTGCGGAAAACAACTGTTTTATACCCGCTTTTTCAAAGAAAAATCGGGTATATTGTTTTCGTGTCAGAGTCGAGTGTCTGTCAGTCCGTGGGTCTGTCTGTGTGTGTGTCTGTCTGTCTGTCTGTCTGTCTGTCTGTCTGTCTGTCTGTCTGTCTGTCTGTCTGTATGTATGTATGTATGTATGTATGTATGTATGTATGTATGTATGTATGTATACGTACGTCCGTCCGTCACATTTCTATGGAATGTATCTCCTCTGAAACCGGTTAAGGTACACTTTTCAAACTTTGCCTGTAGTACATGGGATGTAGATGGCACTGGGCTACGTTTGGCGTGACCTTGACCTCAACATGACCACAAGGTCAAAGGTCAAAAAGTATGATTTTGCCTTATCTTCTAAACTACATGTATTGGAGTTCCACTTCTGAAATATAGAATAAATTGGGCAACTTTTGGTGTGACCTTGACCTCAACATGACCCCAAGTACAAAGGTAAAAAAGTATGACTTTGCCATATCTTCTAAACTATTTGAGTTCCCTTTGTCAAACTTTGCTTATTGGATGGCCCTTGGAATGTAGAATATATTGGGCTACTTTTGGTATGACCTCGACCTCAACACGACCCCAAGGTCAAATGTCAAAAAGTATGATTTTGCTATATCTTTAAAACTATTGCAGTTACACTTCTGAAACTTTAGTTATTGGATGGCTCTCGGAATATAGAATAAATTGGGATATTTTTGTTGTGACCTTGACCTCAACATGACCCCAAGGTCAAATAGTATGACTTTTGCCATATCTTCTAAACTATTGGTGTTACACTTCTGAAACTTGGTTATTGGATGGCCATTGGAATATAGAATAAATTGGGATAGTTTTGGGGGACCTCAACATAATCCAAGGTCAAAGGTCAAAAAGTATGACTTTGCCATATCTTCTAAACTATAAGAGCTACACTTCTGAAACTTTGCTTATCAGTTAGAATGTTCTTTGCAAATTTTTGTAACTCACATGTACTTTGGCTAGCTAATAAATGGTCATTAGTGTTATTCATAGAAAAAAACGGGTATTTGCGAAGGTATACCATCGGTAGCGCGATCTAGTTTACCGTTTATTGTTTTTGTTTTTGTTTTGTTTTTGTTTTTGTCTTGTTTTGTTTTTTTAGGGGGGGGTGGTTTTACGACCCTTTCAAGATTATTTCAATCATATTGAGCCGATCGTTAATCAGAGGTGGGCGAAAACCGGAGTACCCGGAGAAAAAACACCTTACCTTCCGTTGCAGAATTTGGCGTCTCATATGTGACCCGAGCGAGGCTCGAACCCACAGCGGTGAGAGACTTAGTGATTAAGAGTCAGCGCTCTTATCCACTAGGTCACGGAGGCCCGTTCCAGACACTCTACCAACTGAGCTATCGGAGCCGGTACTGTCTTTAAAGAGTTGGACCTAATTCATGAGAGTGTGCCTTTGCTTACTGATTCATTATATGAAAGGTTTTCAAAGGTCATTTCCAACTGAGTGCAGAGCAAACCATAAACAGAGAAGATGAACCATCGCCAGCAGGTCATAAAGAGCATTTCGCCGCAAACTTTATAAGCAACCGAATACATAAGGAATTTTGAATGACTATCAATCACCATTCAATGACACATTACATGATTGTTCGTTATTATCCCCTCGCAACAAAGTTGCGGGCGATACCACGCGTCCATGTGTGGGTGTTTGTGTTGTGTACGGAACCTTGTGAACAGGTTTGAAGACAATGCCATCATCGCTGAAGCACCGCACCTTCCATAAACGTTCCCTTGGAGAGAGAATAAATCCTATTGATTTTTAAGGTCAAGGACTTGACATTGAAAACATTGTGAACAAGATAAAAGACAAAGCTATCACCATTGAAGTATCAGACTTTCCACAAATGTTTACCGTGCAGCGATGATGAACACTAAAGATTTTCGAGGTCAAATGTCAAGGTCACAATGGACTTAACATTAAAAACCTTGTGAACAGGATAGAAGACAGTTATCATCCTATAAGCACCAAACCTTCCGTAAATTTTTCCCATGGAGAGAGGATGAAACCTGTCGATTTTCAAGGTCAAGGGACAAACCTTGTGAACAGGATAGAAAAATAATCTATCATCAAAGAAGGATCAAACGTTCCATACATGTTCCCCATGGAGAGAGGATGGAACTATTCATTTCAAGGTCAAAGGTCAATGTCACAATGGACTTGACATTAAAAATCTTGTGAATAGGATAGAAGACAGTTATCATCGTAGAAGCATCAAACATTCCGGAAATGTTCTCCATGGAAAGAGGATGAAACCTATTGATTTTCAAGGTCATTGGTCAAAGGTCAAGGTCACTATCGACTTGAAATTAGAAAGCTTGTAAACAGGATAAAAGACAAAGCAATCATCACAGAAGCATCAAACCTTCCACAAATGTTACCCATGGAGAAAGGGTGAGCCCTATTGATTTTCAAGTCAAGCGTCAAGGTCACAATAGACTTGACATTAAAACATAGTGAACAGGATAGAAGACAAAGCTTTCACCATAGAAGCATCAAACCTTCCACAAATGTTCCCCATGGAGAGAGAATGAACCCTATAGATTTTCAAGATCTAAGGTCATGGTAAAAATGGACATGACTTTAAAAACCTTTTGAACAGGATAGAAGACAAAACAATCATCACAGAAGCATCAAAACCACAATAAATATTCCCCATAGAAAGAAGATGAACCCTATTGATTTGCAAGGTCAATGGTCAAATGTCTAGGTCACAACGGATTTGACATTAAAAACCTTTTGAACAGGATAGAATACAAATGCTATCATCAAAGAAGCACCAAACTTTCCATGCATGTTTCCCATGGAAAGAGAATGAACCCAATTTATTTTCAAGGTCAAGGGTCAAAGATCAAGTTTACAATGGACTTGACATTAAACTACTTGTAAACATGATAGAAGACAAAGCAGTCATCACAGAAGCATCAAACCTTCCACAAGTGTTCCCCATGGAGAGGATAAACCCTATTTATTTTCAGGGTCGAAGGTCAAGGTCACAATGAACTTGACATTAAAACAAACTAAGAACAGGATAGAAAACAAAGCAATCATCTTTGAATCATCCAACCTTCCATAAATTTTCCCCGTGGCGAGAGGATGAATCCTATAGATTTTTAAGGTCAGTGGTCAAATGTCAAGGTCACAATGACCTTAACATTAAAAACCTTGTGAACAGGATAGAAGACAAAGCTGTCATCATAGAAGCATCAAAGGTAATCTTATTATGCTTAATAGGGCATATTCACATGATGAGTTGTAAGCAATTGCGAGGGGACGTTTTGTTTCTTTTCATTTTCATGTACTATATAATAATTTCTGGTTGCAAAATATCGTATCATAAGCAACTCCTACATGCAAAATGAATGCATGGAATTCTTTCGCCGAAAGCACCGCGTGAAAAACACTGAAGTGTCCTATACACTCTGAGGTTGGTTGGTTGGTTGATTTGAGGTTTAACGTCCCCGTCAACACTGTAAAGGTCATTTTGGAGACGTTGCTTCCAATTGTGTGGGACTTTTACCCGACACTGAGATGAAATGACATCTAAAACCCTGTCGCCCAATGAAACCAATAGGGTTTATTAGCATGGACGGTCCGCCTCGCACCGCGGTTCCTGGACAGGCTTAGATCCTCTAAGCGGTTTACCAGTACTAGTATGCGGGCCAGATTCAGCTCTGCGTGGAAGCATCATGCAGCCCATATAATTCTTCAAGCCCCTATGGGCGGGGGCCATACACTCTGAGGTGAGTGACTCTATATTTGCCTCCTGGGATGACCTTAGGAAACGCTGATTCTTCTCCATCGGTAAAGTCACATACCAGAATCAGAATTCGGAATTATTTCTGAGGATACGTCAAATGACATTCAAAGATCAGGATCCGTTAAGTTAGTCCCTTGCTCTCCCCAAAGAGGCAAAATTAGCTTCAGTACTCTCGGTACCTATTACTGTGGAAATTATCAAATCGGAAAGAGCATTCCACTCTAATGGACCGACGGAATAAAGATTCTTTATAAATGTCAGTTCTTGCGCAAGGTGTCTGAAATGTTAATGAATGGTGATTTCTACCGCGCCTATAGCTGGAGGAACAAGGTCTTCTGTTGAGTGCTGACAGAACCCTTTAGACCTTTGTATAACATTATGAGCCTACTGTCTCTTCTCGTATTCTTCAGAGACTTCCATCACATCATAATTTTCCTAGTATTCCAGTCATACTCCCAGTTTCAAAGCAGTAATTGCTTGTTATAAAATGTAGCAGCTCTATTCTGAATTTCTTCATCGAGGATCACTTCCCAGAGGTCCCAGATACAACTACCACATTCCAAGATTGGCCAAACAATTCCTTTATATGCTGCCGACTTTTACATCCTGAGGACACTGATGAAGATTTCGCCTCAGGAAACCAAGCGTTTTATTTGCCTTAGTATACATGTCGCTAATGTGTGTATTGTCAGAACAGGGTATTTATTGGAATCCACATTCCCGAGGATAGTTCTCTTTCAGGTGTAAGACGCCTCAGTTTTATTGGCTCTCTTCCAAGGTACTCGCATAATATTGTATTACGAGCTAAACTGGCTAAAATCTTATGCCCCATTTCGTGCCGAACATCTACAAGTCTATATGTATCCTTCTGAAGTTTCAGTGAGTCATCTGTATTTCTAATTTCACGGTAGCAATCGTCTGCGAACAGTCAAATTTCTGAGTCAGTGCCTGTGGAAATATTATTAATAGACAGGGAGACTAACAGTGGCCCAAGAACTGTCCCTTGTAGGACCCCAGACAAAACTGGAGCCCACTCCGAAGATTCACCAATAACTCGCTATTTTCGGCAACAAAGAAAACAGGAATATCGGTGAAACTGATGGATGCTCCCCGAAAGTGCAATAGTCGGAACAGGAAACATTATCCTTGTTAAAGAGTGGTATACTATGTATACTCACTGTACTTCATAATGGATTATATTTGTGTGAAGTTATATTAAAATCCATCAGCAAATGACGACGCTAGAGCGATGACAAAGTTTTTTTTTCCTAAAAATAGCCGCAGTGACCTTGACCTTAAGCCCAGGACCCTGAAAGTCAAACTTGCTCGAGATATTATCACACCCAACATTTGTGTAAAATTATATTAAAATCCATCAATAAATGTAGGCACTAGAGCGAAAACAAACTTTTCGAAAAGTAGCCACAGTGACATTGACCTTGAGCCCAGGACCCTGAAAGTCGAACATGCTCAAGATATTATCATACCCAACATTTGTGTGAAGTTATATTAAAATCCATCAATAAATGTAGGCAGCAGAGTGATGACAAAGTTTTTCTAAATATAGCCACAGTGACCTTACACTGCAGCTTTAAACAAAGTACCATAACTCTGTGACAAATCATCTAACCAGATAGCACGGATAATATGCGCATCCCCTATTGCTGCTTAAGATTCTATTGAAGTTTCGTTGAATTTCTGCAAGTTGTTGCTGAGAAGTCGCGTGGACACGAACCGTACCCTATCTGTTCATGCAGAATTCATCAAAGGGCCATAACTGTTGGAAAAATCGTCGAACCAAAACACGCAGGTGATATGCGCATCCACCTTCGATACCTAATATTCCCATGAAGTTTCTTTGAAATCCGACCAGTAGTTTCTGAGAATTCGCGTAGACAAGAGCGGGACGGACGCACGGACGAAGCGGCGACCACATGCTCCCCCGAAATTCTTCGGGGAGCATAATAATATATCCATATGAGACTCTTCCCCACAATGCCGTAATCAGATAATTTGAATTTCAGTAGATCATGAGGGTGTGTGTCAAAAGCCTTCTCGAAGTCCAGAATGAATGTGTCAAACCTGTCCCCCGTTGTCCAAGATTTTTACCCAGTCATTAATAACCGTGCTCAACTGAGTTTCACAATTATGCCTTTTTCTAAATGCATATTGTCTATTTGACAAACATTTCTGTTCATCCGTGTAGGCCATAATATTGGAGAAGCAATTTACATGGAACACACGTCAGGTACACATGGCTATAAGTACGAGCATGAGCCCTGCGAGTGGGCAAATGGTGTATACTAGGAATTGCAGTGGTTTGTGCACAACTTCTCATGGACAAGCAATCGGCCGCTTCAGCAGTAGTCGAACGATTTTCTTGGGTTCATGTTGCCTGTTCAAGCAAATTAACAGTATCGTACTCGTGCATATAATGCATGGCAGCAAGGAAAGAAGATTTACTGGCAGCCTTAATTAAGGTCATCAAAAAAGTCAGCCAACGAAATGCAGCAGTCAACATACTCGAGCAATTATGAAGAATGTCCAATGAAGACGGAATTAATTTTTTGTCCAAGCATTGACAGGTGACAAATGTACAGGAAAAATGAACAGAAGCAAACATCGGTGCTACCAAAGCAATTATTGTACACGACTGAGGGCCATATTATATGTGTGCAGATGTTACCAAAGATAATTTTCCTGGCAAACATATTGTAAAGAGTTTTCTTTCCGACACTGATGATTGCAGAGGCTGCATGAGGGGTTGGGCGAAATGGAAACATCGCAAAGAAGCAAAGTAAGAGGGCACACTTTTATTTCGCGTCTTTTTTCTTGGAAGTCTTTATAGAGTATTTGAAGGTGATAGCTAGACCATGTACATAAATACCGGGATTTTAATTGTGGAATGTTATGCTTGACTCTACCTCCAAAAGGTAAATTTTACAGAAAACTTCTAACCTCTTCTAGGAAGAAGAAGATTTGTGGAACGGTTTTTGATAGGATACCGCGAAACGTCTCAAACGTCCACTTGCAAATGTCGCATACCTTGTGACGCGTGTATGTATATCAATAACCCAGCAGGCACACGTCGCAAGGGCAACGTCAACTCAACGTCACAGACGTAGATGTGACGTTGCATAAAAGTCATGACGTTGCACCGACGTTGATGTGACGTCACAATTACGTCATGTGCCTGATGGGAAGTAACCAGCTACCAGAAATCACTGTAAATTCCACCCCTCCCAGACCAACATAAAAGAAAAAAACACTTAGTTACTAAGCACAGAGCTTTCAACGTTTGCGCTTACGTGACTATCACTCCTTACTAAAGAACACCTATTCAAATACATTGAAAATTTTATCGTCAAAAAATAAAAATTTTCAGATAGAAGAAAATCTTATATTTATCATATTTTTGTTCAAAATATAAATTGTGAGTACTCGTTAGAACCGCCTGGGCGAGGCGGTTCTTACGGGCATCTACAAGCTATTTTTAATCAGAAATTCGAAAAGATAATGGGTGTCACCGTTAACTCCAGTTGTACTATATAAAAGTGGGGTTTCAGGGGGTCAAAATTTTATAGGCGTGTTTTTAGGAAATCAAGGTAGGGGTCACTCGGACAAAAAAGCCGCATTATTTGTACCGCTGTGAGTTCATAGTGTTGCGTACATGCTGGAGAATTATCTGTAGAATCTGGACTGGAATCATGTGTTGGGTTTTGCGAACAGTGTAGACCCATATCAGAACGCGGTGTCTGATCAGGGTCTACACTGTTTGCTTAGGGTAAAGGGTTAAACGAAACAGTTCAAG
The DNA here is from genome assembly GCA_963580285.1 of Lucinisca nassula. Classification (NCBI taxonomy): domain Eukaryota; kingdom Metazoa; phylum Mollusca; class Bivalvia; order Lucinida; family Lucinidae; genus Lucinisca; species Lucinisca nassula. The sequence continues at coordinate 70,401,975 of OY757012.1, read as the reverse complement.
TTCCCCTTCAGGACCATTTTTCCAATCTACACTCAGACACTGACAGCACTCAGAGATACTCGACCTATCAGTGCTGTCAGTGCTTTGATTTATTTACCCTTTTAACACTTCCACCCCTGAGTTTTCGGAGTGGACTCACCATCACTGAATTTGGGCAAGTCCATTCTCCTTAATACAGTATCTAACTTAGAAGAGTCATCAGGATAACAAGTTATATATCCTTATATGGTGGCTCATTATACTCCATCTCATCAGGATCTACATTTTGTTTGCCTAAGTATCTGCGCCGGGCTTCAGGGTTGAAAGGGTTAATCTTTGCTGTAGTAACAGGCTTAATTATTGCGCAGTTAAACAATCATTGGAATCGAAAGGGATAGTTCTAAACCGTAGATTGTACCATTCTGTGTAGGAGCACTGTCGTCTATTTTAAACACACATAGACATACCGTCATCCATTTCAAACAATGAATTTTAATTTGGGATAACTCAAGAATGAAATATCAGGCCCTATATTCAGGACTGTACTGACTGAAATTAAAACAATAATCAAAACCGAATTCCCTTTCGATTATTAAAACGAAAAACATAGTTCGTTATTAAAAATCCAGAATGTATCAAAAATAGAATGCGAATGGCAAAAATTCAGATTACAAATGTATAATTGAATGTAGTTGCAAATTAAAATTGTTAAAAATGTGTTTTACTTTTATCAATAACGCGAACTTCAGTAACTGACAATTCGCTTACATCATTGAAAAGTCAAGTTTCATGATTACTTAGTCCGTGTCTCAAACTCATTACAAATGGCGCCGCAATGATTGTCAGGTTCAATAATGAATATCAAGTATAAGCTTTTACAAAAAGCTTGAGTCTACGCTCAGCACACATTAATTTGTGTAGTCATAGGATTCAAAAGTAAAATGATCAAGCTGTTCATGTGTATCCTGTATAAGTGCGCCAGTAATACGGAAACTTGTATAAAAAGCCAAAGATTCCAAAAGCTGACTCCAGTTACACATATAAACAAATTTTACCAATCATTTGCTATGACAACCACTCGCACTAGGGAAACGAAAAATCAGTAGAACAGTTGCATTTGCCTTCTTTTATTGAAAACAAACAAAAATAGATGTACTGTATCATCGGAGGGAAGTCAACATCACGTGAACCGAGAAAATAAGTTTATTGTGTATGCAAAGAGGGTGTGATAAACTTACGGAAGTGTTCTGGTCGATCCCGGTTTTTAAGCATTATCCCAAATAACACCGATGACCAGTCAATATAATATAGCATTCGGCCAGTAATGCCCTTTTCTTTCATGCTTCTGGAGCAAAAGTAAACCTTAGGTAGTCTACACCCACAGGCGTAGACAATAACACCGAAGACATGTTAATAGAAAATAACATTCAACCGGTCATGCCCTTTTCTTAAATGCTTAGGGGGCAAAAGTCATCCTTAACATTGCCTACGCCCGTGGCAATCGACAATAAAAATCATGTGACACTATATAGATAGATGAAATTATGCAAGTACTGCACAACTTTCCTTCGAAAGCCTAGATCGAGGCTCTCCAGGGACGGAGAGCCGTGTTCCGATATACCTTTTCTTAGTCTGTTTGTCCTCACGTCCGTGAGTCAGCTATTTCAAACCATTCATGATCAATGAAAGCATTGGAAACTATATTTCAGACTGGACGTCCAGTGGACACGGGAACGAAAGCTAATTTCCGTAGTCTTGATCACAAAAACAAGATGACCGCCACGTAATATATGGTTAAACACTTTGATTTGAAACTCGTATTCTCTGGAACCAAATCACCACCGACATTGGTACATGCTATGCAGCATTAGAAATTGTGTCCTTGCAAAGATTCGTCTTCAAATGAAGATCCTTGATAAACCTAAGCTTGTTTATACAGAGGTTACGTCGGTTGAGAGGTTGGGTTGGTGTGAAGGTGCTGTATACAGCTTTCAATGCCGGGACGTTCTACTGTTTTGGCAATTATGAAAACACCCTTTAAAAATACATTGCAAATTCTACCGCCGGAGAAAGGAAATTTTAAGATGAAAAATTGTTATATTTTTCTTATTTCTGCTCAAAATATAGATTGTGGGTACTCGTTAGAACCGCCGCATCGAGGCGGTTCTAACGAGTACCCCCACAATCTATATTGTCATCCCTAGATACGAGTATGTACCATTAGGAAAACATGTCCGTGTGAAATAATGGCGTCCAACATGGTGTCTGACATCACACAGTTTGGGTAACAATTATAAAATGTTTCTTATTTCTGCCTTCAACATAGATTGTGGGTGCTCGTTAGAACCGCCTCAATATTTTCTCTATATAAAGTGGGGTTTAGAGGGGTATTCGTTTCACGGACTTGTTATCGTAATGTTAAGTATCATTAACAAAGCTCTTATAGTTCTTTTGAAATGAACTTGACGATTGGGGTGAACGCTAGGGTGGTCGCAGTATTTCACGAAGTCAGTAAAACATAAAATGTAGGTCAAGACCCAATATGGATGCTTGCATTAAAATTGCAATCCCTAGATACACGTCTGTACCATCGAAGAAATATATGGGCTGCGCAGAGCTGAAACCGACCCGCACACGAGTACTGGTAAACCGCTTAGAGGATCTAAGCCTGCCCAGGCAAAGCGGCGCGAGTCAGCCCGTCCGTGCTTACAAACCCTATTGGTTTTACTGGGCGGCAGGGCTTGAGATGTCATCTCATCCCAATGCCGGGTAAAAGTCCCACCAAATTGGAACAACGTCTCCAAAATGACCTATACAGTGTTGATGGGGGCGTTAAACCTCAAATCAAGCAAACAAACAAACAAAAGTTTGTACCAAGTATCATTAAAGAAGCTCTTATTGTTCTTGAGAAATTAATTTGACCATTAGGATGAACGCTAGGGTGGCCGCAATATTTTACAAAGTCAGTCAGTTAAATATAGGCCAAGGTCAAATATGGATGCCTGCATTTATGTTGCCATCCCATGATACACTGTACAAGTGTGTACCAAGTATCACTAATAAAACTCTTGTTGTTCTTGAGAAATTAACTTGACTAGGCTGGTCACAAATGTTGACGTCTTGACAAACGGACAGACAGACGAACGAACGGAAAACCGGACGCCTATATCGCGCCATGCTAATAGCAGGTGCGACAAAAATTGCGTTTGAGTATACATAGTACTGTTATTGTTCTTCTGCATGTCCTCAACAGACAGGTTATACAAAGTTACTTTATGGTGCTGTTACACATTGACGTATATGCCGGACGTGCGCAGGACGTTTTGGAAAAACAATGAACTAGAAATGCGTCCATGTGACACGGATGCCCTCGCCTGAAAATACAGTCGAACTTCGATGGCTCGCACCCCATGGGACCTTGGAAATTTGTTCGAGACAGCGGTAGTTCGAGCCACTATTGTATCTTCCAGAAAACATAACGGGGTATTTTTGGACTTCTTTTCGGTGTTCTGTAACATAAATGTTTGCTGTGTGTATTTATTAGAATCGCCTCATCGAGGCGATTCTAATGAGTACATACAACATACATTTGCAAGATAAAACTCGAAAATCTCATTAATTATCCCACACTTTTTCTTATGCAGACGAATTCCCTAGGGACTCAAAAACGGGTTCGACTCAGCCATGGTAAACGAGCCATCGGTGTTCGAGCCATCGAAGTTAGACTATGTTGATTTTAGCTTTTAACCTTCGACCGCTAAGTATGACCTTGACCTTTCAGTAACGTACTTGGGCCTAGCGTGGGGTTTTCTTATTATTTCAATAGAGATTGAGAGTACTCGTTAGAAGCGTCCCTTTTGTGGTCGTGCTTACGAGGACCCACAATCTATATTTCATGGTGTAACCTAGAACCGACGCTGGCTATCAACCATCGGGTCTTGGAGACTATGTGCTTCCGCTCAGAGTTAAAACCAACCAAACTTGATTACTGGTGGTTAACCGCTTAGATTGTAAAAGCCTGCCCAAAGAAAAGTGGTGCAAGTGGGACCGCTCCTTAACGGTTTCTTTGGTCGGTAGGGTTTATAATGTCACTTCACCTCAAGGCTGGGTAAAAGTGTTACAAAATTAAAAGCAGCGTCTCCAAAATGACCTAAGAACATGTACAGTGTACCAAAGGCTGGCGGGGACTTAAAACCTTAATGCAAACGAAAGCACCAACGCGTTCATGTAGTTCTAACGATTACCCACAATCTGCGATTAGACTTTTGGTTAAAATTATGGCTCAGTGTACCTCAAATCGACACTTTAAACGAAAAGTATGAATACGACACAGATGTCCCCGCCCAAGGACTATCCTCGCCAAGGAAAAAAGCATGTTGCAAAAAAGAAAAGACCGCATAGCTCGGTTGGAAAACTATCCTTGAGACCATCCATCGGCGTAGGTGTGGGAAATGTCGTTTAAATCTTGGAAAAAAGTGCGTAGCATCATCCAGATATAAATCAAGTCCATAAAAAATAAATTATTGACCTTGAGTTTTTGTTTTACGGCCCTTTTAAGATTATTTCTTTTATTTCGAGCCGATCATTAATCATTTGTGGACGAAAACGAAACGGATTAGCCAGAGAAACGACCCGTATAATACGAACTAAATCGATTAAATTGGTTGGGAATGCGAGCTCTTATTAAAAAACGCTGACATTCAAAAATTCTGAGTCTGTAACCTTGACCTTGAGGTCATGGGCATGGGCGCGCTTATGTTTAAAATTATGAGTCGGTGACCTTGACTTTGAGGTTATGGGCATTGGTGCGAGTACGCTAATAAATTTTAAATGAGCATCTATCATTGCACCAAATATGAACCAAATCCATTGTATGATTTTAAAAAGATGAGCTCTTAAATAATTTCAACATTTAAAGTATTCTGAGTCCATGACTTGACCTAGAGGTCATAGGTAAGGGCCAGCGTATTGCTGTGTAAACCTTTTAATCTATACATATCGTCACAATTCCATCATATGGTCTGGAAAATATGAGCTCTTTAAAGTTTAGGTTCTTCCTGGTAAAAACCTTAACCCGAGGTTGCAGGATCGCGTACGTACACCACATGCAGAAGACGTACGTACATATGCGTACGCTCGTATGTACGAAAACCTTTAATGTCGACGGCGGGGGAGGGGATTATTGTCTTGCGTACTGTCATTTCGTCTATGTGCAGGCGATTGTATAATTGCGCTTACAGACAGCTATAGAACAGGTTCTTTGTAATATAACCCTTTTTGTACCAAATGGAATCTTCCTCCTCATATATATCAGGAGTTCATTTCAAAATTCAGGGGTGTCAGGCTGTCTTTTCTTCAAAATTTAAATAAAGAAGGACTGAACTTTTAGAAAAAGTGAAGGCCCTAGTCAGACGTCGCGTTCTGTGGCGTCTGATCTGGGCCTGCACTGTTTGCAAATTATCCATCTCAGGGTTTCGGTACTAAATGGGTTAAATCAATCATGTTGTAAGATCTTTGTTGCAAATGAACTGAATCTATTTTTCATTGAAAGGCTGGACGGCCTGGCAGATGAACAATCAATGAAAAAATGTTTGCTACAGATCATTGCCTACGCCCCCGCCCATCGGGGCTTGATGAAATAGATGGGCTACATGATGCTTCCGCGCAGCGCTGAAACCGACCGCACACAAGTACTGGTAAACCGCTTAGAGGATCTAAGTCCGCCCAGGCTAAGTGGTGCAAGCCGGACCATCCATGCTTATAAACCCTATTGATTCCATTGGGCGACAGGGCTTTAGATGTCATTTCATCACAGTATCCGGTAAAAGTCCCACAAAATTGAAAGCAACGTTTCCAAAATGACCTATACAGTGTTGAAGGGGACGTTAAACCTCAAATCAAACAAACAAACAAACAGACCTTTGGAAACCGGAGCTGAAATTTGACAACACTTACAGAGGCTACGTCAGGTAACGTTATATGCGGTTCCTTATTAAACAACGTCATGTATTAACTTTTTGTGTTAAAATCGTGCATAAACTGTGTTCATACGATCAATTGAATCTTGTATGCATGCTCTTGTGTCAGTGAATTTATTAAATTGACCCCGAAAAGTTAATTTTTGTTTTGTTTGATTTGAGGTCTAACGTCCCCGTCAACACTGTCAAGGTCATTTTGGAGACGTCGCTTCCAATTTTGTGGGACTTTTACCCGACACCGAGCTGAAATGACTTCTCAAGCCCTGTCGCCCAATGAAACCAATAGGGTTTATAAGCATGGACGGTCCGACACTCACACCGCTTTGCCTGGGCAAGGTTAGATCCTCTAAGTGGTTTACCAGTACTCGTGTGTGGGTCGTATTCAGCTCTGCGTGGAAGCATCATGCAGCCCATATATTTCTTCAAGCCCCGATGGGCGAGGACAGGCGCGAAAAGTTAATAAAATGATCAGCGAAGTCATATTATCAGGTCTTAGAAAGTTGTATTTAAAGACAGTCCATGAATTTGAAGACTGTCTATAAATTTAAGGACTTTTTAGTCTGTAAATTTAAAGACTGACTTAAAGAAAAGCTTGAAACTGGTGTAAAACGGAAAAATCGCACTTTGCTATTTATAGTAATTTAATTGTTATCTGTAGAATATTTAATCATATGTAACTGCAAATTTTATAGTTGGCTTTTACTTAATTAAATTTCTTCAAACATAATTTAAGAGTTCTCAGAAAACAGGTTTGTAATAAGATTCATTATGTAAAACGAGCTTAGAACCAACGTGTATAACGCTTTTATCATTTAGTCAACATACTGACAAATTGCTTCGACAGGTACGTTTTCTAACAACTAAAATTAATGAATATTTTCAGACTGCCTTCAACAGTAAAATGTCCGAGAACGAAATGACATCGATACTTAACACATTTTATGTTCCACCACTGACAGATATTTCCTCCCCTTTTGCGGAGTTTTACCGCATTTGTGGTCTAAGGGAAGGAACTGTGCTGTTTTATTTCTTCATTAATTTCTATTATTAAAACAATATTTACAGACAATAAAATACATGCAGCCTTTAGCAACGCATTTGTTTCATTGATATGAAGACTAAGGCTACGTAGGAGAATGCGATTTTTTTCGTGTTATACCATTTTTATGATTTTCCTTGTGTTAGTCTTTTAACTCTACAGACTAAAACGTCTTTAAATTTACAGACTGTTCTTAAATTTATAGACTGTCTTTAAATAAAGCATTTTCTTAGACCTGATTATAATAGATGGCCTGCATGATGCTTCCACGCAGAGCTGAAACCAATCGCACGTGAGTACTGGTAAACCGCTTAGAGGTTCTAAGCATGCCCAGGAAAAGTGGTGCGAGTTCGACCGTCCATGCATATAAATGCTATTGGTTTCATTGGGCGACAGGGCTTGAGATGTCATTTCATTTCAATGTCTGGTGAAAGTCCCACACACTTGGAATAAACCTCTCCAAAATGACCTATACAGTGTTGATGGGGACGTTTAACCTTAAACGAACAAAATCAAATATTATAAACTTAACAAAAACGCGTGCACTCATGCTGAAGGCACCCCACCCCGACCCCCGTATTTATTGATAAGGTTCGTTATGACAACGTTAAATCAACGCTAGTCTTACGTCACGACGTCCTCCAAACAGACCAACTCACCAGTGGTACAGTGGGAAAGGGGTCTAGTATCTTACGATAATAAAATGGAAACACAAGTTTGAAACAAGTTAGAATCAATGTTGATTCAACGTTGTACTGAATTTACATCTAGGTTCACTGGAACAATAATTTTAAAACGTGTTATCCACTTTACACGGCTATTTTAAGACGGCACGTTTATGAGCATATTAAAATTGCGACATATTTTAGTGAAACGCAAATTTAGCTCGTTCAAACACTTTGCGATGTTTTGATGAAACTGACGTTTTGTTTGTTTGATTTGAGGTTTAACGTCCCCGTCAACACTGTAAAGGTAATTTTGGAAACGCTGCTTCCAATTTTGTGGCACTTTTACCCGACATTGAGATGAAATGACATCTCAAGACCTGTCGCCCAATGAAACCAATAGGGTTTATTAGCATGGACTGTCCGCCTCGCACCGCGGTTCCTGGACAGGCTTAGATCCTCTAAGCGGTTTACCAGTACTAGTGTGCGGGCCGGGGAAGCATCATGCAGCCCATATATTTCTTTAAGCCCCTATGGGCGGGGGCCGAATGACGAAACTGACGTAGGCAGTTCTTTAAAAAGTGCGTACGAACAATTTAAGATTAATCGTGCGATGTTTATTGAGATAAAAACAAAAGTCAACTTACAAGACACCAATTATCTATCACTTATACATTTTTTTCTTTCTTGTCAAAACATTGAAAAAAATGCATGTTCAAGTAGGCATGTATCACACAAAAAAATCATGCGACCATCGACCAATGGGATGAACAGATCAATCAATGAATACTTCACTCGTCAACTCAAAATCTTCTCACTGACCAATGCACGGGACGATTTAAGTCGAATCGATACACATTCAGAAAAGACTGTTCAGCTGTTTGCTGCTTTCTTACACAATGTTTTTGTTTTTTGATTTGAAGTTTAACGTCCCCATCCACACTGTAAAGGTCATTTTGGAGACGCTGCTTCCAATTTTGTGGGACTTTTAACCGACAGCGACACGACATTCAATGAAACCAATAGGGTTTATAAGCATGGACGGGCCGACTTGCACCGCATTGCCTGGGCTGGCTTAGATCTTCTAAGCGGTTTACCAGTACTCGTGTGCGAGTCGATTTTAGTTCTGTGTGGACGCATCATGCAGCCCATCTATTTCGTCAAGCCCCGATGGGTGCGACCTGTACTCAATGTTGCAGTATGTACAAGTAAAGTTGTAACTGATGTCAATGGCATGTATAAGAAAGTTTGCTTTGAAATCCAAAGAGCCTGCTCCCGACAAAATGATTTGTTTGTTTGATTTGAGGTTTAACGTCCACGTCAACACTGAAAAGGGCATTTTGGAGACGTTACTTCCAATTTTGTGGGACTTTTACCCGACCTTGAGATGAAATTTTTTCCAGGCCCTATGGGTGGGGGCCAGTTGCCCGACAAAATGAATAAATACTTTTGACGTACATGTCTGGACAAGCAATGCAGTGGATCTGCATTGTATGGCATTCACCCTACATCTCTTTGGCCGAATACGTTGCAATTAGGGAACAATGTATAAATTTTATGGTGAGCTTTTGTAATCACCTTTAGTCCGTCGTACGTGCGACGTGCGTCGTGCGTCGACAATATTTACCTCGTTATTCCTCTAGAGACCACAGTTTTGCTTCAATCTTCATGAAACTTTACCAGAAACTTTGTCTCGATACTTGATACTCGAAAAAAAAAATGTCTCCTGCTACTAAAGGCAGAAGATTTTCTTTAAAAACAAGACACGTTAACAATTTGTTTGATTTGAAGTTTAACGTTCCCGTTACTTCTAATTTTGTGAGACTTTTATCCGACATTGAGAAGAAATGACATTTCAAGCCCTGTCGCCCAATGAAACATGCACTGGACGGTCTAACTCGCACCACTTTTCCTAGGCAGGCTTAGAACGTCTAAGCGGATAAGCAGAACTCATGTGCGGTCAGTTTCAGCTCTGCATGGAAGCATCACGTTGCCCAACCTATTTCTCCAAGCCCTGGTGTGCGGGGACCGAGACACGTTAACAAATCCATATGACGAAAACCCTTGTAAACTTTGCCAACCACACGTTATCCGCCCCACCCATCGGAGCTTGGAAAAATATATTGGGCTGCACAGTGCTTCCACGCAGAGCTGAAATCGACTGTGCACACGAATACCTTTTGACCGCTTAGAAGGTCTAAGCCTGCACAGGCAAAATCAGAGCAAGTCGGATCGTCCGAGCATATAAACCCGTTTTGCACGGATGGACATCAGGGGAGCTATCGCGAAATCGCGTCAACGTAATTTTGCTCCAAAGACACATCCGGGAACACTCGCGATACTTCCTAGGACCTGGGAATGGTAAACAAAGGTAAGTACCCTTGTGCGTTTTGATTTATTGTGGAAGAACGAGAGAATAATATGAAATTTCGGCGATGCTAAGCAATGTTAAAATGATTTATCTTTCTAAGCCGGCCAAAAAAAAATATTGAAAAAAAAAAAATCGTTGCTGAAAGGTGACTGTAACAAAATCGAAAACGGAGTAATCTGACCATAGTTTTATGTCAACACGAATGAATGATGCAACTGTTTTGTAAGTTTTCGCTTAGAGCGAGATCCTTTGGCACTTATTCCGGGTATGTCAGCACTCATGCATCATTTAGACGTAAAATATGATCAATCCATGTACAGTGAAGTGGTAATCCCGCAAATTTTCAGGCGGAGTAGCTCCCACATCATCGCGGCAGCTCCCAAAACACAATATAGTTCCCAGGAGCCTATCAGTTACTGAGGCTGTTACATTTGACCATTAGCTCAGTTAGGTGGTTCGCTAAATTTAGCAAAATAAAATCAATGGATGAGGTTTTTAAAGAATTTACAATCTATTAGAGAGGTGTACTGAAACGTTTACCTCTGAGTCCAAATTTATACCATGCGGGTTTTGAACTCTTCTGCAGTTTTGGCATTTTCCACAGAGGAGGGAAGACTTTTCCACTGAGTAAAAGTTCCGGGAAAGAAGGAATTCTTCAGTGCATCACTATATGCCTGATACCTATGATATCGACTGTTGTTTTCGTCCCCGCCAATCGGGGCTTGTAGAGATAGTTTGGGCTTCATGGTGCTTCCATGCAGAGCTGAATCTTACCACACACGTTAACTGTAAACCGATTAGTAGGACTAAGCCTGTCCAGGCAAATGGGCGTGAGTCATATAGTCCGATGAATATAAGCTTTCTGTTTTCATTGGGCGACAGGGCTTGAGATGTCATTTCATATCAATTTCGGGTAAAAGTCCATCTATTTGGCATCCCCAAGGTAGGACGGCTGCTCGATGGACCTGCAGGAGATGGCGGAACAAAAGTAGTGTTGGTGATATGCTTGATTAGCTGGATTGGCCATCGCTAGAAGCCCATCGTGAGCAGTCTTCTTTAACCTTTAACATTCTTTTATAAGATACACTCTGATACAGTGTCTCTTAATAAAGATAAATACAGTACCGCCAACAATCTAAGTCACAAACGGAATGGTGGTTGATTGTAGCCTTGTCCAACTGTAAGCCAAATGTAAGTTGGACGCCCCATTTTACCCATTGAAATTATGTGTCGCAATTTTCTCAGGAACTTAATGGGCTTGAAACTTAGTACACAAATTGATCATGCCGTATACCAGAATCAGCCTGCTTGTGCTTATGCTACATTTGTTGCAAACAAATCTTTCAAAATCTCCTCTATGAGGGCTACTTGTGTTTTTTTTTTTTTTTTTTTTTTTTTTTTTTAGGAATGTTTTTTCAATAGTAGGTCTTCAAATATTGTTAAAACAATTCTGTTGGGCGAAATAATGTTGAAGAAATAGATTGGGCTGCACAGTGTTACACTTTGTACTCTTTATCAAAAATGTACCCGATTGTCATGGATTTTTCAAATACTTTTTATACTGTTTTTGAATTCGTAATAAAGTTTATATTTCAAAACATTTGTCCTTTTCATATTGAACCACAAAATAGTTTCAATATTCATATTCCAATATCTCTTACGCCGTTAATCTTTTTTAAAGATATTTCTTGTTTGTTGTGTTACATTTGTGTGAATGTGGTTTATCACTTATTAATTTCTGTATATTTGTGCAGTCTTTGCAAATAGTTTTTTTTTCGGCCCCCGCCCATCGGGGCTTGAAGAAATAAATTGGCTGCATGATGCTTCCACGCAGAGCTGAAGCCGACTCACACGAGTACTGGTAAACCGCTTAGAGGATCCAAGCATAACAAGGTAAAGCGGTACGAATCGGGCCGTCCATGCTTATAAACCCTATTGGTTTCATTGGTCGACAGGGCTTGGGGTGTCATTTCATATTAATGACGGGTAAAAGTCCTACAAAACTGGAAGCAACGTCTCTAAAATGATCTTTATAATTTTGACGTGGGCGTTAAACCTCAAATCAAACAAACAAAATAAGGCATTGAAGACAGATTTCGTTACTTAGTAATGTCGATAAAGCGTCTTTTTTAAGGACAAAGCATTTGGTAGTAGCAGGGTTAGCCCCACAACCTCTCACTTTCGAGCCAAAATGACTTGTCACAGCATAAATTAAAAGACCACTTTTCTTGTCCAAATTAACGTTTGTTACGATTGCTCCTTTCTTGGGCAACCATTTTGCCTTTCCCAAGTGTGTAGCTTAACGGCTGTTTCGTTCTATCCAATGCCATCTCTTCCTTTGCAGTTTTTACAAGCCCCCGCTCATAGTGGCTTGAAGAAATATATGGGCTGCTTAATGCTTCCACGCAGAGCTTAATCCGGCCGGCACACTAGTACTGGTAAACCGCTTAGAGGATCTAAGCCTGTCCAGGAACCGCGGTGCGCGGCGGACCGTCCATGCTAATAAACTCTATTGGTTTCATTGGGCGACAAGGCTTGAGATGTCATTTCATCTCAATGTCGGGTAAAAGTCCCACAAAATTGGAAGCAACGTCTCTAAAATGACCTTTACAGTGTTGACAGGGACGTTAAACCTCAAATCAAACAAACAAACAAATCCTTTGCAGTTTGCTCAGTGTGCCTGCTCCAGTGTGCAGTTTGAGTCCCCATTCTTGAAGCAAGTTTTAGTTTTTTCCAAAACATGTATTCTGTCAGAGAATGTCCTTCTAGGGACAGAAAATGTAGTAGATGGTGTGTAGCCCTTTACTAATAGCTTTTTAAAGGTATGGTTGTCCGAACCATACCTTCAAAAAGCTATTAGTAAAGGGTTGCACAACCCTTCGCTGCACCTTGCTTTCTGTCTATAGATGAGTTTAGGACGCCACCGGTCGGTAAGGAAATGCTATCCCACAATCCGTATTTTTGCGCATGCGCAGTTTTGTGTGACAAATAAAAAAACCTTCAGACTGAGCCGATAGCAGTTATTAATTTCTTTGAATTTGACAATTTTAAATAAAGGGCAAGGTAAAGGTGACGTATGTCTTGCGTCACTGTGGCGTCCAACTGATATTGGCTGACAATTGGGTAAGACCTGCTATCCTTGCAACAGGTAAGGGTAGAGGGGTTGCTCTTATTCTTTCTATTTCTGCACTGTTATTCATTTTCCTCTTTCTCCTGTGTCCTTTACTTTGACCTACGATCTCTTCTATCAGCCCACGCCCATAGGGGCTTGAAGAAATATATGGGCTGCATGATGCTTCCACGCAGAGCTGAATCCGGCCCGCACACTAGTACTGGTAAACCGCTTAGAGGATCTAAGCCTGTCCAGGAACCGCGGTGCGAGGCGGACCGTCCATGCTAATAAACCCTATTGGTTTCATTGGGCAACAGGGCTTGAGATGTCATTTCATCTCAATGTCGGGTAAAAGTCCCACAAAATTGGAAGCAACGTCTCCAAAATGACCTTTACAGTGTTGACGGGGACGTTAAACCTCAAATCAACCAACCAACGATCTCTTCTATATTTTTTCTCCCTTTCTCTGGGAGACGAGACAAAAATTATCCACATGGGTTGACGTGTCGTTAAACCCAAAACAATTACTACTCGAATAATTAACTGACAATGGTCGCGCCATGTTGCGCAAATCGCAAGACAAACGATGCGACAGTGAAGATGATTGGTTGGTTGGTTGAATTGTGGTTGAATGTCCCCGTCGACACTATTTACTAAGTTATTTTGGATACGCTGCTTCCCGTTTTGAAGGACTTTTACCCACCATTGAGATGAAATGACATCTCAAGCCTTGCCGCCTAATGGAACCAAAAGGCTAATATGCATTTGACGGTCTGACTCACATCACTTTGCCTGGACAATTTTAGTCCATCTAAGCGGTTTACCAGTACTCATGTGTGGTCAGTTTCAGCTCTGCATGGAACAACCATGCAGCCTAATCTATTTCTCCAAGCCCCGATGGGCGGGGAGGGGGGGGGGTTGAGACAGTGAAGATGAATCGAAGGATTACTAATCTGACGGATTCAACATGTGGGTGATAAAGATCAATCGTATACAACCAGCAACAGGGTTGTTTGAACATTGAAATTCACCGTCCACGCGATCCCCGCCCATTGTGGCTTGAAGAAATTGATTGGCTGCATGATGCTTCCACGCAGAGCTGAAACCAACGCACACGAGTTCTGGTAAACCAATTAGAGGATCTAAGCCTGCTAAGGCAAAGCCTAGGCAAAACGGTGCGAATCGGACCGTCCGTGCTTATAAACCCTAATGGTTTCATTGGGCGACAGGGCTTGAGATGTCATTTCATCTCAATATTGGGTAAAAGTCCCACAGAATTGGAAGCAACGTCTCCAAAATGACCTATACAGCGTTAGCGGGGACGTTTAATCTAAAAAAAAATCACCGTCTCCGTTAACACTATATGGGTCGTTTTTAAGACGTTGCTTCCTGTACCCACATTGAGATTAAATAAGACCCAGATAAAAAAGATGTGGTTTATAATGGTTAACAATACATGTACTCATGTGCGGTCAGTTTTAGCTCTGCGAACCCAGGGCTCCTCGTATACCGTACAAACACTCTACCGACTGAGATACCGAGCCACACCTTCGACCTTTTACATTTCCCCCCTGCCTAATGAGATTCGTCCCGAATGTCTAAGTGCTATCCAGTCTGGCTATGGTACTTGCCTGTTCAGGTTTTTCAAAGTATCGCTTCTGAGACTCTGCCAGTAATGTTTTTGCTTAACTGCTCATTTTTGGTCTTGAAAGTCAAGTAAGGTCAAAGATTTATTCAGGGCCCCCTAACTCAGGCTATGAGAATTAAACACGCATTCATTTAAAACATACAGCAAACAACAAATAGCATGTACATGTATATAATGGAATAGTAAAATGAGAATTCGGACATGGTATCTGCTAAGTACTGTTGTGATTCAAAAGATTGTGAACTGCAATTTTTGTTTCTTTGATTTGAGGTTTAACGTCCCCGTCAACAATATAAAGGTCATTTTGGAGACGTTGTTTCCAATTTTGTGGGACTTTTACCCGACATTGAGGTGAAATGACATCTCAAGCCCTGCCGCCCAATGAAAGCAATAGGGTTTATAAGCATGGATGGTACGTCCGACTCGCACCGCATTGCCTGGGTAGGCTTAGATCCTCTAAGCGGTTTACCAGTACTCGTGTGCGGGTCGGTTTCAGCTCTGCGTGGAAGCATCATGCAGCACATATATTTCTTCAAGCTCCGATGGGCGGGGACCGCTGAACTGCAGTATAAAAGTCTGTGAATGTTGTGGATGAAATGAAAAACACTATGCTTAAAAAATCTAATTTATTCCTTAGTTTACTGTACACAAATGGGCCCGATTGATTACTTTTTGCCACACAAAACTGCGCACGCGCAGCGTAGCCAAGGAAGTTAATCAGCCTAAACTCATCTATACTGGATACAATGATAGCAGACAGTAATTCACCAGTCAATAAGTCAGCCAGTCAGAAAGACCATCACTGACTTACTGGCTGACTTACTAACTGGTCTGACAGACAGACAAACAGACAGACGGTGGAACGGACAGGCAGACAGACACTGTGTAAATGGGTGACCGATATTCCAATGAAATAAAACTCAAAAATGAGTTCCTTTAAGAGCAATGAAAACATTCATAAGAAAGAAGATGGGTCATACTACGTAGTTTCGGCTAATAAAGCCTCATCAGTGACCCTGTAATGAACCGGCAAAGAAAACCAGAGGAAACATACTGCAATTTTGCGAATTGCGAATAGGCAGTCGATTCAAAGACTGATATAAATCAAAAAGGGGTCCAAATAATTAAAAACCTGTCCAGAATATGAGTCTAAACCAATAACTTATTTCTGATTTCTCAGAATATTCACGCTGATCTCAAAGGACCAAAAGTAAAATATAAACTGCACTATGGTTGATGTACGGGGAGACGTTTTACGGCCGCCACACGGCACAACAACAGCTGCAGTGAAGGCAAATAAAAATAAAAAATGAGTTCCTTTAAGAGCAATGAAAACATTCATAAGAAAGAAGATGGGTCATACTACGTAGTTTCGAATAATAAAGCCTCATCAGTGACCCTGTAATGATCCGGCAAAGAAATCCAGAGGAAACATACTGCAATTTTGCGAATTTCGAATAGGCAGTCGATTCAAAGACTGATATAAATCAAAAAGGGGTCCAAATAAATAAAAACCTGTCTAGAATATGAGTCTAAACCAATAACTTATTTCTGATTTCTCAGAAAGCCTGACCCAGCCAAACAGCTATGCATTTCATGAAAATAACTTTTTGTTACAGATACTAAGAAAGCACAAGAAACAAAAAGGAAAAAAGGAAAACAGTTACTTCTCCTCCCCCTTTCTTTGTATGACAAAAAGGGCGGCACAATGCTCTAAGTTCGGTATCTCACTTTGCGGAGATACCTCTAGGCCTAGCAATCTACTAAATGTATGCGTTCAGATCTTCAGGCAAGCCAAATTTAAAGCCTGGTAATTTCATTTCGCTAGTACTATGCCAAAACCAAGTTTAGCATTCGACATTATGCCTAAATTAAGGTGACCTTATTTCGTCGTTAATTGATTTGACCCCTTCGACATGAAACAAAAAAACAAACAAAAACAAAAACAAAACAAAACAGAAAACAAAGCAGATATTTGCACCTGCAATATCCCCACCTCAAGAAGTTTCGATTACGTAAACGGGACTGCTTACTTCATCACTTCTCAGTTCTGATTTCTTAATTCTAACTTCCAACTTATAACTTCTAATTTCGAACGTCTGACTTCAAACTCCTAATTTCTGATTTCAGACTTTCTCCTTCTGGCTTCGGACTTCCAATTTCTTACATCCTGCAATATTCATCTATAATAATTGTATTTGATGGAAACTTCATTTTAACATTTTAAATGTTGCTTCAAGCCACTGAAATAAAGTAGTCCTGATGGGACTTCTAACTTCATCTCTTTTATGATTTTCAACTTACAACCTTCGACTTCCAACTTTCGACTTATAAATTTCAATTTCCTACTTATTACTCCCGACTTCTTTCTTCAGACTTCTAACGCCCGGCTTCGTACTTCCACTTACTTAGTCCCGACAATCACCCTCTAGCGCCCGTCTTCCAACTTCTGAAGTCCCCCCAGGGCTTCCATGTCATGTGCATCAAAGGCCGAGATGAAGTCCGAGACGAAGGCCTCCCGTTACTTGGGTCTTCGGATCGGAAAGTTCGAGAGGTAGAATTAGGCCCTGTGCAGAAAAAGACCTCGACAAAATTACAGCGAAAGTTTAATTGCCTTATCGTCGTTTCATCAACCATGGTAGATTCGAACTGGATCTTGATTCCCTAGGGCCCAACACATATGCTTGTTATAAGCAATAAAATGTTTCAATGTTTCAAACCTGGGGAAATTCTCTCAGCTTCTAGTGTTATGGACCGCATTGCCTCCCTTCACTTATCTACACGCATAGCATATAGGTTTATCCCCACTCTTTGACAACTGCGTCAGTCGACTCTTTGGCTCAGCGGTTAGAGCACTGGACTATCACCCGAGCAGCCCGGGTTCGAATCCCACTATAGGCGGGGATTTTTTCAGTCTATGCTTCTTTACTTTGTGACGACTTTCATGTCGTAAGATGGGGGCTCGTTCGGGATCGGACTTCCAAAGGATAACTCTTTTATAGAACATATTTAACGTCACTACATCTGGTGTCTGGGAATGTGTGGCGGCCGTAAAAAGTCTCCCTGCCCTACATCATAGTGTAGTTTACATTTTCTTGTCCTTTGTGATCATTGATTCCAATGTGGAATTTGAAAATATTTGAGGGTCACTGATGAGGCCTAATTGGCCGAAACTAGCTAGTCTGGCCCAGAAAACATGTACACTTCATATTTTCCAGTTCTGTGGTGTATTCCTTGCTTCCAAAGGATAACCCTTTCATAGAACATATTTATTTCGCCGAAAATGGCTTCGTGCCGAAGTTAGCTTCACGTCATCACAAATGATGACTTCCTTGGAGAGGGGGCGTGTTATGAACCGCATTGCCTCCCTTCACTTATCTACGCGAATAGCTAGGTTTATCACCACTCTCTGGCAGCTGCGTCAGAGAGTCGACTCTTTGGCTCAGCGGTTAGAGCACTTGACTATCACCCGAGTGGCCCGGGTTCGAATCCCACTATAAGCGGGGATTTTTTCAGGCTATGCTACTTTCCTTTGTTACGGCTTTCATGTCGTAAGATTAGGGATGTTTTCTCGTGCACATTTCCTGAGTAGGCTTAGACCCTCTAAGCGGTTTACCAGTACACGTGTGCGTTCGGTTTCAGCTCTGCGTGGAAACATCATGTGGCCCATCTATTTCTTAGTGCCCTGTTCGGCGTGGCCGTCTTAAATTGAGGTAACAAAAATAAACCTCTTCAGGTCGTGGTTCAGGACACTATTATCTCAAGGTTGAGACGGGCCTCCGTGGCATAGTAGATAAGAGCGCTGATTCTTAAATAATAGGTGTCTCACCGCTGAAGGTTCGAGCCTGGCTCGGATCATATGTGAGACGCCGAGTTCTGCAACGTAAGGTCAGGTGGTTTTTCTCCGGATACTACGGTCTTCGACCACATGTGATTAACGATCTGCTCGATATGAGTGAAATGATCTCGAAAGGGCCGTAAAAGGAGCCCCCCCCCCCCGAAAAAAACCCCTCAAGGTTGATATCAATGGATTCGTCCGAATTCATAAATAGAAGCGTCCACTTCAGAAACTCGCGTATGAGAGCATGTGTGTGCTGCACTGTAGGGGTTATGTCCCCTTAAATCCCTGTTGGAAAAGGACCTAAACGGCCCAACCTAAATAGTGCGTATTGTCATTTACTGACCATTCGTGACCCAGGATCAAAATTTCAAAACATGAAAAGGAAAATGTTGCAATAGGGAACAAATTGTTTCCATGCTGCATCCTTTTAAACATTTACGTTTTGGTGGCATTTTAACAGGCTGGATATTTTTTCATTTCTGTCTGCACAAGCATGAGTGAAACTGTTTTGAAAATAACACAAAATGTCCACGATTTCAACAAAAAATACATTTCACTTTTTCTGAATCCGGTATGGAGATAACTGCGTCTCATCCCTGCCTTCCTTAATTAAGCCACCTAGCTCAATGGTTAGTCCATTTGCCTAAGACGCGAAAGGTCCCAGGTTCGATCCCCAGCAGCGGTGACAAAATTTCGGTGTCCAAACATGCTCCATTGGCATCATTTGCAGGTATGAATGTCATAAAGTGCATCGTCCTTCGGATCTGGACGTTAACTGGAGGCCGCCTGTGCAGGGAGAACCATCCCATGTGCAGGTTAAAGAACCCCACCGTAATTACATGCACAACATGAAAACCTCGATTTAAGATCATTTGCGTATATATGCAAATTTAAGTGGCATGCCACCTGTTATATGCGCGAAACATTTACTGATCTACGGGCAACAATGGAAATGCCGCATCTCTTTGCCACATGTTATCATACTGGTCAAAAATTAGCAAATGTAACCCATTTATTTGCATATATTTGCAATATTACGAATGGTATTTTCAAATATAACATATATTTGATGTGACTTTGCGTCCCTAGAATTTTATTTTAAAAACTTTATTTTGACTTTTTTATTTTTGCATAAACATGCAAATATCCATTTCTGCCGAAATTTAATAAGTAACATTACTTGTTGAAATGAATGTTTGTTTGTTTGATTTGAGGTTTAACTTCCCCGTCAACACTGTAGGAGACGTTGCTTCCAATTTTGTGGGACTTTTACCCGACATTGAGATGAAATGACATCTCAAGCCCTGTCGCCCAATGAAACCAATAGGGTTTATTTGCATGGACGGTCCGCCTCGCACCGCGGTTCCTAGACAGGCTTAGATCCTTTAAGCGGTTTACCAGTACTAGTGTGCGGGCCGGATTCAGATCTGCGTGGAAGCATCATGCAGCGCATATATTTCTTCAAGCCCCTATGGGCGGGGGCTAGTTGAAATGTATGTAAATGTTTGGAAATGTTTACATGCCATTCACAAAGTCAACAAAGATTTGTAAATATTACCCACACCTTTGCATATCTTTGCAGTTCTTGTGTTAGCTGTCAAATGAACATGTTTAAGGTGTGTGTCCGTAATATCATAAATCGGAGGTATATCTGTGAATTCACCAAGCATTTGTGTGACTCAAACCTTGTGCGTTTTTACCATTTATTTTCAAATAGTTGGACAATTCGTCAAAACATTCGTTTTACTTACTGAAAAACTATGCAAATGTTTGAAATGTTTACATTCCTTTGACATGGACAACAAACGATTGCAAATGTTACCCAATCTTTTGCAAAGGTTTGCGATTATTTTGATAACAGTCATATTCACATGTTTCAACATGTTTCCGTAATTTTATTATAATCGGAGTTTACTAATTGTTTTTTAGCGAATACCCCTTTTCTACCATGTCCTAAGAATGCCATCTTCCTTATATTTCTTATATCAGCTACAAAATAAACTATGGGTATTCGTTAGAATCGCCTGATTGTGGAGGTTTTGTTTGATTTGTTTGAGTTGAGGTTTAACGTCCCCGTCAACACTGTAACGAGAACCCAGAAGCTGCGTTTTTAGCAAAAATAGGACAAATGATAGCTATCTTTGTAAAACTCAGTTTTAACTGTCTGAAGTGGGCTTTACAAGATAATGTATCATACGGACTTGTTAACGTGATTTCAGAACTTTGCAAAGCCAGTTACATGTAAGCACATGTACGCATTTACAATTCAGTGCTTACATATTTCAAATATTTCAATTGCTCTCGAGTTACCATAATTTTGTTTTACCCATGCACAAACGCGCGTGAAAACATTTTATTTTCGTGAGGTGTATTAGTTTAAAATGCGATAAGACATCGGATGTCGAATGAACAAGGAAACATGCAATACGAAATAGCAGTCTCCATTATATATAGAAAAGAGAACCGTTGAACTCATGGAAATCAAATTACATTTGCATGTATAAAATAGTACATTTTAATGATATCACGAAAACACGTCTATATAATTTGACCCCCTTAAACCCACCTTCACACAGTAAAACTGGCGTTTAGAGGGTTATACTTTATTTTTTCTTATTTCTGCTCGAAAACATAGATTGAGGGTACACGTTAGAACAACCCCGCCGAGGACGGTTCTAGCGGGTACCCACTAGTTATGTTTAGAGCAGATATATGAAAAATACCGAATATTTTTATCTGAAAATTTTCATTTTAGTTGCAAAATTTTCAGTATATTGGAATAGGCGTGTTTATGGAATGAGTCTGGTAATGCTGTATTATTGACTAGGAGTGGTTTAGTAACTGCTTACTTCGAGCGAACGATCTTCAGTGTATAGTTCGCCAAATATGTATGTCAAAAGCACATGTTCAGTCGAACTTCGATAACTCAAATAACTATTGGATCATGATGTTTGTTCGAGATAGTGGCACTTCGAATTACCGAGGGTTAATCAAACCATCAAGTCATAAAGCATTACAGTAGAACTTCGATGGCTCGAACACCGATGGCACGTTTACCATGGATGTGTCGAACTCATTCTTGAGCCCCTAGCGAAATCCTCTACATAAGAAATAGTTGGGGATAATTAAGGAGATTTTAGTCTTTTATCTTGCAAATGCATGCTGTGTGTTCTCACACAGTACAACATAAGTACACACAGCATACATTTTCATTATAGAACAACGAAAAGATGTTAAAAAGTGTCTCGTTATGCCTCCTGACAGTAACCTCAATGGCTCGAACTACCCCTGTCTCGAACAGATTTTCGAGGTCCCAAAGGTGTTCGAGCCATTGAAGTTCGACTGTATATGGGTGGAAATCTTTTCCATCTTCTCTGTATAATAATGTTGTGTGTACTAAAGTTACCTCATTGAGACGGTGCTAATGAGTACACACAACACATTTTCAAGACAAAACCATAAATAAAGAAACTCTTGGTTTTCCTAAATATATGAATAACTGGATCAATGAAAAGCCGTGTCCAGGTACTCAATAACAAGTTCGAATAAGCCATGGTAAACGGAACTACCCGTGTTCAAGTTATCGAAGATTTACTGAATGAATAATTAATTAAATAATTAATATTTTCCATATTATGCAGCAATATGGAACACTGAAGACTCCATAATCATAATAAGAATTCAGTTAATTGAACTCTAAATTATTTGAAAATATAAAGCTTTAAAGGCGAGACAACAGCAAGTCAGTTAAGTTACATGTAACAGGATACTGTAATCATAGAAACCATAATTTATGGTTTGATATTGAACGCCCCAAACCTAATCTCAGCTGGTAGTCAAGAAAAAAAATTGACCCAACACACAGGAAAGGGGTCATTTATGTTGTTCAAACGCGTGTTCGCATATTTCTTACACTAGCTACCCTTAGGCCTCTCTCTGAATTATGTTGTTCAAATGCGCGTTTTCATATTTCTTGCACTATTTCTTGCACTATTTCTTGCAAAACAGCTACCATAAGGCCTCTCTCTGCATACTTTATACAACATGCTGTCGGTCCCGCCCATTGGGGCTTGAAAAAAAATAAATGGGCTGCATGATGCTTCCACGAAGAGCTGAAACCGACCGCACACGAGTACTGGTAAACCGCTCAGAGGATCTAAGCCTTCCCAGGTAAAGCGGTGCGAGTTGAACTGTCCATGCTTATAAACCCTATTGGGTCAGCAACTCCCTTGTACCAAGTTAACTTAACAGCCCCCGTCCATAGGGGCTTGAAGAAATATATGGTCTGCACGATACTTCCACGCAGAGCTGAATCCGGCCCGCACACTAGAGGATCTAAGCCTGTTCAGGAACCGCGTTGCGAGGCGCACCGTCCATGCTAATAAACCCTATTGGTTTCATTAGGCGACAGGGCTTGAGATGTCATTTCATCTCAATGTCGGGTAAAAGTCCCACAAAATTGGAAGCGACGTCTCCAAAATGACCTTTACAGTGTTGACGGGGACGTTTTAAAACTCAAATCAAACAACAAAAACAAGTTTACTTAAATGTGTTAGAGAGTTGCTGTACTGATTCATTCTGTTAGTCAGTGGAGCTTGTGATACAAAGTGCATGTCCATTGGCGTCATATTCACTGTCGAGATTGCGCGTATGCGTAGCCTTGCCCTAGCCTTTGCCGGTCGTCTATGAACATGTATTATTTTCGCATGAACTGGCGGAACCCGATAAAAATAAATAAATGTAGAGAAATCGCATTATTGTGACGCTGGTCAAATAATAATGATGATGATGATGATAATAATAATACTTCTAACTCTGGTTCTTTTTTCATCATCTTCCGGATACGCCGGTTTTCGCCCACCACTGATTAACAACCGGCTCGCTAAGAGTGAAATAAACTTGAAAGGGCCATAAAACCAAAACCAAAAACATGGCAGTCCAAGAATCACGTAGCAATGATACTCATGGAGTTTTTTTGTTTGTTTGTTTGTTTTACGACCCTTTCAAGATCTTTTATCGAGCCAATCGTTAATCAATTTTTGGGCGAAAACCGGAGTGCCCTGAGAAAAACCTCCTGACCATCCGTTACAGAACTTGACCAGGCTCTAACCACAACGGTGAGGGACCTAATGATTAAGAATCATCGCTCTAATCCACTACACATAGAGGGCTTATGTGCAAGCTGGCTTCGGTAGCTAAGTCGGATGCGCTTTATACTGTGATCAGGAGGTCGCGATTCCTGTCAGAGTCGACAGCATTCTTTCGCAATCTTTTCTATGGTCATTATCTGCCTAGGTCAGTTGTCAGCGGATGGCGAAAGAATGTGCACTTCACTTGACAATCACCTATGTCTAAGGCTATCCAAGAAAAGTGTGGTTATGCTAACTGACAGACAAAATTAACTTAATAGTGTTGACTGGGCCAAAACATTCTAAACAAACAAATTTAATGCACATTTGGGCTATTTACGTTAGATTACAAATTAGAGATGGTGAAAATTTGGACGAATCCAGCAGGGATCGAAACCAGGCCACCGGAGTAACAGGTTATACTACGACTTTGGCAAAACAACCGAGAGTGTTTCCCTATGCTATTAGCATAGGCTGTCTGGGTTCGATCCTCGCCAAATTCATCTTGCTAATTCTCCAACTGTCACATTGGCATCATTATGACTTGTAGGATTAAGAGCCTGCCACTCAGCTGCACGAAGAAAACTGAAAATGGCCTTTTTCCGAGACTACATGAGGCAAAAATTTGAAAATATCAAAAAAAGTCATATTGTTTTATCCCATCACGAAAAAGGCGATTAATAATCTTGAACCCTTTAAGCCCACTTTTATATAGAAAAAATTGGGGTTTTCAGGGGCATATACATAGTTTGTTCTTATTTTCTTTTTTCATCTCAAAAACATAGATTGTGGATACTCGTTAGAACCGCCTCACCGAGGCGGTTCTAACGAGTATACACGATCTATGTTCTGTGCAGAAATTGAAAACATCTCAGAATTACTTTATCTGAAAATGTTCCGTTTTGTTTTGTTGTTGTTGTTATTTTTGGATGATGCATTGCCATTCAATTTGACTAAATCAACATCGTAGCTTAATGGGCTATCCTAAGTCAAGGCAAACGATTCGAAAAAATCACATGACTAGTTCATTGATATCGACAAAGAGAGATTTGACATATTCCGTGACTCATCCGCGAAAATTAAGATTCAGATCAGGCCACCCCATGTAGACTCATATCAGACTGGTACAAATTTTAAAGTAGAAACTGAAGTGCAGTAACATATTACCTGCTGGCAAAATAAGTAAAACACGCAATAGTGGCAAACATTATTGCAAATAACTGAAAAAAACATAGAATGTTTTTATGTGTGTGTGTTTGAGATTTACGTCCCACCAACAGCTAAGGTCATAGAAAGACGGGACCTCGGTTTAAAGACTCATTTGTTTGTTTGTTTGATTTGAAGTTTAACGTCCCCGTCAACACTGTAAAGGTCATTTTGGAGACGCTGCTTCCAATATTGTGGGACTTTTACCCGACATTGAGATGAAATGACATCTCAAGCCCTGTCGCCCAATGAAACCAATAGGGTTTATCAGCATGGACAGTCTACCTTGAACCGCGGTTCCTGGAAAAGGCTTAGATCCTTTAAGCGGTTTACCAGTACTTGTGTGCGGGTCAGATTCAGCTCTGCGTGGAAGCATCATGCAGCCCATATATTTCTTCAAGCCCTTATGGGCGGGGGCCAATCATCCGAAAGTACATACTATGTAAACGTATGTTGTTGAATGCCAGAGGTTGAAGGATATAAATTATAGAGTAGTGTTTTTTCCTGGGACTGTCCGAAGAAAAAAAAAGATTTTTAACGCTTCGCCAACGTGAGAGCCTGTGGTAACGATGATGATGATGATTTCGTGTTTAACGACGCGTCAACCCTCTTTGTGGGTCATAAGCGTCAAGCGGTTAATGGTTAAATGGCATTCAGAATTATGAGGATATTAAAAGTAAAAAAAAAAAAGGTAAGTATGAATAAAAATCTGAAACAGTTAAATCTTATGAAAAAGTCCAATACCTTTTAAGAATAAAATAATATTATCAACGGGTACATCTTGAAACAATTGTTGCAAAGTGTCAGCTTTGAAGTATAAGTGACGGGACTGTGAAAAGTCTACTCATTCAATTAAGATATGTTTAACAGTGAATGGCTGATCACATCCTACACAAGAAGGCTGATCATCACCATTCAAAATGTAAGAATGAGTAACTCTAGTATGGCCAATGCGTAGTCGTGTTAATACTACATCCTCTTTCCTGGAAAACTGGTGTTCCAACGACAGGTTTAATGGCATGGAGTTTGTTATTTATTTCAAGGTTCCATGCATCTTGCCATTCCGACAAGATGTATCTGTTGATAAAATTAATGGTTTAAAATTATTAAAAGGAATTTTAAAAACAGACTGATCTAGATTGAATGATTCCTTGGCTTTCTTGTCAGCATAATCATTGCCCACAATGCCAATATGGCTCGGAAGCCAACAAAACAAGATTTGGTGCGTTTTAGAAATTTCATGATGTTTTTCGATCAATTTTTGTATTTGAGGATTTTTAAATGATGAATGGTCTAAAGCCTTAAGCACAGAAAGTGAATCAGAAAATATAATTGCTTTTTTAATTGTTGAGGAACTGACAATATTTAATGCGATGTCTATTGCCTTGGATTCAGCTGTAAAAATATATGAACCATCTGGAAGGCGCGTGGTTTTGTGCGTATCTTTAGAAACATACGCACAACCAACTTTATCTCCTTCTTTGGAACCATCAGTATAGATTTGCTGGTAATCATTGTAACGTGACTGCAGTACCTGACAGTTTTGTGTGAGAAGTATCGGAATGGATTCGGATTTTTGCCATCATGTAAGTCGAACAGAATAGAAGGTTGTTTAATACACCAAGATGGAACTTCGGCGGTTTCATGTTTTTGAATATTTTTAAGGTCGATACCTGAATTTTCTAGCAGTGGTAAAATTCGTAATCCAAAAGGTTTGATTGCTGTGGGTTCAGTTTCATACTTATCTACAAATTCAGGTGGAAATGAAATTTGGAATGCCGGGTTAGATGGATTAGCAGCAAGTCTGATAGCATACTGAAGAGAAAGTTTCTCTCTGCGCGAAGTTAAAGATGGTTCACCTGCTTCTACATAAAGGCTTAATACGGGAGAAGTACGGAAGGCTCCCATAGCCAAACGAAGGCCTTGATGATGAATAGTATCCAAAGATTTTAAATAAGACTTTCTGCCAGAACCATAAACAATAGACCCATAATCTAATTTAGATCTTATCAGAGACCGGTAAAGATGTAATAAAGTGTACCGATCTGCTCCCCAACTAGTATGAGCTAAAACTTTCAAAGATTCAAAGCTTTTAAGCATTTCGCTTTAAGATATTTAATATGGGGAATAAAAGATAACTTTTGATCAATTATGACCCCAAGAAATTTGGCTTCTTCAACGATAGGAATTTGTGATCCGTATAAAAACAGGGAAGGATGATCGTGTTTCTTCCGTAGCTTACAAAAATGAACACACTGCGTTTTCGACTTGGAGAACTTGAAACCATTTTTATCAGTCCATTCTTCTATTCGTTTTAAATTTTGTTGTAACTTTCGTTCAATTGTTTTCATGTTTTTTAACGGTAACATATACAAAAATCATCAACATACAATGAACAATCAGTTTTGTCGTCCAAACATTGTACAATATTGTTTATTTTGATGTTAAATAGCGTAGTGGAAAGAATACTACCCTGTGGGACACCCTGTTCTTGATCATAGAGATCTGACACGGTAGACCCCACACGCACCTGAAACATGCACTCCTCTAAAAAGCTTTCAATAAAACTGGGAATCCTCTTAAGCCAATGTTATGGAGACCTTTCAATATTCCATAACGCCATGTTGTATCATATGCTTTCTCCAAGTCGAAAAAGACAGCTACTGCGAGTTCTTTGTTAATAAAAGCATCTCGTATAAATGTTTCTAGTCTTATTAAATTGTCGTTGGTACTACGTTCCGAACGAAAACCCGACTGATATTCTGAAATGAGGTTGTTGGAATCTAAGTACCAGACTAATCTTTTGTTTATCATTCTCTCCAATGTTTTACACAAACAACTTGTCAAAGCTATCGAACGATAATTTGTAGGTTCTGCATGATCTTTCCCTGGTTTCGGAATTGGTACAACTGTAGCTAAACGTCAGCTCTCAGGACAGACCCCCGTTTCCCAAATATTATTAAAGATATCTAAAAGTGTTGAAAGAGAACTTTTTGGCAGATGCTTAAGCATCTGATAATGAATTTCATCGGGGCCGGTTGCCGTATCATGTGATTTTTCAATGGCTTCAACGAGTTCGGATAAGTTAAAAGGTTTGTTGTATTTTTCATGATTAAGGGATTTAAAGTTTAGATTTCTTTTCTCTTGTTCCTTTTTGAAATTTCTAAAAGTGTCAGAATAATTACGCGACGATGAATTTCTCCAGAATGTGCTCCCAAGAGTATCTGAAATATCTTTTTTTGTTGAAGCTATTGTGTCAAATTCAGTATTTAAATGTGTAAAACTGGAGGACTTTGTTTTTCCTGAAATTTTTCGTACCATATCCCAAACCTTTTTAATAGGGATTTTGTAGTTCAATTTGGAGACGCATTCTCTCCATGACATTCGTTTGGAAGTTCGGATTGTTCGCCGAGCTTTAGCTCTAAATCGTTTACGTCGTTTAGCTTTTCTGAAGTGGGACTTTTGCAGAACTTATTAAGAGCCTGTTTACGCCTTTGAATAGCTTCTTTACAGTCATTATTAAACCAAGGCTTGCTTTTCTTAGTATTTGTGGAGGTCTTTGGAATGCTTTGTTCTGATATATTAATAATTGTATCTGTGAAATCAGAAACAATGTCGGATGATTCATTAAAGTGATCAAATGATAACTCTTCTTCACATAAATTATGGAATAATTCCCAGTCGGCTTTATTCGTTTTCCATTTCTGGTTACAGTTCCTATCTGGTTCGTTTACGCTCTCAATTATAACAGGGAAGTGATCACTTCCGCACTGATCATCATGAACAGACCAGTCATAGTCCAAAAAGAGAGATGGGTGACACAAAGAGAGATCTAAAGAAGACAAATGACCTGTCGCAGGGTGAAGGTAAGTATAAAATTTATCATTCATTAAGCAAAGATCGTTATTTACAATAAAATCTTCAATAATTGCTCCTCTGTTGTTGTTATCTTTACATCCCCATAGAATGTTATGACCATTGAAGTCGCCAACTAAAATATATGGCGATCAAAGTTGATCCAGCAATGTTCGGGCTCTAAAGAAAATGAAGGTGGTATATATAAAGAACAAATTGTAGTTTCTTTATCTAGAGAAACCGATACTGCTACAGCTTGTAGGTCTGTTTTTAATTTGATCTCTCTTTGTGGTAAACATGATTTAACAAAAATCGAACTGCCACCAGATGGTTTGTTACCATCAGAATAGATATAGTTGTATGTATTGAAACCCCTGACATTAATGTTGTCATCAGTTTTTATAAAGGTTTCTTGCAAACAAAAAACCGATGGGTTTAATAAAGAAATAAGTAATAAGAATCCATTATAATTTGATTTAAGACCTCGACAATTCCACTGTATTAGTTTGTGTTTTAAATCCATTTTGGAGATATATTTATACGACTAGAAACTATTTTGGAGCTGCAATTGGTGATATAGATCTGCTACCACCACCTTGTGGTGTTGTTGACCTCGATCTGTTATTGCCACTTCGAGGTGAAGGAGTTTCAGTGAAGTCCATATCACTGTCACTCAAACATCCAAATCTGTTCTGATATTTTATATTGTCTCGTTCCATTTTACGTTGTCTGTCTGTTTGTTTTTGAGATGTCTGTTGTTTTTTATGTTGTTTTTTCAAATCGTTTTTCGTAATTTGTTTATTCGGATCTTCCGATCCACCACTGGTTCGACCTGTGTCTAATTTAGCTTTTGTATGCGGCGCTGGCTTCGGTACGGTCGCTGTCGACCGATCCGCAGCAACCTGGATTGCGCCATTTGACAAATTGTTTGAACTTTGTGGTGCTGGAGTAGAATTATTCCATGCACCAGATTTTTTAAGTTCAGCAATGTACAAGTCAACAGTCTGCGTTCCACTCTGTTCGACTTCTACACCAGCACCCTTTGTGATGCTGGCGTAACTGACGGTTGATGTTGTATTTCGCTCCTCAACATTTTTTCTTGCTTCTGGGAATGTAATGGAATTTTGAAATTTAACAGTGAGTATTTGTTTTTCTTTATTCCATGCCGGACATTCTCGAGAGAAAACAGCATGTTTTCCACCGCAATTGACGCATTTGGCCTCGTTCCGACAATCCTGGTGATTAGCCACATGTTTCTCTTCACCACAGTTAGGACAGAGAGCTGTCTTCTGACATTTGCTTTCATGATGGCAAAAACCTGACAATTGTAGCATCTGAGAGGGTTTGGAATATAAACCTCTACATTTACAGAGAGATATGCTACTTTGATTTTCTTGGGCAGAACTGGTGTATTAAAGGTTAGAACGTAAGTGCTCGTTGGCTTTAATACACCATCTCTGCGAACTTGCATGTTACGAACACCAATTACGCTTTCGTCTCTCAAGTTCTCGATGATCTCTGCATCGCTGCAAGGACGTAATTCCGGGCTGCGAATGACACCTTTACATGAATTGAGTGTATGGTGCAGAGACTCCTTTACGTTGAGATCGAACAACTTTGTGGTACGAAGTAGGTATTTAACCTGCTGTTCCCTCTCGACTTCTATAAGAAGATCACCTGACTTAAGTTTTTTTTATATTTTTTGGATGTCCGGCTATGGACACTAAACTTTTTTCGATGACAAAAGGGGATAAGCTCGAAACCGTGCGATTATCCTCGAATGACGTCATGACCAAAAAGCGAGAAAAATTTAAGAGATTTGGTGATGCAGACTGCTGACTAGATTCCTGACTAGATTGCTGCTTGGGTTCATCCGAATCGGATGAATCCTCGTCTTTTTTACGTTTGGGTGCGTTGCGGTTATGATTTTTGTTCGTCGGCATGACGAAAGCTTTAAGGTTCGTCCCAAGTGCTCTCCGCCCTCCTTGGAGCCCTACAAGGGAACACCATAATGGAGTGGTTATCCGACTCGCAGGTGTTAGAGATACACGTGAGATATACTCGCATAAACAAAAAGCCTACACGATTGATCCGTTTGGCCACCGCCTTCTAGAGATAAACAGACAGGAAAGGGTAAGGTAAATGGGCATATGGTTGGTATCAGGAAAGATACAAAAAGAATGGAAAAGAAAGTAAATGGGTATCTCTAGGGCTCGGCGCGACCAGCCGATTGACCGTGCCGGACCTCACGGCCACCCGTCTATACCGAAAAGCCAGGCCAAAGAGGCATGTTGGGTACCTGAAGCACCGCAACCTCAGGCAACCCTCAACCTCCAGGATCCCTTCTTCCGGCTTACAGGACGCCACCCACGGCAAACGGGTGGTACTTCCTTTAGCTCTTCCCAATGGGCACAGAGACCACAGCGGCAATGTGCCCAGTGGGAATTGAGCCCCCAGTGCCACGGCAAGGCAGGAAGTCTAATACCTGGGGGCCTGTGGTAACGATAACTTGGTGGTTGGTGGTGTTTGTCTGGTTATGAGGATGCGTACATAACTATATGCTATAGGGTTTATGCACAAACTTGCGTTTGTACATAACGATGTATAGGTTATGTACACTTATATTCCAAAACCCTTGTATCTACTTTGTAGATATATACACATCAAGAGAAGGGATAAGAATGGTAGATACTATAACGTGAAGTGAGGTGCAACCTTTCATGGCTTCAAAACTGACATTTGTATTGATAGCGTGCAATTTTACTGCATTGATTTTTAATTTTGTTTCTGTAAACCAGATTTCGCAGGATCGATCCCGGACTTCTCCAGACTTTCGGATGGGTCTTTAACCGAGGTCCCGTCTCCGTATGACCGTAGCTTTTGGTGAGACGTAAAACTCAAACACTCACTCACTCCTTATTTTGTTACAAATGTAGATTTTACGTGTTCTCAATACATGCAAAACTGTCTCACTGAGGTTCCGATGAACTCAATATGCCTGGGGGTTGTTTGTTTGTTTGGACTGGAGTTTAACGCTATTTTAGGTCATTTTTGAGCCGGTCAGTTTACCTTTCCGCACTTTTCCTTGGCAGGCTTATACGTAAGCTGTTCACCAGTACAGTGCACATTCTTTCGGCAGAAACTGACAACTAAATATGCCTGGGCAAATAGCATATGTGTTTTCATCAGAAATAATGTCGTATTCAGAGAGGACAATGTGTTATTTTGATTCTTGATGTGGAACATTGAACTTATTCCTCGCTTGTTCGAGCCTTTAGGCGAGAAACAAAGTAACGAATTCGGAAGACTGGAAAGGTTTTTGACGATATTTTGTATATTGCAACAAGGTTTCAAAATGATTCTCATCACGTTAACAAGTCCGTGAAATAAAGACTCCCCGCCCCCTAAACCCCACTTTATATAGAGAAAACTGGAGTTAGGGTGTAAACATTATTTTCCTTATTTCTGCTCCAAGACATAGGTTGTGGGTACTGTTATAACCGCCTCATTCGCCTCAATGAGTCGGTTATAACGAGCACCCAAAACCTATTTTGGAGTGTAAATAAGAAAAATATTACATTTTTTTATCACAAACAAATACCATTTTTGAGGTTTGAAAAATGCACTTTATCACACAGATGTGTTATCGTTATGCTTTTGTAGCGACCGTCGTCAGAATAGACTGCTTCCTCTCACCCTATACAATGTAGCTCTATAGCCTTTGCATAAATTTTATCATTTAACTGTCAGAAGTACTTATACATGATAACGCACTCTCATGTACGCACTACGTTGATCACGTTAAGCCTTATTCGCGTTGACAAATAAAATAAATTAAAGTGTCGTCTGCTACTTCGTCCTAGTTCTTTAATTGTTTATACACAAATTAGTCCATTAGTGCTTCTCATCTGAAGCGGGTATTATTATTAATACATTAAATCGTCACGTGAACAAGTCCGTGAAAAAGTAGGTCAGTAGACCAAATCATAGAAAAACCTTGTGTCCATCTAAACCCCACATTATAGAGAGAAAACTAGGGTTTACAGGGGTATACAATATGTTTCGTATTTCTGCTCCAAGACATAGGTTGTGGGTACTTGTTAGAACTGCCTCAATGAAGCACCCACATCTAATGTTTGCAGTATAAATAAGAAAAACGTCACTGATTTTCATCAGAAAAGTAGCCATTTTGGAGTTGTGAACGGGTGTGTTATCAGAATGTAGTCAATCAGTCGAAGACGAAATCTGTGTAAAAGTCTTCAGCGGGTCTTTGTGGGTAGAAATGTTCCTTCAGGCGAACAAGTAGACTAGGACCAGACTCCGTGCATTCACTGATCCTAGTCTTTATTGAATGCACACGTGTGCCATCGTAGGGAATATATAAGGTCAAACTATGATATTGAGACCAGAGGCACCCTGATTTAGTTTCCGCATGTTTGACAGTCCAGTGACTAAGATTAGATGACACCCGTTCGTATTGCCTTATCCGATTCGTGTTTGATAAGAGCATCATACGAAAGCCGGGTAGGGCCATTTCTCAATTCTAACTTCTAACTTTTTACTCTTAACTTCTAATTTCTAGCTTCTAACTTCTTACTTCCAACTTCTTACTTCTAACTTCTAACTTCCATGTTGTATGTTGTTATTTTTTTTTCGGTTTTGATTTTCGGCCCTTTCAAGATTTTTTTTTTTACAATCAGATCGAGTCGATCGTTAATCAGAGGTAAACAAAAGCCGAAGTACCCGGAGAAAAGCCATCTGGACTTCCGTCGCAGAACTTGGCGTGTGTGTGGGGGTGTTGTGTGTGCATGCGTGTGTTAGAAATAAGAAATGTACCCACATACAAACGCACGCGCCCCGGGCCGCGACATACCAAAGTCGTTAAAAATGGTACTAGCTGCTCCTCGCTTGGCACTCAGTTTACGGGGTAGAGCCAGGACTGGTCGATCCAGTGTCAGGATAATGTGACTGGGTGTGGTATCATGTAATGTGTCTGGGACATGATACTTCAGTGAGGCAGCACTATAAACGTGAGCATTGAGCTCCCTGTCGCAACCAGACACCGTCGTGATATGACTGAAAAATTGTTGAAAGCGACGTTAAACCCGAATTCACACACACACACACACGGACGCGCGCACACACATACACACGCGCGCACGCACACACCACACCCCCACAAACCCCAGGTTCTGCGACGGAAGTCCAGATGACTTTTCTCCGGGTACTTAGGGTTTTGCTTACCTCTGATTAACGATCGGCTCGATATGATCGTAAAAATCTTGAAAGGGCCGAAAATCAAAAACAAAAACAAAAAAAAAAAACAAAAAAAAACAAAAAAAAAAAAACATACAACATGGAAGTCAGTAGTTAGAAGTCACAAGTAAGAAGTAAGAAGTTAGAAGTAAGAAGTAAGAAATAATAAAAGGCCCTACCCGGCTTTCGTAGCATCAGGATTTGAAATATAAAATAAATAAATAAATCCTAGAAAAATAAATAAAACATAGTTGATTACTGTCCAATTATTTAACTGGCAAGCAATAATAGGTGATAAAAATATATTTAGTAAGTACTTGTTACAACTGCCCCGGTAAGGCGGTTCTTACACTCAGTCTATATTTCCAATGTTAAAACACTTCGCGACGTAAAGCGGGGTTTGACAGGGATTCATATGATAGATTTGTTTCGCAAAGGTAGGTCATCTTCCGGTGAAATTATGCTGTTATAATATTATTGTTAATGTCTTTATTGAATGCAATGATCAGGAATCGACACCATTAATCCACAGCTCTCATCAGAGACACCAAAGGGAAGGGAACACAAACATAAAACAATTAGACCCTAATGGAAACACCAAAAGCGGAAAGCCAAAAGGACACTCACTTTCCCATAAAAAATGGCCAATTGTCTATCCATAAGAAAATAATATAAGCGATACACACACTAAAGACAAACCGATAAGGATTTAAAACCAAAAGGATTCTTTAAACAAGGTCGCTCATCTGATTCCAAAATAGAAGTGGAGGCAATGATCAGGAATCGATGCAATTAACCCACAGCTCCCATCAGAGACACCAAAGGGAAAGAAACACAAACATGAAACAACAGACCCCAGTGGAAATATCAATAGCGGAAAGCCAAAAGGAAGTTACTTTCCCACAAAATGGCCAACAAGCTATCCAAAATAAAATAATATAAGCGTCACAAACACCCAAAGACAAGCCATAACAAAAAAATAAACCGCGACAGAAGAACCGCCTTGGAACGGTCAGAGGGGTCTAAAGAAGTCTAAAGAACGAGATCCATTTTTTCTTAAACTTGGTCACAGGTCAAGATCAAAGTCAGAAGTAGAAATATTGTGAGTGAGAAGCCCTTGTCACAAGAAAGCTACAAACAAAATATGAAGACCCTATCTCAAACTGTTCTAACGATAAAGTAGATCATCGGTCAGTCAAAATTGTTGTATGAGTGGGAAGCCCAAAACACAAGAAACCTACATACCAAATATGAAGGCTCTATCTCAAACGAAACAAAAGTAATGACAAAGTAGGTCACCAGTCAAAATTTTGTATTAGTGGCAAGGAAATTACATGCCGAATGTGAAGGCTCTGTCT
Organism: Lucinisca nassula; assembly: GCA_963580285.1. NCBI lineage: Eukaryota > Metazoa > Mollusca > Bivalvia > Lucinida > Lucinidae > Lucinisca > Lucinisca nassula. Next base: position 70,366,538 of record OY757012.1, on the reverse strand, counting down.
CATCATGTTAAAAGTAACAATAAAGTAAGTCACATGTCAGGGTCAAGGTTACAGTTCAAATTTTTTGTATGCGTTGGAAGCCCTTGTCACAATGAACCTACATACAAAATATGAAGGCTCAACCTCAATTAATTAAAAAAAAAACATATGATAAAGTAGGTCACAGGTCAAAGTCAAGGTCACAGTCATTTTTTGAAAGAGTAGGATTCCTTGTTACAAGAAATCTACAAGCCAAGACTCTATCTCAAAGGGTCCAAAAGCAATGATAAAGTAGATCACAGTTCAAGGTCAAATGTCATAATTTTTGTTTCCGTGGGAAGTCCTTGTCACAAGAACCCTACAAATCAAATATAAAGTATCTACCTTCAACTTAGTTCATAAGTTGTGACCAATGCTATTTTTTTATTTAAAGAAGGTCACAGGTCAAAGTCAAGAGCAAAATATCATGTGAGAGGGAAGTCACAAGGAACCTACATGACAAATATATGAACGCTCTATCTCAATTGGTTCAAAAGTTATGACCAATGCTATTTTTTACTTTAACGTAGGTCACAGGTCAAGGTCACAGGTCAGTTTTTTGTATGTGTTAGAAGCGCTTCCAACAAGGACACTTTACTCCAAATATGACACTCTATCTCAAAACAGTTGAAATATTACCAATGCTTTTATTTTCTTGTTTGATTTGATTTGAGGTTTAACATCCCCGTCAAAATTTTAAAGGTCATTTTGGAGACGTTGCTTCCAATTTTGTGAGACTTTTACCTGACGTTGAGATTAAAATGACATCTCAAGCCCTGCCCCAAATGAAACCAATAGGGTTTATATGCATGGACAGCCCAACTCACACAACTTTTCCTGCGCAGTCTTAGGAAGCTCTAACGAGTTTACCAGTACCCATGTGCAGTCTGTTTCTGACAGCTCTGTGTGAAAGCATCATGCAGCGCAATCTATTTCCTCAAGCCCCGATGGGAGGGGGCTGTATTTTTGTCTTAAAAGCAGGGCACATACCAAGGGACATAAAACTAGAGCACCTTTTTTTCATTTGCCCTACTGACCTCCTTTTTTACCCTACATGATCCACATTTAAAATTTATACAGAAATTGTCAAGGTAAACATTCTGACAAAGTCGGTTGATGATTGGAAAAAAACTGTGGCCTCTAGAGTGCACACAGGGTTATCGATGATTTGACCTTCTGACATACTTTTTGACCCGACATGACCTATATTCGAACTTGATCGAGATATTATCGTGATGGTCATTCTGACCAAGTTTAATGATGATTGGGCCAACACTGTGGCCTCTAGAGCGGACACAAGGTTTTTCTATGATTTGACCTACTGACCTACTTTTTAATCAGACATGACCCACATTCGAACTTGATCGAACTATTGTCGTGGTAATCATTCTGGTCAAGACCGATGCTGATTGGACCAAAAACTGTGGCCTTTAGAGCGCTCACAATGTGTTTTATGATTTGTCCTATTAACCTACTTTTTGACTGCATTGCCCATTGTCGAACTTGATCGAGATTTTGTTTTGATAATTCTTCTGAGCAAAATTGATGATAATTGGACCATAACTGTGGCCTCTAGAGTGCTCACAAGGTTTTTTCTATGATTTGACCTACTGGCCTACTTTTCACCCGACATGACCCATATTCGACCTTGACCGAGATTGTCGTGCTGATCATTCTGAACACGTTTCATAATGATCGGACCAAAATTGTGGCCTCTAGAGCGCTGTTATGTTTTTGTATCATTTGACCTACTGACCTACTTTTTACCTCAACATGACCTATATTCGAACTTGATCGAGATATTGTTAAGATGATCATTCTGGCCAAGTTGAATGATAATTGGGCCAAAACTGTGGCCTCTAGAGCGGACACAATGTTTTGCTATGATTTAACTTACTGACCTTCTTTTTTAATCTGACATAACCCTGGCATAACCCATATTCGAACTTGATCGAGATATTGTTAAGATGATCATTCTATGAAAGATTAATGATGACTGGACAAAATCAGTGGCCTCTAGCGCGCTCACAATGTTTTTCAATGATTTGACCTACTGACCTACTTTTTGACCCAACAATTTTGAACAGGCACGAGATATTGTCCCGATGATCATTCTGAGGGAAAATGATGATAATTGGACCAAAACTGTGGCCTCTAGAGCGCCCAGAATGGTTTTTCTATGATTTGACCTACTGACCTATTTTTTGACCCGACATGACCCATATTCGAACTTGACCGAGATATTGTCGTGATAATCATTTTGAATAAGTTTGATGATGATTGGGCCAAAACTGTGGACTCTAGAGCGCTCACATTCGCTTCTGCATCAAGGTATATCGGAACCCGAATTTTATGGTGACTTAGTACATAAATTCAAAAAAATATATAACCGTAATGATTTCAGCACCCAATTTCGGAACATCATTCTTCGATATAAAACGGTTGGGTACAACATAAATGTTATACGACAGACAGCATGCATGGTAGTTAACCCAATCACGTTTGACAACTTATCTTCCCTCTTTAACTGCACGCCGGTGGGTCAGGCCTCAGATTCTATGACGGTTTCAGCGTAAAGGCTAACAGAATTAGAGCGATCTATTTCAATGTAACGTTGGTTGGTGCCTGATACTCTGTCTCTGGTTGGGCCCATCGGAGTCTAACCAACTGTTGGTTTTCTTTTAATCCGGCATTTCAGTGGTTTCGTGCTGTCGAGTTCTTGTATTCACGGAGATGTTGCACTGAGTTAGAGGCCTTCATGCGGACTGGACATTGTCAAATTATTTGTAACAGCCGCCAGTTTTTTTTTTGCCTCACCAGAAATTCGGCAAACTCACCTCCTATTTTTACTGGATTTAGAGTGTCTTAAACTCTTCTAAGTAATAGTTTAGACCTTCAGGAATTATTTCTATATGATTTGGTAAAGATATACATGTTCAACTTGGAACAAACCTCACGGAAAGAGGTAAAATCCCGCGGGATTTTTTTCTCGCTCCCGCGGGATTTTAATCCCATATCAAAATTAGGGATTTTAATCCCGCGGGGAAAAAAATAAATAAATAAATTCTCCCTTTAAATATGGAATAGGAGTTGCTCTACCCTAAAAACCATTTTAAAATCAAAACGGTCTATCAAATTTGAATTTTAATTTGTAACAGCCGCCAGTTTTTTTTGTGTTTTTTTTGCCTCACCAGAAATTCGGCAAACTCACCTCCTATTTTTACTGGATTTAGAGTGTCTTAAACACTTCTAAGTAATAGTTTAGACCTTCAGGAATTATTTCTATATGATTTGGTAAAGATATACATGTTCAACTTGGAACAAACCTCACGGAAAGAGGTAAAATCCCGCGGGATTTTTGAAAATCCCGCGGGATTTTTTTCTCGCTCCCGCGGGATTTTAATCCCATATCAAAATTAGGGATTTTAATCCCGCGGGGAAAAAATAAATAAATAAACAAATTCTCCCTTTAAATATGGAATAGGAGTTGCTCTACCCTAAAAACCATTTTAAAATCAAAACGGTCTATCAAATTTGAATTTTAATTTGTAACAGCCGCCAGTTTTTTTTTTTTTGCCTCACCAGAAATTCGGCAAACTCACCTCCTATTTTTACTGGATTTAGATTGTCTTAAACACTTCTAAGTAATAGTTTAGACCTTCAGGAATTATTTCTATATGATTTGGTAAAGAAATACATGTCCAACTTGGAACAAACCTCACGGAAAGAGGTAAAATCCCGCGGGATTTTTTAAATCCCGCGGGATTTTTTTCTCGCTCCCGCGGGATTTTAATCCCATATCAAAATTAGGGATTTTAATCCCGCGGGAAAAAAAAAATAAATAAATAAATTCTCCCTTTAAATATGGAATAGGAGTTGCTCTACCCTAAAAACCATTTTAAAATCAAAACGGTCTATCAAATTTGAATTTTAATTTCTCCCGCAGGAGTTTTATCCCATGGGATTTTTCACGACCAAAAATCCCGCGGGATTTTCAGTTTTTATAAAATGCTCTTAATTTAAGCTAGGATTCTCAATTAATAATAACAACACTATATAAAGCGTGAAACAATGAATATTTATTTAATTCTCACAAGTTTTGGTAATCCCATGGGATAAAACTCCCGTGGGATTTTTATCCCATAATTTAAGATAGGGTTTTAATCCTGCGGGATTATTTTTTTTAAAGGCTTAGAACTGCTTTGTAGAAATCAAATTTTTGATAGTTTGTTCATTCATGTTTAAAATAGTTGTCATTTTTGTATTTTAATTGTTTTTAAATATTCCTGCAGGATTAAAATCCCATGGGATTTTTATTCCATACCAGAGAATGGGATAAAAATCCCGTGGGATTGTTTTTTTTTTTTTTCTTTTTTATGCAATTGGATTGTACATCAGGAGGTTTTAATATTTGTTAAGTATAATTTTAGCAAAATTCATATCTTGTTTGCTATATGTATGATTTGTTATTAAATTTTATAGGTACCAGGGCTATTATAATAAACATGAACCCTGAACGTGTCCAACGAACATTTCAAAATTCCATTTATTAAACCATTTAGTACTGGAAACCCCAAAACTTGTAGTTGGCAAACAGTGCAGGCCCAGATCTGCGGCATCTGATCAGGGCCTACACCATTTTCGAAAACATTTGTCATTTTCCAAATAAAAGAAAAAACAACCGGTCACCCCTTTGTTCTTTTTATTAAACCATTCAGTACTGGAAACCCCAAAACGGGTAGTTGGCAAACAGTGCAGGCCCAGATCAGACGCCGCATTCTAGTCATTTTCCAAATAAATTTTGGTTTAAACATATTTTATTACTATAGCAATAACATCATTACAATATGTGACAAGTTATTATACAATTTGGGATTAGAACGAAAGCACAAGTACTTATATAGTTCTTCTCCCAGTAACAACTGACATGTAAACATAATGACGATTTACAAACGAAGTATGTTGAAACAAATGATATCATGTAGTGATATTAACAACATAATGAGAAAAGGATAATCATGATTGGGTGAAGAAAAAACAAAAAAAGGGGGGGGGGATATTGGTATAAGTTATGATACTAAATAAGATTAGTTTTGTATATAGCGGTTATGTGAAAGGGTGTGGGGATTTGAAAAATGGGGGATAAGAAAAAAATAATCAAAGGACAACGGATAGGGGGTTTGGGGCGGGGTTTGGGGCTGGGTGGGGGCGGAGGTCGGGGCCAGGCACTCGACATGGAATACAGAATCATTTGGCAACCGAATAATTGAAATATAACAATCGCATGACCCTAACGGTAGTTATAACATCTCATGCAAAGCGTTTGGTGTTTAAAATGAACCGATGGATGTTTTCGAAAATTAGCGCGTTTGTCTCACATGACAGAGAGGAATCTCCATATAAAAGAAGATCAAGAGTAGGATTATGATAAGTGGAAATCAGATTTAGAAGTAAATTCCGATGCTGCTGGTAGAGGGGACAGTGGAAAAAGAAGTGTTGTGAGTTCTCTATGCTACCACATATACACATGGGTGAGTCAGAAATTCCTTTCAAAAATAGATCCAGGTTCAGTGAGCTACAGTTCGTCCGTAATCGAGTATGGAGAATTTGGGCTTTTCTATTTTTGGAATAATAATATTTTGGGACTTCTGTTTTATCTTTCTTAAAATAGTATTTAAAAGAATTTGTTGTTTGGGAGTGTTTCACTTCGGTCGGTAGGTTATTCCAGGTCCTTACAGTTGAGGGCAGAAAAGAATTATAGTATAGATTAGTTCGTGAATCAATAGTCTGTAAGTGATCTGAGTTGCGGAGATTATATCGTGATATGTCGCCGACGGATGGGGGAATAAGAGAAGTTAAGTACAGGGGAGTTAGATGCGAGAACATTTTATAAAATAGAGTCAGTTTGTGTGTTTGTCGTCTTTGTTCAAGTGACTCCCATCCAACTTCCTTGTATAGGGCATTAATAGATATAAGCTTAGTTGCACCAGTAGCTATGCGGGCTGCTTCATGTTGGATCTTTTCTAACTCTTGTTTTTCGTTTTGAGAACAATTGTCCCATATTACATCCCGAAATTCCAATAAAGGTCGAATAAAAGCAGTATAAATAGTTTCTAAGGACTTACGGTCTAATTTGAATTTAAGCCTTCTCATTACATTGACTCTACCCCAAGCTTTTTCTGAAATATATTTTATATGATGGTGCCATTTACAATCGTTTGAAAAAAAGATCCCGAGATGTTTGTGGAACTCTACTTCGGTTATTTGAAGATTTTGCATTATGATAGGTGGATGATTAAGTTTGTTTAATTTGCGGGAAATGAGAATACTTTCAGTTTTGGTCGGATTGAATGATACTAGCCAAGTTTCAGCCCACTTTGAGATTGTTTCAAGATCTACATTGAGAGAATTAGCAGCGGTGACAGGGTTATCAACGATAATGTAGAGACTAGTGTCGTCCGCAAAAAGTCGTATATTTGTTTGGATGTCAGTTACTATGTCATTTATGAATACTAAGAATAAGAGTGGTCCTAAAATTGACCCCTGGGGAACACCAGCTCGAATGTATGCCCACTCTGAAGTAACACCCGGAAGTATGACTCTTTGTTTCCTATTAGACAAATAACTGTTAAACCAAGCGAGCACATTCCCAGCGACGCCAGATGCCCTAAGTTTAAGTACCAGTCCATCATGCCAGACTCGGTCAAAGGCTTTGCTGACGTCACAAAAAACAGCTCTAACTTCTTTACCGGAATCTAGGGCCTGACAAAAAGTATCGTAAAGGTATGTTAATTGGTTCACTGTCGAATCTCCTGGTATAAATCCAGACTGTAAAGAAGATAGCAAATTGTTGTCACGCAAATGATTATATAGATATTTGAATACAAGTCTTTCGAATAGTTTACTTTCTGAGTTAAGTAGTGATATAGGTCGATAGTTAGAAGGTATAGACCTATCACCTGCTTTATGTATTGGGCAGATATTTGCTTCTTTATAAGAAGACGGAACGAGACCCACGTTTATAGACTGGTTAAACAAATTACAAAAAGGAGCAGAAACTTCCTGAGCAAGCTCTCGAAGAATACGATTACTCAGGTTGTTGGGGCCTGAGGCTTTGCCAGTAGGAAGAGCTTTGAGTATAGACTCAACTTCAAAGCGGGAAAATGCAATAGTATCTAGTTCAGCTGTGACAGGAGTGGGTAATATATTAGGGAGGACTTGGTGATTGGTATTTAAACAGCTCTGGCTTTGGAAGAAATTATTTAAGATATTTGCTTTGTCGTTATCGTCAGTACTTATGGAACCATTATTTTCAAGAGGTGGTATAAATGTTTTGGACTGTGGGGATATGAATGTTTTTAAAACAGCCCACCAGTCCTTAGATGAAAGTTCTCCACTTGTTAGTTTAGAAGCTATTTTGTCATGGAAAGTCTTTTTGGCATCACGAATAAGTGCAACAGTTTTATTCCTTAATGTTTTAAATTTTGTCCAATGTAATTCTGAGTTAGTTCGCTTAGCTTTTCGATAAGCTCTTTTACGTTTGCGTATGTATTGTTTTATTTTTGCATTGATCCAAGACGGCTCAGCTGGTTTGATTTTTACTATTTTATTAGGTATACACTCTGAAGCCAAGTTTGCAATAGTGGAGTGTAGATTCGCGGCATATATATTAATATCGTTATCACGCAGGGATTTTGAAGAAAAAACAACCGGATACCCCTTTATTTTGGAATGGACTCCTGCTATATATAAGGAGGATGATTCCATTTACAAAAAGGGTTAATTTAACAGTGTGGTGAAAGCTTTGTAGCAGTCCCATATTCTGAACAACAAAATCAAGGTCATCAATATCTATTTCAATGCCCCAGTCCAAGGATGCTACAGATAAAATCCGGGCTCAATTGGCCCAGTGGCTTCAGAGATGTCGTTCCAATATGTTGACATCAGACGACGACGGACAACTACTTCGGCTTCGGCTCTGGTGAGCTTAAACACAAATCTAACTAAATAACCGAAAAAAAACAAAAAAACAAATTTAAAGCAATAAAGGCCAATAGTGTGAATATTCCCATAAAGTCTAAGCCCTATGAAGCATATGGTTTCTGAGATGATTTTAAAGTTACATTTTTGGTAATTTTTGTCTTTGACCTTGACCTTGAAGTCACGTACATAGGTGGGGTATTGCTGTATGTCACTTTGGACCTGACAGTATCTATTATCATATCTAATATAAAAATAGAATTGAAGGCAATGATCAGGAATCGATACAAGTAACCGGGAAAACTACTTCAGTTTTCCTGCTTGTTCATGACGATATTAACACACCCGTGCCACATAGTGCTTTTCACATTTTGAACATGGCTTCTTTTCTTATGAAAATCTGTGACATTTTTCTTATTTATACTGCAAACGTAGGTTGTGACTGCTCATTAGAACCGCCTCATTGAGGCGGTTCTAACGAGTAACCACACCCTATGTCTTTGAGATAAATAATAAAAATAGTGCATTTACCACCATAAACCCCAGTTTTCTCTATATAAAGTGGGGCTTAAGGGGGTGTTCATTTCCTGGACTTGTTCTCGTGATGTTGCCTTCACTTCTATTTTTCATTTCAATAAAATTATCACAATTGTAGTAGCAAATGAAAACAACCTGTTTAATACTCAAATATGAGTTCATTATTTAACTCTCTGACAATGCTTTCATGGTGTATAAATAAATATATAATATACATATATGTGTTGATGTGTCACTTCATTATAACATATGATGAGGATATGAAATATGGGAGTGAGTGAGTTTTAGTTTTACGTCCCACCAACAGCTAAGGTCATACCGAGACGGGACCTCGGTTTAAAGACTCATCCGAAAGTCTGGAGAAGCCCGGGATCGATGTGGCTTTAGTCCAAACTAAAATATATTCTCTTGCGCCAACCCATCAGGGCTTTGAGAAATAGACAGAGTTCTTGTTAACTCCAAATTTGGATTAATTTACTTCAACTTTTTCATTTATGGCTCAAACATTTTGGAAAGTCTCAATAGAAAAGTACGGTTAAACTCAAAATTTTTCTGACGGACAGCATTTTTACTCCAATTTTCAAAATCTTAGTGAGAACCCTGATAGATTGGGCTGCATGGTTCTCAACAAGAGGGTCATTTGGCCCTGAATTGCTCACCTGATTTCAAGATGCCACGTTGCTTTGAAAGATATATGGATAACTGACAGCCATTTTCATTCCATGAAGCATAACTGTTTCACCGAGATAGACTTTCACCCCGGCAACATTCTTGCAAACTTCATCACGCTAACAGGTCCGTGAAATGAAGACCCCCTTAAACCCCACTTTATTTAGTGAACATTGGGGTTTACGGGGGTATCATCATTTTCCTTATTTCTGCTCCAAGGTTGTGGGTACTTGTTAGAAACGCCTCATTGAGGCGGTTCTAACTAGCACCCACAATCTATGTTTTTAATATATCACTGATTTTCATCAGAAAAGTAGGCATTTTGGAGAATGATGTGAAAAAATACAATATGTCGCGTGGGTGTATTATCGTAATGTTCAGTGAAGCTGGCTTAAGATTTTAGAAAAGATGTTTTATTTCAATTTTTAAGTCGGTCAGAATCCATCAATAGGTTCAGGATAATATATAGTGCATTAACCCATTTTGTACCAAATGGAATCCTCCTCCTTATATATAGAGCAGGAGTCCATTTCACAATTTTTGGGTGTCAGGTTGTGTTTTCTTCAAAATTTATTTGAAAAAAAAAGGGCTGAACTTTTTGCAAACAGTGTAGGCCCTGATCAGACGCTACGTTATGTGGGGTGTATGATCTGGGGCTGCACTGTTTGCCAGTAGCCCATTTGGGGGTTTCATGTACAAAATGGGTTAACACAGGCTATGCTGACACAACCAGGATAAGCACCAAAAACAATACGTCCCCTCAACCTTGGTGGGGAGGGGGAACAAACATCAGTTTGGCGAGCAAGTATGGAGTCTATAGGTTGCAGAAGGAATGGGAAAAAGTGTAGATACTGCTCAGAGTGCTTCTTCTGATCTGGGTCTGTACTGTTTGCATAGCCCTATTTGTCCCAATACTTAGGATCATGACAGTAGTGACCTATATCTCTTTGATGTCATCTTTCTTTACAGATCTTACTACACCATCGCTAAACTTCACTCTATACATGTGCCCTGTAAGACAGAAAGAAAACCATTAAGTAATACAACACATTTTCTGATCAATAAAAGGAAAAATACAGCAGGAGCTTGTAAAGGACCAAGCACCCTCACACCCACCCAAAGACCCCAAAACCACCCATAAATAGGTTTATTACAAGTAGGAATCATTTTTATATGAAAATAAAAGCTGAAGCAAAAATCTTTCAATGCAGGTTTCATGGCCCTTCCTATTGAATACAGCACACATGTCAATGTTGATGTTTATCTATAAAGTAGGCTATAACACGTCAACAGCATCCACAGAAAAAACTAGCTCGCATGTGATCCAGGCCTAATAGCAATTAATATGACAATAAAACATGCATATTTTACTGGTCACTACCAAATGATCAATGGTATATGACGAAAATTAGAATCTCACACAAGAGGTCATTTTATATGATTACAGTGAAGCCTGTCATAGTGGCCACCTCTATTAAGCAAGCAACCTATCTTAAGCAAGCATGCCTCCAGTTCCCAAGAGAGGAAAATACATTAAGATTCACCTGTATTAAGCAAGCCCCTGTCTTAAGCAAGCACGTTTTGATCATCCCATAGGTGCTCGTTTAATACAGGTTTGACTGTATATGAAACAAGCTGTGATATGAAATGATCAGTAGTGCTGGTTATAAGCATCCTATAAAATGCTTTAAAATTATACTTCATCACTGAAGAGTTTCAAACGAGAACTGATGCCATCTTGCCACCAGTAACCATATTTTATATACATTGTATTGTGATATCAATATTATAACAATGAGATTATCCACTAAATGACAGCCATTTATATGGTAATAAGAATTAATTGTATGGGAGTATGACAATGACAATTTGATAGTCTTTGGCCTTAACCCATATATGACAATGGAATCACCTGCCTAATAAGTTTGAAGTGGTCCATTTCCTATTATAGGGGTGCAAGGTTTGTCTTGGTAGCGGTCAGTTTTATAGGAATGGATGTACGTTCAGCAGACAGTAAAGACCCTGTTCAGATGCTACATTCAGATCTTGGTCTGCACTGTTTGCCAATGTCCCGAAAAGGCCGCTTGGCATATATGGGTTAATTTCATGGTCTACAATTCGATTAATAGGTTGTAACACTCGATGTGTACATACAGTCGACTGTCAGACTAAAAGACTAATGAATAAATGGTAGGGAAAAAGGTATTGGTGAGGGTGGTACAATGAAAATGAGCTGACCTTGAAGTTCTTAAAGTAGTTGAAATGAATGTAAAATTTAACTGACTGTTCCAAGTTGGTATCTTTGTTGTAATTAATTATTATCATCATTTGATTTCAGATGTATGTCCTGGTGTTTCAGATGTTTCATTTTGGATGTTGATTTGGACACTTTGGGGGAAAGTTGTTCATTGTCTGGTTCAATTCACTGTTGCTTCATATTTGCCTTTTTTGTCTATGATAAATATTGAAAAATAATTCTACTGATTCCTGATCTTACCTTGAATTCTATTTTACCAGATTACCTTGCCCCCTATTAAGAGGTAGATGAAGTTTTCAACCCTTTTTGTATCAAACAGAATCGTATTAGCTTAAAATTAAAGCATGAGTCAAGTCTTTTTATGAAATTTATTTACAGTCGAGGTCCAGTAAAAAATGCCTCCTGGTAAATCTCAAAGACCTGGGGCCAGTTGTTCAAAGCATCGTTAGCTTAACGAGCTCGTTAGTGGTCAAATTGTTAACTCTTCTAGCAAGTACCATATCGTAAATTTTGGTATTTTTGCTGAAAAAATGTGAGCAGCTTTTGCGAATGCAAAAGCTGCTCACATTTTTTCAGCAAAAATATTAGCATATTTGCTATAATAAATGATCAAAGTTTTAACGATACGTTAACTAATGACGTCGTTAGTTTTGAACAACTGGCCCCTGGGCCTTCCGGTTTTAGACAAAATATTTTGGAAGAGTTTCTCTATATCTAACGTCATGGGTAACATTTTGGCCCAGTCAGTTCTATGTTTGGTCCAAAGCTATAATTTGAACAATATTGGTTTTTGTTTGTTTGTTTGATTTGAGGTTTAAAGTCCCCGTCAACACTGTAAAGGTCATTTTGGAGACGTTGCTTCCAATTTTGTGGGACTTTTACCTGACATTGAGATGACATGACTTCTCAAGCCCTATCGCCCAATGAAACCAATAGGGTTTATTAGCATGGACCGTCTTGGTAGAGGTCCTCGAGGTGAAACTCCATAGTCAAAATAAAAGACCTGGGCCTTCTGGTTAAAGGAACGAAGATTTTTTAAGGTTTCCCTAAGTAAGTCTATGAAAACAATGGGCTCCAGCATGGGGCCATTTTTGGACTGGAACCATTTGACCAACATAGGATCATTCCTGTGAAGTTTGGTCAAAAATCCAATTATTGGTTTCAGAGATGTCGTTTGAAGAAATTGTTTACACATGGACTACGGATGAAATGTGCTCACTAAAGTTCCCCTTGTCACTACACGACTGTTGAGCTAATAACATGGCTTAACTCTTCAGTAAGACTCAATTCCTTCCTGCTGATATGGTGCCTTGCTGCTAATACGGTGCCTTCCTGCTGATATGGTGCCTGCAGTTGCAGTTATAGATATTTTGTTAAGAGTGGCCTTAAATCGTACTTCACAATGTCTAACCATGCATATTTCAGACAGTGTCGGATGTTTTTTTCTTTGTTTGGTTTTGGCTTTACGGCCCTTTCAAGATTATTTCACTCATATCAGAATTGGATGATAACCGGAGTCCCCATTTGATTTGATGTTTAACGTCCCCGTCAACACTATAAAGGTCATTTTGGAGACGTTGCTTCCAATTTTGTGGGACTTTTACCCGACATTGAGATGAAATGATATCTCAAGCCCTGCCGCCCAATGAAACCAATAGGGTTTATAAGTATGGACGGTCCGACTCGCACCACTTTGCCTGGGCAGGCTTAGATCCTCTGGGTGGTTTACCAGTACTCGTGTGCGGTCGGGTTCAGCTCTGCGTGGAAGCATCATGCAGCCCATTTATTTCTTCAAGCCCCAAAGGGCGGCGGCCGCATCGAGGAGGTGAAACTGCTGAAGACGTATAAAACTGATAAGTTCTACATTGCACATTCAGACCTCACCCCTGGCTCACTGCCTCAGGAATAACTGATGGATAAGTTCAACTAACCCAGACGTACCTGGTTGCTCGATGTAACTGCGACTGCCATGGCAACTGCCACGCAAATACTTTATATGTCGGTGCCAGAGCATTCTACATATCTGCTGGCTCGGTGCCACTGCCTCCGACATAACAGCTGATTCGGGGCCTAAGCCACAGACGTGCCTGCTGGCTCGATGCTGCTGCCTCACACATAACTGCAGGGTCGCTGCCATTTGCTGAGACATGACGCTGGCTCGGTTCCACTGCCTCAGACATAACTGCTGATTCGGTGCCTAAGCCACAGTCTGCCTGCTGCCTCGGGGCCAATGCCTCAGGCATCCCTGCTGGCTCGGTTCCACTGCCTCAGACATACCTGCAGGATCGTTGCCATTGGCTCAGACATTACCGTTGGCTCAATGTCACTGCCTCAGACATAACCGATGGATCAGTGCTTCTGCCTCAGGGGTACCTGGTTGCTTGATGCCACTCCGACTGACTTGCGAATAGACTTAGTGCCACTGCCACCAAAATACTGCATGGATTGTTGCCAAGGCATCAGACATATATGCTGTCTCAAAAGTCACTACCTCGGATATGCCTGCTGACTCGTGCCACTGCATCAGACTTAACTTCTGATTCCTTGCCAAAATCACAGACGCGCCTGTTTGCTTGGTCCTGCTGCTTTAGACATAACTGCTGATCCCGTTCCTAAGCCACAGACGTACCTGCTGGCTCGGTGCCACTTCCACATGCAGGGTCGATGCCACTGCCTCTGACACAACTGCTGATTCCGTGCCTAAACCAAAGACGCGCGTGCTGCATCTGTCCCGCTGCCTCTAATATAACTGCTGATTCATTGTCTAAGCCATAGACGCGCCTGCTGGCTCGGTCCCGTTTGCTAAGATATAACTACAGATTCGGTGCCTAAGCCATAGACGTGGATGTGGCTCAGTGTCGCTACCTCAGACATAACTGCTGATGCGGTGCTATACCACAGACGTGCATGCTGGCTCGATGCCACTTCCACAGGCATGACTGCAGGCTCGGTTCCACTGCCTCAGAGATACCTGCAGGGTCGGTGTCAATCGCTGTCTCAGTGTCGCTGCCTCAGGCTTTACCGAAGGATCTGTGCCGCTCCTCAAACAAATCTGGTTGCTCGATGCCACTGTGGCTGTCATGCCTAATGAATTAGTGTTACACAAATACATTATGGATCGGTGGCAGGGCATCAGACATGTCTGCTGGCTCACAGTCACTGCCTCAGATGTCCTGCCGGCCGCGTGCCACGGTCTCAGACATAACTACTGATTCAGTGCCTAAGCCACAGACGTTCGTGCTGGCTCGGTGCCGCTACTCAGACATCACTGGTGATTCAGTGCCTAAGCCACAGACGCGCCTGCTGGCTCGGACCCGCTGCCTCAGATATAACTGCTGATTCGTTGCCTCAGCCATAGACTTGCCTGCTGGCTCGGTGCCCCTGCCTGAGACATAACTGCTGATTCAGTGCCTAAGCCACAGACGTGCCTTTTGACTCGGTAACTGCTCCACATGCATGTCTGCTGGCCTGGTCCTACTGTTTTAGAGATAAATGCAGGGTCGTTGCCACTGGCTTGAAGGATCAGTGCCACTGCGACTGCTATACCTAATGACTAAGTGTCACTGTAACACAAATACTCTATGAATCGGTGGCAAGGCAAGGCAAGGCATGCCAGCAGTCATGTGTGAGGCAGGTCGTTGCCTCTTGCTCAGACATGCCCGCTGGCTCAGGCATGCCCGAATCCTTTCCTAAACCACAGGCGCACCTGCTGGCTTGGACACGCTGCCTCAGATGAAACTATGATTCGGTGCCTAAGCAACAGATGTGCCTGCTGGCTCGGTGCCGCTGTCTCAGATATAACTGCTGATTCGTTGCCTAAGCCATATGCGTACCTGCTAGCTCGTTGCCGCTACGTCAGACATAACTGCAGATTCGGTGCCCAAGCCACAGACGTACCTGCTGGCTCGGTGCCACATCCATAGGTATGCCTGCATGCTCGATTCCACTGCCTGCGAGATAGCTGCAGGGCCGTTGTCACTCGCTGAGACAAGCCTGCCGAAGGCTAAACTGATGGATCTGTGTCACAGCCTCAAAAGTATCTTGTTGCTCGATGCTACTGTGACTGTCATGCCTAATTATTTAGTGTCACTGACACACACATACTTTATTGATAGGCAACAGAGCATCAGACACGTCAGCTGGCCCATAGTCACTGCCTCAGAAGGCTTGATGGCTATGTACCACTGCCTCAGACATAACTGCTGATTCGGTGCCTAAGCCATAGACGTGTCTGCTGGCTCGGTGCTGCTGCCTCATACAAGGCTGCTGAATCGATGCCTAAGCAACAGACGCGCCGTTCGGCTCGAACCCGCTACCTCAGTCATAACTGCTTATTCCGTGTCTAAACCACAGATGCGGCTGCTGACTCGGCCACGCTGCTTCAGAAATAACTGCTGATTCGGTGCCTAAGATGTAGATTTGCCTGCTGGTTCGGTGTCTCTGCCTGGGAGATAACTGCTGATTTAGTGCCTAAGCCACAGACGTGCCTGCTGGCTCGGTGCCACTTCCACATGCATGCCTGTTGGCACGGTTCCACTGCCTCAGAGATACCTGCAGGGCTGTTGTCACTTGATGAGACATTCTCCCTGGCTCAGTGCCACTGACTAATGCTGAACTGATGGATCAGTGCCACTGCCCCACACGTACCTGGTTGCTCGATGCCACTGCGGCCGTCATGGCAAATGACTAAGTACCACTGCCACACAAGTACTTTATGGATCGGTGGCAAAGCATCAAACATGCCTGAAGGCGGAATGTCACTGCCTAGGACACGCCTGCTAGCTCGGTGCTACTGCCTCCGACATAACAGCTGAATCGGTGCATGCTGGCTAGATGCCGCTGCCACACACATTACTGCATGGTCGTTGCCACTGGCTAAGATATGCCCGCTGGCTCGGTTCCACTGCCTTAGAGTTAACTGCTGATTCAGTGCCTAAGCCAAAGTCATGCCTGCTGCATCGGTGCTGCTGCCTCAGGCATGCCTGCTGGCTCGGTTCCATTGCCTCAGACATATCAGCAGGATCGCTGGACCGCTGACTAAGTGTCACTGCCTCAGACATAACCTATGAATCAGTGCTTCTTCCACAGGCGTACGTGGTTGCTCGATGCTTCTGCGACTGACAAGCTGCTGACTCGGTCCAGCTACCTCTGACATAACTGCTGATTGGGTGCCTTAGCCACATACATGCCTGTTGGCTGGATGCCACTGCCTCAGCTAGGTCTGCTGGCTCTACTATATCTACAGGGTAGTTGTCACCGGCTCGATGCGAAGACATCTGACATATCTCCTGCCTCAAAGTCTTGTCCTCGGTCATGCCTGCTGATTCGGAGTCATTGTATGAGAGATAACTTACGTAAATCACAGACACACATGGTGGCTCAGTCTCGCTGCCTCAGACATAATCGCTGGTTCCATGCCGAAGTCACAGACGTGTATGATTGCTCGGTGCCGCTGCCTCTGACATAACTGCTGATTCCGTACCGAAATCACAGACGCGCCTGCTGCCTCTGTCCCGCTGCCTCAGTCATAACCGCTGATTCATTGTCTACACCACAGCCACGCAGGCTGGATCGGCCCCCCTTCCTTAGATATAACTACTGATTCGATGCCTAAGCCATAGACGTGCCTACTGGCTCAGTGTCGCTGCCTCAGATTAAGCCATAGACGTGCCTGCAGCCACAGATGTGTCTGCTGGTTGGGTGCAACTACTAAAGCATGCCTACAGGCTCCGTTCCACTACCTCCGAGATACCTGCAGGGTCGTTGACCCCCGCTGAGACAAGCCCAGCCCACTGCTCCTGGCTAAACTAATGCATCTATGCCACGGCCTCAAACGTAGCTGTTTGCTCGATGCCATTGTGACTGTCACTGCCACACAAATAATTAACGATCGGTGGCAGGGCATCAGACATGTCTGCTGGCTCAAAGTCATTGCCTTGGAACTGCTGATTCGGTGCTTAAGCCACAGACACGCCTGCTGGCTCGGACTAGCTGCCTCAGTAATAACTGCTTAGTCCTTGCCAAAACCAAATATGCGCTTGCTGGCTCGGTCCCGCTGCCTCAGATATAACCGCTGATTAGGTACCTAAACCACAGGATGTGCCTCTGCCTGAGACATAACTGCAGAATCAGAGCCTAAGCCACAGTCCTGCCTGCCGGCTCGGTGCCACATCCACACGCATGCCTGCTTGCTCGGTTCCACTGCCTCAGAGATACTTGCAGGGTCGTTGTCACCGACTCAGTGCCACTGTCTGATTCTAAACTGACTGATATGTGCCACTGCCTCAAACGTACCTGGTTGCACTGCCACCCAAATACTTTATGGATCGGTGGCAAGGCATCAGATATGTCTGCTGGAGGAAAGTCACTGCCTCGGGCAAGCCTGCTAGCTCGTTGCCACCACCTTCGAAATAACTGCTGATTCGGTGCAGTCGCCACCGAAGTGCCTGCTTGCTCGATGCTGCTGCCACACGCATAACTGCAGGGTCTTAACTACTCGTTCGGACATGCCCGCTGGCTCGGTTACAATGTCACACACATAACTGCTGATTCGGTGCCACAGTCCGGCATGCCTGCTGGCTCGGTTCAATTGCCTCAGACATACCTGTAGGATCTTTGCCAATAGCTCAGGAATTCCCGCTGTTTCAGTGCCGATGGTTCAGTGCTTCTGCTTCAGACGTACCTGGTTGCTTGATGCCACTGCGACAGACATGCAAATAGACTTAGTGCCACTGCAACCAAAATACTTTATGGATCGGTGCAAAAGCATCAGACACGCATGCTGGCTCGAAGTCACTGCCTCAAACAGGCCTGCTGGCTCGGTGCCACAGCCTAAGACATAAATGCTGATTCGGTGCCTACGCGATAGACGTGCCTCCTGGTATGGTGCAACTGCCTAAGGCCTGCCTGCTGGCTCAGTTCAGGCATTACTCCAGTGTCGTTGCCAATGGCTCAGATATGCCTATACTGCCTCAGACATAACTGATTGATCAGCGCCACTGCCTCATAAGTCGCTACCTCGGTCATGCCTGCTGGCTCGGAGCCACTGCCTCAGACATAACTGCTTAGTCAGAGCCTAAACCATAGACGCGCCTGCTCGGTCGGTGCCGCTGCCTTTGGCACATCTACTGATTCGGTGCTTAAGCTAAAGAGATGCATGCTAGTGAGGTGCCACTGCCACAGACATGCCTGTTGGCACGGTTCCATTGCCTTAGACATACCTGCAGGCTCTTTGCTGCTGGCTCAGGCAGGCATGCGCGCTGGCTCAGTGCAACAGCTTCAGATATAACTGATGGATCAGTGCCAATGCCTCAGAGGTACCAGGCTGCTCGATGTCATTGCGTTTGTCATGTCAAATAAATAATCAATGGTTTGGTGCCATTACTACTGATTCGGCGCCTAATCCACAGACGCGCATGCTGCCTCTGCACCGTTGTCTCAGTCATAACTGCTAATTCCTTTCCTAAACCATAGACGCGCCTGCTGGCTCGGTCCCGCTTCCTCCAGTGCCTAAGCAATAGACATGCCTGCTGGCTCGGTTCCGCTGCCTCACATATAACTGCTGATTCGGTGCCTAAGCCATAGACGTGCATGCTGGCTCGGTGCCGCTGCCTCCGACATAACTGCTGATTCGGTGCCTAAGTCACAGACCTGCCTGCTGATTCTGTGCTACTTCCAAAGGCATGTCTGAAGCAGTGGCGCCTAGCTAGCAGGCCTGTCTATGGCTAAGGCACCAAATCAACAGATATGCCTGGGGCGGCGGCACCGATCTAGCAGGTGCATCTGTGGTTTAAGTTCAAAATCAGCTGTTTTGTCTAAGGCAGGCATTTACGAGGCAGTGACGTTGAGCATGCAGACATGTATAACGTCTTGCCCAGCAGGCATGTCTGTGGCTTAGGCACCGAATCAGCTGTTTTGTCTGTGGCAGTGGCTCCGAGCCAGCAGGCATGTTTGAGGCAGTGACTTTGAGCAAGCACACATGCCTAATGCCTTGTCCAGTCGGTCACCTGAGGCTTAGGCTCATGTATAATTCGGTGCCGCTGCCTCAGACAAAACTGCTTATTCAAAGCCTAAACCACAGACGCGCCTGCTCGGTCGGTGCCGCTGCCTTTAACACAGCTGCTGATTCGGTGCCTAAGCTAAAGAGATACATGCTAGATACGTGCCACTGCCACAGACATGCCTGTCGGCACGGTTCCATTGCCTTAGACATACCTGCGGGCTCGTTGCTACTGCCTCAGGCATGCGTGCTGGCTCAGTGCCACAGCTTGGATCAGTGCCAATGCCACAGAGGCACCTGGCTGCTCGATGCCATTGCGTTTGTTTTGTCACATTAATAATTAATGGGTTGGTGCCATTACCGCTGATTCGGTGCCTAAACCACAGACATGACTGCTGCCTCTGTACCGTTGTCTCAGTCATAACTGCTAATTCCTTGCCTAAACCATAGACGCGCCTGCTGGCTCGGTCCCGCTTCCTCCAGTGCCTAAGCAATAGACATACCTATTGGCTCTGTTCCGCTGCCTCAGATATAACTGGTGATTCGGTGCCTAAGCCATAGACGTGCATTCTTGCTCGGTGCCGCTGCCTCCGACATAAAAGCTGATTTGGTGGCTAAGCAACAGACCTGCCTGCTGGCTCTGCGCCACTTCCAAAGGAATGTCTGAAGCAGTGGCACCTAGCTGGCAGGCATGTCTATGGCTTAGGCAACAAATCAACAGATATGCCTGCGGCAGCGGCATCGATCCAGCACGCGCATCTGTGGTTTAAGTTCCGAATTAGCTGTGTTGTCTGTGGCAGTGGCTCCAAGCCAGCAGGCATGTTTGATGCAGTGACTTTGAGCAAGCACACATGTCTAATGCCTTGTCCAGTCGGGCAATCTGAGGCTTAGGCGCGTCTATAATTCGGTGCCGCTGCCTCAGACAGAACTGGTCATTCAGAGCCTAAACCACAGACGCGCCTGCTTGGTCGGTGCCGCTGCCTTTGGCACTGCTGCTGATCCGGTGCCTTAGCTAACGACATGCATGCTAGTTAGGTGCCACTGCCACAGACAAGCTTGTCGGCACAGTACCATTGCCTTAGACATACCTGCAGGCTCGTTGCTACTGGCTCATGCATGCATGCGCGCTGGCTCAGTGCGACAGCTTCAGATATAATTGATGGATCAGTACCAATGCCTCAGAGGTTCCTGGCTGCTCGATGCCATTGCGTTTGTCATGTCACATAAATAATCAAAGGTTTTGTGCCATTACTGCTGATTCGGCGCCTAATCCACAGACGCGCCTGCTGCCTTTATACTGTTGTCTCAGTCATAACTGCTAATTCCTTGCCTAAACCATAGACGCACCTGCTGGCTCGGCCCGGCTTCCTCCAGTGCCTTAGCGAGTCTGTGGCTTAGGCACCGAATCCGCTGTTTTGTCTGTGGCAGTGCATGCGCGATGGCTCAGCGTGACAGCTTCAGATATAACTGATTGATCAGTTTGTCTCAGTAATATCTGCTAATTCCTTGCCTAAATGATAGACGCGCCTGCTGGCTCGGTCCCGCTTCCTCCAGTGCCTAAGCAATAGACATGCCGGCAGCGGCATCCATCCAGCAGGCGCATTTGTTGTTAAAGTTCCAAACTAGCTCTATTGTCTGAGGCAGGCATTTCCGAGGCAGTGACGTTGAGCAAGCACACATGTAAAACGTCTTGCCCAGCAGGCGTGTCTGTGGCTTAGGCACCGAATCAGCTGTTTTGTCTGTGACAGTGGCTCCGAGCCAGCAGGCATGTTTGAGGCAGTGACTTTGAGCAAGCAAACATGTCTAATGCATTGTCCAATCTGACCATCTAAGATTTAGGCGCGTCTATAATTCGGTGCGGCAGCCGCAGACAGAACTGCTTATTCAGAGCCTAAACCACAGACGCGCCTGCTCGGTGGGTGGCTCTGGACTTGACACGGCTGCTGATTCGGTGCCTAAGCCAAAGAGATGCATGCTAGTTAGGTGCCCCTGACACAGACATGCCTTTCGGCACGGTTCCATTGCCTTAGACATACCTGCAGACTCGTTGCTACTGGCTCAGTAAGACAGCTTCAGATATAACTGATGGATTAGTGCCAATGCCCCAGAGGTACCTGGCTGCTCGATGCCATTGCGTTTGTCATGGCACATAAATAATTAATGGTTTGGTGCCATTACTGCTGATTCGGTGCCTAAACCACAGACGCGCCTGCTGCCTCTGTACCGTTGTCTCAGTCATAACTGCTAATTCCTTGCCTAAACCATAGACGCGCCTGCTGGCTCGGTCCCGTTTCATCCCGTGCCTAAACAATATACATGCCTGCTGGCTCGGTTCCGCTGCCTCAGATATAACTGCTGATTCGGTGCCTAAGCCATAGACGTGCATGCTGGCTCCGTGCCGCTGCCTCCGACATAACTGCTGATTCGGTGTCTAAGCCACTGACCTGCCTGCTGGCTCTGTGCCACTTCCAAAGGAATGTCTGAAGCAGTGGCGCCTAGCTAGCAGGCATGTCTATGGATTAGGTACAAAATCAACAGATATGCCTGCGGCAGCGGCACCGACACAGCAGGCGCATCTGTGGTTTAAGTTCCAAATCAGGTGTTAGGCACCGAATCAGCTATTTTGTCTGTGGCAGTGGCTCCGAGCCAGCAGGCATGTTTGAGGCAGTTACTTTGAGCAAGCAAACACATGTCTAATGTCATGTCCAGACGGCCCATTTGAGGCTTAGGGCGTCTTTAATTCGGTGCCGCTGCCTCAGACGGAACTGCTTATTCAGAGCCTAAACCACATACGCGCCTGCTCGGTCGGTGCCGCTGCCTTTGGCACAGCTGCTGATCCGGTGCCTAAGCTAAAGAGATGCATGTCAATTAGGTGCCACTGCCACAGAAATGCCTGTCGGTACGGTTCCATTGCATTAGACATACCTGCATGCTCGTTGCTACTGGCTAATGCATGCGCGCTGGCTCAGCGTGACAGGCTGCTCCAGTGCCTAAACAATAGACATGCATGTTGGCTCGGTGCCGCTGCCTCCGACATAACTGCTGATTCGGTGCCTAAGCCACAGACATGCCTGCTTGCTCTGTGCCACTTCCAAAGAAATGCTTGAAGCAATGGCGCCTAGCTAGCAGGCATGTCTATGGCTTAAGCACCAAATCAACAGATATGCCTGGGCCAGCGGCACCGATCCAGCAGGCGCATCTTTGGATTTAGTTCCAAATCAGCCCTTTTGTCTGAGGCAGGCATTTCCGAGGCAGTGACGTTGAGCAAGCAGACATGTAAAACGCCTTGCCCAGCAGGCGTGTCTGTGGCTTAGACACCGAATCAGCTATTTTGTCTGTGACAGTGGCTCCGAGCCAGCAGGCATGTTTGAGGAAGTGAGTTTGAGCAAGCACACATGTCTAATGCCTTGTCCAGTCGGCCCATCTGACGCTTAGGCGCGTCTATAATTCGGTGCGGCTGCCTCAGAAGAACTGCTTATTCAGAGCCTAAACCACAGACACGCCTGTTTGTTCGGTGTCGCTGCCTTTGGCCCAGCTGCTGATTCGGTGTCTGAGCTAAAGAGATGCATGCTAGTTAGGTGCCACTGCTACAGACATGACTTCGGGACGGTTCCATTGCCTTAGACATACCTGCAGACTTGTTGCTACTGGCTCAGTCATGCGCGCTGGCTAAGTGCGACAGCTTCAGATATAACTGATGGATCAGTGCCAATGCCTCAGAGGTACCTGGCTGCTCGATGCCATTGCGTTTGTCATGTCACATAAATAATCAATGGTTTGGTGCCATAACTACTGATTCGGTACCTAAACCACAGACGCGCCTGCCGCCTCTTTACCAGTGTCTCAGTCATAACTGCTAATTCCTTGACTAAACCATAGACGCGCCTGCTGGCTCGGTCCCGCTTCCTCCAGTGCCTAAACAATAGACATGCCTGCACGCTAGGTTCCGCTGCCTCAGATATAAATGCTGATTCGGTGCCTGAACCATAGACGTGCATGTTGGCTCGGTGCCGCTGCCTCCGAATCAGCAGTTATGTCGGAGGCAGCAGCACCGCCTATACGTCCTCGGGTGTGCGTCTCTTGCCTGATGCCTCCAGTTGACCTGTCTCATGAGATACGTCGGCGTATGTTCGGAGGCAGATGTGCTGTGTTTGCCGGTTCTTGTCCGTCATCCGTTTCGGTTACAACACTTTGGGGTTTAGACAGACTGATGAAGATTTGATATCAGAAAGGCCTCTGTGTCTCTTAATTTGGTATTGTTAAGCCTTAATAGCCATAACATAACTGCTGATTCGGTGCCTAAGCCACAGACCTGCCTGCTGGCTCTGTGCATTTTCCAAAGGCATATCTGAAGCAGTGGCGCCTAGCTAGCAGGCATGTATATGGCTTAGGCACCAAATCAACATATATGCCTGCGGCAGCGGCACCGATCCAGCAGTCACAGCTGTGGTTTAAGTTCCAAATAAGCTGTTTTGGCTGAGGCAGGCATTTCCGAGGCAGTCACGTTGAGCAAGCAGACATGTATAACATCTTGCCCAGCAGGCGTGTCTGTGGCTTAGGCACCGAATCAGCTGTTTTGTCTGTGGCAGTGGCTCCGTGCCAGCAGGCATGTTTGAGGCAGTGACTTTGAGCAAGAAACATGCCTAATGCCTTGTCCAGTCGGCCAATCTGAGGCTTAGGCGCGTCTATAATTCGGTGCCGCTCCCTCATAGAGAACTGGCTATTCAGAGCCTAAACCACAGACGCGCCTGCTCGGTCGATGCCGCTGTCTTTGATCCGGTGCCTTAGCTAACGAGATGCATGCTAGTTAGGTGCCTCTGCCACAGACATGCCTGTCGGCACGGTTCCGTTGCCTTAATCATACCTGCAGGCTCGTTGCTACTGGCTCATGCAGGCATGCGCGCTGGCTCCGTGCGACAGCTTCAGATATAACTGATGGATCAGTGCTAATGCCTCAGAGGTACCTTGCTGCTCGATGCCACTGCGTTTGTCATGTCACATAAATAATCAATGGTTTGGTACCATTACTGCTGTTTAAATTACTAATCCACAGACGCGCCTGCTGCCTCTATACCGTTGTCTCAGTCATAACTAATTCCTTGCATAAACCATAGACGCGCCTGCTAACCCGGTCCCGCTTCCTCCAGTGCATAAACGACAGACAACCTGCTGGCTCGATTCCGCTGCCTCAGATATAACTACTGATTCGGTGCCTAAGCCATAGACGTGCATGCTGGCTCGGTGCCGCTGCCTCCGACAAAACTGCTGATTCGGTGCCTGAGCCACAGACCTGTCTGCTGGCTCTGTGCCACTTCTAAAGGAATGTTTGAAGCATTGGCGCCTAGCTAGCAGGCATGTCTATGGCTTAGGCACCAAATCAACAGATATGCCTGCGGCAGCGGCAACGATCCAGCAGGCGCAGCTGTGGTTTAAGTTCCACATCAGCTGTTTTGTATGAGGCAGGCATTTCCGAGGCAGTGACGTTGAGCAAGCAGACATGTATAGCATCTAGCCCAGCAGACGTGTCTGTGGCTTAGGCACCGAACAAGCTGTTTTGTCTGTGGCAGTGGCTCCGAGCCAGTAGGCATGTTTGAGGCAGTGACTTTGAGCAAGCAAACATATCCAATGCCTTGTCCAGTCGGCCCATCTAAGGCATAGGCGCGTCTTTTGTCGGTGCCGCTACCTCAGACAGAACTGGTTATTCAGAGCCTACACTACAGACGCGCCTGTTCGGTCGGTGCCGCTGCCTTTGGCACAGCTGCTGATTCGGTGCCTAAGCTAAAGAGTTGTTTGCTAGTTAGGTGCCACTGCCACAGACATGCCTGTCGGCACGGTTCCATTGCCTTAGACATACCTAATTCGCAGCCGCTGCCTCAGACAGAACTGGTTTTCAGAGCCTAAACCACAGACGCGCCTGCTCGGTCGGTGCCGCTGCCTTTGGAACGGCTGCTGATCCGGTGCCTTAGCTAAAGAGTTGCATGCTAATTAGGTGCCACTGTCACAGACATGCCTGTCGGCGCGGTTCCATTGCAGGCTCCTTGCTACTGGCTCAGGCATGCGCCCTGGCTCAGTGCGACAGCTTCAGATATAACTGATGGATCAGTACCAATGTCTCAGAGGTACCTGGCTGCTCGATACCATTGCGTTTGTCATGTCACATAAATAATCAATTGTTTGGTGCTATTACTGCTGATTCGGTGCCAATACCACAGACGCGTCTGCAGCCTCTGTACCGTTGTCTCATAACTGCTAATTCCTTGCCTAACCCATCGACGCGTCTGCCGGCTCGGTCCCGCTTCCTCCAGTGCCTAAGCAATAGACATGCCTGCTGGCTCGGTTCCGCTGCCTGAGATAAAACTGCAGATTCGGTGCCTAAGCCATAGACGTGCCTGTTGGATCGGTGCCGCTGCCTCCGACATAACTGCTGATTCGGTGCCTAAGCCACAAACCTGCCTGCTTGCTCTGTGCTAATTCCAAAGGAATGTTTGCAGCAGTGGCGCCTAGCTAGCAGGCATGTGAATGGCTTAGCCACCCAATCAACAGATATGCCTGCGGCAATAGCACCGATCCAGCAGGCGCATCTGTGGTTAAAAATTCAAATCAAGTGTTTTGTCTGAGGCAGTCATTTCCGAGGCAGTGCCTGTGGCTTAGGCACCGAATCAGCTGTTTTGTCTATGGAAGTGGCTCCGAGCCGGCAGGCATGTTTGAGGCAGTGACTTTGAGCAAACAAACATGTCTAATGCCTTGTCCAATCGGCCCATTTGAGGCTTAGGCGCGTCTATAATTCGGAGCCGCTGCCTCAGACAGAACTGGTTATTCAGAGCCTAAACCACATACGCGCCTGCTCGGTCGATGCCGCTGCCTTTGGCACAGCTGCTGATTCGGTGCCTAAGCTAAAGAGATGCATGCTAGTTAGGTGCCGATGCCACAGACATGCCTGTCGGCACGGTTCCATTGCAGCCTCGTTGCTACTGTCTCAGGCATGCGCGATGGCTCAGCGTGACAGCTTCAGATATAACTGGTGGATCAGTGCCAATGCCCGAGAGGTACCAGGATGCTAGATGCCATTGCGTTTGTCATGTCACATAAATAATCTTTGGTTTGGTGCCATTACTGCTGATTCGGTGCCTAAACCACAGACGCGCCTGCTGCCTCTGTACCGTTGTCTCAGCCATAACTGCTAATTCCTTGCCTAAACCATAGACGCGTCTACTGGCTCGGTCCCATTTCCTCTAGTGCCTAAGCAATAGAAATGCCTCTGGCTCGGTTCCGCTGCCTCAGATATAACTGCAGATTCGGCACCTAAGCCATAGACTTGCATGCTGGATCGGTCCCGCTGCCTCCGACATAAATGCTGATTCGGCGCCAAAGCCACAGACCTGCCTGCTTGCTCTGTGCCAATTCCAAAGGAATGTCTGAAGCAGGGTCGCCTAGCTAGCCGCTGCTTATTCAGAGCCTAAACCACATACGCGCCTGCTCGGTCGGTCGAGCTGCCTTTGGCACAGCTGCTGATTCGGTACCTAAGCTAAAGAGATGCATGCTAATAAGGTGCCACTGTCACAGATATGCCTGTCGGCACGGTTCCATTGCCTTAGATATACCTGCAGGCTCGTTGCTACTGCCTCAGGCATGCGAGCTTGCTCGGTGCGACAGCTTCACATATAGCTGATGGATCAGTACCAATGCCTCAGAGGTACCTGGCTGCTCGATGCCATTGCGCTTGCCATGTCACATAAATAAACAATGGTTTTGTGCCATAACTGCTGATGCAGACGCGCCTTCTGCCTCTGTACCATTGTCTCAGTCATAACTGATTCGGTGCCTAAGCCACAGACCTACCTACTGGCTCTGTGCCACATCCAAAGGAATGTCTGAAGCAGTTGCGCCTAGCTAGCTGGCATGTCTATGGTTTAGGCACCAAATCAACAGATATGCCTGCGGCAGCGGCAACGATCCACCAGGCGCATCTGTGGTTGAAGTTCCAAATAAGCTGTTTTGTCTGAGGCAGGCATTTCCGAGGCAGTGACGTTGAGCAAGCAGATATCTATAATGTCTTGTCCAGCAGGTGTGTCTGTGGCTTAGGCACCGAATCAGCTGTTTTGTCTGTGATAGTGGCTCCGAGCCAGCAGGCATGTTTGAGGCAGTGACTTCGAGCAAGCAAACGTGTCTAATGCATTGTCCAGGCGGCCCATTTGAGGCTTAGGGGCGTCTATAATTCGGTGCCGCTGCCACAGACAGAACTGCTTATTCAGGGCCTAAACCACAGACGCGCCTGCCCGATCAGTGCCGCTGCCTTTGGCACAGCTGCTGATCCGGTGCCTAAGCTATAGATATGCGTGATAATTAGGTGCCACTGCCACAGACCTGACTGTCGGCACGGTTCCATTGCCTTAGACAAACCTGCAGGCTCGTAGCTACTGGCTCAGGCAGGCGCGCTGGCTCATGGGGTCAGCTTCAGATATAACTGATGGATCAGTACCAATGCATCAGACGTAACTGGCTGCTCGATGTCATTGCGTTTGTCATGTCACATAAATAATCAATGGTTTGGTGCAATTACTGCTGATTCGGTGCCTAAACCACAGACGCGCCTGCTGCCTCTGTACCGTTGTCTCAGACATAACTGCTTATTCCTTGCCTAAACCATAGACGCGCCTGCCGGCTCGGTCCCGCTTCCTCCAGTGCCTAAGCAATAGACATACCTGCTGGCTCGGTTCCGCTGCTCCAGATATAACTGTTGATTCGGTGCCTAAGCCACAGACGTGCATGCTGGCTCGGTGCCGCTGCCTCCGACATAACTGCTGATTCGGTGCCTGAGCCACAGACCTGCCTGCTGGCTCTGTGCCACTTCTAAAGGAATGTTTGAAGCATTGGCGCCTAGCTAGCAGGCATGTCTATGGCTTAGGCACCAAATCAACAGATATGCCTGCGGCAGCGGCAACGATACAGCAGGCGCAATTGTGGTTAAAGTTTCTAATCATGTGTTTTGTCTGAGGCAGGCATTTCCGAGGCAGTGACGTTAAGCAAGCCGACAGGTATAATGTCTTGCCCAGCAGGCGTGTCTGTGGCTTAGGCACCGAATCAGCTGTTTGGTCTGTGGCAGTGGCTCCCAGCCAACAGGTATGTCTGAGGCAGTGACTTTGAGCAAGCAAACATGTCTAATGCCTTGTCCAGTCGGCCCATCTGAGGCTTAGGCGCGTCTAAAATTCGATGCCGCTTCCTCATACAGAACTGGTTATTCAGATCCTAAGTCACAGACGCACCTGCTCGGTCGGTGCCGCTGCCTTTGACACAGCTGCTGATTCGGTGCCTAATCTGAAGAAATGCCTGCTAGTTTGGTGCCACTGCCACAGACATGCCTGTCGGCACGGTACCATTGCCTTAGACATACCTGCAGGCTCGTTGCTACTGGCTCAGGCATGCGCGTTGGCTCAGTGCGACAGCTTCAGATATAACTGATGGATCCGTGTCAATGCCTCAGAGGTACCTGGCTGCTCGATGCCATTGCGTTTGTCATGCCACATAAATAATCAATGGCTTGGTGCAGTTACTGCTGATTCGGTGCCTAAACCACAGACGCGCCTGCTGCCTCAGTACCGTTGTCTCGGACATACCTGCTAGTTCCCTGCATTCACCATAGACGCGTCTGCCGGCTCGGTCCCGCTTCCTCCGGTGCTTAAGCAATAGACATGCCTGCTGGCTCGGGCTCCGCTGCCTCAGATATAAATGCTGATTCGGCGTATAAGCCATAGACGTGCATGCTGGCTCGGTGCCGCTGCCTCCGACATAAATGCTGATTCGGCACCTAAGCCACAGACCTGCCTGCTGGCTCTGTGCCACTTCCAAAGGAATGTCTGAAGCAGTGTCGCCTAGCTAGCAGGCATGTCTATGGCTGAGGCACCAAATCAACAGACATGGCTGCGGCAGCGGCACCGATCCAGCAGGCGCATCTGTGGTTTAAGTGTCAAATCAGCTCTTTTGTCTAAGGCAGGTATTCCCGAGGCAGTGACTTTGAGCAAGCAGACATGTATAATGTCTTGCCCAGCAGGCTTGTCTGTGACTCAGGCACCGAATCAGCTGTTTTGTCTGTGACAATGGCTCCGAGCCAGCAGGCATGTTTGAGGCAGTAACTTTGAGCAAGCAAATATGTCTAATGCCTTGTCTAGTCGGCCCATCTGAGGCTTAGGTGCGTCTAAAATTCGGTGCCGCTGCCTCAGACAGAACTGGTTATTCAGAGCCTAAACCGCAGACATGCCTTATCGTTCGGTTCCGCTGCCTTTGGCACAGCTGCTGATTCGGTGCCTAAGCTGAAGAGTTGCATACTAATTAGGTGCCATAGCCACAGACATGCCTGTCGGCACGGTTCCATTGCCTTAGATATGCCTGCAGGCTCGTTGGTACTGGCTCAGGCATGCGAGCTGGCTCAGTGCGACAGCTTCAGATATAGCTAATGGATCAGTATATATTCCTCAGAGGTACCTGGCTGCTCGTTGCCATTGCGTTTGTCACGCCACATAAATAATCAATGGTTTGGTGCCAATACTGTTGATACAGACGCTCCTGCTGCCTCTGTATCGTTGTCCCAGTCATAACTGCTAATTCCTTGCCTAAACCATAGACGCACTTACTGGCTCGGTCCTCCTTCCTCCAGTGCCTAAACAATAGACAATCCTTCTGGCTCGGCTCCGCTGCCACATATATAACTGCTGATTCGGTGCCTTAGCCATACATGTGCATGCTGGCTCGGTGCCGCTGCCTCCGACATAACTGCTGATTCGGTGTCTAAGCCACAGACTTGCCTGCTGGCTCTGTGTCACTTCCAAAGGAATATCTGAAGCAGTTGCGCCTAACTACCTGGCATGGCTAGCAGGCGCATTTGTGGTTTAAGTTCAAAATCAGGTGTTTTGTCTGAGGCAGGCATTTCCGAGACAGTGACGTTGAGCAAGCAAACATGTATAACCTCTTGCCCAGCAGGCGTGTTTGTGGCTTAGGCACCGAATCAGCTGTTTTGTCTGTGACAGTGGCTCCGAGCCAGCAGGCATGTTTAAGGCAGTGACTTTGAGCAAGCAAACATGTCTAATGCCTTGTCCATTCGGCCCATTTGAGGCTTAGGAACGTCTATAATTCGGTGCCGCTGCCTCAGAAAGAAGAAGTTATTCTGAGCCTAAACCACAGACGCGCCTGCTCGGTCGGTGGAGCTGCCTTTGGCACAGCTGCTGATTCGGTGCATAAGCTAAAGAGATGCATGCTAATAAAAAGCCACTGCCACAGATATGCCTGTCGGCACGGTTCCATTGCATTAGCTATACCTGCAGGCTCGTTGCTACTGGCTCAGGCATGCGAGCTTGCTCAGTGCGACAGCTTCAGATATAGCTGATGGATCAGTTCCAATGCCTCAGAGGTACCTGGCTGCTCGATGCCATTGCGCTTACCATGTCACATAAATAATCAATGGTTTTGTGCCATTACTGCTGATGCAGACGCGCCTGCTGCCTCCGTACCGTTGTCTCAGTCATAACTGCTAATTCCTTGCCTAAACCATAGACGCGCCTGCTGGCTCGGTCAAGATTCCTCCAGTGCCAAAACAATTGACAATCCTTCTGGCTCGGCTCCGCTGCCTCATATATTACTGCTGATTCGGTGCCTAAGCCAAAGATGTGCATGCTGGCCCGGTGCCGCTGCCTCCGACATAACGGTTGATTCGGTGCCTAAGCCACAGACCTGCCTACTGGCTCTGTGCCACATCCAAATGAATGTCTGAAGCAGTTGCGCCTAGCTAGCTGGCATGTCTATGGCTTAGACACCAAATCAACAGATATGCCTGCGACAGCGGCCCCGATCCAGCAGGCGCATCTGTGGTTGAAGTTCCAAATAAGCTGTTTTGTCTGAGGCAGGCATTTCCGAGGCAGTAACGTTGAGCAAGCAGATATGTATAACGTATTGCCCAGCAGGCGTGTCTGTGGCTTAGGCACCGAATCAGTTGTTTTGTCTGTGATTTTGGCTCCGAGCCAGCTGGCATGTTTGAGGCAGTGACTTTGAGCAAGCAAACATGTCTAATGTATTGTCCAGGCGGCCCACTTGAGGCTTAGGGGCGTCTATAATTCGATGCCGCTGCCTCAGACAGAACTGCTTATTCAGAGCCTAAACCACAGACGCGCCTGCTCGATCGGTGCCGCTGCCTTTGGCACAGCTGCTGATCCGGTGCCTAAGCTAAAGAGATGCATGTTAATTAGGTGCCACTGCCACAGACATGCCTGTCGGCACGGTTTCATTGCCTTAGACATACCTGCAGGCTCGTAGGTACTGGCTCAGGCATGCGCGCTGGCTCATGGGGACAGCTTCAGATATAACTGGTGGATCAGTACCAATTCATCAGACGTAACTGGCTGCTCGACGCCATTGCTTTTGTCATGTCACGTATATAATCAATGGTTTGATGCAATTACTGCTGATTCGGTGCCTAAACCACAGACGCGCCTGCTGCCTCTGTACCGTTGTCTCAGACATAACTGCTAATTCCTTGCCTAAATCATAGACGCGCCTGCCGGCTCGGTCCCGCTTCCTCCAGTGCCTAAGCAATAAACATGCCTGCTGGCTCGGTTCCGCTGCAACAGATATAACTGCTGATTCGGTGCCTAAGCCATAGACGTGCATGCTGGCTCGGTGCCGCTGCCTCCGACATAACTGCTGATTCGGTGCCTGAGCCACAGACCTGCCTGCTGGATCTGTGCCACTTATAAAGGAATGTTTGAAGCATTGGCGCCTAGCTAGCAGGCATGTGTATGGCTTAGGCACCAAATCAACAGCTATGCCTGTGGCAGCGGCAACGATCCAGCAGGCGCAATTGTGGTTAAAGTTTCAAATCAGGTGTTTTGTCTGAGTCAGGCTATTCCGAGGCAGTGACGTTGAGCAAGCAGACATGTATAACGTCTTGCCCAGCAGGCGTGTCTGTGGCTTAGGCACCGAATCAGCTGTTTGGTCTGTGGCAGTGGCTCCCAGCCAACAGGTATGTCTGAGGCAGTGACTTTGAGCAAGCAAAAATGTCTAATGCCTTGTCCAGTCGGCCCATCTGAGGCTTAGGCGCGTCTATAATTTGGTGCCGCTTCCTCATACAGAATTGGATATTCAGAGCCTAAGCCACAGACGCACTTGCTCGGTCGGTGCCGCTGCCTTTGACACAGCTGCTGATTCGGTGCCTAATCTGAAGAGATGCCTGCTAGTTAGGTGCCACTGCCACAGACATGCCTGTCGACACGGTTCCATTGCCTTAGACATACCTGCAGGCTCGTTGCAACTGGTTCAGGCATGCGCGTTGGCTCAGTGCGACAGCTTCAGATATAACTGATAGATCCGTGTCAATGCCTCAGAGGTACCTGGCTGTTCGATGCCATTGCGTTTGTCATGTCACATAAATAATCAATGATTTGGTGCAATTACTGCTGATTCGGTGCCTAAACCACAGACGCGCCTGTTGCCTCTGTACCGTTGTCTCAGATATAACTGCTAATTCCTTGCCTACACCATAGATGCGCCTGCCGGCTCGGTCCCGCTTCCTCCAGTGCCTAAGCAATAGACATGCCTGCTGGCTCGGTTCCGCTGCCTCAGATATAAATGCTGATTCGGCGTATAAGCATGTTTAAGGCAGTGACTTTGAGCAAGCAAACATGTCTAATGCCTTATCCATTCGGCCCATTTGAGGCTTAGGAACTTCTATAATTCGGTGCCGCTGCCTCAGACAGAACTGCTTATTCAGAGCCTAAACCACAGACGCGCCTGCTCGGTCGGTGCCGCTGTCTTTGGCACAGCTGCTGAACCGGTGCCTAAGCTAAAACGATGCATGCTAATTAGGTGCCACTGCCACAGACACGCCTGTTGGCACGGTTCCGTTGCCTAAGACATACCTGCAGGCTCATTGCTACTGGCTCAGTCATGGGCACTGGCTCAGTGTGACAGCTTCAGATATAACTGATAGATCCATGCCAAAGCGTCAGAGGTACCTGGCTGCTCGATGCCATTGCGTTTGTCATGTCACATAAATAATCAATGGTTTGGTGCAATTACTGCTGATTCGGTGCCTAAACCACAGACGCGCCTGCTGCCTCCGTACCGTTATCTCAGTCATAACTGCTATTTCCTTGCCTACACCATAGACGCGACTGTTGGCTGGGTCCCGCTTCCTGCAGTGCCGAAGCAATAGACATGCCTGCTGGCTCGGTTCCGCTGCCTAAGATTTAACTGCTGATTCGGTGCCTAAGCCATAGGCATGCATGCTGGCTCGGTGCCGCTGCCTCCAACATAACAGCTGATTCAGTGCCTGAGCCACAGACCTGCCTGCTGGTGCTGTACCACTTCCAAAGTAATGTCTGAAGCAGTGGCGCATAACTATCAGGCATGTCTATGACTTAGGCATCAAATCAACAGATATGTCTGCGGCAGCGGCACCGATTTAGCAGGCGCAGCTGTGGTTAAAGTTCCAAATCAGCTATTTTGTCTGAGGCAGGCATTTCCGAGGCAGTGACGTTGAGCAAGCAGACATGTATAACGTCTTGCCCAGCAGGCGTGTTTGTGGCTTAAGCACCGAATCAGCTGTTTTGTCTGTGGCAGTGGCTCCGAGCCAGCAGGTTTGTTTGAGGCAGCGAAGATGAGCAAGCAAGCATGTCTAATGCGTTGTCCAGTTGGCCCATCTGAGGCTTAGGTGCGTCTTTAATTCGCTGCCGCTGCCTCAAACAGAACTGCTTATTCAGAGCCTTAACCTCAGGCATCAAAATCTCTATCTCGGAAATGCCTGCTGATTCGGTGCCACTGTCTCAGACATAACTGCTGATACGGTGCCTAAGCCACAGACGCGCCAGCTTCCTCGGTCCCGCTGCCTCATTCATAACTGCTGATTCCTTGCCTAAACCACAGACGCTCCTGATGCCTCTGTCCCGCTGCCTCAGACATAACTGCTGATTCCTTGCCTAAACTACAGACGCGACTGCGTGCTCGGTCCCACTTCCTGAGACATAACTACTCATTCGGTGTCTAAGACATAGGTCTGCCTGCTTACTCGGCCCCGCTGCTTCAGATGTAACTGTTGATTCGGTGCCTATGCCATAGACGTGCCTGTTGGCTCGTTGCTGCTGCCTCAGACATAATTGCTGATTCGGTGCTCATGCCACAAAGTACCTGTTTGTTCGGTGTTTTTTCACAGGCATGCCTGCCTCAGAGATACCTGCACTGGCTGACACAAGCACGCTGGCTCAGTGTTATTGACTGATGGATTTGTGCCACTGCTTCAAACGTACCTGGTTGCTTGATGCCACTTTGACTGTCAATGACTGTCACACAAACACGTTATGAATCGGTGGCAGGGCATCAGACAAGTCTGCTGATTCGGTGCCTAAGCCAAAGACGAGCCTGCTGGCTGGGGCCACTGCAGCGTATCCGGCGTCTTGCCTGCTGGCTCGGTGCCTCAACCTGAAACATAACTGCTGATTCAGAGCCTAAACCTCAGGCGTGCCCCTGGCTCGGTTACACATCTCTGCTGGCTCGGTTTCATTGCCTCAGAGATACCTGCAGGGTCGTCGTCACTGGCTAAAATAGCGAACCAGTGCCACTGCCTCACATGTACCATTCGATGCCACTGTGAATGCCATTAACATGTTCGATGCCACTGTGAATATCATGCCTAATGACTCAGTGTCATTGCCACACAAATATTTTATGGATCGCTGGAAAGGCATCAGACATGTCTGGTGGCTATAAGTCAATGTCTCGGACAGGCCTGCTCACTCGCGCCCACTGCCACAGACGAAAAGGCTGATTCGGTGCCAAAGCCACAGACGTCCCTGCTGGTTTGATACTGCTGCATCACACTGGCTAAGACATGCACGCTCGGTCAGTTCCACTGCCTCAGGCATAACTGATGATTCGGTGCCTAAGCTAAAGTCGTGCCTGCTACCTTGGTGCCACTGCCTCAGGCATGTCTGCTGGCTCGGTTCCACTACCTGAGACATACCTGCAGGATGATTGCAAATGGCTCCGACATTCCCGCTGGCTCAGTGGCACTGCCTCAGACATAGCTTATGGATCCGTGCTTCTGCCTCAAGCGTACCTGGTTGTTCGATGTCACTGCCACTGACATGCCAATAGGCGTAGGGCCACTGCAACCAAACATACTTAATGGCTCGGTGCAAAAGCATCGGACATGCCTGCTGGCTCAAACTGACTGACTCAAACAGGCCTGCTGCCTCGGAGCAACTGTCTGATACGTAACTACTGATTCGGCGCCTGAGCCACAGACGTGCATGTTCGCTCATTAGATGCCACTACCTAAGACATGCCTGCAGTGTCGTTGCCAAAATGGCTCAGACATGTTCGTTAGTTCAGTGCCACTGACTCCGACATGCCTGCAGTGTCGTTGCCAAAATGGCTCAGACATGTTCGTTAGTTCAGTGCCACGCCTCAGTCATTACTGATAGGTCAGTGCCACTGCCTCATACGTACTTGGTTGCTCGATGCCACTGCAATTGTCATATCTAATGACTTATTGCCACTGCCACACAAATACTTTATTGCTCGTCGCGAAGGCATTGGACATGTCTGTTTGCTCAACATCACTGCCTCGAACATGCCTGCTTGCTCGGAGCGACTGCCTCAGACAAAACTGCTGATTGGGAGCCTAAACCCCAGACGCGCCTGCTGGTTCGAAGCCGCAGCCTCAGGCATACCTGCTGATTCGATTACTGAGCCATAGGTGGCCCCCGCCCATCGGAGCTTGAAGAAATAGATGGGCTGCTTCCATTCAGAGCTGAAACCGACCCGCGCACGAGTACTGGTAAACCGCTTAGAGGATCTAAGCCTGACCAGGCAATGCGGTGCGTGTCGGCCTATCCATACGTTTAAACCCTATTGGTGTCATTGGGCGGCAGGGATCTCAATGTCGGGTAAAAGTCCAACCAAATTTGAAGCAACGTCACTAAGCCCCCTAGTGGAATTCGTTTCACTGACCGTTCAAAGGCGGTTCTTCTGTCGTGGTTTATTTTTGTTATGGCTTGTCTTTGAGTGTGTGTATTGCTAATATTATTATGCTTTGGATAGCCAATTGGTCATTTTGTGGGAAAGTCACTGTCATTTTGGCTTTCCGCTAGTGATGTTTCCATAAGGGTCTAGTTGTTTCATGTTTGTGTTTCTTTCCCGTGGTGTCTCTGATTGGAGCCATGGGTTAATTGTATCAATTCCTGATCATCGCCTTCACTTCTATTTTATATATCGAGAGGGACTGTTACAGCCGGTCCTATCCAGTTACATACCTACAGGGACCATAACACCAGGTCCTATCCAGTTACATGTAGTCTACATACCGATAGTGGACTCGACAGCAAGTTCTATTCAGTTACATACTCATAGGGACCATAACAGCAAGTCCGCTCTGGATACATAACTACAGGGAACATTACAGCAGATCAGCCTACAAGTGACTATAACAACAAGCCAGATCAGTTTACATACCTACATGGAGACTAACAGCAGGTCCTATTCAGTTATATACCTACAGGGACCGTTATGGCGGGTCAGCTAGAGGGCAAATAACAGCAAGGCATATTCTTTTAATAACAAACATGGATCAAATCAGCAATTCCATTTCGTTTATTCTAATTTATTTCAGTTCGATTGCGATGGAAGCCCCAAGCTTATTTAATTTGATCTCGAACACTTATTCCGGATGTTTTCACGCGCGCGAGAGAGAGGCAGTGACTATTACACCACTGCTACCCATTTACACCTGGGTGGAGTGAGGCAGTGTCATTAGGTGTCTTGCTCAAGAACACACCTCGATAACGGGTGCCGGATTCGAACGCACAACTTCTGTGGAGCGCTGTGGTGCAGTGGTAAAGTATCGGACTCGGGATCGAGAGTTACCGGGTTCGAACCCCACGAGCGGCAAGTGTTGTTTCCTTGAGCAAGAGACTTTATACACATTGCTTAGTACTGGTTTCTACCCAGGAAAAGAGGGCCACATGGAAGATTAGTACTAGTTTACTAAATGTGTTACCCTCTATAAATAAGGTCGATTATTATTATTATTATTATTATTATTATTAGTCGAACGCGTTAACCACTGCGTTAATCCATTTACATACCTACATCGACCGTAAGAGCATTCCATGCCAGTTAAAACCTACAGGCACCATAACAGCAGGTCCAATCCAGTTATATACCTACATTGACCGTTACAACAGCTCCGATAAGGTATCATTCCTACATAGACTGTAATAGCCGTCCGGCTTAGGTTGCATACCTACAGGGAGAATAACAGCAGAACCTATCCAGTCATATACGTACAGGGACCATAAAAGGCCCACTAAAGTCATAGCCAGTTACATACCTACTCACATACCTACAGGGACAATGACAGCAGGTCCACCCAGGTAACATAACAACAGCAACAATTACAACATGTCCTATCCATTAACATTCCTAAAGGGATTATAACAGGCGGTCCTCACATGTCACATACCTACATGGGACATAAAAACAGGTCCGTTCAGCTTTCATAATGACAGGAACCGTAACAGCAGGTCCTATCTGGTTACATACCTACAGTGACCATTACAGCAGGTCTGCTCAGGAAACATACCTACAGGGGCCATAACTCCACGTACGCTCAGGTAACATACCTGCAGGGACCAAAATAGCAGGTTAGCTCGGCTTACATAATTACAGGGACCATAACAGCAGATCCTATCCAGTTCCATACGTACAGGGAGCTTAACAGCAAAACCGCTGAGGCTACACACCTACAGGGACCATGTCACCAAGTCCTATCCAGTTAAAGACCTACAAGGATTATTACAGCAGGTCTGCTCAGGTACAAAAACGTACAGGTACCATAACAGCAGGTCATATCCAGGTACGTAGCTACAGGGATATTAACAGGCGATACTATCCAGTTACATACCTACAGGGACCATAACAGCAGGTCCGCCAAGTTTACATATCTAAACTGGCTCGGTGCCTCAACCTGAAACATAACTGCTGATTCAGAGCCTAAAGCTCAGGCGTGCCCCTGGCTCGGTTCCACATCTCTGCTGGCTCGGTTTCATTGCCTCAGAGATACCTGCAGGGTCGTCGTCACTGGCTGAGACATTCTCCCTCACTCAGTGCCACTGTGTGCTGCTAAAATAGCGAACCAGTGCCACTGCCTCACATGTACCATTCGATGCCACTGTGAATGCCATTAACATGTTCGATGCCACTGTGAATATCATGCCTAATGACTCAGTGTCATTGCCACACAAATATTTTATGGATCGCTGGAAAGGCATCAGACATGTCTGGTGGCTATAAGTCAATGTCTCGGACAGGCCTGCTCACTCGCGCCCACTGCCACAGACGAAAAGGCGGATTCGGTGCCAAAGCCACAGACGTCCCTGCTGGTTTGATACTGCTGCATCACACTGGCTAAGACATGCACGCTCGGTCAGTTCCACTGCCTCAGGCATAACTGATGATTCGGTGCCTAAGCTAAAGTCGTGCCTGCTACATTGGTGCCACTGCCTCAGGCATGTCTGCTGGCTCGGTTCCACTACCTGAGACATACCTGCAGGATGATTGCAAATGGCTCCGACATTCCCGCTGGCTCAGTGGCACTGCCTCAGACATAGCTTATGGATCCGTGCTTCTGCCTCAAGCGTACCTGGTTGTTCGATGTCACTGCCACTGACATGCCAATAGGCGTAGGGCCACTGCAACCAAACATACTTAATGGCTTGGTGCCAAAGCATCGGACATGCCTGCTGGCTCAAACTGACTGACTCAAACAGGCCTGCTGCCTCGGAGCAACTGTCTGATACGTAACTACTGATTCGGCGCCTGAGCCACAGACGTGCATGTTCGCTCATTAGATGCCACTACCTAAGGCATGCCTGCAGTGTCGTTGCCAAAATGGCTCAGACATGTTCGTTAGTTCAGTGCCACTGACTCCGACATGCCTGCAGTGTCGTTGCCAAAATGGCTCAGACATGTTCGTTAGTTCAGTGCCACGCCTCAGTCATTACTGATAGGTCAGTGCCACTGCCTCATACGTACTTGGTTGCTCGATGCCACTGCAATTGTCATATCTAATGACTTATTGCCACTTAGTCATTAGTTCTCTCACCGCCGTAGGTTCGAGCCTCGCTCGGGCCACGTGTGAGACGCCAAGTTCTGCAACGGAAGTTCAGGTGGTTTTTCTCCGGGTACTCTGGTTTTCGCCCACCTCTGATTAACGATCGGCTCGATATGTGTGAAATAATCTTGAAAGGGCCGTAAAACCCAAACCAAAAAAAAAAAAAAAACCTATATTACCATAACAGCAAGTCCTATCCAGTTGCTTATCTACAGGGACCATAATGTATTATTTTACAATTATTTTGAAAAAGTTTAAAGCCACTAAGACATCACAGAATATTGCATTGGGGTTAAAATCAAAGAAAATTCTAGGGAGGTTACTCTTAGAGGAAAATAGGTCTGCATCATGTATAAATCAGCATAAATTAAGAACGAAACGGAATCTTTCATGCGGTTTTCAATAAAACGACCCTCTTTGCATATGCGTTCACCGTGCTTCATACTAAAATTTTCTTAAATTTCTTTCTACTTGCTCTTTTACATTTGGCGGGTCCGGAGGAAGCTTTTTGAGGCCGCCAGGTCGAATGTTCAACTATCTTACGAGTGATCCGGCAAATATTAATGCAATGAAATAACCACTGATTATTGTTGTTCTTGCATAACGTACGACTCCAATGACAAATGGGGTCAAAAACGCTCCAAAATTCCATATAAATTCTTCAAATGCGACCGCTATACCAATATGGCGGCTAGTTCAGAATGTTGTTTACAATGACGATGTTGCGCTTTGTCCATCTGACATCATCATAGACCGCTAAAACGCTACGTTCAGGGCGATAACGTTACGTCGCTTAAAGCTACGTAAACAAAGCAAGGCCCGTCTGGTGATATCAAAAGCTCAAATTACATGTTCAAACAGCACGCGATTTGCGCATTGTTCTTGTTGTTTGAGCACAGCTTTTGTTCCATTTGACAATGGCTTCGAACAGCCATGTGCACATGCATTTTGGCAAAAAACTAGTATTACTGCTTAGTGTATACACCTACCGTGACCATGACAGCAAACCTACGTAGTTTACATACTTATGAAGATCATAATATCTGACCCGCTGAGATAACATTCCTGCAAGGTCCGCTTAGTTTACATACCCACCTACATGAACCTCAACAGCAATAGTTATATGACTAAAACAACAGCTCAATCGAGTCTGCATATCTATCCGGACAACAACAACAGATTCACTCATTTTTAACAAATGTTCAAAGAATATAACAGCAGATCAGCTTAACTGACCTTTATACAGCAACCATAACAGCAGGTCCCCTAAGTTTACATTCTTACAGCGTCATCTTAGTGTGTATCGAGATAATTCCTACCTCAATATTGTATCGAGTTACATACCTACAGGGACCATAACAGCAGGACCGCTCAGGCTACATACCGACAATGACCATGACAGTAAGTTATATTGATTTACAAACTCATAGGGACCAAAACAGCAGGTCCGCTCATGTTACATGCGTATAGGGACTATAACAGCCACCCAGTCACATACTTACAGGATATATGCAAGCCAATCCAATGAAGACTCAGAGACATGCAAAATAGAAGTGAAGGCAATGATCAGGAATCGATACAATTTACCCACAGCTCCCATCAGAGACACCAAGGGAAACAAACACAAACACGAAACAACCAGACCCCGACGGAAACATCACCAGCGGAAAGCCAAACGGTTACTTTCCCACAAAATGGCCAATTGGCTTTCCAAAGCAAAATAATATAAGCGATACATACACTCAAAGACAAGCCATAACAAAAATAAACCACGACAGAAGAACCGCCTTAGAACAGACTGCTTTCTAAGCAACGGGGCTGATGAAACCCAGTCCTTTGCACACAGAAAGGATATGAAGAAGTTCTTTGATGCACTAAAGACAGTTTATAGTCCCCTGAGCTCAGGATCCACTCCTCTCCTCAGTGCAGATGTAACTAGTCTTACGACTGACAAAGACGTCATCTTGAAAAAAAATGGGCTGAGCACTTTGATAGTGTTCTTAATCGGCTATCCTATATCACTGATGAGGCTATAAACATACTACCACAGGTTCAATGTAATATGCTGCTTGACAAGTTCCAAATCGTTACGGAAACAAAGAAAGCAATAAAACGTCCGCCATCTTGCAAGGCCCCCGGGACCAGATGCCATACCTGCTGAGATTTACAAAGCAGGAAGCACTCCAGTTGCAAAGTGGTTTGTATAGTTATTTCACACTATGTGGAGAAAAGAAACCACCCCCAAGAACTCAAGGATGTGTCAATTATCCATCTATTCAAACGGAAAAGGAACCCTCAGATCTGTGACAATCACGGTGGTATCTCTTTATTGTCAATTGCTGGGAAAGGCCTTGTGAGAGTCCTAGTTAACAGAGTGA
Source organism: Lucinisca nassula (assembly GCA_963580285.1). NCBI lineage: Eukaryota > Metazoa > Mollusca > Bivalvia > Lucinida > Lucinidae > Lucinisca > Lucinisca nassula. The sequence continues at coordinate 70,324,548 of OY757012.1, read as the reverse complement.
ATGAACACCTTGAACAATCAGTGCTTCTAACAGAAAGCCAATTTGGGTTTAGGAAGGCCAGAGGAACAATTGACATGAATTTTACAGCAAGGAAGCTGCAAGAGAAATGCCAAGAACAGAACATGGATCTATGCATGACCTTTGTTGACCTCACCAAAGCATTTGACACAGTCATTTGTGAGGGCCTTTGGAAGATCATGGTGACGTTTAGATGTCCAACCAAATCATAGAAATGTTAAGACAGTTCAACGACGGGTTGCTTGCACGGATCCAAAATGCTGGTGATTTTTTTTTTCAGATCCATTCCCTGTGACAAACGGAGTCCAGCAATACTGTGTCTTAGCCCCAACACTGTTCAGCATGATGTTTTCTGCGTTGCAGAGAGATGCTTTCCAGGATGTTGACAATGACATATCTATTAGGTATCGCTTTGATGGGAAGCTAAAACCAAGGTGCAGACAGAGGTGCTAGATGAGTTCATCTTTGCTGATGACATAGCAAAAGGTGCTCCAACAGAAGAGAAGATGAAAAAATGTATAGATCAAGTATCCGACTCCGGTGACAGCTATGATCTCACAATCAAAAAGACTGAAGCAGTCTATCAGCCAGCACCTGGCAAACTTACAAAGAGCCCACCATCACAGTGAAGGTCAAATATTGCAATTGGTAGACAAGTTCACCAACCACGGGAGCACAATGTCAAGAGCCCTGCACATTGATAATTAAGTCATTGCCAGGATTTTCAGAACTACTGCAGCATTTGACTGACTACGTGGCAGTGTCTGGGATCGAAGAGGAATAAGGGGTGTACATGTACACTTTATATTTTCCAGTTCTGTGGTGTATTCCTTGCTTCCACTGGATAAACCTTCTACAGAACATATTGTAACGGTCAGTAAAATTACTAGTGGGTTTAAGTTAAGTTTACGGGATCCCAGCCCTCACCCTCACTTTCACTTTGGTTCAACAACGTATTTGTTTGGTTCGCGTGAAGGTTTTCTATCTCATCAGTGAATCAACTCTGTAAACAAAGAAATCACAATTAAAGCCAAGTTGACACAAGGATGAGGATTCGACAGTGAAACGCGCTGAGTCATCCGAGGCTGAATACAACGCCACAAGAACATTAAGGTAACGTCCCTACAGGGACTATAACAGCAGGTCCGCTCATGTACATGCAGGGACAATAACAGCTATTCTACATACACGGACTATAACAGCACGTCCGTCCAGGTTACATACCTAAAAGGACAATTATAGCAGGTCCTATCCAGTAATATTCCTAAAGGACTAGAACAGTCTGTCCGAACAGTTTATCTTCCTACCTGGACAATAACAGAAGGTCAACTCAGCTAACACAATGACAGGGACCATAACAGCAGGACATATCCAGTTACATACCTACAGCGAACTTAACAGCAGGTCCGCTCAAGTTATAAACCTACAGGGATCATAACAGCATATCCACTTTGGTTACATACCAACACGGACCTAGGCATCAAGTCCCTCAGCTTATATAATTAAAAATAACAGCAGGCCCTGTCCAGTTACATACCTGAATGGACCTAAACAGCAGATCTGCTCAAGTTACATACCAATAGGGACCATAACAGCAAATCGTATTCAGTTAAATACCTACAGGAACCAATATAGCAGGTTCTACCCAGTTACATTCGTACAGGAACCATTACAGCAAGTCCTATCCAGTTACATACCTACAGGAACCATAACAACAGATCCACCAAGGTTACATACCTACAGGGAAAATCACAACAGGTCATATCCATTAACATGCACCTACAGGGACACATAACAGCCGGTCCTCTCCTGCTACATATATAAAGGGGTTATTACAGCATGACCGCCCAGGTAACATACGCACAGGGACCATAGCAGCCAAGTCCTATCAAGTTACATACATACATGGACCATAACAGCAGGTCCACTCAGGTTACATTCCCACAGGGACAATAATAGCGGGTCCACTGAGGTAACATCCCAACAGGGACTTTGACAGCAGGTCCGCTCAAGTTATATATCTGGAGGGAGAATAACAGTAGGTCCTATCCAATTAGATATCTACAGGGAAAATAACATCAATTCCTGTCCAGTTTCATACTTACAGGAACCATAACAGCAAGTCCTATCCTGTTACATACCTACAGGGACAATGGCAGCAATTCCTATCCAGTTGCACACTTACAGGGACCATAACAGCAGTTCCAATCCAGTAACATACCCAGAGGAAGAAAAACAAAAGGTCCTATCCAGTTACCCTGTTTCAGGGACCATAATACCAGGCCCGCTAAGGTAACATTTCTACAGGGTCTCTAACAGCTTGTCGGCTCAGGTGTCATAAAAAACAGGGAGCATAACAGAAGGTCCTATCCAGTTGCCTCCGTACAGGGACCATAACACAGTCCGCTAAGTTTACATACCTACAGAGACCACAACAGCCGGTCCTATCCAGTTACATAACTACAGGGAGCATTACAGAAGGTCCGCTCAGTCCTAATCATTTAAATACTTACATGGGCAATAGCAGTAAGTCCTATCCAATTCCATTCCTCAATGGACCTTAACAGGCGGTCCTAACAGATCACATACCTACAGGGACCATAACAGCAGATACGCCCAGGTGACATTCTACAGGGGCCATAACAGCATTGCCGTTCAGGTTACATACCTACAGGTACCAAACTAGCAAGTCCGCCCAGCTTATATAATTAACAGCAGGTCCTACCCAGTTAAATACCTACAGGGAACATAACAGCAGATCCTCTCGGGTTACATACCTACAGGACGATAACAGCAAAGGGAACAGTAACAACAAGTCCTATCCAGTAACATACCTACAGGGACCATAAAAGCAGGTCTAATCCAGTTTTATACCTACAGGGACTGTAACAGCATGTCCAATCCAGTTACACACCTGGACCCTAACGGCAGGTCTACTCGGGTTACATACATACAGTGATCTTAACACCATGTCCGCTCCGGTTACATACATACAGGGACAAAAATGGGACAGGTCCGCTCAGCTTATATTATTACAGGGACCATAACAACAGGTCTTATCCAGTTACATGCATAAGGGTACCATTACAGAAGGTCCGCCCAGGTCACACCTACAGGGATCATAAAAGCAAGTCCTATTCAGTAAAATACCTACAGGGACCATAACAACAGGTCATATCCAGTTACATACCTACGGGGACAACAACAGCAAGTCCTATCAAGCAGCATACCTACAGGGATCGTATCAGCAGGTCCTAGCCAGTTACATAACTAGAGTGAACATAACAGCGGGTCCGCTCAGGATACATACCTTAAGGGACCATAACAGCAAGTCCTATTCAGTAAAATACCTGCAGGGTCTATAATAACATGTCCTATCCAATTACATACCTACAGGGTCCATAACAGCTAGAAAGTGCAGACTACTCGTATATACCTACAGGGACCATGACAGCATGTACTTTCCAGTTACGTACCTACAGGGACCATAACAGCAGGGCCGCCCCGGATATACATGTACAGGGACCAAATCAGCAGTTCCTATCCAGCTATATACATACAGGAACCATAACAGCAGGTCCTATCCCGTTACATACCTGTAGGCACATACCATCAAATCATGACACCAAGTCCTATCTTATCACAGGGAACATCTCCCAGCACTTAGGTTAAATACCTATAGGGACCATAACAGAAGGTCAGCTCAGGAGTTATACATTTGGGGACAATTACAGCAGGTCCTATCCAGTAACATTCGTAAAGGGACCATAACAGGCGGTCCGCTTAGATTACATATCTACAAAGAGAATAACATTACTATCCAATTACAATTCAGACAATAACAGCCAGTCCTATCCTATTTCATACATACAGGGAACATAACAGCAAGTCCTATCCAGTTACATACCTTTAGAGACATAACATCAAGTCCTTTCCAGTTATAACCTATATGGAACATAACAGCAAGTCCTGTCTAATAACATACCTACAGGGACCATATCCCAAGTCCGCTCATGTTAAATACCTACAGGGACCATAACAGCAGGTCTGCTCAGGAGTCATTCAGGGACAATTATAGCAGAACTATCCAGTAACATTCCTAAAGAAACCATAACAGGCGGTCCGCTCAGTTTAGATATCTACAAGGAGAATAAAAGTACTATCCAATAACATACCTATAGGGACCGTAACAACAAGTCCGCTCAGATTTCCTACCTACAGGGACCATAACAGCAGTTCCTATCCAGTTATATAACTTCGAATACAAAAACAGCAAAGTATAAGTAAAACAAAGATCAGGAATCGATACAATTAACTTACTCCACCCATCAAAGATACCAAAGGGAAAGAAACACAAAGATGAAGCGACCAGACCATAATGGAAACCTGAGCAAAGGAAGGCCATAAGGACAGTTACTTTCCCACAAAATGGCCAAATGGCCATCCAAAATAAAAAGACACAAGTGATACACACAGTAAGTAACAAACAACAACATAAATAAACCGCCACAGAAGAACTGCCTTGGAACGGTTAGTGGAAAGAAATCCACTGGCGGGGGCGGGGGGGGGGGGCTTAAATCGATTTTACATGGCCATTATCCTTGCCCTTACTTCTGTCTTACTTATCCGATCCAGTGAAATAGCTAATGGGACCATACGAGCAGGTCCAATCAAGATGCCTACCTACAGGGACGATAACAGCAGATACTAGCCTGTTACACTGCTACAGGGACTTTAACAGCAAGTCCGCTAAGGTAAAATTCCTTCAGGGACAGTAACAGCCGTCCCGCTCAGGTTACATACCTACAGGGAGAATAACAGCAGGTCCTGTCTAGTAAAATACAAACAGGGACAATAAATTCAGGTCCGCTCAGATTATATACCTACAGGGTTCATAACAGCCGGTCATATTCAATTACATTCCTATAGGGACCATAACAGCAGGTCATTTCCACTTACATACATACAGGGAGAATAACAGCAAGTTCTACCCTGTTTCATACCTACAGGTAACATAACACAAGTCCTATTCAGTTATATACCTGCAGGGACATAGCTTCAAGTCCTATCCAGTTATATACATACAGGAAACATAACAGCAAGTCCTATCTAAAAACATACCTGCAGGGACTATAACCCATGTCCGCTCAGGTAGCATACCTACATAACATCTGGTCCGCTTAGGTTACAAACCTTTAGGGACCATGACAGCATGTCTACTCAGGTTACATACCCACAGGGACAACAGCAGATCCGCTGAACTTGCATCATTACAGGTAACATAACAGCAGGCCCTATCCAGTTTCATACCTAAAGGGACCATAACAGCAGGTGCGTTAATGTAACGTCCCTACGGATACAACAACAACATGTCCGTTCAGATTCCATACCTACAGGGACCAAAACAGCAGGTCCGCTCATGTTATATACCTGCAGCAACAATGACTGCAAATCTACTTACAGAAACCATAACAGCAGGTCCGCCCAGGATACATACCTACAGTTTCAATTAGAGCAAGTCCTGTACAGTCTGGCGCCCCCGCCCATCGAGGCTTTAAGAAATAGATTGGCTGCATTGTGTTTCCTCGCAGAGCTGAAACCGACCAAGCACGAGAAGTGGTAAACCGCTAAGAGGATCTAAGCCTGTCGAGACAAAGCGGTTTGAGTCGGACCGTCCATGCTTATTTACCCTATTGGTTTCATTGGGCGACAGGGCTTGAGATGTCATTTCTTCTCAATGTCGGGTCAAAGTCCCACAAAATTCGAAGCAACGCCTCCAAAATGGCCTATACAGTGTTGACGGGGATGTTAAACCTCAAATCAAACTAAACCAAACATGTACAGTCAGATTCCTAAAGGGGCCATACCAGGCGGTCCGAACAGGTTACATAATGAAAAGAACCATAACATCGGGTCCTACCAAGTAACATACCTACAGGGAACAGTTTCGCTCAGGAAACATACCTACCCGAACCATAACAGCATGTCCGCTCAGGTTACATTACTGCTGGGACCAAATCAGCAGGTCAACTCAGCTTACATAATTACAGGGACCATAGCTTGCCCCCGCCCATAGGGGTTTGAAGAAATATATGGGCTGCATGATGCTTCCACGCAGAGCTGAATCCGGCTCGCACACTAGTACTGGTAAACCGCTTAATGGATCTTAGCCTGTCCAGGAACCGCGGTGCGAGGCGGACCGTCAATGCAAATAAACCCTATTGGTTTCATTGGGCGACAGGGCTTAATATGTCATTTCATCTCAATGTCGGGTAAAAGTCCCACAGAATTGGAAGCAAGGTATCCAAAATGACCTTTACATTGTTGACGGGGACGTTAAACCTCAAATCAAACAAACAAAACAGGGACTATAACAAAAGGTCCTATCCAGTAACATACCTACAGGGACCACAACAGCTGGCCAGCTCAGGCTACATACCTCCAGCGACTATGACAGCAAGTGCTTTCTAGTTACAGACCCACAGGTCCGCTCAGGTTAACAAAAACAGGGACTATAACAGCAGGATCATCCAGTTACATATCTACAGGGACCATACCAGCAGTTCCTATCCAGTTTCATATCTACAATGACAATTACAGCAAGTCCTATCCAGCTACATACCTATAAGAACCATAACAGCAGGTCCACTCACGATACATGCCTACAGGAACAATTACAGCAGGTCCTATCCAGTAAAACACCTAAAGGGACCATAACAGGCGGTACGAATAGGTGACATACCTACAGGGACCATTACAGCATGTCCTATCCAGTAAAATACCTACAGACACCATGCCAGTCAGACCTATGCAGCTACAATTATACAGGGACCATACAGGTCCACTCAGGTTACATACTAGCAGGGAGCATAACATTTGGCCCAGTTACATACCTGCAGGGACAGTAACAGCAGGTTTGCTCATGTAATCTACCTACATGGTCCATAACAGCAAGTCCTATCGTATTATCAACCTACAGGGACCATAACATCAAGTTCTATCCTCTAACATATAACAGCAATTCCTATCCCGTTATATACCTACAGGGACCATACCAGCAAGTCCTATCCAGATACAAACCTACAGGGAACATAACAGCAGGTCCAATCCACTTCTATAACTACCAGGACGATAACAGCATATCCGATCCAGTTACAGTGCTACAGGGACCATAGCAGCAGAGTAGAAGTAAAACAAAGATCAGGAATCGATACAATTAACTTACTCCACCCACCAAAGACACCAAAGGGAAAGAAATACAAACATTAAGCGACCAGACCATAATGGAAACCCAAACAAAGGAAGGCCATAAGGACAGTCACTTTCCCACAAAATGGCCATATGGCCATCCAAAATTAAAAGACACAAGTGATACACACAGTAAGTAACAAACAACAACATAAATAAATCGCCACAGAAGAACCGCCTTGGAACGGTCAGTTGAAAGATTTCCACTGGGGGGCTTTACGTGACCACAATCCTCGCCCTTACTTCCGTCGCGATTTAGACAAATAATTTGTTCAGTCCGCATGAAGGCCTCCTAACTCATCAGTGCAACATCTCCGTGAACACAAAAAATCAAAGAACCACAGAGGTGAGACAACGATGAGGACTCGACAGCAAGAAACCACTGTAATGCTGGAGCAAAAGAAAACCGATGGGCCCGACCAGAGACAGAGCATCAGGCACCAACCAACATTACCAAGAATTAGATCTCTCTAATTCTCAATAAGCCTTTACGTTGGAGCCGTCATAGAATCTGAGGCCTGACCCACTGGCGTGCAATTAAAGAGGGAAGCAAAGTTGCCATCTGTGATTGGGTTAACTATCATGCATGCCGTCTGTCGTATAACATCCATGTTGTACCCAATCTTTTTATATCGAAAAATGTTTTTACGAAATTGGGTGCTGAAGTCATTGCGGTTATATATTTTTTTGAATTTATATACTAAATCACCATAACATTCGGGTTCCGATAGACCTTGTTGCAGAAGAGATTTAAGTCCAATATTGAATTTTAAAATTAAATCAGAATGGCGTCTATATAATTTTGAAAATGCTTTGCGTAGTTTATGGAGGTCCGCTTAGGTAACATTACTAGAAGAACTGTAATAGCAGTTCCGGTAGGCTTAAATACCAGCAGGGAGCATAACAGCGGTTCCTATCCAGTTACATAAGCACAGGGACCACAAGAGCAGGTCCTCTCTAGTAACATACCTACAGGGACCATTACAGCAAGTCCTATTTAGTTACACAATACAGGGACCATAACAGTCGGTCTGCCCAGGTAACATACATACAGCAGGTCCTGTCCAGTAACATACCTAAAGGAACCGTAACAGACGGTCCGAACATGTTACATACCTACAGGACCATAACAGCAGGGCAGGTCCGGTCATCTTACATAATGACATGAACCATAATAGCAGGGTCTATCCAGTTACATATCCTGTTACGTACCTTCAGGGACCACAACAGTAAATCCTATTCAGTTCAATAACTGCACCGCAACACGAAGTCATATCCAGTTTCAAACCTACAGAGGCCATAACACAATGTCCGCTTAAGGATACATATCTCCAGGGACCAAACCAGCAAGTCCGCTCAGAATATACTTAACACCAGGTCCTATCCAGTTTGCAACCTCCGGGGATCAAAACAGACGGTCCGCTCAGCTAACATGCCTACAAGGACAATAACAGCAAGTCCTATCCTGTTACGTACCTTCAGGGACCACAACAGCAAGTCCTATTCAGTTCAATACCTGCACCACAACAACATGTCCTATCCAGTTTCATACCTATAGGGGCCATAACACAACGTCCGCTCTGGTTACATACGTACAGGGACCATAAAAGCAGGTCCGCTCAGGTTATATAAATACGGGGATCATAACAGCATATCCGCTCAGGTTATATACTTAATGGGACAAAAACAGCGTCCATAATTGCAGTTACCATAACAACAATTCCTATCCAGTCACATAACTACAGGGACTAAGACAATATGTCACCTCAGGATACATACCTACCGGGACCATACCAGCATGTGCAATCAAGTATTTACTTACAGGAACCAACCAGCAGGTCCTATACAGTTGCATACCTATGGGGACAATAAAAGCAAGCCCTATCCATTTGCATACCTACAGGGACTATAACAGCAAGTCCAATCAAGTTACACACCTACAGGGACTAAAACGGGAGGTCCGGCCAAGTTACATACCTTCAGCGACAATAACAGAATGTCCGTCAGGTTCCATACCTACAGGGATAAAAGGTGCAGGTCCGCTCAGCTTATATAATCACAGGAACCATAACAGCACGTCATATCAAGTTACATACCTACAGGGGCCATAACTGCAGGTCCGCTCAGGTAAATACCTACTGGTACCATAACAGCAAGTCCTTTACAGTAAAATACCTACAGGTGCCATAACAGCAGGTCCTATCCATTTACATATCAACTGGAAAAATAACAGCAAGTTCTATCCAGGAAAATACCAACAAGTACCACACCAGCGAGCCCTCTAAGACATATCCCTACAGGGACTGTAACAGCAGGTTCGCTCAGGTTACGAAAAACAGTAGGTATCGTCAAGTTACATACCCAGTTACATATATACAAAGACCATAACAGCAGGTCCTTTCATGTAACGTACCTACAGGGACCATAACAGCAAGTCCTCTAAGAAAAATGCCTACAGGGACTCAACAGCAGGTTGGCTCAGGTTACATATCTACAGCGAGGATAACAGTAGGTCCTATTAACATCATACCTACAGAGACAGTAACAGCAGGTCCTCTCAGGTTTCCTTACTTCAGGGACCATTACTGCAAATCATATCCTGTTACATACCTACAGGGACCATAGCAGCCGGTCCTATTCAGTTACATACCTGCAGGGACAATAACATACTTACAGGAACATAACAGCAAGTCCTATCCAGTTTCCTACCTACATGGAACATAACAGCAAGTCCTATCCAGTTACATGTCTACAGGTAGAATACCACAGGTCCGCACATGTTAAATACCTTCAGAGACCTTAACAGCAGGTCCGCTCCGGTTACATATCTACAGAAAAAACAACAGCAGGTCCGCTTAGCTTACATTATTAGATGGGCCATAACAGCAGGTGTTATCCAGTTACATAGCTACAGGGACCGCAACAGCAGGTCCCCTAAGAAATATCCCTACAGGGACTGTAACAGCAGATTCGCTCAGGTTACAGCGAGGATTACAGTAGGTCTCAACCAGTAACATACCTACAGGAACCGTAACAACATGTCCGCTCCGGTTTACTTTCTAAAGGGACCATAACAGCAATTCCTATCCAGTTACATATTTCAGATACCACAACAGCAACTCTTATCCAGTTAAAAAGCTACAGGGACCGACCATAAGAGCAGTCGAATCTAATTTCATACCTACAGAGACGATAACAGCAGGTTCTATCCAGTTACACTACTACAGGGACCGTAACAGCAGGTGCGCTAAGGTAACCTTCCTACTGGGACTGTTACAGCCGGTCTTCTAAGGTTACATTCCTACAGGGAGAACAACAGCAGGTCCTACAGCGCCTAACAGCCGTTCCAATTCAGTTACATACCTACAGGGACCTTAACAGCAGGTCCTATTCACTTACATATCTTCCGGGACAATAACAGCAAGTCCTATCAAGTACATACCTACAGGAACATAACAATTTCCAGTTACATTCACACATAGAACATAACAGCAAGTCATGCGTTGTTTCATACCTTCAGGGAACATAACAGCAAGTTCTATCCAGTTACATACCTGCAGGAACAATAACAGCAAGTCCTATCCAGTTATATACCTACAGGAACATAACAGCATGTTATATCCAGTTACAAACATACAACATAGAAAGGGAGGCAATGATCAGGAATCGATTCAATTAACCCACAACTCCCATTAGCGACACCAAAGGGAAAGAAAACACAAATATGAAACAACAGACCCCAATGGAAACATCAACAGCAGAAAGCCAAAAGGACAGCTACTTTCCCACAAAATGGCAAATAGGCTAAGATGATGACAACAAGTCCTATCCAGTTACATGCTTACAAGAACCATACCCCAGGTTCGCTCAGGTTAAATACCTTCAGGGACCATAATAGCAGGTCCGTGAAGGTCACATACCTACAGGGACCGTAACAGCATGACCGCGGGGGGGGGGGGGGGGGGGGGGGGGGGGGGGGTGTTTTTTTGTGTTTTGGGGGGGGGGGGGGGGGGGGGGGGGGGGGGGGGGGGGGGGGGGGGGGGGGGGTTGGGGGGGGGGGGGGGGGAGGTCATATCCAGTTACATACGTATAGGGAGTATAACAGCAGGTATGCTAATGTAACGTCTCTGCAGGGACTATAACAGCATTTCGGTTCAGATTACATGCCTACGGGGACCAAAACAGAAGGTCCGCTTATGTTAAAAAAATACAGCGGCAATGACAGTCAGTCTTCCTACAGGGACCATAACAACAGGTTCGCCCAGGTTACATACCTACAGGGACAATTACAGTAGGTCCTATCCCGTAACATGCCGAAAGGGGTCAAACAGGCGGTCCGAACAGGTTACATACCTACAGGGAGCATCACAGCAGGTCCGCTCAGCTTTCATAATGAAAGGAATAATAACAGCTGGTCCTTTAAAGTTACATAACTACAGGGACAATAACAGCAGGTCCTTCCAGGTAACATACCCAGCCGGACCTTAACAGCATGTCCGCCCAGGTCACATACCTACATAGACCACAAAAGCAGGACAGCCTCGGCTACATACCTACAGCGACCATGACAGCAAGTCCTATACAGTACAAGACCCACAGGGACCATAACAGCAGATCCGCTCGGGTTATAAACGAACAGGGACCAGGTCCTATCCAGTTACACACCTACAATTACCATTAAAGTAAATCCTTTCCAGTTACATGCCTACAAGGACTGTAACAGCAGGTCCGCCCAGGCTACATACCTACAGGAACAATTACAGTAGGTACTATCCAGTAACATACATAAAGGGACCATAACATGTGATCTGAACAGGTTACATCTACAGGGACCACTGCAGCAGGTCCTATCTATTTACATACCTACAGGAACCATAACAGCCGGTACTTTCCTGTATCATTCAAACAGGGACAATAACAGCAGGTCGGCTCCGTCTACATACTTCCAGGGACAATAGCGGCAAATAAAAAAAAAAAATCAAGTCCTAACCAGTAACATACCTACACGGGCCATAACAGCAGGTCCAGTTACAACTTGAGGGGACAGTAACATATGGTTCACTCTGCTTATCTACCTACAAGGACCATAACAGCAAGTCCTGTCGTGTTATCTAGCTACAGGGACCATAACAGTAAGTTCTATCCTGTTACATATGACAGCAATTCCTATCCCGTTACATACCTACAGGGACGATAACAGCAGGTCCGATCCAGTTACACTGCTACAGGGACCATAACAGCAGGTCCGCTTAGGTACCATTACCAGAGGAACTGTGTAAGCAGGTCCGCTAAGGTTACAATAACAGCAGTTCGTATACAGTCACATACGTACAGGGAACATAACAGCAGGGCATATCCCGTTTCATACCCACAGTGACCATTATAGCAAGTCCTATCCGATTACATACCTACATGGACCCTAACAGCAGGTCCGCGTAGATTACGCTCAGGTTACAGACCTACAGGGACTGTAAAAATCATGTCCGCTCATGTTATGTACCTTCAAGGACCACAACAACAGGTCCGCTTACATCATTATAGGGACTGTAACAGTAGGTCCTATCCGGCCATATACCTACAGGGACCATAAAGCAGGTACGCTAAGGTAACGTCCCTACAGAGACTATAACAGCACGTCCGCTCAGATTACATACCTACAGGGACCAAAATAGCAGGTCATGCATACGGCAGCGACAATGACAGCAAGTCTATAAGCAGGGACCATAACAGCAGGCCCGCTCAGGTTACACACCCACAGAGACAATTACAGCAGGTATTATCCACAAACATACATATAGGGATCATAACAGGTGGTCCGAAGAGGTTACATACCTGCAGGGAGCATAACAGCAGTTCCGATCAGCTTACATAAAGAAATGAACCAAAACAGCGGATCCCATCCAGTAACATACCTACCCGGACCATAACAGCAGGTCCGTTCAAGTAACATACCTCCAGGGACCAAACCAGCAGGTCCGCTCAGCTAACTTAATAATAAAGACCATAAGAGCAGGTCCTATCCAGTTACATACTAACAGGAACCACCACAGCAGGGCAGCTCAAGCTACACACTTACAGGGACGATGACAGCAAGTCATATCCAGTTACAGACCTACAGGGACCATAACGGTATGCCCGCTTAGGTTAGAAAAGAACAGGGACCATACCAGCAGCTCCTATCCGGTTACAAATTCGCAGGGACCATTACAACAGTTCATATCTAGTTACATACATACAATTACCATTACAACAAGTCCTATCCGGTTACATACCTACAAGGACCATAACAGCAGGTCCGCCGAGGTAACATACCTACAGGGACAATGACAGTAGGTCCTACCCAGTAACATACCTTAAAGGACTATAACAGGCGGCCCGAACAGATTAAATACCTACAGGGATCATTTCAGCAGGTCCTATCCAGTTACATACCTACAGGGACAATAACAGCCGGTTCTGTCCTGCTGCAATCATACGGTACTATCACAGCAGGTCCGCCCCGGTTACATACCTACAGGAACCATAACGGCAAGACCTAACCAGTAACATACCTACATCACCTAAAGAGAACATACCTAAAGGGAGCATAACAGGAGGTCCAATCCAGATACACTGCTATAGGGACCAAACCAGTAGAGTTGCTAAGGTTATATTACTAGACGGACTGTAACAGAAGTTCCGCTAAGGTTACATACCTGCAGGGAGAATAACAGCAGATCCTATTCATTTACATACCGGCAGCGACCATTACAGCAAATCCTGTCCAGTTACATACCAACAGGGACCATAAAAGCAGGTCCGCCCATGTTATATTCCTACAGGGACAATTACAGAGGTCCTAGCCAGTAATGTTCCTAAAGGGACCGAAACAGGCACACTGACCATGTAACACACCTACAGGTAACATAACAGCAGATCCGGCCAGCTTACATAATGACAGGGATCATAACAGAAGGGTCTTTCAGTAACATACCTACAGGGACCATAACAGCAGACCCGCTCAGATTACATACCTACATTGACCATAACAGCTGGTCCTATTCTGTTACATACCTAAATGACAATAACAGCGAGTCCTATCCTGTTAAATACCTTCAGGACCAATAACAACAAGTCCTATCCGTTTATATTTATGCACAATAACAGCAAGTCCTATCCAGTTACATACTACAAGGACCGTAACACCAGGTCCACAACAGCTGGTCCGCTCAGGTTATTTACCTGCAGGGACCATAACAACATGTGCGCTCAGGTTAAATACCTACAGAGACACAAAAAGCAGGTCCGCTCGGCTTACATAATTACAGGTACCATAACAGCAGGTCCTATAAACTTACATACCTACATGTACCAGAACAGCAGGTCCGCTCAGGGTACATACCTACCGGGACCATAACAGCAAGTCCTACCCAGTTAAAAACTTACTGGGAGCATAACAGCAGGTCCTGTCCAGTTACATACCTACCGGGACAACAACAGCGGGTCCTTTCCAGTAACATACTTACAGGGAGCACACCAGCAGTTTTTTTTTCCAGTCACATATAGCAGGGAACATATCAGAATGTCTTATCAGGTTAGATACCTACGGGACTACAACAACAGGTCATATCCAATTACATACCAACACGTACCATAACAGCAATCATGCTATAATACCGCTCATGCTATATACCTACAGGGAACATGACAGCAAGTTCTATCCAGCAACAAACAATGAACAATACAGCAGGTCCGCCCAGGTATCATACCTACAGGGACCATAACAGCAAGTCATATCCTTTTACATACCAACAGGGACCACAACAGCAGGCCCTATCCAGCTACATACCTACAGGGGCCATAAAGGCAGGGCCTATCTACATACAGGGACCATAACCGCAGGTCCATCCAGGTAACTTACCTACATGGACAATTTTAGCAGGTCCAATCCAGTTACATACATACAGGCACTGTAACAGGCGGTACGAACAAGGACAATCAGGCTAGATACCTTCTTGGGCCATGGTAGCAAGTTCCAGTTACATACCTTCAGGGACCATAACAGCAGGTCCGCTTAGGGTACATATGTACAGGGACCATAACAGCATGTACTGTCCATTTACGTACCTACAGGGTCCACAACACCAGGTTCGCTCTGATTAAATACCTACAGGGACCATAACAGCTGGTCCGCTCAGGTTATATACCTACAGGGACCATATCAACATGTGCGCTTAGGTTACATGCCTATAGAGACAGAAAAAGCAGGTCCGCTTGGCTGACATAAGTACAGGTACCATAACTGCAGGTCATATACACTTACATATCTACAGGTACCAGAAAAGCAGGACCGCTCAGGGTACATACCTACCGGGACCATAACAGCAAGTCCTATCCATTTACGTACCAAGCAAGTTCCAGTTACATACCATAAGGGACCATAACAGCAGGTCCACTTAGGGTACATAAGTACAGGGACCACAACAGCATGTCTTGTCCATTTACGTACCTACAGGGAACATAACGGTAGGTCCTATCCAGTAAGAGACCTACAGTAACCATAACAGCAGGTCCGCCCAGGTTACATACCTACATGGATAATTACAGCAGTTCCTACCGCCCCGCCCATCGAGGCTTAAAGAAATCGATTAGATTGCATACTGCTTCCACCCAGAGCTGGAATCCACCGCAGATGAGTAAAAGTAAACCGGTAAACCGCTTAGATGGTGTTAGTCGGCCAAAGTAAAGTGGAGCAAGTCGGACATACATCCTTATAAACCCTATTGGATTCATTAGGCGGCTGGGCTTGAAATGTCATTTCATCTCAATGTCGAGTATACGTCCCACAAAAATTGGAAGCAATGTCTCCAAAATGACCTATAAAGTGTTGTCGAGGACGTTAAACTTGAAATCAAACAAACAAACAGAAGGGCCTATCCAGTAACACACTTAAAGGGACAATGACTAGCAGTCCGAGCAGGCTACATGCCTATAGGGACCATAAATGCAGGTCCTGTCCAGTTACATACCAACAGGGACCATGACAGCCTGTCCTGTTCAACTACATACATACAGGGACCATTACAGCAGGTCCGCTCCGGTTACATATCGACAGGGACCAAAACAGCAAGCTATATCCAGTTACATACCTACAGGGACCATAACAGGAAGTCTACTCATGTTACATGCCTACAGTGAGAATAACACCAGGTCGTATTCGGTTACATACCTAGAGAGACCGTAACAACAGTTCTGCTCAGGTTACCTAACTATAGGACAATTACAGCAAGTCATATCCCTTTGAGGTCAGCTCAGGTTACATACCTGCACGGAGAATAACTGCAGGTGCTATCCAGTTACATATGTACACGGACAATAACAGCATGTCAGCTCAAATTGCATACCTACAGGGACCATAACAGCCGGTCCTATTCAGTTACATATCTACAGGGAACTTACCAGCAGGTCCTATTCAATTTAATACCTACAGGGACAATTACAGCAAGTTCTGTCTTGTTTCATACATACAGGGAACATAACAGCAAATTCTGTGCAGTTACATACCTGCAGGGACACACATACAGAGAACATAACAGCAAGCCCTATCCAGTTAGATGCCTACAGTGACCATACCCTAAGTCCACTCAGGTTAAATACCTACAGGGACCATAACAGCAGGTCCGCAAATGTTACATACGTACAGCGACAATAACAGCATGGCCGCTCAGGTTACATACCTACAGGGAGAACAACAGAAGGTCCGCTGAGTTTACATCAATACCGGGACCATAACAGCAGATGCTGTCCAGCTACACCTGAATCCGACTGCAGACGAGTACTGGAAAACCGCTAAGAGTATCTAAGCTCGCCCAGGCAAAGCGGCGCAAATCGGACCGCCTATGCATTTAAACCACATTGATTTCATTTGCGACAGGGCTTGATATGTCATTTCATCTCAATGTCGGGTAAACGTCCCATAAAATTGGAAGCAACGTCTCAAAAATGATCTATACAGTGTTGACGGGGACGTAAAACCCCAATCAAACAAACACGCTATCCAGTTACATACCAATAGTGAACATAAAAACAGGTACGCTAAGGCTACGTCCCTGCAGGGTCTAGAAGCCTCCGTGGTGTAGCGGTTACGCTACTCGCCTTGTAAACCGGGGATCGCAGGATCGATCCCGGGCTTCTCCAGACTTTCGGATGAGTCTTTAAACCGAGGTCCCGTCTCCGTATGACGTCAGCTGTTGGTGGGACATAAAACTCAAACACTCATTCACTCACTCCCTGCAGGGACTATAACAGCATTTCGGTTCAGATTACATGCCTACGGGGACCAAAACAGAAGGTCCGCTTATGTTAAAAAAATACAGTTCAGATTACATACCTACAGGGACCAAAATAACAGGTCCGCTTTTGTTACTTACATACGGCCGCAATGACAGCCAGTCCAGATAACATACCTACAGGGACTACTTCAGCAGGTCCTAATCAGTAACATTCCTAAAGGGACCATAAAGGCTGTCCGAACAGTTTACATACCTACAAGGAGCATAACAGCAGGTCTGCTCAGCTTACATAATGAAAGGAACCATAACAGTTGGTCCTATCAAGTACATACCAGCAGATCCGTTCAGGTCACATACCTACCCGGACCATAACAACATATCTGCTCAGGATACAAATCTACGGGTACTATAACAGCAGGTCCTATCCAGTTACATACGTAAAGGGACCACAACAGCAGGACAGCTCCGGCTACATACCTACAGCGACCATGACAGCAAGTCCTTTACACTAGTAGTCCTACAGAGACCATAACAGCAGGTCCTCTCAGGTTATGAAATAATAGAGACAAGGTCCTATCCAGTTAGATACCCTCACTGGCCAAGAGTAAGTTCTTTCCAGTTACATACCTACAAGGACCATAACAGCAGGTCCGCCTAGGATACATATCTACAGGGACAATTACAGCAGGTACTATCAAGTAGCATACCTAAAGGGATCATAACAGGCGATCTGAACATGTTACATATCTACAGGAACCGTTACCGCAGGACCTATCCATTTACATACCTACAGGGACCATAACTGCCGGTTCTTTCCTGCATCATCCAAACAGGGACCATAACAGCAGGTCAGCTCCGGTTGCATACTTACAGGGACCATTACGACAAGTCCTAACCAGTTACATACAGGGGCCATAACGACAGGTGAATTCATGTAACATACCTACAAGGACCATAACTTTTGGTCCAGTTACATACCTGAGGGAACAGTAACAGCTGATTCACTCAGGTTATCTAGCTACAAGGACCATAACAGGAAGTCCTATCCTGTTATCTACCTACTGGGACCATAACAGCAAGTTCTATCCTGTTACATATGTTAATAATTTCTATCGAGGGACGATAATAGAGGCAATGGCCAGAAATCGATACAATTAACCCACAGCTCCAATCAGAGACACTAAAGAGAAAGAAGCACAAACATGAAACAACTAGACCCTAATGGCAAAATCAATAGAAGAAAGCCAAGTTACTTTCCCACAAAATGGTCAATTGGCTATCAAAACAAAATAATACAAGCGATACACACACTCAAAGACAAACTATAACAAAACTAAACCGCGCCAGAAGAACGGCATTGGAACGGTAATTGAAACGAATTTCCGTCAAGCTTCAGACAATAATTTGTTGTGTCCGCATGAAGGTCTCCTAACTCATCCGTGCAAAATGTCCGTGAATAAAAAAATCAAACACCCACAGAGATGAAACAACAGTGAGGACTCGACAGCAAAAAACCACTGAAATGTTGGAGCAAAAGAAGAACAAAGGTAAGACTACGATGGACAAAACCAGAGAAAGAGCATCAGGCACCAACAAGCATTGCATAAACTTAGATACTCTCTAATTCTCAGTAAGCCTTTACGCTTTAAACGTCATAGAATCTGAGGCCTGACCCATCGGCGTGCAATTAAAGAGGGAAGCAAAGTTGTCAACCGTGATTGGGTTAACTATCATGCATGCAGTCTGTCGTATAACATTTATGTTATACCCTATCTTTTTATATCGAAGAATGATTTTACGAAATTGGGTGAAGTCATTGCATTTATATATTTTTCTGAATTTATATACTAAGACACCATAAAATTCGGATTCCAATAGACCTTGTTGGAGACGAGATTTAAGTCCAACATTGAATAATCAATGGCGTCTATAAAATTTGAAAAGGTTTTGCATAGTTACACTACTACAGGGACCATAACAACAGGTCCGCTAAGGTACCTTTACTAGAGGGACTGTAACAGCAGGTCCTCTAAGGTTACATACCTGCAGGGATAATAATAGTAGGTCATATCCAGTCACATACGAACAGGGGACAAAACAGCAGGTCATATCAAGTTACATAACCACAGTGACCATTATAGCAAGTCCAATCACATCACATACCTACAGGGACCCTAATAGCGGGTCCACCCAGGTTACATACCTACAGGAACATAACGGAAGGTCCTATCCAGTAACATACCTGCAGGGAACAAAACAGCAAGTCCTAGCCAGTTACATATCTACAGGCACTACAGCAGAAGGTCCGCTCAGTAAACATACCTACAGGGACCATAAAAGCATGTCCGCTCATGTTATATACATACAGGGACCACAACAGCAGGTCCGCTGAGCCTAACATCATTACAGGGACCTTAACAGCAGGTCCTATATAGTCACATGCATACAGGGACCATAAAAGCAGGTACGCTAATGTCACGTCCCTACAGAATCTATAACAGCATGTCCGCTCAGATTACATACCAACAAGTACCAAAACGGCAGGTACGCTCATGTTACATACCTATAGCAACAATAACAGGAAAAAGAGAAGTGGAGGCAATGATCAGGAATCGATACAATCAACCCACAGCTCCCACCAGAGACACCAAAGGTAAAGAATCACAAACATGAAATAACAGACCTATTGGAAAAAGCAACAGCGGAAAGCCAAAAGGACGGTTACTTTCCCACAAAATGGCCAATAGGCTATCCAAAATAAAATAATATATAAGGCACAAACACCCTAAGACGAACAATAACAAAAATAAACCGCGACAGAAGAACCGCCTTGGAACGGTCAGCGGAAACGAATTCCACTGGGGGGGGGGGGGGGCTTAAATCGATTTTACGTGGCCACGATCCTTGCCCTTACTTCCGTCGCGATTTAGACAAATAATTTGTTCAGTCTGCATGAAGGCCTCCTAACTCATCAGTGCAGCATCTCCGTGAACACAAATAATCAAACAACCACAGAGATGAAACGAAACAACGGTGAGGACTCGCAGCAAGAAACCACTGAAATGCTGCAGCAAAAGAAAACCAACAGTTAGACTCTGATGGTCCCGACCAAAGATAGAACATCAGGCACCAACCAACATTACCTTGAATTAGATCTCTCTAATTCTCAATAAGCCTTTACGTTGGAACCGTCATAGAATCTGAGGCCTGACCCACCGGCGTGCAATTAAGGTGGGAAGCAAAGTTGTCAACCGTGATTGGGTTAACTAGCATGCATGCAGTCTGTCGTATAACATTTATGTTTTACCCAGTCTTTTAATACCGAAGAATGACTTTACAAAATTGGGTGCTGAAGTCATTGCCGTTATATATTTTTCTGCATTTAGACTGCATACCGGGACCATAATAGCAGATCCGCTCAGGTAACATACCTACAGGGACAATTACAGCAGGTCCTATCCATTAACATACCTAAAGGTCCATAACAGGTGTTCCGAACAAGTGACATAACTACAGGGAGCATAACATGGGTCAAATCAGCTAACATAAAGAAATAAACCATAACAGTGGGTCCTATCCAGTTTCATATCTACGGGGACAACAACAGCAAGACCTATCCAGTTACATACGTACAGGGAGCATAATAGCAGTTTTTCAGCCACATATAGCAGGGATCATATCAGAATGTCCAGTTAGATTGCTATTGGACTATAACAACAGGTCCTATCTAATTGCATACCTACAGGTACCATAAAAGCAAAACCGCTTAGGCTAAATACCTCCAGGGAATATGATAGCAAGTTGCATCCAGCTACATACCTACAGGAGCCAGCAGGTCCACTCAGGTTACATACGTACAGAGACCATAATTGCAGGTCATATCAAGTTACATACAAACAGGGACCATAACAGCAGGTCCTACCAGTAACATACCTACAGGGACCATAACAGCAGGACCTATCTACCTACAAGGACCATAACAGCAGATCAATCCAGGTTACATACCTACAGGCAACATAACAGCAGGTTCAATCCAGTTACATTGCTACAGGGACCATAACAGCAGGTGTGCAAAGGTTACATTACAAGAGGGCCTGTAATAGCAGGTCCGCTAAGGTAACATACCTACAGGGAGAATAACAGCAGGTTCTATTCAGCTACATACGTTCAGGGATCATAACAGCATGTCCTATCCATTTACATACCTACAGCGATCATTACAGCAAATCCTATCCAGTAACATGCCTACATTAATCATAACAGCAGGCCCCGCCAGGATACACACATACAGAAACAATTACCGTAGGTCCTATCCAGTAACGTACCTAAAGGGACCGTAACAGGCGGTCCGAACATGTTAATACCAACAGGGACCATGACAGCGTGTCCGGCTAGCTTACATAATGGCAGGGACCATAATAGCAGGGTCTATAAAGTTACCTACCCACAGGGACCTGAAAACTTTAGGTCCGCTCAAGTCGCATACCTAAAGTACCTAAAGCTTACATAATGACAGGGACCATAATAGCAGGGTCTATGCAGTTACATACCCACAGGGACCTGAAAACTTTAGATCCGCTCAGCATGTCCCCTCAGGTTACATACATACAGGGACGAGACGAGCAAGTTCGATCAGCTTATTTAATTATCCACAGGTCCTATCCAGTTAAATATCTACCGGGATCATAGCAGCATGTCCGGTCAGGTTACATACCTACAGAGACCAAAACAGCTGGTCCTGTACTGTAACATACCTACAGCGACAGTTACAGCAGGTCCGATTGACTTACATAACTAAAAGGACAATAGCAGCATTCCTATCATATTACATACATTCAGGACCTTAACAGCAAGTCCTATCCATTTACATTACTGCACCATAACAGCAAGTCCTATTCAGTAACATGTACATACCTATAGGGGCCATAACACCAGGTCCGCTCTGGTTCAATACCAACAATAACAGCTGGTCCGCTAAGATTATATACCTACAGGGACCATAACAGCATGTCCGCTCAGGTTACATACTTACAGAGACAGAAGAAGCGGGTCCGTTCAGCTTATATAATTTCAGGTACCACAACAGCAGGTCCTATCCAGTTACATACCTACGGGTACCAGAACAGCAGGTCCGCTCAGGTAACATGCCTACAGGGACATTAACAGCAAGTCCTGTCCAGTTAAATACCTACAGGGACCATACCAGCAGGTCCTATCCAGTTACATACCTACGGGGACAACAACAGCAAGCCCGATCCAGTAACATACGTACAGGGAGCATAATAGCAGGTCTTGTCTAGTCATATATAGCAGGGAACATATCAGAATGTCTTATCCGGCCAGATACATGTACCTACGCGACTATAACAACAGGTACTATCCACTTACATACCTACAGGTACCATAACAGCAAGACCGCTCAGGCTACATACCCACAGGCAACATGACAGCAAGTTCTGTCAAGTTTCACTCCTACAGGGACCAATAATGCAGGTCCGCTCAGATTGCATACGTACAGGGACCATTATAGCAGGTCCTATCTACCTAATTACCTACAGGGACCATAACAGCAGATCCTATCCAGTTACATACCAACAGGGACCATACCAGGTGTTCCGGGCAGGTGACATACGTACAGGGAGCGTAACAGCAGGTCCGCTAAGCTACATTAAGGAAGGAACCATAACATTGGGTCCTATCCAGTTTGATACCTACGGGGACAACAACAGCAATACCTATCCAGTTACATACGTACAGAGGGCATAACAGCAGTTTTTTTCAGTCACATATAGCAGGGAACCTATCAGAATGTCCAGTTAGATAGCTATGGGAATATAACAACAGGTCCTATCCAATTGCATATATACAGGTACCATAAAAGCAAAACCACTTAGGCTAAATACCTACAGCGAACATGATAGCAAGTTCTATCCAGTTACATACCTACAGGGGCTAATGGAGCAGGTCCGCTCAGGTTACATACGGACAGAGACAATAATTGCAGGTCCTATCCAGTAACATACCAACAGGGACCATAACAGAAGGTCCTATCCAGTAACATACCTACAGGGGCCATAACGGCCGGTCCTATCTACCTACAAGGATCATTACAGCAGATCCATCCAGGATAAATACCTACAGGGAACATAACAGCAGGCCCAATCCAGTTACATTGCTACAGGGACCATAAAAGCATGTGTACAAAGGCAACATTACTAGAGGTCTGTAGCAACATGTAACCTACATACAGGGAGAATAACAGCAGGTTCTTTTCAGTTACATACGTACAGGGATCATAACAGCAGGTCCTATCAATTAACAAACCTACAGTTACCATTACAGCAAGTCCTATCCAGTAACATACCTACAGGAATTATAACAGCAGGTCCGCCAAGGATACATACCTACAGAGACAATCACCGTAGGTCCAATCCAGTAGCGCACCTAAAGGGACCGTAACAGGCTGTCCGAACGTGTTTATACCTACAGGGACCATAACAGCATTTCCGCCAGCTTACATAAAGACAGGGGCCATAATAGCAGGGTCTGTGCAGTTACATACCCACAGGGACTTGAAAACTTTAGATCCGCTCAGGTTGCATACCTACAGGTACGCTAACAGCATGTCTCTACATACTTACAGGGACCATACCAGCAAGTTCGATCAGCTTATATAATTATCAACATGTCCTATCCAGTTAAATATCAACCGGGATCAAAACAGCAGGTCCGCTCAGGATACATACCTACAGGGACCATAATATCTGGTCCTATACTGCAACATATCCACAGCGACAATTTCAGCAGGTCCTAGTCACTTACATACAGTAAAGGACAATAACAACAAGTCCTATCCTATTACATACCTCTAGGACCATAACAGCAAGTCATATCTAGTTACATGTCTGCATCATAACATTAACATAGTAGAAGTAAAACAAAGATCAGGAATTGATACAATTAACTTACTCCATCCATACCTACAGGGGCCATAACACCAGGTCCACTGTTGTTAAAAACCAACAAGGCCATAATAGCTGGTCCGCTCAGGTTATATACCTACAGGGACCATAACAGCATATCCGTTCAGGTTACACACTTACAGGGACAGAAAAAGCGGGTCCGTTCAGCTTACATAATGTCAGGTACCATAACAGCAGGTCCTGTCCAGTCACATACCTACGGGTATCAGAACAGCAAGTCCGCTCAGGTAACATACCTATAAGGGCATTAACAGCAAGTCCTGTCCAGTTTAATACCTACAGGGATCATACCAGCAGGGCCTATCCAGTTACATACCTACGGGGACAACAACAGCAAGCCCTATCCAGTAACACAGGCAACATGACAGCAAGTTCTATCCACTGACATACCTACAAGGACCAATAAACAAGGTCCGCTGAGATTACATACGTACAGGGACCATAATAGCATGTCCTATCCACTTAATTACCTACAGGGACCATAACAGCAGATCATATCCGGTTACATACCAACAGAGACCATAACAGCAGATTCTATCCAGTTACATACCTATAGGGACCTAAACGTCACGTCCTATCTACCTATAGGGACAATGTCAGCAGGTCTGTCCAGGATACATAACTACAGGGACAATAAAAAGTCATATTCAGATACATTCCCACAGGGAACACAACAGCAGGTTCAATCAAGTTAAAATGCTACAGGGACATTAGCAGCAGGTTTGCAAAGGTAACATTACTAGAGGGACTGTAGCAGAAGGTTCCCATAGGTAACAAACCTGCAGGGAGAACAACAGCAAGTCCCATTCAGTTACATAAGTACAGGGATCATAACAGCATGTCGTTTTCCGTTACATGCCTACAGCGACCATTACAGCAAGTCCTTTCCAGCTACATACTTACAGGGACCATAACAGCAGGTTCGCCGGGGTTACATACCTACAGGGACAATTACAGCAGGTCCTATCCAGTAACTTGCCTAAAGGGACCGTAACAGGCGGACCGAACATGGTCATACCCACAGGGACCATAACTACAGGTCCTATCTACCTACAAGGACCATAACAGCAGATCCATCCAGGTTGCATACAGGAAACGTAACAGCAGGTCCAATCCAGTTACATTGCTACAGGGACAATAACAGCAGGTGTGCAAAAGTAACATTACTAGAGGGTCTATAACAGCAGGTCCGCTAAGGTAACATACCTACAGGGAGAATAACAACAGGTTCTATCCTGTTACAAACGTACAGGGATCGATCATAACAGCATGTCCTAACCATTACCATGCCTACAGCAATCATTACAGCAAGTCCTATCCAGTTACATACTAAGATCATAACAGCAGGTCCGCCGAGGATACATGCCTACATATACAATCACCGTAGGTCCTGTCCAGTAACGCACCTAAAGGGACCGCAACAGGCGGTCCGAACATGTTAATACCTACAGGGACCATAACAGCTTGTGCGGCCAACTTAAATAATAACAGGGACTATAATATAAGGATCTATACAGTTACATACCCACAGGGGCCTAAAAACTTTAGATCCGCCCAGATTGCATACCTACAGGTACCATAACAGCATGTCCCCTCAGGTTACATAACTTCAGGGACCAAACCAACAAGTTCGATCCGCTGATATAATTATCCACAGGTCGTATCCAGTTAAATATCTATCGGGATCATAACAGCAGGTCCGCTCAGGTTACATACTTACAGGGACCATACCATCTGGTCCTATACTGTAACATACCTACAGCGACAATTACAGCAGGCCATACTGACTTACATACCGTAAAGGACAATAAGAGGAAGTCCTATCCTACTACATACCTCCAGGACCATAACAGCAAGTCCTATCCAGTTACATTTCTGTACCATAACAGCAAGTCCTATCCAGTTCCATACCTACAGGGGCCATCACACCATGTCCGCTCTTGTTATATACCAACAGGACCATAACAGCTGGTCCGCTCAGGTTATATACATACAAGGACCATAACAGCATGTCCACTCAGGATACATACTTACAGGGACAGAAAAGCGGATCCGTTCAGCTTACATAATTTTAGGTACAATAACAGCAGGTCCTATCCAGTTACATACCTACTGGTACAAGAACAGCAGATCCGCTCAGGTAACATACTTACAGGGACATTAACGGCAAGTCCTTAACAGTTAAATACCTCCAGGACCATACCATCCGGTCCCTTCCAGTCACATACCCACAGGGAAAACAACAGCAAGCCCGATCCAGTAACATACGTACAGGTAGCATAACAACAGGTCTTTTCCAGTCATATATAGCAGGGAGCATATCAGAATGTCTTATGCAGTTAGATACATTTAACTGCGGGATTATAACAACAAGTTCGATCCACTTACAGATCTACAGGTACCAAAACAACAAGACCGCTCAGGCTACATACCCACAGGCAACATGACAGCAAGTTCCATCCAGTTGCATACCTACAGGGGCAAATAAAGCAGGTCTGCTCAGATTACATACGTACAGGGACCATAATAGCAGGTCATATCCACTTAATTACCTACAAGGACCATAACAGCAGATCATATCCAGTCACATACCAACAGGGACCAAAAAAGCAGGTCCTATCCAGTTACATACTTATAGGGACCATAACGTCATGTTCTATCTATCAATAGGGACCATGACAGCAGGTCTGTCCAGGATACATACCTACAGGGACAATAAAAAGTCTTATTCAGATACATTCCCACAGGGAACATAACACCAGGGCCAATCCAGTTAAAATACTACAGGGACATTAACAGCAGGTTTGCATAGGTAACATTACTAGAGGGTCTTTAACAGCAGGTCTCCATAGGTTATATACCTGCAGGGAGAATAACAGCAGAATAATAGCAGTTACATAAGTACAGGAATCATAACAGAATGTCCTTTCCCGTTACATACATACTGGGACCATAACAGCAGTTTCGCCGGGTTTACATACCTACAGGGACAATTACAGCAGGTCCTATCCAGTAATGTACCTAAAGGGACCGTAACAGGCGGTCAAAACATGTTAATAGCTACAGGGACCATAATGGCAGGTCCTATCTACCTACAAGGACCATAACAGCAGATCCATCCAGGTTACATAACTACAGGGAACATAAAGCAGGTCCAATCCAGTTACATTTCTACAGAGTCCATAACAGCAGGTGTGCAAAGGTAACATTACCAGAGGGTTTGTAAGATACCTACAGGGAGCATAAAAACAGGTTCTATTCAGTAACATACGTACAGGGATAATAACAGCAGGTCCTATCCATTTACATACCTAAAGGGACCCTGACAGCAAGTCCTATCCAGTTACATACCTACAAGGATCATAACAGCAGGTCCGCCCAGGATACACACCTACGCAGACAATTACAGTAGGTCCGATCCAGTAACGTACCTAAAGGGACCGTATCAGGCGGTCCGAACATGTTGCATACCTACAGGGAGCATAACATAATGGAACCATAATAGCAGGGTCTTTGCAGCTAAATACCCACATGTCCCTCAGGTTACATATCTTCAGGGACCAAACCAGGAAGTTCGACAAGATTATATAATTATCAACAGATCCTATCCAGTTTAATATCTACCGGGATCACAACAGCAGGTCCGCTCAGGTTACATACCTACGGGGACCATAACAGCTGGTCCTATACTGTAACATACCTACAGCGAAAATTACAGCAGGTTCTATTGACTTGCATACCTAAATGAACAATAACAGCAAGTCCTATTCTGTTACATACCTTCGGGACCATAACAGTAAGTCCTATCCAGTTACATTTCTGCACCATAACAACAAGTCCTATCCAGTTACATACCTTCACGGGCCATAACACCAGGTCAGCTCTGGTTAAATTTCAACAAGGCCATAACAGCTGGTCCGCTCAGGTTATATACCTAGAGGGACATAACAGCATGTCCACTCAGGATACATACTTACAGGGACAGAAAATTGGGTCCGTTTAGCTTACATAATCTTAGGAACCATAACAGCAGGTCCTATCCAGTTAAGTACCCACGGAGAAAAGAACAGCAGGTCCGCTTAGGTAACATACCTACAGGGACATTAACAGCAAGTTATATCCAGTAAAATACCTCCAGGGACCATACCATCCGGTCCTATCCAGTCACATACATAAAGGGAGCATAACAACCGGTCTTTTCCAGTCAAATATAGCAGGGAACATATCAGATTGTCTTATCCAGTCAGATACATGTACCTACGGGACTATAACAACAGGTTCTATCCACTGACATACATACAGGAACCATAAGAGCTAGACCGCTCAGGCTACAAACGAACAGGCAACATGACAGCAAGTTTTATTTTTTGGCTTACCTACAGGGACAAATAAAGCAGGTCCGCTCAGATTACATACGTACAGGGACCATAATAGCAGGTCCTATCCACTTAATTACCTACAAGGACCATTACAGCAGATCCTATCCAGTTACATACCAACAGGGACCATAACAGCAGGTCTATCCAGTCAGATACCTATAGGGACCATTACGCCAGGGTCTATCTACCTATAGGGACCATGGCAGCAGGTAATTCCAGGATACATACATACAGAGACAATAAAAAGTCTTATTCAGATACATTTCCACAGGGAACATAACAGCAGACCCAATCCAATTAAAATTCTACAGGGACATTAACAGCAGGTTTGCAAAGGTAACATTACTAGAGGGACTGTAACAGCTGGTTTCCATAGGTTACATACCTGCAGGGAGAATAACAGCAGGTTCTATTCAGTTACATAAGTACAGGGATTACAACAGAATGTCCTTTCCCGTTACATACATACAAGGACAATAACAGCAGTTTCGCCGGGTTTACATACCTACAGGGACAAATTACAGCAGGTCCTATCCAGTAACGTACCTTAAGGGACCGTAACAGGCGATCCGAACATGCTAAAAGCTACAGGGACCATAACGCCAGGTCTTATCTACCCACAAGGACCATAACAGCAAATCTATCCAGGTTACAAACCTACAGGGAACATAACAGCTGGTCCAATCGAGTTACATTGCTACAAGGTCTATAACAGCAAGTGTGCAAAGGTAACATTACTAGAGGGTCTGTAACAGCAGGTCCGCTAAGGTAACATACCTACAGGGAGAGTAACAGCAGGTTCTATTCAGTTACATACGTACATGGATCATAACAGCAGGTCCTATCCATTTACATATCTACAGCGACCATTACAGCAAGCCCTATCCAGTTACATACCTATAGGGATCATAACAGGAGGTCCGCCCAGGATACATACCTACAGAGACAATTACCGTAGGTCCAATCCAGTCACATTCCTAAAGGGACCGTAACAGGCGAGTCCGAACATGTTAATGCCTACATGGAGCAAAATAGTATGTCCGGCCAGCTTACATAATGGTATGAACCATATTAGCAGGGTCTACGCAGTTACATACCCACAGGGACCTGAAAACTTTAGATCCGCTCATGTTGCATACTTACAGGTACCATAACAGCATGTCCCCTCAGGTTACATATCTTCAGGGACCAAACCAGCAAGTTCGACAAGCTTATATAATTACCAACAGATCCTATCCAGTTTAATATCTACTGGGATCATAACAGCAGATCCGCTCAGGTTACATACCTACGGGGACCATAACAGCTGGTCCGATACTGTAACATACCTAAAGCGACAATTACAGCAGGTCCTATTGACTTACATACCTAAAAGAACAATAACAGCAAGTCCTATTCTGATACATACCTTCGGGACCATAACATTAAGTACCATCCAGTTACATTTCTGTACCATAACAACAAGTCCTATCCAGTTACATACCTTCATGGGCCATAACACCAGGTCCGCTCTGATTAATTTTCAACAAGGCCATAACAGCTGGTTCGCTCAGGTTATATACGAACAGGGACATAACAGCATGCCCACCCAGGATACATACTTACAGGGATAGAAAAAGCGGGTCCGTTCAGCTTTAATAATTTCAGTAATCATAACAGCAGGTCCTATCCAGTTACATACCTACGGGTACAAGAACAGCAGGTCCTTTCAGGTAACATACCTACATGGACATTAACAGCAAGTCCTATCCAGTTAAATACCTGCAGGGACCATACCAGCAGGTCCTATCCAGTTACATACCTACGGGTACAAGAACAGCAGGTCCTTTCATGTAACATACCTACATGGACATTAACAGCAAGTCCTATCCAGTTAAATACCTGCAGGGACCATACCAGCAGGTCCTACCTAGTTACATACCAACCGGGACAACAACAGCAAAGTAGAAGTAAAAAAAAAGATCAGGAATCGATACAATTAACTTACTCCACCCTTCAAAGGCACCAAAGGGAAAGAAACACAAACATGAAGCGACCAGACCAAAATGGAAACCTAAACAAAGGAATGCCATAAGGACAGTTACTTTCCCACAAAATGGCCAAATGGCCATCAAAATAAAAAGACACAAGTGATACACACAGTAAGTAACAAACAACAATATAAATAAACCGCCACAGAAGAACTGCCTTGGAAAGGCCAGTGAAAAGAATTCCACTGGGGGCTTAACACGATTTTACATGGCCATAATCCTCGCCCTTACCCCTGTCGCGGTATACACTAATTTTGTTTAGTCCGCATGAATGCTTCCTAACTCATCAGTGTAACATCTCCGAGAACATACAAATCAAAAAACTACAGAGATGAAACAAGGTTGAGAACTCGACAGCATACAACAACAGAATTGCTGGAGCAAAAGAAAACCAACAGTTAGACTCCGAGGGGCCCGACCAAAGACGGAGCATCAGGCGCCAACCAACATAAAGAATACTAAAATAAAATTCCATTTATGTTTTTACGCTGGAACCGTAAAAGCCCTATCCAGTAACATACGTACAGGGAGCATAACAACAGGTCTTTTCCAGTCATATATAGCAGGGAACATATCAGATTGTCTTATCCAGTCAGATACATGTACCTACGGGACTATAACAACAGGTTCTATCCACTTACACACCTACAGGTACCATAACAGCTTGACCGCTCAGGCTATATACCCACAGGCAATATGACAGCAAGTTCTATCCTTTTGCATACCTACAGGGACAAAAGAGCAGGTCCGCTCAGATAACATACTTACAGGGACCATAATAGCAAGTCCTATCCACTTAATTACCTACAGGGACCATAACAACAGATCCTATCCAGTTACATACCAACAGAGACTATAACAGCTGGTCCTGTCCAGTTACATACCTGTAGGGACCATAACGTCATCTACCTATAGGGTCTATCTACCTATAGGGACGATGACAGCAGGTCTGTCCAGGATACTTACCTACAGGGGCAATAAAAAGACTTACATAGGGAACATAACAGCAGGGCCAATCCAGTTAACAGCAGGTTTGCAAAGGTAACATTACTAGAGGGACTGTAACAGCAGGTCTTCATAGGTTACATACCTGCAGGGAGAATAACAGCGGGTTGTACTCAATTACATAAGTACAGAGATCACAACAGAATGTCCTTTCTCGTTACATACATACAGGGACCATAACAGCAGGTTCGCCGGGTTACATACCTACAGGGACAATTTCAGCAGGTCCTATTCAGTAACGTACCTAAAGGTATATATGTATATACATGTGTTCTTGACCAGACTAGTTTCGGACACTTAGGCCTCATCAGTGACACTCAAATATTATCAAAATTCAGAAATGGAATCAATGATCCCAAGCGACAAGAAAATATAAACTACAGTATTGTGTAGGGCAGGGAGACTTTTTAAGGCCCCACACATTCCCAGACACCAACTGTAGTGACATTAAATATATTCATGGTTATCCTTTGGAAGCAAAGAATACACTACAGAACTGAAAAACATGGAGTGTACATGTAAGCCTGCCATGGCAAAGTGCTGCAAGTCGGACCGTTCATTCTTATAAACCCTTTGGGTTTCCTTGGGTGGCTGGTCTCGGGATGTCATTTCATCTCAATTTCGGGTAAAAGTCCCACAAAATTGGAAGCAACGTCTCCAAAATGACCCATATAAATGGACATTAAACCCCAAATCAAACACATAAACAGCAGGTCCTTTCCAGTACCACATTTAAAGGGACCATAACAGGCGGTCCGAACATGTTACATACCTATAGGGACCATAACAGCAGGTCCTATTCAGTTACATAACTTCAGGAACCATGCCAACAAGTCTTATCCAGCTACATACATACACGGACCATACCAGTCGGTACGCTCAGGTTACATACCTACAGGGACCGTAACAGCAAGTCCTTTCCAGTTACATACCTACAGGGGCCATAACAGCAGGTCCACTCAGGTTACATACTTACAGGGAGAATAACGGTCCAATTAAGTTACATACCTACATAGACAGTAACAACACTTCGCTCAGGTTACTTACCTATAGGAGAATAACAGCAATCCGTGTCCTGTAACATATCTACAGGGACTATAGCAGCAAATTACTATCCGGTTACACACCAGCAGTTACCTTAACAGCACGTCCTACTGAGTTGCATAACTACAGGGATCATAACAGCAGCTTCACTCGAGTTACATATCATCAGTGATGATAACAGCAGTTCCGATCAAGTTACACTGCTACAGGAACCATAACAGCAGGTACGCTAAGATAACATTCCCACAGTTACTGTAATAAGAGGTCCACTCAGATTACATACCTGCAGGGAGAATAACAGCGGATGCTATCCAGTTACATACCTACAGGGCCCATAACAGCAGCTCCGCTCAGGTTACATACCAACAGGGACCATAACAGCCGGTCATATCCAGTTACATATCTACAGGGACCGTAACAGCAGGTCCTTTTCAGTACATACATGCAGGCAGAATAACAACAAATCGTATCCTGCAACATACGTACAGCAAGCCCTGTCTATTTGCATCCCTTGAGGGACCATCACAGCAAGCTCTATCTAGTTAAATACCTACAGGGACAATAACAGCAAGTCCTATCCAGTTGCATTTTGTTTGAATTGATGTTTAACATCCGCGTCAATGCTATTAAGGTCATTTTGGAGACATTGCTTCCAATTTTGTGGGACTTTTAACCGACATGGAGATGAAATGACATCTCAATGTCTCCAAAATGATAGTCAGCCTCGATAGCGCAGTGGTTAGCGCGTTCGACTCATAATCGAGAGGTTGTGCGTTCGAATCCGCCACCGGTATCGAGGTGTGTCCTTGGGCAAGACACGTAATGACACTGCCCCACTCCACCCAGGTGTAAATGGGTAGCAGTGGTCTTAAAGCCACTGCCTCTCTCTCGCGCGCGCGTGAAAACACCCGGAATGAGTGTTCGAGAGCGATTCAATAAGCTTAAAGCTTTCATCGCAATCGAACTAAAATAAATTAGTATAAACTAAATGACATCTCAAGCCCTGTCGCTAAATGAAACCAAAATGAGTATATGTATTGCGCGGTCTGAATCACACCACTTTACCTGCGCTCCCCTTGTGGCTGATCTGTTCTTGTTTTGTTATGAACGAGTCTTCATGATGTTCCTTTCCGTTGAAAACCAAAGCCTTAAGCTCGACTTCTAGATATTTGGATTATGTATTCAATATTGACAATACCTATTTCGATGGTTTGATCAGTCAAATTACCCCCCCCCCCCCCACCCTCCCCCCGAGCTTCAGTTAATAAAGAAATTTCTTCTGATACCAGGCCCCGTTTTGGGATTTACATCTATCTATTGTAGACGGGTTCGTTTCCTGCAAAATTTATGATAAACGCGATGAATTTGAGATTATATATCTTCCTTTCTTGGCTGGTGTTCCTCGTGCGGCATCCTTTGGCGATTATATTTCGCAATTAATTAAATTTGCCAGAGTGTCTAGTCATGTAACTGACTTCAACACTCGTAATAAATTGTACACTGCTAAACTTCTAAATCAGGGTTATCGGTATCTTAAACTACGCAAAGCCTTTTCTAAATTTTATAGATGTCATACCGGTTAAATTTCTAATTTCAATGTTGGACTTAAATCTATTCTGCAACAAGGTCTATCGGAACCCGAATTTTATGGTGGCTTAGTATATAAATTCAGAGAATAATATATACATGTACGCGCAATGATTCACCCGATTTCTTAAAATCATTATTCAATATAAAAAGATCTCGATTGGGTACAACATAAATATTATACGACTATAAGATCACTGAAACATGTAAGGAAATTAAGGAGAAAGGAGAATAAAAGTGGGTAGATTTCATAGCATTCCCTCATACCTTACCCTGCTGCAAGGACAACAGGCCTTTTAAAAAAAATGTTTGGGACCTCTTTAATGTCGAAAGTTACACGACACATTTGCCTCTCCCAGCCGACTCACGATATGTTATAACCAACACATGCAAACTGTGTTTGAAGAAGAAAAAGCTCCATTTCAACTACAACTGAAGAAATCATGATTTTCCTAAATCGTACATATACGAGGACTGTTCAAATACGAATGCAACTAAGCACACAAAAATGATTCCGTGATAGATTTCGATGAAAAATTTATTTTGTCCCCTCAAAGTATTCCCCTTTAACAGATATACAAACTTTCAGTCTTCTGATCCAATCATTGAATGCATTTTGGTAGTTTTTTCGAGGTATACTATGAAGGCACTGGAATATTGCAGAACCGAGGTGTTTGCGCTGTACAAATTTTCGACCAGAAAGGTATTGTTTCAACCGCGGGAACAAAAAAAAAAAAAGTCACACGGGGCAAGGTCAGGGGAATACGGGGGGTGAGGGAGTTCAACAGCCTTTTCCTGCTTCAGATAGTCTTGCACAATGAACGCCTTGTGCGATGACGCATTGTCATGTAGCAATCTGACATTGGCCAAACCAGTTGCGGGTCTTCGTTCTTTGAAATATTTCTTCAATTTTCGAAGAACTTTATTCTTGTAAACCTTCGCATTTACAGATTTGCCTTTAGGCACAGCAACCTGAATAGCAGGGCCCTGATTTGAAAAGAACATGGCATACATTACCTTCTTTACGCTCATGGTCTGCTTTGCAATGCATGGTCTTTTGCAATACTTTGTTGCCCATATTTTGTTCTGAATCTTTTGTTTCGGGTCAAAAAAGTAAACCCATGTCTCGTCACCTGTGAGGACATTAGCGAAAGACCGTGCATTGTAATTTGGAAACTTTTTAAGCAACTTCTTGCCGCACTGAACGCGTGTCTTTTTCTGCTCATCTGTCAACAGATGGGGAATCCATCTAGCACAGATCTTTCTCATTTTCAAATCCCGTTTCAGAATTGTATGAGCTGCTCCTATTGAGATGCCAACCATACTAGCTATTTGCCTAGTGGTGTATCGTGCATCGGTAGCAACTATTTCTTTCACTCTAGCAACCATCTTGGCAGATGATGCTCTATTCGGCCGACGATCATGTGGTGCATCTTCTGTTGAGCCTAGCCCACAGCTGAATTTCTTACACCAACGAAAAACTGTCGGAAAAAACATTTCATTATGCCCATAAACCGAACATATTTCATCAAAAATGTCTTTGCACCGTATACCAAGAATACAACGATTCTTAATATAGGACCGTATTTCAACGGCGTACTCTGACCTTCTTCCGACCATGTTTTGTATTAGTATACAAGAGTAGACAGTGTTTATCGAACGATATACATGGCTAAAGTGGACGAATTTTAACAATATTGGTATCAATGTATAGGTAAAATGTTTTTCTACGCTGTGATATTTATTTCCAGGTGATTTTCGCATTAGTGCATGATAAACGTTCTACTTGCATTCATATTTGAACAGGCCTCGTAAGCTAACATATTTTGATTCCTTAATACTGAAATTTCAAACAAGCAGATGTATTGCTTTAACAGCGTTGTATAAAGTGTATATTCAAGAGTGCGACGATGCTTCTATATAGAAACTAGTGTGGTATATAATAAGAAAATTTTTCAAATTTCCGATGAAAAACAAGTGATCACTTTTGACCCTAT
This sequence comes from Lucinisca nassula, assembly GCA_963580285.1. Classification (NCBI taxonomy): domain Eukaryota; kingdom Metazoa; phylum Mollusca; class Bivalvia; order Lucinida; family Lucinidae; genus Lucinisca; species Lucinisca nassula. The sequence goes on along the minus strand of OY757012.1, from coordinate 70,287,986 downwards.
CGTGATAATTTTAAACCAAGCTGTTAGAGGTTAATGTTGTACGTACATAAAATATCAAAGGCCTTGACATTCCAGTTTTACTCATGAGTCTTTGTAAGGCATCCTAGGGACAGGGGCAGTTTGACCCCAGGGCCATGATTGAAAAAAAAATCGTTCAGGTCAACTAGATAAACCTATATTTCATTGTCTGTTTGTTTGTATTGGGGTTTAACGGTCCAGTCAACACTATTTAGGTCATTTTAGCCGGTCTGTTTACCTAGTCACACTTTTCCTGGACAGGCTATTCGTAAGCGGTTGCCCAGTACAGTGCACAATCTTTCGCCAGAAACTGACAACTGCCCTTCTTGAATCAGCGGAAAGGATAGAATGACCGCATAAAAAAAAATCATGATCAATCTCCACGAAAGAATGTTGCCGACCCCGGCAGGTATCGAATCCGCGTCCTCCTGGTCACCAATCAGACGCGCATCCGATTGAGCTACCGAGTCCGGCTCCTATATTTCATACATGACGGACCCGAGCCAGGTTCACAAATAAAAGAAAGAAGAAAGAAAGAAGTCACTGACGGGTTAAGACTGTTGAGCATTGTACAAAAAAACAAATGAAGCATGTTTTGGCTGTTATTTTTGTTAGATATACGTCCATTTCAATTATTTCGAGCCAATCGTTAATAAGATGTACTCATAGAAAAACACACCTGACCTTCCGTTGCAGAAACTGGCGTGTTAGTACAAATTAAGTATCATTTGAACAATTATTTTCTCAGACTCTTAACTCGTGTAATTTGGCTTTGATGCTTCGTTGCACAGGAGTCAAACCATAAGCCCCCGCCCATCGGGGCTTGGAGGGATAGATTAGGTTGCATGGTGCTTCCCCGCAGAGCTGAAATTGACCGCATATGAGTACTGGTTAACCGCTTAGACTGATTAAGCCTGCTCAGGCAAAGTTATGAGAGTCAGACCGTTTGGATAAGCCCTATTGGTTTCATTGGGCAGCACGGCTTGAGATGTCATTTCATCTCAATGTCAGGTAAAAGTCCCACCAAATTGGAAGCAACATCTCCAAAATGTACGAAATAGTGTTGACGGGGGCGTTAAACCACAATCAAACGAACAAACAAAGAAGACATACTCAGTTATATTAGCAATTATCAGCAAAAGGCCCCAGTTGTAGGCCAGAATGCAAATATAAAATGTAACTGGGGCCAGTATTTAACATTGAAAAGACTTGGTCCGGAAAGGACTTTCAAGTAAATCAATCGGTCTAGTCATGTACGGATTACTGAATGTAATAAAGAATGTTTCTGTTATGACACGTTTGTTAACAGTTTTACCTCCTCTTGATAAATGGCCCCCGCCCATCGGGGCTTGAAGAAATAGATGGGCTGTATGATGCTTCCACGCAGAGTTGAAACCGACCCGCACACGAGTACTGGTAAACCGCTTAGAGGATCTAAGCCTGCCCAGGTAAAGCGGTGCGAGTCGGATCCGTCCATGCTTATAAATATGTTCTATAAAAGGGTTATCCTTTGGAAGCAAGGAATACACCACAAAACTGGAAAATATGGAGTGTACATGTTTTCTGTGCAAGACTAGCTAGTTTCGGCCAATTAGGCCTCATTAGTGACCCTCAAAATATTTTCAAAATTCCACAATGGAATCAATGATCCCAAAGGACAAGAAAATATAAACTACACTATGACCCTTATTGGTTTCATGGGCGGCAGGGCTTGAGCTGTCTTTTTATCTCAATGTCGAGTAAAAGTCCAACAAAATTTGAAGCAACGTCTCAAAAACGCCCTTTACAATGTTGACGGGGACGTTAAACCTCAAATCAAATACGGGCCACCGCGGCCTAGTGGGTAAGAGTGCCAACTCTTAATCATTAGATGTCTCACCGCTGTGGTTCGAGCCTGGCTCGGGTCACATGCGAGACGCCAAGTTCTGCAACGGAGGATCAGGTGGTCTTTCTCCGGGTACTCCGGGTTTCGCCCACCTATGATTAACGATCGGCTCGATATGAGGGAAATAATCTTGAAAGGGCCGTAACCCCCCCCCCCCCCACCGCCAAAAACAACCACCTCAAATCAAACAAACAAATCCTCTTATGCAACTAAGTCGGTCGTAATCCGAGAAACATGCACGGTTGGACACCGTGAAGTACGATTTTAGGCAACTCTTAACAAAACATTTATAACTGCAACTGCTGGCACCATATCAGCAGGAAGGCACCATATCAGCAGCAAGGCACCATATCAGCAGGAAGGAATTGAGCCTCACTCTAACTCTTTGCAAACAGTCATGGCCTTGATCAGTCGCTTATGATCTTGGCCTTCACTGTTTGTCATTTGGGGATTTCCCTCTTAAACTGTGCTAATTCTTAAAAATAAATTAAATCATACCATTTAAAATAACAGCTTCTACAGTACATAAGCACCATTCTGTCCAATTATTTTTCCCTCCATTTCTGAAAAGAGCTTGAGCCTTTTCTCCAGCTTTGAAGACTTTCTCCTGTGCAAAATATATTAAATAACTTGTAGCTGGTAATGTTTCTATCACAGATTATATAATTATTGAAGGCCCTCACTGCCAAGTAAACAGAAACAGCCTTCATATATCTAGAGTTCAAATAACCAACATTCCGAAACGTAACTGTCTAGGCTTCTTGAATATGGGTATCATCTAATATAGTATCTTACAGTGCTTGATATTACTACCAACCAAAAGCTTTTTCCAGCTACTGTTATTGTAGCAAGACGAGCATTCTGGAGCACAGAGTTATCATTATTTTTTTCTATACCACTTTACTAATTTACAGTTAATTAAAGGCTTGTCAATCTGTAATGTAAAGCCTTATTTTTGCTGAAAATGTTGGAAATACAGTAAACGTCGGATATTAAGACCACCTTTGGAACTGTTCAAAAGTGGTCTTTCCAAAGCGTGTTTAAGACCACTTTTGAACAGTCCCAAAGGTGGTCCTTGATCAGAGGACACTGTGGGCAGAAAACGCAAAGAAATATTAAGTGCACCCTTCAAAATAAGCTTTAAAAGGCAGAATTAGTCTTAATTTTAGGTGGTCTTAATAGCGGAATTTTACTTTACTATCTTGTGTGCCAAACATGCATATTGCTTAAAGGGTTAATAGATATACCATATCCTCCATGACAAAGCTATCACAATAGTGGACCCATACAGAAGGCTATTAGATTGGTATTGAGTTTCAAAGCCCAGTCATCAATATTAGGGTCATACAGAGTTAATCAGTTTACCTAACAACACTTTTCCTGTGCAGATTGCATGCTATTTTATCAGAAACCGACAAAAGCAGCAAAAATGTGAGTATGATCACAGAAATTATTTGCTAAACAATCTGCATAAATGTTGCTAGACCCAGGGGTCTAGGTTCTGATCATCTCAAACCGTCAGAAAATTATGCATCTGACTAAGCCACTGAAGCCACCCTCTAGCAGAGAATGCTTTGTTTTCTAGCAGTTTTGTTTGATTTGAGTTTGTTTGTTTGTTTGATTTGAGGTTTAACGTCCCTGTCAACACTGTAAAGGTCATTTTGGAGACGTTGCTTCCAATTTTGTTGGACTTTTACCCGACATTGAGATGAAATGACATCTCAAGCCCTGTTGCCCAATGAAACCAATAGGGTTTACAAGCATGGACGGTCCGACTCGTGCGCACTGCTTTGCCCGGGCAGGCCCAGATCCTCTAAATGGTTTACCAGTACTCGTGTGCGGGTCGGATTCAGCTCTGCGTGGAAGCATCATGCAGCCCATATATTTCTTCAAGCCCCGATGGGCGGGGGCCGTTTGATTTGAGGTTTAATGTCTCTGTCAACACTAATTAGGTCATTCTGGAGACAGTGTTACCAATTTTATGGGACTTTTACCACACGCTGAGATGAAAAGACATCTCAATCCCTGGCTCAATGAAACCAATAGGGTTTATATACATGGATGGTCCAACTCGCATCACTTTGCCTGGGCAGGCCTAGACCAACTAAACATTTTACCAGTTCTCATGTGTGGTTGGTTTCAGCTCTGCGTGGAGGCATCATGCAGCCCAATCTGTTTCTCAAAGCCCCGCTAGGCCGGGGGCCAGTTTTTCCATGCAGTAGCAGCTTTTAATTTACGTGCAAAACAAAAGGCCCAAACTGGCAAAACCAAGAACAGACACTTCACTGGTGGCCATATTCCACAGTCTAAACGAGACAAATGGAGATCTTGAATGTGATGCTAGCAAATTTCGTTTCGTGTAGGACAGATTAGGTTTAGTAAATTGAAATGAGTGGGCGTCCACCTATTTTATTGTGAAACAACTCTGGTCTATGTGTTGACCCCATCGAAAATCGAGATAAAAACTTACATGACTTTTCACCTCCCTTGATCTCCTTTTCATCCGATCTGATTTAATTTCAACCATTGCCTGGTCATGGTTCTGCAAAAATGGTGGACATTATATTTAGCCGACCATCATTACTGCTTAACCCATTGTATACTCAGTCTGGTGGACACTTCTATTGTTATATGTTGGACAAGCCCATGTCTTTTTTTTCTATTTTGGATGCAAATAGCACAGGCCCTGATTAGATGCCACGTTTGCAGCGTCGGATCTGGGCCTGCACTGTTTGCCACGGTACCCCTTTAGGCGTTTCCTGTATGCAGTGGGTTATTATAATAAGTGCCTACATATCCCTTCAGAAGTTAGCAGAAGAAAACATTGTTTGCATATGGGGGCCTTAGTTTGATGAGGGATAAACTTTAAATCTTGCAGCTGTTGCCAAAAAAGCCACGATGACAGAGTAAATCCCCCGACCGAAAGCAAATGTGGCCTTCAGAAGATTGTTTACAAGAGAAAGTGTACCAGAAATAAAATACACTAGTTAGCCCACAGTAAATTGCTGCAACATCGGCAATTTTTGAACATGTTACACAGGCTCGACATTAACCCAAGACCGATGGACATTGTCTTGTGGATACCTGGTCAGGTCTAGTAAAGCTGGCTGGTCCGAATGGTCCAGTTGAAAATCTGCCACCAAAAGTTATTAAAATCCCTGTTTTAAACATTTATCATAAAATTCGTTTGTGCAGTTTGTTGCAGAAGATGTACCATCTGGGTAGATAAATAATAATGGAAATAATCTGATTACTGCAGAACTAATGTATATTTATCTCTTTAGTATGATTTTCATCATTTCTTCGGTCCAGCTGAACTTAGATCAGGTCCAGTGTATCCCACGAGTACAGGACCACTTATTAAAAAAGTTCATGTTGAACCATGATGTAATGTTTATTATGACTATCTTCATCTAATGATACTAAGGAACACTTCTCAAAATGATGATCAAAGATGTCCAATGCAAACAGTACTTGATTTTTTTTTTTGAGTTGAAGTTTAACGTCCCCGTCGACAACTAAAAAACAAGAGGACCATGATGGTCCTATATCGCTCACCTGAGCTAACAGATTAAAAGTTTCAGGAAGTTCCAATCTTTACCAATGGATGACATGGTCAAAAACTGACATTTTCAGCATTCAAGGGTCATAACTCTATGAGAGATACGCAGACACCAACAGTTTTTAGACTCATATAAACTTTCATCCCAACCTACTTATATGCTAGTTTCAGGAAGATTCGATCAAAACTAAAGGACTTATGGTGATGACAATGTACAAAATAGGCATTCTTCAGCAAAGAAGGGGACTTAACTCTATCAGTAATCTGCCAACATTGTTAGTTTGCAAACACATTCAAGCTTTTAGCTCTAACTTACTTATGTGTAAATTTTAGGAAGGTCCATTCAAAACTTAGGAACTTATGATGATGACAATGTCAAAATTGGGCATTTTCAGCAATCAAAGGGACATAACTCTATGACAAATATGCCGACCTCACCAGTTGTTTAACTTATCCGAGCTTTTATCCCCGACTTACTTACATATAAGTTTCAAGAAGATTCCATCAAAACTGAAGAGGCTACAGTGATGACAGGGTCAAAAACAGGCATTTTCTGCAAACAAAGTGATCTGACTCTATGAAAGAATCGCAGGTGATACAAATCCCCTTGCAGAAGACTACTTCATGTGTGGAAAACACTGAACTGGCAAAAGTCCAACTTGCTTGAGATATTATCATTTGCAAAATTTGTATTAAGTTTGACTAAAATCCATCAAAAATGTAGGCCGTCACGAAAACACGCCTATATAATTTTGACCCCCTAAAACCCCTTTTTATACAGCAAAACTGGGGTTTACATGGGTATACATTATTTTTCTTTATCTGCTCAAAAACATAGATTGTAGGTATTTGTTAGAACCACCTCGATCTGCTCAAAAACATAGATTGTGGATATTCGTTAGAAGCACCTCATCGATTTGATCTGGTGACCTACTTTTTGACCTGACATGACCCATATTAGAACTTGACTGAGATATTGTCAGGATGATTATATCTAATAAGGTTGATGATGATTGGATCAAAACTGTGGCCTCTAGATGTTAAGAAGAAAAGTTTACGCACGCACAATGCTCGATGAAGCTGGACATTGCACAGGCACAAAAGCTCACCATGACATTCGGTCAGGTGAGCTAAAAAAAAAACAACAGTATTCTTTGTATAAAGTGGTGTTCATTACATGGACTTGTTAAAGTAATGTCTGATAGCTGTTTTGTTTAGAAGAGGGGACCATTTTTACGATTGTGGCAGAGTCACCTGGAAAATAATTTCAGAAGTCATCCACTGGTTAAAGAGATTTCGTTTCAGTAAATTGTTAACGGAATGCACAAAGGCTAATGCATTATGCACGATGGGCGATGAACATTGAGTGGTCATAAAAGTTCATCTTTCTTCAGCCTTTGGCTCAGGTGGGCTAAAAAGGTCCTGCCCACTAATGACTACATTTCACCATTTTTATATGGGCCACGTCAAGCGATTTTGGTACTTATCGCCTATGCGAGCAGCGAAGGTTCAGGCGAGCCTGCGCATGCGCGCAGTCTCGCCAGAACCTTCGCTGCTCGCTCATACAAGCAGTAAGACAAGAGGAACCTTCAGACAGAAAGCCATATCCCTGGCCCGTCTGAATGGCTTGGCATGCGCAGTTAAAATTTGTCATGACGGAATGCTCGAAGACACAAATTCGCTTGGCGGGGCTCATTTAACTGAAGATTTTGGAATTAGTTTCTGTAAGGCCAACTTGATAGCCCAAAATATGCAGACATCCAATGAAAAACACTATGCATGTATCAGATGGCTGTGGTCTGTGATTTTGTCTCTTCCTGCTATATCTTTCATATGCCTCGAAAATTCATAATAGTTAGATCATAGTTAACTTAAACTGTCTTATTCTAAGCATTATTTTTGAGAAATAGGCATTAAAGTAAAAATGAACAAATAAAGAAATGAGATGTTTTTATTGCAAATTTAACAAATTCATGTTCATGACAGGTACAAAACAAATATGTTAGCAAGTCTATATGATAAACATCCCTGTAAACCCCACTTTGTATGATGAAAACTGGAGTTTACAGGAGTATACATTTTTTCTTACTTCTGCTTCAAGACATAGGTTGCGGATACTTGTTAAAATCATCACAATTAGACTGTTCTAACATGCATCCATAACCTATGTTTGGAGTATAAATTAGAACAATAGCACAATTTTCCATCAGAAAACATAACTATTTTGAAGATATGAAAGAATGCACTATGCCACATGGAGTTTTGAAATGAAGAATGGTTGCAAGGAATGCCAAGTTTCTAAAATTAGTATTTTATGAAATAACAAAGGATTGATTAGCTTTGCTACTGTAAAGGCTTTTTGCTCACGAGAAAAGTCAATAATCTTCTTTTTATCACAATTTGTATTAAGCCCAGGCTACGATATGGGGTCATGACTTAGGTTGAAAATGTGATTATAGTGGACACATGTATCAGTCATTTCTTTTCAAAGAAAGACAAAGGGCAAAAAGTACAACAAAGTTAACTCTTATCCTATTGAACTTGACCAATGACAATGCCTACCTTGCAAACAGTGTAGATCAAAGTCAGATGGCTTCTGAAGAAGTCATCTGATCAGGATCTATGGTATTTGCCGTTTAGATTGTAAAATGTATGAAGACATTAAACCAAATTATTTTGTTGGTAGGTTGTGGCAAAAGAAAGGGCTTGGTTCACAAATGCCAGTTAACTGCCCTGTAAATTCCTATGTGAGCAACCTGTTCAATACAAAATGATATTCTAATTTTTGTATACTATGACCTCTTGTGTCTCTGACAATGTATGAAATAATCAACAAAACTGCCAATATCTGAATGAAAATTATGTAAAAATAGACACAGTCTACATCAAAATCGAACATTTTCTCCATATTTATCATAAAGAAATCAAGAAAAAAATATGAAGACCTACATGCGACACAAAGATTTTTGGTTGAAAGCTCCGAAAGTACAAGAAAAACATTTTATTAAATTTCCAAGGTGTCGAAGATGTGCATTCATTGTTAAATTAAAGGAAATGTACCCTGCCCCCCTACCTAATTTGTACGAGGGCTCGAGCTATCTTTACTGTCAAACAGCCGAAATTTAGAAGAAAGAAATCGCAATCAAGATCAAGGCAAAGAAAATGAGACCCATTAGAAGGTTTTGCTTATGATGATTTTTTTCTAACACTATTGCTTGTCCAAAAATCACGGTATTAATGTATTTTTAATAGCCCGTATGCGGGACCAGGACTGGGGACAGGACAGGGAAGGAGTCTTACCTGGGTAAATGGTTGATAATCTCCCTGGCAGAGGCACTGGTCTGGTTGGTTGAAGAGCGTAGTCTGTTCTGCATGATTTTCTCGCTTTCCCGGTACTGTAGTTTATCCAAGTGGGTAAAACCCATCACCTTCCGGTCGGCGTTTCTGGATAGCTCACAACACAACACTCCTCCCCACTTTATCTTGAAGGCCTTGTCACCAGCTGCCAGGTTCATCCTTGAGTGGGACTGATGTCCCACTGTTCCTCAAGTGAGACTGATGTCCCACTGTTACTTCGGGCTTGGACGAGACTAGAAGTCTCAGTCTATTGTCTGGCTTGAAGGAGACGAAGAAGCCTCACTTGCAAGCTGCTGTGTTGAGTCTAGCTTGTTATTTGACAGCTTGAGCGGACAAAGAAGACACACTCAATTTGCTGTCTGGCCATCTTGTTAAGTCCAACAGATTTCGAACTAGAAGTCCAGAAATCGTGACAGAACTAGAAGCTCAATGTCATTTAGTGGACTATTACAGAAATCCGCGGATAGACTGCCGTCTAGAAGACACATTTCTGGATTTGTGCGATCTAGAAAATCAATCTTTCCTTCATTCTTAGTGGATACTTCCAAAACATCAGCACAGTTTGTTAACCAGTGAACTTAAGTAATCAGTAAACCTAATGGTTACCGGGTAATTCTTTATCCGTGTGCATCTTCTAGTCACAATTTGCCTTTCATCCCTGTGGTTGTCTCCTTTTTTCCTCCCTGCCCAGCTAATTGTACCTGAATGGAGCCACCCACAGTTTCTGTGAACCTGACCCATTAAACATCTGGCCTGGTGCAGTTATGACTACCACCGCAGGGCAAAACTACAGCTTGTGTGTCAGATAGATACATTTTCTGTTTACCTGACCCCGAGACCCAACGTCCCCATCAACACCACCTAGGCCACCATGGAGACACCGCCCTCAACCCTGCATGACCCTTACCAGAGATGAAATGACATCTCAATTCTTGCCGCTTGAGGAAACCAGCATAGCCTATATGCATGGACAGTCAGACTTGCACTACCCCGTCCGGGCAGGCCCGGACCCCCTAAGTAGATTACTAGTACTCATGTGCGGTATGCTGCACATGGCATCAGAGGATCTGAATTCCTTAACTGTCTGTATTTTCAGGTTAATCTTCATTGAGATAACCCCTCAACCCATTGAGCTAGCTGACCCTTGAGGCTCCCTGAACATTAAAAACCATGTTACACTTGAATGAGCCTTTCTCACTTTCAGAATCTTGCCTAGAAGATAGTACCCAAGATAACTGGTAAACAATACTGTGGCTAAACAGAGTTCTAGTTAATTCCAAATTAGGAGTAATTTACTCCAACTTTTTCATTTCTGTCTCCCAATTTTTTTTTAAAAAATATGGTAAAACTCCAACGTTTTCTGGAGGACTGCATTTTTACTCCATTTTTAAAAACCCTAGAAAGAACCCTGCTAAAATCTCATTCCTGTTCATTCAAATGTGTTTTTAACGGAGGCAAAGAGAAACTGCTATTTATAAGCCTATACTCTTTCAACTCCAGCTAAAATCTATTTCTGTTCATTCAACAAATGGAGGCAAAGAGAAACTGCTATTTTATAAGCCTATACTCTTTCAACTCCAGCTAAATATTCATTTCATTCAATTGCTTCATTCGTTAAAATGGAGGCAAAAAGGAACTGCTATTTACAAGCCTATACCTTTTCTACTCCATTTCAAACTTGCAAATGTTTGGAAGCACTCACATATCAAAATAAAGGGACCTGTTTGGACAAATTTTCTTTGCTGTTTTAAAAGCCTTATTTGCCATCATTATTTTGACTAGTTTTGCCTGTCATAGTTTGCATTTGTCAAATTACTTGCTATTTTCTTGCCTTGCACTTAAGTGGAAGCTTTTCTTAGTGACTACTTAAGAAACTGTTTTCATCAAGCCATTTCAAAATTTAGTGTAGAAGTAAGACAACTGGTTCTTCCACCGATGATCTGTAAATACCAACGTGGATCATTCCGTTTGATGTTTCATTCTTCTGTCGTTCAGATCTTGTCCATCAATCCCATTAGCAGTCAGCCGTTGTACCCGGGATTCTGTTAGTGAGCTGACTGTTAATGGAAAACATCTTTTCTTTACCCATTGGAATGTCTCTTTCCTTCCACCGCTTGGGATTTGCACTGGTGTTGTTTAAATCCATTAAGAGCAGCCTCCATACTTCTAGAATGTTCAAAACAAGCTTGCTTGGCTGTCTATTCATCAGCACATCCCTGACAGAATTTTGAAATAGCCTCCTGCATCCGATGCTTTTCAGGCGGGTCTCTAAATGTGGCAGTGGCAAGGGTCAGAACTTGGTCAGCTGTTCTTCCAAAGATCTTTCCCATCTTGAAATGATTGCTGGAATTCCATTCTTGCTGTTTCCCAATCTATCCTCAAATCTCTTCCCAGTCCTGCAGTGATTGCAAAGAAATCCAAAGCTTTGCCCTCTTAAGACCAATTTAGGCAATTAGAACACTCTCTGTCGTACCATTTTAAAACCGACCTGCAGCTTTCAAACTTATGTCTGTTTAAAAAACATCCAGCACACATTTCCGTCAAATCCACGTTCTTTGGAAGCTGTTTAAGATCACCACGCCTCTCTCTCCTTGAGTGTCTAGAAGACTCCTCAGGATGTGATATGTTATCATCACTCGCTTTTCCCACATCAGTAGCGGTTTGCCATGGTGACCTTGACCTAGAAGTACTATCATTAGTGTCTTGACACGCTCGAACTTGAATATGTCCTTGGTGACCTTGACATCAGGTGTCGAGCGTATGATCTTGTATGCGACCCTGACCTTGCATATATCTGGAGCATGACCTTGGTTTCTCATGCTTTCCTGGTGACCTTGACCTGTCATACTTTCTTGATGGTGACCTTGGCCTGCCATGCCTTCTTGAAGAGTCAACCTGTCATGCCTTCTATGTGTCCTTGACATGTTATGCCTTCTAGATGTCCTTGACATACAATGCCCTCATGAAGGGGATTTTGACTTTCCATGCCTTCTTGAAGGTGACCTTGACATCTTGACCTCGATCTTCTTGAAGGTGATTTCCTCATATCATGTCATCTTGAAGGCTTCTTGACCTTTCATGCCTTCTAGAAAGTGACCTTGACAATTCCTGTCTGACCTTGACAATTCCTGTCTTCCTGATGGTGAACTTGACCTTCCCCCCTAGGTGACCTTGACAATTTCTGTCTCCTTGAAGGTGAGCCCGACCTTCCATGCCTTCTAGAAGGTGTCTCCAGTCTTCGCTTAATCTGCCCTCTTCTGGTTGTTCCTGACCTTTAACCCCTGGAGTTTAACCTTGGTCCGGTTTGCCTTCTTGACTCTTCGAACTTCCTACCATGTGATCTTGACCATGAATGTCTTTTACGGCTGTAGGAATCATATTCACTGGCATGAGGCCTATCTTTTTTCTTATCAAGTCCATTTTCATATCTGCTTTCGGAGAGACCAAAGACTATTTTTTCACGTGAAACTATTTTTTCATTCTTGTCTGACGATGTCGACCAAAGCACATGTGTCTAGAAGACTCCAAGCACTCTGGTGAACCATCCGGCTGATCAGTCACTTCTTTCTGTTAATTCTTAAACTCTTTCTGAAATCAAATGCATGTCCTCTTCTGTTCCTTCCTAGCCATGAGGATTAGAAATCAACTCCATGACTGCTCTACTGTTCTTGGCAATGGGGATTAGAAATCAAACCAATGTGCTCTACTCTTCCTAGCCATGAGGATTAGAAATCAACTACATGACTGTTCTGCTACTGTTCTTGGTCATGGGGATTAGAAATCAACGCCATGCCCGCTACATTCTTCTATCAATTCTATTCACGTGAAAGCATTTCTTCATCCTTCGACTGATGGTGTCGTCCGGCGCCTGTGTATCTAGAAGACGACTAATGCTCCATCCAGCCATCTGTCTGGTCAATAATCTTAGCCTCAACATTTGCTATCTTTTACTTGTGCAAGGAGTGACAAATACAAACTTGTGTAAAGTGTAATATAAATATTTCAAGAATAAGCTCCATGTATAGAATACTCCAGAGACTCTTTCCCAAAATATTTATTTATTTATTTTTCTGGCTTTTCGACAGGCAAGACACTTTTCAATAATTTTCGCGTATAGAATACTGCGAAAACCCTAGAAAAGTCTGTCTTTTAAGTGATAAGCAGTTATTTACTAATAATTTTGAGAATATATTACAGTTGAGTCCGGCAACTTTGCGCGGCCGTTTATTTTGTGCACCCTGCATTCGGATTTTCACAAACTGTATCCCTAATTATCAATTCCACTATATTCAGTGCATCGGCATTAAGTTTAACTTAGCCCAGGAAAAGATGGGCCTGCACGTGCAGATGAGATAGCTTCGCGGAATTTTTCAATTTTCTCAAAATACGAAATTTTAAAAGTCAAGACTGAGTTTAAAACTAGCCAAAGGCGCTATTCCCTTGTATCTAAACTTACTGCTTCTGACAACATTGCAGAAGAACGAATCAACAACTTATGAGTCAACCCTCATGTTCAAACTGATCAAAAAACATTGTGCGCAATGTTAGGCGACAAAATTGGTAGTTCAATTTCAAGGGGGTATCCCTTTTCATAGTATTCTTTGTCCTGTATATTAATAACTTCAGAGGCCAATTTTCATTGCAGCTGGTCGATAGGGAAATGTTGCAATGATGTTGACTGTGAAAATTGAGTGGTGGCTTGAACAAAGTCACACGTAGCTATCAAAATTTTATATGCGCAATGTTACCGGACTGCACCGTACTTCAAAACCGTTAGAACAATGCTTTTTAATAGATAACTGGCTTTTTTTAAGTAATTAGCAGTTCTTTTTTTAACTATTTTGGGTATAGAATACTCCTAAAATTTAAGAACTATGCTTTTTCAATATATGGCTGTTTGCCAATACTTTTCAATACAACAAAATTGAAGAAAAAGGACTATTTTCGGTTTAGAAAACTCAAGAAAATAACCCTTTCTCGTCTGCAACCAACCAACCAACCCTTTCTTCAAAAATGCAGACAGCTATTTGTCATCAATTTTATTCAAGAAAGTACTTTGTGTATAGAATACGCCAAAGATTTTACGTAGGTTTCTTGAATTAATACCACAATGATACAGGTTAGGGATTTCTTTTATAATAATGATCGCGTATAAAATACAGCGAACAATCGAAGAAAAGTACATGTAAATCTTGGTTTAGAAAACACAGAGATTACCTTTTCTTCTTTCTTGACAACCAGGTATTCCTCTGCCATTCCACGGAGAAAATCAGCCACCCAACCAGGCAAAACTAAACCCCAACTGGCAAGGGACAATTTAGAATTTTTCCAAACTGAAAATTACCCCAAGAAAAAACTGGCAGAAGACAAACAAAAATCAATCCAATTAGATAAATATTTCAAGAATAAGCTCCCATCCTCGTCGCCAAATAATGTATTTTTAATAGCCCGTATGCGGGACCAGGACTGGGGACAGGACAGGGAAGGAGTCTTACCTGGGTAAATGGTTGATAATCTCCCAGGCAGAGGCACTGGTCTGGTTGGTTGAAGTGGCTCAGCTAGACTGAAGAGCGTGGTCTGTTCTGCATGATTTTCTCGCTTTCCCGGTACTGTAGTTTATCCAAGTGGGTAAAACCCATCACCTTCCGGTCGGCGTTTCTGGATAGCTCACGCCACAACAACGCCGTTAACCAAACAAGGGACATTACTCTTACTGCAAGTCGCTGTGCGTCATTGGTGACGCATAAGAGACTTGATTCCATGTTACAAATTCAGAGCCATTTACCATGCATATTTTTAGAGTTTACAGACCCTTGACATTCATACAGAGTACAGTAATAGATGATTTGATTCTCATTACTATGACAGTATGACAGCTACGTCACGTCTATATCAATATGTACTTTAGTATTGGACGATGACGTCATCAGTCACAATGGCCAAATGGTTATACACTTCGGTTAGCATATAAAAGGCCCCCGGTTCGATCCCCACTGCCGGCATCTTTTTTTTTTTTTTTTTTTTTTCATTTCTTTTTTTAATTACTTTTATGCTTTGAAAAATACTTTTTATGCTTTGACCATTGTTTTTATTTTCCTCAGTTGATTTTTTGTTTAATTATTGCCATGCTACTAAATGGGCGAGTTTTATGAATGTATTATGTTTCTCAAAGAAAAAAAAATATAAAAAAAAAAACATCGGCCTCATCAGCATGAGAACAATGCTTTTGAGATGTTTTATAAAATAATCTACTGCAAGAAAACTTCTGCTATTGTCGTCATCATTGCCCCCGTCTACCGGGTGCTTCCACCTAGAGCTTAAACGATCGCAGAAGAAAAAGTACAGGTAACTGCCTGCCCGTGCAAGGTGGTGCTAGTTGGACCATCCATGCATATAAACCCATTGGTTTCATTTGGCAGCAGGCTTGGTGTGTCATTGCCTCTCATTGTCGTGTGAATATCTCACAAAGTTAGGAGCGACGTCTCCAAAATGCCCTAAATCATGTTGATGTGGGCGTTAAACCACAATTGAAACGAACACCACGTCGTCAGCAGACCACATCAATAAGTTATGACAGCAAGTTTGTATACGATGCCCTGCTTGTTGAACTCGTGTTTTCAAAAAGACAAAGGGCAAAAAGATGCTCGTATGATAAATTCCATTTGTGATAATGTAAGTAGTTCAATAAACTGGATTCTGGGGATGAAGGAAATTCAAATGCGTGAATAAAGAGATGGAAATACTTGTCATATATAAAATAAATTCATGTATGATAAAAAGTCGTATTTGATAAATGTAAGTAACTCAGTAAACTGGATCCTGCACCTTCCCCCACTTGCTGAATCTGAGTTTTAATATAGGCATGCCAAATGTGTGTTACATGTTCAAGTTGATGGCGAACCAGTGTTTTATATGCAACACCCATTGTCTGCCTAGGTGCAAAGGCAAAGTTACGTCTAAGAAATGCCAAAGTCCTAGTTGCTTTCGATGTTATCTCTGAAATGTTAGCCAAATCTGGATCGTCAGTGATGGTGATACCCACATATTTAATGGCTCGATTTTTTTTTGTATAATGTATAATCAAACTTAACTTGCTTGTCCGGAGGATGCCGTGACACCCTCACTGAATGGTATTGGGCCACATTGAACTTCATCTGCCAATCAGCCTCACACTGTGCTGGTCGATCCAGGCCATCTTGTGAAATAAGACGGTCAGAAGGAGAATATATGTTCCTTTACAGGACAAAACCATCAGCAAACAAACGGACGGATGACCTAATATTATCAGGGAGAACATTAATGAATACCAAGAAAAGGACCGGCCCAAGGACTGAACCTTGGGGTGGACACCAGATAAAACTGGGGCTGAATCAGAAGTACAACTTATTGTGAGCGTCCGAAACCCGCCTATGTGTAGATCCTCTTATCCGCTAGTTGAACAATTAATACAAAAGCCTTCCGTGAGATTCGTTGTCAAGGGCCTTGACAAAATCCATGGTGATCATGTCAGTCTGTTTGTGGCACGGTTTATGGCCCCATCCAGATTGTTCACTATATCATTTTAAATTGAGCTAATTGAGTTTCGCAAGACCTTTGACTTCGGAAAACATGTTGACAGTCAACAAGAATGCTCTCAAAGTTTAGGTGCTTGTTGATGTTGCTTACTAATATATGCTCCAGGGTTTTGCAACAGGGTTTTCCAGCCATAAAAAGAACATAAGAAGAAGCGCACAGCCCTGATTTTACAATAGCATTTAACAATCGAATGTATGTTCAGTATAAAGTAAGAAAATACAAACATCTCCAGCAAAATATATCCGAAATTCCAGATAATCCTGCAGCTTTCTGTGTACTCATTGAAGTAAGATATATATTATTGCATTGAAACGTTTTTGAAGTTGATGATTTTTCATTAATTTCTTTCCATTTTTCTTTCTTATTTAAGGTAGCGTAAAGTCAAAAGTTCATGCAGCAATAGGCCCATGGGCCACTATGCTCACCAGAGCTCAGATGAGCCGCTATGCTCACCAGAGTTCAGGTGGGTACTGCTCACTGGAAGCCATCTGTTTTATCAAGCAGAGGCAGACCCTAGCCAAGGACGCTTCGGATGAAATTTGAACCCATTCGACCCAGTGACTTCAGAGATGTTTTTAATGTGCTAGCACCAGATGACTTTTGATAATGGACAAATGACCATCCTTTATGTTCCCCCAGCAACCTTCGGCTCTGTCAGATAAAAAAAATAACAACGACCAAACCTGTAATGGCTAATATGGTTAATATTTCTATAGTCTCAGATTCATGTAGTGTATGGTTGCTGAGGAGCCCAATGTTATAAAGCGTTGAGCATTCTATGGTTTCTGAGGATATGCTTATTTATTTATTTATTTCCGTTTCTATGGCAGCGAATAAAAAGGAGCAGCAGCCTAAAATCATTTGGCAAATAGAACATGGCTTAAGGAACATTTCTATGAAAGTTTTGTCACAGTATCTGCAATGACTTGGTAGTTAATACCTTTTTTTCATTTTTCTAACTCTAAGTTGCCATAGCAACCAAATTAATGCGCCAAATGTCATAAAGATACACTTTCAATCCCCCAGTCCAAGGATTTTACAGATGAAATTTGGGCCTGATTGGCCCAGTGGATTCAGAGGAAATGTGGTCAGAAAGTTTTGACGGAAGACAGACGACGATGGACAATTGCCCATCCTCCTATATGCGTCCTACGAGCCTTTGGTTCTGGTGAGCTTAAAATATTTTTACTGGAAGAAAAAGGTATATAATAAACTATGTCAACTTGATCTGCCGTTCAATATTGCATCTCGTGATCTTTCCTCAATTAACAGTCACATTTGAGATACAGTGCGGCAGATTAAGTTATGTTATAATAATGTGTATTTAATGAACATCTAAACCTGTTCGTTACCATGGCAACATAAATTTTAACGAAATGTTCTTCCATATAAATTGTTGCAGAACCTGGAATGCGTCTTCCTAGTAATTACAAATATTATTGTTATCCTTTGTATGTTTTCTGACCACAAACGGGATAAAATTAAATCAAAAATGAAGTTTTCATCTGATGTTCTTTTGTTGCTATAGCAATCATACTACATAAGCTTGGAACTTATTTTTGCCGTTTTTTTAAGAAACCACGCCATATACTATTAACACAAAAACTTTTAACAATTTTTGAAACAGGGCCATTTTTGACCCTTCGTGAACCAAGCCCTTTATTCAGCAGGACCAGAGTTAATTAACAAATATTTCATCTGCATCAGGGGTCTGTATTTTCGCAGTTAAATGAAAGGATAGTGGGATTTATGGTAAGCATACCCATGTTGTATCTATCAAGCTGTACTGTGAGAGGTTTATGAAACAAAAGTTGTCTAAAGCGAGTTGTAGACATCTTTTTCTATCGTGTAGCCTGGGCTTTAGCTATATGAAACTGCCAGGCTAACAAGTCATCATCTGAAGTTATCTGATGACTTTATAGGTCCATTATCTTCATCACCTGCCATTATGTACAAATTATTATCTCAGTCGGATGCACGTCTGACTGGTAATCAGGAGGATGCGGGTTCGAGACCTGCCGGCATTGGCAATATTCTTTCGTGGACATTGATCATGAAATCTGTTCTATGGTCATTCTCCCCTTCCTCTGGTTCAAGAAGGGCAGTTGTCCGTTTCTGGTGAAAAAATGTGCACTGTACAGATTAACCACTAACATATAAGCCCCCCCCCCAAGGAATGGTGTGGATAGGTAAACTGACCGGCTCAAAAATGACCTAAATAGCGACAGCGTTGACTGGGCGCTGTTAAACACAGATACAAACAAACAAATTATTATATACATGTATTATCATTCAAAATGTCACACACACACACACACACACACACACACACACACACACACACACACACACACACACACACACACACACACACACACACACACACACGCACACATACACACACACACACACACACACGAGGGCTTTCACCTTGTCCATGTGACTGGGACCGCCACCCAAGTTAACCGCTGTTACTAAATAACAAAACAGCTAAATGACTTCTCCGAAACTGCTTGGTATGAGGCAGTTTTCAAGGTTATTCATATCGTCCACAACTGAAGTGAAATTAGATCACAGTGACCTAGTTTGTATGTATGAAGTGTATTTTGTTCAGACAACAGCTCCTCGAAACCTGATGCCCGAATTTTGACCACACTTGACTCACAGACCTCTTTCTCAAATTTATTCTCTGCTCCGATGCATAAATATGCCATTACGGCCACCATCTTGAAATAACTTTATATGGCTTTTTCACATGAACAGAAGAACGGGATTTGATCAAACTTGATCAGAAGCATCCTTATTTGGACACAGGCAAAGAGATTTCATGTTAAAGTTTCTACAGGCTTACAGTCTCACTATGCATATAACTAGTTAATACTTGCACTTATTTTAGATACTGGTCTAAAGTTTTGCCCAGCTCCAATCCCATCCCCTCTCTGAACTCAAACTGACCTTGAGGTCAAGGTCATTGACTTACAAATTTGTGTTTAACATTTTGGTTAAAGTTCTCTAAACACTGATAATTTCATTGTGCGTGGATGGATTGAGTTCCTTGTCACTGATAAATCAGGTCAAGGTCATGAAGACTTTGCTTTCATTATGGGCAAGCATTGGTACAGGCAAGCTATGCTGTCAAGTGACAGCTCTTGTTGTTAATTGCAATCAAAATTTTGTCTCCGAGCACTGTCTGTCCCGATATACATGTATTTAAATAGAGTTTAATTGGCTGCTTTGATCGATTGCAGAGAAATAATTCACTACTGTACTTATGTTCTAAAACCTTGCTTGTAAAAAAACGAGTGAGTAATAGCAACCAAGTCTTTGGCTCTCTTGCGGGGAACTTATAGGATGGTAGCCTCTGTCCTCGTCATCGTCATCACGACGACGCCCGTCATCGTCGTCCTCCATCAACATTTTCAAACGACTCGTCATCTGAAACTGCCGGACCGATTTTAACCAAATTTCATATGGAGTTTCCAGGCGAAGGGGGAACAAAAGTTTCTAAACGTGGTCGCGGTCCGTAATCCAAGGTGGCGGGGGTCGCGAACTTTGTAAAAATCGTGTAATGGCTTATGTGGCAATTTCGCATACAAAAATCCATGCATAAACACTTATTCAAACATCTTCTCCAAAACCGCTGTAGCGATGTGTCTCAGATTTTATTTTTGAAGCATTGTTAGATGTCTAGCTTTCAGATTTGTTCATATGGCCACTAAGGCTGGCACGATTAATCGGATAATCGATTAATCGATCGAAAAATTCCACAAAAATGATTATCGCTACTGATTTGTTAGTAATAGATTATTTGATAAGTACAATTAACTACCCAATATTGTGTCTAAAATAGCTAGATGAGTGGCAAACAGTGCATACCCTGATGAGACGCCGCATTTTGCGGCGTCTCATCTGGGTCTACACTGTTTACTCGGACCTGTCTGCACCAAAATCTATATGGTAAAATATAACATATGGTAAGAGTAATGCTTAGACAGAAAGCCAGAAAGGTAAAATTGTGATAAAATCTTCAGTGATTATCGATCACAGTGGCCAGACTGATAATCGATTATCTATTCAGCTCTGATTAGCCAGCCTTTATGGCCACTATTACTAAAAATAGCAAAACAACTAAACTGACTTCTTTTCCAAACCCGTTTGGTACAACTGACTCCAAATTGGTAGGAGGCATCCTTGGGACCTTAGTTCCCAAGATTATTCAAATTGTCTAGATCTGTAATGAAATTATATCTCAGTGACCTAGTTTATATTTTTGAAGTGTATTTTATGCAAACAACAGCTGTTCTAAAACCGATGGCCTGGATTTGACCATGTTTGACCCAAAACATCCTGGCATCAATTTTTCTCAGATTATTCAAATGATTCCACTCCGATGCATAAGTAGATCACAATGGCTGCCGTCCCCAATATATCTTTATATGGTTTTCCTCAGGGATGATCGAAATTTGATCAAACATGGTCAGAAGCATCCTTATTCGGAGCATTCTCAAATTTATGCAAATGGCTCCACTCCAGTGCATAAATAGGTCAAAGTGGCTTCCATCTTGAAAAACTTAAAGTGGCTTTTACCATGAACGGATGAACAGAATTTAGTGAAACTTGGTGGGAAGCATCCTTACACAGACCAGTCTCGAATGGTTCCGGACCGGGCCGCGTAGCGCAGTCGGCAGCGTGTCTGGCTCATGAGCCAGAGGTTGCGGGTTCGATTCCCGGCTCGGTCACATACTTTCGTGGAGAAATTCTCCTTAAGAAGGGTAGTTGTCAGTTAATGGCGAAAGTATGTGCACTTAGTACTGGTTAACAGCTTAGAAGGTCTAAGCCTGTCCAGGAATAGTGTGGTTAGGTGACATGACCAAAGCTGTTTACCGTTGACGTAAAGCATCAAAACAAACAAATGGTTCCGTTCCAGTGCAAAAGTAGGCCAGAGTGACTGACATCGTGGCAAACTTCAAACATGAACCGTTGATTGGAATTTGATCAAACCTCTCCCCATAGGCAATGAATATGCATGTATTCATCTCATTTGTTCATTCACTCACTTGCTATCCAAGGGAATTACTCCTATGTTTTGCTGATACTGGGGTTGGGACCCGGCCTATTTTTTTTAACCAAAAATACCATATTTGACATGTTGCTCCCAAACAAATACCAAGAAATTTTAACCCCCCACCCCACCAACCCCCCACACACAAGCACACACACACACAAAAATACCAAGAAATTTAAACATATCCCTAAAAATATCAAAGAGTCATGTTATACCCCCAAAATACCAATATATTTCAAAGTAACCCCAAACATACTAAAGAACTAGAACAGAGAAAAACGTATGTCCCCACACGTACTAAGTTTGGCAAAAAAATCATCCACTGTTTCAGAAAGAAGGTGCAGGAGTGCAGACGATCGTTTTTTGGTCAACTGTTGATCATCCCATTCGATGGGCAACTGAGGGAGGGAGGTGGGTGAATGGGGTGGGGGTGGGGGGTCTTCCTTACTTTACTTTTTTTTTCTTTACCTTGAAAATGGGGTCAATGTTATTAATTATAATCAGTTCTTTTCCATGTTCCAACAACATATCTGCGCAAGTTTGGTGGAAATCCAGCCATCCCTTCAGGTAATATGGTACAGACAAGCCACTTATCAACATTCTAAGACCTTGTTTGACCTTGAAAAAGGCCACCAAAATCGAATCGGTTCTGGTCCATGTCCAAACAATATATAAGTGCAAGTTTGATAGAAATCCATCCATTCCTTCCAGATACAGGGCACAGACAAGCCATTTTTATACTATGTATTAGCCGCCGTTTACCTGTTTATTCCCTATTTATGGATATCCATAATTCGATTTATGGATATCTAAAAATCGATTTTTGGATATACAATATTCAGCCTAAATTTTGGATATCCAAAAATCGGTTTTTGGTTATCCATAAATAGAATTATGGATATCCAAAAATCTGTTTGAAAATTGGATATCCATAATTCGATTTTCGGATACATTGGATAACCATAATCCGATTTTTGGATATCCATAAATCGATTTGATATCTTAAAATAAGGCTGAATATTGGATATCCAAAAAATCGAATTTGTGACATCCATAATTATACACGGAGTTTCTGTTAGGGAGTAGGAAAATATAGTTTGAGATAATTTTTGGATATCCATAAATCGAATTATGGTTATCCTAAATTCAGCCTGGATATTGGATATCCAAAAATTGAATTATGGGTATCCAAAAATCGAATATTGGATATCCAAAAATCAAGTTGAATGTTGGATATCCGTATTTCGAATTTTGAATATCCATAATTTGATTTTTGGATATCAATAAATCAGGCTGAATAATGGATATCAATAATTCGAAAAGAATATCCAAAAATCAAATTATGGATATCCAAAAATCAAATTATGGATATCCAAAAACTGAATTATGGATATCCAATATTCAACTTGATTTTTGGATATCCATAAAGCTATTTTTACAATGTCTCAAAAGGTAAATCTGAAAAAAAGCTCTAAATCTCAAAAGCAATCAATGGCCAATAATGTGAATGCTCACACAGTAAATAAGCAGACAAATGACAATGGAGCACATGATGAGTCAATCGAACAAGGTGAGATTGAACTGTCTTTTACGGCAGTTCCTTCTCAGATCAGTACTGATAATATTCAGACCAGACAGAAAAACAGTGATCACACTTTGCGTGATAATTATCAAACATGTGGTTCCATGACCGGTAGTCTTGGCTGCGCGCCTATGATTGACACAGCCAGTCCTGCTTGCGCCAGTACTGTTAATGTGTTCCACGATAGTGGGACTCATTCCGGTATCAGCAACCCTTCTTATGCCGATGTTGTTCAGTCCAGTGTCAGTGTTTCTGCAGCGCGAGGTCATGATTCTGGACTGGAAGCACATACACGCGACAACTGTAGTAACGATAATGCAAATAGTGACTATGATAGTGAAGCAGTTTCAATGCTACACAGAAATCACTCGCTTAACACGTTGGAGGGGGTGAATGAAGTCGTCACAGGAGAGCAATTTTCTAGTCGTGTGCGACAACAGGACGACGCGCGACAAAACGTAGATTACGATGATAATTTATACTCGTATGTACATGGGGGCGAACGCGTGCGCGTACATAACGACAAAGATGAGTATGATGATGACTTCACGGGTTGTATAAAGAAACGGGCACGGCGTTTTTACCTCGGAGGTTTTAATTCGAACATAGCGCGCAATAAAATATACAACTTTGTCAACAAACGCGGACCAACTGTGACGTGGGTTCATATTTGGCAAAGTAGAAGAAATTATGATGAAGCGGTTATACGCTTAAATGTAGCCGATAACTCGAACGCAAATTTGCTTCTTGATCGTAAATTTTGGCCTACGGGTATTGTATGCAGACCCTGGAAAAGTAAAGCGGAGCGGTTTTCAGCGTACAGTAGTAGAAGATATACGAGTAACCGAATGGGGTATTCCTCGACTTTGCAGCGTCAGGCATATGGCAGATCTGACGTTGATGATTATAACCCTTATTCGCCGTTACGAGATGCGTCTAACATTGACCCGTAATTTAATACAGGTCATACGTATATTCATCCGTACTTGGTATTACCTATGGGTGACGCACATATAAATATCTTAACCTGGAACACGACTGGGTTAATATCATGAAGTTCATATTTGTGTGACACGCTCGAACGTGAGGCGATTGATTTCTGTGGCATATCCGAACACTGGCTATTCGAAAAAGATCTCATATTTCTCGATATGATTGATAGCAATTACAAAAGTCATGCTGTTTCGGACTCCTCCCTTCGATACCCGAAGAACAGACGGGTTGGGAAAGGAGGGGTCGCCTTGCTCTGGCATAAAAAATATGATTCATGTGTTACTCCACTGAGTATTGAAGATGACAGAATTGTAGGCATTCAAATTGAAATCTATGACTCGTTCTATATATACTTATTTCAGATTTATCTACCATGTAGTAATTACTCAGTTCAAACATATCGAGATAACTTGGAAAAACTTGAAGACATTTTAAGTATATATTCTCAGAAGGGAATGGTTATTATAATGGGAGATTTAAATGAAAATCTATCATCTCATAAATTTGTAAAACAGGATAACTGTAGAAGCAGATCTCTATCTTCATTCATTGATCAAAATAATTTAAATGCTATTAATACATTTGAAATATGTACAGGCGCAAGGTCATCGTTCGTATCCTATGACGGTTCATGTGAATCATTGATTGACCACATACTCATACCGTCAGAAAAAAATCGACTTAGTAAGTAGGATAGAAATTCTTGACGATAGTGCACTTAACGTCTCCACCCACAGGCCTATTACTTGCTCTATTATGATCCCTCTTTTTGACTTTACTCAGCCGAGTGTTTCGTCACATATTAATTGGAAGAAAGTTGATAATGAATGCATGCTGTCATATCAAGATACTTTGCAAAATGATCCCAGTTTGCTACAGCTACAAAGCTGTGAACTCCAGACCGTTTCTAATATTGATGGTGCATATGAAATAATTAGTAGGGGTCTCAAATCTGCAGCAGAGAAATGTTTTTATAAAAAGGGTTTTAAAAAATACCTTAAACCCTACTGGAATAGCGTGTTGTCGGATTAACATAAAAAAAATGAAACACCTTCGAATGCTTTGGATTGCTGCTGGTCGCCCTCAAGACTCACAAAATTATCATTATTTCAAGTATAAGGAGGCATAACGTTTATTCAGAAAAGAACATAGAAATTGCGTAGATAAATATATGGCACAAGTTAATGATGACCTAGACAAACAAGCAGAAGTAGATAGTGGTCTTTTTTGGCGTGAAATAAATAAGAGAAGAAAGAAAAGTAGCTCTGATGCAGGTTGCGAGATAAACTTTAATGGTGATAAAGTAAGGGGTTCTCAAAATATTGCTGATCAATGGGGGTGTTATTTCACTAACTTATACAAACCTTCAGAAGATACAAATTTTGATGAAAATTTTAAAAGGTTTGTAAATGATAGGGTAGAAGAGTATAATAATGATAATTCTGAAATTATAAGGGAAGGTTTCTATCCTGTTAATAAAGATGAGGTTCATTTGGCTATTAAACAAGCAAAGAAGGGGAAGTCATGCGGTTATGATGGGGTATTCTATGAGCACTTAATGCATGGGGGTGACTTTATATGTTTGTTATTATCGTGTTTATATACAGCTATGCTATGGCATGCACATACTCCATCTCAGATGAAACTTGGTTTAATCATTACTTTGCATAAGGGGAATAGAAAAAGTAAAGATAATCCAGATAATTATAGAGCAATCACACTGTCATCAGCAATTTTAAAGATATATGAAAGAATTTTACTGAATAGAATTGAAAGTGAATTTACCGTAGACGACTTGCAAGGTGGGTTTCAGAAACAAAGGGGTTGTTTATTTACTTCGTTTCTGTTAAGAGAATCAATAGCCTTTGCCAGGGAAAATAACAGTAAATTATATGTTTGTTTTTTAGATCTTTTTAAAGCCTTTGACAATGTATGGCACTATAGGTTGTTGTATAAGTTATACCAATGTGGAATTCGTGGGTTTGTATATAAAGCAATAGTCGATCTTTATACTGATATGAAAAGTTGTGTCAAGTACAAGGGATGCACGTCCAGTTGGTTTCCTATTCTTCAAGGCACAAGACAAGGTGGAGTGCTCTTACCGTTTTTGTTCACAGTTTTCATAAATGAACTAATTGTTAATTTAAAATCTTCTGGGTTTGGTTTACATATTTATGATATGAACCTTTCTTGTCCTACAGTAGCAGATGACATGTTCTTAGCGTCGCTTTCGAAATATGGTCTTAGTAGGTTGTTGGATATTTGCCATGGTTATTACACATGTTGGCGTCTTAGATGCAATGCCTCAAAATGTTCTATCGTCGTATTCAATGAATCTAAAGCTGATTACGTGAAAACGCTAAGAACATGGAAAATTGGTCCGGAAGTAATAAAAGAGGCCAAATAATATCGGCATTTAGGCATTTTATGTAATAAATATTCGATCCTCGATGAAAATATACTCAACTCAAGCCATAAGCTTAAGAATACATTTTTAGGACTCGTAAATTGTGGCATCTATGAAAATGGTTTACATCCTACTAACTCTAAAAGATTGTATAATGCTGTAGTTTTACCGTCTGCTTTGTACGGCTCTGAATTTTGGAATGGTATATTATCAAGCCAAGTTGAGCTTTTAGAAAAAGCACATAGATTTTGTATTAAACATATGCAATCATTACCTAGTACAGATGTTGCATTGGGTCTCTTGGGTTGTAATCCAATTATATCCGAAATTGATTACAAGAAACTTATATTTTTTGGCCAGTTATGTACTTTGTCTATTTCTTGTATCACAAAGGACATTTTTACTCATAGACTGATTAATTATCTTGGAAGTCCAAGACAAAAGATAGGCTTTATTCCTGATATTTTGAGGACTTTAGACAAATATTCTTTGAGATATGTGATAGATACTTTCATTGGAAATGGCACCTTTATGTCGAAGCATGCATGGAAAAAAACTTGTGAAAAATAGGATTGATTATGTAGTTAGGGTAGAGTGGTTAAACAGTGTCGGTAATGACACATATCTAAGTAGGTTTCTTTCCTTTCATTATTTATATGAACCATGTGTTTTTTGGAAAATTTCTAAAATGAACAATAAATTAGCTTAACATTGTCAAAACTGCGTTAAGCTTATAGGCATGATGTTCTCTAATTATAAATATTTATCATGTGCTTCATGCGGAATGTTGAACAGCAATCAAACGGAACATATTACATGTATATTGTATTGCAGTGAAACAGAAAGTTATAGTAAAGAACTTTGGCAAACAATTTGTCGCACTTTTGGATTTGATGTATTTGTCAGATTCAAACTGTTACAACCTGCAGATCAAATTTTGTCACTGTTTTCTTTTATGAATAGTATTGTGAGTGATGAGCAACATATCAACCAAATTGAATGTCAAAGATCTATAATCTGCTTTTTGGGTCGTATGGCTAGATTGTCTTTTTTCCAAAAAATATAAACATAAAGATAAGATCTCGGATAATTTGCGATGAATTATGCATAATATGACCTGAACCTTTGTTTTTCGTTTCGGCAAGGGATACTGGTGCGATTGTGCATGATCTAGTCATCATTATATTTACATAAAAATAAAGCCTAACCATTACATATGGGGTATATAATGGTGAAATATGCCTTGAAGAGTTATTGAATGAGATTTGGTCTCTTTGTGTTTCGTTTCGGCAAAGGGTGCAAATCTTATCATGCTTCGGTTATGATCATACATGTCTTTTAGACCATATGGATGAATTTATTACAGGACTGATGACGTTTAATTCCATTGAACATGAAAAGAAACATGATGATAAAACATATAAATTTAAAATTAGTAGATTAGTGGATCCAAGGTCCGATTTATATATGATTTATATACCATGCATATTGCATGTACTTTTTATTTTTCTATTACATTGCTCTCTCTTTTTTTGATTACTTAAAACATTCATTGTTCATTATTCACACATCATATCATTGTTTAGTGTCACTATTTTGTTTTGTAACGTGTCTTTGTGATGTTTTGTATGTCTGTTCATTGTATGTATGCTCTCCTTATCTGGAGGAAATAAAGAATCCATCCATCCATCAAATTTTCATGATACGACAAATGAATTTTGGCTTTTTTTTTTTTTTTTTTTTTATCTATAATT
Organism: Lucinisca nassula; assembly: GCA_963580285.1. Classification (NCBI taxonomy): domain Eukaryota; kingdom Metazoa; phylum Mollusca; class Bivalvia; order Lucinida; family Lucinidae; genus Lucinisca; species Lucinisca nassula. The sequence continues at coordinate 70,259,788 of OY757012.1, read as the reverse complement.
ATTAATTGGATCGAATGTTTGGCGACACGCAACAATAGGAGGTTTTAGGAATTCCGTTTATGACGTCATTCTTGCGCATGCGCAAAGTACTGGCCGTCAATTGAAACGGCCATCGCTATTCAAATGTATTGGCGGAACTTTAAATACTAACAATATTCAGACAGTTTGAGAGAAAATATACCCATTTTCATTTATATAATGCCTCGAGAAGGAAAGAATGATATTTTGCTTTTATAACCGATATTCATTTATCTTGGATCCGTTTTTAATTGACGAAAATCTCTTCGTTAATGACCCATGTCAATGGCTTGAGATACCGTTATTCCGAAAGCTTACTTACAAAATAAGTTATTACGTAACTTTCGTTTTATTCGCTATCCAAGTCTATCTATCTATCTATCTATCTATCTATCTATCTATCTATCTATCTATCTATCTATCTATCTATCTATCTATCTATCTATCTATCTATCTATTTAAAAAAGAATGTCCATACTGACGGTCGAAATTAACCAATAAGAGGACTGATGGAGGGGCGTTGACTCAAAGTTGTTGGTTCGACGTCATGCCGTCGACACCCACTCCAACTCACTTCAATGTCACTTGGCCGTTGGCATGAGAGAGAGAGAGATAGATTTGACTGACAAACTGACAGTAGACAGACAGACGACAGACTGACTGAATGACTGACAAACAGACGACGGACGGACAGTTAGACAGACAAATAAACATACTGAAAGTCGAAAAACAACAACTAATGAGTGGACTGACAGACGGGCGTCACGTCAACGTTGGCTCGACGTCATGCCGTCGATACCCACTCCAACTCACCCCAATGTCACATGGCCGTTGGCATGAGAGAGAGAGAGAGAGAGAGAGAGAGAGAGAGAGTGAGAGAGAGAGAGATTTGACTGACAAACTGACAGAAGACAGACAGACCGACTGACTGACTAACAGACGAACGGACGGACAGTTAGACAGACAAATAAACATACTGACAGTCGGAAAAAAAAACAACTAATGAGTGGACTGACAGACGGGCGTCGAGTCAACGTTGGCTCGACGTCAGGCCGTCGACAACCCCTCTAACTCACTTCAATGTCACGTGACCGTTGAGATGAGAGAGAGGTTTGACTGATCCCTCTACCCAAGAAGCCCTTGACCCTTTTTGTACAAAATGGAATCTTCCTCCTTATATATTGCAGGAGTCATTTGCAAAATTTAAGGGTGTCAGGTTGTGTTTTCTTAAAAATTTATCTGGAAAATGGCCGAACTTTTTGCAAACAGTGTTGGCCCTGATCAGGCGCCGCGTTCTGTGGCGTCTGACCTGGGCCTGCACTGTTAGTCACTTACCCTTTTTGGGGTTTCCGGTACCAAATGGGTTTATGTAGACCTAAGGGCTGGGCAGGTTGAACCAATCTACAAATCTGCCAGATTTTACTGTAAAATCTTTGCACTTGCGAAGGAGTTTTTCATTCTCATGCACTGAAAGGGTGTTCTACGTTCGTTTTGAATTTAATGTTCCAATCCCCCTAAGTTTTGATTGGGTCCGAGCACTGGGCAAATGACATTTTATTAAGCAACGCCGTATTATCGCCAACGCAACGTTTCATCGACGTTGCAGCATCGCTTTGAAGTTGGTTTGATGTAGACACGACGTTGTTGACACGCTACATGTCGGCTGACGTGTTGTCATTTAACGACAAACTGTAACTTACATTTGCCTGCGCTCGCTGAGAGAGAGAGAGAGAGAGAGAGAGAGAGAGAGAGAGAGAGAGAGAGAGAGAGAGAGAGAGAGAGGGTCGTATGTACAATATATCATTTTCGTAATGCGAAATTTCACATCTGGCAGCATATCGGTGTTTCCCCCATTATCTTACATTAGAATTCGTCAAAAGTTTAAAAGAATTCCACTGTTTTACGCTGTAATTAACATTTATCTGTCCCACTGCATTTGAAGCAATACGACAGATGACGGCACGGGCTTTTCCCGTTCTATTTTTAGAACCGGAATTAAGTACGTCACGAAAAAAGCTCCTATAATCAAACATCAGTTTCCCCACGAAATACTAATATTTGGCTTCGGGCCATATATATTGACCCACAGCGCTACCTGGATAAGGTAGCTTTGCACTAAATACGGAAGGTACTGGATTTTATCACTTTGGGACTGTCCCAAAGTGATAAAATCCAGTACCTCCCGTATTTAGTGCAAAGCTACCTATACCAAACCCTTATTGTCTTTATGATCCATTAAAAGCATGGTCAAATAGAAATTTAGATCATTTCTAATAATTTAAGCATGCATAATAAATGTTCAGTGACAAAGAATCTTTGAAGATTGCGAAAAAGTTATCGCTTTCAGATTCTACAATGAAAGCCGAACAAACCATATTTTGTGAAAAAGCGCAAAGTTTACCTCTTTCTGGAATGGAACCCAGACACCGGCTTGTATCAGTGGTTCTTCTCCTATGTCTTTGGAACACTTCAATCTTATAATGCACTAAATTATGCCTTAATAGCATACCAACTGGTATTTATGGCTGATTTCACACCTATACCCCATATTTTATGTAAAAATGGCATTTTGAGGATATTTTGATGATAAAACTTTGACAAAAATGATTATAAATGCCTTAATACCATGTGAAACAGTGGATACATTTCTGTTCAGATCTTTTAACATGATCTAATCAATTAGAACCAATAATAGATGAGAAAACTTATCGCGATATGGCAGCAGAGACAATTTTGAAGTTTTGCTTTGGCTAGAGACCAAGGCCATAAAACCATGTAACCTTACTGTTAAATTCCAGATGGAGTAGATTCTTTATCTTGTGTATCCGGTTATACACTTACTGTAAGCTTTTATCCAAAACAAACCCAATAACAATTGATTAACATGGCTTTAAAGCCCCCCCCCCCCCCCCAATGCACAGATCAGAAGCAAAAACTGATGATCAAATACACCCAGTTAGACTGAATTACCACAAACCTTACACTTTTTTACAGTTTCTGTGGCAAACCACATGCCAGGAATATCCATTTTATGATACAGAAGGGGACAGAACCTACCAATGTGTGAAACTATGATGTAATGACTGAAAACTGGAGTGTGGGGCTAATTTTTCAACTTTTGGTATAGGGAGCTTACCACTAAATATTTTCCATAGGCGACAATAGTTACCTTTTACATGCTCCCACAAGAACTACCCATACAAAACTTTTCAAACCTTACTCATTTATAGAGCCATCCTAGCTCAACAAGTTGATGAGAAAAAATCCACATGTTGCTCGTCTCCTTTTCAAGTTATGGTCCGCCATGTTTGTTTACATGCAGATTCGCAGTGAATACAAGCCGGCTTTTCAAAGGAGAGGTGACAATATAAAATCAGCAACAATTTCTTTGAGCTTGCAGATATAATTATAAAACACACATCATTTTATTTCCTTATAACTATCCTTTCCTCACACTGAAATGAAACATGGGATATTTATCCAATGGAAGCCTGCCTGGTATTGAGACTGCAACTTAAAGCTCTGAGAATGGTAAGAAATTATGACTAAAGCCCTGCTTCTATGCAAACATTTGTCAAAATAGCTGCAATAGAATACTCCCTATCCATTAGCTAATGCAACAATCACTATTCCATCATTACGGTAACATGCCCATGTAATATAGTGCAATATTAAATGGCTCTAGGAATGGCATTTTTCAGATGATATTTTGTGATATTTTTCTTATTTCTGCTCCAAACATAGATTGTGGGTGCTCGTTAGAACCGCCTCATTGAGGCGGTCTAACGAGTACGCACAATCTATGTTTTGGAGCATAAAAAAATATGTGTACCCTTGTAAACCCCACTTTTCTCTATATAAAGTGGGGTTTACCAGGGTGTTCATTACATGGGCTTATTCATGTGATGATAGACTCTAGAAAGTTGATCACTAACTGTCTGATCAAAATATATAAAACCAAAACAATGATGTTGATTTCTATTTAGTTAGAAATCATCAACTGAACTGGATTTTCATCTGACAGAAAATCACATGGTCTGGAAAGTGCAAACGGGATTTATGACAGATTAGATACAGTCATTTTGACTTGGTGGTAACACTTTTGAATAAGGCTTAAAGGGTTGCCCTTTGAGAACCACGAACGCATTCAAAAATTAAAATAGCGGTATCCATTTGATGTTCGGGCCAGACAAGCTAGTTTCGGCCATCAAGACCTCATCAGTGGCCCTAAAATTAATGCTGAGAACGAATATCAGCTAATACTAGTTTCGGCTATCAAAGCCGCATCAGTGGCCCTTAAAATCTGACGTTGAATGTCAGTGAAATAGCAAGAGAAATTATAACTGCAATTTTGATAGTAAATTTCAAAATGCACAATCAAAAGAATGATTAGCTAAATTTGTAAAATTAATAAAATCAATAAGATGAATCCTATATTCATTTAAACCAAATGTAAATGGACCACATTTTGATTTCCGAATAAGCTCAGTGAACTCAACGGAAATCAGTGCCAACACTGAATTGCTGCACTTGCAGCTTGACCAATAGTAATTGAGCCGGGCATAGCATTTCCTACAAGATTGGATGTGCGCCAAGCGAAGACTCAGATCCGCCTGCCCATCCACACAGTCTATGCAGAATCATGGCCACCCGTCTAAAGACAGCTTGGATGATTGGCTACACACAGAGTGCCAAGCAATGACTCTGATCAGCCTGCGTATTTGCGCAGGCTGATCTGAGTCATTGCTTGGCGATCATGCGATCTTGTAGGAAATGCATTGCCCCGGCTCAATTATATTGTAAGTAAAGGAACGATACCTTTGCTTTATATGAACCCATTAGTGTCAGAAACTGACCTTGCTAAAACCCTCAGACCTGCATTACGCTAACATATCCATGCAAAAAAGGCAGTTTTTCATGGCTCTGGGAATGGCATTTTTCATATGATAATTTGCAATATTTTCTTATTTCTGCTCCAAACATAGATTGTGGGTGCTCGTTAGAACCGCCTCGATGTGGCGGTTTTAATGAGTACCCGCAATCTATGTTTTGGAGCAGAAATAAGAAAAATAATATTTTCCTTCAAGTTGAAAACCCCTTTTTCCCTATATAAAGTGGGGTTTACCAGGGTGCTTATTACATGGACTTGTTAACGTGATGGAAACTTATCCTGTCTATACATAACAAGACAATAATCAACTGAGAGATGTTTCTCGTCACAGAAATTGAAAACATGCTATAAAGGTTATGTATTCAGTGTAAACGTAAAATTAATATTGCTGACACGTACATTTCTTAAACTAATGTTGTAATAGTGTTCAAGAATAAGTTTAACATCTCTCGTATGGACATGCCGGCCATCTTGTTCAACAGAACGGATCCATTTGAACAAACGTTCTTTTCCTCGACCCGAGGAGGCTAAATATGGTTACAACTGGCCCTGGGGTCACTAACTCGAAGCGATCGTAAGTATAGCATCTTACGACGTACTTACGGTACACTTAAGTAGATAACCGTAAAACTTAAGGCCTCACTATTCCATTAACTGGAAACCTGTCGTAACGTCTCCATACATTACGATCACCTTAACATTTACGATATACCTGTGTAATTCCAGTGCACGTGCAAATTATTGATATATTTTGCCAGCCAGGGTATAACAAAAGATGCCGAAAATATAAATAATTAATATAATTGATTAGACTGCGTTTCGGCACATCTGTGTAACCTGGCCAAAGCATTAAATTTTCTCCATCCTTTAAACTCAGACCTCTGTGAGGGTTTAGAATTACAGACCACTGCACTTGCCCACTTTTTATATTTTCCCTATGGTCGAACTTCAATTTTAATTTCACTGCTAAAACATTCATAATGACAGAAGGTCATACATTTATAAAAGAAATCACAAACCAAATACTATCAATGATTTTTTTTTCAGAGAATCACTCCTTAATTAAAATGAATGCGCTACATATTTCTTAACTTTAATTAACTTTATACGTTTCGTCTCAGTAACCCTGTTAAGAATTGGTGACAAAAACAATTATAAATCTTTTCAAAGAAACAGCTGCATGAAATACTGTTATATACCGAAAAAGAGTCCAAAATATAAAATAAGGTTAAGTAATGCGAGTTTAAACGTTCAAAGGGCCTACTGCAGTATGATAATATGATGAGGCAATTTACGGCCACACAACCTGCAAAGAAGTGAATCAACGTCTAAAATGAATAAATGTTCCCAACTTCAATGAGGGACCCGACTTTATTAATCGTATTAGACGTTACCGACAACTGAAATACATATGAACCTCTTATGAACTAAAGATCCCGTTTTTCCTGTTCATGATACTTCATATCGTAATATTTACATTCCCAGTGTAAAGCATTGTGTAAACCTTTCGAAATTGGAAGCAACGTCTCCAAAATGACCTTTACAGTGTTGACGGGGATGTTAAACCTCAAATCAAAAAACAAACAAACCTTTCGAACGTAATGATGTTCATATCTCGCTGAACTACATCGAGTCGCGCGACGTAAAAGTGACTTAAATCTACGTAAAATGACGTCAGTAAAAATAGTTTTCGACATTCTGATTGGACATTTACGCCGTTACGCTGTTTGTATAAAATCATTGTATAAATAGTTTATAAGCTATAAAAGTAGCGCTAGAAGTATTTTTTTCGCTGAATTATCAGTAGAAAAAATGTAAATATAAGTAATGAATTTCATTTTTCTGCTGTTCATCGAATTATGAACAACATTGGGTCGCGTGCAAAGTAAATGAACCCCTCCTTCGGGGTTCATTTACTTTGCACGCGACCCAATGTTGTTCATACTCCGATGAACAGCAGAAAAATGAAATTTATTTCTTAATTGTCCATTAAAGGGATACAGCGTTGTGCTTCTTGGCTTTATAAAGTGTCAATGTTAATGCATATAAAAATCCTATTGTACGAATGCTTGATGAAATGTATTGTTGTAGGTCAGTATTCCTAGTGAATGAATATCATATGACGTGTCACCAGTAACAATTCTGATTCCATTGGGCCTACTACAACATGCATGAGCCCACGACATGCTTTTAAAGGATCTTCATATGTGCGAAAATCGACGACACAGACCATCCGTAGAAGCCGCAGTGGTGCATTGGTAAAGCTACTCGCTTTGTTGACAGGGGGTCTTGGGTTTGGTTTCTGATTTCTTCAGTTTTTCGGATGAGACTCCGAGGTCCCGTTGTTGCATGGGCGTTAAACTCACCTGACCATATGGACAAAATCGATCAGAATATCTGTTTGGTTTCATCACTGATAGCTTTTGCTATCTTTTACTGCCTTATGTGGACATCGATGACTCTTTCTGGCTCGCTGAATAACCTGACTCTGTGCTGCATATGTAGTTGCTTAGATTCTAAGTCATATTTATGCTTTGCGTCACAAAAACCGTTTAAAGAACTACATGTTCATGATCGTATAATACAGATATAATAAGACAGACACAGCATATAGTATATTTTGTTTCATTATCATGCATTTTATAGAAGTAGTGCCAGCGTAGTGAGTTTATAATAGTATTAACAAAACTAAGAAAGAAAAATATGCAACAACAATATGCTTTCATCTAGTATCCCTTTCCTCTACTTAAGTTATGGTCAGGTTACGGCTTACCTGACTTCACCATAACTTTACGACAGGATTAAGGTGGTTGCGTAATTTACGGTACTTTCGAGTTACCTGCAGTAATTACTAAGTGGTGGCAAAGGTATACTTTAGATGATCGTAAGCCTTAAGAGAGCTTTGAGTTAGTGGCCCCAGGTCTTCAGAGGAGAAGTCATGTGGAAACATAACGACGGATAAACAACGACGGACGTCAACGGACAACAAAGAATGCCACGTCTACACTATAAATTCTCCAGGAGTCTTCCGCTCAGGGCAGCCAAACACTGTTCTTTAGTGACAGACAATCTGTTTCCTAAAATGAATTAGCTCCACGGGAGCCTTCCGCTAGCTAAAGCTGCGCGGGCTTTAGTGACAGGCATTTCCTAAAATGAATTATTAGAGGGCGCCTAAAACAAAATACGTAGGCTACATTGCCCAGTCAGCAAATGATTAATGGCATAACTACGAAACAACTGCCCTATAGTAACGGGCCTCCGTGGCCTAGTGGATAAGAGCGCTGACTCTTAGTCATTAGGTCTCTCACCGCCGTAGGTTCGAGCCTCGCTCGGGCCACGTGTGAGACGCCAAGTTCTGCAACGGAAGGTCAGGTGGTTTTTCTCCGGGTACTCCGGTTTTCGCCCACCTCTGATTAACGATCGGCTCGATATGAGTGAAATAATCTTGAAAGGGCCGTAAAACCCAAACCAGAAAAAAAAAAAAAAACTGCCCTATAGTGAAAAAATATGTTCACTACGCCTCCAGAATTAATATCCTAGCGGTAGCGCGTTCTGCTAAATAGTACATGTACGTACCCACCTCGTCGGAATTCCAATAAAGTAGCATATGCGACCAGCTAAGGCTCAGATCAGCCTGTATAGTCTGACCAAAACCTTCGCTGTTCGCATGAGCTTTCTGTAGAGATCAGACTATCCTCCAAATAGATTAAGTAGGTGTGCAGGGTGATCTGTGTCACCACAGGTCAGGAATGCCACTGTGCAAATGAAAGGAAAATGAGCCGGGGTACAGCATTTCCTGCAAGATTGGATGTGCGCCCAGCGAGGAGTTAGATCAGCCTTTGCATCCTCGCAGTCTAATCAGAGTCTTCGCTGTCTGCCTGAAGAAGCTTTTGATCCTTGGCTACCCATGCAGCTACCAGCAAAGACTCTGATCAGACTGCGCGGATGCGCAGGCTGATCTGAGTTTTTGCTGGGCGCAAATCCAAACTTGTAGGAAATGCTCTGCCCCAGCTCAAATGTTTGTATGGCATGACTTTGGATGCTCGTGTTTCATTGGATAAAATACCATTGCAATATAAAGCTATCTTTCATGACCCTAAGAATGACATTTATCAGATGACAACTTGCGATATTTTTCTTATTTCTGATCCAAACATAGATTGTAGGTACTGATTAGCATCTCCTCAATGAGGCGGGTCTGTTAGACAAATAACATATATATAGTCGTTTTCATTAAGAATGTCGCCTGCTTCTGCCCACAGACTGTTCTATTAGCAAAAAGGTATACCGGGCTTATACGCTGTGCTCATTCAACTGTAAAATGTTTCACATATATACTGTGTGCAAGCCAGGAAGCCACCGTTTTTCTTTCTATGCACGTAGTCATACATGTAGTTTTGCATTTCGGTCTCAAATATTATATCAAAATTAACATGTCATTAATTGAAATGTTGTTGACTTATCTTGTAATTAGCTTTTCTAAGCCAAGCAAACGTCTGTTAATTATTTTGTTATTTGGTTTCGTTTTAGTTTCTTTCACTAAAACCACATTGTATATCTATGTACTTTTTACATTTGCCTACAAATTGTCTATCCTATTTTCTCTCCTTACTTGAGACGGCATGAACGCGTAAATTCAGTTCTGGGATTGTCAACCGACTAATTAGACCTCATTTCAAGAGAAAGGGGCCATGAAATACTCGTACTTCCTCCCATAACACGTAGATCTGATAGGCGAAATTCCTATGTCTATGCAAATGACGCATAATCGATTATATATGGCATTTGGAGGATATACTCTATAGGTCTTTTTGACCGGGCCGCGTAGCGCAGTCCGTAGCGCGTCTGACTGAGAAGCCAGAGGTTGTGGGTTCAGTCACATACTTTCGTGGAAATTGATCATGTTCGGTCACATACTATCATTGTTCGGTCACATACTTTCGTGGAAATTGATCATGAAATATTTTCTAAGATCATTCTCCTCCTTCCGCTGATTCAAAAAGGGCAGTTGTCAGTTACTGGCGAAAGTATGTGCACTCAGTACTGGTTAACCGCTTAGGTCTAAGCTTGCCCAGGATAAGTGTGGTTAGGCTAATTGACCGCGCTCGATATGATACTAATGGGTTGAAAGGGCCGTAAAACCCCAACACAAACAAACAAACTATAGGCCTTTCCATTAAGAATGTCTGGGCGGGATGGTAACGGTGCTGTCAATAACTGTCAAAATGGACCACTCCACTAGGAGATTCGGTAGTGTGTACCTTCCGCACGCTTTTCGCAATCAGTTTACGGGTACATGTACGTCGTGCTTACATACCGCTGATAAAACTCACTCTGTCCATCCGAAAAAGTTTTGCTGTGGATAAGTCGTATGAGGTCATGGCAGAGCAGATTGGAACAGAAAGTAATGGTTTTGTGGTAAATTGATGCACAAATTCTTGGGAAGATGTCTTTCCTCCTTCTTAAAAGGGTTCAGCATTGAAAGGAAAGAATGTGCTCATGGAGATGAAAATATTGTGGAGCCTTACAGGAAAGACAAGACGTTTACTCCTTAAGCTGTTTCCTCTGTTAACCCATTTATGCCGAGTGAATTCGTCTACCTTATAGCTTGGGCGAGTCCATTGCCAATTTTAGGGGTGTCTGGTTGTGTCTTATTTTTATCATTTTTTTTGCAGAAATGCATATATTTTATGCAAACAGTGAAGGCCCTGATCAGACGCCGCGTTCTGCGGCGTCTGATCTTGGCCTGCACTGTTTGTCAACGTCCCATTTATGGAATGGGTTAATGGCGGTAGAAATTTTGGAAATATATGAGCAAAATCTACAAGACTGCATGTAAGCACAGCGAAGCTTCAGACAAAGCCTACGCATGCGCATACGCAGGCTGGTAAGAGTAATCGTGGTGACCCAGGATCAAAAGCTTCTTCAGGTCGACTGTGAAGATTGAATAAGACTATGCGAATACACAGGCTGATGTGAGTCTTCGTTGTGCGCACGTGATTTTGTAAATTTTTGGCTGTGCGCTGGCTCATATGCAGATAATATATTCCCCTTAAAATATTCACATTTTGTGTTGCCATTGTAATCATGTACAGGTGAACTGAAAGTTGAAGCGGCTAATGGGTAAATAAGGTACCTTTCCCCATAGATCAGGGTTTGCTGATATTTTCCTTTGATCTCGTAATGGCTAAGCCATAATATTTTTAATCACGTTGGCTAAGCCATAATATTTTTAATCACGATGAATATTTTGTGACGCAGTTTGCATGCATGCACACATGCGCGCATGCACATGCATACATGCACACACATGCATGCTATAAAACGAATTTCCTGGTTTCAACAGGCCAGCTCCATAAAACTCCAATATTGCCGAGTGGAGCCATGTTTTAGCTATTTTTGTTTTTATTTCTGAAAGACTCCCTTTTTCACGCCGAAATTCTGCTCCCTGAAACCGCAAATTTCAAACCTTCCATAGCACATACGTATCAGTTCAAGGACCAAGTACCTCATCCTACTCCCGCCACGCCCCAGGGACGATTGTTATAGAAACAAGTTTCATGAACAGTATTATGCTTAATTTCTCTAAAATAACCGTAACCATACCTTTGTGCAACAGAGCTGATCGCGTTTCTGTATTTAGGCATAACATTTTCAGCGTCGTTAAATTCCAAAAGTTTGAAAGAAACAGGTGACGAACCTGCAATTAGCAAAAAAAAAAAAAAAATACCCTGAAGAATGGAAACCAAAATCCGATAAGATTCATGTCTCATTGACAAGCCATTCTTAGTTTTTCGAAAATTTGAACATTTTAATTTTTGAAATGGTAAACGTTTAAACTAGAAACAGTAAGTACTGCCATCAACACGTTGCGCACAGCGCACTCGACGTACAGTCAAGGAACTCTTGGAAAGGTTTATATTTGGGGAATTAACAAACATCAACGGAGAATTCCAGCCCAGGATCGTTACTGGTCCATGTCTTTGTTTGTTTTGTTGCTTTACGTCCTCGGTAAACAGCTATGGCCATGTCAGGACCGTCAGTTACCCTAACCACACTGTTCCTGGGCAGGCTTAGACCTTCTAAGAAGTTAACCAGTACTAAGTGCACATACTTTCGCCAGTAACTGACAACTGCCTTTCTTGAATCAGCGGAAAGGGGAGAAATCTCCACGAAAATATGTTTGCCGGACCAGGGTATCGAACCCGCAACCTCTGGCTCTTCAGCCAGACGCGCTGCCGATTGCGCTACACCGGCCTGCTGTTACTGATCCATGTACTTCAGAAAAAGTGTAACGGAAGAAATATGAAATACTGCTGTGGAGTGAAACTCGAACTCATGTTGGCTACGGCGATAGCGCCTAGCCCTTCAGAGTCAACAAACATAACCACTGCAACGCTACGCTTGTAATATACAACAAGAGTTCCGATACGGAACCGTAGCTCTTCTGGAGTTGAGTATGGTGGAATATAGGACAGATAAGGTCTTAGTATGAGAAAATTACACTGAAATTACTGATTGTAGGTGTTCATAAAATAAAAAAAAACATTCCACTCCATACATGGCTGGACATGTATTTTGGAGGTTAGCCTTGAATGACCCCTGCTGAAGATGGAGTCAACGCTGGATGAATGATAATGCTGGATGCATGATAATCCCATTCCTCAATTATTAAACTATTAAGTACCCCCTTCCAAGCATAGTGAAACTATAAGCCTTTAGAAAGCTTTCACCAAAATGTTCATATAAAATTTCTTAGTCTGTGACCTTACTGAGGTGGTGGGGATGGAAGGTTGTCTGCAAAACATCAGACCAATATCTAACGGCAATGGAAGTATTAATTGCACACATTGATTCCTGCAATGCAAAAATATAAGCCTTTAGAAAATGCTAAAACATAAAATTTCTAAGTGTATGACCTTGACCTCAGGGTCACTAAGGGGGTACTCTGCCAAACTTTAGACCAGTATCTCACATCAATGCAAGTACTATCTTGATCCATGTATGCATAGTGTTACTATAAAGTTTAGGAAAACTATGACTGAAAGCTTTCACAACATTTCTCTAAGTCTGACTAACGTGGTCGACCAGTATCTAACACCAGTCCATGTATGAACTTCAAGCATGAAGTGGTTTTTGTTTTGTTTGTTTTGTTGCTTTACGTCCACGGTAAACAGCTATGGCCATGTCAGGACCGTCAGTTACCCTAACCACACTGTTCCTGGGCAGGCTTAGACCTTCTAAGAAGTTAACCAGTACTAAGTGCATATACTTTCGCCAGTAACTGACAACTGCCTTTCTTGAATCAGCGGAAAGGGGAGAAATCTCCACGAAAATATGTTTGCCGGACCGGGGTATCGAACCCGCAACCTCTGGCTCTTCAGCCAGACGCGCTGCAGACAGCGCTACACCGGCCGGCGCATCAAGTGATTACTGAGATATGAACATTAACAGTATCTGTGATGTCAGTGCCAATTCTGATGCCAATGTGTTTGCTATAGTGTGTGTGTGTGTGTGTGTGTGTGTGTGTGTGTGTGTGTGTGTGTGTGTGTGTGTGTGTGTGTGTGTGTGTGTGTGTGTGTGTGTGCATTTGTGTGGTTGTGCATCTGAGCATGCAAGTGTCTGCACGTGTGTGCATTTGTGTGATTGTGCATGTGAGCATGCAAGTATCTGCACATGTGTGTGCATTTGTGTGGTCATGCATGTGACCATGCAAGTGTCTGCACATGTGTGTGCAATTGTGCATGTGGGTGCATGCATGTGCATGCATGTGTGTGCAAGTACATGTGTGCATGCATGCATGCATGCGCATACATGCATGTGTGCACATGCATGCATGTGTGCTTGTTTGTGCATGTGTGTGCATGCATGTGAGCATGTGTGTGCATGCATGCATGTGTGCATGAGTGTGCATTCATGCATGTGTGTGCACACATGTGTGCATGTTTGTGCATGCATGCATGTGTTTGTATGTATGCATGTGTACATGTGTGTGCATGCATATTTGTGCATGTGTACGCATGCATGCATGTGCATGTGTCCATGTGTACATGCATGCGCATGCGTGCATGCATGCAGACACATGCATGCATGCATGTGCATGTGTACATGCATGTGTGTACATGCATGTGTTCATGTGTGTGTACATGCATGTGTGCATGTGTATGCATGCTTGCATGTGAATGCGTGCATGCATGCATGCACATTTGCATGTGCATGTGTGCATGTACGCATATGCGGGTGTGCATGCATGTGTGTGCATGTGTGCATGCTTGCGCATGTATGCATGCATGTGCATGTGTGCATGCATGCCGGTGCATGAAAATTTTACCTAAAAAAATGAAAAAAATAAAAAATCTGATACTTTTCATATTGCTGCTCAAAATATAGATTAGGGATATTCGTTAGAACGGCGGTTCTAACGATTTCCTACTATCTATGTTTTGAGCAGAAATAAGAAGAATAATAGTTGCCCCTGTAAACCCTAGTTTTACTATTATCTAAAAGTGGGATTTAAGGGGCATGTTTTCGTGATGGTTTTCTATTTTAGCCTGCAGTTTGCCGACCGTACCATCCAATGGAATGGTTAACCTGGTACACACAACTCAAGAACTTGGCGGGATAGCTAAATATTCATGCAATGGCGGCTATGATTTGAATGGCCAGAATGAGCGAAGGTGTTTATATCAGATAGGACATGGGAGGGTTATCCTCCATACTGCCAAGTTAAAAGTGAGACTTCCAGATTCGCTATTTTTTAAAGACACATTTTTCAATTACATAACATCCTAATGACCGTTTATTAAAGAATCCAGCATTGAGATGAAATACACTTGGGGTATTCAGGCTGTCATACAGGTAGGGGACCAAGAGAGGGTAATAAATTACCTAGGGATATGACTTTGACAAATGACATCTATTCATTTACGAGTACACCTAAGTCCTTATTTTGATTGGCATGGAAGAATCAACAGCACTTTTTTCCAATTTTATATTTAGTAGCCATTATTCATAATCATTACAGAAAATGCCAATTCAAATATATTGGTAAATTTTTTCCACCAAAAATGATTTTTTTTTCAGATAAAATCCTGATAACTTTATTATTTCTGCTCTAAACATATAATGTGGGTACTCATTAGAACCACCTTGGTGAAGCGGTTCAGACGAGTACCCACAATTTGGTTTTACAGTGTGACTGCTCGTTAGAACTGCTTCCATGAGGCGGTTCTAACGAGGACACACAATATATGTTTTTGAGGAAAAAGGAACATCCCCTAAACCCCACTTTGTATAGAGAAAATGGGGGTTTAAGGGGTATACATTATTTTCCTTATTTCTGCTCCAAGTCATAGGTTGCGGGTGCTCGTTAGAATCGTCTCATTGACTCATAGGTTGTGTGTACTCGTTTGAACCGCCTCAATGAGCGGCTCTAACGAGCACCCACAACCTATGCTTGCAATATAAATAAGAAAAATAAATTTAATTGTGTTTGTTATTTTAGTTTTAAACTTGAAAAGGTGAAAAATAAAATCATAAAAAAAAAAAACTTTTTTTTTTTTCTTTTCTGATATGAATGTGTCTAAAACAAAAAAACATTTTATAGTTCCATTTTGACTGAAACTATAAAATGCTAATGTTTAAGACATTATATGTTTTGTGTATCACATACTTTCAACCAAAATAAATAAATAAATAAATAAATAAATAAATGTAACTGATTGATTAAATTTTGAGGTTAATCAATTCATTTACCTTGTTTGTTTACTTCTTTGCACTTTTGAGTAAAGGAAACAATGGATATCAGTGTTTTTCTTTACTTTATTTTAAAATAAAAAAGAAGTTATTTAAACAACATGTTGTTGGAAACAATCTCAGTAAATTATTCTATCACTCAAGTACCCTTATTGAGCCCCCTGTTAAACAAAAAAATCTGCTCATAATCACCTCATAATCACTTAGATAAGATAAGCCTTTGATGTGCACTATGGTCCGAATGCAATGTTTATTGGAGATCATTAGACAGGCCACCCCTTTTATATAAGGAAAAAAATGTGTCTTTAAGAATAGACATTCAAACCAAAACTGACTTGTGATGTTTCAAGAGCCTGTAGGAATATTCTCAGAAATCGATGCAATTCAGTTCCCACTTCCCACCCAAGACACCATGACACCAAACATATTACTAGCGGCAGTCAGATGAATAACTATTTTTCATGTAGCTGGTCAACGGGCAAACCTTAACAAAAAGAAACAAACACCATTCTAATGCACTTGCAAATGTAACGCGGCATCTGATTGGATAACGTCAAAAATTTGCGCAAGTATATCCTGCGATATACTGTTGGAAACCCGACGTCATCATGAAAAGTTGCTTTTCATTGGCTTGTGTTTTGTTTTATGTTGCTTACAGTGCTTGTTTTGATGAAAATTTGTGCATTTTTAAAGGACAAATGTGAATAAGTGCATAAGAATGCGGATAACCGTACTCAAAATGTTCATTTGGGGAGATATATCGTCGGTTTTACGGGCGCAAATTTCGTTTTACGGCTCCGCTAACGCGTCGCCGTAAAACGAAATTTTGCGACCGTAAAACCGACGATGTACCTCCCCAAATGAACATTTTGACTACAGTTATCCCCTAACTAACGAACAAAGCCACGAACAACACATAAAACAATATAGGACTGGTACAGAAGTGCCGCTTTGGGACGGCCAGTAATTTCATTACTTGGAGTGGCTTAACCTGTACGTACGTTCATTTGAAGCCCAAATAATTTAAGTGTACGGTAGATATGACAAGAGAAAACAGCAGGTAGAAAAAGTCTCAGGAACTGATACAATTCAAATTCCCACTTCCAACCCAGACAACATGCGGGAAACAGACAGGACAAAACGTTACATCACCAACAAATTACCAGCGGCAGCCAGGCGAAACAACTTTTTCCCATGTAGGTGGTATCCTGCCGTACCGTCACAAAATAAACAAAGCATCAACCACAAACATAACGATGAACAACACATAAAAATAAATAAGTGGCGTCACGCAAAAAAGGTCCTTCGCGTATCTCCGTAAATTGATCACAAAAATGCACATACGCAAACTCTCACTGAGGCCAGATATTTGATTCTTTGTCTGAACCTTCTTCTAGTCCTATATATTCTTCATGCGAATAGCGAAGGCTCTGGCGAGACTGCGCGTTTGCGCAGGCTCGCCTGAGCCTTCGCTGTTCGCACATACTCTAAGGAACTTTTATGCATGACGCCGCTCAAGTAATAACCAAAACAGAAGTGCCAACTTGTGTGTGTGTGTGGGGGGGGGGGGATGCTTAGCCGGGTTTATGGTCGTCCTTAGAGCTGTCTTGGTTCATAAGACATTTAACTGTTCGGTTTGCTTGGTAAATTCCTAACTCATAAATGTAACATCTCAGAAACATAAAAATCAAAATTAAAACTCAGATAAAAGAAACATGAGGACTCACAGAAACAACACCATTGCAATTCCGGAGTAGAAGACGTCCCAGAAAGGGTGTCAGGCGCCAACCGCCCATGTCAGGATTTAGGTTGGAGCCGTCATAGAGTCTGAGGCACGACCCACCGTTGTGCAATTAAAGAGAAAAAATAAGTTGTTAACTGCGATTGGGTTAACAACCAAGCATGCATGTTTTCACAAAATATCTTTGTTAGCCTACGTATATCTAATCTTTGTATTATTAATTTTTTGAAATGATAAGAAAAATCGTTGTTGCCCATTATTTTTCTTCATTAAATCGTAACAGGGTCACTGATGAGGCTTTTTAGCCGAGACTTGCGCGGTCTGGCCCACTTCAGGTTATTAGAATGTGTTTATTGGTCTTAAGGGTATATTTTATTCTTTATTTACTTCACTGCAGCTGGTGTTGTGCCGGGTGGAGTCCATAAAAAGTCTCCCCGTATATCATCATAGTGGAGATTTTAAACTTTATGTTTTGGTCCTTTGAGATCTTTGTATATATTCTGAGAACTCACAAATTTACAAATGGTTTAAACGCAATAACTAAACCACTGTTTCTATTTATTTTGGACTTCTTTTGATATATATCACAGTCTTTTAAGAAACTGTCCTTTTGAAACATTTGATAAAATTTCACCAAATCGTAATAGGGTCACTGATGTGGCTTTATAAGCCGATACTTGCGCGGTCTGGCCCACTTCAGGTTATTAGAATGTGTTCATTGGTCTAAAGGGATATCATTTAATTCTTTATATACCAAGTCGCCATAAAATTCAAGTTCCAAAAGGCCTTACTGAAGAAGTTGTTTCAGTCTGACACTGTATTTAGAACTAAGTCGAAATGGCATTGATAATCTTTTGTAAACGCTTTACGAAGCTTATGATACCTATAACATTGTTTAAGAAGTTTTGCAGTCAACGCTTTATTGCGAGTGTGCAAATCATCAACATGACTAGACACTTGCTCAAAAAGAATAAGTGAGAGATATAAACACCCTAGGGTGAAGAACGAGGAACATCCCCGTCTAGAAAAGGAAAAGTAACAGTATTAAAATCATCCGGTTCATCATTAATTTTAGTCGCAACAAAACCATCTGAAATAGATAAATGTAAGTCCAAAAATGAGGGCAAGGGACGATGGTCTTATTTAAGGAGGGTGGGGAGTAATTCTTTTCTCTTTAGATTTTTTTTATTTGCTTATATTTTGTAGCTTGAAATCTCTGTACTCGTTTGCCGGTATAAAAATATAGGCACACCAGGCTTTTTTTTCGAGCTTTTTAGCCTTAAAGATGGGTACTGTTTTCGAATTTATCGAATGTTTCAATAATTACCCCAGTCATTGACAAATTGTCGATAACAATTGTTTAAAACAATATTTCCAAGTTTGGTTAAAAAAACCAATGCAGGACAAACTCTTTCACCGATTTTTGTCGAAACACCTATTTACAAATGTCCTTTTCTGCATGTTTTGCTGTTTTGAGATGCAATTTTTGCTATATTTGAAAAAAAAGAATGCATTTTTCGTCTTTAGATTTTTCTTATTTTCACATATATTGTGTAATAATATTAGATACACGAAATAGGCGTAAAATTTGACCATGTCACCAGGCATCTGAGAGAAATATTGCAGAAAAAATTACCCCACCCCCCAATAAAAATGGCTAAAAAAGCATTAAGATATTGTTTAAATGACAAGAACAAGGATTATACCTTTATTATTGCACATACGTTTGCTTCCTTAATGTGATATGAATCAAAGTATTTCATTAGAATTGAAACACAATTTCATTTATAAGTTTTATGGTGTGAAAAATGGATTTTTCTGGCCAAAAAATGCATGTTCTGATATAGCCATATTGTCGTTTTGTTCATGTCAGATGTATGTTATTAATATACCTGGGAAACATTATTATACATTTTTAGCTATCTTTTTTGACAATTTGTTACCCCACCCCCTAATGAAATGGGTTGAAATTGATAAAAAAAAAAAAAAAATACAATAAGCTGATGCAAAAGAATATATAAATTTCCTTTTTCCCATTTAAGTTCCTGCCAACGTTATAGGGAAAGTAGAAACACTTCTAATTATTTTTTTTTTTCTATAATTTTGACAATTTTTTTTTTCATGCCATATTGACCGGAAACGCTATTTAATTATCTATTGGTTGTTTATGCAAACTGTGAAAGGGAGGTGAGATAAGTTATCCTTTTACTTTCCGGAAGTGGATAGAAGTGATAGCAATGACCTGGAATCGATACAATTACCCAACACCTCCGATCAGACACACCAAAGGGAAAGAACCACGAACATGAATAACTAGACCGTAATGGAAACATCACTAGCGGAAAGCCAAAATGGCAGTTGCATTCCCACATAGTGGCTTTCGTGGACCTTGAGAAGGCATTTGGTTGAGTGTCTCGGAAAGTCAGCTGGGAGGCACAGAGAAAATTTGAAGTGGAGGAGTGGAATGTTCGAATGGTCCAGTGGGTGTATGCTAATTCGCGGAGCCGTATGCGTTTTGTGTTGTTTCCATTGAAGAATTCGAATTGAAGGTCGGTGTTCCTCAAGGCTCTTTTCTCAGCCTAATGCATTTCATCATTGTGCTTTATGTCTTGTCATGCGAGTTATGTTCTGGGGGGTGGGGGGTGGGGGGGTGGGGAGGGGGGCTTTGTAATCATAGCTGAATCACTTCAGTGTGCTACACCACTTCAAAGGCGTCGCCCAAAAACTTCTCATATATATAGTCTCTACAATGCATGATAGCCCCGAACTGGCCTTGAAGAAAAAGATTGTGCTGCATGATACTAACCCAATCAAACATGAGTACGAGTAGACCGCCCTGCCCAGGTAAAGTGGTGCAAGACGGACGGTCCTTATAAACATATAGATTGGTTTCACTGGCTGTCAGGTTTCATCTCAATGTCGGGTAAAAAGACCCACAAATTGGGAAGTAACCTCTCCAAAATGACCAATATTATGTTGACGTTAAAATGACATCTCAAGCCCTGCCGCTCAACGAAACCAATAGGGTTTATATGCATGGACGGTCTGACTCGGAACCATTTTCCTGGGCAGGTTTAGACCCTCTAAGCGGTTTACTAGTTCTCACGTGCGGTCGGTTTCAGCTCTGCGTGAAAGCATCATGCAGCCCGATTGGCTGGAGCCGGTACATTGACAAAATTCTGTTATGATGGTGGATGTGTGGGCATAAAAAGGCTCCGTCTGGCACAACCTAAACCATCATCTTTATATTCGAAACAGATCAAAGGGATTTTTTCTTGTACACCCTTTTGCTTATGCTTGATTATTGTTTGTTTGATTTGAGGTTTAACGTCCCCGTCAACACTGTAAAGGTCATTTTGGAGACGTCGCTTCCAATTTTGTGGCACATTTACCCGACCCTAAGATGAAATGTCAACTAAAACCCCGCCGCCAATTGAACCAATAGAGTTTATTAACATGGACAGGCCGACTCGCACCGCTTTGCCTGGGCAGGCTTAGATCCTCTAAGCAGTTTACCAGTAGGCCTACATCTGTTGAGTGCAAGATCCTAATTATGGGTGCTGGCACAGGCTATTTGTTCACTGAGATGACTTAACAATAATTGAACCTGAGACTGCGACTGATAGTTAAAAGAAGATTGTGCGCTGCCAGGCATTACAGTCTGCACTTTTAGGTATCAAATATGGCAGTGTTTTCTTTCCATATATATGACGTCACGCAAACTAAGGTAAACGTCACTATTGATTCATTGTTTTGTTTGTGTTGACAACGTATGACCGTGGAATATGTGAACTGATAGACTCTTCGAGGCTATATTTTTGACACCAATGGAAAAATAAAGTAAACATCGTACGTTAAAGAGAGTTCAGATTTGCCATGGACAGCTGATGGGCTGCAATCGGAGGAAACAAACCAGTAGCTGGAAAAATACAGGGTTAGTCTGTTTATCCCTCTATTTTCCTGTGCTTCCAGCCATGCGGACTAGACCGGAAAGTAGTCTATGAAGTCGCAAAATAATTTATAACAAAATGCACATTGCAATGGTGATTAAATGCTACAAAAACCCCAGAAAACACTTTGAAAACTAAATAGAAACAAAAATCATTTTGAGGTAAATACGGCAGAGTCAATTATGCGCGACCCTCCTTAACTGAAGTTGGGGTGGGTAAATTTGATGACCATACTATCAAAAAAGTAATTGTCAAAATTCAATAGATCATCCAGATACCGAGATGTAGAACGAAAAGCTTCAATAACATCAGCTTGGGTATCCTCCGACAGAGATATCATAAATTCACTCTCAAACAAAACCGATAATCTACAAGAGGAGCACAGTTTGTACCTGTAGGAATACCTACAATTTGTCTATATAATTTAGAGCCAAATCTGATTTAAATATTGTCTAAGAGAAAGGTAAGAGCTTCACATACTTTCTGACAAGATGCAGGTTTATTTGCCGATTCAAGAGGAGACGTATGTAACTGTGTGTTCAAAGGAGCAACGTGATAATAAAGGTCCGCCACCAAATAAACCAAGTACAGGCAAGCCGAGTGGTGCCCTCGAAATTAAAATTAAGTATATCTGATTAGGGGCATTTGACAATTAGATGTCTTAAGAACCCCAATAGGAAACAAGTTTATAACGCCGTTTGAAATGGTATAGAGGCAAATAACAGTAAACAAAGCAAAAAAAAAAAAAAAAACCAAAAAAAAAACCGAAAGTAATTAGAATGCGAACATAGAAGCACACGGAACTCAGGTTAAGTGTCGATGTAAGCAAAGCAGGGGCATGGGCAGGGGCAGGGGCAGGGGCATTGTTACCAACATGGTTGCGTCGAAAATAGAGAATATTTTCGTGGATATGGCAAAATAGAAGAGAAGGCAATGATCAGGAATCGATACAATTAACCCACAGCTCCCATAAGTGACACCAAAGGGAAAGAAACACAAACATGAAATAACTAGACATTAATGGAAACATCAATGGCGAAAAGCCAAAAGGACAGTTACTTTCCCACAAAAATGGCCAATTGGCAAGGCTGATTGAGCATCATGTGGCGATCGACATCATATGTATTTTTGTAATAGCAAATGGATAAGAAGTTGAATGATGGGATTGAACGTGTGCATCATCATAGTGCAGATTTTATACTTTGTTACTTTGTTTTCGGTCTTTTGAGATTTTTGTACATATTCTGAGAACCCCAAATTTACTAATGCTTTAGATTCAGTAACTAAACCACTGTTTCTATTTATTTTGGACCTATTCCTATATTAAAAAAAACTGTCTCTTTGAAACTTTTGTTGAAATTTCAGCACACTTTACAATTGGTTTTCATCATCAAATCGTAACTGGATCACTGATGAGGCTTTGCGAGCTGAAAATTGCGCGGTCTGATCCACTTCTGGTTGTTGTTATAATGTGTTCATTGTTCGTAAGAGATACTTATTTTATTCTTTATTCATCAAAGAAATGTTGAAAGTTCAATGAACTCAAATAAGAAGGATAATAAAGGGATGTTTTACATTTTGAAGTCGAGGCTGCCTACTCCGCCAGATAATATTAATGAGGAGAAGGTTGTTGTGTTAAGGGATACCGTGTTATGCGAAGAAGTTTGGTTTTCGGTGAAAGACTCTGACCCAGCAAACAGAAAACGTTGTTGGAACATTCGCCTTTGGTCGCACAAAGGTTCGGTTGAACCTAACATTTTTTAAAGGTTATTGCAACGTTATCCACTGGTTTTTGCATGGTTTCGTTGAACCTTACGTTGTAAAAGAGTTATCTAAATGTTCAATATCTGTCACAAGAATGCTTTGTTAAATTTAACCATAGGCAGATGTTTATGGCGTTGTTATGAAAAAATGTATATAACCATCTGTAAGTGACTTGGAGGTTAATGAAAGGTACAAGACAATAGTTCGAGGGAGCAACCAACGGGCAATGTCTATCATTATAACTTATTAAGTTATCGTCCTATTGCAACGTTTTAAGAACATTTTAAAGTATATTTTAACACGTGCTATTAATTCTAGTTTCGTATTTTATTTTTCGAAATTTTATCGTTATTTCGATAATGTTACTTATTAAATATCAATAATTGAAAATAATTTCTTCATTTATAGGAGAGACATATCGTTAAAATTGTGATGATACGAATTTAATATTGGCGATCCTTCCGAACTTCCTTTCTGTCAGTTTCAAAGGAGAACCACGATGTTGCGACGTAAGTTCTTTATTTTTCCCATATTTTCTTCCCTAATGCATTGCAGATTTGATGAGCGAGAGCTCACTTTTCTTATCCGTTTTAATAAGCATAAAAGGGTTAGTTAATACATAGTCATGCATCTACTAATGAAATGTAATAAGTTTTCGTGTTTTATCTGTTTTTACCGCGTGCTTTTTGTGGGTTTTGAGAACATTCTCAGACTGTTCCGGAAACATTTTTCTGGTTCTATATAAATTCTGGCATAAACAAAAAAAATGTCGAAAATACCAAAGTTTTACTTTGTCTGGCATGTACTGCGCTAAATCACAACATTGAAGTCCACTTGTAAATTAAATATTGTGTAAAGGATTGCATTTAACGAGAATTCTGCATGAAAATGTTTTCTGATTTCAGGTTCTCGCAGATCTTCATGAAGACAGCTCTGAAGGAAAAGCCAGATGATTTATGATAATAAAAGAATAAAAGAATGCATTCTTTTTTTTTCTTTTTTTTCCAGTTACCTGATGGTAACCCATTTATTCTCCCCGTCATTTGATATACAGTGGGTCGGGGAGGACCATCCCACTGTATACCTTACAAACTACATATTTTCAAATGAGCATGTAGCATAAAGATGTTTCGTCACAGCATAGATCAACAACAAAAGCGACATCGAAGGAGCAGTTTTCTGTATCTTTTAATTCCATGATATATTTTAACCATGCATGTTTTAATATAATATAAACAGAGATTTGGTTTTTGAATTTACGGCCCTTTCAAGACTGTTTCATGTATATCTATATAGATATCCTTAATCAGAAGTGGATGAAAACCAGAGTACCCGAAGAAACCCTGTACAACTGGGCATCTCGCATGTGCCCTTAGCCAGGCTCGAACCACAGTGGTGGGCAAAAACGGCCTTAACATTCTCTATTAACATGGATACACTGCCCTTTCAACGTCATTTCAGTTGTGGGTTTATATAAGGTAATTGACATGCAATATATATCGTACAGAATAAAAAACACATCATCAGGTACTAGAAAAAGCATATTCGAAAGAAAAAAAAGTGAAAAAGCAAGAAAAAAAGTCTCATTATCCCAGCCTCACTCAGCATGGCAGCACCTGTATTTTTATACTTGACTATGTTAAGGTATTTATGTATATATTTATATCTGTCAGGGGTATAAATAACATTAACCCTTATCTTGCTGAACATCATTTAAGCTACACGCATTTCTGTCTATCAACCAATCAAATTGCTTGATGTAGTTTATTACTTCAAATTTATAAACTGAATGCCTAACAGTGTGGATCCAGATCAGATGGCTTCTTTTTCAGAAACCATCTGATCTGGACCCACACTGTTTGCAAAGATAGGGGTTGTCGTGTACAGCAAGATAAGAGTTAAAGTATGTGTATTATGATGTACACGATAGCATTTTTTATCAGACGGCTGTCTTGTTGTAATGAAACTGTGTATTGTATCTATTAATGCTTTGTATTTGATCCATTTATTTTCGAATTTATCCTGACATTCATTTTTTGTTGCTGTATGTTGTTTCAGTATATAAAAAATATTTTATTTTATTTTGCAAAGCAGTCAATGACAAAGGTAGATTAAGCCGTTTTGCTGCATATATATAGTAATTAAGAATAATAAAAAGTTCTAGATCTGCAGTTGAGTATATATTTCCTATATTGAAAATAAATAGTTCCTCAACTAATGGGAGATTAATATTTTCGGTTTTTAGCCAGTTGTTGATATCTGCAAGTAATTTCTTAGTTTCCTGGCAATGCCAGAACATATGTCTTATCGTCTTTTCTTCTTGACAGAATGTACAACTAGGGCTAGGTGAAATCTTTATTATGTATAGATATTTTTTGTTGGGAGAATTCGATGGTTAATTTTTGTTTGAAACCATTGTAACTTGGTTCCTAAATGTAAATGAAAAGGCAGAGAATAAATAGAATTCCAGGTTTCTTCCTCAATATTATAAATGTTGTTCCATTTAATCTGGGAGGTAGGTTTATCTGTATTTCTGTTAAGGATAGAATAAAAATCTTTGCATCCCTTCCTTGTTTTTATTAGGAACAAGATATTTGCAGGACGAAACAGTGAAACTAGTTTCTTAGTGAAGTGAATGATTTTATGCTTCTCTGCAAAATCCTTAATTGCCTGTTTTAGACCTAGAAATTGGACAAAATTTGTTTTAACCTTGTCATTATTTTCAAATTCCTCTTGTGAAAAAAATTCTCCATTTTCATGAATGATATCATTAACATATTTAACACCTTTTTGATACCATTTTTTTATATGCACTGGCTTATTACCTATTTGTATCTCATTATTATGAAAGATGGGGCTAGAGAGAACATGATTTTCATTATCTTGTATGTTAAGGCGTAAAATATCGGCATGT
This sequence comes from Lucinisca nassula, assembly GCA_963580285.1. Taxonomy (NCBI): domain Eukaryota; kingdom Metazoa; phylum Mollusca; class Bivalvia; order Lucinida; family Lucinidae; genus Lucinisca; species Lucinisca nassula. The sequence continues at coordinate 70,233,755 of OY757012.1, read as the reverse complement.
GCTTTAAGTACATCAACCCAAAATTTATTTTTAATATTTCGTGTAAGAGATACTGCATAATCCGTTCCAAAACTAAATAGTTCTTGAAAATTTATTTCGTGCTTTAAGACAGTTTGCCAAGGACTGTCTGATATTACTACCCTTCTTAACCATGTCAGTTTCATACTGTTGATAAATGCTTTCAAGTTGATCATTTGCAAACCTCCATCGCAGTACTGCTTTACTACTATACTTTGTTTTATTTTTGCAGGACCTTCCCACAAATATTCAAAAAATATGGAGTTTAATTGTTTGATTATTTGATCAGTCAGGTTTGGTATTGATATAAACAGGTGGTTTAAAATTGGCAGAAGTAGTGATTTTATAACAGTAATCTTACCTAAAGGTGTTAAGTATCGCCTTTTCCATGGCTTAATTAATGACTTAATTTTTAGTATTTTTTCATGAAAGTTAATTTTTTGTATGTTCTCAAGGTCAATATGAAAATTTACGCCTAAAAGTTTGAATTCCGTTTTACCCCATGATAGTTTCCATCTTGTTTTGATGGATGATGTATTGTATTTGTTTTTTCCTATCCATACAGCATGTGTTTTTTCAAAGTTCACGTTTAATCCAGAAAATTTTGAGTACTCAAACAATACACTGAGTGTTTCGTGTAAGGATTTATTACTGCCATATAAAAATGAAAGATGTATCATCTGCATATTGAGATAATGTATGCTCCTTATTATTTATTATTATTCCATTGATTTTCTTATTACTTCTTATCATTATTCCTAAAATCTCAGCACAGAGAATGAAAAGAAAGGGTGATACTGGGTCCCCCTTACGACACCCACGGCCTATATTGAAAAAGGATGATAGATTACCACATTGATTCACACTAAGTCTTACATTTTGATTAAGTATCTTTATCCAAGAGATGGCAGAATTACCGAAACCAAAGTATTCCATTACTTTGTAAATGAAAGGCCAGGATTCAGAGTCAAAGGCTTTCTCGAAGTCGACTAGCAGAAGTAATCCGGGTTTATGATTTTCTTCTGTGAAATGCATGATATCGTAGATTAACCTAATATTTTCTCCAAAAATCGGCCAGCAACAAATCCAGTTTGGTCAGGATGATTAAGTTTCTGAAGAGTACCTTTTATTCTGTGGGCGATGACCCCCGAGGCTTTTTTATATGTACAGTTAAGTAAAAGATAGGCCTGTAGTTTTTAATAAAATGTCGTGGCTTGTTATCTTTTGGTATACATGTGATTATTCCCTCCCTTTGTGTAACTGATAGTTCCCCTTTAGTAAATCCACAGTTGATGGAACGCTCTACAAAATGACCCAACTTTTCCCAAAACATTTTTAAAAATTCCGCTGTGAAACCGTCAGATCCAGGACTACGGTTATTGGACATTGCCTTGAGAACCATAGTAGCTTCTTCATATGTAATGGGCCCTTCAATAGAATCAGATTCATGTTTGGTCAATTTTCTGATTTCATCGGTATTAAGTAGATCATTCAGGTTGGTTTTCTTTTGCTCCAGCATTTCAGTGGTTTCTTGCTGTCGAGTCCTCACCGTTGTCTCACCTCTGTGGTTCTTTGATTTTTGTGTTCACGGAGATGTTTTACTGATGAGTTAGGAGGCCTTCATGCGGACTGAACATATTATTTGTCTAAATCGCGACGGAAGTAAGGGCGAAGATTGTGGCCACGTAAAATCGATTTAAGCCCCCCAGTGGAAATCTTCCACTGACCGTTCCAAGGCGGCTCTTCTGTGGCGATTTATTTATGTTGTTGTTTGTTGCTTGCTGTGTGTGTCGCTTGTGTCTTTTGGTTTTGGATGACCATATGGCCATTTTGTGGGAAAGTAACTGTCCTTATGGCCTTCCTTTGTTTAGGTTTCCATTATGGTCTGGTCGCTTAATGTTTGTATTTCTTTCCCTTTGGTGTCTTTTATGGGTGGAGTAAGTTCATTGTATCAATTCCTGATCTTTGTATTACTTCTACTTTTTATATCGCTTAGTTGGCTGTTTCTACTAGCATACAGGTCTTCATAAAATTGTTTTGTTTCATTTAAAATTTCATACTGGTCGGTAATTATTTTTCCATCATTTTTTTCTAGCTTAGGTATGATTTTACTTGTAAAATTATGTTTTTCAAGGTTACAGAAAAAATTAGTTGGTTTTTCATCATCTTCAATAATTTTGGCTCTTGATCTGATTAATATACCCTGCATTTTGTTTTTACGTATTACATTTAGCTCTTCTTTTAAGATTTCTATTTCATTTATATTAGTCTGTGACAGGTTTGTTTCTAGTATCTTTATCTTGGCAATTAATTCCTTTTCTTTCTTTTCTGTTTCTTTTTTCTTATAACTTGAATATGAAATAGACATTCCTCTTATCTCCATCAGGATGGTTTCAAGAAAGAGTTGATCATTAATCATGAATTGGATTTGATCATCTGGTATGTTCCTTATTTGATCTAATTTATAAACTGGTAGTGCATATTGCATCTTGATATTGTCAATCTTATCATTAATTGTATCTATGTATTGTTTATCATGTAAAAGTGAATTATTATGTTTCCAGAGGGGCTTTCCTTTTTCAAACCGAACAAATGAGATCTCCAGTGTAATCATAGAATGATCAGATCTGTAACTTCCTTCAATTGAACATTTATTTACTGCCGGGAGTAAATCTTCAGAAAGGAGAAAAAAGTCCAATCGAGCTTGTTTAATAGGTGATTTTTTCCGCCATGTGTATCGTTTCAGTGAGGGGTATAATTCTCTAAAGGGGTCAAACCGACTGCAATTTTCTTTTATTTCTAGTATTTTCTGATGTGACCTTTTGTTATTGATGGTTTTATAGTTAAAATAATCCAATTTTTCATCTTGAACTACGTTAAAATCTCCACAAATAATTATTCTGATATTTCCGATTGTTTCCGCCATGTTTATTACATTATCAAAAAGTTAGGAGTGTCTTTGTTTGGTCCGTATAAATTTATTAGTGTAAACCTATCATTATCTACCGTTATGTCACATATTATATAATTTCCTCCAGGATCGGAAATACAGATATGTATTTTAAAGTCCAGATTTTTTCTAAATAGTATGGCTACTCCTCGGGAATTTGATGTACCTGAACTGAACAGACATTCATTATTCCACTGAGATCTAAATAGACGTTCAGATGCTTTGGTAGTATGTGTATCTTGAAGACAATATATATCGCATTTTCTCTCAGCTAAATAATTTAGAACATCTAATCTTTTTTCTGTGGAGCCTAGCCCCTGACAGTTAGCAGACAGAATTTTTATTGCCATATTAAAACAAAGTAGAGAGGCTGCCATGCAGTGGGACCAGAGACAATTTCACAGAGACTTAAAAAAGTGAAGAGCAAAGATAGTGGCGCTCTCTCCAACCTTAAACATAACATTTTCGCAGCTTTGCAAGTCTTGTACAGCTGGACTGTTTCGATGGAGTAGTCTTTTTACCGTGAATGCCCAGACCAGCCCGAGCCTCCACCCAAGGCTGGTCTGGACCTTCACAGTTGCAGTTATGAAGCACTCATTGAATGCATGAGCTAGATCACAAATCAAAAGCAATGTGGGTACTGGCGGGTCGATCGTCTCAGCGTGCAGGCCGAAGAAATGTTCCTGGACCGTGACCTAAACTGCCCCACTCAACACCAGATTCCAGTTTTTAATCAAACAGTACAGACTCCAACCAGACGGCATGCTCCGCGGCGTCTGATCCGGGCCCACACTGGTGGCCAAGCCCAACCTATGATCACTAGAGAAAACCCCCACGCAACAACCCAGTCTCAGTCACTTGGGCAATTGTCTATGAAAAAAGTTATTCCGACATGTCAGTGTTAGTCACGTGGAGTTTAGCACTGAAAAGCCCTTCTGTCCAGTAACTTTAGGTCGGTTGATAAACTACTGATCCAAAAACAGCCGCGTCATTTGTTCTACTGTGATGTAAGAGGTACACATGTAGACGGAAATCATGTGTTATAGGCTTGGCAAAGTGTAGACCCAGACCAGACGCCGAAAAAACGCAGCGTCTGATCAGGGCCTCCACTACTTGCATTTGTTACAAGAACCTAAGGGTGAAGTGACGCCGCCCAACCCCAACTCATGGCCAGTTTCCAAGCCTGCACTCAGAGATAATAGGCCAATCCATTTATGTTGTCAATAAACTAACACATTATAACGTGTTCATAAAGATTTGGTCTCCCTTCCAATTAAAGGGAAGCATGAAGGAACCATCACAATTTATCCAGGTGGCTTTTACCAGAGGAGATATTCCTGCCGAAACGAAATACAGGACCTGACCTCCTCCGGTTGAAGTTATTTTTAATATTTTCTATCTGTGCAAATGCATTCTTTCCCTTGACATTGTCCTTTTAGTAAAACCAAACAGCAACCCGGTGGACACGCTAGGTCGGAATGACGTCGTATCGACGTTGATGCGACATCATGACGTCATTTCGACGCTAATGTCATGGCGTCGCATCGACGTTAACATAACGAAATTTCAGTGTTGTATGCCTGCGGTTTCAACGTAGTTATTGAACCCATTATGAAAACACGCCTATTCAAATATATTGAAAATTTTACCTCCAAAATAATGAAAATTTTCAGATAAAAATTCTGATTTTTTTCATATTTATGCTCAAAACATAGATTGTGGGTACTCGTTAGAACCGCCTCTGCGAGGCGATTGTAACGAGTACCCACAATCTATGGTTTTGAGCAGAAATAAGAAAAATAATGAATACCCCTGCATACACCAGTTTTACTCTATAAAAGTGGGGTTTAAGGGGGTCGAAGTTATAGACCTGTTTTCGTAATGTATATCTCTAGATTATGTTGGACTGGATGAGATTTAGGACTCCTTAGCAATGATCTGTGGGCATCCACCGTAGTATAAATCCTAAAAGTGGGGCTGGATGGTACCTGTTCCTGGTCATTGCCTTTTAGCTCACGTGGATTGAAGGCTCTTGGATGATAGGCAGCCGTCATCGTCGCCCGTCAGTGCGTTAACTGTCCTCATTTTTAAATGACATCTGTCACAGAGCCGATTGAAACTAAATTTCTCACACACCATCTCAAGTCTTTTGTTTTCAAAAATTGTCAGTCAAAACCTTTGGGGATAATGTGCAGCAATGAACAAACAAGTCCAAAAGTATCATTAACAGTTTTAGAGGCTAAACGTGATTGCAGATTGCATTGTTTGGGATTGCCGATCCTCATGCAGGCTGACTTGGGAGAGGTGTTGTCTGTCCGGATTATTGGACACTCGATCCTCATGACAAGTTCACTTGAAGAGGTGGAGCGATTACAAAAAAATCTCCTCATTATATTTGTCTCCTAGCTGATTTGCATTAACATTAAAATACCATCACGAAAACACGCCTATATAATATTGACCCCCTTAAACCACACTTTTATATAGTAAAACTGGGGTTTTCAGGGGTATATATTATTTTTCTTATTTCTGCTCAAAAACATAGACTGTGGGTACTCGTTAGAACCGCCTCATTGAAGCGGTTCTAACAAGTACCCACAATCTATGTTTTGAGCAGAAATAAGAAAAAAATCACATATTTAATCTAAAAGTTTTCATTTTTTGGAGGTAAAATTTTCAATACATTTGAATAGGCGTGTTTTCATAATGCTTATTCGGGATGCCTTCCTCAGCATGTAATGAAGCTACAGAAAGGTTGTAGTAAGGTTTCAATGAAGTTTTTGAAGGTTGCAACAATGTAACTGGAAGGTTTTTCAAGGTTTCAGCAATGTTACAGGAATGTGTTTGGAAACGTTTTACCAAAACGTTTAGAAATCCTCGAGGGAAGTAACACAAAATCCCTAAAAAAAACCTACCCCTGGAACGTTTTCGTAACCAAATTATAACGTTTCAGGAACATTTATGCAACATTTTTCTGTTAGCTGAGGATGTCCCTTTGATTAATAAGACCACGCAAAGGTATCCTTTGGCTGTGGTTGAAATTAATTTGTCGTTTTCACTTTAAAAAGTATATGTATATGAATGATACTTTGTATGATCGTATTATCTGAAATATTGATGGGCCGTAACTTCCAAATATGTCACATATATCGGCCGCATCTCAAGCTAGAAAAATTGCGATAACTTATATAAAGTTTAAGGTTCCTGAACAGATCATAAATGATGATAAAGAGGCTTTAAAACACGCCAGAACACGACTGAAAAGTTTGAAATTATAAGGGACAGAGTTGAATCTGGAAACATGACAGTCAGTCGTAGATCCGGGGTCGTAGACTTAATAGAGGTAAAACTTTGTTTGTTCGGAAAAATTATATATAGGGGATCCAATAAAGGAAATAAGGTTCTTTTGCACCTTATTATCTCTCAGCGTGTCCATGACAGATTTTTTGAGATTGGCGCATGAGACTTTAATGTGTGGGCATTTAGGCATAAAGAATACATCGAACAGAGTTGAAGCTGGTTTTATTGGTCTGGTGTTTATGGTGATATAGCTAGGTTTTGTAAATCTTGCGATGATTCAGAAAGGTCTTGTAACCGAGATACCTTGGAATGTTACCTTTGATTGACACACCATTTAAGTGCGTAGCGATAGATGAAGTCAGCCTACCACACTGTATCTTAACAATGATTGGCTACGCGATCATTGGTGTAATTGCTTAGAGTGTCGGATGTTAGCTGATTAATGGACTTAGTTTACTTCTGAGGGTATCAAAAAGTCAGTAGCGTTTTGTCACTTCAGCAGTTAAGGACGACGCCATACACTTCTAAGTGTAATGGTCTGTTGGAACGTTTCCACGCAACGCTAAAGCAAAATTAATGTTATTTAGAATGTAAGCAGAAAGCCCGAAAGACTGAGATAAGTATCTACCAGCCTTACTGTTTGCCACAGCAGAGGTCCCACATGAATCTTTAGGGTTTTCTCCATTTGAACTCATGGGTTTTATAAGCCGAAACGTGTGCGGTCTTGCCCACTTTCGGTTGTTAGATAAGTCCATTGGTCTTTAAGGATACCATTTTATTCTTCGTGTATGGGCGGAACGTCAAAGATCCAATGATACTAGCAAGAGAGTCTAATGAAGTTAGCGATGAGCAAGTTTTATCAGCATACTGTAACGTGATAGAGTAAAGAGACCGATCAGAGAAAACATGTAAGTTAGAGCGGGGAAAAATTAAGAAACGGTGCCAATTAAGTAAAAGACCTACTGTGACAAACACCCAAGGTCGCGGTACATTTGTCGTCGGTGATAATTTATTGTTGTTACAGACAGAAAATGTTTTTTTGACTGCAGTGGAATCCATATGAAATAGTTGAGGAAGTTAACATTCTGAAATATCAGATTAAAGTAATGGCGTAGTATGTTAGTGTTATGCTAACATATTGAAGTAATGTTTGAACGTCTGAGTATGACGTCATATCGTTTAATATGTGTTAAAACCGGAGCGGTCGATGAAGATGAATCACAGTCATAACCGAAAGTTATTTTCTGAATGATTGTACTGTTCCGATGGTAAATCAGTCGGTGTCCTATATGGGCGTCAGTATTTCAGATTATATGACGCCAGAGCAATGGTCAGAAGTCAAGACGTTAAAAGAGTAGTACCCGGATGCACTGACTAGTATACCTGGTTATACTACTAGATAAAATATGATCTTTAACTACCTATTTCAAAATCTGTAATGTCTAAAGGTTATTCCAGTCCTTCTAGGACACGATACATTATGGTGTCAGAAGTGGGGTACTGACTTTTGATTATTTTTCCATTTGTGTGGCATTATCACACTATATTATCTAGACATTTGGTTCTGTGTTTTCAATAAAGAGCGAAATTATGGAGGATGGAGTATAACCAAGTCGAATCTGTCTCATTATTTACATGGTCGTGTTTTACAATCCCGGTAACAATCGCCATTAAGAATAGTTCACACACTCGTAGGTTCATCTTGAAGGCTCAATTCTACCTCAGATCGGAATTAAAACGGCCAAAATGGAAATTAAAAATTAACAGATATTTTTTTCTGTCTGGCCGTAAAAAATAAAAAATAAAAAATAAAAATCCTTCTTGCAGTTTTTATTATAGTATTTTGTCGTTTGTAGTTAACTGATTAAAACGATTGACGTTCCTGAGTCCCACTAAGACCAAAAAACCGTAATCGGCTGGGGCGCGGCTTGTAGCAAACTCAGAGATAAAAAATGACCCAACCTGCATTGTATATTGTAGACAGTAGACCACACTGCCGTGACCCGACCATACCAGCCAATGGAAAAGTTGAACTGAGGTCCACACTTCCACGGACTGTCACGAGTGCGAGATATTCATGTTATGACGGTTATATATTGATAGGCCAGGTTGAGAGACGGTGTTTGTCAAATGGCTCTTGGGAAGGTGATCCACCTTGGTGCCTATCTGCAGGTGAGACTTTCAAATTACTCTTTGAAAAGGAACATTCAAATAAAACACTGACTATGGATGTTTGTTTGTTTGATTTGGGGTTTAACGGCCCTTTCAACTCATTAGTGTTATATCGAGCGTAGTCAGTTAAGCTAATCACACTATTTCTGTGTAGCCTTGGGCCTAAGCTGTTAATCAGTATTAAGTGCACATATTTTCGCCAGTTACTGAAAACTGCCTTTCTTGAATCAACAGAAGGGGGAGAATGACCGTAGAAACTTTCTAACACACCACACTCTCTCACATACACATGAACACACACATATAAACACAGATTCACACACGCACACACATACGCATGCAAACACCAGTGATTTAGATAATGCCACTGTATGCAAAAGTAAAATTGGGAAGTACACAAGATGTTATCTTTTTAGCCTGCGATAGTGTTATTAATATTAGCAATATTATTATTGTTATTATTATTACTATCAGTCTTCGCTGTTTGTCTTTTGTATAGTCTATGGTCAACATTCTATACAATTTTAAAATTATCCCAGCTCGATCACTTCCTTACGTAGAGACTCGGTGGTGGTAATTTCTGCAGTCATATTTCTCCCTCCTGCTGATTCAAGTAAGGCAGCTGTCAGTTACAGGTGAGAGAAAGGGCATTAAGTACTGGTTAACCGCTTAGCCAAGGAAAATAATTTGCCGCATCTATGACCCATATAGGTTAAACAGGTCCGAAAACCTGAAATCGAACTAAAATACAAACTAAACGGTCTGTTAGATTCACGGACATTAGAGCTTGCTTTAAGCCATTGTCTATCTTTGACATTTAATTATTTAGAATGTTCTAGCATGTACATTTATTTCATGTACGTTTACCTACCTTCTATTTTTGACTGCAGTTTACCGACCAAACCGAAGAATGGAGATGTTGAACTGAGGTCAGCCATTTCAAGGCATGGTCTGACAGCTAGATATTCATGCAATGACGGCTATATATTGACTGGCTGGATTAAGAGACGGTGTTTGTCAATGGCTCTTGGGAAGGTACTCCTCCTTGGTACCTATCAGCAGGTGAGACTGTCAAATTACCCTATGAACACGAACATTAAAATCAGACACTGACTGGTGATGTTTGTTTGTTTAATTTTGGTTTAATAACACTTTCAACTTATTAGTAGCATATCGAGCGCGGTCAGATACGCTAACTACACTTTTTCATGGCAGGCTTAGACCTGATCGGTTAATCAATACTAAGTGCACATACTTTCGCCAGTAACTGACAACTGCCCTTCTTGGATCAGTGGAAGCGGTAGAACGATGGTAGAAAATATTTCATGATCAATTTCCTCGAACACGTAACCGCTTGCTTCTCAGTCAGATGCGCTGCCGGCTGCGCTACGCGGTCTTGCGTCTGACAGGTGAAGTTTCAAGAAACTGTCACTTTTATACTTTTAATGAAATTTCAGCCCACGTTACCATAGATGTTTGTTACCAAATTGTAACAGGGTCACTGATGAGGCTTTATTAGCCGAACCTTGCGCGGTCTGGCCCACTTCAGATTGTTAGAATGTGTGTCTTAAGGGATACCATTTTATTCTTTATTTAATTCACTGCAGGTGGTGGTGTGCTGTGTGGAGGCCGTAAAAAGACTCTATGTACATCATCATAGTGCAGAATTCATACTTTGTATTTGGTCCTTTGAGATATTTCTGCATATCCTGAGAATCACAAATTTACTTATTGTTTAGACTCAGTAAATAAACCACTGTTTCTATTTATTTTGGACCTATTCTGATATATATCAAAGTCTTTCAAGAAACTGTCACTCTGAAACTTTTAATGAAATTTCAGCCCTCTTTCCATTGGTTTTCGTCACAAAATTGTAACAGGGCCAATGATGAGGCTTAACTAGCCGAAACCTTCGCGGGCTGGCCCATTCCAGGTTGTTAGAATGTGTTCATTTGTCTTAAGGGATACCGTTTTATTCTTTAAACAATTTTATTTAAGCTTTAGATAATGCCACTGTATGCATAAATAAAATTGGGAAGGTAGTACACAAGAGGTTATCTTTTTAAACTTCGATAGTGTTATTATTATCACCAATATTATTATCGTTATTATTATTATTCCTTTCGTAGAGACTAGGTGGTGGTAATATCTGCATCTATGACCCTTATAGGTTAAACAGGTCCGAAAACCTGAAATCAAACAAAAATATAAACTATACAGTTTGTTAAATTCCCGGATATAAGAACTTGCTTTATGCAATTGTTTAGCACGTGCATTTAATTATCTTGAGTGTACATTTGATTATCTAGCATGTACATTTATGTCATGTACGTTTACCTAATTTCTATTTAAGACTGCAGTATACCGACCAAACCGAATAATGGAAAGGTTGAACTGAGGTTAACATTTTCAGGGCCTGGTCTGACAGCTAGATATTCATGTAACCACGGCTATACACTGAATGGCATGGATGAGATAAGGTGTTTGCCAGATGGGACTTGGGAAGGTGGTCCTCCTTCATGCCAACGTAAAGGTATTACATTTGAATAAAATGTAAATACATCAAGTCAAACGTTGACCTGCGAGAAACGCAGGTAGGAAAATGTCAGGAAGCGTCATGATTAAATTCCTCTTCCTACCTTATCCTCCACGCAGATGAAGTACAACCTGTGACACAGCGCGTGACATGATACAAAACATCACAATATGAAGCATGGTAAGCAGCCATTTCCCATGCAGGTGATCATCAAGGTAGCCTTCAAGACACGATACAAATAAAAGATATGGAGAGCCAGAACGGAAGCCCCGCCTTGGCGGACAGTCAGTAATTAGATTATTGAGGGACGTGTTGGGGACTTTAATCGTTTTGTGGCCGGCTGACACTCGATCCAGGTTTTGAAATGGTTGGGCACTTGAATTATTGGTTCGCGTTGAAGTTTCCAAACTCATACATTAATCACTGCAGAAAATGTATATCAAAAATTTAAAAAACTGAGCTGAAACAAACATAATGGCTCACAAAACTTTCGACACAGAAATTCTAAAGTAGAAGAAAGTTAAAGTCAACCATGAAAAATTCTCGGGTTGCTTCTTCTACCTACCCAGTAAAATTGGCCCTACCCAAACTATTTTATTGCATTTCTGAGGAAAAGATTTTTTTTAAAATCCTGGTTAAATTCCAATGACAGACATTACTTTCAGTTCATTAAACATTGTATTTTTAATTGCAGACATTATTGCAAGTAATAACGTTTTCTATGTCGGAAATGTGTTTCAGTGCATCTATATATGCATAAATAAGTCAAAATTCACATGGAAAATTAGCCCAGCACTGAGTATGCGACTGACCACGTAATGTCTGGGATACCGTACCTGCTCAATGCGACTAAAAGCGTAAATAAATAGTTTTTTTTCTTTTTTTCAGTGAATGCCATAAATATCTTCATCTCGTGTGAGGAAAGTGAAAACACTAAGTAGAAATTTAACAAAAATGATGTATTCATTAATTCAGTAGAGTTATTGGCCTTTCCATTCAGACTGTCTGGGCGGGATAGTAAAGGCGCTGTCAATAACTGTCATAATGGACCACTCCACAAGGAGATTATGTAGGGTACCTTCCACACGCTTTCCGCAATCATCAGTCTACATGTACATGTACGTCGTGCTTGCCTTTGCTATACACACCGCTCTGTCCATCCAAAAAAGGTTTGCCGTGGATGAGTCGTATGAAGTCATCATGGCAAAGCAGACTGGCGCAAAAGGTACTGGGTTTGAGGTAAATTTCTGCACAAATTCTTGGGAAGATGATTGCCTTCTTTCTTAAAGGGTTTCAATATTGAAAGAATAGAGTGTGCTCATGGAGATCAATTTATGGTAGAGCCTTACAGGAACAGCTAGAACTGCTGAAGTAGTCTCTTCTATTAAATGGCGGCAAAAATTTTGGAAATATCTACAAGACTGCATGTAAGCACAGCAGACTGGCGCAAAAGGTACTGGGTTTGAGGTAAATTTCTGCACAAATTCTTGGGAAGATGATTGCCTTCTTTCTTAAAGGGTTTCAATATTGAAAGAATAGAGTGTGCTCATGGAGATCAATTTATGGTAGAGCCTTACAGGAACAGCTAGAACTGCTGAAGTAGTCTCTTCTATTAAATGGCGGCAAAAATTTTGGAAATATCTACAAGACTGCATGTAAGCACAGCGACGCTTCAGACAAGCCTGCGCATGCGCATACGCAGGCTGCTAAGAGTAATCGTAGTGACCCAGGATCCAAAGCTTCGCCAGGTGGACTGTGAAGACTGAATAAGACTATATGAATACATAGGCTGTTGTGAGTCTTCGTTGTGAGCACATGCCATTTTGTAGTTAGGAGGCCTATATGCGGACTGAACAAATTATTTGTCTAAATCGCGACGGAAGTAAGGGCGAGGATTGCAGCTGCGTAAAATCGATTCAAGCCCCCCCCCCCCCCCCCCCCTGTGGAATTCGTTTCACTGACCGTTCCAAGGAGGTCCTTCTGTCGCGGTTTATTTTTGTTATGGTATGTCTTTTGTGTGTGTGTGTGTATTGCTTACATTATTTCATTTTGGGGAGCCAATTGGCCATTTTGTGGGAAAGTAACTGTCCTTTTGGCTTTCCACTTTTGATGTTTCTATTAGAGTCTAGTTAGTTCATGTTTGTGTTTCTTTCCCATTGATGTCACTGATAGGAGCTGTGGGTTAATTGTATCGATTCCTGATCATTGCCTTCACTTCTATTTTGCTGTGCGCTGGCTCATATGCAGATAATATAATCACATTTTATGTTGCCGTTATAATCATGAACAGGTAAACTGAAAGTTGTAGTGGCTAATGGGTAAATAAGGTACATGTACCTTTCCCCCATAGATCAGGATTTTCCGATATTTTCCTATGATCCCGTAATGACTAAGCGATTATATTTTAAATCACGATGAATATCTTGTGACGCAGTTTGATCCGTGTATCTTTATGGAATCTGGATAGGATCGTCATAACCCCGCTTTAGTATAGCCACCTAAAGTCGCCACCTCACGGATATAAGGCTTAAAGAAAGCCCTTTGAGAACAATAAAAATATTCAAAAATGAAAATGGCAGATTTCATTTGATGTTTGGGCCATATTAGCTAGTTTCGGCTATCAAGGCCACATCAGTGACCCTAGAAGTAATGATGACGATGAATGTCAGCAGAAGATAATTTCGGCCATCAATGCCTCATCAGTGACCCTAAAAGAAATCTGACGATGAATGTCAGTAAGAGAAAGAGAAAGTATAATTGCAATTTCGATTGTAAATTTCAAAATGTACAGTCCAGAGAATGCAGTGTATAATCTGTGAAAGTCCAAACCTGTATGAACTTGGATAATGTAGATGAATCTTATCCTAATTTGATGTAAGAGAGCTGCAATGGAACACCATAACATCACCGAATGGGCTCAGTGAACTCAATGGAAAACAAAATTTTAACTACAGATCAAAGTGAAGTACTGGGAGACGCTTTACCGCCACCACGCTGCACTTGACACTGCTACAGTGAAGGTAGATAATTAAATGGAAGCGTTTTTAAATAAGCTAGTATTTCGACCAGCAGCGATTCAGTCGAATATGAGAATGAGGAGCAGATAGAAAATCAAAGTACTGAAAGTTCTGAGGAAAGTTGATTTATGAGGAATAATTATTATATAACAATGTTAGTCGTAGATCAAGCAGTTATCTAGATATTTTGTTGAAAAAAATCTAGAGACTGACTTCCCATATCACAGGTCCTGGTGTATGCATGTCAGTTGACGTGTCGCCTGTAATAATTCTGATTCCGATTTGATAAGGTCCCAGAGGGTTAAAAATTCGACAAAGAAAAAAAATGATTCATGATTGTTTTGAGTTAAACGACAGGTCAACCCTAGTGGATCATTTTTGTCGTCTCCAAGAGAAAGGGGGAAAAGAGATAGAAGAGACAGTAGAGGAGATGATTTGTTTGTTTGTTTGCTTTAAGGTTTACCGTCCCTGTCGACACTGTAAAGGTCATTTTGGAGACGTTGCTTCCAATTTTTTGGCACTTTTACTCGACAATGAGATGAAATGACATCTCAAGCCCTGCCGCCCAATGAAACCAATAGGGTTCATAAGCATGGACGGTTCGACTCGCACCGCTTTGCCTGGGCAGGCTTAGATCCTCTAAACAGTTTACCAGTACTCGTGTGCGGGTCGGTTTCAGCTCTGCGTGGAAGCATAATGCAGCCCATATATTTCTTCAAGTCCCAATGGGCGGGGGCCGTTCTAGAGGAGATGAAAGTAAGGGACAGAGGAGAAAGAGGAAAATGAATGGAAGTGTAGAAACAGAAGAAATACCAACCCCCCCCCCCCCACACACACACACACTCTACCGTTTACCTGCTGCAAAGACAACAGGTGTTGCCCAATTGTAAGTCAATATTAGCTAGACTCCCCAGTGACACAAGATTGCCTCACTCAACTACCCCCACGAAGAAATCAAAGCACTGAGAGTACTGGTGGGTCGATCGTCTCTGAGTGTAGGTTGGGAAAATAGTCCTGAGCTGAGAATCGAACTGTTCGTTTAACTTAAGCAAGCACAGTAGAGCTGATCAGACATCGCGTTATGTGGCGTCTGATTATGTAGATTCTGTTTGCCAATGCCCAAGTGTACGAGCACAGTCCATCCGCCCCCGCCCATCGGGGCTTGAATAAATAGATGGGCTGCATGATGCTTCCACGCAGAGCTGAAAATCCCGTAACATTTGAAGTAACGTCTCCAAATGACCTATACAGTGTTGACGGGGACGTTAAACCTTAAATCAAACAAACGAGCACAGTCCAGAATTTTCTTCTTACGCTCCGCTCTGACGTCTTAGGGTAGTACTTGGATTTTGTTTGAGTGGGGAGGATGCAAACGCAGCCCCCTCCCATCTTTTGGAAATTATTTCAGATTCATAGAGTTTTTCACCCTCTGCAAAATTCGCATCCCCAACCCGCCCCTTTTCAGAGTCTGCGCACGGCTCTGAATCATGTTCAAAATTGTTGTTGCATACATATGGCGAACAGTACCGACCTGATCAGAAGCTATGCACTCTATATCCGATCTTGGTCTACGCTGTATGTCTAATAACGGTACCACCTACAAAGTCTGGGCTACTCATTTTTGCACTTAAACATTTCAGGGTTTTAAAATTAAGTTCTTAGCAGGAGTCCGATAAGTCTAATTTTACTCGACTTGGCATACATTTGTGTAACAGTTTTATAAATAGAATGTTCCGAAAGACGTCACGTGACTTCGTGGCCTGAACTAAGATATTGGTTTTCTTTGTGAGCAACCTGACATTCTTATACTATTTTGTTTTACCCTCAAATGCCACTATTTAAGTAAACAGTGAAGTTTCCGTGCAACCTGCTGATCAGACGCCACATTCCGCGGCGTCTGATCTGGGTATTATCCAGCACACGATTCCTGTCAAGACTCTATAGATAGCTCTTGTTGCATTGATAAAAATAGCTCAACGGTTCAAGTTCTATTAATAAAACAATATTGGTTTTCCCAAATCAGTGATGGTCACGTGGACAACTGCATGCATGAATTCCGCTTGTAGGGTGGTAAACCGATCGACCCAAAAAACGGAAGAAAGAAAGATAAACGTGTCTACCAATTTCTTCATGGTCAAACCATAAATTTCTAAATTAGCTCAGTACCCGCTAATAATCTTACAGCGGGCACATGGTGTCTTAGCAACGTCGCATCAACGTTGCATTGATACGATGACGCACATACGCTGTGCAGCCGCTTGGAGCTATGTTCCTTCGGGCGTCAGGACACAAAAAGGAGAATAACTTGCCGCCAAATAAAAAAGATCATTTTTAAACCATTTGATTTAGACATTATAACCCTGATCAGACGCCGCATTTACCCAAGGCGAATTAAAAATATGTTTATTCCGACCTGTACGGGGTCCTAAAACATTAATCCATAAATGCCAATTGTTTCAATACTGGGACATTATAGATAAGAGGCCACCGAATGTTGGTCGGTGTCTTCACTTATTTGCTAAAGTACGGAACACAGCTTGCAACACGTGTTTAGTAATTAGAGCTCTCGAAAGCAGGCGAACTGTAGGTCAGTAAAGGGTTGTTTAGTTGGTCACCGATTAAGCTAACCCTTTTAACCCTGTAGACCGGTACAGACGCCGAGGTAGAAATACACTGTATCTATGCAAACCTTGCAGATCCTGATAAGAATGCACGTAGCTAGAATGTCTCGCCAGAATCTGCATGCACACCGTTTGTTTTCATGTCAGTGAACTAATCAGAAATCCCTTTCTATAAGAATATATTTGAAGCGAGAAGAGTCCTG
This sequence comes from Lucinisca nassula, assembly GCA_963580285.1. Classification (NCBI taxonomy): domain Eukaryota; kingdom Metazoa; phylum Mollusca; class Bivalvia; order Lucinida; family Lucinidae; genus Lucinisca; species Lucinisca nassula. Next base: position 70,216,938 of record OY757012.1, on the reverse strand, counting down.
TTTAGAAACTCAGGAATGAAAGAGTAAAACATAAATATCATCGGAAAGCGCGTAGGAAACTAGTTCCAGAGTACTGTTTTCTTTTCAGAATTCGTCTTTCTTTGCCAATTTATATTCAATCCGTATAAAGTCTCGAAAACTGAACTATTTTGAAAGACGTTCCATGCCTGCAAAATTAATTTTCAAGAATTCCTTTGAACTATTTTATGCAGCGAACGAACAGCGGAAGTGGAATATCTCGGTCCAGTACCGGAAGTAGAAATGTAATGACATAGGAACTTGATTTTAAAAATCAACTTTCAATAACTGTCCCGATGATCATTTATTGGTATAACGAGGCTGCTGGGTGATGTCGAACAGTGACCACGAGGGGCGGATTTTAGCTCACCTGAGCCGTAGCCTTTGTGGAAGCTTACAGGATCGGCAGGCTCCGTCATCGTTCGTCCGTCCACACTTTTGAACGACTTTTTAGCTCCCCTGAGCCAAAGGCTCCTGGGGAGGTCATAGGATGGTCATGGTCCGTTGTCCGTCAACATTTTCAAACGACTTCTTCTCCGAAGCCCCTGGATCAATTGTAACCATATTGCATATATGGCCTGGGACCTTAGGAACGAAAGTTTGTTCGCATGTCCAGGTCACATGACCAAGATGGCAGCCATGCCCATATATGGTAAAACCCTTTAAAAATCTTCTCTTCCAGAACCAAAGGCCCGATGGCATTGGGGCTTGGTATGCAGTATTGGGGAAGCGGGCCCTACAAAGTTTGTTCAAATGATGACCGTGAGTTGACCTTGACCTTTTTACGGTAAGGTCAAATTTGGTCACTTAGGCTTTTCTATGGGGAAAAGTGAAAACAATGCATTTTTCAGAAGCAGTTACACTGAGTGCTGTCAAAGTTGGTGGAAGCCTTCAACTAAATGAGTTGATGAAACCACATGAGTATGAAAGGTCAAGGTCAGTCTTTGACCTTGGCCCAAGTTCAGTGAGATTTCATAATTAAAATGTGTTTTTGTGGAGCGCTCGGATGCAATGGTAAAGCATCGGATTGGAGATCGAGAGGTTGCAGGTTCGATCCCCGCTAGCGCCAAAGTGTTGTTTCCTTGAGCAAGAGACTTTATCCACATTGCTTAGTACTGGTTTATACCCAGGAAAAAGAGGGCCACATGGATTTTGTTTGATTTGAGGTTTAACGTCCCCGTCAACACTGTAAAGGTCATTTTGGAGACGCCGCTTCCAATTTTGTGGGACTTCTACCCGACGTGGAGATGAAATGACATCTCTAGACCTGTCGCCCAATGAAACCAATAGGGTTTATAAGCATGGACGGACCGACTCGCACCACTTTGCCTGGACAGGCTTAGATCCTCTAAGCGGTTTACCAGTACTCGTGTGCGGGTTGGATTCAGCTCTGCGTGGAAGCATCATGCAGCCCATCTATTTCTTTAAGCCCCGATGGGCGGGGGCTTAAGGGCCACATGGAAGATTAGTACTAGTTTACTAAATGTGTTACCCTCTATAAATAAGGTCGATTATTATTATTATTATTATGAAACCACATGGTCAATTTAAGTCAAATTTCTTATTTCAGCTATATGGAAAGAAAGAAATGAAAATTTATTTTCAATAGCCTGATCACATGACAAAGATGGCTGCCATGCCTATAAATGGTAAAAACCCATTAAAAATCTTCTCCAGAACCAAAGGCCTGATGGCCTTGGGGATTGGTATGCAGCATCGAGGACATGGGTCAGTGAGATTTCATAATTAAAATGTGTTTTTCTGTGAAACCCATGGTCAGTTAAAGTCAAATTTCATATGTCAGCTATGTGGTAGAAAGAATGAAAATTTGACTCTTAGTCATTAGGACTCTCACCGCCGTAGGTTCGAGCCTCGCTCGGGCCACGTGTGAGACGCCAAGTTCTGCAACGGAAGGTCAGGTGGTTTTTCTCCGGGTACTCCGGTTTTCGCCCACCTCTGATTAACGATCGGCTCGATATGAGTGAAATAATCTTGAAAGGGCCGTAAAACCCAAATCAAAAAAAAAAAAAAAAAAAAAAAAAAAAGAATGAAAATTTATTTTCATTAGCCTGATCACATGACCAGGATGGCTGCCATGCCCATATTAATAAAATTTCTTCAGAAATCCTCTTCTCTGGAACCAAAGGGTCAATTTCCTTGAAATTTTGTATGTAGCACCGGGAACGGGGACCATCATAATTTGTTCAAATTCAAATGATGACCTTTGGTTGACCTTGACCTGTTTTACATCAAGGTCAAATTTGGTCACTTAGACATTTGTATGGAAAAATGGCAAAACAGTGGATTTTTCTGATTGTATATTAGCTAGTGGCATCAGAAATGGTATTTACAATCAGCTGAAAGGAAGTTTATCAGTTCCAAAGGTCAAGGTCATTTACCGAGCTTTGTCCAGGACGGCTCAGATTCAGTATTTTTATCTTCTACTTCACTTAAACTGCTTGGCCAATTGAAACCAAATTACATTTGGAGCCTCTGTGGAATGAGGGAACAAAAGTTTGTTCGTGAGGACTGGGTCACATGACCAATATGGGCCGCCATGCCCATATATGGTAAAAACCTTTAAAAATCTTCTTCTCAAGAACCGAATGGCCGATGATCTTGAAACTTGGTATGCAGCATTAGGGACTCTGGCCCTACCAAGTATGTTCAAATGATGACCTTTGGTTGACCTTGATCTGTTTTATGTCAAGGTCCAATTTGGTCACTCAGACATTTGTATGAAAAAATGGCAAAGTAGTGGATATTTCTGATTGCCTGGTAGGCTGTGACATTAAAAATGATATTTGCAGTTAGCTGAATGGAAGTTTATCAATTCCAAAGGTCAAGGTCATTACTTAACTTTGTCTTGGATGGCTCAGATTCAGTATTTTTATCTTCTTCTCCAGTAAAAGAGCTGTGCTGATTGAAACCAAATTACATGAAAAGCCTCTATAGGGGTGAGGCAATTAAACATTATTCGTGGTATTGTTGTCACATGACCAAGATGGGCACCTTGCCTGTATATGGTATAAACCACATGAACTCTGGTGAGCATAGTGGCCCATGGGCCTCTTGTTATTTTTAGCTGTGGTGGCCATCTTGTTCATCCGAGCATATGGTTTTAAGCAATTTTGGTAAAGGGTCACCCAAGAAATATTCAGTGAATTTTTTTCAGAATCTGTCCACTGGTTAAGCAGGAGAACTCGTTTAAAGGTTTTCTATTTTTAGCATTTTAGGGGAACGGTTTGACCAATTCTGATAGATGGTCACCCAAGGAACATTCATGTGAAATTACTGGTTAAGGAGAAGTTGCTTGAGCAAATTTGGTTGAGGGTCACCAAAGGAATATTCCTGTGAAATTATTTCTAAATCCATACACTGGTTAAGGAGGAAAAGATGTTTCAAGGTTTTTTAGCTCACCTGGGCCAAAGGATGAACTATTGTGATCCTTCACCGTTCGTCGTTGTCCGTCCGTCGGTTCACAATTTCTTAAAAAAAAACATCTCCTCCTAATCCACTGAACAGATCTTGACAAAACTTGGTAGAAATGATCCTTAGGTGGTTCTCTTCCAAAGTTGTTCAAAGAATTCAATTCCATGCAGAACTCTGGTTGCCATGGCAATGAAAAGGGGAAAATAAGAGAAAACCTTAAAAAATCTTCTTGTATGAAACCAGAAGGCCCAGGTCTTTGATATTTGGTATGAAGCTTCTTCAAGTGGACCTCTACCAAGAATGTTCAAATTATAGCCCTGGGACCAAAAACGCCCCCGCGCCGGGGCCCACTGGGTTTACATAGAGGAATATCGGGAAAACCTTTAAAAATCTTCTTATATAAAACCGAAAGGCCCAAATCTTTGAAATTTGGTGTGAAGCCTAGTCTAATGGACCACTACCAAGATTGTTCAAATTATAGCCCTGGGGCTAAAAATGGCCTAGGGGCGGGGCCCACTGGGTTTACATAGAGGTATATAGGGAAAATCTTAAAAAATCTTCTTGTCTGAAACCAGAAGGCCCAGGCTTTTGATATATGGTATGAAGCTTCATCTAGTGGACCTCTACCAATATTGTTCAAATTATAAGCCCTGGGGGGGGGGTTGGGGGGGGGGGGGCAAAAATGCCCCCAACGCCGGGGCCCACTGGTTTTACATATGCTTATATAGGGAAAACCTTTAAAATCTTCTTGTCTGAAACCAGAAGGCCCAGATCTTTGTTATTTGGTATAAAGCTTCATCTAGTGTACCTCTACCAAGATTGTTCAAATCATAGCCCTGGGGCCATAACCGCCTCCGTGCCAGGGCCCACCGGTTTATATAGGGAAAACCTTTCAAAATCTTCTTGTCTAAAATCAGAAGGCCCAGGTCTTTGATATTTGGTATGAAGCTTTATGTTTTGGACCTCTACCAAGATTGTTCAAATTATAGCCCTGGGGCCAAAAATGCACCCGCGCCGGAGCCCACTGGTCTTACATAGGCTTTAATTGGGAAATCTTCTTGTCTGATACAAGAAGGCCT